>CM067304.1:58847983-60155483 GCA_034231615.1 Meghimatium bilineatum
TGTCATCCATTTTTGTTTTGATGTATGTTTTACTTTTGGTATTATCTCTTTAGATGTTTGGTTTATCGACTGTTTTAGCATGTTCCATTGATCTTCAATACTCTGAATCTTTGCAATGGCATTGTATCTATTTTGTACAATTATGTTGTATCTTTCTTTAATGTCAGCATCTGATTTCAATAAAGCTAAATCTAATTTCATATTCCTTGGTGCTCTCTTGATCTTCTTTAATCTTATACACAATTTCGCTACCAGTAGTATATGATCACTGTTGCAGTCAGCACCTGGCCTTGTTTTCATAGATCTAATGCTGTTTCTATGTCTTTTAGAGACTAAAATGTAATCAATTTGGTTCCGGGTACAATTCTTAAAAACTGTGAACAGTAAGTAATAGGAGGTATGCGATTACTGAACCAAAAATAATACAATTTTGATGGCTGAGAGGTCACAAATAAACTCTAGTATATATTACATCAAAAATGTTGGTGAGTTCTGCCTGAAAGGTCTGACAGCTGCTGAATGGGAGGAAAAACCGTTGACAGAAAAACTAAACATTTTTTTAAAATACCACATAGAGAAAAAAAACTGTTTGAATTTGAATTTGAAACATTTTTATAAAAATTTGACACGAATCATGTAGTTTTGTTCCCTACTTTCTCTAATAAAAATTGTTTTTAGGGGTTATGAGAGTACCAACACCAGCTAGGAAACTAATGAGGTGTTGCTGAAAGAGACAAATTCTAAACAGATGTTACTAATATTGAAAAAAGTCAATATGTAATTTTTTGGTCAGGTAAGTTACCATGAAGGTTTGAAGAAAACATTTACAACGAGCAAGGTTGATGGCAACAGAGACAGATGGCACTGAGAAAATATTGCAATGTGTAACATCATGGTATGGCACCGAGTCAACAACGATCCTGATACAAAATACTATAGGTATAGAGCTGTGGAGATCCTTATCGTGTTACGGCAGCCGACACGACACTTAATGTTGGTGATTTAGTCACTGGGTGACAATAAGAATATTGACATAACACAATTTCAGCAAACACCATAAGCAATATTTTATTAAAAGAAACAATTCACAAAATATTAAGCCGGAAGCAATAGTAAAGAAACTAATCCATCAATTTTTAAAAAAGGAAACATAATAAATAGTTTGATAATTTATATCAACAATCAAAATACATATATAAATAACATTAAAGCCATGACACAACTAAAGAGGATTCTTAAAATGAACATTATTACTCTCTAAAATGATTACAGCAAAAAAAAAACAGACATTTTTGTCGAAGTCGGATGTATTGGGCTATTTGTTAAATAAAAGCTGCGCATCTTCATTCTATGGACTACATGGTGCTGGAAATCTAGTGGGAGCATCCTCTTACATGAGAACTCCAGTGGGAGTATGAACACGAACGGCCCTACACACACAATAAACCGACCTTATAATATAGCATCTAAAATGAAAAAAAGGAACCCTACAATTTGTTCTATACCACTTTGTGCCTGGCTCCCTTTCCTTTAATATTTGTTTCGCAAACAGCGAATAAAACATGAAGATTACATTTTTCTTTTTAAATCGCCCACTCATCCATCTACAATTCTACATCACAAATGAATTCTGTACTCAGAATTCCCAACATTAAACACACCAGATAAATTAATATTGGCCAGTGCCGCTCTTTCGCCTTGTCCTGTACTTTCATTTTATTGACTGAAGCCACCATATTATATCCTTCCGTCATTCATTATGACAGCACTCGACTTCTTTACAAGTCCTACCTCAGTTAACATACGGACAGCTTGAACGAGTGCCTATTGAATTAGGAAACTAGGGCGACAGGACGGGAAGAGTGGTGATGCTAGAGAGAATATTACTCGTGATCTAACCGTTTCTGGTTGTGTGGTTACGTTTTCAAGGTTAGTTAAGTTCAATGCAGATAATATATGAATTGATATTATTGCTTTCTTTTCTTTCACACGTGCTTCTTGACCTTTTTATTCATCTTTATTTATATCTACATAATCGTTATATATATATATATATATATATATATATATATATATATATATATATATATATATATATATATATATATATATATATATATATATATATATATATATATATATATATATTCTCTAAACCATTTGTTGCCTTTCAGCTTCAGGGGTAGAAGAGTTTTCTGGAGATGGCCCACGTGTGTGTTGAGTATATCGTGGTGTTTGTCGCCTCTTTTATTTCGGTGGTTAATAGTTTTCGTGGTCGGCCTCTAGGATTGCCTTCACTGTATCTGTGTAGCATAGTTTGCTGTGGTATACTGTCTGATGGTAGTCTGCTGATGTGTGCAAACCGTTGTATCTGCTGTCTCTTAATATATTCCAAGATTGAAGTGGTACCGGTTCTTTGTCTAATGTTCATTTCTCACTCTGTCTCTTAGCGATATTCCTAGGATTCAGCGCAAGCAGAATTAAGAGATATATAGAATTAGAATATAATATAGAATTATAGATTATATGTATGTTTATGTATGTATGTTTCTGTATGTATGTATGCATGTACATATGTAGCTATATGTATGTTTATATCTATATAATCGTTGTATATCTGTGTCCATACCTACATAATCGTTCCTTATCTGTGTTTATATTGCAAATGTGTATCTTCTAATTAAGCTCGTACAAAAGTTAGGAGAGAGCGATTATAGCATTCAACCACTCCACCCCCTCTCATTTTAAGGAAAACATAACATGGCATTTAGTATTTCCCGACTCTGTGACGAAGTGGTACAGGTACCGTGTTCGAATCCTGTCGGATGCAATTTGGCGTCTGGACCATTCAAAAAGCAATAGTAAACTACTGTACGTATTTATTTTTCATTGAAAATCACTACAGGTAAAAAAAAATTATGGGTTGATGGATTTGTCTTCAATATGATATGCTAACAATTTATTATTTTGAGGAAAGCAAAAATAAAAAATAGTCACAATCTTTCGTCCTTCCTCCTTTTGAACTTTTTGGCAAAGCAGCTCATCACATACGTCACACCAAATAAGACCATCAAATATTCCACGCAAATGATATACTCGTAGTTCTCCGTTATAACTGTACGCATATAATAATAGCCGTAACAAACCTTGTTTCTACATCCTTGCTTCTAACATCAGCTGGGAAAAACACAAATCAGAAACACACAATAAAATAGAACAGACACAAACAGCCATGGATGAAAACTAAAGTACACATGTGCATCAAAGTCTCTATCAATAGAAGTAATGAAAAGACTCCTTATATGATAGCTGTACAATTCTCTCACACTAGCGCGAATCATGGACATTAAATAAATTAGTAGAAAACAGAGATGTGATTATGAGTTATGACTGCAGGTTATTATCACCGCACAGTTCGATGTTGATTTGTCAGTTTCTTTGTATATATATATTATGTTTCCTTGTATGTGTTGTTACGATATTTGCATCCATCTCACGCAGCCTTAAGCATGAATCATATTTTTCAAAATCTTCGGTTCAAGCGAAGTCCCTTAATGCATTAACATTGTCAGATCGATCAATTGATCCATAATAAAAGATGTGATTATTGAGAAAAATTGGGAAAATTCCATGGTCAGCTAAACAAAAACTGAGGAGATACTGAAGAAAGTACGTGCTTCAGGGAAGAAAAAACACAGGATACTGAGAAAAGTACGTGCTTCAGAGGAGATAAAACTGACGAGATACTGAGAAAAGTACGTGCCTCGGGGAAGAAAAAGTTGACGAGATACTGAGGAAAGTACGTGCCTCAGGGAATAAAAAAGTTGACGAGATACTGAGGAAAGTACGTGCTTCAGGGAAGAAAAAACACAGGATACTGAGAAAAGTACGTGCCTCAGGGAAGAAAAAAAACACAGGATACTGAGGAAAGTACGTGCTTCAGGGAAGAAAAAACTGACGAGATACTGAGGAAAGTACGTGCCTCAGGGAAGAAAAAGTTGACGAGATACTGAGGAAAGTACGTGCTTCAGGGAAGAAAAAAACTGACAGGATACTTGAGGAAAGTACGTGCTTCAGGGAAGAAAAAAACTGACAGGATACTTGAGGAATGTACGTGCTTCAGGGGATTAAAAAGACGTCCACATTTTGTCCACATTATGAGAAGAGAATGTGTGAAATACAACTTGACAAAAAGAAAAAATAAAAGGGGCAAAAGGCATCAGATAGAGAGTGCGTGCATAGGTGTGTGTAGGTGTGTGTAAGTGTGTGTGTGTGTGCGTGTGTGTGCGCGCGCGCGTATGCGTTAACGTCATGGAATGGCATAGTGTCAACAATGGAATTGATTCACAGTACTACAGCTAGAATATTATAAAGATCAATTGCTGACTACGTCAATCGACAATGCACATGATGGTGTTTCTTTAACTTTCCCTTTCTCTCTCTCTCTCTCTCTCTCACTCACTCACTCACTATATATATATTTATACATACACTCACTATATACACTCACAATATACACTCACTATATACACTCACTATATACACTCACTATATACACTCACTATATACACTCACTATATACACTCACTATATACACTCACTATATACACTCACTATATACACTCACTATATACACTCACTATATACACTCACTATATACACTCACTATATACACTCACTATATACACTCACTATATACACTCACTATATACACTCACTATATACACTAAATCCGATATTTTTCAACTCATAAAACATGACGCTACTAGACAAATCCAAATTTGTTCTGGATATAAAAAGTAGAACTCGTATCCAAGATCTATATAAGTCCCTCGTCAATTGTACAGTCAAGTGAACATCTGTCTCATCTTTCAAAAGTGATGCTATGAAAATGTTTCCGTCATTTTCATCAATCACGTTTTGTCGACAAACAATACAATTTTCGAGAAATTGCATGCACATCACATAAGAAGGATGATTCCCAGTTAGTCCACGTGTCCTATAAGATTCGTGTAACCAATGTAGTAGTCTCCTCCCATGGGTCTCCTTTCAACGTCTCCTCAGTTTTACAACTCATGAAACATGACATTAATAGACAACACCAAGTTTCTATGACATCGTGAGACGTATCACACTATCAAGTGCCATCTCTACAACGAAGATTACCTGTATCGGTCCTCCAAGTCTCTTTCTCTTTGCTTGTTAAGATACTAAAGAATACTGGCAAAAGTGTAGCTCTGATCACCAAAGGATACTGGCCAAAATGTAGCGCTGATCACTAAAATATACTAGTCAAAGTGTAGCTCTGATGACTAAATGATACTTGTCAAAGTGTAGCTCTGATGACTGAATGATACTGGTCAAAGTGTAGCTCTGATCAATACAGGATACTGGTCAAAGTGTAGCTCTGATCAATACAGGATACTGATAAAAGTTAGCTCTGATCACTACATGATACTGGTCAAAGTGTAGCTCTGATCACTACAGGATACTGGTCAAAGTGTAGCTCTGATTACTACAGGATACTGGTCAAAGTGTAGCTCTGATCACTACGTGATACTGGTCAAAGTGTAGCTCTGATCACTATATGATACTGGTCAAAGTGTAGCTCTGATCAATACAGGATACTGGTCAAAGTGTAGCTCTGATCACTACAGGATACTGGTCAAAGTGTAGCTTTTATCACTACAGGATACTGGTCAAAGTGTAGCTCTGATCACTACAGGATACTGGTCAAAGTGTAGCTTTTATCACTACATGATACTGGTCAAAGTGTAGCTCTGATCACTACAGGATACTGGTCAAAGTGCAGCTCTGATCAATACAGGATACTGGTCAAAGTGTAGCTTTGATCACTACAGAATACTGGTCAAAGTGTAGCTTCGATCACTACAGGATACTGGTCGTCATGTTCAACTCTTGATTAGAAATTAGCATCATGAAATAATGGATTTCCCATAAGTGCTCAGTTCTCTTTTTCAGACGCCATCCAAGAGTATGCAGACTCAAAGCTCTAGTCAAATTTTGATTATGTGACCTTCGAATCTGTCCAGAGAAGCCACACGTTCTCCCCTCACCCCTTGACACCATAATTTATGTAATTCTTTGTTTGTGCACGTCAGCATCCTCAATATTGGCTTCTAAATTATGTAGTAAATCAAAGACTGCCCGTATTACTTAGGCCCTATTTCTTTTCACTAATTTGTCATCAATCACACCATTGCCCGCCAATGACTGCTATTTCGTTACCGCTGTCTCCCGCATGACCAAGGTTATAAACATTTGATGGTTCCACTAAGAAAATACTTGTACTTGACAAAATTCATATACATCGTTCTTGCAATAAACCTACCGACATAGCGTGAAGAATTTGCAAAAGATCACAAAATTGACGAAATTCATGTTAGAAATTAAATGATGATATTCAGATAAAATGTTATCCTTAATTTAATTTCACATGAAATAGATATTACAAAATGTTTCTCATGTAAACAAAATAAACAATTACACGTTTTTAGAATTTGTTCTTGGATCAAATTTCCTATAAAATCTATCGAGCACTAATTCTGGGAAATACGGTATTCCCTAATTATGAGCTATTCGAAGGATGAGATATTCTGAAAGGAAAAAAACCAGGCATCTCTAGATCCCGTTTTAATTTAATTAGTTGTCATGAGACATCTGTTTCTCTACGTGCGTGTTTACGTTTTTATTGTTTCTGAGAAAAGGCTAGTCGAGCGTGATCAAAGATGTGAATATTGTGTTTAAATTGTAGGATGAAGAAATTGGAGTTTAATGAGCAATTTTGGAAATGAAACTGACAGAATTTGAGAGGAGTAATTACAGAAGAGAGAAGAGAGTAGAAATAGCGTGTTTGTTAAGAAGGACATTAATAATTGTAGGAAATGATGAAGAGTGGTGAAAGAGAAAACGGGAAACGAGAATGAAGGAAGAAAAAGAGAGGTAAATGAGTGAAGATAAAGTAAAATTAAGAAAAACATCAAACAAAGAGAGAGAGAGAGAGAGAGAGTGGGGTGGAGGAGAAAGGTAATTGTGATAATTATAAAAATGGTGGTGCATATAAAGTCTATTATTGGTCGGGCACACTTAATTTAACCATAACCGGTAGTTCATATTGATTATGCCAGATACAGATCTGGTTTTCTCTACTCGTGGAATACTCCAGTAACAGAACGGTGTGGTTATCTAAGCCAGGATTTACCTTGTCTCCCTTGCCATAATAATACTAGACGTTCATCACTTACATGATGACAACAGTCTCATACTTGTGTTGATGTGACAACAGTCTCATACTTGTGTTGATGTGACAACAGTCTCATACTTGTGTTGATGTGACAACAGTCTCATACTTGTGTTGATGTGACAACAGTCTCATACTTGTGTTGATGAGACAACAGTCTCATACTTGTGTTGATGTGACAACAGTCTCATACTTGTGTTGATGTGACAGCAGTCTCATACTTGTGTTGATGTGACAACAGTCTCATACTTGTGTTGATGTGACAACAGTCTCATACTTGTGTTGATGTGACAGCAGTCTCATACTTGTGTTGATGTGACAACAGAATCATACTTGTGTTGATGTGACAACAGAATCATACTTGTGTTGATGTGACAACAGAATCATACTTGTGTTGATGTGACAACAGAATCATACTTGTGTTGATGTGACAACAGAATCATACTTGTGTTGATGTGACAACAGAATCATACTTGTGTTGATGTGACAACAGTCTCATACTTGTGTTGATGTGACAACAGTCTCATACTTGTGTTGATGTGACAACAGAATCATACTTGTGTTGATGTGACAAAGTCTCATACTTGTGTTGATGTGACAACAGAATCATACTTGTGTTGATGTGACAACAGTCTCATACTTGTGTAAATGTGACAACAGTCTCATACTTGTGTTAATGTGACAACGGTCTCATACTGGTATTGATATGACAACAGTCTGAGACTTGTGTTGATGTGACAACAGTCCTAAGACTTGTGTTGTTGCACATTTCTGGTGTTTGCATAGAGAAGTCAAAAATCTAGTTCGGAGACCCATATGACAGTTAGGATATGTAATTCGGATTTTGACATCTGCGTGTTTCTAATTTCAAAAGTAAAGCCACAAAAAATTGCAAGGTTTGGACACTCATGTCAACATGATTCCGTGTCAAGATTCTTTTTTGCAGGGAACTTTCACAGGTAGAAGAAGCTGGGGTGGGGGGGGGGGGGGGAGAATCACTGGCAGACAACATCAAAGACTGGATAGGTCAGACTTTTCCTCACTCATCCTCATTGTAGAAAGTCTCATTGTTGAACTTCTCATTGTTTAACGGCTCATTGTAGAAGATCTCATTGTTGAAGGTCTCATTGTAGAAAGTCTCATTATTGAAGGTCTCATAGTTGAAAGTCTCATTGTTGAAGGTCTCATTGTTGAAGAAACCGATGAAGGTCTCATTGTTGGAGGTCTCATTGTTGAAAGTCTCATTGTTGAACGTCTCATTGTTGAAAGTCTCATTGTTGAAGGTCTCATTGTTGAAGGTCTCATTGTTGAACGTCTCATTGTTGAACGTCTCATTGTTGAAGGTCTCATTGTTGAAGAAACCGATGAAGGTCTCATTGTTGGAGGTCTCATTGTTGAAGGTCTCATTGTTGAAAGTCTCATAGTTGAACGTCTCATTGTTGAACGTCTCATTGTTGAACGTCTCATTGTTGAAGAAACCGATGAAGGTCTCATTGTTGGAGGTCTCATTGTTGAACGTCTCATTGTTGAAGGTCTCATTGTTGGAGGTCTCATTGTTGAACGTCTCATTGTTGAAGGTCTCATTGTTGAAGGTCTCATTGTTCAAGGTCTCATTGTTGAAGGTCTCATTGTTGGAGGTCTCATTGTTGGAGGTCTCATTGTTGAACGTCTCATTGTTGAAGGTCTCATTGTTGAAGGTCTCATTGTTGAACGTCTCATTGTTGAAGGTCTCATTGTTGAAGGTCTCATTGTTGGAGGTCTCATTGTTGAACGTCTCATTGTTGAACTTCTCATTGTTGAAAGTCTCATTGATCAAGGTCTCATTGATGAAGGTCTCATTGTTGAACTTCTCATTGTTGAAAGTCTCATTGTTGAAGGTCTCATTGTTGAAGGTCTCATTGTTGAAAGTCTAATTGTTGAAGGTCTCATTGTTGAAGGTCTCATAGTTGAAAGTCTTATTGTTGAAGGTCTCATTGTTGAAGGTCTCATAGTTGAAGGTCTCATTGTTGAAGGTCTCATTGTTGAAGAAACCGATGAAGGTCTCATCATGTTAATGTATCAAATTTGGTACCACTACGACCCTGACTGGTTTTAGATTTAAACATAGCTAAGAAAATGTATGTTTTTGTTTTCTGCCCTTTCAGGTAGCAATTTTCTTTGTGCTTTAGCAATGCTTCTCGGCGTTGCAATTACCTTTTCTGATACTGCCGTGATAAAACCTGCTGAAGACCCATGTTTGTAATACAGCTTTAGAATAAACGCTTTTATCTCCAGTGTGCTCCGAAATTACAAGAACTTCACGATAAAGTTGAATCCAAACTGTTTGATTTTTATATATTCAGTTCTATAGAATAATTGTCAGCCATCTGGATCCTATGAAATCTCCGTATCATAGCGGTTAGGCTATTTGTCTTGTGCTAAATAGGTCGTGGATTCAAATCCGATGTGATGTATTGTTTATAACGTGCACTTTTTAAATATACATATGAATTATGACTTGAAACTGCGGAGTTACGTGCTCTGTGTGGTACTCTCGGCAGACGGTGTGCGGCATCGTTTACAGAGACATAGCACATATAGGGATATATATGCCTCGAGAAGAATGAAGTTAATTTTCTTGTGAGTCTTCTGGAAGATATGAGGAAACCTCCCAAAAATGTCTGAAGTAACAACAATTTAAACCGAAAGTGAAACTTCATCTCTTAGCAAATGTAACCAGGAGTGGCAACATTGTACTACTTTGGCTTCCTAAATCACTCATTCATGGCACCAGGAGTGGCAACATTGCATTACCTTGGCGTCCTAAATCACTCATTCATCGTACCAGGAGTGGCAACATTGCATTACCTTGGCGTCCTAAATCACTCATTCATTGTACCAGGAGTGGCAACATTGTTCTACCATGGCGTCCTAAATCGATAATTTATCATTCACTTGATCATTTAGTGTTCTCTATGTATCTATATGTTCTGATTTCCTTTCATTATCTGAAGCTTGAAATGAATCATGCTAGTATTTGAAGGAATTAACATAATTTACAGCAACGATTATGGAAAAGGGGGGGGGGGGTTGTACTGAGATAGTTTGGCAATTGTTGACAAGGAAGTTGACAAAATTTGACGTCAACAATACAGTTTTATATTCTTCTTCTTCTCAGCGTTACAAAATTTGACGTCAACAATACAGTTTTATATTCTTCTTCTTCTCAGCGTTCATTTTCAAACTCCCACTGGATCTCCATGGAACAGGACCATGGTCCTACTAGATTTCCAGCAGGATGCAGTCCAGAGACTGGAAATACATTGTGTCGCCGTTTTATTTACGCCGTTTTATTTTATATACCAATTAAATTGTTTTAAATTTAAATATTTTTCTACAGAAATGAAAAAAAATCATGTAGAGTTGTGTGCATGTATACTTTTTGAGCTAAATAAATTGATTGTGTGGTTGGAGGGGGGGGGGAGATTGCAAATGTCTGTGATATAATTAAACAGGGGGATCGTGGATCCTTGACAGATTGTTTACGGGGGAGAGGGAGAGAGTGGTGCATGAATTGACGAATGAATTGTTGGCATAATTTATGGACATACCCTTATCTCCAACTTGCTCTCGTTATAATTCGCCATCCGTATCCTGAAGTGGGGTGTTCTAGTATTTAAAATACTAAAAATCTACTGCTAAATTTTAATCTAATGTAAATTAGAGGCAACAGATATGTGGTTCTACAGATGAATGCTGAGAATACCATGGACTGCCAGAAAAATTAATGTAGAGGTGTTGAAAGAGTCAACTGTGAAACGGACCTTAATCAACAATATAAGAAAAAGGCAATCTTCTTTTTTTTTGGTCACTTCATGAGACAGGCAGGTTTAGAGAACATAGTCACAACAGGCAAAATTGAAGGCAACAGAGACAGAGGGAGACAACGTGAGAAAATATTAGACAGTTTGATAACCTGGCACGGCAAGGAAACAACAACAACCTTGATAAATAATACTGTGGACAGAGAGCTATGGGGAGCCATGACCGCCTACGCCAGCCGGCATGACACCTGATGATGATGATGATGACTTAAATTAAATGCAGTCACAATTCTTCATCCCAACTTCTAAGAACACCACCCCCCCCCCTTTTCCCAGGCATTTCCCAATAATCAAAGCTACCTGAGTTATATTCTATAAATCACCCAACTGAACATTTTTCAGTTAAATTTTTCACCCAGCACACGTTAATGATTTCTTAATAGAATCAAATCGTTATTAGCTTCACCGAAAGCTGTCGTAATCTAGTTACTCGTAAATGTGTTCTCTACAACTTTAGAAAAAAAACTTGTAAAGTTTTAACGTTACTGCACTTATGTTCTCCCCATGGGTATTCATTTACCTTCATTTATAGCAGCGATTCCAAATTTTCTACCCTAAGCTTACAGTCCATTATCCATTTACTGGATGAACTGTGGATCGACATTTACTTGTTCTATGCTGACCTAACTACAAACGAAACATTAAATGATCCACCATCAGCCGTTTTATAAGACAGCGTTAAACTTGGTTTAACGTTTCTTTTTTCAATAGCGGTTTAACAAGGTGCATGTGTGTTGTCAGGGTCGGAAAGGAGAGCAAATAATAGCACAACTGTTCACCTTCCATGCATATCGTTAGAAATGACTAAGAAGGTCATAGGGTGGGGTTGGTTGTCACAACCAAATATACGGTCACATTGACGCAGAATCCATGTTGTAGTCAGATGTATCATATGAAAGGCGTAGAAATTATATCCAAGCTGTAAACCATGACACACAAGGTATTCTGTTATCTGCATTACATCCTGTTAATCTTCAGAAATTTGTGACGATGCGTGAGATTATCTCGCAGGACTATTCCTGTAAGGGAATTCTCAACTGTTTTTAGTAACAAACGACACTTTTTGTGACAAGCAGCACATCCTCGTATATTATATATCTAGATCGGATGGACACTAATGCCATGGAATTTCTCAGCAGACCCCATACATGGTTAGTGCTTGTATACAGACTGGAGACTATCACAGTCTATGGAAGTGAACTGAAAAACATATTTCATTTGTCCTAAGATTTGACATGTAACTAGATATGACTCACTTTCTAAAATTATTTTGGAAGGTACAGTCGATGGTGGAAGAAGGAGAGGAGGACAGAGACAAGACTGGATTGCTAACATCAAGGAATGGTCTGTGTGTGATTTTTCTACACTACTCCTGATTGCAGAGGATGTAGTTGTTAGGAGAGCTTTTTGTGCTGAGATTCATTCAGAAGCTGATGTATCCAGTGCGACACTCCTACGATGCAGACCGGTTGTGAGTCGTATTATTATTATTATTATTATTATTATTATTATTATTATTATTATTATTATTAATATTTTTATATTTATCATACAAGAATTCATCATTCTTCTTAATTCTCATACAAACGAATGAGTTTCATCTCATGCAAGTGAATGAGTTTTATCTCATGCAAGTGAATGAGTTTCATCTCATACAAACGAATGAGTTTTATCTCACACAACCAGCCAATATTTGAAATACACGCACCCGTCTCTTTCTACTGAGCAGTGATTCCTATATATATATAATTGTTATTAATATTAAATGTGAAATGAATCCTTTCCATATCCGTCATGATCAAATCACCAATACTATTACTTATGACAATAGCACTGCTTGCATATTTAAACGGCATTTCAATAAATTCTATGATGTTTGTATCGTAGTTACCGTATATATCTCAGTATCTGTCAAAGACCTTGATGTCATAGACTCGATCAAATGCCTGTGTGAAATCAATAAAATTCGGATACAAAACACAATGATGTAAAAAAATTTTCATCAATATTTTGAGATTTATAAATGTTTTTATGTGGTACTTCTGTTTTTATGAAAACCATGCTGCTTTCTGCTAACAATTTCTCTGTCTTATATTCAGTTAAGAGGGATTGTTAGCATTAACCTTGCTTGAATGGGTAACTAAACTAATAGTTATGTAATTCTCGCACAGTTTCAAGTTACCTTTCTTAGAAAGTGATATGACTAACGATTGAGTCCATTTTTTAGACCATGTTTTTCTAGTCCATATTTTCTGGCAGATTATGTCATAACAATGATCAGCTCCTCTCCTGAATGTTTTAGGAGTTCAGCTGGAATACTATCTTCCCCTGGTGATTTATTTTCTTTCGATGAGTGTAGGGCCGTTGGCACTTCCTCCCTCAATATTTATACATTTCCCAATTCTCTGATGTTATTAAACAAAATGTCATTGACTACTTGAGAGTCTGGAACAACTGAACATTTATATTACTCTCTACAATATTCCGTCCACATTTTCATTATGTCTACTTTTTCGTCGAGCATCACTCAGTTGTTATCTTCAATGATAGTTGTTCTTCGTCGGTGTGGTTGTGTAACCACATCAAAGTGGCAACGCTTTTGTTATTACTTTGAATCGTATACTTATTAATAGGCTCAGATTGTTCATAAACGAATGACCCGTCTGTAAATAGATATCAAGTGTAGCACAACGTATCTGCACTAAATGTGATTAAATGTCCCTGGTGTAATGGTTAAGTCATTTTCCATGGGTTCTGGAGGTCAATGGTTCGATCTTGGACCGTTACGTCTTGCCTAGAAATACATTTTTTAGGAGAGTCCAGTTGATTATCGCTTCAAGATACGGAGTTTTGATAAGTGGGACGGAATACATATGAGGAACCCTGAATACAGTAATGTCAATTATCTGTGCTTTTCTTAACTTTTTAAGAAACATATTGCATGCATCAGGTGACATATTCTTTCAAAAACGTAGTCTTCCCTTGGATCTCTTGTTCCAGAACGTAGTCTTCCCTTGGATCTCTTGTTCCAGAACGTAGTCTTCCCTATGGATCTCTTAAATTCTCCGCGGTCTTGGGCAAGTTGTCCTTCCTCTTCTAGTGACATTCGCACGCATTCTTGAATGTCTTTTGTCCACCGGCGCCTTGGGTGGCCTTTGCCCCTGTTGCCTTCTATCATCCCCTCCAGTAACACTCTCTCCATGCCGTCGTGTCTCTTAATGTGACCGGAAAAAACCTAGCTTTTTCTTTAATATGGTGTTCAGAAGCCAGCCTTACGAAATACATCACACATAGAAATATATATGACTAAACTGAAAGCAAACTCAGACATTAACAACAGCAGACAATTCACCACACATCAGAGAGATTTAATCCTTTGTTTTATACTTTATGAGAAAATGAAAGTTGGTTTTAATTTTAGTATTAAAAAAATAGAATGGTTACGGCAAACTGAATTTTTGTAAAGACGGTAAACACATAAATAATGTGTTGAAACAGTTTTTCCATGGATCCATTAAAGCGGCGAGGTAAAATTTACGAAAGTAGAACTCTTTACAGTGGATAAAGTAAATAGTATATTAAATTTTGAACATGAAAGAGAATGGCCAATTATATGGGATAAGATCACTTTATCATCCTCAATATTTGTGGGTATTGTACAAGTAGACGCCACAACACAGTAAATGAGTATAATTAAACTCATGACCAAAAAATAAAAAGTTTCAATGATTACTTAAATACAACTCTCAAGCACTGAACCATTGATCCGAGCTCTTGAAAAACCATTCCACCCGTGTGTTGCCGCGCCCGAGAAAATAGCCAAAAGAAACAATAATGTTTACCTTCCAAGCATGTCATAAGAGGCAACTAAGAAAGTTATGGGGTGGAGTTGACTGTCCCATCCCATATACGGTTAAAGTGACCAAATGTCATGCTGAATTCGGGTGTTTCAGGCTGTAAGTTGTAGATATCGAAGCAATGATGTAAACCATGACACATGAACGCATTCCGTTCTCCGGACTACTTCCTGCTAATCTGCAGGAGTTTGAGAACAAACGAAGAAAAATAAGAATAAGAAAAATTATTCCCAGCACAGATGAATGATCAGATCTGTGTGAGTATTACAAATATATAGAAAAGTATATGCGTGTCTGGCTCTGTGATGCCGTGGTACATGACATGACTGTGACGGCCAATGTACCGGGTTTATATCCCGCCACAGGCAGTTTTGTACCCTGATTGTTCAGAAAGCAATGGAAATATACAGAAAGTTTTTATATTGCCTAGAAAACCATTAATAATCTATGTCGTAAGTTTCCTTGGTTTTGATTTGTGGGGTCGAGACACGGGTCGCACTCTAAAACTAATCTGCAAGCATCAGTTCAGTGTAGAAGTGGAAGAGGCAGCTCAATAAAATCTTGGATTAGTCAAGGAATAGTTCGGGCATGAATTTCTACACTCACCTGAATGGCATTAAGATAGGGGTATTAGATACTTTTTCTGTTGACGTCTACAATGTTGTACCACACGAACTTTCAGGTTACAGGGCATATCTGCGCCGATACTAAGAAGTCCGATACCTTAAGAAAACTCAGCCTTTATAAAATATATTTTTGAATTTATTTTATATAACTTTATTTAATATAACTTCATGTCGTTTGTGGCGCCCCTAGTTACTTTTCACGCTTCCACTATTGGCGGATTCACCTGTCGACAGTGTCAGTTTTTACGTTGGGTCTCATTATTATTAAGTCAGACTCGGTGTCTAACACTTTACAGTTATATTATTATTACACAATAGCTATAGTAAAGTATAAAAGTGAGATTACATCTTCTCGTGAAGGTGAGGTTACATCTCTTTATGAAGGTGAGGTTAGATATCTCTGTGAAGGTGAGGTTACATATTTTAATAAAGGTGCGCATTCGGTAGCTTCTGTGGGTCTCACCAATGGCTCCCTAGACAAACCAACCATGCAACAGAAAATATTAGTAGATGACATGCCGTTATATTGAAGTTATCTTCTTATGGTAGCTTCATGACATGCCATCTATGCAATCCCGTAGTCGTAACCTTCGATAACAGTTACCATGCTATTCCGACAGGCCGACGCTGTGCTAGAATTAGTTACGGGCATGACGTGGGTGAGCGGAACAACAAAGATACCTAAGAAAGCAAGGGCCAGAGTTGTGCCCTGATGTCGACGTCTGTTTCGACGGCCGACTTGAAACACCATCAAGTCGGATGGCTGCTCTAACAGAGGGCGGAGCACTTATGGGAGTGCCCCACATGCTATGAGGCCAGTTTCTAATCAAGAACCAAGAAGTTTAATAAAGCTGAGGTTACATCTCTTTATGAAGGTAATGTTATATCTCTTTATGAAGGTAAAATTACATTTCCTTATGAAGGTGAGGTTACACCTCTTTATGAAGGTGATGTTACATCTTTTCATTAAGGTGAGATTACATCTCTATGTGAAGGTAATGGTATATCTCTTTATGAGGGTGAGGTTACAACTCTTTATGAAAGTGAGATTGCATCTTTTTATGAAGGTGAGATTACATATCTTTATGAATGTGAGGTCACGTCTTTTCATGAAGGCGAGATTAAATCTTTTCATGAAGGTAAGGTTTCATCTTTTTTATGAAGATGAGATTAAGTCTCTTTATGAAGGTGATGCTACATCTGTTTGTGAAAGTGAGGTTACATCTCTACAGAATTCACTATTCTCGACCACCTATAATAATGCTGTGGTACAAGCTGGTTGAAGGTCGTCAGAGTGATCCCCATCTGAAACATATACCTTAGACGCAGACGCTAAGATACCTCAGTGCCGCCGAAGACGGATGTGTCGGGCCATTGACGCAAATAAAACGGCGACACAACGCATTTCCATTCTCTGGACTACATCCTGTTGGATATCTAGTAGGACGATTGTCTTGCTACGAGCGAGTTTGAGAATGAACGCTGAAGAAGAAGAAGAGCCTCAGTACGCAGAGTGCCTAGAATGAGAATATCATGGTCTCTCAGTACGCAGAGTGCCTAGAATGAGAATATCATGGTCTCTATTTCAACGAAATCAACAATTATTTTCGTTCGTTGTGGATTATTCCGGTGATAACTACTTGTGATTACTGTCGATTATTCCGATAACATTTACTCTTGTTGACTGTTGACGACTCACTCTCTCTCTCTCTCTCTCTCTCTCTCTCTCTCTCTGTGGTTCGGCACTCTTGTAGTTCCGAAAGTTCTGAATACATTTTAAATTTGAAAACATTAGTAAAATCTGAACAACAATTATAAATGATCTCTGAACGTGAGTATGTAATGTTATGCTCACAGTGCTTTTGGAGATGCGCAATAAACTCGGAGGTCCCGTGTACAAATCACGAAATCTAAAATATCTCTAAACACTTTGGAAAACCGCTGGAATTAGCTAAACCTCGATGTCTGGACAACATATTTAATACACCAATTCTTAACTTTTTATTAAAAAAATATCACATATGCATGCACACAGAAACATAAAATAAATACCATCAACGACCGTCAAAGTTGTAACTTGGTTTTCCTTTGTTCACTCACTAGGGGCGTTCCCATATATGCTCTGCTTGCCGTCCCGTCAGCCATCTAAAAGTGTATACGCTCAGTGTCCCATACTGTTGCTAATAACGCGTTGTTCTTACCTTTCCGGAGAGCGAGCACTTTCTCCCATCGCCTCTAGTCACTCACATTTCTACCATTCACTGAATGTCTCGTTCGACTTCCTCCGTGGTTCTCGTAGGGTATCCATAACTGCTCTAATCAATTCCATCATGTCTTTTCGTATCTCGATGCCGTTCACCAAGACTTTACCAGCTAACACATCGGCTCTTTCGTTTCTCCTGACACAATCATGTCCTGGGCAGTAGATCAATTTAATGTTCTGCGCGTTGTTGAGAAGAGTGACACATTTAGTTCTGATCATGCACTTTTCAATCTTGCGCAGCATACTTTAAGAGTCCGATAGAATCACTGAGTCTGTTGTTGTTTGCATCGCCAGCCAAGTGAGAGCTGCTGTCACCACTTCTATTTGCATTCTCATACTCGATGTTGTAGTGGGGTGTGCAGCTGACTTCTCAGCTAATATCTTGCCATTTTGGTAGGCCACGAAACTCCAACCACACCCGTATGTTTCTTGTGTTACTGAGCCGTCTGTGTAAATTATTGTATCGTGTGGCATCAGTACTGCAGTATGGGTTTTTTGATCATTCTCTCTGTTCTGTTGACATCCCAGTCACGGTACACTCTTCCCATCTGCATCGCAAATGTTGTCAATAACTTTCTCTCTTTGCCAAATGTCACCCATTCATAGCCTCTTCCGACTTCCTCCAGCTCACAAACTCTGAGTAGAGTATCTTCTGCTTCTGCCATCAAAGACCTTCCTCTCTTGTTCCAGCTTTATGTTGGTTCAGTGTTGTTGTTTTTTTTAAATCTTTACTAGGTGATCTCTACGGACCACGTCTATTTTCTCTCCTGATTCGTGAATTCTCGATACTGCCTCGTGCTCCTATATCTAAAAAAAATACTCTGTGTACTCACGAAGAGCAGTGAGTACGTCGGCGTGGTTCATAGTCTGACTATCTGTATTGGGGGAAAGACTAGCTAATTTGTCGGATTATTCGTGCTCGTCTACAACCGTGTGTCCAGGGACAAAGATAAGAGTGATTTTTCGCAGTGATGCCGGCATTTTAGCTCTCTTTACAGACTCCACCCATCGACTTAGCACATCTCCAGTTTTTACTCTCTGAATCATTTTCTTTGAGTTACTTACTATGCACGCATAGGAATAGCCTTGTTTTTTCATCCAGTCTTCCATAGTGCCTGCGTTACGGCAAACTTCCATCGTTAGACTGCGTGTTCTTGCGGTGAAGAACATACTAGCTTCGTGAACTGTTCTTTCGCGTGATCTGACAGTGAAGGCCTATGCACAATGGTGGTGACGGATGACCGAGTCGTGCGTGTAAATGACAACACCAACAGTGCGGTAAATTTAACATTAAATGAGACATGCGCTTCTCACGTGAGAATAGAAAAAGAACCAGAATAGTACGAAGGAGCGTATGGATTGATAATATTACAGACTGGTGAGGCTGAAAGTGGTTACATTTATTTTCGTGCCGGGACATGTGGGTATTCGAGGCAATGAAAGAGCGGATCAACTGGCGTCATGCGCGATTGTGGCACAGGGTGATGGGGCAATGGATCGCGCTGACGTTTTGAATTTCATAAGAGATATAGTACGCAAGAGTGAGACTAATGTGAATGATGATTCCTTTTCAATGTATAGGATTAAATATCAGGGATTGAAATGCGGTGTTGTTAGAAGTGAACATTTTGGAGGGCGCAGAAAAATGATGATCAACCAGCATAGGACCGGTACTGTCAGCAAAAGTGTAATGACGGATACATTCAAGGAGAGATCGGAGCTACTGGACAGAATTAAGTTTCTCCACACTCAAACAAGTGTCATCGCTACGATTGCCGAGAGGATATGTGTTTGATGATGACGATAATGATATGTTCAACAAGTCTGGAATAGGTGTTGGACTGCGTGTGTTTGGTACCACATGTGCATAGATATGGTGTGTCCATTTACATCTATAGCATAGGTGGTTGCGAAGTTTATGGTATTTTGTGGGTAGCTGGAAAATTATAGCTTGGCCCTGCCTGGAGAGTTGGTAGTAGTCAACATTATCCATATGTTCTTGATGAATATGTTCCCGTTTTTATTTCAAAGTGGCTTTAATCGTTATTTTTTTTAATACTATTTGGTTCCGATGTCACCCTGTTACAGTTTCCCACCCTCTTTGAAGAGTGTGTCATTTCCTTCAATGTTCTGGTAACCAATGAATTGTGTTCCTTTTGAAGCAAAGTGTTATTTTTCAAGCTGTCTATCAGTTATGAACTATCAGGAGATGTTATTCATGCTTCGTAGTGCTTCCCTATCTGAAAGTGCATCTATAGGATGACAATGTTATTCTATTTTTTTTTCGATGTTAGACTCGTGAATTACTACAGGGAATCTAGTGTGCATGAATGATATCAGAGCACAAGAAGATATTTTGTCAAAAATGAATTTATGATTGTTTATTTTATAAAATACAAATATAGTTAGATTTCGTGGTTTCATATTGTGTTTGTTCGTCCCGTTTTCATAAAAACTTTTTGCTCGAAACGTTGATCCTGTGTATTGTTTGACGTAAAACCTGCAATTTAGTCCTTCTTATATAGCGTTTTCGATATTTACTCACCATTAAATACTAATTCTAATGACATCAGTTACTCTCATGTTTCAAATTCATCAACAGTGGGTTCTTGAACATCTTGGTTCGTGATGCGGTCCTGATATGAAATATCCAACACTTTACACATATATTTCGTTTGCACTGTGTCCTGATTTGTGACACGGTCCTCATATGAAATATCCAGTTCTTTACACATACATCTCACTTTCACGGTGTCCTGATTTATGACACGGTCCTGATATGAAATATCCAGTACTTTACGCAGATATCTCGCTTGTACGGTGTACTGTTTTGGTTTCAAAGTTAGCTAAGTCCAAATTTAACATGCATGGGCAATGTTGTTTATCAGAGAATTTTAAACTGTGGCCCGATGTGTCCTCTCAGGGGGTCCGTGAAGACTTAAAAGAAATATTATAAGATTTTATATTTACAATAGGCCAAACTTGGAACAAGGTAATGAAGTTTTGATAATCACTGGTATCCCACTTAATAACACACACAATTTGACGTTTCTACCAAAATGCCTTTATCAAGAACAAATACACAACATTAAAGACGAGTAAGAACTGTCCGCGTTCACATGAAAATGACAGATAAATATACACTAGTCTGCACCGCAGATAGAAGGTGAAAACATATTTTTATTTGTTGACGCATCTTCTACAACACTACTGCGACAGTAGAGTGTTCTGAGGTATACCACACTATCAAGATTCAGAAATAATTTTCCCGAGAGACGTTCGTTCTGGGATTTCATGACAGACAATTACGTGGACACCAGAGCGAAAGATTGTGTCCTGTGTTACACTGAAGACGAGGTTCCAGTTCAGAAATTTATTAGAAACAATAGTCTGTAGGCTATATTCATTGAAGTCTAGACTGTGAACAATGGAAGTCTTTCTTATCCTTGACAAGCGACTGAAAAGCTGTCACATATTATTGTATGTGTTATATCTCAAACAACAATAAAATATTTATTATTTTTGAAATATAATAAACGAATACACGATACTGTACGTGGAAAAAAAACACCAGTTCGGTATGATCTGTTTCTTGTTTTATGATATATGTTTGTGTAATATCAGATATCTGACAACAGCCATAACTATTTATTGTAACTGTTGGGTCAAAGTTCATGAACTCAGGGGCAGCGGAATCAGCAACCATTGCTGATGTGGACATTCTATGATATAAGATATTACACCAGACAAATATATTTATACTATTCTTACGGAGGTTGTGGTGACTGGATTACCAGAGCCGCGATCTCCAATTTTATGGTTGTAAATATCTAATATAGCCAAAGTGGACAAACAACCCCGGTTGAAAGAAGCGTACCTCACCACAAGAGGTGTATTTTACTTAACCAAACTAACCAAATCGATGTATTGCTGCTATTGACGGCATATGTCTATAAGTGATTACACCGGACAAATCGATTTATTGCTGCTATTGCACCGGATGACGACAGGGGCATTGAAAACAAGTGGTGGACTTCGAAGAAATCGGACACAAATATATCAAAGATCACCTGAACATCACACTCTGAACCAGGAAGATTAACTCAAGATCTACAGGAATGGCAGTTTTTTTTTTAAATATTGCATTGTCGGATACATTCTGAACAGAATATATCTAGTGCCTCTGTGGTGGTAACATTATTTTTAATGTTTTCATTGTTTTTCACTGTTTTGTATATTCTTCAGAAAGACCTAACGGTTAGAAACGTTTAAAATGTCTTGTATCTTTTCGTGTTTACACAACATAACCCCTTAGCGATAGTCCGTCTTGTTGCAGTAAAACTTTCAAAAACATGTTCTACGTAAGTATTATTGTTCTACATATTGCTCCTACTGTACATTCTATCAAATCTGACGCCAGACATAACTATTTATTGATGCTATCGTACGTCCTGTGCTATAGATCTGCCATCAAATAGATGTATTATTTATTTCTAAATGTCCGCGTTCTGTTAGTATATCTAATATCAGACAGTATATATTGTTAATATAATATAGTATATATAGAATTTAGTTCGGCGACGATTGTGCACTCAACGCTATCAGTCTGAAAGGCATGCAGGACGGGATGGACCTCTTTTCTTCGGTCTGTGATGCGTTCAGTATCACCATCAGCACCGCGAAAATATTAGTAATGTATCAACCAGCGCCAGGTGTCCCCTACACAGAACAAGTAATCACTGTAAATGGACTGAAACTCAATACTGCCAATACGTTTGTATATCTCGGCAGCAACCTATCGAAAACTGGACAATTTATGATGATGTTGCCTTGTGTATTGCTCGCGTCAGTACGGCTTTCGGGCGCGTTCGTGCCAACGTCTGGATCAGACATGGTCTCAGTTTGACAACTAAGTTGGACATCTACCGCGCAGTGGCTCTACCAACACTGCTTAATATTGCGTCATCCTGGACTGTCTATGTGACACACGCTCGATTGCTTAAACTCTTTCCACCTTCGGTGCCTAAAATACCTCATGCAATTACGTTGGTAGGAGGTAATCAGACACGACAAATATTCTTAGACACCCGATCTCCTTCAAAAGTCCCGTATGCAAAATACATATGCCGTGTTGATTGGGTCCCAATTCAGCTGGACTGGCCACATCGTCAGTATGTCAGATAAGCGCCTTCCATAGAGATTATATTCTATGCGGAACTGTGCGATAGTAAATGATTAATCGGGGGAGGGGGTAGAAAAAGAGCTTAAAGGATCACTCAACTCTATCTAGAACTGCAGAATCGATCCTAGCTCCTGGGAGACTACAGCCCCTGCTTGGCATACCCAGATCACTGATGGCATCACTAAATTTGAAAAAAAGAAAGAACATTGCGGGAAATTTACAAGAGACCAGAAGCGGAAGAAAAAATCTGAACTCTCCTAATCAGGACCATCTGCACTGCCGCACTCACTGAAATAGATCCTTCCTGCCATGAATCGGACTCATAGGGTATCTACAAACTCACAAACCAAAACTAAATTAGACTACCACAAATGTTATTTTGTTCCTACTCGTTCACGACATTTTTATTAGGGTTTTTTCATGCCAGTTCATATTCGCTTACGATGGAGGAACATCAACATCAGACATGCCTGCGTAGAATATAAAGTTTGCAATGCTGTTAGAAGACTGCAGATGAAACATCTTAGAAATGGGTAAAGATGCATCAGGAGAAAGAAAGAGAGAGAGAGAGAGAGAGAGAGAGACTAGTGAGAAAGAAAGAACTTCAGGCGTAGCTCTGAAGATGGTTAAACTCTCCCTTACATTTATAGCTATACTAGTGAACACGGTCTCCATGACAAGTTTACCAAGCTTTCATCTGCATGTTTAAAACCAAGCCTTGCCGTGAAGTCACAAATATCGTAGCGTATTCTGGCACCTAGAGATTCGTATTTAAACTCAGTATTTTCGATGTTTGAGGTCAGTGCCACATGCCAATCTACTGCGGACACCACTTCGATCTCCTAACCTTCTCCCCATTACCACCAACTCTCCCTCCCCCAGAAAAAAATATTTGATAATGATGTTAACCTGTGGAACTCACCACTTCAAGTGGGTCACATTAGCTACTTAACGTACCTTTCTGTGCTGTTCCCCACATCTTCAATTTC
Source organism: Meghimatium bilineatum (assembly GCA_034231615.1). Taxonomy (NCBI): domain Eukaryota; kingdom Metazoa; phylum Mollusca; class Gastropoda; order Stylommatophora; family Philomycidae; genus Meghimatium; species Meghimatium bilineatum. The sequence continues at coordinate 58,872,025 of CM067304.1, forward strand.
TGATTAACTGCAATTTCTTGCGATAGAAAAGCAATTTTCTGATTAACTGCAATTTCTTGCGATAGAAAGGCAATTTACTTTCGAACAATACTTCAGTCTGAATCTGGTACTTATAAATTTCATTTCTTGTCGTGTCATTACCTCGTTCCAATGGTATTCAAATACGCGAGTGTATTATTCAGTTTACACTGGAAATCAAGAGCTTCTTGTTCTTTGGTTGGATGTAGTGTGTGTGACTCTTTCTCTTCTGTATTCCAATAAAACTCCCAATTAGATCCATCTGATTTGCTAAAACACAGATTAAACCTCCGTTTGTCAATCAATAAAGTCCTTGGTTCTCTAAAATATATGTACAGCCTCGAACGTGTAGATCACGAACTAGGATTCTCCATTTTCCTCGTTCGTTGAAATGCTATTAGCCTCTTCATCCCATGGTCCATGTCGTGTGGTGTTTTTTATCATGTCTTTTCCCAGCCTTATATTTTGTGTGATGTCAATCATTTCTGATATTCATGTTCTCCCATGTCACAAGTTCAGGTTGTCAAGTATCTTGTCTCTTGGCCTTCCCCTACCTCTTTTGCTCATCGACTTGCCTGTTGTTATAACGTGTTCAATCTTTCCTCTTCTCATGATATGTACACAAAGCTGGCTCTGTTTCCGATGAGGGTAATCTGCTCTATTTTTTAATTACCTTCTTTCAAGATATCTTCTTTGCGTTTTTATCTGTCAATGCAGATCTTAACATTCTTCTACAAAATTATATTTTTTGTGTAAAAATATTTTTTTTTCGCTGTTCTGGGGAGTGTAAGATTCACTTCCATACATCAGAATTGTTTCAATGTAACATAAGAAATTTCTTTCCAAATCTCAATTGACAAATACATAGAATGGTCTTCATATTGTGAGATGTTGCATTCGCCGTGGCAATTCTACATTGGACTTTATTAATACATCTTCCATCTGAAGTTATTACTGTCCTTAAATATGTTGACTTGCTTCAGACTGATCTCATCATCCTCATTCCAAGCTTATACTATATCTATATGATGTGTACTTTACAGAACGTTGCCCTCGCTGACACTCTATAAGCCTCTCGGTTCTGTGCGAGCTGCCCAGTCTCTTCCAGTTTCATGTTCAGAAGTTCTTCAGTATTCTGTGTTCATCGTAGTCGTGGTCACCTCAGATATATAGAAAATATATGAAAGACATGATAACCAACGCCACAAAATCAGAAAACCAAAGCATCTGATTATTTCAGCGTTCATTCTCAAACTCCCGCTGGAACTCTTTTGTAGCAAGTAGAACAGTGGTCCTACTAGATTTCCAGCGGAGCATACTCCAGAGAACATTATATGGGCTGTGTCGATATTCTATTTGCGCCAATGGTCCGACACATCCGAATTCCCCGGTTCGTTTCATGCCATTCTCATCTCGACAGTCATTCATGATAATTCTCCATTTATTTCTTCTCTGCCTCCTTTTTCCCTGCAGGTTCCATGTAATTGTCATTCTGCCTATAACTTTTACCAGTATTCTGAGTGTGTGCCCAATCTATCTTAATCTGCTTTTCTTCATTTGTATTATGATCATAATCGTGATCAATTGACTATATAAGACCTGTGTGCTTATTGGAAAACAGTACTACTTCAGAAATAGGACTAATGCATGACCCTCAACATTAGAAGACCAGGGACCACAATCAAAACATGTCTTTTTAAGTAATGTATTTGATTATTTCCGCGCATTTTATTGGGCGGCGTTGGCAGGTGATACAAAGTATATACACAGTGAACAAAGAAAAGTACGGAAATAATATAAACATGACGTAAAAAGATTTGGTTTGTATTGATTCTTGTTTTTCTATTGTCGAGGGTCACTGCTGAAGTGTTAGTATTTAGATAAAAATAATGAAAGCATGCTCTAATGATATGGTGACATCTTCTGGCGATGTCCATTAGTCTCTAGTCTCCAGTTCTTACATCATTCTCTAGTCTCCAGTTCTTACATCATTTTCTAGTCTCCAGTTCTTACATCATTCTCTAGTCTCCAGTTCTTACATCATTCTCTAGTCTCCAGTTCTTACATCATTTTCTAGTCTCCAGTTCTTACATCATTCTCTAGTCTCCAGTTCTTACATCAGTCTCTAGTCTCCAGTTCTTACATCATTTTCTAGTCTCCAGTTCTTACATCAGTCTCTAGTCTCCAGTTCTTACATCAGTCTCTAGTCTCCAGTTCTTACATCATTTTCTAGTCTCCAGTTCTTACATCAGTCTCTAGTCTCCAGTTCTTACATCAGTCTCTAGTCTCCAGTTCTTACATCAGTCTCTAGTCTCCAGTTCTTACATCATTTTCTAGTCTCCAGTTCTTACATCAGTCTCTAGTCTCCAGTTCTTACATCAGTCTCTAGTCTCCAGTTCTTACATCAGTCTCTAGTCTCCAGTTCTTACATCATTCTCTAGTCTCCAGTTCTTACATCATTCTCTAGTCTCCAGTTCTTACATCATTCTCTATTCTCCAGTTTTTATATCATTCTCTAGTCTCCAGTTCTTACATCAGTCTCTATTCTCCAGTTTTTATATCATTCTCTAGTCTCCAGTTCTTACATCATTCTCTAGTCTCCAGTTCTTACATCATTCTCTAGTCTCCAGTTCTTACATCATTCTCTAGTCTCCAGTTCTTACATCATTCTCTAGTCTCCAGTTCTTACATCATTCTCTAAAATAACGAAAGCATGCTCGAATGCTATGGTGACTTCTTCTGATGACTTCAGGTTCTGCATAAATATTTCCTAATAATTGCTTTCCTTAATTATAACAAGTAAATTCAAGCTGGAAGCAAGAGTATAAATGTTAAAAATTATTGAGACCAACGGGAACTGAACAAGTCCATTCTTACGGCACCTAATCGTCTTGCAGCTTGAATAAACGGGTTTTCCCGTATTGACCAACCGCATCTCCAAAAATAGATGCTATTTGGTAAAGACATTCAAACTATCTACTCAAGTCACTGAGAACGGACTAATCGAGACAAGGAATATTACAACAACATTTTAATATATCCTCTTCTTTCCTACTTGAATTTACTTGTATAAGCAATTATTTGAAGCAATATTGGATTGTGTCTCAGTTATTTATGTTTACAAGAAGACTTATTGGCCCTTGCAGTATGAACATGGATGTTATATATTTGTGTTACTGATGATACTTCAGTACTTGTACGGGACGTTCGTTGTTGCAAAAGTCTGTGCTTCGATTGGTCCGTTCTCAGTGACATGAGTACACAGTTTGAATGTCTTGACAAAATCACATATTTTTGGGAAGATACAGAGAAGATCAAGTACGGAAAAACCCGTTTACTGAAGTTGCAAGGCGATTCGGTACCGTTAGAACGAACTGGTTCAGTTCATGGTGGTCTCAAGAATTTTGAATTATAACACAACTGCAGATGTATATTTCATAATATTTCGACAGGTTTCAATAGAGCCTAGAACCGAGAGCTTCGCCAGAGCCGAGAGGCAATAGAGCACAATCAAATCAATGTACATTGATTCTCTTTGTCAATTTCTGAAAATGTTCACAGTAAACATGCTGATGTACACTTTATAACAAATACTTTACAGATTACATACAAACATCACCGTATTTTACATACAATATTCTAATATTAAAATTATTTATTAGTCGTCGCTTGTATTCGTTCTCACAGTCGTGCTGAATAGCAAGATGTAGTCCCGATAATAAAATGCGTTGTGTCATGGTTTACAGCTTGGCTAATATATCTGCGCCTTTCAATCTGATACATCCATGGAATGAAACAGCCAATTTATTTTTTTCAGCATGGCATATGGGGGTCATTTTGACCCTCCATGAAATAAGACAGTCAACATCAGTCACAAAACCTCCTTTGTAGCCCGATACGCTACTCATTACAGGTAAAAATGTCTTTGCTCCCCTGCTGCCGCTCTTAACATACGGATGATATGAAAATTGTTACAGAACGACTTTAAATTCTTGCGAAAATAGGTTAAAGAAGCTGCGGGCAAAAAAAAACATGCAAAGAAACGGCGACAAAAAACAGTAATCAAATAATAACTTAGATCAACAAATCGATCGAAATTCTTGCAGACAGAAGAAGCTAATAATTAGAGAACATGATTATAGATTGTATTGTGTTTCTATCAATCCCCAGAAACTCTGTTAGTGATGATGTTGTTGTTGTCTATATGCTATACAATAGGTCATTCATTACCCAGAAACTCTGTTAGTAATGATTTTCTTGTTGTCTATACGCTACGCAATAGGTCATTCATTACCCAGAAACTCCGTTAGTAATGATTTTCTTGTTGTCTATACGCTACGCATTCATTACAGAGTTTTCTTTCATACCAAGAATGCTCTAGCTAATTACCATCGCTGTGCAGCGGTTGTTTAGTTGTTAGTGAACATTTCCATTCCAACTGGAAATATTTTAATATCTCCAACGGTTTTTAAGTTGACACAACCTCAGTAAATGGGTACCTAATGTTTTGGAAAGTAAAGGCGGCTGGCTTGATAATGACCACTCCATCTCACACTTTGCCGTTGATCAATGAAATATGTGGACCTAACACTGGATTCCACAATATGCATCAATAATATGGACAATGGACAACTTTACTTGACTGTAATTTGCAGTGCTTTCAGAAGGGGCATCCCACTCTGGCAGGAATGTGTGTGCGTGTGCGTGCGCACGCGCGCACGCGTGCGTGTGTGTGTGTGTTGAAGTTATGTTTCACTATTTTGTATGGAGACAATCAATCACATGAAAACCTGCAACTATTTGGGGTTATCAATGTGGACCACGTTTGACCAGATAGTCTATATTACTGTATGACTGCAACACAGCCAATGATTATCGAAAAAATTGACTTAGACATAAGAATTGTCATGGTTACAGGAATATGTAAAACTGGAAAAGGGGAGTGGACTTTTTCCCTTAAAGTGTGGTGCGTGGTTGAGAGGTTAGAACGTTGTGATCAAATCCGTGTGGTCCAGGATCGAGTGCTGGTGAAGACTGAGTTTTTTTCTGTGACTTTGTTGGAAGGTAAATAAAAAATCATACTCTGTACACTTGTACACTACTTGGACACTACGTATACACTACTTGTACACACTACTTGCACATTACTTGTACACATTACTTGTACACATTACTTGTACACACTACTTGCACACATTACTTTTACACACTGCTTGTACACACTACTCTGTACACTACTTGTACATACTACTTGTACACATTACTTGTACAAATTACTTGTACACATTACTTGTGCATATTACTTGTACAGTACTTGTACATACTACCAGTACACACTACGAGTACACTACTTGTATACACTACGCGTACACTACTTGTACACATACTTGTACACTACTTGTGCACACTACTTGTATATATTACTTGTACACACTACTTGTACACATTGCTTGTACATACTACTTGTACACACTACGTGTACACACTTCTTGTACATATTACTTGTACACATTACTTGTACACATTACTTGTACACACTATTTGTACACTTGTAAACACTACGAGTGCACTACTTGCACACACTACCTGTACACTAACGGTACACTACTTGTACACACTACTTGTGCACACTACCTGTACACACTACTTGTACATTACATGGCGACAGAAGGTCCCTGTCCTTCTCCTAACATCAGTGCCACATGAACATGACTCTTTACATGAGTATTAAGTCAAACGAAATTATCGCTGAATTATTGAGTACATTCATGAAATGTGTCCATGAGTTATATTCTTTCAGATTTATGCCTTTAGATAAAAATATGAAAACATTTTGTATAAATACTTAAAACCTCTATAGAGTAACGGTCATGTAGTACCGATGTTTACAGAGAAATGGGTTTTTTAGATAGGATACACGCACTGTCCCTCCTCACCCTTGTCATTCTAATGCTTATAATACCGTATACATATACATAATCACCTCCATCGTCATGAGAATCATCACTTGAGCAACGGAGTTATGTGTTCTAAAGCGGTTTTATCGACATACAGCTTCCAACTCAATCCTCTCACAACTTAGGCCTACTTTAACTGCACGGATATTGTAAACTGACCCCTATCATTTGTATACAGCCTTTCAATATCATAATTATATTAGCTACAACAGAAACTCTCTAAATAGATGGATTTTTGTCTCACAGAATTGTAAACCTCTGAGAGTTTGAGTCTTCTAGGTATCATTTAACACCTCTGAAAATTTGAGTCATCTGTGTATCATTGTAAACCTCTGATCATTTGAGTCGTCTGTGTATCATCGTAAACCTCTGAAAGTTGAGTCTTCTGTGTATCATCGTAAACCTCTGAAAGTTGAGTCTTCTGTGTATCATCGTAAACCTCTGAAAGTTGAGTATTCTGTGTGTCATTGTAAACCTTTGATCATTTGAATCTTATGTGTATCATTGTAATCCTCTGATCATTTGAGTCTTCTGTATATCATTGTAAACCTCTGAGAATTTGAGTCTTCTCTATATCATTGTAAACCTCTGAGAGTTTGAGTCTTCTGTGTCTCATAGAAAGCATTGCAGTAGTTCCACATACTCCCCATCGAATAAAAAGCAAAATCTTCATTGCTCGTAATTTCTTTGTATTTAAATGGTTAAAGTGCCAATGACAGAGCACTTGCATAATTGGTTAAAGTGCCAATGACAGAGCACTTACAGAATTGGTTAAAGTAGCAATGACAGAGCACTTACAGAATTGGTTAAAGTGCCAATGACAGAGCACTTACAGAATTGATTAAAGTACCAATGACAGAGCACTTACATAATTGGTTAAAGTGCCAATGACAGAGCACTTACATAATTGGTTAAAGTGCCAATGACAGAGCACCTACAGAATTTTTAAAGTGTCAATGACAGAGCACTTACAGAATTGTTTAAAGTGTCAATGACAGCACTTACAGAATTGGTTAAAGTGCCAATGACAAAGTACTTACATAATTAGTTATGGATTCTGATCCGACGTGACTGAACTCAATACAAACCTATAGGTGATGTGCTCTCCTATCAAGTGCATGCACATTGATGTTCCCCGTGGCCTGCTTGTTAAACACACTCTTGATTCTATATCCAGAAGCCCAGCTCTACTATTGTCACACGCAATACCATATTCTTATAGTAGCAGCTTAGATACCCAAACCTTCTCATTGTCCGCATCTGTTGGTCTAATCCAGTGCTCCCCAGCCTTTAGTTAACTAGCGCCCCTTCTTGTAGTTAGAAAAATCTTAACTCACAATTTCACACAACCACATTGAACACCTCATAAACGTATTATTTAGAACTCCTAAAAATGATGATAATCAGTTATGATTAACCGATGTATGCAATTATAAAATAAAAATATAAGGTGCTATTGAAGTAGTTTACATATTACACGACCCCCCATATGTTTCTACATGTTACATTTATGTTATCTACAATCCATCATACATCAAAAAACTATCTGTGATCAGAAACAGTGAATCAAGATGGAAATAAAAATACAGATAATACCTACAATTGTTATACCAACATTATAACATCAATTATGTATTGTTATTATTATTATGGTTGAGTTTTTTGGTCATCGTCGATCACGACGGACGAACATCATCATCATACCAACATTCTGCTACCAATGTCAAACAGCCCCACAGCAGAGGAAAATTGGTACATGTTGAAATGAAGTGTCTGAGAAAAATTGCAATGGCTACTAAACTAGATAAAATAAGAAATGAAGAAATTAGGAAAAGAGTTGGTATAATATCATGTATTGAACATATTGAGAGACAGCAAGTAAAATGGTTCGGTCACCTTATAAGAATGATCCAAACCAAGTGCCAATAAGAACAAATAACACAAGAACATTCAAGCGTAAAGCCAAAGGTAGACCAAGAAAACGGTAGATAGAAAACATTAAGATAAACTTGAACAAATATGGACTAAATGCAACCACGGCGACACATCTGGTCTTGGAATGACAGCTTAAGCTCCCACCCCTACGCTTAACGGCAAGTGTGAATGTGATCAACCATCATTCACCTGGGGACAGACAATAGACATTAGAAACAGTGAATAACTGATGAGACAGCGTGATTGTATTATAATTTCAAATCACGTACACAGAAAAATGTGAATGTGATACTTGCACTTCATGTAACTGTTAGATAACTGCTCAATATATATTGAACATTTGTAAAATGAATGCTTAATTAAGTCTCCTCTGTCGCATATTTCCAATCGATTCACTGGGGGTTTTTTTATATTTTTTTTTTGCAGCAAAACGTTGAGTTAAAACGTTTTTCGACCAAATATGATGTTTTAAATGCTGTAATAGATAATTTAGCTACATGTCATAGAAAAGAGCAGTATAGTATAATCTGGGTTTAAAATGCTTGGTAATTAATATGCATAAACCTTGCTTTTGCTTCAAAGTCAATTTTTAAATCAATTATAACTTGGGGCTGATGTTTTTAAAAAAAACGGTATTTTTGAACAGTGGAATATATATAATTATATCACATGGATTTTACTTCATGATGGAACTAATTACCTCACCTTGGATTTTTCTTCATGATGGAACTAATTACCTCACCTTGGATTTTTCTTCATGATGGAACTAATTACCTCACCTATGCCTGGTGATATTCAATATTCTCTAATATAGCGCGACTTTTGAACTTTCAATCATGTATGCAATCTTGCAAGATTTGTTATCATTTTGGCTAGAAACTATTTTAAACAAATGTGCAGCTACTTTTGATTATCTGTTTTAAATGCTTAAAATAATAAATATTGTTTCTAGATTTCGCAACGTTCTTCTTTGTAAAATGTTCATTCAAATCTTGACTATTGCTTTGCTTCGAAAGAAAACAACACGTTGATACACAAAAAACACATTGGTAAAATTTCCTTTGTAGATGAAAGTGTAATACATAATTTCAATAATCAACAGAATATTATCGGCACTTGCACTTTACCAGAGACATTTTAAACATAATAATTAAATGAGTAACGCGTGCTAAAACAACACAGTAAAATAATATATCTCGCGTAACATAGAATTGCGTTGTAAATGCTTCAATCGGAGTATATTTGAGTGCATCATGCGCAAACACGCACAGATTTTGGAAAGTTATACGGCCAAATAGAAATTATGTTCTTTTTTTTTACTTTGATCAGCAACAACAGATATTTATCCAATATGAAATGAGACGTTTCGCTTTTAATAATTCATAATACATAGTCCTCACCTGAAGTAATTCTTTCCCATGACATTAATATATCTCAAGTATAGTCACTTTCCCATGATAATAATCTCTCTCAAGTATAGTCACTTTCCCATGATAATAATCTCTCTCAAGTATAGTCACTTTCCCATGATATTAATCTCTCTCAAGTATAGTCACTTTCCTATGATATTAATATATCTCAAATATAGTCACTTTCCCATGATATTAATATATCTCAAGTGTAGTCACTTTCCCATGATATTAATATCTTTCAAGTATAGTTACTTTCCCATGATAGTAATCTCTTTCAAGTATAGTCACTTTCCCATGATATTAATATCTCTCAAGTATAGTCACTTTCTATGATATTAATATCTCTCAAGTATGGTTAGAAGCAAGAAAAGTATAGTTCTTCACTGTAACCTTTGTTCTAGTTTCGAGGTATAACCTAACCTTTTTTAGTGTTAACATGAGAAATAGTATTTACAATTAGGGTTAGGATTTAGGGTTAGTATTAGAATTAGTATGTAGAATTAAGACATTAGCGTTTCAATTGGGTGCCTCTCTCAGTGTGTGGCGCGCAGAAATAATGAGCGTGTATCTATCGATAATGGTTGATCTTCCGAGAAATCCATGACATCACCTAGTTTATAATGTAAACAGTGTGCTTTTTATAGCACAGTGAAGAAATCTTTACTGTTACCTTAGTCAATTTTCCATGATATTAATATCTCTTAAGTATAGACACATTTCCATGATATTAATATCTCTTAAGTATAGACACTTTTCCATGATATTAATCTTTCTTAAGTATAGACACCAGCAAGATTCCGAATCATGACCTACGACCGAATATAGGCAAGAACTTCCCCCAATATTTTAGACAGTCGAAAACGTCTCCCTTAGGTTACCAAAACGCCATCGGGATGCGACAGCGTCCTGTTTGAGAAATGAATGTCCGAAACACACAAATGAACCTTATTTAATGCAACTATAAAAAAAATGACAAAGTAAACTTTACTTGTACTCACCTGAACCTTCGTTAACACATTCCACCAAGGCCACGAAATATATCTCCAGAATGAAAAACAAAACACCGAACACAAATGAAAAAGTAGAATAACTCTCCTGAATAATCGTTCGCATTGTTACCATTTCTTTGTAATAGTCCAATTAGAACAGAAATCGTGCGTGTCATAGAATATCATCCCAAACACATTTCGTTAAGTACTTTTCCAAATATACGGAACTAGACTATCTGCCAGTATTTTTTATATTCTCTTTGTTAGTTTTTTAATACCAAATTAATTTCAGCTTAATTAATTAATGATAATGTTATATTTTGGTTAATCTTTGCTATAAAAAAAAAATATTTCTCCACAGGTACAATCAGCAGCCGATACTGCACAACCAATGTCAGCATAGACAACTACAGACAACATGTGTTCCAGACACACTAAGCGAATGAACAGCACAGGAAAGAAGCATAAGAAAGCGCTCCAACCAATCCTGCACAAAGTCCTTTTAAGGACTACCACCTTATAATCCAGACCGACACAGCGAAGGAACAACACAGCAAATAGCTCCGAATAGAAGAAAGAGCTCCAACCAATCACCACAAAGTCCTTCTAAGGACTACCACATTATAGTCTCATCAATACCAGAGACAGGCTGAGCCACAACATAGTCCATACAAGGACTGAAGCTAGGAGGCCCAACAGCGAACCCGGCTAACAGAGCCACATCCTAGCAACAACCAGGCAGACAAGCCACAAAAACCACAGGTCCCCAACCGCCTTGATATAACCAATATGGACACCAGTCCTAGGTTGAAAGATGCGGGCCTCGACCATATGAGGCATAAACCCCTACTTAACAAACAAACAAATCTTTGCTATAGCTAAATGATATTTACATGATGTTACTCTGATTATTAGAAAAAAATATTGTTTCTTTTCACTGACTGGATACTAAACAAAATGTTCTTACATTCTGTAACAACTAGTTCGTTATTGATATTTGTTGAACAAATTGTTCTTAATCTGATAATTGTCGTACTTCTTATATAGAATTGTATATTTTCACAACCATTTGATGAAGCCGCAGTGGCTCATACTGTTAGTTCACTGGTTTTCTGGACAGATATTGGATTCATTTTCCAGTACAAGTGGAAAACATTTTTAGACACTATAACGGTACTAAGATCAACATAGCCTGAAAATATGGTACCAGATCTTCCTGAAATGTACAGGTGATGGACATCATACTGACTAGGCCACCCATAAACATTTCGCTGGACAATGAACAAATACGTTTCTCATATTGTTAAGAGATTACACTACATCGCTATAAACAGGTTCACCATGACTACCTCGTTATAAACAGGCTTCATCATGACTGCATCGTTATAAACAGGGTTCATCATGACTGCATCGTTATAAACAGGGAACATCCGGTTGCGTCTGTGGGTCTCACAATGGCTCACTAGACAACCAACTATGCAACAGAAAACCTTAGTAGATGACATGCCATTATATTCAGATTATCTTCTTATAGAAGCTTCATGGCACGTCATCTATACAATCCAGTGGTCGTAACCTTCGATAACAGTTACCATGTTGTTCCGACAGGCCGACGTTGTGCTTTAACTAGTTACGGGCATGGCGTGGGTGAGCGTAACAACAAAGAAACCTGTCGCAAGGGCCAGAGTTGTGCCCTGATGTCGACGTCTGTTTCGGCAACATTAGACTCGAAACACCATCGAGTCGAATGGCTGCTGGAACAAAGCACGGATCACTTATGGGAATACCCCACTAGCTGTGAGTTTCTAAATATTGGTGCTGTGAGTTTCTAATCAAGAATCAAGAAACAGGGAACAACATGAATACCTCGTTATAAACAGGGTTTACCAGACTACATCGTTAAAAACAGGGTTTACTATGACTTTACAACAATTAAATGCTAAACTGATTTTTTATGTTTTTAAATTCTGAATAGTAGTTTCAACTCTTCAGAACATTTTTGTGATAGTCTTAAATCCTATGATTCTCGCTCAATCCTTCTAGAAATTTCGTATGGAATACTTACTTGGTCATTGTGTCTGTCTATTTCAGTAGTAGGCAAAAATAGGGCCATTGGACCACATTCGACCGGCCTAATCACTTTTCTAGTCCGCCAGAATGATCTACAAGTACTGTATGCGCAGTCCCCAGGGCTTAAAATACACTACGCCGAGATAGAAAAGACTAAAAATAACGGGGGTTTTATAACTAGAATTGATTGTCTAGTTCAGTACTGATACAAAAAAACCCAAAATCCGACCCGACAATCCTAATAGTTTACCATCACTGATCTACAGCAATATGTCTCGTGTATTATTTGTTTCCAAATGCTTGTCGTCAAATGTCGTCTCAATTACCCACGCATTATTTATTTTTTTATTATTTATTTTTTTTTGCTTGCTATTTTTGCATTGTTATGTCTCCAATATTTTGTTTGTCATATTTACAAATTATTTGCCCCGTTATTTTGATTTGTCTGTTATTTACTATGCTTTGATGTATTCTTAAGGCAGTGTCTGTTTTTACTGATCCTTTCAATCGTGATAAAGTCATTGTGGTCGGGCGAAACGTCGATTTTTCGTGTGTTCTCATGTGAGCCTTCCATAATTTGAAAAACTTCATTATCTTTGTTTTCACTTTTCACCTATTGAATTCAGATTTACTGGATCTTCACGTGTAATTGGATTTGAAGCTGCCGCGAACATTCAAACATATCATATGCAAACATTCATCCCAAGTCCACGTCCGTTTTATTGGCCGGTTGCTACCAGAGATATTAAGAGAGACGTATTCTTCCTCTAGATGGCCCATTATTTTTCTGACCACTAACTTCTTCAGTAATCTGTGACATACGTTTTGCGAAGTGATGGCACGGTTGCTGAGCAGTCTAAGACCCATTTCAGCTTTATGGCGCGGTTGTAAATAGCTATGGAGCCAATACTTGGACACCGCAGCGTTCTGTCTGCTGGTGTTCAAATCCTCTTCGACTTCGTAAATATCCCTCTCGTCGTTTATTTAGCATAGAAAGAAAACACATTAATTTACCAAATGGGTGTCCGATAAACACATTCTACTTTCACTTTCTTCCATTTCTAATTTTTTTTTCTCAAACTCCTGCAGATTTGCAGGAAAGCAATGAATAGCAACACTATTACATTTCATACATGTCGTATAAGCCGCTAAGGAGGTTTGGGGGTGAAGTTAGCTTAGGTTAAAATAATTGACGTTCATACTGAAATCGGATTTCCCAGGTAAAAATAAGCAAATATTGCAGCCACGCTGTAAACCATGATGTCTTCCATTCACTATAATACATCCTGTTAAGAAGCAAGACTTTATAGAAGGAAGAATAAGAAATACACGAGTAGTTCAAGAAGAGGAAATGTCGTAACTATTAACTAAATCTGAACATTTTGTCGTCGATCTAGGAACCATACAAGTTCAAAGATTGGTGCATTAAATGTCTCTAGAAACTGGGAAGTTTAAAGATTCGTTTATTAACTGAGTCTAGGAACCGTAGATTTTCAAAGATTGATGTAGCAACTGTATTTAGTAACAGTAGAAGTTCAAATATTGGTGAATTAACTGTGTTTAGTAACTGTGGGAATTAACAGATTCGTGTATTAATTGCGTCTAAAAACCATTGAGGTTCAAAGATTGGTGTATTAACTGTGTTTAGAAACCGTGAAAGTTCAAAGATTGGTGTATTAACTGTGTTTAGAAACCGTGAAAGTTCAAAGATTGGTGTATTAACTGCGTCTAGAAACCGTTGATGTTTAAACATTCACATATTAACTGTGTCTATGAACTGTAGAAGTTCAAAGATTTGTGTATGAACTTTCCCCAGTCTATTAGTTAATCTATGATGCTCTAGTTCAATGTAAAAAAAAGTACATTAGGCGTTCAACATGGAGAGAAATGAGTAACACGCCATATACTATCTTTAGTCCACAAGTAATTAAATATCTAACTAATGACTCTAAAGTCGACACATTCATAAGAAATGGATAACAAATCTTCTGCGAAAACTAATGTGCTCACCACATACTTCTAGGTCTGACGTTTTTCTACGATATAAACATGAACTTCTTTCCGCATTTCTCACAATAGTATGGAGCGACAGTGTGTTTTGGAGGACCAAAAAAGGGAAGCAAAGAACAGTGACACTGTTATCTTCCATGCGTATCTCAAAAGACGATTAAGGAGATTTTAGGTTGGAGATGATTGTCCCATTCTATTTATGGCCAAAGCGATCCTAGGGTCATAATAGATATAACAGACTGAAGATGGAAGTATCACAGCTACGCAATAAACTATGAAACAAAGCATACCGTTCTTCAGATTACATTCTGTTGATCTACATGAATTTGAGAACAGATGCAGAAGAAGAACATAAGTGTGGGGAAAAATGAAATAATTTACTTTATTTCGACGTGTTTCTCTCTGGTGTTTTTTCCCCATTCACATTTCACTTCAAACAACTAGAATATGCTAGAAAACTACAACAATTGACATATATTTGTTTATGTAGAACTGTACGACCTTAGTGACATCTTTCTATTCTATTTTGTCATTCAATATAATTAAATTAAATTAAATAAACACTATACATTAACAATAATGAAATGAGAAAGCTAATCAGCTATTCAAAACTGGAAGCCAGTGCCAGCAACAGCTAATCAGCTATTCAAAACTGTAAGTCAGTGTTAGAACAGTTGATCAGTTTTCCAAAACTGGAAGTCAGTGCCAGCAACAGCTGATAAGTTTTCCAAAACTGGAAGTCAGTGCCAGCAACAGCTGATACGTTTTCCAAAACTGGAAGTCAGTGCCAGCAACAGCTGATCAGTTTTCCAAAACTGGAAGTCAGTGCCAGCAACAACTAAACATTTAGTCTAAACTAGAAGTCAGTGCCAGCAACAACTAAACAGTTAGTCAAAACTAGAAGTCAGTGTTAGCAACAACAGATAGATGAGTCGGTATTTTTTCCAAAAATAGAGTCCATTATCAAAAATTCCATAAGCGTGAAATGCAACTTAACTCATGCATGCAGCCAAAATTATGGCGACATCCACAAGCTTGAAAATAAGGAACAACCCAGAATCTTTAGATTGAAAACTAGTGATAACAGACTCAAATCTCAAATGTATGAAAGGTTTGGCGTTGGCGACATCGAGATGTGCATATCTTGATGTTATCAATACAGAATATTTTTACCGCCTCTTCTTCTTTCACCCTCAATCGTTTCTTGCACAATAGTTTTCGAAATTTAGCCATGCCTTATCACATGGTAATGGTTCCATCAATTATGTGTCCATGTGAGCAGGCAGCTCAGAGAGCGAAGCATATTCTTCAAGATTGCGGTATTCTAAACCAGTTAAGGAAGTAACACTGGTCCACAGATGGATATCCACAGAACGCTCTATGTGGAGAACTGAGGGGCTTTCAAACACAGTAACGTTCATTAAGAAAACTGGAATTGCTGTGTAGACGTATTAAAAAGAATATGAAAATCATTGCGCTTCTACAGCACAGACAAAAGTGACTGTTATAGCACAACCAAAAGTTATTGTTATAGCACAGCCAAAAGTGACTGTTACAGCACAACCAAAAGTTATTGTTATAGCACAGCCAAAAGTTACTGTTACAGCACAACCAAAAGTGATTGTTATAGCACAGCCAAAAGTGACTGTTGCAGCACAACCAAAAGTGACTGTTATAGCATAACAAAAAGTGACTGTTATAGCACAGCCAAAAGTGACTGTTATAGCACATCCAAAAGTGACTGTTACAGCACAGCCAAAGGTGACTTTTATAGCACAGCCAAAAGTAACTGTTACAGCACAACCAAAAGTGACTATTACAGCACATCCAAAAGTGACTGTTATAGCACAGCCAAATGTGACTGTTATAGCACAGCCAAAGGGGACTTTTACAACACAGCCAAAAGTGACTGTTACAGCACATCCAAAAGTGACTGTTATAGCACAGCCAAAAGTGACTTTTATAGCACAGCCAAAAGTGACTGCTATAGCACAGTCAAGAGTGACTGTTACAGCACATCCAAAAGTGAGAACCAGCAAATTAAAACATCCAATAATATATTCAATCGTATAGCCAGTATAACCAGAACGATCAGCTTTCTAACCACGAGAAAGTTTGACCGAGGTGCCTTTGTGAGACAGATCTAGTGATCTCTACAAATCAAGCTGACAAACACTGCACATTACATTAGAAAAATCAACAGCAGTAGCGAAGTTGAAAACCACTCAATTTAGAATTGCTTTATATCTTAACGGTCCAAAGCATTCTTTAACAAATATTTTACTGTCACCACCATTTCTTATATATGCCTGCGTCCATCTCCCTCATTACTTTCGCGTAGTAATTTTGATTTATTCTACATTATCCACAAAGTCTGGAATGTTTAATAAATGGCAATAGGTAGACACACATTTTTAAAACTTCGTAAAATAATTTATGGTAATGTTTACCTATTTAATATCATCATCAAAATCGTGCCTGAAACTGATGGCGACACCTATGGGTGATATCGTCCACTAGGAGAAAACCTTATCTCACGTGATTTCTGTCTAAATTATTTTGACAATTTATATTGTTAAACTATACTAAACTTTAATTACAAAACAAATATTAACAGTAGCATTTAAGCTGAAAGATATACTTAGTTTACAATATCTTTACTGGTTAAATTCTAAATATTTAGCTAACATTATTTTGTCGATAAATTGTATAAATCATTCAAAGTTATATCAGTAAAATTATTAGCATCACCGAAGTTGAAAAACAGAATCTTTAATTACACGTTCTTTGTCTAGAAGCTGCCAGATGTTTATTTGATCATTTCAGTATGTCCGACGCATACACAAAACAATTCTAATACTATAAGACACAAATCTCATCGAATCATGTTCTGCGTGTGTGACAGAACAATAATTTCGTATTTAAAATATAAAAAAACTGGAAGAATTCTCACTCTGCGAAGACATCAATGATGTCTGTGTGCGGTGGTCATTCGTTCACAATGCGGTCCCAATATCCGAAAATTGTCCTTACATTCTCACTTGGTGCTGTATGCAGGATTATAAACTATGGTAAGCAGTATTTCCATTTATTTCATTTTTGTTAATTCTGTCTTTGTCAATTGAATTGTAGCTTTCGCTATGGTTGACTATCTGCATATACATGTCTGTATATCGTTCATCTGTATATATGTATGCCTATCTATCTGCCTGCATTAATTCATATATATATATATATATATATATATATATATATATATATTCATTTTCCTTTTGCGCTGAAGTTAGCGCATAGGGCAGAGGTCAGATCTCTCCAATTCTGTCTGTTCAAAAGCTATTCTGTGCAGCTCTTGAATAGTATGAATATTGGTTGTTTTACTTTCTCTAAGTATTGTTCTTCTGAGTGTTTCTTTTGGTCTACCCATTGCTCTTTTGCCTGTGGGTATCCATTCAAGAGATTGGTGATGTATTATGTTGGTGTCTGTGCGTAGGACATGCCCGATGTAGGACCAACGGTGTTGTCTGATAACATCTGTGATGAAATTTTGAGGAGTCTCTTCACTGATTTTATCATTCGATTTGAATTCACTCCAATGGGTGTTAGTTATTCTACGAAGACATTTGTTCACGAAACTCAGTTGTTTTCCATTTAAAGTAATTTCGTACGGTGAATTGGTGAAGTCAATAATTTTTGTTTTTGATTAATTGATTTGGAGACCTATTTGTCCTACAATGAGATTTAATCTATCAGTTTTTGTTTGTGCATCTTGATGGTTTTCACTCAATAGTGCAAGATCATCGGCAAAATCGAGGTCTTCTAATGTTGTTTGATTTATCCATTTCATTACTAAATTTGTGTTGGATGTGCTTTTTCTCATAGCCCAGTCAATTGCGATATTGAATAGTAATGGTGACATAGGGCAGCCGTGTTTAACACCAGTAATCACAGGGAACCATTCTGAATTGATTGTTTCTGTTCTAACACAGCATTTTGAGTTGGTATAGAATTATTTTATCTCATTTATATATTTGTTTTGGAATTCATATATTTTTAAAATTTCCCAAAGCGATGGTCGATGGATGCTGTCGAAGGCTTTTTGAAAATCAACGAAGTTTATTAAGAGATTAGATCTAAATTCTAGACATTCTTCTATTAATGTTCTAATATATACATATATATATTTAATATTATCTTCATACACAAATATATAAATAAATGTTTGTATATTATTAATCTGTATGAATTTATTGTATGAATTACGCGTGTATAGATGATTTAATATGATATTTAATAAAAAGAGCAAATAGTAAAGATATTAATCACTATATGGTAGACCATTTTACCCACATGTTCAGATTTCAAGCAAACTGAGTCTAGTAATTGCTTTATTTTACCCACATGTTCAGTTGTAAAGCAGGATGACTAATAACTGTTTCATTTTACCCACATGTTCAGCTGTCAAGCAAATTGAGTCTAGTTATTGCTCCATTTTTCCCACATGTTCAGATGTCAAGCAAGCTGAATCTAGCTATTTATTGCTCCATTTTTCCCACATGTTCAGCTTTCAAGTAAGCTATGTCTAGTAATTACTCCATTTTTCCCACATGTTCAGCTTTCAAGTAAGCTATGTCTAGTAATTACTGCATTTTTCACACATGTTCAGCTGTCAAGCAAATTGAGTCTAGTTATTGCTCCATTTTTCCCACATGTTCAGATGTCAAGCAAGCTGAATCTAGCTATTTATTGCTCCATTTTTCCCACATGTTCAGCTTTCAAGTAAGCTATGTCTAGTAATTACTCCATTTTTCCCACATGTTCAGCTTTCAAGCAAGCTATGTCTAGTAATTACTGCATTTTTCACACATGTTCAGCTGTCAAGCAAATTGAGTCTAGTTATTGCTCCATTTTTCCCACATGTTCAGATGTCAAGCAAGCTGAATCTAGCTATTTATTGCTCCATTTTTCCCACATGTTCAGCTTTCAAGTAAGCTATGTCTAGTAATTACTCCATTTTTCCCACATGTTCAGCTTTCAAGTAAGCTATGTCTAGTAATTACTCCATTTTTCCCACATGTTCAGCTTTCAAGCAAGCTATGTCTAGTAATTACTCCATTTTACCCACATGTTCAGCTGTCAAGCAAATTGAGTCTAGTTATTGCTCCATTTTTCCCACATGTTCAGATGTCAAGCAAGCTGAATCTAGCTATTTATTGCTCCATTTTACCCACATGTTCAGCTTTCAAGCAAGCTATGTCTAGTAATTACTGCACTTTTTCCCACATGTTCAGCTGTCAAGTAAGCTGAATCTAGTAGCTGCTTCATTTTATCAGCATGTTCAGCTTTCAAGCAAGCTGAGTCTAGAAATTGTTTCAGCCACTGATCTCTTTGCTACACAGATATAATTCTTCTTCTTCTTCTTCTTTGTTCGCTCTCTGATGACACAAGTCAACAAATTTTGTACCATACTTTAAATACATCATTTCCTATTTATTTTTGAATGCTGATTTCAAATATCATAATGAAATTCCACCATTGGCCTCTGGCTTTTTAATGATAAATTTAAATGTCAGCATTACGCATTTCATGTATACTTGTTTAATCTCTGATCAACAGTTATTCTTTACACTTTGCATTATAAAACTTGTTATTAAAAATTTAATTAAGTGATATTCCACCATAAAATGTTAATAAATGTTACGTTTCACGCAGTTACCTTGTATTGATTGTCATAAAATGTTAGAACAAATAAAAAACTATTTAAAGTTCACATATAATGTTTCTAAATGGCACATCTGAACCTCTTACCGCCATTATTCAGTCGCTGTTCAAACTCTTTTTGCTTGCTTCTTGTAGTCAATCGGTAAAGTGTCTCTTGGCACAGTCCAACAGTAATTAGCAAGCATTGAGTGGCTCCAAATGCATTGATACCTAGTCTCCATAGCAGAAATGTCTTGGTGAAATCGTTCACCATGTTTATCACTGACCACTCCGCAGTTTACTAAAAAAAATCCAGGTGAGAATCCAGAAAATGAATTTTTAAATACATGTTGCAGCCTAGACTTTTATACTTCAGAAAATAATACTCACGTGTAAAACAGGTAATGAAGTCCTACTGAATGATGACTAAAACAGTACACACTATCACTAACGGATGTAAATATGGTACATATAACAAAACAAAACACAGAATATAATCTACAGATGACAATACACAGGACAAAGTCGACTTTGTCCTCAGAATGACTCAGACGTGACAATTCTTTTGACTTGAACATTTGGTTGCATGCCTAGAGCAATAGAGAAGCTCGGCATAACCAGTAGTCAATTTGTGGCGGGGAATGAGCACAGTAAACCCTATCGTGGCTACAGTGGCTAGGAGCATTGCATAGGTTGAAACCTACCAGGTGTGATAGTTATTCTCTGGCTCTGTCCCGGGGTGAGCCGAAAATCCACAGACTTTCCAGCAATATAATGCCATTTAATGGCATTATCTCAAAGGGCATGAGCCCATGGACCGCTGGATCAGCAACCAACCAACCAACCAACCAATATTTCATTCTACCACAGCTATTGCTTATATATACGGAATTTTTTTTTAAAATGTTGCATATATCTAAAAAAAAAAAAACTAGAGCAAATGAACATTTTTTTAAATATGCTTTTTGTTTTGAGCTCCCCAAACTTAGCTGAAATCAACTTTTTGTTTTGAGCTCCCCAAACTTAGTTGAGATCAACTTTTTGTTTTGAGCACCCCAAACTTAGTTGAGATCAACTTTTTGTTTTGAGCACCCCAAACTTAGTTGAGATCAACTTTTTGTAATTACTGGTATAATTTTTATGTTCACTCGTGTAACCAACGCGTGTGATTTCAGTCGGTGAGCGTTCAGTACGTTGCACTGCTGGTTTACAGAGAAGCTGCGCTATGCGGGCCTTCTGGCACAGCACATCCTATTGTTATTTCATATTAGCTTTCCTAGTCCACGAGAGCCGATATATCTGTCACCGGGCAACCGTGTATATGTCTTCTCTACACCATGAATGTTTGTCGTCAACTCTGCACTTGGACTTAGCATGCCAGAACGTGTCCCTCGGTGGCAGTTTCATAGGAGATGGTGAGCAGAGAATCAAACTTGGGTCGACTTTGTCTATCTCGCACGAGGTGTTCCACGGCCAGCGAACTTCTCTCGCGTAATTAGACTTCCTTGTTCCCTATGTCCTCGGGTACTATGTCCTCGGGTATATGGACTGTGTGCTTGATTTCTGTATGAAATTACACAGATCTGGGGTGGATTCGTCCTGTTAGCCGAGATTTCGTTACTCGACATCGTGAGCACCTCTTCCAAGTATTTCGCACAAAAACATTATGGTGTCCTGCTTTTACGTTTCCACATAACCTGCTGCCAGACGAAAACTGAAAATTGTGTCTATGGGATGAACATTGCTTTCATTATGATTTAAATTTCCTCAATTATTCTTGTGTGAGGCGTCGCCATCGAGTGCTGTGCTACCGTCGCATGTACTCAATAGAAAATTCCGTGTGGGGACAAAACGAATTTGAATCAATGTCATTGGTTGTTTAGAAAAAGTGACAAAAATAGTTAAGATGACCTTTTAAATGTTTCATGGTAGAATTATTGTTTTCATGGACAGGGAATATTTTTTTGGTTGATTCTCAGAAACAAAATAAATATCCAGAGAAAATATGCACTATATATATTATAAATATATTGTTATACACGAATATGCGAACCATAAAAATGCACATCCACCCACCGTCCATTCGTCGACGCCAAAATTTCAATCACAAGAATTCACTTATAGCAAAATATCCAATTCATATTTAAGTATTAAAATCTCTATCAACTTCCATGCTGCATAAAAGTTATCTATCAATTACATCTCTCCCTTTCTCCGTTTCAAGCTATACATATCTCACTACTGTCATTCCCGGTTATACATTGAGATAGTATCGTCTAATATACGGTTAGTTTCTCTATACTTAGCTGAATACGTTTCGGTAGAAAATGTAATCACCATTGATCTATGAATGGTCTTGGGGATAGACTGTGTAAGCCATTCTCCTTAAACAGTGCTGCAGTCTGATCAAACCAGTTGCTTTAACTGAGATGTTTGTGTGTTATTTATGTTTACAAGTAGGCCTAATTTGGACATTGTAGTATTGAGGCATTCTTGTGCTTACTAATGTTAAACGTGTGTGTTTCTCGAAGAGTTTATAAATCTATGCAGCTATCATAGATGGTGTTATTGTCAGTGTGTCGATAGACCGGTCCATATTCATAGTAGTTTAGGAATAAACACGTTGAAAATGTTGACTAAAATCACATCTTCTTGTAGGAATGATGTATGATCGAAGACGTGGTGACTCAAGGTGCGAGGCGATTAGGTGCCATCTGAGCGGACCTGCTTCGAATCCTGTTACCAACATGATTATTTTTCTTGACATTTGACACACAGTTTTCATTGACTGGCGACATAACTGTACAAGCACAATGGCAAATTTTTAAATCGGAACAGTTGCATCAGCCACCGTGAACTATAGGGAATGCATTTTAACTACCTTATAAACATCCGCTCTAAACATTAGATGTCCTTCTTGACCTATCGACAACAGCATACAACAACAATACCCTACTGCTCGTCACTACGAAAGGCTACCTAGTTTTTTTCATTGATTGGTAACACGTGATAAACCTCTCGCAGTTTTGCACAATACTTATTGTGACGTGTTTCTGATGATAGTTGAAAATATGCCCCCAATGAGCGGTTGCTTACGTTAAGTTGTAACGTCTTCCATATAGTTCACTGTGGATTAGTTATGAGTGATTTAGTCCGCAGGATATATCCGGGGAAGTACTTGGAAATTGTTGTATAGTGGTGTACTTGTAATTATGATAATAATAGTGGTGATTAAATAATTCAAATAGCGGTGATAGAAGAAAGCTTGTTACAGCCTATAACCTTTCTGACAAACAAATAGGTCCTTCTCAGTTTAGTACCGAGATGATATTTAAACTCTCATAAGGTTTGATGTTTTAAAGGTTTAAAGGCATGGTTGTTTAGGGAGGGGGGGGGGGTCTTTTATATGCATGTTTAGTTTCCTAAGGAGGCATTCCAGTGCGCCAGTATCCCAGGGTCATCACGTCCTACCGGGGAATCAGCATAATATGATTGGACCAACTGGTTTATCATTCTTATATTATATCTGTTGATGTATCTGCAGTGATGGTAAATCGACCATTTACCGCTACCTAGGAATCTGCCACACAAAAATTAAGGCGCAAGGTTCACTGGTTTACATCTCTCCGTCATCTTTTAGGACAATTTTACAGAAGTCAAAAGTTAAAAAAGAGAATATACATGCAGTGACAATAATTTTTTCATATGTAAGAAGTTATCAGTCCATCTTCTAACTTTCCTTAATCATGCCTGGAAAGAAGACAGTATCTTTATTTTTTTCACCGAACCAGATTCCAGGTCCCCGTTGCTATACTGTTGTATCGTAATATAGTTACGAGAAATGTAGTGTTATAATTACGCGCTGCCCAAAACAGCTCCCACGAGCGGCATGTCGTTTATAATATTGTAATTTCCTGATGCCATGTTTTTCTCCAGAGAACTCTTTACCTCTGACGCCGAAGGAAAATAAGAGTCATAGCGTATAGATAGAGATAGATAAATGTTTTTCTCTGCCAGTTTTACTGTCAATCAAAATTCATGAAAAAAAAAGCATATTGAATAAAGGAATGCTAAATATATTTTCAAAACACTCCAAGAAAAAAGCTGCCTCAGTTTTTCAATCATGCTTTCTTTTGGACTATTTTTTTCTAGCTCAACTTCCGTGTTCAGCTAGATCAGTGGTGGGCAAGCTTTTTTGGATTGCGGACCGGATTGTGCGTTTTTCGTGAGGTATGGGATCAAAAACCATTTTTAGTCCTTTGGATCTTCTAGTATCTTATAAGCCATGGGTCGAAGAGCCTTATAAGCCATGGGTCGAAGAGCCTTATAAGCCATGGGTCGAAGAGTCTTATTAGTCATGGGCCCTAGTTTCTTATGAGCCTTAGGATCAGCGTATTTAAAACTTTAATTTCAGTCCGGCGGACCATAAAAAGTCTTGTCGGATGGAATTGACCCACCTGACATACTTTGGTTCTTGTTTGCATTTGGTGCCTACACCTACGTATTTTATGGTTAATTAATCTAAATATTATATCAATAATTATTCAGTAATTAATTTAAATATTTTTTTAGGGTTATGGATAGGGATAGGAATTAGGGTTAGTAATGTTTTACATAACTAATCCTAACCCTAAATATATTTATATTTAAATTAATGAATGATAAACATAAACTGATAAACAAAATAAATAATCAAACAGGTAGGCACTAATTCCAAACCAGTTCCCATACTTTTTTCCACCACTGTTATAGATGAGACATTGAGAACCACCTTTTTTAAATTAATGAGCAGGATATCCTGAAATTGACAAGGATATTGATGTGGCAAATTTTATGCTAAAGATGTTGGTAGAAAAAATGGTTTCGACTAAATCTTTAGTTCAGGCAAAGTTTTCATTTATTGTTTTTATTTATTAAAACTACACTTACTTTTACTTGCAATATTAGTGTTTATATTTCTCTATCAAATCTATCAAATCTAAAAAGACCAATCATATCAAATATTAGGGGCAGACAGCCAATGTTTCTAGGGCATGTTCTGAGAAGAACACAGCTTGAACACTTAATAACCACTGGGAATATCAAGGGGAGAAGAGATAGGGGACGACTAGGAGAAAAGTTACTAGATGGACTTGTATTTTGGCATGGTAGAAGCTCACCAACTGAGCCTATTGATAACACAAGAGACAGAGAGTCATGGAGAAACATGATCGCCTACGCCATTCGGCATGGCACTTGATTGATTGATCAATCTATGAGTATAAACCTGAACCACGTCAGGGTTGTAGTGGTATCACATTTGATTCATGAACACAGAGTCAGGGTTGTAGTGGTATCACATTTGATTCATGAACACAGAGTCAGGGTTGTAGTGGTATCACATTTGATTCATGAACACAGAGTCAGGGTTGTAGTGGTATCACATTTGATTCATGAACACAGAGTCAGGGTTGTAGTGGTATCACAATGGATCCTTGAACACACAGATTCCGCCAGCGATTTCTATCTTCAACGATGCGGACCAATAAGGAAAAAGTTTGTTCTCTTTGACCGTGATTTTCTTTTACCTCGTTTGATTCTTCCGACCTCGTATGTTCCCTGTACTTTCGTTTTTTACAAGGAGTCATGTCATCATACATGTTCAAACCATGCAACATTTTCTAATTTGACAATTGAAAGTTATGGTTTATATGGACGTGTGTGTGTGTCTCTATTTTATTTTTACGTACAGATTTATCTTATGCTGCATATAGAAGATTCGTAGAATTCGTCTGTAACATTTATATTTGAAGCCCTGCAAACATCTCTCCGTGTCTTCAGTGAGTGTCCAACCATACAACATTATCATCATCAAGTGCCGTGCCGAATGGCGTTGGCGATCATATTTCTCCATGTACATCGATCTCTCATATATGGCATCAACTCTGTTGGGGTCGTGACTCGAAGCCATTTAGTAAAACTTCCAATATCTTTTCTCTGGGTCTTCCCCTTGATCTTTTCCCTTCTATCTTTCCTGCTGTCACAATATTCTCAATGCCTTCTCTTCTCATTGTGTGCCAAATAAATGTTGACTGTACAACACAACAGAAAGCACTACTAAGTGTTAAAGTCTGATTTTCACTCTAACACTGATGTTACTTTTCCAAATTAAATTTAGCCGTGTCATAGCAACTAAATCCGTCTCTAACCTTATATTTAATTCTGCTTTGTATTTTCCATCGCTGCATCTGCTGCATCCCAGGTATTTGAAAGTCTTCACTCTTTAAGTGTATACGCGTTCGTCATGACGTGGGTTTTCATTTCTATGTTTCGCCTGTGTTTCCGGGGCCCGAAAGGGGAACAAAGAATAGCAACACTGTTTACCTTCCACGCATGTCGTAAAAAGCGACTAAGGAGGTTATGGGATGGAGTTGGCTGTTCCATCCTATATAGGGTCAGTGACCCAAAGCCATGTTGAAATCGGATGTTACAGGCCGAAAGGCACAGATATCGCAGCAATACTGTAAACCATGACACAACTAATTCCGCTCTCCGGGCTACATCCTGCTAATCTGCAGGAGTTTGAGAACGAACGCAGAAGAAGAATAATCTCTATGTTTTTAGTTCCTTGTTTGAGTGTGGAGACTTATTCCAGTCCACTCATCAATATTATCAATCCATACTTTTCCTTCCTATTTTCTTCTCCCACTCTCAACTGTCCCCTTCAGGACAGTCCTGAAAAGGAAGTCCTACTAATAGACATAATTTTGAAAAAATACTGCTGAAGAAGACGAAGATGAAGAAACATGTATACATTTTTACAATCAATTTACTTTCTTCTATTTATATTAGCTACGGACACACGAATCCGTCATCATTACCATTCAGAAAGATATTTTCAGAATTGAATCTGCATATTACATTGAAGTTTTTTTTTAAATTCCGACACTGAAGGTATTGGCCAAGCCGATTATCATTGCTAGAACATAATCTTTTAGCGCCATCGTGTAAATGTTGTTTGGTCACGTTCGTTTTGTTTGGCTACAGAATCGTTGATTGTCTCACGCTCGTCTGTTATCTATTTGTTTATTTTTTATTTTATTTTTTGTTCTTGTTTTTGTATACCTTCGAATAAATTCGCATTTGCATGAGCGTGTATTACGTGCCATGTGCCAAATTAGAATTCATTTTGCTTATGAATTTGTGAGGTGCTAGTTGCTCGTGTAGTTCCGGCTTCATCCGTGTCTTCATTCGTGTTTTTCCGTTTACTCGAGATGTTTGGTTACTCTTTCGTAGTTTTACTTCGTGCTCATTTAGTTTCGCTGTTCTGAAACCCACACTGACATGGGAAAATAGGAAGACAAAAACATATTCACGAAAGATAGAATGAATTATTTAATACTTAGAATTAATTGAATGGGAGTGAGGAATATATAAACCACAGGAAGAGATGAAATAGGTTAACAAGGCTATGTGTTCTTCTTTCTTCTTCTTTCTGTCCTCATATACCTTTCGGTGTTGAGAGGAAAGTGAGTGTACGGTCTTTTGCCTTTCTATTTACCTCTTCTGCTGTTATATTTTCGAGTAGTTCTAATACACTATCTATCCACCTTTTACGAGGGCGTCTACTGTTTTCGTATTGTTTGTTAAGTGTTTCTTGGATAATACTATCTCTTTCTGTCCGATTATGTGGCCGAAGACATAACCAGCCAGAAAGAGCAATATATAGCAATAAAGACAGGATATGTGTTATATGAAGAATTAAAGATGTTAGGAGTTGCCCATAAATTACTGTAACAGTTTTGGGGCACTTTTTGCCCCATTACTTACCCAATTGACTACAAATGTAAAGAATTCCTCCTACCTAAATATGTCCAAACAAATATACAGAAAATATACGAAAATACTACATGACTTGTTTCAAATATTTAAAGTTTCACAAATGTCACCATCATTTCCTGCTATTTCAGCTATTGTTATTCGATCGATTTACACGTTGTTTTCATAGAGTATTAAACGGTGTTCTTATATGATTACTACTGACTGCATGTCGAAATAATGATCTTTCAATTAACAGTTGAAGAAACAGCGGGGTCTAAAGAATATTATGAGCAGATAATATCACAGGTTGTATAGATCAAGACTTTCCCTCACTCATCTGCATCGTTAAACATAGAAAGCGTTGAGGGCATCTGTGTGCTGATGTATGCAATGTGGTGTCCTAGCACACTGGAGGGGGGTTCTGTGTGCTGATATATGCAATGTGGTGTCCTGGCACACTGGGGGTGGCTCTGTGTAATGATGTATGCATGTTGTGTCCTAGCACACTGGGGGCATCTGTGTACTAATGTATGCAATGTAGTGTCCTGGCACACTGGGGGTATCTGTGTGCTGATGTATGCAACATGGTGTCCTAGGACACTGGAGGGGGCTCTGTGTGCTGATGTATGCAATGTTGTTGTCCTAGCACACTGGAGGGAGGGGGCTTTGTGTGCTGATGTGTACAATTTGGTGTCCTAGCACACTGGAGGGGGGGGGGCTCTGTGTGCTGATGTATGCAATGTAGCGTCCAAGCACACTGGGGGGAGGGAGGCCTCTGTGTGCTGATATATGCAATGTGGTGTCCTAGCACACTGTAGGTGGGGGCTCTATGTGCTGATGTATGCAATATGGTGTCCTAGCACACTGTAGGGGGGGGGGCTCTGTGTGCTGATGTATGCAATATGGTGCCCTAGCACACTGTATGGGGATCTGTGTGCTGAGGTATGCAATGTGGTGTCCTAGCACACTAAAGGAGGGCTTCTGTGTGTTTATGTGTGTAATGTGGTGTCCTAGCACATTGTAGGGGGGCTCTGTGTGCTGATGTATGAAATATGGTGTTCCAGCACACTGGAGGGGGTTCTGTGTGCTGATGTATGCAATGTGGTGTCCTAGCACACTAGAGGGGGGTTATGAGTGCTGATATATGCAATATGGTGTCCTAGCACACTGGGGGCATCTGTGTACTGATGTATGCAATGTGGTGTCGTGGCACATTGGGGGCATATGTGTGCTGATGTATGCAATGTAGTGTCCTGGCACACTGGGATATCTGTGTGCTGATGTATGCAACGTGGTGTCCTAGGACACTGGAGGGGGCTCTGTGTGCTGATGTATGCAATGTTGTTGTCCTAGCACACTGGAGGGAGGGGGCTTTGTGTGCTGATGTGTACAATTTGGTGTCCTAGCACACTGGAAGGGGGGCTCTGTGTGCTGATGTATGCAACGTGGTATCCTAGCATACTGGAGTGGGGCTCTGTGTGCTGATGTATGCAATGTGGTGTCCTATCACACTGGAGAGGGGCTCTGTGTGCTAATGTATGCAATGTGGCGTCCTAGCACACTGGGGGGCCTCTGTGTGCTGATATATGCAATGTGGTGTCCTAGCACACTGTAGGGGGGGGGCTCTGTGTGCTGATGTATGCAATATGGTGCCCTAGCACATTGTAAGGGGGCTCTGTGTGCTTATGTATGCAATATGGTGCTTTAGCACACTGTATGAGGCTCTGTATGCTGATGTATGCAATGTGGTGTCCTAGCACACTAGAGGGGGGCTTCTGTGTGTTGATGTATGCAATGTGGTGTCCTAGCATACTGGAGGGAGGGGGTGGCTCTGTGTGCTGATGTATGCAATGTGGTTTCCTAGCATACTGTAGGGTTAGATGTTTATGGATATGAATGACGTCACGTGTTCTATACAGAACGTATCCCTCACTGTTTAAAGTTACTTTGTAAGTCTCTCGGTTTTTGTGACGATTGCTCTACTCTTCCTCGTGTCTTACAGCAGACATCTTCAATATATTATGTCCATTGGCGCCTGGGGTACAATCTATGTTTTTAATGTTTGAGAAATCACCAATAATAAGAAAACACGATCCATTACTGTAATACCTGTTTTACACGTTTTAAGTATACTCAATTCTACCGAAGACGGATGTGTCGGGTCATTGTGCAAATATAACGCTTTTCAATTATTTTCTTGACTACATCTTGTTAGAAATCTAGTAGGAACGTGGTCCTGTTACAAGAGAGATCCAGATGAAAATATTGTATTTATAATAAACCATAAAAGAAGGATCAACAACCACTAGTGTCACTACTACAAACACTACAATTTATGCCACTGCTACCACCACAAATAACAACACTACCTATACCAAAGGCCTGCGAGCTGGTCTCTATGACAATAAGCATTACTAAAACTGCGGCAATGTGTCTGGATAAACAGTACCAACAAACATCACCTTAAACAACACCCGTATAAAGCAAGTCGACAACTTTTTCTACCTATGATTCACAATTATGCTCATTCTTTCCCTAGAAAATTAAATTAATGCAGGCATATGAAAAGTGGATACCATTTTTGGGCGGACTGTCAAAGCGAACTTGGAAAAACCATAATCTAAAGTTAAAAACAAAGATACAGATATATCAAACATGTGTGCTGGGTACATTATACTACTGATCTGAAACATGGACTATCTACACCAAACGTGAGAAGAGACTTAACATCTTTCATCTAAGATGTCCCCGCAAGTTCTTAAATATCAAATGGTATGCCAAAATCACCAACATGGGAGTGTTACACCGCACTCCATCTGCCATGGAAATACTCAATATAA
Organism: Meghimatium bilineatum; assembly: GCA_034231615.1. Taxonomy (NCBI): domain Eukaryota; kingdom Metazoa; phylum Mollusca; class Gastropoda; order Stylommatophora; family Philomycidae; genus Meghimatium; species Meghimatium bilineatum. Next base: position 58,902,753 of record CM067304.1, read on the forward strand.
ATAGATTGCGATGGTTGGGTCACGTCTGCAGAATGAAACACTGCCGTATCCCAAAACAAGTACTATTCGGGGAACTGGCCGAAGGCCATAGAGCCGCGGTAGACCAATACTGAGGTATAAAATACATCTGCAAATCCTCAATGTGCGGCTTTCACGTACAATCCAAAAACTGGGAAAACAGGGCCAAAACTCGGGATGTCTGGAGGCAGAAGCTGCGTGCCAGAGCAGCATTGTTCAGAAATAATATGTTAAAGATATGAAAGAGAAAGAGAAAATAACAAACAAAAATCATCCGTTGCTGTGATATGATCGCTTGAAAAGTCTCCATTCCAGAGAAAATATTCAACGGATTGCCTCTTCTTATTGCTAAATGGCAGTCTGCAAGACGCATAAGGCCAAACATACGAGCACTATAACTATCAGTACTATCACTTCTACTACTACTACCATTACTACTATTACTACTACTATCACTACTATTATCACTACACTATCGACCCTGTGTTGCCGGGGTCCGAAAGAGGAGCAAAGAATAGCAACACTGTTTACCTTCCACGCATGTCGTAAAAGGCGACTAAGGAGGTTATGCGATAGAGTTGGCTGTCCCATCCCATATAGGGGGGTCAGTGACCCAAAGCCATGCTGAAGTCGGATGTGTCATGCCGAAAGGCGCAGATATCGCAGCAATGCTGTAAACTATGACACAACGCGTCCGTTTTCCGGTCTACATCCTGCTAATCTGCAGCAGTTTGAGAACGAACGCAGAAGAAGAAGACTACTACTATAAGTACTATCACTGTTACTAATACTACTACTACTACTACTACTGCCACCATTACTAATATCTTACTACTATCACTACTCCTATCACTACTCTGACTACTACAAACACTACCACTATTACCACTACCACTACTACCTGTACTGAAACTACCAACATTACTACTACCGCCACTACTACTAAACCACTACAACCACAACTATCAAGATTATCTCCAATGCTACTACTAGTACTAATAAAATACTATTAAAATGTTATTTCTAAATGCTTTTTCTTATATTTCTCTACTTCGGTGTCAAACTTTTCACCTAACAAATCGTATTTTTCCAGCTCCCTTGTCATCTTTGACACAGAGGTGATGAGAGAGGATTAAAGAATAAGTTATTTGTCTGTTCATCAATTTAACACGGATCAATATTCTATTTCTATTATCAAGAATTCCCCCTTATTTGTGTGTTCTCTTAATTTCTTTTCTAGAAGTTCAATTTCATAGTTCTCAACATTTTGTAGACACAACCTCTCTTCCTTTTCACGAAAAACTAGATTTATCATATCTCATAACATACAGTTATAATTAACGAAATAATTCGAATATGTATCGTTTCCATCATCTATTTTGTAAAACATATAATGGATAGTTGTAGAGCACATGAGAATATGCAGAGCACCCAGTTTGGGAACACTTGTTCTAGGGCATTGGATTATAGACCCCTCTGTTCACGACTAATACAGCTTAATTATTTCAGGTGAACTAACGATTTTGTCACGAGATTTTGTAGAATTATTTGTACTGAACAAATGTTTAGTCTGTGAATATTATTTCTACAATGTGACCAAGCGAAGATAGAATGTTAAGGGAAAAAAAGGTTTCCTCATCTTGCGGTCAGTTTTTGTCCATACTGTCATCCTTTTTCTTCCGTTTCAATAAGCAAATACTATGCATCCAGTACACTGATTCCCAGTCTTTTTCAGTACGTGGTGTCCAGTTGGCACACACGTTCGGAAACAAATTTTGTCCACCACACTGATTTCTAAAATAGTCATTCATAAATTTGAATATTGTTTTTTATACTTTAACTAAACAGGTTTCGTTGTTTGTGGTCTAAACTTCAGCCTCAGTTTTAGTTGTTTATAGTCTAAACTTCATTCATTTGTTTTGTTGTTTATAGTATAAACTTCAGTCTCATGTTTTGTTGTTTATAGTCTAAACTTCAGTCTCATGTTTTGTTGTTTATAGTCTAAACTTCAGTCTCATGTTTTGTTGTTTATAGTCTAAACTTCAGTCTCAGGTCTTGATGTTCATAGTATAAACTTCAGTCTCATGTTTTGTTGATTATAGTCTAAACTTCAGTCTCAGGTCTTGTTGTTTATAGTCTCATGTTTTGTTGTTTATAATCTAAACTTCAGTCTCAGGTCTTGCTATTTATAGTCTAAACTTCAGTCTCATGTATTGTTGTTTATAATCTAAACTTCAGTCTCATGTTTTGTTGTTTATAATCTAAACTTCAGTCTCAGGTTTTGCTATTTATAGTCTAAACTTCAGTCTCATGTTTTGTTGTTTATAATCTAAACTTCAGTCTCAGGTCTTGCTATTTATAGTCTAAACTTCAGTCTCATGTTTTCTTGTTTATAGTCTGAATTTCAGTCTCAAGCCACTTCGTATAGAGAATATACAGTTAATTTCATTGTTTTCATTATTGTCCACGTCTGACGATGATAACACAATTTCGGTATATAGAATTAATTTATGATTTGCCAACTTTTGGTGTACATTGGGATTGATGTTTAAGACTGGGGTAAGTTAACAATTCTCGAATCCTTCTTTCATCTCTCCCCCTCCTCCTCTAAAAAAGCAAAATGTCACCATGTTGGAAATCACACAGATCTAGTCATGTATTGTTCGTGTAGATAGCGATTTGCGCTTTAAGTATGAAAATCCACAATATAAGGCCGGTGGGATAAATATGGAATCATCCTTCTAACGTGACGCAACTAATTTTTTCCGTGATTTACATTGCTTACCGACACAAAGAATACACAACTTGACCAATGGAAATCACCTGTAAAATTCAGCAGCATCACTTTAGAAGGATGATTACCAGTGAGCTAGCAGGACTGCATAATTAAAGAAAAACACGGTTTTATATTTTTTTAAATCGCCAACGACTTGAATTTGGGAGATGCTCTTGTGGGCAACATCGTATATTTCGTGAATCATACAGTCCAACCGATCACCCAGAAACATCCTTCTAAAGTGGCGCAGGTGAATAAACCATGATTTCATTGGTCACTTTCTATATACATTATGTCAACGGCCAATTAAAATCATGGGGAAAATTGATTACGTCACTTTAGAATAATTATTCCTAATTTAGCATACATGTCTTATTAGGTCGATGGTCACTGTCAGATTGTTGATTTATTGTCGCTATTTATCTCTGCTGATTTGTTTAACAAATTTTTTTCCTTTTTTTTGGACGCTCTCTGCAACATCATTGTCTGTGTGACTACACATCGCTTTCTACATATATTTCATTGAGTTTATTAGACGTACTATATTTTATCCCGTTCCACTTGGGCCAGCATTTATTAACTTCGGAGGTAATGAAGTAGCTACTGTTGAAGTTTGTAAAATATAGTTGGGCAAAAGATTTGAGTCAGCGGCGGGCTAGCTTGAGTTATTTGCCGTGTAGTATGGGGGGGGACGCAAATATTTGTTGTTGTCTTTTGGAGCTCCAATTAGTATTTATTTAGCTATGGGGGGCCAACGTATATAGTATATTTCAATCATCCTGGCGGAACAGAAACGTGAAATGGAAAGGGGGGGGGGGGCATTTGTTCCGGGGATCGTATTTTGCAAGAAATCCAAATCAAATATCAATAAGAGCAAATAACAGATGCGTATCCTGATATACAAATATTCCAAATGTACACCAACAAAACGGTGGATAGAATACATCAAGATAACACTGGACAAGCGTGAACTTAATACACCCAAGGCGACACTTCTGGTCTTGGAGCGAGAACTCAGGCTCCTACCTCTACGATAACGACAAGTGTGGATACTATCAACCATCATTCACCTGGGGAAAGGCAGTAGACAATCGTACTTTGTCCACTACTGCTATAAAGGTAATATTACATTGATGATAAGTAGAGATGTGTTACACTGAAGTAGGGATGTGTTACACTGAAGTAGGGATATGCTACGCTGAAGTAGGGATGTGTTACACTGAAGTAGGAATGTGTTACGCTGCAGTAGGGATGTCTTACACTGAAGTAGGGATGTGCTACTCTGAAGTAGGATGTGTTACGCTGAAGTAGGAATGTGCTACGCTGAAGTAGGGATGTGTTACACTGAAGTAGGGATGTGCTACGCTGAAGTAGGGATGTGTTACGCTGAAGTAGGGATGTGTTACGCTGAAGTATGGATGTGTTACGCTGAAGTATGGATGTGTTACGCTGAGAAATGTATAACAGGTAAACGGGCTGTCTACTTCTCTGCTCTACCTCTCGATTAACTATCTCACACAGCTCACGTGAGTTGAGGCAGAGAACGTGAATACGTCACACCGTTAGTTTACAGCAGAACTGCGATATTTGCGCCGTTCGGCACAACAACAATGTTGAAGAATGATAATGTGTACAATGAAGCAAAGAGAAACACTTGATCGGGAAGCCAGTGTATGTCTAGTCAACTGAATAAACTAAGCTGGTCACTAGAATACTCCTGCGAGCTGATCACAAACAATGTCTTATTGGCTTGCGTGATTGGTTATTGGACACTTTGTTGTGTATGCTGCGTGTCATCAGCCAATCAAAAACACAAACATAATTGGAACAGCCAAGATCTGTGACAACATGTGAAATCCGCGCAGAACTATTGAGGAAATGTGATGAAATAAACTCTTTTGAATTGATGGTAGAACTCGGCTGAACAGGAACGGTAACAGTAGCATTAAAACTTGACTTAAAAAATAGGAACTTTGACTCTAAAGAAGAGATTTCGACTCTTAAGTGTCAAGAAAAGCTAGGGCGATAAAATTTAGATTTTAAAAAACATATAATGCGTTTATACGGCAAACCTATAAGCATCCATTAGAAGGAATTAGCTGTTGAACGCGGTGTCGTAAATTACTAATATATTTGTGTAAGTGCCCGTCATTCTTCATTTTCCAAATTTATTAGAAAATTCAGAAAATTCTCACAATGGTCCACACATCATTTCTATATGGTGCAGGAACACATTGAGAAATGTGGATGAAATATTCCAGATGTCAACGAAGAATCTACAATTGCATCAAATTGTCAATCACAGCAAATAGAAGTGAATTTTGGGGGCCTCAGAACAGATCTGGACATTGCATCAATGCTCAAGAAGGTTTCTCAAAACATACAACCTAAAATGCCGTTTGGTGAAGCGATGCACACAAAAATAATCAAAACTTGACTTTCTTTTAGTGCGAATCAGTGAAATAAGTATTGTAAACATAATACGTGTGTCATAAAATTCTTGTCGACTCAATGGTAGAGTGGTTAGTGGGTCCGAATAATAAAGATAACTCTATCAAACTTGTTCATTGTTCTAAAGTTCTTAAAGCCGATCGTACACGCTTTGTACTCAGGCGAAACACATAACTATTCAGTCCATTCCAACAGATATAATTCATGCTCGCTGATAGCTCTTGTGGCTCTCTAATATACTTCTAAGCTCCCTACGGATTATAGGTCCTCAACAAAGCTCTTCCATGTTAATTTATCTTCTACTATAGCTTCTATCTCTTTCCATGTCCTACCAAGTCGGTGTCTTTGTATCCATTTATTTTTCCAGATATTTCTTGGTCTTCCAGCTTTCTTCTTACTCCATGGGTTCTACAACAGTGCATGTTTTACAATGCTTTCCTGCGGTCTTTTTTAGTGCACATACTTCTTTAATTCTTCTTCCACTGGAATGTGTTTAATTCTTCATCCACTGGAGTTTTTTTTAATTCTTCATCCCCTGGAGTTTTTTTTTAATTCTTCATTCACTGGAGTTTATTTTAATTCTTCATCCGCTGAAGTTTTTTTTAATTCTTCATCCACTGGAGTTTTTTTTTTATTCTTCATCCACTGAAGTTTTTTTAATTCTTCATCCACTGGAGTTTTTTTTTATTCTTCATCCACTGGAGTTTTTTTTTATTCTTCATCCACTGGAGTTTTTTTAATTCTTCATCCACTGGAGTTTTTTAATTCTTCATCCACTGAATTTTTTTAATTCTTCATCCACTGGAGTCTGTTTATATCTTTGCATAAGTTCCTCGCTGGTATACCATTATGTTATACCATTATGTTATACCATTATGTTATACCATTATGTTATACCATTTCAAACATTATATTCTATTCATGCATCCATTGATAAAGGTTTGTAAATTTCTGGTTCACCTTGAGTAAGCTTCCATGTTTGACAGTCATACAATAGCACTGAATTAATATATCAGTTAAATATTCGTATTTTTTGTATTTTATGCAATTTATTTATATTTCCATATTTGTTCTAGTGCAATAAATAAGTCTACATCAGCGTTTCCCAAATCTTTCCCGCTGACAGTTTCCAGTGAATATTTTTGCAAAGACCATACAGTAAGAGTATGTAGTGAGTAAGTAAAAACAATTCCAAATAAGGAAACATTACACACTTTGTAAAATGTTCATGTGAATAATGACATTGTTTTGATTTATTAATTTCTTTCCGCCCCTCCCCTTTAAGATCATTTCAAGCCCTCTAGTGGTGGGCTTGAGTTGACATTTAAACCCTCATTGTGAGAACCCCTGGACTGCATAAGGAAAGACATTATTTCGATGGAAACGAAGCTAATCATTGACCAAATATGTCTGAAGAAATTTTGTAACTTTCTGGACAGATGTATTCATCTGATCCAAAGTGCTTAGCCCATCAGTGATATATTTATTGGCAGTTCCGCCTTTATTCGTTGTATTCGGAATATGTTATATCCTTAGTAAATACCATTTACGTCGAAACGTCTATTAGGAGCATTGTTTTCCTTTGCTCTCTAAATAATTAAATACCACCTGTATTTCATTTTCTCCTATCCAATCATAGTTTTGCTGCAGTTCTGTCTGTTATCGATTACATTAATTAATTTATTGTGTATATATTACCATATATATACATATATATGGTATATGGTATATATATATATATATATATATATATATATATATATATATACCATATATATACATTACTATGTATGTAAATCGGGTATGTATGTAAATATACATTTGTTCAAAGTGATTAGTACTATATGAGTCAAATTGAAATTATTCCCTGGACCATTGCCTAAACAATTCAATGACAATTAGCAAATCTTTGAAACTTCCGTCTTATATAAATATATGTTTATGTGGTGGTCGTGAGTGACAAGAGTGTATAATGTACATGGCATAAAGGAAGTAGGCTGTGAAAACGGTTAATGCTGTATCCATAAATTTGTAGAAAATGTTGACAGTTGTTGACAAAGTGTACGAAGTGGTTTTAACAAACATTGGCTCCAACAATAGTGTTTTTATGCAGCAATTAAATTGTGTGAATGTGAAAAAGTAATTCTAAAACATAGAAAAATACATATTTTTAGTACTTTGCTGCTACAAAATTGTAGTTGGCATAATTAAGCTGTAAGGAAGGTCCCTGAATTATTGACAATTGTTGAAAATTGTAATTATTTAAAAATTGACAACCAAAACTTGTTGATGTTCGTTATAGACAACTCCCAAGTTGTCTGTTTATGTTTCCTCTAATTGTCTGTATATGTTGGCTCTAATTGTCTGTTGTTTATGCCAGCTCTAATTATATGTATATGTTGGCTCTAATTTTTTTCTGTTGTTTATGCTGGCTCTAATTGTCTGTATATGATAGCTCTACCTGTCTGTTGTTTATGCTGGCTCTAATTGTCTGTATATGATAGCTCTACCTGTCTGTTGTTTATGCTGGTTCTAATTGTCTGTATATGTTGGCTCTAATTTTCTGTTGTTTATGCTTGCTCTAATTGTCTGTATATGTTGGCTCTAGATGTCGATTTTGTTGGCATAAAATGTCTATTTATTTTGACTCTTTTTATTTATGGTGACTCTAACTGTCTATTTATGTTGACTCTAATTGTCTGTTTATTTTGGATCTAATTGTCTATTTATGTTGACTCTAATTGTCTATTTATGTTGACTCTAATTGTCTATTTATGTTGACTGTCATTGTCTATTTATGTTGACTCCAATTATCTTATTTATTTTGGATCTAATTGATATGACTATTATTTAAATTGTCACTTTCATGAAGAGAAGCGTGACAATGACGATATTAGATGTGAAATTGAGGATGACGACGGTATTACATCATATACGAGATGGTATACACTGATGATCACAGATGGTAAATTTTGCGCAAGGTATTGGTTTGTCAATAATTGGGGGGGGGGGGGGGTTGTGGTAATAGTTTGAGTACAATAGTCTTATAAATACAACGGTGTGTTTATTTCTGACATGTTTGCATTTTTTTTCCTTTGTTATGTTTCACAAATTACACATTATCAAATTATAAGCCGAACCTTCTACTTTAGTAAAGAACAAAATTCCAAAAAGTTCTCGGTTTATACACTGTAATGTGTGTTAAGAACCGCTTCATTAGATATGATGCCTGCACTAGGCAATCGATCACCCTTGACACGCTTCTTCTGTTTTGTGATTCATAGGTCACATCGTTGAAATGCAACGCTACACTGATATCGTCATGCTTTATTTAGTAGCTGGAAATGGCATTGTAGAGAAACAATGTCAGTTCTGGCATACGTCTTGGAAATCCCATGACAGGAACGAACTTTCATGTTTACGTGTGGATAAGCGAGGGAGAAATGAGTGCATGGATCCATATGGGGATTAGGCGAAACTATGGTGGATCGGATGTGTGTATAAAACGTGTTATATATAGTATTCTACAATATATACAATACTTATGAAGGCGCAGGCACGCTGGGCAGGCCATCTTGTGCGTATGGAGAACTAGCGTTTGCCAAAACAAATATATTATGGAGAACTCAAGGCAGGATTTCGAAAAGCTGGTGGACAGAAAAAGCGTTTCAAAGACTCGCTCAAGTCATCCTTGAAATATCTTAACATTGACGTGGGTGCGTGGGAGAGCCTCGCTCAGGATAGAACAGCATGGCGTTACAGTATTAGAACGGGAGCACTAGCGGCGGAAGAATTCAGACAAGAAACTGCAAGACAGAAGCGGACACGTAGAAAAGAAAAAACATATCAACCTCACACAGATACCTTCTATTGTTGTCAATTCTGTAAAAGAACATTTTGTGCGCGCATTGGACCTGCTAGTCATTTTAAAACGCACTATTAACTTTATTATTTTATTATTTATTATTATTATTATGGTTGAGTTTTTGGTCATCGTCGATCACGACGGACGAACATCATATAGTATTCTGATTATTTTGACATTTCCATACATATTTGCTCGTCCTTACTTTGTTAAAGATCGTTTGGTCGAAAAGTCCATTCTCTGTATGTGTAAAACTTAAACCTCCAATTCTGTGTTTTTTTTTAAATATATGTTTATTTACTTTTTCTTCTTCTTGTGCGTTCGTTCTCAAGCTTCTTTAAATTTAAATTAGCATGGTGTAGTCCAAGAGAACGGGTTGAGTTATGTCATTGTTTACAACTCTGTTGCGATGTCTGCACCGTTCGGCCTGACGCATCCACCTTCAGCATGGCTTCTGGGTCACTTTGACCCTATATAGGATGGACAACTAATTCCACGCCATAATTTCCTTAGTCGCTTCTTACGAACGACATGCATAGAAGGTAAACAGTCTTGCTATTCTTTGTTCTTCTTTCGGTCCCAGTCAGCACACGGGTGGTTTATTTACTATATGATTTAAATGTTACTACGTGTTACCTCGTTTCAAATAAAACATAACTAACTGACTTGACAATGTAACGTGTTACTTTTAGCTGAAATAGTATCAAATTACAGAACAGAAGCACAGAAGATGTTTAGACTAATAAGCCTTCATCCAGACGAAATGTAACTGTAAGGATGGCAACAAACACACAGACACAGGGAGTTGTATGCAAACAGGAATCTATCTATTCATTTTCCTTCAGCGTCAAATACATTTCAAAATGCAGAAACCAGAGCTCTCCAGATCGAGAGATGTGATTCTACTGTGTGTTATGTAATTCTTACAAGTTGTTGAGAGTCATAGTCATACCCTCTTTGATGATTGTTCTGCGAAGAGTCATGTCTCTCTTGGTCTTCCTACTAGTCTTTTGCCATCTGGTACTCATTGTATTGCTTGTACTGACAATATTTTTGCATTCATTCTAAGTACATGTCCAATAGAAGTCCATCATTTTCTTCTTATTGTTGTAGAAGCATATTGCTGTTTGGTGTCTTCTCTTACGTGCTTGTTTTTTACTTTAATTCCCAACCAATATACACGGGTTTTCTAAGACATTTATTTTCAAATGAATTTAATTTCTTCTCTAGTGCTTTTGTTATCTTTCAACTTTCTCAACCGGACGTTAATACGGATATTAAAGTTGAAGTTGAACAGTCGTAGTTTTGTATGTAATCAGGACCTCATTCTTACAATACCTGGGCGTGCGATTTGATAGTAGTCTGTGTTTTCTGGAACATGCTGATGATGTTATCGCAAAGGGTCGCACAGGACTCTCAGCTCTGAGAGTGATCTCAACGGCTGACACTAAACAAACACAGCTCGTAATCTTATATGAGGCTCTTGTCCTCCCTGTCATTGAATATTCAGGCGCCACTATTACCGACAGTAACACACAGATTGAGAGGCTGGAGAGAATTCAAAATGAAGCGATGCAGATCATCCTTGGTTGCACAAGGGATACCCTGGGTGGCTATGAGATTTCTCCTGGATTTTTCGAGCATATCACATATAATTTATATGTGGCGTGTCCGTGCATAACTCAGAGTGGGTTCTGATATAGACCAACTCATCTGCGCCCAAGAAGATATAACTCCTGGCGAGGAATGGATACCTATTCCTACTGACTTTCAAGATGCAGTCAAGACCGTCATAACTCAATAGAAAGTACAGGGAACACAGCCCTAAAAGCGTGGATGCTGAGGTAAATGCACTCATCTGCGAGAATACCGATGACACAGATGTTGTGATTTAAACGGACGGGTCGGTCATCCGTAACCACCGAAGATCATGGGCCTTTAATGCTAGAGCAAAAGGAAGAACTGAATACGAAGCCAGTGGTGCTTTTACCGCAAACAACAAACATTCTAACAATGGAAATATTCGCCGTAACGCAGGTACTTAACTGGCTGGAATCACAAGCCTATTCCCATGCATACTAAGTGGCGCAATGAATATGATTCAGAAAGTCAAAACAGTTGATGTACGTATATGATGAACAAAGTCATTAAAGAGAGCTAAAATGCGTGCATCGTTATGATGTGTAAAACGCATATCTTTGTCCCCGGATACGCGTGTATGGAAGGAAACGAACGGGTCGACTAATTAGCTAGTCTCGCTACCACAAAAGATGTTCAGCCTATGGACCGAGCAGACATACTCATTGCTCTTCATGAGTTCTCACGATCAGAGGATTTGAAGATGATTGAGCATGACTCAATATCGAGAATGCGCGAATTGGGAGTGAAAATGGGCGTGGCCCATCGTGGCCCATCTCAGAGAATCGCAATGATAAATATTTCACAACAGAGCAGTGAACCCAACATAGAACTAGAACCATCAGCGGTTATACCCTGAGAGATTTACTGAAACGGAGATCTGAACACTTACGGACGTGTCCGGTGTGCGAAGAGGATGTTTGTTTGTTTTGTTTTGCGTTCGCTCCATTGTATACAGCATGGATATCCGTGCGTTTTCCGACTGGAGCGTGTTTACGTTGTGCTACCGTTATGCACCTTGTAGGCCTAGCACATACGATTTCGGCATGCCTTGACAATTCGGGTGGGCTACCGTAGCCTGTTACAGCCTCTCTATCTGTTACCAGGCGCCCGTGTGTGTGGTGACTCTTGCGAAGAGGATAATCAACATACCTAATACCTAATTTATTATTATTTTATTTTATTTTCAGATGTTTGTTAGGTGGTTTAACGCACTTGAGGCCAACGCAATTCTTGTAGAAATCTTTTCTTGTTTTGAAATCTCCATCTTGTGTTATTTTTCTCCGTAAGTAAAGAAAAGTTAATTATCAGCTGTTTGAAATGCTTTTCTATGGAAAGTGATTCTTAAATTTTAGTTGGTAAAATTCATTATCTTAAACAGTAATGGATTTTGATTATTTCCAGTCTGTTTGGTGACAACGTAGATGTGATCTCTGGATGTAGAATGTATTTGTAAATATATTGATGAGCATGGTGAGTGATGGGCTTATGAACAAATATATGAACATACTTTGTGGATAGTTGAACAATAAGTGCAGGAATTGTCTAATTGTGTGTGTGAGGAGATATTAATGTTATGGTGCTTGGGGAACACAAAATATTTCATGTACAGAATGCGTTGCGTCAACGTTTATAGCTTAGCCCCGAAGTATCTGTGACTTCGTATCTGTAACCGCGCATGCAGTTGCGTCTGTGTGGGTCTCACCAATGGCTCACTAGACAAACCAACCATGCAACAGAAAACATTAGTAGATGACATGCCTTTATATTGAGGTTATCTTCTTATAGAAGCTTCATGGCACGTCATCTATACAATCCCATAGTCGTAACCTTCGATAGCAGTTATTGTTGTTCCGACAGGCCGACGTAGTGCTTGAACTAGTTACGGGCACGGCGTGGGTGGGCGGAACAAATAAACTTGTCGCAAGGGCCAGAGTTGTGCCCTGATGTCGACGTTTGTTTCGGAACATTATACTCGAAACACCATCGAGTCGAATGGCTGCTGAACAGAGCGCGGAACACTTATGGGTATGCCCCACGTACTGTGAGGCCAGTTTCTAATCAAGAATCAAGAAGAATCACGAATCAAGAATCTGTGACTTTCGACCAGATACATCTGACTTCAGCTAGGCTTCTGGGTCACATTGATCCTATGTAGGATAGTACAGTCCGCTATACCCCAAAACTTCCTTATTCACTTCTTACGACGTGCATGGAAGGTAAAGAGTGTTGATATTCTTTGCTCCCCTTTCCGACTCCGACTACACAAGCATTAATTAAGAAATAATATTAACATTCCCTGTAAAAGACATCAATTTTAACTACAATTGAATGTTTAATCCCTGCGTATGTTCATTTTACCCTTGTTACGTGAACTTTGGCTTTGTCTGCGTTCTGACCAAGAACAAGTTCGTGAAAATTGAGGTGTAAGAAATATCACAATTGGGACAGAGAAGCTAATACAATATTAATTGAAGCATGTTCAATACAAGGAATTGCTTTTCACTATTTCTGACTTTCTGAGCAAGACTCTTACATTTAACAGCATAGATGACTGCGCAACAAACCTGAAGTTAATTAGCAAAAAGTATAATTGTTGGATCGATGAACATGGAGAAATATGATCGCCATGCCATTCGGCACGTCACTTGATGATGATCATTGTGGGACTTTTACTAAACCATTAGTCCACTGAAACTGGTAATACATTTATATATATAAACTTTTTGGTGTTATTTTGTTCCTGATCATCAACAAAAAGAAACTTTCATATCCCTGAAAACAACAATTCTACTATGACATACTCATTTGGTCATCTCACAAATTTTTGGTCAGTTCTTGGTAATAATGGTAAGCGATCAATGATATTTTTTCAATTTATCCTATGCTAAAATATCAGGTTTCTGATTTATGATCGATCTCTCACACTTGTTTCCTTCTAGTCAAATTGATAACGAAAGCTAGCATCCCGTGTAGACATATCTTTCTAAAAAAAAGATATTCATCTCAAAAACAAAATAGACAATTAAGCAGTCAATAATACTGTCCTGGTGGCTTCTCATGTGACGCATACAACATCTTGCGTGATTTTCATTGGTTGAAAATAAAAGTATACACAACGTGATCAACGATCTGTCTCATCAGCCAAGATAAGTGACGCTGTGTGATCGGGGTTTCCCGAATGATTCTTCAGAGCATTGATTCTAGATTTTCTTGAATGATAAAAATCAAAATGTTTTTATTGTGAAGCTAGTTGTACTGTGACTTGGACTAAACCTTATAGAATCTATATCATATAGTTCAGAACTTTATTTCGACAAAGTTGAGCTGGAGAGAAAAACAAATTATATGGAAACATTGAACACTTTTACACGTATGACTCAAATATGAACATCTTTATACGTGTTTTCATTGTCATGAATTGTTTCTATGTATATTTGACAATTTGGGGGAGATGTAATGCTATTTTAGGCTATGTTTTAAGTAAACATCGTAAGCTCACGTTTTTGTATATTATTTTTTGCGTATTTTGAAAACATATATTTATATATATAATATATATATATATATATATATATATATATATATATATATATATATATATATATATATGCGTTCGTCTATGTTTGTGTGACTGTGTGTGTGTATGTGTTTCAATAGTGAATAAATAGACGTTGAGTCTTGATTAGAAACCAGCATCACTGCACAAGGGACATTCCCATAAGTGTTTTAATTACCACTCCATCGTCAACCATTTAAGAGCAGTCCATCGTCAACCATTTAAGAGCAGTCCATACTATGTATTTAAGAGCACTCCATCGTCAACCATTTAAGAGCAGTCCATACTATGTATTTAAGAGCACTCCATCGTCAACCATTTAAGAGCACTCCATCGTCAACCATTTAAGAGCACTCCATCATCAACCATTTAAGAGCAGTTCATCGTCAACCATTTAAAAGTACTCCATCGTCAACCATTTAAGAGCAGTTCATTGTCAACCATTTAAGAGCACTCCATCGTCAACCATTTAAGAGCAGTCCATCGTCAACCATTTCAGAGCAGTCCATCGTCAACATTTAAGAGCACTCCATCGTCAACCATTTAAGAGCAGTCCATCGTCACCATTTAAGAGCAGTCCATTCTATGTATATAAGAGAACTCCATCGCCAATCATTTAAGAGTACTCCATCGTCAACCATTTAAGAGCACTCCATCGTCAACCATTTAAGAGCACTCCATCGTCAGCCATTTACGAGTATATAAACTGAGTGTCCCAGTCAGTTTGTTGGTTGTGAGTTATTCTGGACTTTCAAGTGAGGAAGCAATTTCAAAAATTCAAACACTACAGAGCGAGAGAATTATAACACTACAAAAGAATTCAAACACTATTGAAAGAATTATAACACTACAGAGGGGAATTATAACACAACATAGAAAATTATAACACTACAGAGAGAATTCTAATACTATATAAGAATTCAAACACTACAAATAGAATTATAACACTACATATAGAACTTCAGCACCACTTAAAGAGTTCTAACACTACATAAAGAATTCTAACACTACACGAACGTTCAGCAAATCATTTAGTGAAGTCTTCAAATACGTATTACATAAACAGAATATTAATCATGTAAAGGTAGACTACCAAATAGCTAGAAAACATGTGCTACCATAAAGTCATCAGGAAGTAAACAATACGATAAAAAGATGTATGTCTTGGCAAGATGTGGCTTTAATCCCGCAATTAATCAAACATATGTTTCAAGTAAATAAAAAATGCAACATTGAGTAATTCATGGAAAGAACTATATCAGCCGCTAGTAGAGATAAAGTGCTTGAGAACGGCGCTGGAGATGATAGGATAAATGTTAAGAAGACTAACAGAGAGTATTACAAGGCGAGTATTTCTGGAAGTAGACTTGACATAGGAAGGAGGGCTATAGAGAAAACCTGAAGTAAATTAATAGAAATGAAAACATCGAAAATCGTATAAACTATTTGGAAAGAATTCAAAGGAAGAAATCGACGTTTCGACAAGCAGTTCTTTATTAAGATAAAATGGGGACAATAGGTGATTGCTAATTATGCAGTATTATTTTTTCTTCATTTCTAACACTCGACATCCATTCTTCTTTTTTCGATAGCTGTGTCTTATAAATGGTTACACAAAATGGTTCCCATGTTTCTAAATACCCCTCGTATGGGTTGTTGCCTTAGAAAGCCCATCCATATTTCCATACATGATATGATTGTATCAAGACGGGTAGGGGGAGATTATGAGAGAAGATGCTTGACAACCTGGCATTATGACATAGGAGAACATCAGTATCATATATAATTCCCAGCACACTTAACAGACGGCTGTGGAAAAACATGATAACCAACTCCACCGACTAGAAAAAGAAGAAGATTCCCATACACCTCTCAGTGAATACTTGTAGCTACATGTCACTGTTTAGTACTTCAATGCACACAAAAATAGGACAATTTTGTAGTAAAAACTGATTTATTGAATAGTACGATAGCATGGTGGTTACTGATGTTCGTTGCTGGTACCAGACAAGATTCTCACTTAGAATACATATACAGACACCCATATTCAAATACTGGAAACACATCAAACTTAATGAATATTTCCTTCTAATTTCTTGTATTGACACAATTCTCACTAGTATCAGTTAGAAAACTAGTCCTTCTCCGTGATAGTTCTGCACGCTGAACTCATACAGAGTCACGTATCTTGATATGTCTGCGTTTTTCAGGTTTTTCGTTGAAGGCTGCACACAGTATACCCAGAGTTACAAATGGACTGTCACGTCTGCAAAGATGAGTACCACTGTGTGAGATCAGAACGCACGGCTAAATTTGGGGAAGGACTTTGTAAATACTGTAAGTGACATCCAGGCTATTTTAATAACAACCTACTCTTTTTGTGACGTTCTACAATCTCGTGTCAAGCCCGTTTCTATATATATATGTTCATGACACATACCTTAATGCAGGGCTATTCAATTGTCGGCCTGAGGGCCAAATCCGGCCCGCGGAGGCCTAGTAAGTGGCCCGCGGATCATTGCTAAAACAGTGACATAAAGTTATAAATTTTATATTTTTTTTATAAATCTGGCCCGTGATGATCTCTATTTTCTACATTTTGGCCTCCGAGTAAATATAGTTGAATAGTCCTGCCTTAATGAGACCTCCAAATAAAATGTACGTGTAAACAAGACGACACATCTCGGTATCAAAGACGCGCCTCTTGAACTCAAGACAATGCTCCAGGTTGTCCCTTTAAACGTATCTATATTTCTATTACTAATTTGTGAAACGATACAACAAATGTTATATACGGTATATATTTCCGAAGTTTAATTTTTGCACTTTACTTGTGATTTTTTTAAAAGTTATATGCGGTATATATTTCCGAAGTTTAATGTCCTTTACTTAGGACTGTTTCAATGTTATATGCGGTACATATTTCGAGAGTTTAATTTCTGTTCTTTACTTGTGATTTTTGTAAATATGAAAAGAAATCTGATATACGATAACAAACAGACTTTATCATAACCAAGACAGCAGCACAGTCAGACTAATTCTGGTGGAGTCCTCAGACCCAAGCTCTCAGAAAAGGTAGTGCGGGTTCGTCGCCTCTCCTTAGGGAATCAAATATATTTTGCACTAGACATCAATTATACGCCTACATCAACGATCTCGCCCCGTCTAAGGAGGAAACTACTTGAAATAAAATGTTTTCCAACAAAAGGCCCCTTTAAGCACTTACCACAACCCACCTCCTCCCACCACGCCCCACACTAAACATAGTGTTTAACTACAACATTGTCAGAGGCCCCTCAAAGTATCAGCCCCTGCGAAAGTAAGAAAAATATCAGCCCCTCCGCAAATAAGAAAAATAATTCATATCATATCCTATACCGGATGTAGCATCAACCAAGCATTTTTAGCTGTAGTGTTTTTCTAAGCAGTATTTACATTCAGTAGTTTGTCATTGCTTTCTGAAAGGTTCTGATGCACAACTGCCTGTGGTGGGTTTCGAACTCTGTGCCTTGACCGTCACAGACGGCTCTGTACCTCGCTCATCACGACAAAGACGGACAATAACAACACACATATTGTTACACAGACGTGTAAACATTTGTTTATATTGGATTGTCGATGCCGGGTCACTTAAAGACTTGGGACCCCCCCCCCCCCCCTGTCCTGATCTATCGGGAAGCTTTTGCTTCTGAAACTGACAATGAACATCAACACGTGTAGAAACTTCCGGTTGCTTTACTCATTTGCATATTTATAGCCCGCTGACAGCAAGAGTTGTATAGACTTCATAAATCATGGATACCAACAGTTGTATAAACTACACTACCAATTTGCATATTCATAGTCATTTGGACAGTATATGCTGTATATACTTCCGGTTGAACTACTCATTTGCAAATTTATAGCTCACTCAACAACAACAATTGTATAAACTTCCGATTGCATTACTCATTTGCAAATTCACAGCTCACCGAATAATGTTGTTATTTCTCATTTTTATATGTCACTTGACCTTTCAATTATTCAAATCGTATCATTTTATTTTTACTTCCATTAATTTCGTTTTGTTTCGTTTACTTGCTCTGCCGATCCTCACTTCTTTTAGATCGTAACCCGTTAACCGGATCTGATGCATGCTTCGGTAGCATGTCTATTCCCATGTTGCCATTTCATTGTATCGTATTTTTATACATTAGCATCACCTCCTTCTTTTTATTTTTCTTCAAAATTACTCCTGCTCACTTCCTTTTCTTTTATGAGATTCTTTCTTTATATTTCGATGCACGAAAGAAAATAGTTTATCTTTATGTGCGTGCATTCATATTACGAGAAAACTACATCACACACACGTGCTTATACACACACAATCTCACGCACAGAGTTAACCTTTTATCGGATTATTTTATTCAATATTTGTCAAAAAAATGGCTTACTTCATGTTTACTTGCCAACGATATCATGTTTTTATATCCAAAATTGTGTTACCACTCTTTCAAGTAAAGCTTGAACCAGGGTAATAAAGTTTTCTAATCACTGGAAACACACATAATCGCGCACGCAAATCGACGTTTTGAATAAAATGTCTTTATCAAGATTACGTACACATATACATAGAAAAAACAGCGAGCAGAAAACGATACAACTGATGTTCACATCGTCTAGCAATTTATGGAGATGGCAGAGACGACACATTGCTATTAACAATACACGAAGACAATCTACTGAACATAATTAAGTCAACCCAAAGTTCAGTGAAGAACAAAATTTCATCAGAAAAAGAGAATATTCCAGTTCCAACTGTGGTTTTAACCTGAGATCTCATGGTTATGAGTTGGTATTTTAGCCATTTTGTCATGCACTCTACACCCAATTAGAGAAGGCAAAAATGGTCTTGGGAACATAAGGTTGTGAGACGTGCGTAATGACATCTGCAATGGAAAATAAAATAACAGCATTTGAAGTGAAATATTATAAAAAGATCCTAGGAATATCATGAACAGAAAGGCGATTCATCACAGACGTACGTAACTCCCAGAACATAGAACAGGAGTGGCTTTTCAAAAGTATCCAAAAAAAAACTATATATATATATATATATATATATATATATATATATATATATATATATATATATATATATATATATATATATATATATATATATATAGAGAGAGAGAGAGAGAGAGAGAGATGGATAAGCTCAGTAGCTCATGTTTTCTTATGTTGTATACGTTCCTTCATTTCGCAACGTACACTAATAAAAAATTGCCAAACTTATAGAAAATTTAACGAAGAAAGTGAATGACGCTACCAAAAGTTTCAATTAATGTTCATGTGTCCAATAAGAGGTGACAAGTGAAACGATTAGGTAACCTTTGACCTCTGTCTGATTAACAAAGGTCAATAATTTGTAAACAAATGCCGGTAACGGGTTTATGCCTAATAAGAGGTAGAAATATGTAATATTGTATTTTTATCGGCAGCTAAACTGATTCAATAGAATTTTACGATGTATTCATGGGGTTACTATTGTTTCAACTTGCATTTAAGCTTTTTTGTGGTATTTGATAGTATTACATGATTTTTTTTTTCCATATCTGTCTCAAATCTGTCGCAGAAAGGTCAAGGTAACACATGTAACAATTATAGGCCTACCTTCTGTTTTGAAATTATTATTGTACCTTTTAATCGATGGTAATCTATTTATTCTCTTTTTATACGTTTGTGTGTTGTTATAATTTCCAATCGTCGTCTTTTGATGTTTTGTGCGTATCTTGATAGAAACCTTTTCGTTGAAACGTTGAATATATTTTGTGTATTGTAATTTGTATGTTTTCTTGCTTGCACATCATTGTCCACTAGTTTTAGTGATAGTCCGTCGTGTCTAAGGGGAACTCTTTTTAAAAACTTGTCTTTTACATAAGTACAATCGATGGTAAATATGTTTCAATTGCCGTTTACTGTGCATTACTCAGCTTACTAATTTACGTAGCAAAGTCAGTAGAGCATTGGGGCCATAGATGGAGTAAAATCTTTGTATATCTCACTATGAGTGAGAGGGATAAACAGGTCTTTGACGCATTTAAATAATAATTCCCGGCTTTTTTATATTTTAAATGTATTCCTGCAAATAATAGTGTATGCCTATGCTTTGTAATCGCGCTACCAGGTAAATTAGAAACTGAAACATCGCTAATTTATAAGAAAAATATTCACATCTAATCTATTATTTCCTTTTGTTATTCTCGCCCGAGAAATACCAGTCATTGCTTCTAGTATGTTTATATAAAATACTTATAAAACCTAAATATAACACTGAAAGAGACTGTACAACTAGCACAGAACCGAGAATCTTACAAGATGGCAGGGAGACCAGAGTTCTTCAAATGACAAGCCAAATAGATATAGAAATAGTCTATAATAATAAGCAAATAAAACTATATATTATATAGACATAAAATAATATAAGAGGAGACATGTACGTAAACTAGTATTGTCATGATCTAATAGAAGTTATTAATCAACATCAGTATGTTCCATGTAACGTTCTACATCACCATCAAATCATTACAATGCAATATAAAATCACTGCAAGTAAAACTATCCTTTACTACAGAGATTTTATCTGTTTTTGTCAGCGTCATGTCGTCACTTTTCCACGCATGCTATCAAGTGAACACGCTGAAGCCAGCATCTAACATAACAAAAAAAAAAGATTCCCCTTATAAGAGCAAATGTGCGCTCAGACGCACCAAACATGAATCGAGACATAACGACGTTTCCATGTTCCGTTGACATTTCAAACTTCCAAATGCCAACTGCATTTCTACACATTTCTCTGAAACCATTAATACGAGCTTTGTATAAGCCTAAAGACGAAAGACGCCAACATTTCGTCTAGAAAGACCTTTCCAATTGGTTGAATATCTCCTTTAGTTTGTAATTGCAAATTTTTGTGTGGAATTGTTTATTTCCAAATAGCGAGGAGTTAAAGTCTAAACTCGGGTGAAAACTGTGAGTGAAATAATAGGACAAATATACTGCTTGCATATAACTAGTGTCATAATCAATCAAGTGCCATGCCGAGTGGTGTAGGCGATCATGCTTCTCCACAATCTCTGTGTGTGTGTGTGTGTGTGTATATGTGTGTGTGTGTGTGTGTGTGTGTGTGTGTGTGTGTGTGTGTGTGTGTGTGTGTGTGTGTGTGTGTGTGTGTGTGTGTGCGTGCGTGTGTGCGCGCACGTTGTGTATGTGTGTTGTTGATAAGTTCAGTAGGTGACATCTTTTTTGTGCCACAGTGACAACGCATTAAGAAATGTCTCTCTTTGTCTTCCCCTGTCTCTTCTCACTTTGATATTTCCGGTTCTTATCACATGTTCAAGCTTTGCTTTTCTTATCACATGACCTACAAATCTTGAATGTCTGTTTCTAATTTTTTTCTGGAGTGTAAACCTTTATTATAAATTAGTGTCTCCCGTGTGTTGCCGGGGCCTGAAAGGGGAGCAAATAATAGCAACACTGTTTACCTTCCACGCATGTCGTAAAAGGCGACTAAGGAGGTTATTGGATGGAGTTGACTGCCCCATCCCATATAGGGTCAGTGACCCAAAGCCATGCTGAAGTCGGATGTGTCAGGCCGAAAGATGCAGATATCGCAGCAATGCTGTAAACCATGACACAACGCATTCCGTTCTCCGGACTACATCCTGGTATTCTGCATGAGTTTGAGAACGAACGCAGAAGAAGAAGAAGATAAATTAGTGTCACACGTACATACAATACTAGTGGAGCAGCGCGTAGATGAATGGCCGTTATCATAACCATGAGCTTTCGGGTTTAATCTCCGGATGAGACTATAATTACTGCCCGGTGTAAAATACAAATTTTTCCTTCACACATCATGGTGACTTCTGGAAAATCGAGCTTTCTTTCCTACTGTCTATGGAAAGCGAATCCCTTAACAATTACATTTCGATAAGAATCTGGGAAAAATTGCGAATCATCTTTTTAAAGTGACGTATTTGACATGATTTATATTTTTATTTTATTGGCTCTCTACACAAAATAACCAATAAAAATCACGGAAAAAGTCATATGCTACGTTACTTTAGAGGAAACATCATCGATGAGCTAGCTAGACTCTATAATTGCAGAAAGACACGTTACATTCCTACGGAATAATCAAGAATCATTCTTCAAATGTTTCGCTATTTGAATTTTATCCAAAAAAATTTTAATAATTACTTTGTGTTTATTTTTATCAATAGTGTGTGTATACTTGTAGCAGCCAAACAATTATGAACTATGTGTATACTTGTATTAATAGTATATGTATACATTTAGCAGCCAAAATATGATGAACTGCGTGTATACTTTTAGCAGCCAAACAATGATGAAATGTGAGTATACTTTTAGCAGTCAAACAATGATAAATGTGTGTATACTTTTAGCAGCCAAACAATGATGAACTGTGTGTATACTTTTAGCAGCCAAAAATGAGTATTATACTTCTTCTGCGTTCATTCGTAAACTCCTGCAGATTATCAAGATGTAGTCCAGAGAACGGATAATTTTTTGTCATGGTTTATATCATTGCTGCGATACATGCGCCTTTCTGCTTGACACATCCAACTTCAGCATGGATTTGGATCATGGATGGGATGGGGCATCATATGGGATGGGACAGCCAACTTCATCCCATAACCTCCTTAGTCGCATCTTACGTACGACATGCATAAAAGGTAAACAGTGGTATTCTTTGCTCCCCTCTCGGGCCCGGCAACACAGGGGCAAAACAATAATAAACTGTGTGTATAATTTTAACAGCCAAACAGAAAAAACTGTGTGTATAATTTTAACAGCCAAACAGAAAAAACTGTGTGTATAATTTTAGCAGCCACACAATGATGAACTGTGTGTGATGATGATGGTGATGTGTTCCTCCTTCGCAAGCGAAGATGAACATGGCATGAAAAACATTAAATGCGATGGAAAAAAATAATAATTAAAATTGGTAATTAACTAATTTGGTTTGTGAGTTCGTAGATGCCCGATGATTCGTGCACGGAAAGTTCTATTGCAGTGCATGCAGGAATGCTGAAGGTACGGGGTAGGAGAATTTTCTGATTTGTCCAACCGCTTCTTGCGCTTGTGGATTGCCCGCAGTGTTCTTTCTTTTTCAAATTTCGTGATGCCAGCAGTGATCTTGGTGTGCCAGGCTGAGTGATCAAGTGCTGTAGGTTCCCAAGAGCTAGGATTGATGCTGCAGTGCTTGAGAGAGCTTTTTATGTGATCCTTGAAGCACTTTCTGCCCTCCTTTGAACGTTTACTTTCGCACAGCTCCCCATAGAAAAATCTCTTTGGAAGGCGCTTGTCTGGCATACGAACGATGTGGCTAGTCCAGCGGAGTTGGGACCTAGTCAGCAATGCATGGATGCTTCGCATACGGGACTTCTGAAGGATTTCCGTATCTTGTACACGATCCTGCCAAAGAGTCGTATGAGGTTTCGTAGGCACCGAAGATGAAAAGAGTTAAGCTGTCTCGCATAGACAGTCCTGATATTTTAGTGAATTATAGACAGTTCGCATAGAACTGTGTGTAGACCTTTAACAGCTAAACAATGATAAATTGTGTGTATACTTTTAACATCCTTCTTCTTCTTCTTCTTCTTCTTCTTCTTCTGCGTTCATTCTCAAACTCCTGCAGATTAGCAGGATGTAGTCAGGAGAATGGAATGCGTTGTGTCATGGTTTACAGCACTGCTGCGATATCTGCACCTTTCGGCCTGACACATCCGACTTCAGCATGGCTTTGGGTCACTGACCCTATATGGGATGGGACAGCCAACTCCATCCCATAACCTCCTTAGTTGCCGTTTACGACATGCGTGGAAGGTAAACAGTGTTGCTATTCTTTGCTTCCCTTTCGGGCCCCGGCAACACACGGGCGTCTTTTAACAGCCAAACAATGATAAATCATGTATATCTTTAGCAGCAAAGCAATGATACAATGTGTGTATTCTTTTAACAGCCTAACAATGATAAATCATGTATATCTTTAGCAGCAAAGCAATGATACAATGTGTGTATTCTTTTAACAGCCTAACAATGATAAATCATGTATATCTTTAGCAGCAAAGCAATGATACAATGTGTGTATTCTTTTAACAGCCTAACAATGAGAAACTGTGTGTATACTTTTATCTGCTAAACAATAATAAACTGTGTGTAAAATTTTAGCAGCCAAACAGATAAACTGTTTGTATACTTTTAGCAGTCAAATAATGATAAAATGTGTGTATACTTTTAGTATCCAACCAATGACAAACTGTGTGTATACTTTCAGTATCTGGGCAATGATAAACTACGTGTATACTTTTAGTAGCCAAGCAAAATCAGGGGAAAAGCCAAATATATTCACTTTTGAAGGATGATTCCCGATGAATCTATAGGACTGATCTTGTCGAGGCACTGAATGAAAAAAATTGTTCCAGCACTACTCAACTTGAAAACCTGCAGTATACACAGTGTTAGGCCCGTATTTTTCATTTACTTTCGGCATTTCAACGAATGATGTGATCAGCATCACGCCTGCCACCTTTACTTTCCCAGAATCCGGTACTCATTTCTTTAGACTGATTTGTCCTTAGGGCTGTTAGTGATTTTAAAATATTTCCAGCTGAACTGTAAATGTGTCGTTCGTCACAACAGTAGGAAGCCAGTGCATAAATCACTGATCTACCGCAGTAACCATAGTTACACAAAACTATCTCTTGTTTATGTCACTCACTGACAGCTTTTCACGGAAAAGGTTAAGCTGTCTGAGGTTCATTAATGAAGTCTTCAATATCCATTATTTCTGCTGTTATACGAGGGCGTGTATTTTTACTTAAGTTTGTGAAGAGGTATTAATCTATACATTCGTATTCAACATTTGTTCTCAGAATCCCAATGGTGACAGACTATAGTCCGGATTACGAAATGCAGCGTATTATAGTTTGCAATTCGGTTCCGAAACCCGTACTTTTCGACACCTTCCATCTTTGGACCGTAAGACTTCAATATGCTCATAAATAATGCATTATTTCTTTTTCTGTTCCTGCGTGTGTGCACAAGTTCCTACATATTAGTAGGTTGTTGTTTTCAGAAATCATACCGTGAGTTTTAGTACTAGAAAATTTGCCAAAAGGTGGGTTAACCCCTCCCTCCCCCTCCTCACACCACTTTATATTCTGTTCACTCTAAGAATGAAGTGGGTCAGTAGTTCTGATTGGTTGTTGGACGCAACACGCATTAATCGATTGTTAAGTGTATAATAATATTTTTTTTTAATTTCGGTTTTAAATGTTTTTTAATATTGTTTTAATTGCTATTAAATGTATTAAATACC
The DNA here is from genome assembly GCA_034231615.1 of Meghimatium bilineatum. NCBI lineage: Eukaryota > Metazoa > Mollusca > Gastropoda > Stylommatophora > Philomycidae > Meghimatium > Meghimatium bilineatum. The sequence continues at coordinate 58,928,449 of CM067304.1, forward strand.
GCCGAAGACGGATGTGTTGGGCCACTGATGCAAATAAAACGGCAATACAACGCATTTCCATTCTCTGGACTACATTCAACTGGAAATCTTGTAGAACCAGTCTTGTTACAAGATAAATCCAGCAGGAGTTTGAGAATGAACGCTGAAAAAGAAGAAGAAATGTATTAAATAATATTGTTTTTACATGTCATCAGCTGTTTAAAAATCACCTGTTGTCGCGGTTTAAAGTGGGGGTGTGTTTTGACCCACTTGATTCTCAAAAGTGAACAGAGAATAATGATTGTTCACAAAACGATCATCAAATTTCTCATGAAAAAGAGGAAATAACACACGTAGATGCGCGTTTATCCCTCTTGCTGCCTATGTCAAGCAGTGAAGTGTGCCAAGCAGTGGTGTGCCAAGCAGTGGAGTGTGCCAAACAATGAAGTGTGCCAAGCAGTGGAGTGTGCCAAGCGATGGAGTGAGCCAAGCAGTGGAATGTGCCAAGCAGTGGGGTGTGCCAAGCAGTGGAGTAAGCCAAGAATTGGAGTGTGCCAAACAGTGGAGTATAACAAGCAGTGGAGTATTAATTTCAGCTTCAGATTGGTGACTGTCTTGGCATTCTTCAGAACTTTCGCAAGTTCCAGATGAATTGTTTACTCATTATTTCGTGAAGTCACACTTCCAGGTGCTGAGCGGTCTTCTACACTGAAGGGACTGCTGTGCTTATCTTAAAATATCCAGGCATATTCGGATAAAAAGATTATTTCTATCCCACATAACTTTTATGGTAACTTTTAATTAGTGAGGTTAGACAATAAATTCCTCCGCCTCAATCATCCTTGGTCACCTCTTACTACATGTATGGCAAATCTCAGTGTTGCTATTCTTTGTTCCCATTATTCAAGTCCCGGAAACACACTTGCGCACTCAATTTTAAATTTAATATGTTAATATTTTTGTAACTTCTTATTGTAACTGCACATGTCAGTGAATGTAGAAAAATAGTTGTAAAAATGTGATCGAATATAACTTAATTTATTTGTTATTTTGTTTTACTTCTCCAGAAACTGCGAGCAATGAAAATATTCTTTTCTATGTATCTTCTTCTTCTTCTTCTTTCGTTCGCACAGAACTTGCTTAAATCTGAAGCTTTTATTGTGTGTGTTTTTTTCCTCGGCTTTAAAAACCCGATCAAGTAAATGTTTTAAACATGATGATGATGTTTTGTTTCTTCTACAAGCCTCACTGTGTTTTTAACTCGTACAGATGTTCGTGGAGTTTTTCTTCAACTATTGTTTCTCTAGACCAGTGTATTTGCCTCATTATTTCGTATTCTGGATATTCCCGAAGAATATGCTCTGCTTTCTGGGGTGACTGTCCACATTCCTATGTACCAATGGGAAGTTTCTCCATAGCTTTCATTCATACTTAGAGAACACCAAGAAATATGCGATGCTCTGAAAAGAAGATTCCTAGTCAGAGGGGTTCTAGAATATGATTAATATGTATCTGTTATAGTATTTTGTCTCTTGGACGGACAAACTCCCAGATTAAGTAAAATATACCTATTATGGTGAGGCACTCTTCTTTCAACCGAGGATGACAGTCTAACTTAGTTATATCAGAGCTTTCAACTTCCGTGAGATTAACAAGACAAGTTTCGAGGTTCATTTCCCATTGCAGGTGTACACTCGGACCGCTTAGAAAGCAATGAAAACCTGCAAAACGTAAATAGGGACTACAAAATTACTACAGTCCCAAAAATTGTGGTTGAGCACTGTCTTGAATAAGTTATTTTATTGTTTATCCCCTTGCACCAGTTGGATGACGATACTACTGATCCATACTTGTCGTCAGGCGTAGTGGTGGAAACTTTATCTTTCGTTCCAATGTCTAATGTGTCGTCGCGGTTGAATTGTATCCATGATTATTCAGAATTTCTCTAATGGTTTTTTTTCATATTTTCTAATTGTTTTTTTAATTCCGGCTCTTCGTCTACCTCTTGTTATATAATATGTGCTTATGCGTTATGCTGAAGACTTATATTTCGCCTACTTGGTTATATTTTCACTTAGATGGATATACTTTCGCCTATTTGGTTATGTTTTCGTTTAGGTGGATATACTTTACCTTATTTAGTTATATTTTTGCCGATGCTATTATATTGTCGACTATGTGGTTATATTTTCGCATCTGGTGTTATATTTTCACTTATTTGCGACTATTTATGTCTATTTATCTAAGAATCGCCGTAGATACAACTATCTGTCTATGTACCCGAGAATCACCGAAGATATAACTACATGTATGTATGTATATGTACCCGAAAATCACCGTAGATACGCACTCGATAATCAAAGCAGATACAGAATGGTCAAAACAAAGCCCTGACCAGAGAAGGCTATTTGGTTTATACTCATTCCTGCACGTACTGACGTGCGTCTTAATTCTGAGGGACGTGGCTGCTACTCTGTCTCACAAAATCTCCACAACACTTTACTCGCCGAGGGAGCCATTAGCGAGTCCTGCACATTATTTAAAGTGGCTTCCCTTGTTAGCGGTTATGTGTTCAGGATTGAGAAGTAGAAAAAATGATCTATAAGAATGATAGAAAAGCAACAAAGACAAATAAAAATGTGGATGTGAATATAAGATGACAGTAGTAGATGACAAGTAGATGATTTAGAAAGTAATAAACAGGAAAGTAGAAGACTGAAGGAAAGTAGGCAGTGAAAGTAAGACAGGAAAGTAGAAGACTGAATGAAAGTAGGCAGTGAAAGTAAAAGAGTTAAACAAAACAAAAGTTGCGTGACATAAACAATACAAGGAAAATTTCAGATAGATGAGAGAAGATTAATAAGTGAAAAAAAATAGAATATGAATCAGAGAAGATTGAAAGAAAAAACAACGGGAATAGTTTAAATGATAAGAGAAGAAAGTAGATGATTAGAAGAAAATAGGTGATATAAAAGTAGATGAGATGAAAGTAGTTTGGGGTGGATAAAGTATATGCAGAGAAGAAAATGAATGAACATATGAAAGTAGATAAGGACAACAAAATAAATAAGAATAAAACATATATAAGGAGAAGACAATAAGTAAGGAGGATATTGAATACGTAGATCAACCCAGAATTTTTTAGTTGTAGTGATTTTTCAGGCATATACAAATTTTCAGTAATTGGCCACTGCTTTCTCAAACATAAACAGAACAGGAAAACAGAGTAAAACTGCACTACATTTATAGTGTATCACCTATATATCATTATCCAACGTAGTGCAGCGCATTGATCATAAACAGCGTCATATATCACGGCTAATGTGACTTATCATTGGTTGCTTTTCATATACTTTGTGTCACCAGCCAAAATAAATCACGTGAAAAGTCGGATCAGTCAAAATAAGTAACTCTGATATCCGCGTACAGGACTATTCTGCGAGAAGACTTGATGACCAACCTAATAAAATCCCAAATACCAAGACAAACACAATTATTTACGTATTATGCTAATGGAAGTGCACCAGTTTTCACGTCAAAATGACTGCAGTCAATGATTTTTAACTGAAGTTTAAAAATAAAGATAATTTTATAGAAATCAATAAAGGAAAGATGAAAAAAACACCAAACTTTTGTGTATTTTGGCTACTTGAATCCCTTGATAAAATAATTATTTTTTTAACTGGCCAGAAAGAAGTAAATTAGCAATCAAATCCATATAAATAGATTTGGAGGGTATAGGGTGAAAGAAATCGAAGGGGATTTTTTAAAGGAAATTATAGAATTGTCATTCTTCTTCTTCAGCGCTCATTCTCAAACTCCCGCTGCTTCTCCATTGTTGTAGGACACTGGTCCTACTACATATCCAACAGGAATTAGTCCAGAGAATGGAAATGCGTTGTGTCGCCATTTTATTTGTGCCAATTGCCCGACACATCGGCCAAAAAAATGCCATTCTATGACATTTATTACACAGAAAAAAGTAAACAGGAGAGTAGACCTCCTCCCTCTGAAAGATTTTGCCAAAACAAATTATCATCAATCTCGCCCTCACTCCCTGAAAGTAAAGTATGATTTAAGACTCAATCCCCCCCCCCCTCTCCTTTTTTTCTAAGCAAAGTCGTCTCTACAGTTGTATTAACAATATAAAATATAAATATAGAAAGTGAGGAAGTGAGGAAGTGAGGAAGTGAGGAAGTGAAGAAGTGAGGAAGTGAGGAACGAGAGGAGATGAGGCCAATTATAATACTTGCTTCGTAATCTAGTCTTTCAGATGTTCCATTATCTAGAATTGCCGTGAGTATAGTACAGTAGATCAAAGTGTTTCAGTACTGGGTTAGAAATAAGATCGCAGAATGTGTACAACGTCACTTAGATTGTATTTGCAGAGTCAAGTAATGCATAATGTGGAGAGCAGTCAATGGTGCTGTAATATGCGCCGAACCTCCAGCCATATAAGGATACATAGAGAATTATTCAATATGTTCTTAAGCTCGTGGAGCCTAGGGGACACTGAATAACTTATTTCAATCCGTACCACAGCTTCTCTCTTCTAGTTATCTATCTATTTAACTACCCATCTATTTAACTATGTATCTATCTATTTATTTAACGATTTATTGTCTTTTCACTGCTTTTGGCGTCACATGATTTAGTGACGCATGTTTTTCGGGTTATGGCATGGTTGGTCGCTTGATGTGCAGCAATATAGTGACGTCTCAGAACTTTGGTAACTCTTTCAATCCACCTTCTTGATTTTCCTCTGCTTTTTGCTGTTTCCATTCTCATGATGTATGCCCTTGTTGCTGGCCAATGTGCGTTCAATCTCATTAAGTGGCCGAACCATTTCAAAATCTGTTTTCCAATATGTTTGACCACAGACGTTGTTACATCTATCTATCTCTATGTATCTATAAGTTGCAGCCCTTGTTTGCCTTGCGGCGTCAGAGGTGGAAGATTTCTCTGGAGATAGCCTTCTTGTGAGCTATTTGTAAGCTTGTTCAAGTGGCGTCTTTGATTTCTGTGATCCGTCTTTTGCATGAACTGCCTCTGGCTTTATAGTCGTGATGTCTATGTGCCATGACCATCTGTGGCATGCTATATGATGGTAGTATGGAAGTGTGGGACAACCACTTGATCTGGGTTTTTTAATATGTTCCAATACTTGTATTGTTTTGATTATCTATCTGATGTTATCGTTTCTAATTCTATTTTGTAATAACACTCCGAGTATTCTTCGTATACAAGTCATTTTTGCTGTCACTATTTTTCATTTGTCTTGTGCTGTCATTGTCCAGGTTTGGCACTGGTAGCACAGTGATAGGATAACAATAGTCTTGTATAATGCAACTTTAGTGTCTATGTTTACATTTTTTGCTCTTAAACAATACGTGTCATCTGTCCTAGGATCTGTTATGTTTTGTTGCATCTATTTCGTATCTCTTTACTGTTTTTCCCTTCACTATATATGTTGTTCCAACAGTCATTGTAATCTCTTTATTTCTCACATGATATTTTCCTGTTCTGTTTGCTTTTTTTTTTTTTTTAGACATCTCATTACACATGTTGTGTATTTTTTGTGTAAGTTCGTGCACAATATCTAGAGCTGGTTACTGTGAACAATAAAAATCCGGTTTGCTGGACCTGCCATAGTGGAATCCTTAAATGAACACTTGTCCTGTCAAAGACGGATGTGTCGGGCCATTGGCGCAAATAAAACGGAGACACAGCGCATCCATTCTCTGGACTACATCCTGCTGGAAATCTAGTAGGAAGATTGCTCTGCTACAAGGGAGATCCAGTGGGAGTTTGAGATTGAACGCTGAAGAAGAAGAAGAAATGAACACTTAAAATATTCTAATGTTCCCAGAATAAAGGATTCCCATCTAAAGATCTCAAAATAAAATATTCCCTCTCCCACAGTTCAAGCCATCTAATGATCTCAAAGGCAATGATTCTATTATATCTGTCAGTACGTTCATGATTTATGTAGATCACAAGAATAAAAAATGATTTATACTGTCCCAATAGTTTGCCTGAGCCTACTCGGTATGTCAAAATAAATTACTATTTCTGTCACAAAACTAAGGTCGTCTAGGGATCTCAAAATAAATTATCCCTGCAGTACCAACACTCACGCCATGTGAGAATCCCTGTATCTTATACATGCAGCACTCAATATTAATCCCATTGACTCAGCTTCAGAAAGCAACACTCTACAAAGAAAAAATGTTAGAAAACATAATAAGATAATATGATAAAACCGCAGATTCAAAAACAAATTATAACAGAAACAACGAGCTAAGATGGTGTTCTTAACATATTGTAAACATCTTTAGAGACAAAGAAAAACATTTAAAAATGTATATATACTTTTATTCCCTGTGGAAAAAAAATATATACTTTTTATTCCCTGTGAAAAATATATACTTTTTATTCCCTGTGAAAAAATATATACTTTTATTCCCTGTGAAAAAATATATACTTTTTATTCCCTGTGGAAAAAAATATATACTTTTTATTCCCTGTGGAAAAAAATATATACTTTTTATTCCCTGTGGAAAAATATATACTTTTTATTCCCTGTGGAAAAAATATATACTTTTTATTCCCTGTGGAAAAAATATATACTTTTTATTCCCTGTGGAAAAAATATATACTTTTTATTCCCTGTGGAACATATCATTAACACATGTATATATACTTTTTATTCCCTGTGGAACATCATTAACACATGTATTCCATCTTATCTCCTCTTTGGCTATTCTTTCTATTTCTTTCTTCTACTCTTTGCTACATTCATTATTTATGTATTTGTGTCTAGTATCATCCTCCATGTAACTTCGACCCTACGTAACTCCGAGTCCTTGATAAATTTACGGCGCTGCATCTCTCTCCTCCTTCTACAAGGATCCTTTCCTGTTTCAGTTGGTTGGTTTTGGAGATTTTTTACTCTTTGTTCTTTTATCCACTATTTATTTAGTTTTTGGATTTGACAAGTTACGTATAGGGTATCCCATTTCACGTCCAACCTCTTTAACCGCCTATTACGACGTGCATGAAAGGTGGTAACGTTACTAATATTTGCTCGCATTTCAGGACTGCCAAAGACTCTCGTTATATATATATATATATATAATCGGCGTGCCACTTCGTTGAGAATGATGGAATACATACGGGAAACTCGGTTATAGTGAAGTCAATCCTCTACAACTTTTGAACTGTTTGTATACATATATATGTCACATATACCATATTGAAGCTTCAAATGTTGTCCTCCATTTTCTTTCATATGGACTTTGGATTATTGGACAAGAGAAGTCTCGTCTTCTACTATGTGACATGTCTTGTACAAAACGCTGTCCACACTGCCACACTGTAAGCTTCCTGGTTCTGTGCTAGCTGCCAGTATCTTCCAGTGTTATTGTTACTGATGCATTACCTACAGATAACAGTGGTTGGAGCAATTCATCTATCCGTTTCTCTGGATGTGGCTATGATGAATTTTTTTTCATATGTAACAGGTTGTCAGCCTATACCTAACTTTCCTTAATCGTCTCCCACGACATACATGCGAAAGAAGACAGCTTTCCTATTCTTTGCACCCAGAACTGGAAGTCCAGGCCTAGGTTACCACAAGGGTTTTAAACATGTTTTTCTTCTGTAAAATAATCCCAAGTAATGACGAAGATCTGCAGAATATCTGACGTTGCACCTTTATCCTTTTGTACCAAACTGTTAATGTGACAGGTAATGCTATATGTGCCAACACTTCAGATGGTTAAACACTTCAGATGGTTAAACACTTCAGATGGTTAAACACTTCAGATGGTTAAACACTTCAGATGGTTAAACACTTCAGATGGTTAAACACATCTGCTGAAGAATGATGATATAGTTGACCCAGAAGTGTATTCTATGCATCTGACCAGAAGTGGTAACTGTGGGATAATTGCTCACTGGAATGTCTCCTTTCGAAGACTGACTATGCATCAATAAATCTCCCTTGCGCAAGAATGATGTTGAGACAGCCTCACATAAGTCCAGGTGTCACCTCAGTGTATAGTAATGATGTGAACTGAACTTTCAAGAGCTACTTGTTCGCAACGAAAAGGAACCACCACCATCATCATCACCACTATCATCATCACCACTACCATATTCATCACCATCATCATTACCACTACCAAAATGATCTCCACCAGTGACATCATCATCATCACTACCACTACCACCGCCATCATCATGAGCATATACAGATGTTCCATTCAGAGGTACAATCATCAACAATCACAAATACATCTCACAACAGACCCCCGGAAAAAAAAACTCTAGCGTCATATGAATCGGGTAACCTTTTTCCCGCTGAAAACTGCCCACTGGAGATAATTTCGCCACCTCTAGAGATCCAAGATCGCCTATTCTAATGAAAACCAGAAACTTGGAACCTATGCTCAGAAACTTGGAACATATGCCTATAAACTGGGAACCTATGCCCAGAAACTTGGAACCTATGCTCAGAAACTTGGAACCTATGCTTCATTATCGTTGAGTCCTCAATAAATTACAACAGTGCAACCTGACAAGAGTATGTGGAACTGAGAGAAATTGTGTGTGGCTGTCATCTGAACTTGGGATCAACTTGTACGTTGCCCTAACGATATTCCTAAATTTCTGGCTCGAAAAATTTACCTTAAGGCAGAATACGAATAAACGATAAGAATTGTCTTTTTCCCACGTCACTGAGGATTATTTGGGAATACACTGTTACATCTGTATTTTTCATTGACCAGTAACATTTCTAAGGATGATGTGGTAAACATCACGTCTACCATCTTTACCATCTCAGAAATAGCTGGTACCCAATTCCTTAGGTTATGTCGACGTAGTAGGTGTCAGTGATTTCAAAATATTTCTGCTATCCATCTATCTATTTGCTAAATCCTTTGTTGCCTTTCAGTGTCAGGGGTAGAAGAGTTTTCGGGAGATGGCCCTCGTGTGTGGTGAGTATATTGTGGAGTTTATCGCCTCTTTTCTTTCGGTGGTCCATTGTTTTTGTGGTCAGCCTCTAGGTCTACCTTCACTGTATCTGTGTAGCATAGTTTGCTGTGGTATGCTGTCTGATGGTAGTCTGTTGATGTGTGCGAATCATTTTATCTGTTGTCTCTTAATATATTCCAAGATTGGAGTGGTACCGGTTCTTTGTCTAATGTCCTCATTTCTCACTCTGTCTCTTTACGATATTCCTAGGATTCTGCACAAGCATGCCATTTCAGCTGTCACGATGTTACGATTATCCTGTGTTGTAGTTACCCGTGTTTGGCACTGGTAACACAGCGTTGGAATAATAATTGTTTTGAATAGTGTTATTTTGGTGTTTAAATCTACATTTTTGTTTCTGAAGATTGGTGTCATTTTCCTAGGACTTGGTTCACTACATCTATTGTGTAATATTTCTGCTTGAACTGGAAATTGAACCAGGGTCACCCGACTATGAATAACTGCATCGTTATATCCAGTTACCTCATGTTCAAATCTATAACACGTGTTTTTGAAGTGTGACTTTTAACACATACACGTAAAACCTGGCCAACATGGCGGGCGTGATGGTGTAAACTTTCGCGCTCCTGCCGCGTCAGCTTCTATGACAAACCTAGCAAGTCGTTAGGAGAATATGTGTGCTAATATTTATACAAACAGTGGATAGAAAACATCAAGATAACCTTGAAAAAACATGGACTAAATACAACCTCGGCGACATATCTGGCCTTGAATCGACAGCTTAATCTACCACCCTTACGCTTAACGGCACGTGTGAATACGATCAACAATCATTCACCTGGGGAAAGACAAGACAATAGAGACGTAAAATCGCTCCATGCCTCCCTGTTCTCAATTCTTTGCATAAGTATGGAGAAACGTAATTCTGGTCAGTCCTTGATATTATTGACCCATGCTTTCCATAGTGAATAGGAATCACTTTTGGTGCATATGACCGAGATGTTAGAGCTTAGGTCTCTCCCCCATGAGATACTGAGTTTTATTCCTGATAAGAACTGGATTTTTCTTATTCGAGTATAAATTTAAAATCCCACCCTGAACATAACATGGCGACAGCAAGGGCATGGCAGTCTTTATCACACACGCCATACGACACGCCACACAACTCCCTAACGAGAAAAATGCAGTATATACAGGGGTTTTTTTTTGGGGGGGGGGGGGAGGCTGTGGTGAAACGGCGTAAACTTGTTTGATTTGGCAAGGTGACGAGATACAATTCACTTTCTAAAATCATTTTACAATAAACGGTTGAGAATTGGAGGATAAGAAGGATAAAAGAAAATCCTGGGTGAATAATTATCTAGCAGTGGTCTGTGAATTATTTTTCTAAACTCGACCACATAGCTCAGGGCAGAGATTTTTTGGAAACTTTTTGTGTTGATTTTTCCAATATGACACTCCTACTACCCTACTGGTTACGGGGCTTATTATACTATTATCATTAACTTAATGTTGAAGGTTGACGAAGAAAATTGTACGTACTTTTGCCACGACCACAAATAGTATGACCATGAAGACTATGACAGTAACCGGGGCAATAGTTTGATTGGAATATCAGACTTAAAGTCATGCATGCTATCTTTTTGAGACTAATGGGAATTGAACTAGGTCCGTTCTGACGGAACCGAATCGCCTTGCAAATCGAGTAAACGGGTTTTTTCGTACTTGACTAATCGCATCTCCAAAGATAGATGCGATTTTGTCAAGACATTCAAAATGTGTACTCAAGTCGCTAAGAACTATAACTGAGTGTTCGCTGTTTTGTCGTAATAGTCCTTGTCTCGATTGATCCGTTCTAAGAGACTTGAGTGCACAATTTGAATGTTTTGACATAATGACATATATTTTTGGTAATTATTTATTAATTTTTATTTTTTAGGTGGAGGGGGAGATGCGGTTAGTCAAGTATGGAAAAACCCTCTTACTCGATTGGCGATTACGGCGTTTTACCTTGATTTAGTTCCGTCAGAACGGACCTGGTTCAATTCCCATTAGTCTCAAGAATTTTTAATTTATCCTCTGGCTTCCTACTTTAATTTACTTGCATGCTATCTTGACGACTGATTGAGCGTTTGAATCTCTGACCTACAGTCATTCATGATATCTTAGTGACTCAATCAGCAATCATGTCTTTCCACGACCTTCTATTTAGTGTGCTGTCGATAATTTCAAAAATTATACTCTCCCATGCCACAATGCTAGGTTGTCATACATCTTCTCTCTTGGTCTTCCCCCCCCCCCCTTTGTTCCCAATCGTGCATGTTGTTACAACGTGTTAAATATTCCCTATTCTCATGATGTATCCAAATAACGTGGATTGTCTCTTTCTGATTCGGGTAAACCGCTATCTTTTTGAATGAACTTCTTTCAAGATATCTTCATTACACTCTTTATCTGTCCATGGTGTTGTTAACATTCTTCTATAAAACCTCATCTCTGTTACCTCAATATAATTTCCCACTATTTTGAGTGTTCAAGATTCACTAGCTGATGCATCAGCTAGAGATAAATGATGAATGTGCATAAGCTAGAGGTAAATGATGAATGTGTATCAGAGATAAATGCTGAATGTGTATCAGAGATAAATGCTGAATGTGTATCAGCTAGAGACAAATGCTGAATGTGTATCAGCTAGAGATGAATGCTGAATGTGTATGAGAGATAAATGCTGAATGTGTATCAGAGATAAATGCTGAATGTGTATCAGCTAGAGATAAATGCTGAATGTGTATCAGCTAGAGATAAATGCTGAATGTGTATCAGCTAGAGATAAATGCTGAATGTGTATCAGCTAGAGATAAATGCTGAATGTTTATCAGAGATAAATGCTGAATGTGCATCAGCTAGAGATAAATGCTGAATGTGCATCAGCTAGAGATAAATGCTGAATGTTCATCAGCTATAGATAAATGCTGAATGTGCATCAGCTAGAGATAATGCTGAATGTGCATCAGCTAGAGATAAATGCTGAATGTGCATCAGCTAGAGATAAATGATGAATGTTTATCAGAGATAAATGCTGAATGTGCATCAGCTAGAGATAAATGCTGAATGTGCATCAGCTAGAGATAAATGCTGAATGTGCATCAGCTAGAGATAAATGATGAATGTTTATCAGAGATAAATGCTGAATGTGTATCAGAGATAAATGCTGAATGTGTATTAGCTAGAGATAAATGATGAATGTGTATCAGAGATAAATTCTGAATTTGTATCAGCTAGAGATAAATGCTGAATGTGTATCAGCTAGAGATAAATGCTGAATGTGTATCAGAGATAAATGCTGAATGTGTATCAGCTAAAGATAAATGCTGAATGTGTATCAGAGATAAATGCTGAATGTGTATCAGCTAGAGATAAATGCTGAATGATCAATGAAAATATCCAGGATGACAAGAATCAGCTTAATATTTGTGACGGGACATACAGGTGTCCGAGGAAATCAATACTCACACACGCTTGCTAGCATATCAGTTATGAGGACTCAACAAGCAACGGATTGAGATGATGTTCTGTATGCCCTTACGGAGATATTACCAGTGGACGATGTGACTAATGCGTGTGAATCTGCAACCTTGAGCAGATTGTATAAATCGATAATATGTACTTACTGCGCACAACTGAAATCCAAAAGGTAGATCCAGGAATATGGTAATAAAGTTAATTTTGTTTCAATTGTTGTCTTGATAAAAGCCTTTTGGTCGAAACGTCGATTTGTGTGTGTTATTATGTGTGTCTCTAACTAGCAAAACTGTATTACCCGTTTCCTGGATCTACCTGGCAGATTGTATAAACACACTGTCCAGACGAGCGAGACTAAGCAAGAATGGTATGCATATAACCAGAGAGGATTAGTAAACCAACACAAAGTGATCGTGGTCAGTCGCTACACCATGAGATAGGCATTGCCTTTGGCCACTAGAAGATCTACCAACAGAATTCAAAGACGCCTTTTGCGTCATGTTTTTCGATTATTCCCGTTAATTTTGTTGGTCAGCGATGGCAGGTGACACCCAGCAACACAAATATATAAATAGTCACCAACGAAAATCACAGCAATAATCAAAATTAGCACGTAAGAAGGTTGATTCCGAGTTGTTTTGACTCTGCTGTTAGGACTTATTTGACGATTGGAGGCGGGAATCCGTGCACTTATGGACTAATGGTTCGATGTTCACTGATGCTGATGATCTGTTGCCTAGATAAACTTTACCGTAAAGTTCCAGTAATAATAATACAATGAAACAAACTAGATAGAATCATACGATAAGCGTTCAAGATAATGGCTATCTATACGTAATTGTTGCCGTGAAAAGTTCATCAAGTGGAAGCATCCTAACAAGTATAGAGCTATTCATTCTGAAAAATAAAATAGCGACCTCTATTTCATTTGTATTATATGCAGAAATATTGCGACTTGAATAAAAGCAAAGAATTTATACCGCTTCTTCTTTTTAAAACAGATCCGTTCCGAATGCCTATCATTCAGGCTCTTCGCTTGATTTCCATTCAAACTTCGGAATTCTGAAAAATGTGGAAGCCATGTTTGTGCTGAAAAAAGAGTCATTAAAAAACATGAAGCAGACAAAGTAAACGACAGAAAATTGATACTCCGCAGGGAAGCATCGCATCGGTGCTGTTAACCACATGGTGAAAGACACTTTAGGAATTTCAAGTTTACTTTCGTGAAAGCTGTCCTAGCTAACGAAATATTTGCGAGGAAAAACCGAAAAGAAAGGGCATTTTGAAGAGAGAGTGCGTGTCGTTTGGGAATGAACCCGGCAGCTAGAATGTAGTTTCGATTCTGAACAAAAGATATGTCGAGACTGGACTATACAAAAAATGGGAACAGAAAAATGAACAAATTACAAAATTACTTTTAGAGTAAATACACTTTATTTGTTTGGTTTTTTATTTTTAAATAGAAGGGTCCAAGCAGGCAGAAATCTTGCATCACTGCCTCTTATTTCCTGACTTTATGTCCTCTCTTTCTCTCTGTCCCTCTCTCTCTCTCTCTCTCTCTCTCTCTCTCTCTTTCTGTGCTTTCTAGAGGAACTTCTACAGTTTATTTCAGCTATAGCGTCGATCAGTTATGTAATTGACTATCTTTAATGTCATGAGGTTAAATGACTCTGTGTCTTCATTTTTCTGTGATACCATCTCATTTTGCATTCCTTCCAATCCTTTGCCACGATATTTTCCTGTTAGCGTATGTATGGATAGATACAGGATCTGGGATTGAATCGTTGTTCTGCAAGTATATATGGCTAGATACAGGACACGGGAGTGAATCATTGCGTTGCAAGTATATATGGCTAGATACAGGACGTGGGAGCGAATCGTTGTGTTGCAAGTATATATGGCTAGATACAGGACCTGGGAGGGAATCATTCAGTCAAGCAAAATGAATTAAACAGGTTACTAAAACACTTACCTTGCCTATTAATAAAAAATATATATAAAAAACATACAATAAACTAAACAGGACAATTCTCCACGTATCGGCTCAAATTGACCCTTTTTCAAGAGACAAACAACAGAAAACAACAAAATAAAAAACAAAATAGATGACTAGATTTCATCAAGCCCCCATCTCCATAGCAAGGGGCTTGATGAAATCTAGTCATCTATTTTGTTTTTTATTTTGTTATTTTCTGTTGTTTGTCTCTTGAAAAAGGTTCAATTTGAGCCGATACGTGGAGAATTGTCCTGTTTAGTTTATTGTATGTTTTTTTTTATATATTTTTTATTAATAGACAAGGTAAGTGTTTTAGTAACCTGTTTAATTCATTTTGCTTGACTATTTGTTCATTAGGTTACTGCGGCACCATCCACTTTGTCGGACACCCTCTGACCATTTGGTTATTTATCGTATATGAGGGAATCATTGCGTTGCAAGTATATATGGCTAGATACAGGACATGGGAGTGAGTCGTTGTGATACTTTGATATTTAAATTTACATTTAAATATGGTATTATGGTATAATGGTGTACCATAATACATACCAAAAAGACAAAGGTTAAATTACCAACCTGACAGACTGACAGATATACGGGAAAATCAAGAGGGAGTTTGCGAAAGAAAGACATGCCAATCTTTTCATCTGACTTTCACAATGAAAGTCTCCCTACGGAAGATTCATAGATTTTCTAACCGAACTAGTTCAGCAATCATTAACTTCTTTCTAAAACAAAACACACAAATTATCACATTGTGGAAACAAACGGACGACATGATTGTATTTCTTCAGAAGGTATACTGGCACCCTCATTACTACTGGTGTGCTATAGATCACAAGACACAGTTTGTCAACCAAATGTAACCAGTTGGGAAAGTGTGCACACTGAAATCAGATCCATCTAACAGTTATAGTTTACAGGTAATTGATTGATGTTGATGGAATAAACCGAAGACTGCAATTATAGTTTACAGGTAATTGATTGATGTTGGTGAATAAACCGGTGACTGCAGTTATAGTTTACAGGTAGTTAATTGATATTGATGGAATAAACAGCCGGTCCATCGTTTTTTGTGTTTTTCTGTCTTCTTGTTCTTTTTTCTTGCGCTCTTTCCTCAAGAATCAGCCTTTCGATGTCATCGTGCTTCTTTAAATGTTCACAACAGTGCACTATATAATAAATAAATATATGAAGTTTTGATGTAATTTGTTAAAACTGTGTCTCATATAGTAAATAAATATATGCAGTTTTAATGTAGTTTGACAAAACGGTGTACCATATAATTTAAAAAAGATATACACACAAAATTGTATTTTAAAACATTTTTAGAAGGTTTACAAGAATTTATTTCTGCACAATAAAAATCCACCACCGGACATTGATTGCTTATTCTATCTTTTTAGTCAGTTGCAGAAGGAAGCAAGAAGTATGTTAATTAATTAAAAAAAATAGAGCTTTAATAACTGACTCCCAGGTCATGTCTAATGAAATAACTGTAAAATGAATAGACAGCACACATAGAGATTCTCCATTTAGAAACTCGTGTAGATTTACTGCCCTAGTAATCATTGGGTGTGAGAAAACACGCGAGTTAACGTGTTGAAATTTCAGATATGGAAAAATGAAAGATCTCTAAAGCTTCTTCTTCTTCTTCTGTGTTCGTCTCCAACTCCTACAAATTAGCAGGATCTAAACCGCGGATCTTCCTGGCGTAGTTGTTAAGCTGTTCGCTTTGTGTTCAAGAGGTCAAGGGTTCGAATCCGGCTCGTGTCGTCTTGTTTGTTTATAAGGTGGATTTATTTCGGAGATCCCTGTGGATTATCATTTGAAGCTACAGAGTTACGTGCTATGAGTGGTACTCTCGGCAGGTGGTGTGCCGCTTCGTTGATAGGGGCAGAGTACATATGGAAACCGAGTACAGTGAAGTCAATCTTCTACGATTTTTAAATCCTTTTTTTTAGACCGCGGAACAAAATGCTAAATCATGTTTTACAGCTATGCTGCGTCTTTAGCCTGACATATCCCACTTCAGCATTGCGTCTGGGACACATTGACCCTATATTAGAGGGGACAACCAACTTCACCCCCTATAAACTCCTTAGTCGTCTCTTACGACAAGCATGGAAGGTACACAGTGTTGCCATTCATTGCTTCCCTACCGGACCCCGGAAACATAAGTGCGAAAATAACACTGCATTGGAGAATCATTAGTTTTGAGAATGTATACATTTTGAAAAACTTGTTGGGCGAGTATGGAAGTACAGGAGGAGGCACTGATTTGACACACAAAAACATCAGTTTGTAGTGGAAACGGTAAAGAATATATTCATTTGACCTCTGCCAGGGCCGTATATACGTTCTAAATAAATGGAATTTTACCATAAAATAACAGTCTCCAGTTTTCGGATGAGAATTCTCCTTTTTTGATGATAAATGTGATTACCTTTTCTCGAAATAACGTTGGGTTGGGGGGGGGGGGGGTTACCGACCTTTTCTTACATTCCTTGAACTAAAATGTATGTTTTGAATTGTTAAATGGGTTGTTTGAACACACGCCCCCAAACTCCACCCTTTTATCTATGATCTTTATCTCTGCTGAAAGTAATGATTGTTAACCTCTACAGTGGGTCATTGGGTCTAACGGGTTGCAATGATAAACCCTTAAAGGGTGTCTGGATCTACCAGATTGCAATGATTATTAGCCCATACAGGGCGTCAGTGGGTCTAACTCGTTACAATGATAATCCCATAAAGGGTGTCTGTGGATCTACTGGAATGCAATGATTAAAATTATGAACACATGACTACTTGTATTTACTACCCTGGGCTATAAATATTATCCTGCTAAAAGGGGTGTTTTACTTAAACGAACGTAAATTAACTTTTTGCGAGAAAAAAAAACATTTAAAAAGAGAATTACCTTTTGTTTTGTTTGTTTCATAGTACTAAATGGTGTGTTATATAGTTTCTAAAATGGGGAGGTGCAAGCAACCTGCAAACAAGTCCGTAGATAAGGAAGATTTCCCACCCCCACAACTTAGTAAAAGATATATTAAACCTCCCCGCCCACTAACGATTTTTCACAAACAATTTATCCAATTTCTCGTGAAAAAAAAGGAAGTGCTCACAAAGATGGGTGAATTACCCTTTTTAGGTAAACCTCACCCCCCCCCCCCCAACAGTGAAGACGTATATACGGCCCTTTCTACAAACCACCTCCCCCCCCCCTTATCTAGAACGTGTACACAAACGATAGTGCTATAGTTTCCAGATCTCTGAACTGAAAATACATACATATGAATAAAGTGTATGAAGTACAAACGGCTGGATGCAACAGCGAGTAAAATCAACAAGTCAGCGCATACAGTCACGTCTGGCATGTATCGGAGTCACTTTATCCACCAAGCGTAATCAATAACTTTTCGAAAACGTAGTCAACCTATACAAAACTGACCAAAGGTCACTGCTGTAGGTTATATTCACTTAACGCGGCTCTCAAGCAACGATTCCATTCGTGTTCCAGAAAATTGCAAACCCTCGATAAACGACTTCATCTATTGGTCCTATTTAATTTGGCTAATTGGATGTATCCGACGCCAAACACGGAATCTGTGTTACAGTAGAGTTGTCTTGAAAATCTGTGAGTTATCTTGGAGATCTGCGAGTTGTCTACACTTGCGTTGTCTTGGAGATGTCACAATGAAGATGTTATTTATGAAACATGGTAGAGTATATAACGACGGAACAAAGTTAACCACTCAAAAATAAATACTTGGGGTCATTGTTACCTCTAATATTTTATGGTAGTGTGTCCTGATATATCCTAACTGGATTGTCCGCTGGTTGAAAGCGGCACGCCTCTCCAAAAGAGAGGTAAACTTATTAAATACCTACCAACTTGGGCAGGTTTTGGAATATTTTGGAAATGTGTAACTTGTAAGGAAAGTCGCAGGAGTTCAGCGGTTAGTGCTCATATTCTATATGAGCGTATATTCATATATATACATGTGTGTGTGTGTGCGTGCGTGTGTGTGCGTGTACGCGTGTGCGTATGTGTGTGCGTGCTTCCTTGCACTTATTTCTGGGGATCTGACTGTTGGGTCAGAAAAAGAGAGTGTGGACGGCGAATCACGCAAATCCTCCACACTTTAAACAAAATTCAGCGCTACTCATTACTCAACTTTAAATTCTGTAGATACACTGGTATACCCGTACTCTTTTGTACTCATTTCTTTATCCTGAATTATGTTTTAATCTTAGTATCTCTTTTCTTAGACAAAGAGAGAGAACAGATCAAGTGGTTTGGCCACATTATGAGAATGCATCACGAAAAGTTGCCCGTACAAGCATAAAACCAAATGAGATCAGGGTACAAAGCCAGAGGAAGACCACGGAAAAGATGGATAGAAAACGTCATGGACATCCTGTACAGACACGGTCATAGCACAGCCACACATCTGGCTTTAGAACGCAAGCTTGAGCTCCAATCACACCTACGCTTAACGGCAAGAGTGGATCACAAACCACCTGGGGAAAGACAATAGACAATAGACAATCTCTTGTCTTAGTGGTGCACTCTGTTAGACTGTGATCTGTCAATTTCGCAATGTTACTCTCCCACTTGTATCTCTGTTTCTCTCTTGCTCGCCTCTCCTCGACTTTACCCTCACATAAGGTCTTCAGGAAGGTCTTGTAAAATGTCCAAAATATTTTATTTGTTTGATCTACATGCTAATAATGATAATAATTTTTTCTACATGCGAAGTGTTTTAACCTTTTTGGTGGTGTTCATCTCTTGCCATGATGTTCTCCCTATTCTTCTATATATATCCACATTTCAAACGCATCAATTATGTCTTCTAATTGTATGTTTATTGTCCATGTTTCTGAGCCATTCATTACTATAGAAAAAATGTAGCATTGTATAATTCTCATTTTAGCTTGCATGTAATGTGTTTAAATGTTAATATTTTCCTAATGTCATTGAAAGTACTTTTAGCCATTCCTTTTCTCATATTAACGTCTGTTTCCACATCTACCATTATTTCTGATTATGTATCCGAGATATTGGTACTGATCCACTTGTTACATTATTTAACCATGTATTTTTATATTTACCACCTTTTCTTTTGCAATTTAGCAGATTTTCATGGTGTTTTTTAATGTTTATATTCAGTCCTTTTTCTTTACGTGATTTATCGACTTGATATATTATATTAGTCTTTGGTGTTCCTGCTCATTTTCTGCTAAAACGACAGTGTGGTTTGCATATCGCATGGGTTTATTATTTTCCCACTGATTTGAGTCCTGGCATTCCGTCTATATGTAAAAATGATATGTGTGTCATGCGATGTACTCTCTCTGGAACGTTCTCTTCCCAATGAGCTCCCTGAACCTTTCTTTGTCTTGGGTCATGCTGCTTGCATTATCCAACCATGTAGTCATGTTATCTTTAATAACGTTAGTTCATTTTCAGCTTGGTCTGCCCCTTCTTCTTCAACCCGGTGCTCAACCCTCCATTATTTATCCTTCTAAATAGCTGTGTCTCTGTATATGGCAAAGTAAGTGTAGTTTTATTTGTATTATTATGTTTAGGAACCAACATTCTGCCATCTTCACTGTGTTTATAATATCTGAGTTTATCTTGTTTTTCCTCCATGAGATTCTAAGTATCTTTCTGTATCATTTCATCTCAAAGGCGTAACTCTTCTTTACCGCTGTTTTACTTGGGATTCATGTTTCACATCCATAAATTCAATGTTTAGATGTCAAATACCCTGTGAGATTATTTATTTTTTTTTAAAAACATCATTGCCTTTCTCTTCCTTCTAGAGGATCAACACACTACAGAACATACATGGCAAACCACAATGTTGGTAGAAAACCATCTGGAAACTGGGAAGATACTCCCTGATACATTAGATAGCTATAGATCGATAAAGTATATCTATCAAATTCATTCAATATTTCCTTATAGTGTATATGAGGAATTGCAATCCAAGATGGAAGCTTGTAGTTGCCATCGACCTGGAGAATGTCTATAAGCGATAAATACTATAACACAGAGTAATGCTACTAAATATTCTAACTATCAAATATTAACAATAAAAAGGTGGCGGGGAACACGGACTAATTCGACGTTACAGTTCAACTGGGACCTTTGTCGGACGTTATTTAATACCAAAAAAATCATTGTTCTTTTGTTTATTGTTATTTATTTTTTTACATTAGTTTACTATTTTATAGTTAGATTATCCATTAACATTATTATATTAATATAGTATTATTAAATCCAGTATGAGAATGAAGGACAGTCTTCACTGCTCAAAGATGTACGACAGTCTCCAATATAAGGATGGAGGTCGCGGGGGTTACGAAGGCCCATAAAATGGATCTCAGAAACAGTGATACTCAGTGCCGTTATTGTGTCGGACTCTCAACCCATGTTCTGCAAAATTCAGAATGAACAGCTGTGCAATGAGAATATGAAGTACATTGGGATTGACACTTCAAAGGATTGATGAAGATACTTTGTCCTGGTCACGCTGGAGTAATGAAAGAGTCGACAGACTAATGTCAAAAGTACATGTGCCATGACAGATGACAGGGATGGGGGACATTGTAATGTCTTATATACAAATATTTGTTGGTTATACGAGGACACCACGGCGAATGAAGCTATTTATTAAAAGATTAAGGGAGTTTGAAATTGCTCGAGGAGATAGGAAAGGGGGACGACTGACACGTAGGACTATGAAAATATATATTCAACGTGTCACGGGAACTATCAGCATATAATGCTGGGATATTTTTTTTTAAATTATATACTTGGGGTCTTTGTTACCACTAATATTTTATGGTAGTGTGTCCTGATATAACCTAATTGGACTTTGTTGTCCGCTGGTTGAAAGGGCATGCCTCTCTAAAAGAGAGGTAAACTCCATAACTACCTACAACTACCATTTTCATTTTTGATCTTTCTTGTATTTAAACGTGCCCCTTATATAGTATTATGCGTACCACCACACTGTACTCATTTCAGTTCTGTAGGTTACACACTCATGATGATAATTGTGACGTTTGTTTTGATGAAAGTAGTGATGATGATGATGATGATGATGATGATGATGATGAGGAAGATGAAACGATCTGATTTGAAGACGATGGCTTTGTCTGCAGACATAGACAACAGTAAAACTAAAGTTGTCTAAACGGCTGCGTTTTATTTAGGACTAAGTCGGGTGATAAAACGTATTTTGTCTGTAAATCTGGAGACATTTTGTAAAAATATGTTCTAGATCTTTCTTCCGACACATCGAACTACAAGAAAGGGAGAGGACCGCTTAGAACCACTTAGGTAGTTTCCATGATAAAGCTTCTACAATTTATCTGACGAGAAGAGAGGCGCATGAATTCTAAATTAATTGCGATAAACCTCTTAACAAACCGCCATCTCCATCCGCGGGCTAAATGAATCCGTCCGAGTACTTCTCAGATGTTCTTCTCGAACTTTTGAATTATTTCGTCTGGCAGCACATCCTCTCTCTCTCTCTCTCTCTCTCTCTTTCTCTCTCATTCTCCGCATTTCCGTATATCTATCCATCTTACTGTCCCCTGTCTCTTTCAATTTGTCACTCTTGATGTTTCGTCTACATCGATCCCACTCTCTGAATCCTCATTGCTCTTCACGTCGAATTCTTATATGCATCTCTATAACTATCAGGGCAGTAGATAAGGAGGCAAGATCAGGTTCAACCCCCCCCCCTCCCCATTCCCTCTCCCCACCCACCATTACCACAACCCAAGGTAAATAGAACATCCAATTTTAACCCATTAATATTTAACTCTCTCCAAACCAAATACCGACATATCGGCATTATTAGGAAACCATACAAGACCAATAACCAATATATCAATGCTGGTTTCCATTAATCAGTTTATATTTTATGGTTTACTAATACGGGTTTCTATGTTAATTTATTTTTTTTTTTTTTTTTTTGGCACCAAAGCAAGCATGTTTCATCAGTTAAATCGTGATTTCTTTCACCATCACGAATGTTGTCTTCATCGGTAAAAATAATAGCAAAGCTCACTGCTTCTAGATGCAGTGTAGAACGAATTATTGTTTTTATTCATAGATTGCTAGTGAACTGTTCAGGGAAGGTTGCAGAAACTTTTATCAACGTATATTCTTTTCTCTTTGTTTCCATTCTCCCCGTCTTCAATTCCTACTTAATATCGATATATTTCAGTGCATTAGATTATCTGGAATTATTTTTATCTCCCTTTACTCTATTTCATGTGTACCGACGACTTATCCTAGACGTATAGACAAGAGCACTACAATGTTTCATGAAGTCACTTCTGCCTTATGAAAGAAAATCATGGACAATAAATAGGTAAACATTACAAAACTAGAGGTCACAGAAATAGGGCTCTTCGTATGAGTTCTGAGAATCCAATGGACAGCTTGAAAAACTAATTAGGAGGTATTGATAACATATTGAATCAAAACAAGCCTTCGGGGTGCAAAAGGCACCGCATTGCTCGCGGCGGACCCAGTGTTAACAGATAATCTAGATCCCAAAAGTACCTCCTCGTGGTGCATCCTGAAAACAGAAATACAGCTGCTCGCGCTGATTCTAGCTAAATCTTTTGGGGATCATATCCGTGAATGTGGAGGCAACAGAAAGAATGAGAATCGACTAAAAAAGGGAGGCAATATCTCCGACCCCTCTGCGTCCACACATGTAGCGTCACTGTAGACACACAGTGACATTAGTCAGTCCGGCGTAAGCATTGGAAGGGCGGCCACAGCATATGTTACAAGATGGGTAGATGTCATGATGAACAATAAATAAATGTCGAGCATTAGTTCCGTAAAGATAACCTAATGAGTGCAATGAGAGATCATCACAGCGCCAGAGGGCAGCGCCAGAGGGCAGCGCCACATGCATATAAAACGGGAAAACGTTTTAAGAAAACCGGAGCTAAAGGGTTTTTTTTAGCTCAAGACAAGTTTCTAGTCAGCGGTGCTCCCAGCAAAGATCCAACTCTACTGCCGAGTTTTTCCTATACCAAAATCATGTTGGCTGAGAGAAAAGGTTCAATACCTGATTGGCACATGCACAAAATGGACACGGTTTGTCCAGCTCGAGAACAAGCCTCTAGTCCCGAGTGCTTATAAACGTGTGTAGAGATTCAAATATGGACGATGGTTTCATGACGTTGATGAATGATATTTCGGCTAAGAAGGCGAACGAGTCAGGGTCTAATTTTTCTACCGAGTTCTTCCTAAACCGGAAAAGGTTCGTGGATGAGAAAAGGTTCAGTACCTGATACGTTTAATTCCACGAGACAAGTTCAATTCTCTGGCGGCGAAACACCTCGTGTGTGATAAACGTGAAAGACAACCGTCTGGCGTAAAGTCAATACACTCACGCTGCCTATCGACAGATAGGAAGACTGTCATATCCTAGGAAAGCTCACCCTAATTAAACGCTCGCCTAAGACGGCTGTGCTGGGAGACTAGCACAATTCAAACGACTGCACAGCGCACTCCAATTCTCCTAACTACGTCCCGCGGAAATCTAGCAGGAAATTGTTCTGCAACAAGAGAGATCCAGTGGGAGTTTGAGAATGAAAGTAAACAAACAAAACAAGCCTTCATATGTGATGCTTTTGTTTTTTGCTTTGTTTTTCGTTGGCCAGTATGTGTCGTGTGCCACCGCAATGCACGGAAGCAATCAAAAACATGGCGTATGAAGGCTTATTCTAATTCTGTACGCTGGTCTTCTCTTGTCGAGGGTCACTGACCGACACCAGAAGAGAATTCCTGACAATCATAAGAAATAGACAGTTCACATTTATTGGCAACTTACATCGTGATGAGAGACGATTCAAAATACAATTTGACAACATGCATAATTTGTAGGGAGCCGCGTTAGCGCAGTGGTTAGCGCACTGGCTTCGCATATGAGTGGTCCCCAGCTGAGGCGGAAATGTTTTCTGATCGCAACGGCTCCCAGGTCGACCCAGCCTTAAATGGGTACGGGATTAATCCGGGAAGTAAAGACTGCGAGGGAGAGGAGATGGCTACCGCCCTCATTAGCAGAGCCTGTGAAATGTGAGATCGCTAACATCTCACACCCCTACGGCATTAATAAATGCTATGGGTTACTTTACTTACTTTACTTACTATAATTGGGGGGGGTGTGAGCTAGAGCCTCGAAACGATAAATAAATACATAGTTTTGAACCATGACGTGGTAGACAGTCAGCAGTGGCGTTGTAACATGGTACTCTGGATAGAAGATTGTGAAGATAAACTTTCATCTACACCACCCAGCCTGGTGATGATGATACTTTTTTTCTGTAACACTTTCATAATCTCATCTATTTATTCATTTCAATGGTCTCTCCTTTCATCTTCTTTATTATTTTGTTTATTTTTGCGTTCTCTCTTTGCTAATTAACCACCACGAAATAGTATGGTTTCTGCTAGGGAAAGACGCAAGTACGGTGTGCTACCGATTTACAGAGGAACTACATTATTTTCGCCTTCCGAACAAGCACATCTGATTTTTGCATGCTTTTATTATGAACAGATCAGAACAAGTTATAATTCTACGTCTCAGAACAAGACACAACCGACTCCGCAGTCACATGTATACAAAGTTCAAGATTGGCAACACGGCCATGTGTACATGTGGACAGGCAGTACAGAGTGCCAAACATATACTTCAAGAGTGTTCTGAGCATGAAACGCTGAGGCAGACATATTGTCCAGAGGAAACAACACTGGAATCAAAGCTCTATGGGACACTGTATGAACTAAAAAAGACAGTGAGTTTTATTCAGGAGACAGAATTGCAGATATAGACATGTTTCAAGTGAACGAAAGAAGAAGAAGAAGGCATGCTTTTATTTTAGATGAGTTTCCTTAGGCCTGTGACAGCCTTCCTATCTGCCGTCTGGCAAACGAGTGGGTATCTGCTCCACGCCGTGACGGTATCTCCCTTTTAAGTTTATCTCACATCTCTCACTCTCTCTCTCTATAGTGCGCGCGTGTGTTTATGTGTGTGTGTGTGTATGTATGTTTGCTTTTTTGTTTCTGTCACCAGAAAATACTAGTGATAGAGCTCTTTTTTCCTATATGCAATGTGGGAGAATAAGTTATACATGTTTCTGCCAGAACCTGCAATGTTATGACCATGGCTTATCTACTAATATAAAGTTTAATACAACAGACCATTTGTGTGCATATGACATTACAGTCACTGCCATTAAATCGTGCTCTACTGATAATAGAGCTCGGTGTTCTCAGGAGGATCATTACTATCGGAATGTGGTACACTTTATTCCCATATCTAATTTTTTTTCTAATTAATTGTTTCCGCAATGTCATCTTATTTGTATATTCTTTCCTCATGGGTTAACATTTTGAATACAAGTTGTTTGGGGTATGATACATCATTGCATATTTGATTGCATAGTGCAAACAGTGTGGGGTTTTTTGTTGGGGGGGGGGTAAATCGGAACATGACTTTTAGTAATTAGAACTGGGCTCTGGGCCAAAAGGCGGACGAAAAGCCAAAAATACCGCCTATCTTCGCATTCTTTTTTTCAAAAAATTCATCAAATTATCGTCAAGAGGCAGAGATGGAGCACGAAAATGGACGAATGACTTTTTTTAAAGATAAAAACCTTCCCTTATGAATATCATATCTACGGTCCTGCACATGTATATACAGACGGATCAGCAAATGGAGTAGTATTAGATAGAAGAGCAGGAATATAAATAATAACACCAGATGGAAAATAAATAGAAAAATTCAGACACGCAGGCAAACATTCCACAAACTTCAAAGCAGAAATGGAAGCCCCAACAGATGCAGCTAAGATGCTCATAAATTGCTTGCCGAGCCACAACAGATGCAGCTAAGATGCTCATAAATTGCTTGCCGAGCCACAACAAACATGTTGTCTTTCTAACTGATGAAAAGTCAGTATTGTAGGCACTAAAAGATCCAAAGAACACGAGCCTGTATGAACTGATGTCCTGCTTACTACACCTCATTTCTACCACAAAATAAACAATACTGCAATGGATCTCTGATCACTGGCATCTTTGAAAATGAAAAGACTGATTTTCTGACAAAGGAAGGGGATCACTAGAACAAATAGAAAATCATAGTGCATATTATGAATGTAAGACTATGATAAAATCAGAACTTAAGAAAAATTGGAACCAGATGCATCCAACTGCAGAGACAAATGACCGCTGCTATCAAATATCACGCAAGAAACAAACAATCTGCAGACTATGAACTGACCATAATAGATTGAGAAGTCGCACATTCAGAAAGCTGAAAATTGGCGAGACAGATCTGTGCAACTATGGGCTGAGCCCAGAGACTACAGAACACATTCTTCATATGAACTCTACATGAAGAGAGGGAGAATACATGGCATACTGCGACGGCACTACTCCCAAATCTGAAGGGTTCCATAGATGACCTGAAGAGAACTAAACAGTTCATTGAAGCTATTGTCACTGTAACCTGATTTTACTGAATGAGGAACGACTAGATGAAATTCGGTTTTATAAATAGGACAAATGTACAAATTCAACGTTTCGACAACAAAGTCTTGTCAGGATACGCACAAACTTATAACTAAAATTAAAATAAACCAGAGACGTAGATATATTCTTCTCAAGAAAAAAAAGGGGGGGGTGGGGAGTTTACCTGGAAAAAAAATGTAAATGGTCATTCATATGTTTTTGTATTTTTTCATACTTTTGATGGGAAATTTAATTTCCTTGTGTTAAATGTCGCATCATGGGAGAGGGGGCTTGACTTTTTACCCGTCTTTTGATCACGTTCCTAGTGCTAAAAATCATTCATGTTCGATTTGTTAAGTGGGAGGTGAACACCCCACACCCACCCTCTTACGGGGCTGAAATAGACAAAACTTTTACATTGAAGTGTGCAGATATTTATGTTACCGCAGCATAAATTATGTTCTATTTAACTCTACTCCCATTTATTTATCAGATAGTAACATAGATACCTACAAACTTTCCTTTTGTCTATTCTAATTTCAGTTTTTGTGTTTGTCCTTATCTTGACAAAGACTTTGTGGTCAAAACGCTGCATCTGTGCATTGGTCCTATTTGTAGAAGTGACTTTTATACATTTTTTACACCAGCGCTTTCCAGCACCCGGGCCTCAGTAAAATGTCTACATGGCCGTGAGCTCCTTGAATTGCTCAGTTATTTATAAGTATGTAGATTTTGCAATATCAATGCATACATGAGTGCTAGGATGTTATATTGTGCCAATCCTTCTTTATGAAAGGGAAGCATGGACAGTAAACGTGCCCAAGATAAATTGGAGACAGCTGAGATGTAGTTTTTGAGAAGAATTATGAAAATTCCATGGACAACCAAGAAAACTAATGTAGAAGTTCTCAGAGATGCTGGAGTAAAACGAAAAATTATAGAGAAAATTAGAAACAGACAATCAAGATTTTTTGGGCATGTGATGAGAAAAGTAAAACTTGAACACTAAGTAACCGCCGTTACACCGGAATAATTAAGGGGAGAAGAGACAGGGGAAGACAAAGAGAGATATTTCTGGATGTGTTGTCACTGGGACACAAAAAGAGGTCACCAACTGAACTTGTTAACAACAAAAGAGACAGAGACTTGTGGAGAAGAATGATCGCCTACGCCATTCGACGTGGCACTTGATTGATTGATGGACCGGGTCCTGATCGTTGCAAAAATGTTTTACTTGACCTTAAGAACAACACCTATGAAGCAACACATATGATTTTTATATAGCCTTCTATCCAACACAAATCATCAGTCACGGTTGCAATGCTGCAAGATAAAGGTCTAAACGAGCAGACGTAATATAGTAATATACACCCCCACCCCAACAAAATCCCAATTATACTGAATATAAACCAAGCAAGCGTGTCTGTGATGTTTATATTGCCTCTACTGATTCCACTTAAGATATCAAAAAATTTCGTCTTAACCTCTTGTGCCTGTATTCTGAAATCACCAACCAGGAGTCTCAGTGTTTGTCTTCATTTCTTTGTAGTGGACTATAATCTTTTACAGGAAGTACCCGACTATTTCTGGTGACCAAGGACCATTGTCTGTGACTTAAACGGGAAAATCTTTACAATCGAAGGTTTCGTTTTTCTTTGATGGTCCTCTATCAAAGTCAAGACCAGACTTTAAAATTTATTAAGAGTTCTTCAGAAAGTGGAGGATGTGAATAATTGGTGACCGGAAGAGTCTGAGAGATGGGGGTTTACGTTGGCACGGGAAAAAAGACACGGGAAAAAGCGCTCAGAAAAGTTCGGTTTGTATGTTTCTGTACTGTGGCACAAGGGAAAAGATGGGTACTTGTGTGATTGGACAAATTAGTGAGTGATTTAATGAGTGAGTTAGTGATTGGACAATGGAGTAGTGAGTTAGTGAGTGGTTTGGATGAGATCGTGAGTGAAATTTGGTTACAGTGAGTGAGTGAGTGAGTGAGTGAGTGAGTGAGTGAGTGAGTGAGTGAGTGAGTGAGTGAGGGAGTGAGTGAGTGAGTGAGTGAGTGAGTGAGTGAGTGAGTGAGTGAGTGAGTGAGTGAGTGAGTGAGTGAGTGAGTGAGTGAGTGAGTGAGTGAGAATGAGACAGACTTGGATTGGTGTGTATTGTGGAGTGAGCAAATGCACACAAGTTTGAAGAGTGATATTGTCAGTGGGGTACATGAGTATTAAAATATGCGAGTGATACTGGACTACGTGTATATGTAGAATCTACTGCAGCAGTTGTGAACTATTTCCTTTTTAAAAAAAACAAAGAGTTATTGTGATATGATCTTCAATACGAGGATTTCTCATTTTGCTTAGTGAAAGCGCGGCCAACTTTAATTAACAGGCCAGACAGCGAAAGGGGGAGTTCCCTTTCTCGTGGTCTCGTTCGTTGCCATTCGACAGTAATAGACCTTCAAAGACATATTCGTGGCCTAGGAATGGAGAGGAGTCGGAGATATTGCTTGTTCCCCTTTGCAGTTAATTCTTACTCCATCTACAGCGTTCACAAGAACAGATACGATCCCTAAAATAGTTGGTCATGAATAGAACACGAGCAGCTGCATTTCTGTTTCCAGGGCGCAACAGGAGAAGTTACTTTTAGGATCTTTGCTGCTTTTTTTTGTGTGCTAAACCTGGGATTCATATATGGACAATGTAAAACCCTTTGCACCCCAAGAGTGGTATGAAATCTAAAACTCTTACTCTCCAAGTAGCTATGGCTGGCGGGGATGGGGGTTTTTTTGTTTGGTAGCTAAGCTCTGTACGGTAACATTTTTTCATTCTCAAGAAAGTTAGAGGACGATTTTTGTTCACACGTTAAGAAGTATTATAGAAAAAAGTGTAGATGATTGATTTAATCGCGCACGGATTTTCCTTATATACTCCGTCTTTCTCAACAACACTGACAATACTCATATTTGATGACCTTCCTCCAGACGTCATAATAAGTTCTGTCGCTACTATCTGTGCACTTTAGAAAGACTTGGTGTGGGGGGGTAAAGTTTTACTGATAATATAATGTATAATTTCTATTTCCCGCTTCATCAAAAAAATGTCACAATTTCCCTCCATGCGTATCTGCAGCCTTGTTCCTTTCTTTAATTTAAAAGTAAACACATAGGCCCATCTTACCTATTTTCGACTTCTCCCACCAAAACAAGATAAATAAAACACCTTATACGGAACAAAACAAGATAAATAAAAAACCCTATACGGTACAAAAGAACAGATCATAAACGGATACATATATATCACACAATGATAGTGAGTTAGAAAAGCTTGAGTCCATTGACAGCTTGATCCGCAACAAACAAACCTATTTTCGTGCACATTGTTTCTCTAGTTTACACCAACCACTTACTGATCAAAATCACAATGCGTATATCATGTTTTCTTAATTAACATTGCCACCTGGAGTCATTGTTATCAAATGGTAACGCTTCTTCAATGTAAACACTTATCTTAGCAACAAGCCTTGACAATATTCATCTTCCAAAATCTTACCACAATTATGCATCGTTTTTCAATTTTCCGTTTTCGAACCACGTGAACCATTCAACGAAAAAACGTCTTTCCTTCCTTTCTCTGCCCTATTCCTTTCAAGCCTCCAGGCACCCTTAAATGCTTCCCAAATCAGCCGTACTTCCAGCTTTTCAGTCTCTATCGATCTGGCGACGTAGTCCTTGAATTATGGCAGAATCCTTCTATAAGATGCTACCACCTAAAAGCATCGTTAAGTGGCAACTTAATGGATGATCAATTAAAATAAAATGTCTGGGTATAAAGGTATCTGGGTCAGTTTTATTTAAAATTTGCGGGATTGTGTTGACTCGCAAATTGTTTGTTAGCGGTCAGCAAAAAAAACGTTTCCAGAAAAGCTAGAAATAACATGATTTAATTGAAATCAAAAATAGTGAGCAGTAATCAAACCCGTAGATAAGGGAGAGAGGACTGGGTTTAAATCCTCTAAAAAAAATTGTATGATATTTACATTTAGTACTAGGGTGCAAGCCAAATAGCAGATACACCCAAAGATCCCCCCCCCCCGTAATGGTTATCCCAACACATACAAAAACAACGTATGGGCGCACCATCAAGGCAAGAGACAGAAATTAGAGGTATGTTGCAGCCACCCTTCGATGCGGTGACAGCACCTGATGATGATCCACTGTAATACATGTACTGCTATTTATTTTAAGTACATGCCAGATACAGATGAATCATTGTTTCTTATTGTTGCAGAAACATTGATGTTTGATATCTTCTCGTATTTTCTTGTATGACTTGAATTACGATGTGTCGGTCGTTCAGTGTGTGCGCAGTGAAAGAACAGTTATTGCAGAAGGAAGTTATTAGGCCCAGGAAAGAATGTTGTCCTTCCCAGTGTTCCCGCTACGTGTAGTAATATGGCGATGGGAATGATGGCGGTGACTAGATATAGTTAGAAACTCAGTGCTACATGCATCTGTTGTATGAATCTGCTTAGAAAGATTCAGCCGATTTGTCTACACAGGCAGTGGCTGGAGTCGATAACGAAGTCTGTACTGAAGATAATTACCGTGTATACTCGTTCTGTAGCCCATTCGATCGCAAGCTGATCCTCCCCCACCCCCGATTTTGGAAGGTGAAAAAACAAAACAGTGCCCACCCTATCATGAGCCGATTCCCCCCCCCCCTTCCGGGATTTTGGAAGTGAAAAACCAGAAACTGAAAATACATCATTCTTATCATTGTTGCCTTTCAATTAGGGTACCTGCTAACAGTATACAAAATTACTGTAGGCCTATTTACCGGTTATTGTAGTGCTCTGACGTAAGCATAGATCATGACCATTCATAAATCTCGTACACCAACCACCTGATTGATGCAATAATCGTAATATGTACTACCAACCACCTGATTGATGCAATAATAGTAATATGTACTACCAACCACCTGATTGATGCAATAATAGTAATATGTACTACCAACCACCTGATTGATGCAATAATAGTAATATGTACTACCAACCACCTGATTGATGCAATAATAGTAATATGTACTACCAACCACCTGATTGTTGCAATAATAGTAATATGTACTACCAACCACCTGATTGATGCAATAATAGTAATATGTACGACCAACCTGTATTTTCTTCTTTCTTCATTTGCATAGCAAGCAAACGAATTCCAGATCTTGTCCCAATCTAACCAGTTTGACGACATTCGACCACATAATCTTTAAGATCTTTTTTCCAATTCGGGAAATATGCACACCTTATTGAACATTGTTTTTGTTGTGTTTTTTTTTTGGGTCTTTGGCATTTATTAATTCGATATTTTTATTTTCTTCACTCGCGTACTTTTTCTAATCAACACAAAAAGGACCAGCGGCTGTGCAATTATTGCTTACTTCAGTATAACTGACTACTTTCAGTTTAAACAGTGTATCATAAGTAGACCTCTTTCTTTTGTTGAACTACGGTATTCACTATTCTTTTCAAGATTACGGTATGATGCTATTTCTTACGTTGGTTTTTTCATAAACAATGGCGGTAAACATTTGGCGAACGAGCGCGCATTGTATCTGCGCAGAAGCAGGAATATACCGGTAAGTTAGCTCTCATAAGTTAGACATTGTCCTCTGGCTTCCTACTTAAATTTACTGGAGATGCGGTTAGTCAAGTACGGAAGAACGCGTGTGTAATAGTTGCTAGGCGATTTGGTGCCGTTGAACGGACTGGTTCAATTCCCGTTAGTCTCAAGAATTTTAAAAAATTGTTCTCTGGCTTCCTACTTAAATTTACTTGTATAAGTTAGCTCTCCCTATGTGACGTCTGAACAACACAGACAGCTGTTGTACGCGGTCAAAATTAGCAGTATACAAATTGTCCAATATTAGTGCATGTGGTTGCGTCTGTGGGTATCACCAATGGCTCACTAGACAAACCACCCATGCAACAGAAAACCTTAGTAGATGACATGCTTTTATATTGAGGTTATCTTCTTATAGAAGCTTCATGGCACGTCATTTATACAATCCCGTAGTCGTAACCTTCGATAACAGTTACCATCAGGGCCGGCCCTAACAATTGAGGGGCCCAATGCGAAACGGATTGCGCGGGGCCATGTCTGGGTAGGGAAGAGGATTATAAAATAAATTATAATATTAATTTATGGGCCTATGAAGTGCGGGGCCCAACGCGGTCGCATATGTTGCAATGGCCTAAGACCGGCCCTGGTTACCATATTGTTCCCACAGACCGATGTTGTGCTTGAACTAGTTACGGGCACGGCGTGGGTGGGCAGATCAACAAAGAAACCTGTCGCAAATGCCAGAGTTGTGCCCTGATGTAGACGTCTGTCTCGGTGGCATTAGATTCGAAACACCACCGAGTCGAATGTCTGCTGGTACAGAGGGCGGAGCACTTATGGGAATGCCCCACATGCTGTGAGGCCAGTTTCTAATCAAGAAGAATCCACTATAAGCTCAGCCGTTCATAAACCGACCCCCTCCTCCTTTTTTAAGTTGAATTTTGTCCAAATAAGTCGGCTTTGGGTCGAGTATATACAGCACTTTCATGTGTATGCCTGGGCACGTGAGTGTTAAGGAATATGAAAGAGCAGACTTGCCAGAACGGCCACAGTGACTGTAGTTGAATGGACCGTTCTGAAACTTTTAAGATAAGCAAAGAGTTAGGCCAGTTCGAGCAGGTAGTGTTTTGGTAGGTAGGTGGTGAGTTTACGTCTCCTTCGGACAGGTGCGTGCTTTCAACCAGCGGACACTGTCCAAATAGGCTATATCAGGACAAACAACTAAAAAGTATTAGAGGTCACAAAGACCCCTAATAGTATTATAATCAGGTAATGTGTTTCTTCTTTATGTCTCTTAATTATATCTAACAACAGACTGCATGATCTGGTAGTGAAGGTGGTATTTTCTAATGTAAGAAACAAGTGGCATTTATGAATCAACAGTTATCAACCAACACAGAATAGAAACAGTGTCACATGCTGAATAGGAGATCACAACAAAGAACTGAAACAAGTATCACATGCTGAATAGGAGATCACAACACAGAACTGAAACAGTTATCACAAGCTGAATAGGAGATCACAACACAGAACTGAAACAGTTATCACATGCTGAATAGGAGATCACAACGCAGATCCGAAACAGTGTCACATGCTGAATAGGAGATCACAACACATATTAGCAAAATTAGAATTCAAGTTAGTAAATCTGGTAATTTACTAACTTGAATTCTTCCCAGTAAATAGGCCACAGTTTTCTAAAACAATGCAAATATTTGGATAACTAACAAACAGCAAGATCTGAATAAAATGTTTCAGATCTAAATATACATACGACTAGAAAATACAGTACTGCCCAAACTAAATTTGTTCCAGAACGCTACTTCAGCATTGATCAGATCAAGAACGTAATAAATTATCATATAGAAAATAATACAGTGGAATCCCTCTATAGCGCATTCTTTTATAACAAATTTCCCTATATAACAACACTTTTCAAAATCCCCAATTATATCCTTTCTTTGTTGTTTGTACTGCATATATCAAATTTCTGATACTACATACATATTTTGTCATTCCAAACCAGGTTGTTATAACGGGATTCTACTGTATAAATTCCAATGAATTTATTTGTTCCAGAACCCCAAACAATATGTATATGAGCAATTTTCTTTGACTGTTTTCCTCATAAACTTCTCAAACCACTCATGGCTGACTTCATTACTTGTAGCAAGAAACTAAACAGCAGACAACCTTGCAAAAAGAGGAGCCTCAAAACAATAAAAGGAAAAACCTTTCAACATGAGAACAGTTAAATATATTCAGAGAAGCCAGGGAAACTAGCTGAATAAATAGGGCAAATGGACTGACTATTGGTTGAAACGTATTTAGTGAAATAACAAGATCAATAGACAATGACAACATAAACAAAATCTGCGGGATAAACCGATCCCTTATTTTTCAGTTTTAAACAGGATATATGAGTCAATAGCCATTTAAACTGTATCAACACCCAACAACTACCCACATGTAGACACTTCTTTTATCCTAATGAAACACATCCTTATGACTGCACTTTCCTCTCAACTACCATGAAAAAACTTAGACACCACTAACAGTTATTAATCCATTGTATGAAACACTAAGTCAACTTCGGAAGACCTGCACTTTTTTAAGAATGGCATTGAGCTGTCAAAGAGTAGAACTACTAAGCAGACATTGGATTTTGACACAAAATTGTAGCATTACTCATTCCTGTGGTATTTTTAACAGAACAACATGCACTAGAATTGTTAAACGTGCACTAGTTTTGTTAACATGTCTCAGACATGCTAACAATGATAGTTTCAGACATCCTAACAATGATTGTCTCAGACATGCTAAAACT
Source organism: Meghimatium bilineatum (assembly GCA_034231615.1). Classification (NCBI taxonomy): domain Eukaryota; kingdom Metazoa; phylum Mollusca; class Gastropoda; order Stylommatophora; family Philomycidae; genus Meghimatium; species Meghimatium bilineatum. The sequence continues at coordinate 58,963,955 of CM067304.1, forward strand.
GATAGTCACAGACATGCCAACAATGATTGTCTTAGACATGCTAACAATGATTGTCTCAGACATGCTAACAATGATTGTCTCAGACATGCTAAAAATGATAGTCTCAGACATGCTAACAAGGAGTCTCCGGCATGCTACAGAGCTGTGTGTTATGAGTGGTAATCTTGCCACACATACTGCTTCATTGAGAGAGGCGGAGTCCATATCGAGAAACTTATGTACAATCAAGTCAATTTTCTACATTTTTTGTCCTTGAAGCCAAAACATCAACAATTGTTCAATCGTTTCCATTGTCTGCGATAATTCTTTAACAACAATTTTAACTCATTAGACACAAAAAGCAAATTTGACAATCTGCTTCTTCTGTGTTTATTCTCAAACTCCTGCAGATTTCTACAAACTTCATATTTTGCAGAACTTTTCCCAGTATGAACAATTGAATGAGACATGATGGTCCAACGGCACAACCCTGCAAGCAAAGATATATGGAACCAATGAAAAGCTTCAGACAACGGTGGAGTTTATCCATACAACTTGTCTGAAATGTAGACAACACGTAGCGAACAAAGGAAAGAAAAAGAGATTAGTGGGATGTAGTCTGGAGAATGGAATGTGATGTGTTATCATTTATATCTTAGATGCAATATCAGCACCTTTTGGGGCCTGACACATCTGACTTCAACATGGCTTATGGATCACTTTCACCCACTATAAGATAGGACAGGAAACTTCACTCTAAAATATCCTTAGTTGATATTCCCAACACTCATGGTAAGTAACAGTGTTGCTATTCACATGCCATCTTAGTTGTTCACAACACTCATGGTAAGTAACAGTGTTGCTATTCACACCATTTTGAATTTTCCAAAGCATGGTCTGGGAGACTGACAAGATAACTGCCTAACTAAATAGGGTTCTGGTTTGAATCGCATACACCCCTCCGCCATGTCATTATTAATTTGATTATTTCCCTTAGATTGATATTTGAATTGACATTTGAACTGATATTTATCAATTATTAATTTAACTATTAATTTGTTTAGGGTTAGGCTTAGGGCTTGGATTAAGAGAGGTTTGTTTAACATAACTAACCCTAACCCTAAATAAATTACTAATAATAAGGATAAACATAAACTGACAAACATTACCAAGGGAAATAATCACATCTGAGGTACAAGAACCAACAGAAAGCTAAATATAATTCCAGAGAGCCACATTAGGGCTGTAGTAACCACCTCAATCTCCATCCACATACTGGATTGGTTTTCATAGTTACTGTTGGTTGCAGAGTCACAGATGAATGCAACTTAGCTTTGAGTACATCAATCAACAATATTAAACATGAAAAATATTTAAAAACTTGTAGGATTGTGTTTAATAAAGCAAAGGAAATATTTTTCGCATTGTTGAAAACTATTACACCAAGTTGATATTTACAATATGAAAATAATTACTTTAAACAGAATAACCCTCTATAAAGCAAGTTATGACGGTGTGACAGCTGTCATTTCAGTTTTCCACTCAGCCTACACATTTTAAATATTTTTCTGGAGTCATAGCACATCATTTTTAATGATAGTATCACGTCAGTTCTGATGACATTAGATCCATTTTCAGTATCTCTTTATTATTTTAGTACATTGGCAACTTAGACAATGCAGTTATCAATTGGCGGTTTTGTTCAACAAAATGATTAGCTATCTTTGACTATTCATTATTCAGTGAAATTGGTAAAATACTGATCTAAATCACTGGTGTATATACTACTGTTGGATCATTGGCCCACATAAAACAATGATAAAGTGTATCTCCATTCTTTGAACTACAAACTTCTAAAGATCTAGTAGAACCATTGTCCTGCTAAAAGAAATATCTAGTGGCTAAGAACAAACATTTAAAAAAAGGTCCCTAATACAATTATATTGGTAGGGCGTATATCCAATGTCCAGTTCGGTGCCTGTGCCATATTGATGGATGATTTCAATAACTTATTAAGGATTGCTGTACTATAAGATTATACATCCAGTAAGTTCAGGCAGGTTTCATAAAAAAAACAAAGGTACTAGGAATCACATCTTCAAAACATAATACAGCAAAGTACAGAGAGTTTACTGCAGACATATACACCTGTTTCATAGACTACTCAAAGGTCTTTGACTGCTTAACCTGAAATTATGAAGCATAAAGGAAAGCATGGGCTTCCCACACCATCTCATATCTCTCATTAAATGCTTAATCAGGAGCAACAGGTTTCTTTCTGCCTTGAGGAAGCAACATCTAACTGGTTTAAGGTTCAAAAGGGAGCCAGACAAGGATGTATATTCTCACCACACCCGTTCAACATATACGCAGAAAACATTGTGAAAATATACGAGAAGACCCACATTATGAATAGATTTAACTTCTTAATATCAGATGACATGAGATTCTAGAAATTAGGTATACAAATGACACCACACTAACATCAATGAGCCCCACAGGTTTAGAACACATGATTATGTCAGTTAAACATCACAGCAGGTCCAAATTCTTTTCTCAAGGCAAAAAAAATACAAAAATAATGCATATAAACAGAGATGAACTCACACCTACAACAGTCATTGACAAAGAACAACTACAAAATGTCATCAACTTTGAATATCTTGGGTCCACCATCAACACCACAGGAGATTGCTCAGCAGAGATCATAAAGATATTAGCAATGGCTCTACAAAAAGACACTACATTAAAAAATCTACGGCAAAGAGCAAATAGAAAAACAAAGTTACAATTATTAAGAATGCTATAATTTTCCAGTGGCAATATATTGTTGTGAGATGTTGACAATGACATCTGCAATGGAAAAGAAAATATTGACATTTTAAAATAAATTTTATAGAAAGGTCCTAAGAATTTCATGGATAGAAAGACAAACCAACGCTGATGTCCACAAAGACCTGAACTAATAAGAAGATTGGCTCCTCAAAACTATCAACAACGCAAGCATATTTTTGTTATAACAAAACATATTTCTGACATATAAAAAAGACACAATGATTTAGGAAAATTAATCATGGAGGGAAAAGTTTCCGGAAAAAAAACACGAGGCAGACCAAAACTACAATGGACACAGGATTTCAAAGACCTTCTGAACATGACACTGGAAGATGCTGGGTAGCTTTTACAGAACGAAGAGGCTTACAGAGTGGCAATGAGTACACCATTCTGTAAAAGACACATCACATAGATTGATAGAAAGTTGTACTCTTTCAGTTGGTGACACCCTCACTATTTCTCCCTCTATTCATCATCATTGTTCCTTTCAGGTTTATAAATGTATTTGTTGCTTCTAAACTTTGATTCTCCATTATAGTCAGCTGGATTCTTTACATTTTAGACAGTATAATATATTTCTTTTTAATTTGAATAAAAATTCACTACATCTTTTCCATCCTTCATCATCATCATCATATGAATATTGGCACACTTAAATCCATGCCTTTCCTGTATAAATCTCTTCTCCATTTCTTGGCAGATGAAGTTGTTGTAGTGGCATTCCAAAACATCACACACTCTGTTTATATTATATTTCACTGAAAAAGATAAATGAAGAAATAATTAGTTCAGATGACCCATATTTGAATATAGGATAGTTTATTTTACTACCAACTACCTGAAATTCTATGAGTATTTGGTTTTTGTAACTACATTTACTTTCTTTCTGTGCATGTGTGTTCCTCAGTTTAACAAGATGTGAACACCCTATTGCTCCATGCTACAAGAGCTGGTGTCACCCCGACTTCTGTGGACTTGAACTGCTTTCTGTTAGGATGTCCTTCTCATGGATAGATTGCCTTACTGGTCTACAGTGTGCTATCTACACTTGACCACCTGAACTATCTGCTACTCAAGAATGCCCAGTCTGGAGCTTTCATCCCTGTATTATGGCCGGGCTCCAGTAGAAGACCTGTTCACTAAATTAAGTTGGACCCCATTCGTTACATGTTTTGATTATTGTTTGCCTTTTAGTTGGTTACTATTTATATACTTGGAATCGGCTTGGTTATTTTTGGCATATGATTTCAAGTATATAAATAGTAACCAACTAAAAGGCAAACAATAATGTAACAAATTGGGTCCTAATTAATTTAGCTAGGAGGTCTGTATTGTCAATAGCCACGCATGTATCCACACTGTGGACAATTGATAGGAAATCCCCACCAACCACTGACTAGCTGTGAGTTGTGTGAGTATACGATAGTTATTTAGTTGGCCCTGTTGCCTCCTTGTGTCTGCGAGATTATCATTTCATGCAAACTTGTGTTACTACAGTGATTGACAGAATGATAGACTTACCGACTAGATGCCAGAAACTACCATTTATTTATTTACTGTATTCATATTTTTCTTACCATCTTTATTTTCTTCCATCTATCCATTGTTAAATTTCACATTAATTATTTCTTTTTTACTCGTAAGTTTAATTGATACTAACCGTCGGAAAAGATAACCTAACTGCAACCTCCATTATTCTATATTGTGATAAGCTCTGATATAACTAAATGGAATCCATGTCCATGGTTGAAGAAATAAGTTATTATTTGAAATTTTTTTAAATTATTTATCACATATATCTTTATTCCAAGGTTGCCATTGAAATTTATAGTCAAATTTGAGGTAAAATATGACTAAACTTCTCAGTTTTTAATATATTTTCTAATGTTCTGTTAGGTAGGTCCCATGGTAGCAACCTGTCAATGAGGATGAAGATAACTGATCATGTACTAAGTCGCAGTACTACTAGCAGGGGTGGCGAGTTCCCTCCTTTGCTGTGTTTAAATTTTCTAACTCATGCGCCAGGTATCAATTTACAGATGGGTCAACTGAAGGAGTAGTCATGCCAGGCAAGAAATCACGTCTCGTTTTTTTTTGTGGTTCTGGCATGGTTTTGAACCTGGCATACTTTAACCCGGTGATAATAAGCGAGCTCACTATCAACTAGGCTACCACGTTCATCTTATAAACCAAACCATTATTTTCATGTTTATTTTCATCTTCAGTGTTCAATTTCAATCTCCCGCTGGATCTCCCTTGTAGCAGGATAATGGTCCTACTAGATTTCCAGCAGGATGTAGTCCAGAGAATGGAAATGCATTGTGTTGCCATTTTAATTTCACCAATGGTCCGACACATCTGTCTTCGGCGGGAATTTGATGTATAAATAATAGCCAAACTGTCAGAGAACACCCGCAAATTTCCACATGATATTGATATGGTGTTATCACTTCACAATTCTCATGACCAGTGACATATAAAAATGGTCAAATTTGTTAAATCCCATATTATTAGCATAATACCATATTAAGTGAAATTGACAACTCATTTTGTCACTGACCTAAATGTATCCATGGTTAATAGTGTTGATGTCTATTACCCTATTTTTACACAATAATATTGAACTGTCTTTATTAAACACTTTATTTGATGGATTTATTTTCATAAATGTTGACGTGATGTGTATTTTTCTGAATGACAGAAGCAATAAAAGATAGTTTTAAAATTTACACCAAGTCATAACAATCGCTTTTACTGCACCAACTTGCTGTATCCACACTTCACCATTGTCAAAACAGAAATGAAAGTATTCTCCAATGTTTTAACATAAAATCTAGTTTTAGTGATGACGGAAATATAAGTAATTAGTTTATGAATAATGGAAATGAAAAGAGATATATTTGTGATCAGTCCAGTAAGGTTTATTTATTTTGCCAAGATATCAGTGATTGGTCCAGAATGAGCAAAGTCTATTGTCTATTGTCTTTCCCCAGGTGGTTTGAGATCCACTCTTGCCGTTAAGCATAGGGGTGATTGGAGCTCGAGCTTGCATTCTAAAGCCAGATGTGTGGCCTCGTCTGTGCTATGACCATGTCTGTACAGGATGTCCCTGACGTTTTCTATCCATCTTTTCCATGGTCTTCCTCTGGCTTTGTACCCTGATCTCATTTGGTTACATGCTTGTACGGGCAGCTTTTCATGATGCATTCTCATAATGTGGCCAAACCACTTGATCTGTTCTCTCCCTATGTAATCTGTACAAGATATTATACCTATTCTTTCCCTGATATATTCATTCCGCAATCTGTCACGCCTGGTGACCCCAGCAGCTTTCCTCAAGCATTTCATCTCACATGTCACTATCTTTCTGTAATGTGAAGATGAGAGAGACCAGGTTTGGCACTGGTAACACAGTGTTGGTAGGAATATACTGTAGATTGTTTGTCTCTCAACTTCCATCTCGATCTTGGGATGAAGAAGCAATAGATGAGCACAGTCACTGATAAGAAATTTTAGGTTGCGTTAAAATTAATAATTTTTAGTAAACTATTTCAGCTACAGAAAACTCATGGGTTGGGAACTGTGCATTAGCAATAATTAGTCCACACAGATGATCAATACTAGAACAAGTAAAAATAATTTACTCATTATTGTTAGATCAAATCTATTGTCTTTCCCCAGGTGAATGATGGTTGATGGTATCCACACTTGCTGTTAAGCATAAGAGCCTCAGTTGTCGCTCCAATGCCAGATGTGTTGCCTTGTTTACATTAAGTTCATGTTTGTTCATGGTTATCTTGATGTTTCCTATCCAGTGTTTTCTTGTTCTACCTTTGACTTTATGTCCAGATACTCTTATTGCTATTTGGTTTGGGTTCATAAGGTGACCACACCATTTTATTTGCTGTCTTTTAATATGGTATGTTCAATACATGATACTAATTAAATGCGGTGTTGCTAGAAGTGAACATTTTGGAGGGCACAGAAGAATAATGGTCAACCAGATAAGGACCGGTACTGTCAGCAGAAGTGTAATGGCAGATACACTCAAGGAGAGATTCGAGCAACTATGGACGTGTCCAGTTTGCAGTGATGATGATCCGACGACTAACTAACTAACTATGATACTAATTCCTACTCTTTTCCTAATTTCTTATTTATCTAGCCATCTATGAACTCATAATCAAGGTCATAATTCTAATTGAATTTTCAAAAGTGGATGTAACAAATGGTCATTATCATTTGTGATAGACGAACAACACAGTTTAGTAACCATTACAGTTCTTCTCAGACACTTTATTTCACATGTAACGATTTTCCTTTGCTGCGAGGCTGTTAAAGACAATGTTTGACATTGGTAGCAAAGCTTTGGTATCACAATTGTAGATATTGTCTTTTTATTTCCATCTTGATCTTTGGATGGAGAAGTAATTGTGAAAACTGGTACGTCACTGTGCTTGCTTTCTGGCATTTTGTTTCTATTTCTATATCTTGTATCATTCACAGTTGATTATAAGATTGAGTACTTAAATATAAACTCATACAAAATATTTACAATTTATTTCTCTGCAATATTAAAAGACATCTGATCCATAAGCTCATCAATCCTGTCTTGTAATGTCTCAATAATATCTGAGGCTACAAATACATGAGTGTCGTCCAAATCCTGAAAATTGAGATTAAAAATAAGTCAGTTTTATTGATTAATTATTTATTTGTATAATAATCGGTATCATCAAGTGACGTGCTGACTGGCAAGTAAGTCCACAAAGGAGATTAAAAACAAGTTGTCAATTCCATTGAATTAAAATTTTAACGTATTATAATAGAAATTGAAGCGTTTTTTAATTGAACACAGAAAATTACTATTCAACTATTGTTGAATATTGTGGTCCTACTAATACATCCGATGGTATCACCAGTACAAAGTTGATGGTCAACATTCAAACCACACAGTTCGAGGAGTTGGATTTGAAAGGCGAGCTATCAACTCTGCTACAGCATGAGCTGATCCATGATTATTTATTTCTATGATAATCATCAGGTGACATGCTTACCGCCACAGGTGATCATGGATCTCAACAATTCTCTATTCTTAGTATCTTGTATCAGGATTGTTACTGACTCTTTGTTATGCCGCGTGTTAAATATCTAATATTTTTTCATGCTGCCAAGCTAGATCTCTGGTGTTCTATCTTGCCTGTTATAACTATGTTATCTAGACCTCACTATCTCACAACATGCCCAAAAAAACAAACACAATGTCTTCTATGATATTATTAGGTAACCCAGTTTCACATTTTACTTTCAGCACCTCCTCATTAGTTTTGCAAGCTGTCCATTGTGTTCTCTTCTATAGAACAACATCTCTAATTTTCAACTATATAGTTATTCTTCTTCTCGTTCGACAAGTAAAGATTGTTGTGGATATTTGTCTCTGTGGGCCAGTGCTCTTTCCTTAACTTGTTTAAAGTAATATATTTTGCAGGATATGTTCAGCTGTCTAGTCACGTGGACACTGAGGTGATGGAACTAGTCTTAGTCTATTTAAGTGGCTGCTTAGTCTGTTGTGTCCTGTCCTCATGCAGAAGTTGATAACTTGCTCAGCTATGTCAAGATAGTGATAGCTGTCTTTTGGGTGGTTGATTAGTAAGTAATGTATGCACCTGAAAATTATAGAATATTATTAATATGATCAACAATTACAAAGGCATCTTGTTTTCAGACAGTATTACTTTGTAGGTACTTGGACAAAATTTTCAAAATAATGCTACATCATTTAAAAAAATACTATAGTTAGATAGCCATTAAAAATTGCAATTCAACAATACCTCAACCAAGTCTGTATGTCAACCCTGAAAAAAGTTATGATTTTTATTTCGAATTCATTTTACATCAAAATAATTTACATGAAACATATAGGAAAATATAAATAAAACTTGACCACAAACAAGTAACTGAGCTTACAAATTCTGAATTATCTTTGTTATTTTCAATAATACAACACACAAACTATACATTTTTGTGTTCGTGAAGACAAGATGCTTATTTTGATAACATTTCTGGAATGTTCAGATGGACACAGGACTAATCAATATTCAAAATGGCTGCTAATTTGCATAATTATAATGAAAATAAATTAAATATCTATTAAACATAATAAAATACCACAGAAACTATATATTTTTGTATACACAAAGACAAGACGCATCTGTTGATCACATTGCTGTGATTCTCAGAAGCATGTACAGCTAATTAATATTCAAAATAGTGGCCAATTTGCATAATCAAAACAATTGTTGATGTTTTTTTTAAAATGAACTGCCGTTTTGTGCATCGTCCTGCATCCTTAAAATTTACTATATAAAAAGAAAAATGGTTACAGAAGTTAATAAATCAAGTTGCAAACATGTCTAATGATGTCATCACTAATTTTCACTAAATGCCCCAAGAAATCTATAGTCTAAGCAAAATTTTCCAAACACGCTATTCCCAGATGTCCAAGCACCTATTAGCCTATACTCAGTACTGGCTATACTTTGTGTGTTGTTTTATTGAAAAATAACTAAGATAATTCAGAAATCATCGGCTAAGATCTATAGTACTATCCCTATACTATAGTGGTCACCCATTTATATTTTTTTTATAATTATTTATATAATATAGCCTACATATTAGTAGAGGTTAGGCCTATCTTTCATGGGTTAACTATTTTGTTGATGCGGCAATAGCAAATGAATTTTTAATTCGAAACAAATCCTAACTTTTTTTCCAGGATGGAAGTACACTCAGTGTTAGTCACACTACACTAGTGCAGACTTGGTTATGGGATATCTAGCTGTCATATTTTAATTATTACATAGTTATAGTATAAATAATATGTATTATTTTGAAAATTTTGTCCAAGTAAGACATTTAAAAAAGAACAATAACAATAACATTAACAATACTCCAGTGACCAAACAATCATCCATTCTCATCAATCAAAATTAATAATTATCAATTCACTATTAAGAGAATATTTAAACAAAATCTTGCAATATAAATATTTACTTGTAAGACAAATTTTCTTCCAAACTCATTCTTTTCGTCTAGATGCAGAAGAAATTGTTTCATTGCAGGATCACACTCAACAAGCACCCCTTTCGTAACATTCACCATTTTTGTATATTTTTGACTTCTTCCAGTGTTACCAACTGGTTTCGTCAAAAATGACTAATGTAGAAAACATTAAAAAGAAATTTTAAAACTAACACTAGAAAAGGCACTAGCCCCTTTCTTCATTAAAATCTTAAAAGACATCAAATTATAATTTATTATATCAGTTAATATTAAAATTCAGAAGAACAATACTTAGAGAAAGTAAAACAACCAATATTTATACTATTCAAGAACTGCACAGAATAGCTTTGAACAGACATAATTGGAGAGATCTTACCTCTGCTCTATACGCTAACTTCCGCGCAAAAGGAAAATTAATGCTATTCTAGATATGCGAAATAAAAGTAAGACAATCCTTCCTGAACATTTTCTTCAAATTCAAGTAGGAAGCATAGGGATAAATGATTCTTGATAAGGAACAAGCGTCACAGCACTAGGGGTATTCCCATATATTCTATGGTTGCCATTCCGTCTATCATCTAAAAGTGTATAAGCTTAGTGTCCTAGTCAATTGCTGAATACGCGTTCTTCTGATCTTTCTGAAGAGGGAGCACTTTCTCCCATTGTTTCTAGCCATTCCAATTTCTACCATTCTCTGAAAATGAACATTGTCTCGTTCGACTTCCTCCTCTTCTTCTCGTAGGGTATCTATGACTGCTCTATTCAATTTAATCATGTATCTTCTATCTCGGTGCCGTTCACCAAGGCTTTACCAACCAACATATCGGCTCTTTCGTTTCCCCTGACCACAGCATGACCTGGACAGTAGATCAATGAAATGCTCTGCGCATTGTTAAGAATAGTGACTCATTCAGTTATGATCATACACTTTTCTATCTTGCGCAGCATACTTTGAGAGTCCGATATGATCCCCTCAGTGGGACAAGAGCAAGCGGAGAAATGGGTCTACCCGGATTTGATTCCTTGTTCATTTTGGGCAACATATACAAAACAGGTCTGCCTAAACAGCTTTGATCGATGCAAAGAGCCTTGGCAGTGGTAGGAAGATGGTTGTCACGGATAAAGGTTTTCACAGTGTTGTTGACCACCTTCTGGTTAGGTACCGTCGAGTCAGACGTGCGTGCAGTGGAGAAAGAAGGGTTGGAGAGTTGTGGGTGGCCCTCCTGGAAGTTAAGGTCTTTGCGCCAGACAACAACGGCCCCACCCTTATCAGCTGGTTTGATGACAATATCATTACGGCGGCGAAGATGCGCCAATGCACGAGATTTGTCAGAGGTGATGTTTGAAGCGGTTGTTATGAAGTGATTGAATGTAACGGAGAGTGTTCTTGATGTAAATATCAAGAGCTTGGGATGCATGGGGCTTGGGAATTCAAAGATATTTCTTCTATTCAAATCCAGAGAACAAATCTTCAGTATCAGATGACTATTTGCCAAAGAAATGATAATGGAGACGAAGATGATGATGGTAGTGGTTGATATCCTGAAGAATAGAGTATTGATCATATGCAGGACGGAGAGGGACGAACTTAAGGCCCTTTGCTGAAGACAAAAATTTCACTGTCAGTGAGATTAAGATCAGGAGGAATGCAGACCACCCAGGCATTGGAGTGACCAACAAGATGAACATCGGCATTAGTGGTCTGGTGAGAAGGAGGAATATCGGGGAAGTATTGAGGCGAGCTAGTGAAAGATTAGCATCAGCAGTATGAGATGTGGCGTAAAGAGAATTAAGTTTATTGTTGTGCTTGCTTCGCAGCCAGCGAGCTGTTCCTCGTGTAGGAAGACCATTTCATTACCACTCTTTGTGTCCCTAGGTCCTAGACCTAATTTCGTCCATATGTGCCGTATTTGGTAACGGAAACGGTCGAATTAGACTCATGGTTGATACACCTTCCTAAGACGAGGTTCTGCTTTGCCAATTTCGCCTGGGATTTGACCTGTGTATTTCTCACGCACTCGCCTCGTCTGCTTGAGATGGTCTTCCAGTCCTTCGCCATGCGCGATCTATGTATTTTGACTCTTTGCCATTGCGTATAGGTCTATTCACCAAAGAAGTAGATAAAATACGAATCTCGGACGAGAAGCTTCGCGATGGTTCCTTGGGTATGAACACAATTCTCTCTATATGAGCAGTTCTGGGCAGCGGCCGACAGTCGATTTGGGCTTACTTTGCAGTGTCGTTAGAGACTCCCCCCCCCCCCCCCTCTACGTTGCCCACAGTGTCCAGAGTTCGAGTCTCAACACTGTTTCAGTCAGACATTTGAGCAATGCACTCCCAGACAGTTGTTCAATGTCTGCAATGGGGAGCTGTATTCAAAACGTGTTCCCATACACAGGAGTGCATGTTCAAATTGGTGCATCCAATAATTGAGTCATGACTTCTACTTTGAATGGGGTCAATTGTGATGGGACATGTGGGCTTCTGTGTGTTCTCGGGCATAAACAGCACTTCCGCCAGTAGGTCTCGTGCTGGGCTATTATAGCTTCGTTGCCAGAGAATTGGTTTACACACTACGCTGCCCTCTAGCGTGCTACCTTTTCCTGATTCGGTGTGCACTCGTAAGATCACCGTATGTTATGAACATTAACGTTGGTCGTCCCTTCAATATTTCTGCTTTTTTAACCGGCCGAGACTGTATGCCGACAGTGATGTTGGGTGTAATGACGTAGAGATTTCGGAGATATTTCATGTCTTTCTGCAGGCAATTATCTTTCCATCTACAGCATCCACGGACACAATCTTCTGGTTGACCAGAAGATTTGGTACCCATTTCCTTAGGCTGAGTCGACCTTAGAGCGGTCAGTGATTTTAAAATATTTTCAGTTAACTGAGAATTGTACTTGGATCAGCTGACTAGGAGCCCAATTCATTAACAACGTAGCTACTGCAGCCCTTAGACTTTTATATACCCGGTGAATGAAAGATTGGTCCGCATAAAAGATTGATATAGTATTCATATAATAAAGTAAAGTAAAGTTACCCATAGCATAGGGCCTATATCAATGTTGTAGGGGTGTGCTATATGAGGGCGGTAGCTATCTCCTCTCCATCACAGTCTTTATTCATAGGCATATAGAGCTATTCATATATATATATATATTCAAAACTGGCTCCTGCATAATGCAGAGGCATTTTAAAGGCACTCTCAAGACATTACTGACCCACTTCCACATAAACACAAATGCTTGGGAGAGTCTTACATAAGACAGAGCTAACTGGTGTCAGAGCATCAAGAGTGGTGAAGCTGCTGCAGAGAACCTTAGACATCATGCTGCACAACAAAAATGCACCAGAAGTAAAGCAAGAGCTGTTCAATATCCCACAGATTCCTCCCATACATGTTCAGAGTGCAGTAGACAATTCCAAGCATGCATAGGACTCATTAGTCACATTCTGGCACACTACAGACATCATCATCTTTATTGTCAATTATCATCCCAGTTGAGCTGAATGGTCATCATTGGATATGACGGACCAAACAACATGTATTCAGTACCTGTGCAAATTTTATTTATACTTATTTGAAAATATAGGCATCCACATTTCATATCTTAACTAAAATCTCATATATTTTAGGAATGTGGATTGGTCCAATTTGAAATATGTGTTTACTGAAATTGTGAGGTGATTCCGTGTAACCTGAATGGAATTGGTTTGAATTATGTCTGTTCAATAATCCCTAGAAACTTTTGTATTATTAATTTACCCATGATACCTCTGAAGCAACATTGTTTATGTGTTTTGTTTTCTACAAAAATGCATAATGGTCACTGCAGTACAAATATGTGATGGCATATACTTATGTTAAATGTTTGTAGTTTTCAAGAAATTTACATTCCTGTGCAGTATGTGTGTTGTTTGTGTCTCGAATGAGCGATCTTATTCATAGTACAGTAATTTGATAATGTATTAACTAATTTCACATTTTTTTAAGGAGTGAAGACTGGTCAAATTCAGTGATCATGTTGACTCAAGTTGTGAAACGAATGTGTCAGCTGAATGTACACTTTTCAAATAATGTCTGCTGCCTTTTTACATAATCCTTAGACTAGTCTATATTCTTCTTCTCATCGCGGTTTAACATGTCTACATAGAAAGTCCAGTTTTCTTGATCATCATCATCAGGTGCCATGCTGGGTGGCGTAGGCGGTCATGGCTCTCCACAGCTCTCTGTCCACAGTATTATGTATCAAAGTCGTGGTTGTTTCCTTGCCGTGCCAGGTTGTCAAACTGTCTAATATTTTCTCACATTGTTGCCCTCTGTCTCTGGTGCCTTCAATCTTGCCTGTTGTGATTATGTTCTCTAAACCTGCCTGTCTCATGAAGTGGCCAAAAAAAAGAAGATTGCCTTTTTCTTATATTGTTGATTAAGGTCCGTTTCGCATTTAACTCATTCAACTCCTCTACATTAGTTTTTCTGGCAGTCCATGGTATTCTCAGCATTCTTCTGTAGAACCACATCTCTGTTGCCTCCAATCTCCCACTTTCCAGTTTGTTTATTGTCCAAGACTCGCACCCATATGTTAGTATAGGGATTATATAGCACTGCAGAACTCTCTTTCTCACCTCTAATGACAATGTCTTATTACATAGTATATTTTTCATTTTTCTGAATGTTGTTTTTGCCTGTCCTATTCTGCATCTTATTTCTGTTGAACTTCTTCCATCTGCTGTGATTATTGTACCTAGATACTTGAATTGGTGGACCTATTTCTTGATAAATGCTGCATTTAAAAGCTCTTCAAGCCTCCCATACAGCTTTCTGTGGATGTCTGTCTCTGTGGGCCAGTGAATCACCATCAACTGGTTTAATTTAATAAAGATGGAAAACTGTACATCATTGAAGCGGGGCAGTATGGTCACATGGGCTGTATGGTCAAATATAAGCTGACATTAGATAAGTCTACCTAAAAAAATTGTTGCCAACTTTCCTGTGATTGAACATCTACATCCCGCCGAAGACGGATGTGTCGGGCCATTGGCGCAAATAAAACGGCAACACAACGCATTTCCAATCTCTCGACTATATCCTGCTGGAAATCTAATAGGGCCATTGTCCTACTGCAATAGAGATCCGGCAGGAGTTTGAGAATGAATGCTGAAGAAGAAGAAGAAGAACATCTACATATCTGGTTTGGTAAGAAAAATGGTTCGGTCACTTTATGAAAATAAACCCAAACCTAATACCAATAAGAACATATAACAAAAGAATATCCGGACATAAGGCCAAAGGTAGACCACGAAAACGGTGGATAGAAAACATCATGATAGCCTTGAACAAACATGGATCAAGATGACTCATCTGGCCTTGGAATGACAGCTGAAGTTTCCACCCCTACTCTAACGGCAAGTGTGAATATGATCAAAAATCATTCATCTGGGGACAGACAACAGAAAATCTACATACAAATCACCAACTCTGAGATGGAACTCATTTCTCAAACAGCAGATATTTGGAGTCTTTTACATGAAAGAAAGTTCTTGAACCTCACCTCAACAAAGCTGTATATATAGGAACAAAAGCTTCATCACTCGTAATTCCTTTGGACAAAACAAACAAACCAAAGCTTCAACACTTTCACTACATCTGATAGTAAAAATACTAACTTTTGGGGTATTTCAACTCTTGTATTCACAAATGACAATTTGGCAGAAAGAATCAGTGCAGTTGTTTCATTTTCTTAAAATCACAAATCAAGCTAAAACAGCAGCTTTAATAATGAAAATGTGTACAGTACAGTGTCATTTCAAGCTAAAACAGCAGCTTCAATAATGAAAGTTGTGTACAGTACAGTGTCATTTCAAGCTAAAACAGCAGCTTCAATAATGAAAGAGTGTACAGTACAGTGTCATTTCAATCAAAAAATAAACCCTCATGTAAACTGCAGTTTAATAATGATACACCAACAAGATATTTTTGTATGAACGAATCTTCTTCTTCATTCGATCTCAAACTCATGTCAATTATCAGGATGTAGCCCAGAAAATGGAACGCATTGTTTCATGGTTTACAGCTCAGCTGTGGTATTTATTCCTTAGGCCCAATATATATCAGACTTTCACATGACTTCTGAGTCCCTTTGACCCTTTATTTTAAAAAAAAAACACCACTAAAATCACCTTAAGTCACTTTTTAAAACATTCATGGCAGATTGCAATTCTTTACAATCTTTTCAGATCCTGGCAACACAAGTGATGAAACTAATAAGAGTTATTGTTGGTAAGATGAACTATTGATATTAAGGATTCGTAAGATGAACTATTCATATTAAGGATTCGTAAGATGAACTAATGGTAATCAGGAATGGTAAGATGAACTACTGGTAATAAAGATTGGTAAGATGAACTAATAGGGATAAGTAAAATAAATTAATAAGAGTTGATAAGATGAACTAATAAGAGATAATGACAATAAAATGAACTAATAACAGATATTATTGGTAAAATGAACTAATAACCGATACCTGGTACTCTCTGTAAAATGAACTAATAACAGATATTATTGGTAAAATTAACTAATAACCGATATCTGGTACTCTCTGTAAAATGAACTAATAACAGATACTAAGAAATTAAATGAATAAAAGATATTGGCACAATGAACTAATTATGTATATTGTTGGTATGAAAGATGACATAATGAACTATGCTGTTGGTAAGATGAACTAATATTCATGTGGTTTTTAATACCGTGCATCCATCTTCTTCATGGCCTACCCATTTTTTCATTTCCCTGGCATAATCTCCATTATGGTCTTTTCTAGGCTGTCGTAATGTTTAATATGGTCAAAATATTATAATTTTTTAGAGAGAAACTTGTTGTTTAGTCAGTTTTCATTTACTTTAAATTCTACCAGTATGTCCCTATTGGTGATCTTTTTGGTCCATAATATTCTGAGGATTCTTCTGTAACATTTTGTTTCAAATACCGTAAGTGTGTTGCCAGGGCCATGAAAATGGAGCAAAGAATAGTAATATTATTTACCTCCACACATGTAAGAGGAGACTAGGAGATTTTGAGGTGAAGTTGGTTGTCCTAACACATAGAGAGTCAAAGCAACCCAGAAGACATTCTTGGCTTCTAGTTCACAGTTCAAAGAACTGGGCCACTGTCTTATTTCCAGGAATGTTGTAGGTCAACACACCTTTGTCCTTTCGTAGCAGACTCCTAGGTGATGGGGGAATGTTAGATATGCAACCACTGCGGATTAGTCAATAAATCAACAAAAGAATGATGAGATAGTTGCCTAGAAGTGTGTGCTGTGTTCCTGATGGCGGGTGATAATCATAGGATACTGACACACTGAAAGACCTCCCTTCTGGGACTAAACATGCATCCCCTTTACACAACCATGCCTTTGAGACAACCTTATGTAAGTCCAAGTGTCGTCTTAGTTACACAACTGAGAAGAACCTGTGCTTTTGTCAGAAATGCTTTTGGCTGTCAAGAGCTGCCTGGGAATATCAAGGTTCTAAATGATTAATTGAGAACCCCAGGAATTGCGAGCGATTAGCTCTTACTTCCTATATGCAGTGGGGTGGTTTTTCTGAGTTTTTTTTCATACCCAGGAGACTTCAGATTTCGGCTTAGTATAATGCCTATTAAAGGAGCCCTCTACTCAGAGGCATGTCTACTATGCAGGCTCTAAGGAAAGTTAGTTTCGTTATTTACTTTCACAGTATAAATATTAAATAGCATGTATGATCATTGAAGCAGTCCAGGATATATTTGCCTATGTTCTGATGTCCAAGTACCCAGGCTCAGAGCAACTGCTCTCTCTCTTCCAAAGCAAAAGCAGCACAATTTATCAACCATTGGTTTACTCCAGAATATACAAAACTGCAAAATCAATGCTATTTACAAAATATTCCACGTCGTTGGCCACACATAAGCACCTGATACAATAAAATATTAGTAGCATACCCTATTCAGAATTTTTTGACTAGTTATTTTCTAGGCAATATAAAAATGTTCAGTAGTTTTTTATTACTTTGTGAACAGTTCGGATACACAAGTGACTGCAGCGGATTTGAACCCAGTACCTCGGCATCACAGATGTGCTCTGTTCTTATCACTACAGGCCGGACTGATACAATATTGTTATACCTGATACACTATTATGATGTAATAAGCAGTTTTTCTATTATTTCCTTCTTCAAAGAGATGCCACTGGATCCACACATTGGAAAAGAAAACAATACATAATAAATATATAGGACGGACATGAGCACCAGTATTATGGAAACACTGCAATATGCAAGACTCAAATCTGCATAGAGTAACATGATTAACAAATATCAAGTGAGAAATATCATTTTATGAACATAAAGATAATGATAATAAAATTTGCACATTCACGTTCGTAGATGAGAGGATGGAGCGTTGGGGGGAAGGGATTTAAACACCTGCCCATTTAGGAAAATATACGGTATCATCAAATTAGAGATGGTTTCCCTCAAAAAGATCATTTTCAAAAAACTGCCCTAAATAAAATGGATTAGCTTTTTTGTAGGTAACCCCCCCCCACCTTTCTCACCCTAATCAAAACATATCTACAGCTGTGCACACAGATTACATAGGATTGCCAACAAAATATACGTCCACTTTCAATGTGTCATAATGTAAAGTAATGCCTACCATATTCTAACTACTGGTATGCATTTTACACAGCAGACAACTTTATCAAAATCTGTGGTATCAGATCTCTGATAGATGAAGATGTTCAACACAGCCAAGTATGTAGTAGAAGATGAAGTGTCACATGGCTATAATCCTGTCGCACTTCATTAGAAACATTCGTGCAATGTAGATAGACAAGTGAATTGTCCTTATTTTTATAGTCCAAAAAGTCAGTAGGCAGGATTTGAACCAGATCAGCTCATCTGGCACCTATTTGTCTCACAACTTGAGTTGACACATTTCCAAATTCAATCATGTTGCATCTCTAAAAAAAAGATACAATTTTGGTCAAGATTTCCGTGTATATTCTCATGTCACTGTACTATGAAAATGGATTGGTTGATCAAAACACAGGCAACAGCAACACTCATACTACACAGTATTTTGTTGTCCATGCTACGTGACTTTAGATATTCTGTCCATAATCTTCTGTCTCGCATACTGCCAAACATTTTCAATACTGATATTTTCCCATGCCATGTCTAGTATCTTCTCTTTTGGTCTTTCCCGGGCCCTCTTGCTCTTCAACTTGCTGGTAATGTGCTCCAATTGTCCTCATTATCATGATGTGTTCAAGGAATGTGGTCTGTCCTCTTCTGATGCAAGTGAGCAGCTCTCTTTTTGAGTGAACTTCTTTCAAGAAATCTTGGCTACTCTTTTTTGTACCTGTCCATGAAACTCACAATATTCTTCTATAAAACCACATATCTACTGGACCTACACAATATCTTATCATTGTGCTGATTTTCGAAGATTCACTTTCATATGTCATACGGTTAAAGAAAAAAATCAAATTTATTACTGAAAAATGTCATGGACTGCTTGTACATTCTCAATTCCCTTTTCTAAAATGAAAAAAAAAAAATGAATTCAATCTCAATTTTTATTGAAAGTAAATGTGACATTTTCTCCCACTATAACAAAATATATAACAAAAGAGAAAACATAGAATACAAACGTATCCTTATAATTACTACAGTGGAATCCTCCTATAGTGCATTCTGTTATAACAAATTTCCCTATATAACAACACTTTTAAAAAATCTCCAATTATATCTTTTATTGTTTGTACTGTATATAGCAAATTTGTTATTACATACATATTTTGTAGGTTCGGACAACATTGTTATAATGGGATTCCACTGTATTTTTTTTTTTAAATATCAAAGTTTAAAATATTAACAAATACATAGAGTTTTATATATATATATATATATATGTCTTTCCTAAATTTTGATTATTTTCAACCGGTGTCAGCACAATTTCATTAATTGCTTAATTAATGGCATAGAAAGTTTATGTATGAAAAGTCACATTTACAATGTAACAACAATGTAGTGGGGACCTCTTAAAGATTGATCAAAACATGTCTAGTGTTTATGTGATTGCAAGATCAAAATCAGGCTGCAACACCTTGTTTGAACTCAAGCGTCAGGTGATATCATTCATTTTCATTTTGCTGTTTATTTTGTTTCTTGACAAAGGTCCTTTTGGTCGTAACATTGTGGTTTTTTAAAGTTTTTTTTTCATTTACACTTCTTACTTTTTATCACGTACATTTATTACTTTATTTCTTAGATTTTTAGTAATGGTACCACTGTATTACATATCTTTGCTGTTATCAATTCCTATTTTTGTTGTTTACACTTACTGTGCTAGATATTCTCTGGCATTTTGATTAATAAATACTTATTTACACAAAAACTCAAGGTCAGCTGAAGATTGTTGAAATGTCATTTTTTAGAAGAATGATGAAAATTCTATGGACAGTCAAGAAAACTAATGTAGAAGTCCTCAGAGATGCTGGAGTAAAAAGACCAATTGTAGCAAATATTAGAAGCAGGCAATCAAGATCTTTAAGGCATGTGATGAGAAAACAAAAATTTAAACATTAATAAACATTGGAAAGATCAAAGGAGAAGAGACAGGAAAACAAAGAGAGAACTTGCTGGATTTGTTGGCACTGTGGCATGAGAGAATGTCACTAAATGAACTTATTAACAACACATGAGTCAGAGGGTTGTGGAGAACATGATAGCTATGCCACTTTGCATGGCACTTGATTGATTGATTACAATTGCCTTTTTTGGTCATCCCTGGGAATTATCACTTCAGCTACTGAGTTACCTGCTATAGACAATATTCTTGACAGACAAGATGCTGCTCTTTTGATAGGAGCAGAGTACATTTGGGGAAACAAATGCAATGAAGTCAATTCTCTGTTGCTTTTGATAGAGCCTATTATAGATTAAACTGTATAAGTCACTGGTGCTTTCTGTTGTATGTATGGTTGTGAGAGTTGGACACTAACTGCGGACATGGAGAGATGATTACAGGTTTTCGAGTAGTACAAATGCTACAGATGAATTCTACGAATTTCCTATAGGGAACATAAGACAAATGTGTACGTAAGAAATAAAATAGAGATGCATGCATGTGTACAAGAACCATTGCTTTCAATAGTGAAACTACGAAAACTAGCATGGTTTGGACATGTATGCAGACAAGATTCCTTGTCAAAAACAATACTGCAGGAAACTGTCGAAGGGGGAAGAAGCAGAGGAGGGCAAATAAAGACATGGACAGACATCAAAGAATGGATAGGACAATTTTCCTCACTGATCGGCATCAATGAAGATAGAAATCACTGGAGGACTCTGTGTGCTGAAGCATCCAATGTGGTATCCCTACAACTCTGACAGGCTAAAGGTTTATAGGTAGATTATAGATTAAAGGTGTAGATACCAGTAGTTATATATTCAACATATCCAAATCCATATACCCATAACCCATCAGGGTCATAAAGGTATCACATTGTATGCATCAACACACACAGTCCTCCAGTGATTTTTATCTCCAGTGATGCAGATGAGTGAGGAAAAATCCCAACCTGTCTAGTCCTTAATTTCCTTTGTTCTCCTCTGCTTCTTCAACCTTGAATTTTCCCTGCAGTATTATTTTCAACAAAGGACAAGGAATCATGTGGGAATACATGTACAAACCATTGAACATAAGGAACATCTGAGAGAAATACAGATACATACACTTATTTAAAGATTAAATAAAAGTATTTGACTGTGCATAATATCAGCAGTTAGTAACTACCTGTACAACTTTCGTTTTTTATACCACCATACACGTATATCACAACTTTCTATCACAACTTAAAAGAGAAGTGAGAGCATATTTCATAATTTTCTAGAATGTCGATAATAGGCAATCAGAAGCAGAACTGTAATTATTCATTGCATTTTATGTTGTGTTCTTGATAAAGACCTTTCAGTCAAAATGTTGATTTGTTTGTGTTATTATGTGTGCTACAGTGATTAGCAAAACTTAATTACTGTGTACCAAACTTCCAGAAGGATCATTCTGTATTCCAGTACAAAATAATCTATTAATACTGTATTTCAGTACAAAATAATCTATAAATACTGTATTTAGTAAATTTATGTATGTATGCGTAGGTTAGAAACATAATAAATGCTTTTGCAAGTCAATAAGAACATCTAGCAATGGTGAAAAATCTCAAACGTATGTGGTTTGGTCACATAAAGAGGCATGGTTCCCTTTCCAAGACTGTCGTGCTGGGAACAGTTCAGAGCTGAAGGTGGAAGAAAGAGACTAAAGAAAACTATGGATTAAATCAAAGATTGGACAGAATTAAGTTCCTCCACATTCAAAAAAAGGCAACAATAACATATTCAGTGTAGCATTAGTAGGGCTGGGCATCTGATGTTAGTTAGTTTGTTCCTTTGGTGCCAAGGGAGGCACATAGGGCCGAATTCATGTTTCTCCATGCCGTGCAGTTTGCTGCAAGTTCTTGTAGTTCTTGGGTAGTGTTAATACCCATTGCCTCATTCTTAATTGTTCTTTGTAATATTGTCTTGGGTATTCCATATTTTCATTTTCCTGTCACAGACCATGACAGAGCTTGGTGGGTAACAAAGTTGAGGAGCAGAATGAGAAATGTGTTACGCCAGCAAGTTGTGGGAACTATCAGTATACATACACTTCAATATTAGCTTGAGGAGACTGAACACAGATGGATTCACTCGGTGACATCAGATCATAATAACTGAGAACAGAGAGACACTCCAGGTGAGTGAACTCGACCGTTGCTATGCTGCTATTCAGCAAAATTAAAATCACACGATCGTTAATGTCATTTGACCAGAATCAGCTAATCATATTTAGTACTCTACTTTTGATATCAGCATGGTGCATGACAGGAGAGGTTTGTTGACAAGAAATTGTAAATATCAAGAAACATCCAGATCGGAATCCATCGGATGGTTACAATGGTCATCAATATAAATAATTGACGTAAAATCATTATGGATTGTGATTCTGATAGTAAGGAATTTTTGGGAATTACATTTGTTTTCAGAGTAGATATAGTAACACATTGGTTTGATTATAAGATGACGGAACAAGTATGGACCTAATCATGTAATGACGGATTACTAACAGGAATAGTCTAAATCGTTTTAGAGAATGATTTGTTGGACAATGTAAGTTACTGTTACATGTTTTATTGATTTTCCCAGAGATATTATGTTAGTTTGGTTATGGCCCATGTGTTTCCGAGGCCCGAAAGGGGAGCAAAGAATAGAACACTGTTTACCTTCCACGCATGTCGTAAAAGGCAACTAAGGAGGTTATGGGATGGAGTTGGCTGTCCCATCCCATATAGGGTCAGTTACTCAAAGCCATGCTGAAGTATCAGGCCAAAAGGCACAGATATCGCAGCAATGCTGTAAACCATGACACAACACATTCCGTTCTCCGGATTACATCCTGCTAATCTGCAGGAGTTTGAGAACGAACGCAAGAGAAGAAGAATGTTAGTTTGGTTATGATACTACATAAATACAATAGACTTAGGTGTGTAAACCTATGTTATCAGGGTTGCCACAGTGAACAATATAGGTGAGTAATAGATTAATGTTTTTCTATTTTATAATTTCTTTCCCCCATCATTACAATGCCCTCACTCCTCTTGTATCCCACATACACAATCAAAACTTACACCAATATATCAATTTATATTGAATTTTTTATTTACATGTAACAAATATTTTAAATTCTCTAAGAACAAAAATTGTTATTGTGTTTTCCAAACAATAACACCCATGTTTGTTATGTTTATTTTGTATTTTGTGAAAATAAATGTCTTTACCACACCTCTAGTATTATACATACAAAAAACATCTCTAGTACCACACATACAAAAAACATCTCTAGTACCACACATACAAAAAACATCTCTAGTACCACACATACAAAAAACATCTCTAGTACCACACATACAAAAAACATCTCTAGTACCACACATACAAAAAACATCTCTAGTACCACACATACAAAAAACATCTCTAGTACCACACATACAAAAACATCTCTAGTACCACACATACTAAAACATCTCTAGAGCCACACATACACACAAAAAAACTACACACATATTAACAGTATGCAATTCTTTATTTGTATAAAAAAAAATTATTTTTAAATCTCTAAAAACCAAAACATTATTGCGTCTTCCAAACACTCGCCTAAAAAAACTTTAAAATTGTCAAAAACCTGTGGCACGAGGTAAAATGAGTAATTTTAATCCAGCTTACTAAAGGTTAAAAGAATTAAAAATATTAGGGGAAAAAAACCCAAGCTGGAGAAAATTGAAATAAAACAATACAAAGCTGATTATGCATTTAAATGCTGAGCAAACTGAACAATCTATAAAAAAACAACTAAATAATAACAAAAATTACTTCCAATAATATTGTAATAGGGTTATCCCATTCTGAATTACCCTGTTACTTATGAAGTTATCCTAGATGTGAATACCCTGAATCCACTGTACTGTAAAAATGTCTCTTATCTCAATATACTGAGTTCACTATGCATACACCAATCTTGGCTTTGAAGTTTGAATACGTTGAACTCGATCATCTTGATTCTTTATTGGAAACCAGTATCATGACACACAGAACATTCCCATAGGTGTTCTACTCTCCATTCGAACAATTATCCAAGAGTATGCAGACACAAAGTCCCAGTCAGATGTTGATTATATGATCTTTGTAACTCTTTAGAGAGGACACACTTTCTCCCCTCACCCCTGTTATACCCTTATCTGTCATTCCTTGTATGTACATATTCTCATCTCCAGCATCTTCTTCACTCTATTAAATCAATGACTGCTCGTATTAGGTTGGTCATCTTTCTTGAATACTGTGTCATCAACCACAGGTTGCCAGCCAATGAGTCTGCTCTTTCATTGCCTCTGACGAGGTGGCCATGCAGTGGATACCCTCTCACTGTGAAATACCAGGAAATGAAAAAGCAGACCAACTGGATAAAGATGGTGCTGCCGAAGACCAAACAGAGTACCAATCACCTACCATCAGATCAAATCAATAAGAAAGCCACAAACATCAGCAGATCAGAACAAGTTGTAATTCTACGTCTCAGAACAGGACACAATCGATTCTGCAGTCACATGTACACAAAGTTCAAGATTGACAACATGGCCACGTGTACATGTGGACAGGCAGCACAGAGTGCCAAACATATCTTCAAGTGTGCTCCGAGTACGAAATGCTGAGGCAGACATGTTGGCCAGAGGAAACAACACTGGAACCAAAGCTCTATGCACCACTGTATGAACTACATAAGATAGTGAGTTTTACTCAGGAGACAGAATTACAGATATAGACATGTTTCAAGTGAACGAAAGAAGAAGAACATGGTGGCAGGGCAGTATATCCATGTAATATATTGGACAACTGGTGTTTTCAGTAACATGACCTAATCTTTTCTTAACATGCCTTCTATCTTCCGCAGTATACTCTGGGAGTCAGAGAGTATCACCATGGGAGTTGATATTTCAGTCAACAGAGAAACAAATAAAAGTGCGAATAGGGTTTTGTTGCTTACAAGAACGGAAAAAAATGCTTGAAAAACTGTCTGCCTGCTCCACTACAAAATCAAGCATGAAAATGGAAATAGAAGCAGTGACTGCAGCATTTGATTGGTGACTGAAATATCAACTCAATAGTCTAATATAAGACAGTATTAGATCTGAATAAGTCCAATAAAATCCAACAAGCTCCTTACTCACACTGAATAAACTGTAATGAATGTTACATAAAATATTCTAAGATCTGAATACACTGAATCCAATGTTATGAGACAGCTCCACATTAAGTTTAAGACAATCTCAGATCTAAATACACATAATTCAATATGAGAATCCAAGTTATGGATAAATATAATCCAAGTTATGGATAAATAGAAGCCAATGTTATGAGACAGATCTGTATTCAACTGCACAGTATTTTCAGATCTAATTAGATACATCCCTCTGCATATAAATACTAAAATCCAACTATATATACTACAATTTATAAGGAAGTCTTATTAAAATTCCCAGAATTCAAAAAAAAAAAAAAAATACCGATTTCATAAACAATTTGAGAACACATGATTTTAAACATGCATCAAAAGAAAAATATTCTTCAAATGCAAACAAAAAATCAATATAGTTTAACAAAAGCATCTAAATTGTTCAAAATGATTGACTATAATCTGTAGCTCTCTTTAGATCATATAAGTTTAAACAATGAAGAGATTCGGATAATGTCAGTAAGCATTCGATTAAAAGAACAAATTAAATCAGACATACATAAAATCAAAACAAGTTTTCAGCAAAAAATATTTTTACGGTCAACAAAAAACTTAAATCTTTCTCGTGTTGTTCAACAGCTTCATTGACAACTAAATGCATTTTTAGTACATATTTAATATGTAAACATTAGCAAATAAAACAAAAATCCATTACAACAGTGAAAATTTAAATTGTAATATTAACTCTAAAGTTTGCCATGACAATGCAAGATGTGGTAAATAGTCAACGAATAACCAACTTAGACAACAAAAGCTAATGATAATTTCCTCCATGTTCTTGAACCAACAAGGAGAATACTAGTTCCCACAATGTTTCATGGCAGAACTGGCTAGATGATAAGACACACAAATCAAATATTTGCTATTTCAAAATAACCAAAGATATCAATCCTACCATAATAATACAACAATCAATACAAAGTAACTGCGTGAAACGTAACAACAATTAGACTTACGTAAAACACAGGTTTATATTTCGTTTCAATGGAACACAACAGACTATAGCTAAAACTATTAGGTAATGATGGGCAATGATGAGCACACAAGAAATCATAAAAATTACAATACAAAACTGCTAGAAATACATTGACTGCATCCACAACATAAATACTGGTACAATCAACATCCCAGTTATGCTATGAACCTTCTTCTTTCCTTCCCCCCCCCCTATATCCTGCAAAACTCAAAATATGACAGACTAATTACAAGCAACAGAGCTCTTTTATCCCTGCAATGCTCTGAGAATAAACCTGCTATAGAAGGGTTAAAACATAATTGTATAGAAGTGCTATGGTACTTTTACGAACCGGAAGACTCACTATATATGCGTGTCATCTACTAGGGTTTACCATTGCATGGTGGTTGGTCTGATAGGCCACTGATAAGACCTTCAGACTTTCCACATGCGGAACTGTAATAAAATTATATGTTCAATACAGGGAGAGTTACCTACATTACAACTTTTTATCAAACCTTGTCAAAATGGTTAATTTAATCGGAAATTAAAGAGATTGCTAGGACCACTTCCGGATGCATCAATCTACACACAGTGCACTGAGAGCCCCCTTCCCCCAGAGTCATGAAAATAAGGCGGGCGAGGGGCTTCCAGATCAATGCATCAGGTCGATGCATCTCAGGATTGTAAAATTCGTCTTTATCAATATTTCATTTTGTTAAATAATTGAATGATTTGTTTTGGTAAAATGTAGGTACTTCTCCCAATGCTGTACCAAATTATATTATAAATATGAGAGATTAAATACAAAATTAGTTTCTTTGACTTACATTTCCATTTTTAAGGCAGCTAACCAAGTTTTACAAGTCACAGCTCTGAGATATATATATATACGTATACAGAAAGAAAAATACCAGATGACTGGATAATGTCTGTAATTGTACCACTATGGAAAAACAAAGGTAGTAAGAGAGAGTGTGAAACATATAGAGGCATCTCCTTATTAAATCATACAGGTAAAATCTATGCAAAAATAATAGAACTAAGAGTGCAATAAATTGTAGAACCACAGCTGTCCCTCTGAAATTGGCTTCAGAGTAGGTGCAAGCTGTACAGACGCACTATTCACAGTGAGATAACTAAGTGAACAAGCAATCAAATACAGTAAAGATTTAAACATTCGACAGAGTAGATAGAAACATTCTATGGAAAACCTTAGAAATTTATAACATCAGAGGACAGCTGTTAGATAATATAAAAGTGAAATATAAAAAATGCCAAAGCTCAGTATGAACAACACATGGATTGACAGGACCTTGTGAAACAAGATCTAGAGTAAGACAAAGATGAGGAAAATTTGCAAAATCACATCAATGCATTGCTATTAGCTTGCCAGAAGTACAACATAAAAATTAATGTACAAAATACAGAAGTTATGAAAATTAGCAAGTCTGCAACACTAATACATATAACAAAAGATAACACCAAAGTGAAACAAGTCAAATAATTTAAATATCTAGGCAGCATTTTTTTCTGAAAATGGAAAACTAGACAGAAATAGAAACAAGGTGCCAGAAAGGAAACACAGTGAACTACCAACTTTCAGCATTGTCATTTTACTATTTTGTATTTTAATCTCTCATATATATATAATATAAGTTGGTACAACACTGGGAGACGTACCTAAATTTTACCAAAACAAATCATTTAATTATTTAACGAAACAAAATATTGATAAAGATGCATTTTACGGTCCCTAGATTGGTAGCTTCAAAGACTCACTCTGTACCACATGATCACAGAGCCATATATATATATATATATCCTTGATGACAGTTAATTCAATGATAGTTAAGTTCTGGTATAGATTCTTGGTAATCAAATTTAATAATCGTTGAATGCACTAAGATACTTCAATAATATAGCAATAGCTTACCTGGGACAGTATGTCATTCCAAAATGGATGCGCCCATAGTCTTTTATATATCAAGTAATTTGTTTTCATAATTTTATTTGCACGTACACCTGTGCTGTGTTTTGAAAGTAATGTAAAACCACGTCCAGAATTGTAATAAATATGATTCAGTTCTTGAAATAAATCTGAGGCAGTTAATTTTTTTATAGAAAAAGCAAACATTCATTACCAAAAAAAAAACTCTCAAATACTGCATGTTTCCCGTTAGAAAGGTGGTATTTGTATTACATTCATTATAACATATTTACAATTTCAAAGCTCAATGTTGTGAGTTCAATCGTATATGCATTTTTCAAGACGGCAATCTTCATGTAAAGAAATGTGCAAACACTAATGGTAATGGAAGATAAGTATGCTCTGGAATGCTGGTCAGCAATTACCCTGGCAAAATACTAAAACAGCAAAGTAAGCAGACCCTTTTGGCTGATCAGCTGACAAAACCACAATTTCACTCTTCATCTACATTCATTCTCAAACTCCGGCAGATTAGCAGTATGTAGTCCAGAGAAAGGAATACATTGTGTCATGGACGCAATATCTGCGCCTTTTGGCCTGACACATCTTTCAACGTGAATTCTGAGTCACTTGACCCTCTATGAAAAGGTAGTCAACTTCACCATCCTCCCCCCAAACCTCCTTAGTAGCAACACACGCAATTTTTAGTTACTTCTAAATACATGACTGGAGGGCAGGAAAACCCTTACGGGAGATAAAAAGTTAATGCACTGAGTACACGTTAAGTATACTAAGTAATTCATATTATCATCTCCTTTCTGACTATCATAAATTTATGTTTCTCTTTCTGATATTTATATCCCACATTTCTTCTTGAAGAAGAACTACTACTGAAAGATCATCAGTCATACTATAATTGAAGCTATGACACTGCAAGGCACAGGTAAATAAAAATCAATAAGAAAGTCATGTATCTTTTGCAGGTTAAAGGCCCTTTAGTTCAAATCTTTATTAATCTGTTGTACTTTGTAAAATCCACCTCTTTGTGTTTTGAACATTAAAACTTACAAAACAATTTCTTTATAAACATATTCATACAACATGATTCACAACACAAGCTACAGCACATATGCTGTTGTGAATGCAGAATGTTTGCATAATTTGAAGCAAGTCAAAACTATCACTGAACATCAGTTTGTCTCTGTCTTCTCAACTTGTTAACCTGGTCTGTCAGTTTTAAATTTCTCCTGGCCAGCATTTCTGTATGTTGCTGCAAATATCGAATCATGTCTGCTTGTTTTTCCATAACTTGAAAACAAAAGTCATCACCATTCCTTCACAGGGGAGGGGGAAGGATAGAGATAAATAAATACAAAATGTTACATTTAGTTTTAAGAGAACAAAAGATTGGTAAACACGCCCCTATGAATGGTAAACACATCACTATAAATGGTAGACACACTACTATGAATGGTAAACATACCACTATGAATGGTAAACACACCACTATGAATAGTAGACACACCACTAGGAATGGTCACGTCAATGTGACTGGGAGATAGTGGTGATGTACATTGTTTTTCTTGGGAGCTTCTATAAGCTTATTTATTGTGATTTCAAAACTACCAGGGATTCTTCAAACATGCACACAGAATTGTAAATTATATATTTTATACACTTCTAAATTGTAAATTATATATTTTATACACTTCTAAATTGTAAATTATATATTTTATACACTTCTAAATTGTAAATTATATATTTTATACACTTCTAAATTGTAAATTATATATTTTATACACTTCTAAATTGTAAATTATATTTTATACACTTCTAAATTGTAAATTATATATTTTATACACTTCTAAATTGTAAATTATATATTTTATACACTTCTAAATTGTAAATTATATATTTTATACACTTCTAAATTGTAAATTATATATTTTATACACTTCTAAATTGTAAATTATATATTTTATACACTTCTAAATTGCAAAGAGTCCTTTCTGAAGTCAAGATTTAACGTCTAACCCTGAATAATGATTACATATGTCATTGCACACTACCACAAATACATGGTGCTCTTTTTATTCTATCTCTTCCACACTTCCTGAAGTAAATATACACAATTTTAGTTCTTCTTCTTTAGTTCGCTTGGAACGTGTTTATACATCTGAAGTGGTGTCTCTTCTATAAACTTGACTGTGTTTTGTAACTTGTACTTTATAAATTGTAGAGTTTTCTTCCACTGTTTTTTTCTCTGGGCCAGTGTATTTGCCTCCGTATTCCATATTCCAAAAATTCCAGAAGAATATACTTTGCTGTATCAGGTGCCTGCCGACATTTACACATGGTTGTGTTGCCAATCTTGAACTTTGTATACATGTGGCTGAGGTTTTGGTTGTGTCCTGTTCTGAGGAGTAGAACGACAAATTATTCTGGTCTGTTCATAATTTGGTAGCCATCTTGTGTTGGAGTTGACTTTCTAATTTACTTGGTCATCTGGTTGATCATCAGCAGCTTCCTCCTTAGCCAGATGATTTGCTTTCTTGTTTCCAAGTATTCCACAATGTGATGGTATCACCTACCTAGCTACTTTAGGATGATTGCTTAGTATGGTCAGTAGTATTTGCAGTTATGACAGTTTTCTGGACTGTAGCACTTGGATTACTTATCCTGTATCTGTCAGGAATACTACAGGCTATGGACCAAGATTGGTACCTAACAGTTTTTCAGTTGCCACCTTGATTTCTGCAATTTCTGATTGTAATTACGGCAGAATTTTCTCATTGGTACTTTGATTGTATCCCTAACATTGTTTTGGTTGAGAGATATACTATATATGGGGAGGGCCACGTAGCTCAGTGGTTAGCACACAGGTTTTGCATATATGTGATCTTATATTCTTTCCCCAGTTGAGTTGTAAATGTTTTTCAAACCGCAATGGCTCCTGGGTTGACCTAACGTGAATTGGGTACCGGATCAGTCTGGGAAGTAAAGATTGCAAGGGAGAGGAGATGGCTACCACCCTCATATAGCAGAGCCACTGAAATGTGAGATCACTAACACGCATCTGACATGCATCCAGCAGTTAAATGCCAAGGGTTAACTTTACATTCTAGCTACATATGGTGTGTGTGTGTGTGTATCTATATATATATATATATATATATATATATATATATATATATATATATATATATATATATATATATATATATATATATATATATATATATATATATATATATATATATATATATATATATAAACCATGTGATGTCATTGCTTAATGAGTATAGAGAGATAATCAATCAAGTCAACATCTTTTGATATCTTGAATGTTTTTCTAGGAATGGTAACAACGAGTGAATATAATAGTTAAAGATTAGAAGCCATTATATTGAATCGCAAGATGTCAACATTTGTGAATGCCATTGCAAAGTTTATAGTAAACTGTGTAACAAACAAGATGTAGTGTCAACATCAGTACAGTGTGAAGAATACTGTAAGAGAAAACATATCTATGTAATTGTGTTTTAAGAATAAGTGGAGAGGAGATGTGTGCCATCCGTTAAACCTTTCATCCACTGAAATATTGGATAATCAGATACAGAGAAGAAATGACAAAGCTCTAAGACTTGCTGAGAATTGTGTTATCGGAACCTAGAAACTTGCATGGTCTGGACATGTATGTTGAAATGATTCCTTGTTAAAAATTATACTGCAGAGAACAGTCAAAGGTGGATGAAGCAGAGGACAAAAAAAAAGCATGGATAGACAAGTACTGGATTGGAAAAGAATTTTCCTCACTCATCCGAATTGTTGAGGACAGAAATCACTGTTACCTGAAATGAATGTCGAAAGAGGCAACTAACGAGGTTCAGTGTGTGGTGTTAGCTGTCCCATCCCATAGAAGGTCAAGTGACCCAGAAGCCATGTTGAAATCGGATGTGTCAGGCTGATAAGGTGCTCATATCATAGCAAAAAAGCAAACCATGACATATTCTGCAAAAAAACACATTCCGTTCTCCAGACTACATTCTGCTAATATGACGCAAAAAATCATGGACTGACATCATCACGGACTGGGATGGACAAAATTTTTCCTCACTCCTCCGTATTGTTGAAGATATAAATCACTAGAGGTCTCTGTGCATTGATGCATCCAATGTGGTAACCCTAAGATCCCAACAGGTTATGGGTTTATAGACAGATATATACCTGCTCTTCCATTTTTCACTGCATTCTCTGTTGACCCATCTGTATATATTTTAATCTATATGTCTTGTCAGGGCCGGTCTTAGGCCATTGCAACCTATGCGGCCGCATTGGGCCCCGCACTTCATAGGCCCATAAATTAATATTAGAATTAATTTTATTATCCTCTTCCCTACCCAGACTGGGCCCAGCGCAATCCGTTTCGCATTGGGCCCCGCAATTATTAGGGCCGGACCTGTGTCTTGTGGATATTCATCATCCAGGAGACCAAGAATATTCTTAAAGCACTGCATGCCATTAAGAGTTTGAGTCTTCCAGGTATGAAATAAATGAGAAATCACCTCATTGCACTTCGGAAGTACGAGCAAATCACTTGTAATTCCTGGGAACCAAAACAAAGCAACAACAACAACATATATCATTCAATTCTCTGAAGTAGCAATAATTAAAGGTAAAAGTAAGCCCCATGGCAGCATCTGCCTTTGGGGAAGAAGATAACTCTTCATGTACTAAGCCGCAGCGACTATTAGGTGGGGTGGCCCGTTCCCTTGCTTGCTGTCTTTACCACTCCTAACTCGTGCACCAGTTGAGTCAACTGGAGGAGTGGTGGTGTCAAGCAAGAAATGACAACCCAAATTTCTTTGGGTCTGGACCTAGTTTCTAACCTGGTACACTGTTATCCGATGATAGCAAGCAAGCTCACTATCAACTAGGCTACAACACAATAATTAGACCAAAACAAAAACAAAAGAAAAAAACTGCTGCAAATACATGGTGATCATTCTTTTCTACCTCTTCCACACTTCATAGGTATATAGCAGAATATAGTCTAGGAAATAGAATGTGTTGTATAGTTGTTCACAGCATGATTGTGACATCTGCAAGATTGTTTTCAAGTTTTTAACAGATACATTGATACATATGACATTAGTACAACATTTATGGACATATGGACAAATCTCTCATATGATGAGCTTGTCAGCCCCATGCTTAACTTTCCTTAGTTGCCTCTTATGACATTCATGACAGTGTTACTATTTTTCCCCACTTTTTAGGACCCCCAACAACATATGAAAAAAAATTAAACACTGAATTTCTATTTCTTACCTGTAGCCAAGATCTGATGACAAGTATGAGGTCTCAAAACCTGTGGTAATTTCTGCTTGAGTGATATCTGGTAAAGCTTTTTTCATATTAAATCTCACAGTCAGAACTGTAATTATGAAAAAAAACATGCATTATCTATTCAGCCACATATAATTTCTGAAATACAACCAAAGATAATGCAATAAACAACTTTTTCTTATAAACTCTAATGTTGATTCACATTGAACCACATTGATTCCTTTCATAAAGTTAGCATTCTGTGTATGGTTTTTTCATTTGACACATTTCTCCTCCAAGAGGTTTTTATGTTTTGCTTACATTTTCAGTAATTAACTCCAATAACATTCAGAGAAATCATCAGAAAATGTGAGGCTGTTAGTGCACTTAAATAACTATGCCTGCAGTAGTACACAACAGTGTTGACTACAACTCTTTATTCTCCATATCTTTAAGACACCGGTAATAGATGCTCTGCTGTAATTTTATTTCTTCCATAACCATGTGCATCAGAAGTATCTCCACAGTTGTTCTGATGTTATATAATGCTCTGTACTTATGTCCTTATGGTTGTTCTGTCACTTTAAATTAGTCTCTGAACTCATGAAATCACTATAGTTTCTGTCACTTTAGAATAGTCTCTGAACTCATGAAATCACTATAGTTTCTGTCACTTTAGAATAGTCTCTGAACTCATGAAATCACTATAGTTTCTGTCACTTTAGAATAGTGAATTGATCTGGGGTCAGTTCCTAAAGTGTTAGCCACAAGATTCACATAAGTGTAAAATCTTCTAGGATTCACTACATGGTGGTTCTTTTAGGAACTTAGTTATTACCTTACCCTCAGATTCACACAAAAGTAGCATGATTCCTTTTGCATGATGTCTCTTTAATAATGTCCTTAAATTTATTTTAAAATAATATAAATACTATCTGGAAGTAAGTAAGCAATAACACAAAATGAAAAAAATTGACAAGTAGTGACAAAAAGAAGAAAAACACATGTATAGAAGGTGTTGAGGTTGTTGACACAGATTTGTGTCCCTGTAGATAATCTGCAGTAAACTCAAAACAAATTCTGCAGAACGGCCCACTGTACTGAACCACATGATGAAAACTGTAGCCATCTGAATCAGCTCTGATGGACAAGGTCTATGGTTCTGCTTCGGGTCTGGTAACCAGTCTAGTTCAACCACCGAAATTAGATGTGTTGGGCATTGGTAAAAGTAAAACGGCAACATAATTCATCATCGTTTTCTGGTCTTGTTTGTTTGTCCCATCCCCAGAAATTACAAGCAACTTGCTCTACTTCCTATGTGCTGTGGAGCGATTTTTCCTTAGTTTTTTCATATCCAGAAGACAAACTCTCTGCATGGTGTGTAATGTTTTGAGAAGAGGGCCTCTACTCAACGGGACTTTAACAAATGCTTTGCCCGTCTGTTGCAGGGGCCCGAAAGGCAAGCAAAGAATAGCAACACTGTTTACCTTCCATGCATGTCGTAAGAGGCGACTAAGGAGGTTATGGTGTGGAGTTGGCTGTCCTATTCCATATAGGGTCAGTGACTCAAAGCCATGCTGAAGTCGGATGTGTCAGGCCGAAAGGCGCAGATATCGCAGCAATGCTGTAAACCATGACACAATGCATTCCGTTCTCCAGACTACATCCTGCTAATCTACAGGAGTTTGAGAACGAATGCAGAAGAAGAAGAAACAAATGCTTAAAAAACACACAAAAAGAACAGTTTATGGAAGAAATTAATATCAGAGAGGAGAATGAAAAAAAGAGTATAATAACAACAAAACAACTACATACCTAAATAAACCATTAGCACAGCAAGAGCCAGCACACACTCAACGCTGATTAATATCTGGATGTAGCGGGTTTTGCTAAAAAACCTGCAGTTGCCTGTGGAATCACAATGGCTGTCCAAGACCTTTGTCACAATCACTAAAACAGCATTAGCTGAAAGAAAATAGAATTGTCATATTTGAGGAGTGAACAAATACACAATAAGAGTAAGAGAACTATTGGTAAAAAATAATGAAAGAAATATTTTTGTTATTGCTAGCATTAATAATCTTCTCATTAGCGAAGACATGTTATCTAGTCGTATTTCTAGTGATACCATGGTTGCTAGTATGCTGGATTAATAGATATGTTTCCCATGTGCTGCTGGGCTCAAGCGCGGAGCACAACATAGTAACACCATTACCTGCAATGAGCGTCATCAGAGGCAATGAAAGAGGCTTTGTGGATGCAGTTGGCTTCCCACCCCATAATGACTCAGAAGCCACATTGAAGTTGGATGTGTCCGGCTGAAAGGTGCTGATATCAGTCAAAAGACAAACCATCACATGACGCATTCCGTTCTTCAGACTACATCCTGCTAATCTGCAGGAGTTTGAGAACAATTGCTTTTGTCGTGGCTTTTGCCAAGTTCCTAGTACTAACTGTCATGTTCCGATTTGCCAAAGGAAGGGGGAGGTCATATGGGAGAGGACAGAACAGCAGTTTATATCAACTTTGTCTCCCACCCCCTTCCCTATCTACAGCCTGTT
The DNA here is from genome assembly GCA_034231615.1 of Meghimatium bilineatum. Lineage (NCBI taxonomy): Eukaryota > Metazoa > Mollusca > Gastropoda > Stylommatophora > Philomycidae > Meghimatium > Meghimatium bilineatum. The sequence goes on from CM067304.1 coordinate 59,000,539, forward strand.
CTTATCATCTCTTAATGTGTCTTTTCTTTATGCTATCCATAATGTTTTTGGTACAATGATAATAGATCAATCCCTATTGCACACCAACAAATTATGTTTTTCTTGGGTTTGTCAATTTTTAAACATTATAAGCAGAATTCCACACACTAAATGATGACATCATCATGGGACAAAATTGTCAGCTGCATGTATTCTGTTTTTGCTTTAGAGTTAGATCTTAAGGGTAAGGTTTAGGAGTTAGGAGTTAGGGTTAATTTTACTAAACATTTTCTGGAGGTCAATGTTTTGCAATTTCGTGGAGAATGACTTCAAAACACTTGTGTGGGCTAGCAATCTAGAGCCAAACCCTAACCGTAACACCTAACTGCAAAACCCTAACCTTAACTGCTAATCCTAACGCAAGATGGAACACATGCGGCTCACAATTTTATCCCACAATGACATCATCATTTAGTGTGTGCAATTCAGCTTGCAAAATGTTCTCTGCCATTTTTTCATTTGTTTATGTTTTGTAATAGCGTTCATGAACAGTGTGTTATAACTACCGAATGGTACGACAATGATTTCCTTTCAAATTTTTTCGTGCACTACATTAGGGATTGGTCTGTGATCATTGTACCTATTTTCTTATATCATTCTGTAACATCTCAATTCAAAGGTAACAAATTCTCTTTGCCACTAATTTTTAATGGCTACTTAACATTACTATTTCCTTGTAATTTTACAAATTAAATAACACAAACTTCAATGATCTAATAAAGACTCCTGGTATTTTGCCCTTTGATCAAAATAACAGAAACTTCTGAACTTACCACAAGAATTTATAAATACAGGCATTCGACGAATGTTTCTAGTCTGCCTATAGAAGTCTAAGTAGCCATAAAGTCTGTTTTCATCTTGCTTACACTGAAAGTATCTATCCAGAAAGAAAAGAATGAACCACATTCCACCATGGATGTACAATGTCAGTGATAGAGGATCTTCCCCACATTTACTTTGAGTATCACACCGAAGAGGGATTATATATGCTGTCACCCCTAAAGCAACCTGGCAAAACAAAAAATATTAAAATATCATCAAAAGAATTTGACTGAAATGAAAATTCAATTCAATACCGTTTGAGGGAAGTACATTTTTTATTTTCAACAAGCAAAATGAAATAAATGATAAGGGGAAGGTAAATCTTTGTTCTTTCAGTGATTATTCCCCTTAGCTATAATGACCTAGCAGTGGATGGAGGTGGAAATATTTATTTTGGAGGGTTGTATGTGTAGGGCTCTCATATATAAGATACTTTGTCTAAAATTAATTCTCAGGGAACTGACATTTTGGATTGAAGTTTAGAAGCACATCCTTCAAGATTACTGATATATGTAACACCTCAGCAACAAAATATGGTCTGTATATATGTTGAAAATAAACTCTGAGCAAAGTAAACAGAAAAATAAATCACTTCCTCCATAGACCATCTTCTACAGACTACAGAATTGTCACAGTTTCACAGAATGACAATCTGGCCCACAGGAGCTTCTCTACAACACAAATTGTGGGAACGAAATGACCTCAAATAAACCACTCTATACATGACCAATATTGGACTGAATGTTTAACAATTAATCACAGAAGAAGTATTGTGGTCACCAGTCCCATAGAGCTTGTCCATTAGGGTCATTTCAGATGGCTAGTTTTCTTCAACTAAAAAATGGTGTAGAAAATAAATGTGTTTTCTTTGTGTGCTATTCGATAAATGAATTTTTTCCTGAAAGCAATGGCACACTACAGGAGTAATGTGCCTAGCAATTCTATTTTAGATCTCACACATTTAACTGAAATGCTATGTCACGAAAAAGAGGCAGCAATAAAAGTTGATGAAACAATATCGAATGTTATAATGTACAGAAAGGAGTTAGACAAGGATGCACACTGTCACTGTACCTGTTCAGAAATGCCATATACTGACTTATCAACAGCGGTCAGCAGATTGCAGAAGTCAGATATGCAGATGACAGTTCCCTTAACAAGAAATGAAGATGGTCTAAAGCAAACATTACTATCAACAACAAAATACAGTGAAGCCAAACACCTATTCTTAAATATGAAGATAACAAAAATTATGACAATGTATAAAGTGAAATCGCAACAAAAGATAATAATTGACAATTTTGAATTAGAGGACATAACAAATTTTGAGTATTTAGGCAGAATCATAAATAGCTCAGGAGACAGCGCTGTAGAAATCAAGAGAGGAATTGCATTGGTGACTTCGAAACTTGCCCAAATTAAAAAACTTTGGCAAGGTACCAGCAGCATAGCCAAACTATGTATGATCAGAACTTGCATATTTCGAGTGACAATATACGGTTGTGAGGCATGGACATTAAATAAAATAGTAGCAATGAGAATCGCTGCTTTCAAAATGAGATGTTACAGAAGAATTTTACATATATCATGGGACAGCTAAAAAGACAAATTAAGAAGTGTTAAGATCAATAAACATCAAAAGGACTGGTTACTTAACAAGAAAGCTGTGTTTTTTTAGGTCATATAAAGAAAAATAACAGCATGGAAATACTAATATTCGAAGGCGGAGTAAATGACAACAGGGGAAGAGGCCATCCAAGATGATGATGGTGCTGTGATATATAAGATTGTTTAAACATGTCTCTGGCTGCAGCAGGTCAGCTCACCCAGAGTCGCGTAGTGTTCAGATAATCTATACAACATTCTGGAAATAATATGTCACATGATGAGTTTTCCTTGTTATGTGGTATAGTGGGCAGTTCGGCACAAGGAAGCAGTGTCACCCCCCCCCTCCCATCTGCAACACACACAATCTACAGCTAGCAGGTGGTAGGATTACCTACCAGTAGATCACAATATGAATTGATGCCAAAAACAAGTTACATACAAACATTGACACAACTAATTAGATACATACATTGACATAAGTAGTTACATACAAACATTGACACAACTAATTACATACATACATTGGCATAAGTCAATAAATCAAGTGTCATGGCAAATGGCGTAGGAAATGATGTTTCTCCACAACTCTCTGTCTCTTGCTGTCAATAAGCTAGAATAGTGAACTTCTACCATGCCATAATACTAGTCCATCAAGCAACTTCTCTCTTTGTCATCCCCTATCTCTTCTCCCCTTGATCTTACCAGTGGTTATTAAGTGTTCAAGCTGTGTTCTCAGCACATGCCCTAGGAACCTTGACTTTCTGCCCCTGTTTATATAATTGATCTTTTTACACCAGCATCAATGAGAACATCTGCATTAGTTTTCTTAACTGTCCATGGTATTTTCATCATTATTCTCAGAAACCACATCTCTGTAGCCTCCAGTTTGTTTAGAATTTGTTTGTTTAATGTCCATGCTTCACATCCAGAAAAACGGATATAACATCTCAGAATTCAGGTCTGCATTGATAGTCTTCCATTGCACAAAATGGTTCTCATTTCTTGGAATGCTGATTTGGCTTGTGCTGGATGGAATTTTATCTCACTTGAGCATCTACCTTCTGATGTAAACAGGGTGCCAAGATATTTCACTTTTTCAACTTGTGTTAATTTTGTGTCATTAATCATTATGTTCCATCTTGGTGGTGTATGTCTTTTTGAGACAACCATTATTTCTGTTTTCTTCTTGTTTAACCTTTAGCACGCTGTAAACAAAAACAAAAAACTTTCCTCCTGCCGCTGGATTATTTTTGGGGAAATATTATGTAATAGTTGGTGACTATTTTGAAAACACTTAACTTTTTTTGTAGTTAGAGATATTTAAATAATATTTGCACATATAAATAAAGAATTTAATTCTGCATATATTGGTGCAAGTATTGTTTGTGTGTGTGGTACGAGACATGTGAGAAAGTCGTAAAGACAATTTTTCACACAAAAAACCAATAAATTATAACCCAAAAAATCCTAAAATGAATAGTAAATAATGTCTGATCTTTTTTTATAAATATTTTTCGAGTGGCAACACTATTTACAGACCTAATTCAGCAGTAATTATGGTAAAATTGTCATAATTTCACTGGCAAAAATGAATAAACATACAGGTTAGTCATAAAATCCTTCTATAAATCTAGATTGACTCCAAAACTGATCGATATAGACAGAATATTTATAAAGTCAAAATATACGAAGCCACTTGGTCTAACGTACTTTCGAGAGTGATTATCAACTTACTTCTCAGGAATCCATTTTCAGAAGAATAATCCATAATGATTTTAATGAAAATACGATAAAACAAAAGTCTATAAAAACCCGTTTTGATTTTTCACTGAGATTCTGTCATGTTGCCACTACATTTGCAGAAAAATTGGAAGTCAATTGAATAACTTTCCAGATTTCAAACAATCTGGTAACCAAAAATTTAAAAATGGAGCTTCTTTATTGATTACAGGGGACCTTGCAACTGAGTCTGTGTGGGGCTTGTACACTCGACCGATATTTTAGGTAGTGTAAACTCTTGTCAAACGCACTCTACAGCCACGTGCTAAAGGTTAAACTGAGGCCTATAAGTAGTTACATACAAACATTGACACTAGTTACATATGAACATAGACACAGCTAGTTACATATGAACATAGACACAGCTAGTTACATACAAACACAGATACTGATGTTTTGAATTCCATAAGAGATATAGCATGCGACAGTGAGACTAGGATGGATATAATTTCTTTTCAATGTCCAAGATTAAAGATCAGGGTTTGAAATGCAGTGTTGCTAAAAGTGAACATTTTAGAGGGCGCAGAAGAATGATGATCAACCAGCAGAGGACCAGTACTGTCAGCAGAAGTTTAATGGCAGATACACTCAGGGAGAAATTGGAGCAACTATGGACGTGTCCAGTTTGCAGTAATGATGATCCGACGACTAACTAAACACAGAGACAACTAGTTATATACAAACATTTACACAATTAGATATTTACAAATGTTGACATAATTAGGTGCATGCATGCAACAAATCTTTCAGGCTGTTCAAAACACACTCAATGACTTACGTAAATCAGTTTAGCTAAAATAATTGCCCATGATGTTCTAATTGGTCTGTAGGTCGTCCCTGAACCCGATACCAACTCTATGTGATCCACAATAAGGTCATCATCAGAATTTGCAGAAATTATAACAGCGTGGTCATCAGAAAATCCAAAATAGCCCTGGGGAAAGACAACATTTATATATGTTATATCTGTGTGTGTATATATATATATATATATATATATAAAAGGTAAGTCACAAACTAAATTGAAAACTAATAAAAATGCAATAAGTGATTTTTAAAAGTTGTATTATGAGGTGACAACATCCAGTTATGTGGTCAGTGTGCATGAAAGAAGATAGTTGCACGGGTAGTTGTTCACGCATGAAAAATGTTGACCATGCTCCAAGAGTGTAAAAGGAACTGCAGCATGTACATTCTTTGGGAGGGCAAAAGGACTTTCTGCCAGTCATTCATACAGAAATGTTTCCCATTTAGCTGAGAACTATTTATTACGCAAATCAGTTCATAACTGGGTAAATAAATTTTCACAGGCCATGCATCACATGAAACAAGACCTGGTCATCTTGTTAAAATTGCAACATAAGCAGTGGTACATTATGGGGAGATGTGTCCACATTTTTAACGCAACAAACCATACATTATTTAACAAAATGAACTTTCGATAAAGGCGCATACAGCGTAGCATCAATCTGTGTGCAACGCACTGAGAGGCTCCCCTTCCTCCTCTTCAAAAGACATGGGGGGGATAGACTGTATGAAAGCAAGCCTAATATTAAACAGTTCAAATGTGTGGACATGTCTCCCAATAATCAACCCAACCAACTGTGCTGAAGAAAATAATTCGAGCTGATAGGTGAATGACAGTAGACAAGGTAGTAACAACAATAAGATTTTTGCATGGTTAAGCCTAGACCATAGGTATTAGATATGTTGATCATCCTCTTCGCATACCTGACACATTCATTGGTGCTCAGATCTCCTGTTCAATAAACCTATTAAGGTTGATGGTTCCAATTCTAACTTGATTCAGTGTTGTTTTTTTAATCTTTGTTACGTGTTTTCTATGGGCCACGCATATCCTCAATCCTCTCATCATGCACTCCCAATACTGACACATGCTCATATAACTTAAATTCCTCTGATTATGTAGACTCGTAAAGAGCAATGGATACATCCGCTTGGTCAATAGGCTGACTATCTGTTGTGGTGGTGAGGCTAGCTATCATAATTTTTTTTACAAATAGCATGCATTGAAAATGTAGCTGAAAATGAATGTATTTTATATTTTTATGTTGCAGGTATTGTCACATTGATAAATCAAAAGGACAAGTGCATCAATGTTGGTGGAAATTATGTGGAGAAATAATGAAACAATGTCAATCTAAAATTACCGGTATATAGTTTTCAAGTTTGTATTGTATTTTTTTTACAGCCATTTATGATTTACTTATAGACTTCCTGAGTGTTAATAACACATTCTCTTTGCTATATACTTAAAGCTCAGTAACAACTATTTTCTAATAAAAACTGAAACAAAAGATCATGTGAGAATATGGAGATTAAAAAGAACTGTTGGAACAACTTTGATTTAATATATTCAAACGCAGACACTTAAATGGTTTGGACACTTATTGAAAATGAATTCATATTGGCCAACAGCAATATTGAAACCTCAACTATATTCTGCACAAAATACAGATACTTTGTACATGTGCTAGTTAACACATTGAAACTAAAGTAGTCAAGTGAACTATGTAGTCCAAAGAAGCCGACCAAATTGTTGCAGGCTTTTGTGTGTATAGGCTTTATCTGCATAAAAACTTGGTGGAAAATGCTTTATATCTACACAGACCTGCCTGATATAACCAATATTGACTCCGGTCTTAGGTTGAAAGGATCATGCCTTGGACAGAGGCTGTAATCCCTCATTTAATAAACAAATACTACATAGATACATAGACTCTTTCTGAGTCTGAGGCCTCTACTCATAGAATTGGATACTGCTAAGAGTTGGAGTTATCTGGGAATGAAAGAAAACTCTGGAGGTAATTCCACTGCTAATAGGAAATAAGAGCTTCATTGCTCACAATTCTTCTTCAACGTTCGTTCTAAAACTTTTGCAGACTAGCAGGATGTAGTTCAGAGAGAGGAATGCAATGTGTCATTGTTTACAACTTAGCTGCTGGGTCAAAGGGCATGATCCATTCACTACTGGATCAGCAACCAACTAACCAACAACTTAACTGTGATATGTCTGGCTTTTGATTTGACACATCTGAAATGTGCACCTATGGGTCACTGTGATCCCATATGGGATGGGATAGCCAACTCCATCCAGTCAACTCTTACAACATGCTTGGCAGGTAATCATGTCGTCATTCATTTATCCACATTCATGACTCATTCAATACATGAGCAGCTTGTGAATCTAAACAACCTAACATATTCACACACAAAAAAACAGAACAAAAACTACATAGTTCAAGTTGAATCCCTCTATGGTGCATACATTTATAACAAATTTAACTATTTAATAACACATCAAAATACCCAATTATTTTGTAATGTTTATATTGTATAAATAATAATATCTATTATTACATAAATATTTTGTCAGTCCGGACCAAGTTGTTATAACAGAATTTGACAATATTCCCCCATATTATTTGATGGTATGAAACAGGATGTTATGTAGTGGTATAATTTTGCTAAAAAAAGATCTCTGAAAGGCACAATATAAATACAGCGAGAAAGTAAAAGTAGAGGTAGACAACATCAAATGTGGGGATATGGCCAAATACCCCAGTACATATAAACTAAGCATTTAAATCTTAAAGTTTAGTTACAAGGGATACTAAATACTTGGAATCATAGGCCTACTCAATATATTATACGTGTAGTGAGTAGTGTGTACCTCAATAACTTAGTCCTATGTATCACAGTCTAATAACGAAATAAGACTGGACACAGAAATAGAAATGGGCAAGATGCTTAATATTGCCTACTATTTCTGTTAATATCATATTAAATAAGCCTATGTATTGCATGTAGGGCTTGTGTATCCGATTGTAAATATCATAAAAAGCACGCTGTCACGACAAGAAGCTGTCACATGTGGACTAACTGTATGGGAGCTTAGGAATATGCCGCATGTTTCTGTCACTTAAACTTAATACTTAAAGTTAATGATTAATGCTAATGTCTGACTGCAGCATTTCGAATGCCCAGATCAAGGAAGTAATAAATTAAGAAGAAAATTGGCTATTTTCATAATGTTAACAGTAGTACTTTAACAAGACATAAATTAACTGAAAATGAAAGTAACGTTGCCTAGGCCTATGATTTAAACTTAAATTAAGTTAAATCACTAGCCTTGATAGGACTAGGCTAGGTCCCAAAAAGTTTTAAACTAGCTGTAGGCTTACCCCTGAATGTGTCCTGTCACTTGATAAACTAACCATACTCGTAAAGATATCCTTATAACTATAATTCTAAACCAATAGCCGCAATACGTCTTGTACACTGTGTATCATCTTGTCTATGTTGACAATAATAAAGTACCGCTGTCACAAATCTGAATCCGTCAACAAACAGAAATAGCAGTACAAAAATCACATGACATGAAACTACAAGTGCTGATCGAGGACTAGGTAGTAAAGACCTCTGTGCAGAAAGTAAACATTCATTCCTGACATTTTTTATTATTGTCGTGATTTCTTTGGTCATTATTTACATTCTTATAGTCACATGCCAAAACCGACCAACAAATTTCACGGAAATAATAACAAAAAATTAGCTTTTCAAATCATGCTTATTTTCTATGCACAGGTCTTGTACCAAAATCCGGTCATGGTGTTGCCGGTCTGATTTTTTATTTTACTTTCAACAATAAAAGTTATTTAATATTGTAATGATGTTACAGGTAGTGTGTGACTGGCTCTGCCTTGGGGGATCACAAAATAGGCATATGTCCTTCGATTAATTAATAAAAAGTTGAGCAGTGCAAAAGAATTGGTGGGCATATTGGATATTGTAATTATGTAGTTTGTATAATCTACAACCTATGTGGTTACAAATGTTTGCAATGTGATCAATAAGCCCGTAACCCTTCAGGTTCGTAGGGGTACCAAATTGGATGCTTCAGCACACAGAGTCCTCCAGCGAATTATATCCTCAGCGATGCGGATGAGTGTGGAAATATCTTGTCCTGTCCATTCCTTGATGTTATCTGTCCAAGCCTTTATTTCCCCCTCTGCTTCTTCCACCTTCGACAGTTCCCTGCAGTATTCTTTTTGACGAGGAATCATGCCTGCATAGGCTTACATGTCCAAACCATGCTAGTTTTCGTCGTTTCACTATTGAAAGCAATGGTTCTTGTACACCTGCATACATCTCTACTTTATTTCTTACGTAAACATTAGTCTTATGTTCCCTATAGGAAATTTGTAGAATTCGTCTGTAGCATTTGTACTCGAACGCATGTAATCGTCTCTCCATGTCCACAGTGAGTGTTAAACTCTCACAACTATAAAGCACAACAGAAAGCACCAGCGACTTATACAGTTTGACTTTCACTACAATACTAATGTTGCTTTTCCAAATCACCGTTAGCCTTGACAAGGACGTGAAAGCCATCCCCAGCCTTAGTTCTGCTTTGTATTTTCCATTGCTGCATATGTCATCACATCCTTTCGAAACTTCTGTCGATCTTGAGTCAGTCTTCATGCTTCTGTTACTGTCATGTTCAGGTGGTCTTTGATGTCTTGCATCCATCTTATTCTCAACTCACCGTCAACTCACTACATTCACGCATTTTAACAACAATTTTTTAGTTTTTTACATTCACTTATATGAACAACAATTTCAACAGAACGCATAAATAAAGCAAGTCAACATATTTTACAAAGAACAAATTACAAAGAACCATACATGCACCTCCAATGAAAGAATGTAAACCTATGTTTATTTTAATTTTATTACTTTTGTATTTTCTGTGTTCTGTAGGTCTATCCGTCACGGGCATGCATGGCGGCCTCATCGTGTAAAAATCTGTTTGTCTTTAGTCAAAGTAAACAAAAATGTTATTCTGAAGACTAAAGAGGAATATCTCAAGCTGAAATGCTTAGAGGGCATGGTCGATATGTCAAACACGGCACAAAAACACTCCATTATACCAGATATGATGGTACAAATTTGAAAACGAAGAACTTGAAATAAAAGGTGAAATAAGAGGAAGGGAATTTTATTTAATGTACAGAAATAGAATGGAAATCATTTTTTAATATTCGACGTACTGGAAATAGAAATAAAAATTGTAAGGACACTCTTAAACATTTTTTTTCCTTTTTACATATAATCTCCCTTCATAGCACCAAAAGTAAATCTAAAGGAAGTGAAACAATCAGTTTCTTTTATTAAAGACGTATATCATCATCAAGTGCCGTCTCCACAAAGAAGGTTGGTTGCAACAGCCAACAGACCTCCAACATCCCCTGTCTTTTGTCTTGGTTTTGTTCTCTACTAGGCTGTAACATATCTATCTCGTTATCTCGCTGGGTAATTTTTTTTAATATTCGTGTCTCGGAAGCTGTATGAAATCACGCCTAATGTTTAAAGTTGAAATATGTTTGAACACATTATCCCTTAATGAATCTATAAAATTGTGGGCTACTTTTTTAAGCACTATACTCACCTTTTTCTGTAGAAAAAAAACACACTGATTATTAGGCCTATTACATTTATCTCTTTTATAACGGTTGCAGTAGTCTCACGCTTATCGAAATGTCATACATTTATTAAAATAGGTCTGGAAGAGCCACATCTGAGACCATAATATTTTTTTTTTACTATAGCCAGTAGTCAAATAAGTAAGAGACGACACGAGACAGCCATACCTCTCTACAACAATTAGAAGAAAACGTTGGACAAATATCGGACATGTAGGACTATTTAGAATTAATTCAAACAGATTGCCATTACAAGAAATGGGTATCCTGTGTGAATAGAAATAGAAGCCAAGAGAGACTCTTCGCACAACATCCATCAAAGAGGGCAAGACTATATCTACTTATGGGTGTCAACAACATGCACGAATTACACACAATATCATTATATGCTCGAAATAGATAGCTTTGATTTCTGCCCTATATACCGTATGCAACACTTTAGTAACATATACTGTTCGACACACACGCACACAAAAGAAACTCAACATTATTGTAGTGTTAATGAACAGCAAATTTCAAATGTGTACCATCATTTTATTTTACAGAATTGATGTTTCAGCCTTGGCATGAAGAAACTTTCATTATTTAATAATTAAATGATGTTCATTAAATTTGGTTTGGACTATTATTCTTTGCATTGAGGCCTCCGTTTCAATAAGGTGTATGACCACCTCTGACCTCTATCAGAGAACGACATCTCCTTGGCATGGATCCGATTTGCCGTCGTATCTGTTGTTGTGGGATGGCTGTAAACTCTTCATACAGTGCAAGAGACAGCTGTCGGAGATTGACTGGGGCTATGTCTTGCTGGCGGGGTCGTCTGTCAGGTTCTTCCCATATTATATGGGGTTCGTGTCTGATTCATGGTTGGCCACGGAATGGTCCGGACGTTGTTGTCAGCGATGAGCTGGTTGGTAGGTTGTGCCACATGAGATCGAGTGTTATCCTGCTGTAAAATTGACCCTCGTGCAGCCAAAATTGGAAGGACGCGAGGACGAACAATTTCAGCGACGTATCGTTCGGCATTCAGACGACCTTCAATTTGCACCATGTCACTTCTTCTAATGATTTGTATCGCACTCCACATCAATACACCTCCACCACCACCACCACGTAGAAGATCCTCATCAACGCTTTTCTGGGAGTAGTACTCACGGAATTTACGGTAAACTCTTCTCCGTCTATCGTGTCCCTGCAGCACAAAAAAATATAATTGATGACTAAACTAAACCCGTCTCCTGTTATTCCCAACAGTCCATTGACGTTGCTGGTTCGCCCACTGCGGTATCTGGCGGCGCCGGTCCGTAAGAACAGGACTTCTGTAGGGTTTTCTAGCCCACAGACCAGCATCGTGCAGCCGGTTCCTGGCCGTTTGATCTTACATTTGACGAGCTGCTGACATTGACTGTACTATGGAGGACACAGATGCAAATCGATTCCTGAGCTGACCGCATATGAAGCGATCTTCGACAGGAGTTGTGACTTTGGGTCTTCCACTGGCCGGTCTGCCACTGAGCCAGTTTGTTGAAATCGCCTCCATATGGGACTAATTGCGCTTCTAACCACATTCAATTGTCTGGCAACTACACTTTGTGATTGTCCAATGATGATTTATTGTTCTGTTGCGAGATGAGCAATACTTGCGCATTGAATTTCAGAATTTATCCGAGGACCGTCAATCTTTATTCAATAATATGGTTAGAGAGTTTTGTGTGCAATAAGTTTCATGGGATTCTCATGAACCAGTCACGTGTTATTGCCATAATGTTGTTTCCACCTTGATTTGCTAATCATGAGGTGAGCACAATTCAGGTAACTACGAGAAGTTAATCACCAGGTAGACATAGTCGACAGGTTGAATGATATCCAATCAGTGGATATCTTTTATATAGGAAATTCCAAAAAATTATGTTTATTTATTTAGCAGTACAGATAGAATAGGTTATTCATTTGGTTTTTTTTCTGTTCTGTGGCAAAATCACGATTTGTTTTTGGATAAAATTAGTGCAACGTTGTCGCACTTTGTGGTTGATGAATTCTGAGTGAGATTATTAGGTCTTTAATTTTTTTTAAAATGTTATTTCTCAGTGAGCCAATATGTGTTTTTTATAAGATTTAAAAACTAAAAACCTTGAGTCATTCAGTGAATATATTCTATACTATTTACATTTACTTGTCATATGGTATTGTTATTTTTAAATAAAACACTTCCATACATACTATTGTTAATGCCGTTTATTTCTTTCTTGGCAGCGGTTATAGTTTTTACATAATTTGCTGATATAGAAATTTCATCATGGTAGACGAAGCAACTAAGCACACATTAGCGAAAATACCGCTGCTAAAGACGAAAGCAGGACCTCGAGATGGCGAGCTTTGGATTTCAAGACTCAAAGAAGAATATCTAGCGTTGATTCAGGTATTGGGAACTCGGTCTTTTTGTTCTTTTATTAATATAAATAGTATCAATTACTAGTATTAAAGTATTTAATTAATTGCAATTTATTAGGCTACAATGATGCTCGAGTACTAACGACGTTGACGTCGTTAGCCTAGAGTAGTGCTACCTAGCTAAGTTACCAGTACTATTAGATGTACTACGCCTACGGTCCTACCTAAATTAAGTATTGGTTAGACCTATTGCTAATGGTGCGCCTACTTGGATTTCCAGTTGGTGTAGTTATTGCTTTTAAAGTGGTGCTTAATAAACTTTATTATAAAGCACCTGCTAGACAAGTGACAAAATTATTATTTTAAAATATAAAATAGGGTAACATGAGAGATGAGAATGTCTTCTCCAATTGACCAATTTTGAGGAGTAGAACATGAAATTATTATCATTAGACAAATCACATTAGGCCTACTTTTCATAAATTCATAACATTTTTTTTCAAGATGGACATAGACACAGATTTGGTTGATGCATCATTTAATTACAATTTTCAATTCCTATCATCTAGCTGTTTAATGATATAGTTAAAGTATTAGTATGAACTATCACTTGTGATGGATGAACAACATTACATTAGTATGATATGAACTATTAGTATTTATAGTATTATTTTGAAAATGTTGTTGTCCAAGTACCTATGAAATATAAAATGGCAGTACGTACAAGGCAGGGGGTGTAGTCTCTTGTGAACATGATTCTGTCAAGATGAAAGGAGGAGACTAACTCAAGTAATTGCGACACTGGTTGGCCTAACTAGTATGTATGTAGGCCCTAGGTTAAACTCCCAATACAACAGGCAGATGTACACAAAGCCTATAGTAGTATCACTACTTATTATTAGATGTAGTGAACATTATGTCACTACACAGTGTCAGTAAGGGCTTTCTAAAGGAGAATAAATAAATTACTTATGATCTGATGTGCTGTCAGGGAGACTTGTTGATAAGCTAACTAGACCAATGATCATGTATTATTATAAGAATGGCTATTCCTTCATGTGCTTACGCTATAAATGTCAAAGGTCTTTATTTGTGACAATATCTGTACTACCATTATCAAAAGGCGTGCCTCACCAAAAAGCTGTTTTAATCCCTTAACCACCAACTAACCAAGTAGATGCCGTTTTCCAAATTCTGTGACCTTCTACCTCAGACTTCTATGCTCATTTCATTGATAAACAAAATTTCTGTCCATTGGAGATTGTTCTTTGTCACCCAGAGTTTTAGTGGCTCCTTTTGGTGATATTGTGGGCAGATTTGAATGGCTTTCTTTGGAGTCTAGGTGTCTGTTGTACATATACAGAGTGAAGCATGTGACAAGATGAGTCAATACATATGTTCTTCTGCGGTCATGTTATATTGTCAGGTCTGTCATCAGGGTAAAGTCCAGGTCAGAGCAGCTGCCTCATAGATTTTACCTCAAATTTGTATCCTCTAGCTTTGTATATATGGCAGTCCTGAAGTATGTGTTCAGGAGTTTGGATTCCGGACTCACATGGATATTCATCTGTGTATGAGATCCTCAATCGGTAAAGATGACCCAATGGTCTACAGTGGCCTATTCTAAGGCAAAATAGTGTGGTCTGTTGGTATCTTTGTAGGTGATGCATTGCATTGGGTTTGTCTTCCATTTCCATTTGTTTCTTCCACTTTGACATGTATGTGTTATGGATTATTGTTTTTGCTTCTCTGTAGGACAGTGGGTGTTGTTCCAGGGTGTTGTAGGATTCTGTTGTTCCATTTCACTACCTGGTCTTGACATCAGCTTTCTCAGTTCCCATGATTCCACAGTGTGATGGTATACATTGAAGGGCAATAGCTGAGGATTTTTGGATTTGTCTGAGCTCTTATCTGATGTTGTGCAGAAGACTTTAATTTCTGGTGCTCTGGATTGATTCCATTAGGGATCTGCAATCTGTGAATATAGCTATCTTCTTTAGTCTTGGCAGTTCTGGTTTGGTTGATGACTTTCAGTGCATCTAAAATTGGAGGAGTATTTACTAGTTGCAAGAGCTTTAGTTATTGTCTTCCTATCTTTGAGTTATGAAAATGCCACCTCTGCCATTCATTACTGCTCCTTCTGCAGATCCAAGATCTATCTGTGTAGATATGTATCCTTTCCTTGGGATTGTATTTTCTTTCTATAATCTCTAGTGCCAATGTTTTTAGTTGAGGTGAAGTGTGGTATTCCTTTTTTATTATTCCAGAACCTCCGTTATTATTGAGACATTTTGGAGACTGTTGTCGACTCTTCAAAATTAGTTGGTGTTTCAATTTCATTTGGGAGGTATGTGAGAATATCTTTGTGTTGTTGTTAGAGATGTGACAGAAGCTGGTTCTCTTCAGTCTGCTTGTGGCTGATCTATCAATTTGGGCATACATTGGATGGTTTGGCATGCGCATACATTTTTCCCTCTGCACAAGCACTCTTTCTTCTCTTCTGTCATCTAGTGGGTGGATGTTTACATGTTTTTCCATTGCACAGATTGAAGTGGTCTTCATCCCTCCTAAGATTAGTCGAAGTCCTACATTTTGTACTTTCGATAGGCGATCAGTATTTGTTTTTTCTATATTCCACTGCAGGTCATCCATAGGTCAATCTGTAGAAAATATTACTTCTCAAATTCCTCGTTATAAATGACAGCATTTACATCAGTATTAAATATTATCAATTTCTCCCTCAACCCCATATGTTCATCTACAGTACCTGCAACACTAAAGGCTTCAAAATCGTCTTCATCTGAATCATCATCCATGAAGTATTCCTGAACAATGGCATCAGTGAAGTTAGGTCCATACAGTATGGCTTCCAAATGTGAAGAAGTTGAATAAATTACGACTGGGTATTTATATCGCCCTGAAAAATTCAGGTACAATCACTCTAGCACATAGTTATAGGAACATGATGGAAATTAACAAGATGGGGTATTTGACGTAATTAAGCGAGGGCTTGAATTTTAACAAGTTGCCTACAGGGGTAAAAAAAATTGATAATAAATTTGGTTCTTGTTTGGAACCCATGTCCCCCTTCCTATTTGATTATATCCCTTGGCTATGTTATCAGTTTATGTTTATCATTTATTAATTTAAATATAAATTTGGTTAGGGTTAGTTAATTAACCCTAACTTTAACAAATGAATATTTAAATTAACTATTAATATAATATTGAGATTAATTAATCCTAAAAATAAGCAGGGAGGCACGGGTTCCAAACTACATATTTTATTGACAGCCCCTTAATTTTTACAATAGATGTCAACAACATGATACTGCAGGTAACTTATGACCACTGAAGTCAGGAACTCAATTTAGGGGAGATAAGAAATTCCAAGGGAACTGACTTAAATTAGTTTTTGCAATGATATTTATAAACATTCACATACCTTTACTCAACTCTACACTCAAAATATCTATCATCAAAATATTTTTTCATTTGAAAACTAACTCATTGAATGTAGAATATTGTACTTTATTTTTTTTAAACAATTAAATTCTTTATTAAATGGTTATTTTATATACATATAACAAACACCAAGAGATTTTGGTGGCAGGATTATCTGAGTCACAACCTCCTTTACTTTTTATGGTCAATTCTGTCTGATATAATCATAGTGAACTGATGTCCACAGTTGAATGTAACGAGGTTCACAAGAGGTCTAGATTAAATTACCAATACTTTAGCCTCGGAGGTCTGGTGACAAAATGACCAGAACCACAACAATTAAATCTGGTTAGTCACAAAAGAAATACCTGAACCACAACAATTGAACCTGGTTTGTCACAACATAAATGCATATTTCTTTAAATATAACCAAAATATAAATGCATTTAATATTTTATAATTATCACATCATAAAAAAATATTTGGTATAGTTAACAACAGCAATATAAATTGATAAATTATTGTCACACAAAACTAATTACTGCTACAAAAGGTTAATTCGCCAAAGCTCTGATGTAACCAAATTGGACTAACGTCTGCAGCTGAAAGCAGTGTACCTCACCATAAGAGGTACATTTTTATTAAACAAACAAAAATCTAAATATGGCTTATTTATAATTCTAATCATATATTATATCAGGGTATGCTATATTTAAAATCTAAAACAAGTTTTCTTAATGTTAATTGTGAGTAAATATTTTTACATTTATTTCTTAAAATAAAAACAAATTTACACCAGAATTGAAAGTATGTCTAATGAATTATAACACACACACACAATAAAGATATTATAATTTCCACAATAATCTACAGATAAAATTAAATTAGTTAGACTTTAAAATGCTGCTCTCCCATTCAATTCATGATAGTCTCAAGAATTCCCATTGAAGACAGATGTGCTGGGCCGTTGACGCAAATAGAACAGAGACACAACACCTTTCAATTCTCTGTACCACATCCTGCTTGAAATCTAATAGGACCATTGTTCTGCTACAAGAGAGATCCGGCTGGAGTTTGAGAATGAATACTGAAGAAGAAATACTGCATTGAATAATTAAATTAAACATGTAAACAGTTGCTTGTTAATGTACAAATTTTCAGTTGTACTTCACAAGTCCCACCCAATAAGTAAATCCAGTGGATTTTCCTAATTTCCGATCCCTGTCATATAGACAGACAAACATGTCAGCTGCTGATGTTAGGCAGTACATTACAGCAGAACATATCCTACAAAACAGCAACATATTGATTAGTTGTGAACTGAGCACCAGATTTCAGACACATCCATAGAAAATTGTATGGGATTCTTGAAGAATTTTCAAATACTACAGCATTTAATCCATAGAACCATATGAACAAAAAGATATAGTCTGTAAATGTATAAGTAAAACTGGGTATTCACATCTGAAATAAATAACTTTAATTACAGATTTGTCCTAGAGAAACAAGGTTAGGTTGTTGAATACAATTGTAATGTCTGTATTGCTTTATCTTCTTCTTCTTCTTTCTGTCCTCATGTACCTTTCGGTGTTGAGGGGAGAGTAAGTGTACAGTCTTTTGCCCTTCTATTTGCCTCTTCTGCTATATTTCCGAGTGTCTCTAATACACTATCTATCCACCTTTTATGAGGGTGTCCAATAGGTCGACTGTTTTCATATCATTTGTTAAGTGTTTTTTGGATAATACTTTGCTCTTTCTGTCTGGTTATGTGGCCGTACCATTTAACTTGTTGTTTCTGGATGTATTCTATTGTTGACTTGATCCCTAATTGTTTCCTTAGTTCTTCATTCATGATTTTGTCTCTCAAGCTAACTCCAATCATACATCTCACACATTTCATTTCAGTGGTGTTAATCTTATGTATTGTTCTAGAATCCAATGTCCAAGTTTGACACTGATAACAGAATGTTGGTAAGAAAATGGTGTTGAAAAGCGCTTTCTTTGTTTCTAGTGTAATATCTTTGTTTCTTAATAAAGGTGTTAATTGACCAATGACCTGACAGGCCTTATTACATCTTGCGTTTATTTCTGCTTCTTGTTTATTGTCATATCTCAATGTGCTGCCCAGATATAGGTATTGCTTTATGGCTATGAAATATGGTATGTAACCAAAAACATCACATCAAAACTACAGATATTTATCAATACAAATATTGATCCCTCATCAACTTGCATTAAATGGCCAGAGTTGAAGTAAAAATGGGAAATGGAGATGGATAGGACACATTCAGAAAGGAGCTTGACAATATAACTAGATATCTACTGAAATGGAACCCACAGGGAAAGAGAAGAGTTGGAAAAATAAGAAATCTGTGGAAAGCAACAGTTGCAGCCCTTTGTTACACAGGAATCTGAAAG
Organism: Meghimatium bilineatum; assembly: GCA_034231615.1. Classification (NCBI taxonomy): domain Eukaryota; kingdom Metazoa; phylum Mollusca; class Gastropoda; order Stylommatophora; family Philomycidae; genus Meghimatium; species Meghimatium bilineatum. The sequence goes on from CM067304.1 coordinate 59,019,545, forward strand.
GAAAAAGAAGACAAATTTAACCCAGTGTAGGTTTTCCTCTAAGTACCTGTACATTTTTAGTATTCATATAAACTAAAGGTGAAGATAAGTGAGTTGTAAGCCAGCATCATATCACATGGTTTTTCAACAAGTGCTCAGCTGCCTACCTATTGGTTGACCAGGAACTGTCTAGCTAATGTAGCACTCAGTAGCTATGACAATATTCCACAAACCTAAATATAAGCTATTGAATTTCATTCATTAACACTCTTATAAATTCACACTATTCACATCGCCATGGCAACATGGTGCTGTGTTTTACTTTCGGTGGTGTAGGGAACTGTGTGTTTAGTGAAATAATAGTGCGTTAGGCAATAAGCCAATGCATATGGATATATCTTGAAGGTTTTTTTGTTTGAAGGTTCTTCTGAACAGATTCGAAGAAAACACCAAAGTGAATGTAATACTCAGATTAGAATTATAAGTATTTATTTGGAATCATACGATGTTAACGTATGTGACCTAGTTAACTGTCATTGAATCACTCAGCGCAAAGTTCAAATGAGATCTAGTGTACAATGCAATGAAGAGTGCAAGAGAAGGCACATCTATGAAACTACATTGCACGGATAGTAGGAGAGGAAATGGACACCAGTTAAACTTTTCACCCAATGAAATATAACAATGGATATTGAAGAGTTCTTTAAAAGAAATGTGGGAGTTTGGCAAGGATGCATAATGTTTCCAGTACTTTTCAACATATACATAGAGCATATCATATAAGAGACACTTCATGATTACAACACATCCATATCAATTGGAGATCACCATATTTGCATTTTGCTGATGATATTGATATTATAGCTGGGTCAGAGCAAGAATTACAAGTGTTAACAGCAAAGTTGGAATAAGTTACCAGCAAGTATGGATTGGAAATCAATACAGAAAAGAGCAAGGTCTTGGTTAACAGAAGAGCAGACCAACATCATGATGAATGGATATATGCTTGAATAGGGGAATACTTCCACATACCTCGGATCTAGCATATTCAGCGATGGAAAATGCAAAACAGAATTAAAAATAAACCTGGAGATGGCTTCCCTTCTATGTCAAGGCTAAACTTAATTTAGAAAAGCAACATCAGTGTTAAGAGTTAAATTCAAACTTTATAACTAACTAGTGCTTTCTGTTGTGAGAGTTGGAGACTCGCTGCATACATGGAGAGACAACCACAGGCTTTCAAATACAAATGTTACTAGGTGGATTCTATGAATTTCCTATAGAGAGCAGAAGACAAATGTGTACATAAGAAATAAAATAGAGAGGTGTACAGGTCAACAGGAACCATTGCTTTAAATAAGGAAACGACAAACACTAGCATGGTTTGGACATGAATTCAGACATGGTACCTTGTTCTTCTTCAGCATTCATTCTCAAACTCCCGCTGGATCTCTCTTGTAGCAGTACCATGGTCCTACTAGATTTCCAGCAGGCTGTAGTCCACAGAATGGAAATGTGTTGTGTTGTCGTTTTATTTGCGCCAATGGCCCGACACATCCATTTTCGGCGGTTGATTCTTTGTTTAAAAACAATACTCAGGGAACCGCCGAAGGTGGAAGAAGAAGAGGACAAATAAAAATATAGACAGACAGCATCAAGGAGTGGCAGGACAAAATCTTACCTCACTCATCTGCATTGTTGAATATAGAAATTTCTGGAGAACTCAATGCTGAAGCATCCAATGTGGTACCTCTGCAACCATGACAGTTTACTGGCTTATAAATAGATAGATAGATTCTTACAAAAATAGAACACTGACCAGTGTTGCCCAGTGCTTGCTGAAAGGACATTGGTATCATGTGAGTGCAGTAATGTTTATTCTGTCCAGTTTACATTTTTTGGTGTCTTAGCATTAATGTTTATTACTACCAAGTTCTTTTTTTCCATCAGTATGTTCAAAACAACAAAGAAGGTGATAATGACTGGTTTAGACTTGAATCCAACAAGGAGGGGACTCGGTGGTTTGGAAGGTGCTGGTACATTCATGAGTTACTAAAATATGAATTTGATGTGGAATTTGATGTAAGTAGAAATGCAGTGATTGTTAAAAACCTAATAATAGATGTAGTAATTGTTAAAGTTACGCTTTGTGCCAGCATGGTACAGAGCATGTCTGTGATGGCAAAGGCAAAGGGTTCAATTCTTGTAGCAGAAAACAACTGTTCTGCTCATTTTCATCTGTCTCACACACAACATAGGGAAATTGTTATTCCCTAGCACTGAAAAGATAAAATTCTCTAAGTTAAATCGATCTATCTATACACTGTGGCCTTTGTTTGCCTTGTGGCATCAGGGGTGGAAGAGTTCTCTGGAGACAGCTTTCTTGTGTGTTCTCTGAAGTTAGGAAGATGATAATGGTATCTGAGGAAATATGTATCTAAGTTGGCTCTAAATGTGAAGGAGAATTGACCTGTTAAAATTACCTTTTGACAGATTAGAGACCTGGAAATAATATATTAGTCTAGATTATCACATCAGGCTAGTTTAGATTCCAGAAAATCTCAGATGTACAGATAGCCCTACAAACTAGAAAGAGACATATACATTAGCTTTATTACCATTTCCTATATTTGTGACATTCTAATTACCAAATAAAGTCAGCATATATATTGATTCAGAGTTCTGTGAAGCCATTGTATATCTTATTGCTGTGACAGTTGGGAGAGTGTTGACAGATAAATAAAGCAGTACCAAAAGAAACGTGTAAAGCAAAGAGTCTCATCAATGGGGAAATCAGCTGTCACAATCCCACTGCAGCCAGTAGTACATTCGGACCGTTGAGAAATCAATGGCAAACACTGAATACAATAAATTGCCTAGTAAATCAATTTCTGAAAAAAATGCAGGCATGATGCCTACATCCATAATAAGATATGCTACCAATTTAATTGTTTAAAGTATGCGATATTAATGTACGAGACAGCGTCAGAAAGTAATGCACAACATTTGCTTTCTCAGCTAATAATTGCGATAAATTTGCAATTTTGCACACTCAAAAGTGATTTATTCCAATTATGTGAATGAAATTGCACCACACTCAAATAATATTTGTTATAATTATATGAATGAACAATTGGTACAGCTGCAGGGAACCATTATAATGGCACCCCTCAACTTGCATTACAAACAGTGAATTGTGATATAATTCATCTTTGCTAAGAAACTGTTATAAATAAAGTTATGCAGTCGACAAGAGCATCATTAAAAATCATTTGTGCTCAGAGACATAGCTGCGTTCAGAGATATAAAGCTTCAGCAAGTAACAATATAGTGCATGATCTGTCACAGAAACCAGGTCGTACCTGGTAATGTCGTTATTTGCATGATAATCACTAGTCAACAGTTGGCCTTGCATCTTTCAATCAGCAAGGGAAGTTGTAGCAAAACTCATATTGATGATTCCACAGAATTCAACCTCCCAAGAACCAGCAGAATTGCTTATCCTTCATGACAATGCATGCCCACACACATCTGGCCAATCATGAAACTGAAACTTGAAGTACACTCAAGCCTTTTGGACTTAATTCCGACCACTCTTATGTCTAGTACTGGGATGGTGTGGTCTTTGTCTTTATTAATTTTTTTCCGTCATTTACTCATATTTTTGTTTGTTTCGTTTCCACATATATTTACATTTTTGATGTACTTCCTGACCTTCCGGCATCTTCTTCTTCTTTCGTTCACTTGAAACATGTCTATATCTGTAATTCTGTCTCCTTAATAAAACTCACTGTCTTTTGTAGTTCATACAGTGTCCCATAGAGCTTTGATTCCAGTGTTGTTTCCTCTGGCCAATATGTCTGCCTCAGTTTTTCATGCTCAGAACACTCTTGAAGTATATGTTTGGCACTCTGTGCTGCCTGTCCACATGGCCGTGTTGCCAATCTTGAACTTTGTATACATGTGACTGCGGAGTCGGTTGTGTCCTGTTCTGAGACGTAGAATTATAACTTGTTCTGGTCTGTTCATAATGTGATAGTCATCTTGTGTTGGTGTTTGTGGCTTTCTTATTGACTTTATCATCTGTTTTTTCTGATGGTAGGTGATTGGTATATCTGGTTGGTCTTCTGCAGCACCTTCTTTAGCCAGTTGGTCTGCTTTTTCATTTCCTGGTATTCCACAGTGAGAGGGTATCCACTGCATGGTTATCCTATACTGGTAAGACAATTCACTAAGTAGTTTTTTTAAGTCTATTAGTTTTCCAGACTGGAGAGCTTGAAGCACTGACCTTGCATCTGTCAGGAATACCACAGGCTGTAGGCCAGAGTTGGAGTTCAGCAGTTTTTTAGCTGCCACACTAATTGCCTGGATTTCAGCATCATAATTATTGCAGAATTTTACTGTCTGTGTTCTGATTGTATCTCTAGGCTTGTGTGGATATTCTATATATACACCTGCACCTCCATTCCTCACAGCATTCTGTGCTGACCCATCTGTGTACACTCTGACCCATATATCTTGTGGATATTCCTCATCCAGGAAACTGAGGGTGACTCATTCGCTGCACACTGTTCTGTTCGTCCTCGCTTAGTATTCCTTTCACATGGGTCTGAATGTATATTGGCATTCCATGGCTTTCACTCCACGGGGTTTGTTCTGGTACAGACCTTAAGGGGCTGTCAACTTCAGGTAGGTCTGTAAGTTGTCTACGGAGTCGTTTAGCTTGATGGATAAAGCTGCTCCTTTTCAGTCGTCCCATTGCTAGATTTTGGAATCTTTCCTTTATTGGATGACTTGGCATACACTGAAACTTTTCTGCTTGAATTAGTACTTTTGTGTCTCTTCGTTCGCCAAGAGTTTGCATTCTTCCCATTTTCTGCATCTCTGCTATGGGTGTTGATTTTATTGCTCCCAATATTATTCTAAGTGCCTGGTTTTGCACTTTATCTAGATCTTGTAATGTGGTGTTTGATGCAGGACACCACGCAGCTGAACCATATTCCAGGTGTGGTCTTATGCCTTGCTGGTAAACTTTACTGAGTATATTTCTACTGGCTCCCCATGTGGTTCCACTTAGTTTTCTCAGGATAGCTAACTTCCTTCTGGCTTTTGTTGTTGCTTTGTTTATGTGCTGCTTCCATGTCAGCTTATCATCAAAAGTAACTCCGAGGTATGTGGGTTGTTTGTCTTCTTTCAAGAGCTCTCCATCTATCTTGATATGACCAGCTTTTTGTTTTGGTGAGAGGGTAAAGAGTGTAGTGCTGCACTTATCTGTGTTAATGCTGACGCACCATCTATTTGCCCATAATGTTACGGCATCGATGGCTCTTTGTATTTGTTTAGTGGCCACTGTTGCATGTTCTTCCATGCACCAGGTCATCAGCATACATTGCCACTTTGATCCCGTGTGGTAGTTCAGCAACTAGGTCATTGATGTAAACCAAGAAAAGTGTGGGTGACAGGACTCCTCCCTGGGGGACTCCATGACGCAGTAGAACTTTCTTGCTCTTGCGACCATCTAATTGTACCCTGGCTCTTCTATTATGCAGGTATGCTTTTACCCATTTGTACATTCTTGAGCTAACCCTGCAATTTCGCAATTTCTTTAGGAGCCCTTCTTTCCAGACCTTATCAAATGCTTTCCTGAGGTCTATCCATGCTGCTAGTACCAGTTTCTTTTCTTGGAAGGCATCCTCAATCTCTTGGGAGAGGTAGGTTGCCTGATCTTCAGTAGAGTAGCACTGTCTGAAACCTGCTTGCTGTGATACCAGAAAATTTTCACTTTCAAGGTACCACTGCATCCTAAGATTGATAATGCGCTCCATTGTTTTACATAGACAGCTTGTGAGGCTGATGGGCCTGTAGTTGGAGACTGTGTTGCCATCTTTTCCCGATTTGAGGAGTGGTATCATTATTGCTTCTCTCCACGCCTGTGGTACATTACTTGTGGACCAGCTTGTGTTAAAGATCTGCAGTAGCTTTGCTCTTGCTGCAATTCCCAGGTTTCTAATCATTTCATTGGACACTCCATCAGCTCCAGGGGACTTTTTCATTTTTAATTTGGATATTGCATGCTCCAGTTCTCTCATTGTGATTGGTGCCTCCATGACTTCAGGTATAGGTTCGCCTTGTCCAATGTTTTGCTGGTTCTCTCGAACCTCCTGTTGTTTGTCTGGGCTGACTTTGACGTTATTGTCTTCTGCAAAGGAATCTGCAAAGTAATCAGCTGCATGTTTACCTGTTAAAATGTTTCTATCTTTATTTAGTGTGATCCTGGTATTTCTCCCTGTACCTTCATCATTTAGTTGTTTTACAAGTTTCCATAATTTCCTAGTATCTCTTTCTAGGTTCAGCGACTCTGTTTTTTCTTTCCAGCTGCTCCGTCTGGCTTGTAACTTGGCTCTTTGAAATTTAGCCTTTGTTTGCTGATATTTGTTGTGATGTTCTTGGCTAGGTCTGTTCTCAGCCTGCTGTCTAGATGTTTCCATCTCATTTTGCAGCTTTTCCAGTTCATCATTCCAGTAGGGTTTGTAGTTTTTGCGTGCCCCCCTGGGTATGGTTTTACTAGCAGCATGTAGTATACATCTATTAAATTCACTCACTGCTCTATTGATGTCTTTGTCCAAGTTCATGTCCTTAGCTAGAACACTGGTTAAATGCTGGTACATTTTCCAGTCTGCCCTTTTATAGTTCCACCTAGTGAGCGTGCTGCTGTCCTTGGTAAATTCATTGTGGATTTCCAGAAATACTGGTCTGTGGTCACTACCTCCAAGCTGCTTTCCAACGACACGTGTGATGTTCCATTCCAAGCCTGGTGAGTGGAATGCCAGGTCTGGTGTAGATGTGGTGTGCCATGCTCTCGAGTAGAAGGTTGGTGAGTCTGCTGGCTGGTTAATAAGGATGAGATTATTTTCATCCTGCCAGCTCTCAAGTTCCTCACCTCTCTTGTCGATATGATCGTAGCCCCAGCTCTGAGAGTGGCTGTTGAAGTCACCACACACCATGAGTCTCTCTTTGTCTGGAATTGTGTCTAGTGCCAATGGTTTATCATTTGGGCAGTAGTAGTTCAGGAGATGGAATTCTGCACTGTCTGTTTTTAGGTGGAGCATTTGGTATTCTGCCCCTTCCATATATACTTCCAGCTGACAAGCGCTGATATTGTTTTTAACAAGTGTCAGAATTCCACCCTTTCGCCTGTCCTTTCTGTCAGATCGGTAGCACTGGTAGCCTCTGATTTTGAAGGCTATGTCGCTGCTGAGGTGTGTTTCTTGGATACAGCATATACTAACTTGTTCTTCACTGAGGACATTTTCAAGTTCCAATTTTTTGCTGTATCCATCTCTTTTACTGTTGACACCCTCAGCATTCCAGTGCATTATTTTTATTGGTCGTTTGTTTGTTTGGCCAGTAGCTCTATTCCCTTGCCTCCTGGCTCCTCGGGGCATTTGAGAAGGACTTCCAGTAACTGAGGTTGGGCCCTTTCGAGGTATAGGGCCCAGCACCGTCCCTGCCTGAACGTCCGCCACAGGGCAGGCACCATAACTATTTATAGATGTAGACATGTTTCCATTGTGTTTTGTGCGTGGCATCCTGATTATCTGTGCGCCTTTTGGCTGGATGCCTCCGTCTTCAGCACTCTGCTTACTTGGGCAGGACTATGGTCCTGCTCGAGTGGGACTGCCCAACCAGTCTTAGTTTCCAGCCCCTGATGGCTGGACTAAGCCCCATCACCTCTGCACGGTGCTGGTCTCGATGGGGTTCCGGCATCTCATTTCCATATTTCCGTTGGATACGTTTGTTTGTTGTTTTAATTTTTCCAGTCTTCGTCTTTTGATGTTTGTGTGTATCTTGATAAAGACCTTTTGGTTGAAATGTTGAATATGATTTGTGTATTGTAATTTGTATGTTTTCTTGTGTGCACATCATTACCCACTAGTTTTAGTTATAGTCTGTCGTGTCTGATTGAAGCGATTATATAAATCTGTGTTTTACATAAGTACAATTAACTCTTAGTGGACCAGGGACAAAACCAGCAAATAGGGAAAAATGACAAATAGGTTGTCGCTTGGTCCACTATGAGTTAAAATTGAGTTTTATTAAATGACTTTTATACTAATAATATGTTGTGGATTTCTTTCAGATTCCAGTCACGTATCCCACAACAGCCCCAGAAATTGCACTGCCAGAGCTTGATGGAAAAACCGCAAAAATGTACAGGTCAGCTTTATGAAGAACTTTTACTATAAGAATAAATAATATTGATAAGCCTGATACAATACATCAACTCCAAAGATACCAATAGATCACACTATTTCGTCTTAGAATAGATCACTGTTGGGTCACCTTTACCGACTGAGGATCTCATACACAGATGAGTGTCCATATGGATCCGGAACCCAGACTCTTGAACACATACTTGACTGCCAAACATGCAAAGAGCAGAGACAGCAGACCTGGCCAGAGGATACAGATTTTAGGCAAAAGCTATGGGGCAGCTGCTCTGACCTGGAGAAGACAGTAGACTGATGACAGGCATGACAATATAACGTGAACCCAGAAAAGAATAATAATATTGATTTCTGCCTATGTGTTGTCGGAGCCTGAAAGGAAAGTAAAGAAATAATAGCAAGACTGTTACCTGCCGTGCATGTACAAGGCAACTAAGGAGGTGTGGGGTGAATTTGGCCATCCCTTCCTACAGAGGGTCAAAGTGACCGGAAGCTGTTCTGACTTCGGATGCGACAGACCAAAAGATGCAAATATTACAGCCAAACTGTTTAACCATGATGCAATGCATTCCGTTTTCTGAATTACATCCTGCTAATCTTCAGGAGTTTGAGAACAACACAAAATAAAATTAATTGATTTTTAACAAGTCCATTGTTGCAATTACCTTGCATGTTATTAAACAGAACTATGGGTGGTTGTGCATAAGGCAAACAACTTCGTCATATTTCCACCTTCAATCATTCTCTACAGAACAACCATTGAAAGGGAATTATATTTTATTACATGACTAAATCATGCAAGCTTATGCAATTTGACCACTGTCCTCGAAATCATATGTATCAGGATGAAAGGTGAAGATATTTTCTGCCAAGTGTTAGTTACCATAATACAATAGATTCTGATGACTGGAATCATTTGTGCTAACTTATAGGAGTTTAGGAGTTAATACAGAAAAAAGATATTCAGTAAATGATTATTGCACTAGTGTGTGTATCCCTGTACAGTCAATTTTTGTTGAATCAACTAAGCAACCTGCGTACTGTCGTACTGTAGTTAGCAAAAGAAGACACAGCCCCTTTAGGGGAACATCCTTTTTGCATTGATTAAACACTGTGCTCACGTAAATATTATCACACTTCTGTTTGTTGGGTTGCGTTGGTTGCTGATCCAGCAGCTGGTAAGCTCATATGTCCTTTTACCCAGCCCACTCTCTGCTTCTGAATGTCTTTTTTTTCCTGAACTTTGTTGGGTTTTTTTTGTCTCCACCTTGTGTTACATTTAATTCTTATAAATATGTTTCAGAGGAGGAAAAATTTGCCTAACAGATCATTTCAAACCTCTATGGGCACGAAATGTACCCCGATTTGGTATAGCACATGCAATGGCTCTTGGGGTAGGTAACATATATTTTGAGTCTATTATAAAACTAAATGTATCACATGTGTTGAGGGGACCAAAAGGAGAGCAAAGAATAGCAACAGTTTACTTTCCATGCATGCCATAAGAAATGACTAAGAAGCTATGGGTTGGAGGTGGCTGTCCCATCTCATATAGGGTCAAAGTGATCTAGAAGTCATGCTAAAGTCAAATGTATCAGGCTGAAAGGGGCAGGTATCACAGCAATGTTGTAAACCATGGCACAACCCATTCTATTCTCCAGACTACATCCAGTTAATCTGTAGGAGTTTGAGAACTAATGTAGAAGAACAAGAATTTTTTTTAAAACAAACCAATGTCAACAGGTGATGTTTCTTACTGATACAATGTCAACAGGTGATGTTTCTTACCCATACAATGTCAACAGGGGATGTTTCTTACTGATACAATGTCAACAGGTGATGTTTCTTACCCATACAATGTCAACAGGTGATGTTTCTTATCCATACAATGTCAACAGGTGATGTTTCTTATGGATGCAATGTCAACATGTGTTTCTTATTGATGCAATGTCAACAGGTGATGTTTCTTACTGATACAATGTCAACAGGTGATGTTTCTTACCCATACAATGTCAACAGGGGGTGTTTCTTACTGATACAATGTCAATAGGTAGTGTTTCTTACTGATGCAATGTCAACAACTGATGTTTCTTACTGGTGCAATGTCCACCCTACTAGCTCTTGACAGTGATAAACTGCCAGAGTGAAGGAAGCCATATAAGAAGTAAGCATCCAAAGAAGGGTAGTGCGATAGTGGATACCATTCTACTGTGGCATACTAGGAAGTAAAAAGGCAGAAATGCTAGCAAAATATGGAGCAACAAAGGAACAAAACTACAAAGAAATCACCTAAAAGATAAAGAGGACTAATAAAAAATATTAACAAATTTACTACCTAATAGACCACTATCATAATCTAAACAAAGCTAAACAAGTTATCATTTTTTGCACCAGAATAGGACAGAACAGACTAAACAATCACTTACTTAGAATAAGAATGGCCCCATTACCTCCTTGCTCATGTGAACAGGCAGCACATACAGTGAACCATATTCTGCAAAATAGCAATACACTAAACCAGTTGCAGATGAAGCATCTGCCTCACAAAGACAGACATCCACAGAAAGCTGCATGGCAGTCTTTAAGAACTTTCTTTTTCAGCATTAATTCTCAAACATCCAGTGACTGGTTTTCTCTTGTAGCAAGACAATGGTCCTACTAGATTTCCAGCAGGATGTAGTCCAGAGAATGGAAATATGTTGTGTCTCCTTTTTATTTTCTGGAATGGCCCAACTCATGTGTCTTTGGCGGTGAACTTTTAAATACAGCTACATTTCTCAAGAAAACCAGACTTGCTTTGTAGACACATTTAACTGCAAATGACAAGAAGATAACCTATTGTTCATATTATTGTTACACCTGTTGTTCATGTTACTTTTACACATGTTGTTCATGTTACTTATACACATGTTGTTCATGTTACTTTAACTGTTCATGTTACTTTTACACGTTATTCATGTTACTTATACACATGTTGTTCATGTTACTTATACACATGTTGTTCATGTTACTTATACACATGTTGTTCATGTTACTTTGACTGTTCATGTTACTTATACACATGTTGTTCATGTTACTTTGACTGTTCATGTTACTTATACACATGTTGTTCATGTTACTTTGACTGTTCATGTTACTTATACACATGTTGTTCATGTTACTTTGACTGTTCATGTTACTTTTACACTTGTTGCTTATGTTGTTGTTTTTTTTTGCACCAATTGTTCATGTTAGTTTTATACTATCTGTTCATGTTAGTTTTACATTTGTTCATGTTATTTTTACACCAGTTGTTCATGTTGTTTTTACACTAATTGTTCATGTTATTTTTATGCCAGTTGTTCATGTTATTTATACACATCATTCTTGTACCATTATGAATTTTATTTAAATATAATATTTCTAGTTGGGGCCATGGCTTGCTGTGGAGATCCCAGATCTTATCCAGAGAGGAGTTGTCACCCATAAGGGGGCTGAGACAGATGATAAAGGAGCTTCCAGTTGATTCCTGCATCGGTAGCTTCATTAAAGTTCTATCAAGTTGTAATCAAATGGCTGTGCATATGTGTTATCAAGTCAATGCTTAATTACATTTAGTTTGAATTGATGTATTTGATGATCACTGAAGAAGTGTTTTATCTATGTTTTTGTGTTTTACACTTTGCTCATCGGTAGTCTGCATGGACATCTCCTGGCAGCGGAGAAATGTCACAAACTTGTATGATTTGGTCATGTGATGAGGCATGATTCCAATCTCAAAACTATCCTGTAGGAGACAGTATAGGGTTGAAGAAGAAGATAATATTAAAGACTGAATTGGATTTAGATTCTCCATTAAGCAAGGAACTGAGGAGAGAGACATGACTAGATTTTTTTGTTGGTGTTTCCAGAGTGACACCCCTACAATCTTGAAGAGTTAGTGGTTTTAAAATGATAATAATGACCAATAGCTATATTGGCCATTTGAAAAAAATATTTAAAAAATTGGAGGGGGAAATGTAGCTAATTTTAAGAACATTAACTCTTTACCTCATCAAAGCTGCGCAAACTGCAACTTTATTATTCATATAGTTAACTTCCTGTGGCAGACTTATATGTATCCCACAAACCAAAATTATCACTTAAAACTGCCATTTTATTACTCATATAGTTACCTTCCTGTGACCAACCCCCATTTTAAACAAAAATCCTTTTTGTGACCTTTCAAGTCTGTGGCCCTCAGGGGACCATATGGCCCACATTGAGAACCATGGATTTAAATAACATACCGCAGAAGACGGATGTGTCGGGCCATTGGTGCAAATAAAACAGCGACACAACGCTTTTCCATTCTCTGGACTACATCCTTCTGGAAATCTAATAGGATCATGGTCCCGCTACAAGAAATATCCAGTGGGAGTTTGAGAATGAACGCTGAAGAAGAAGAAGAAATAACATGAAGTATGTCATTTAGTAATTATATTGACTCTGTTACCTTGTTCCTTCGAGCTGAAATGCTACAGGAAGATACTTAGAATATCATGGAAGGATAAAATCAGAAACTCAGATATTATAAACACACTGAATATTCCAGAGTGTTGGTTACTAAACACAATAACAAAAAGAAAACTACGCCTGTTTGGTCATATAAAGAGACATAACTGTTTAGAAAGACAAATAATGGAGGGAAGAGTACCTGGGAAGAGGAGAAGGGGCAGACCAAGAAGACGATGGACTGACAACATTAAAGATAACATGAATACATCGCTAGAAAATGCAAGACAGAGAGAGGTTCAGAGAGTTCATTGGGAAGACAACGTTCTGGAAGGAATACGTCACATGACAACCTTGTTACTCTCATAGAATAATGTTTAATATTACATCCACCTAATTTGATCAGCAAAGTATTACGGCTTCTTTTTTTTCCAATTTGGACCTTGTTTTATGAAGTTATTTGGCTCTCTATATCTTTAATAAAACTCTATTCACATGCAGTATTTTCTGTCATATATGAGACACTATTTATTTCACAAACTTTGGTCTGCACATAATGCGAAATACAGTGATTTTTGAATGGAATCTATATATATGCCCTCAATACCACCATAGGTGCTTAATCCTTTTCAGCATTGGATCAAAGCACTTACACAGTAGATCACAGCAGAGACTGACAGAGCTGAAAAATGAAGGACTTTCACTGGTGTACGGATCCAACTCACATTAAGATTTGTATTTTTGTCATAGCACTGTATGTAGACCCATATTTGTATATCTCCTGTTTCCAATATTCTTCTAGTTATGCTAGACCTTTCAGATCAGTTTCCAGGACGAAGCCTCTGTCTTCTACAGGTTTGAGTAGCAGCCCCAAATCTGTTGCCTGAGCTCAGTCCACTGTGGCCAGGTCTTACCTTGCAGTTTATTGAAGGTTAGGTAGTCTTAAATTATTTGCGCAGGATTATGTATTCCACTTGAGTACAAAGTGACCGACTTAACTGCTATGCCATGGAGATCTCACTTGTATTGTCTTGTTTACAAAGTCTATTTTTTTTATTAGATATCCCTGGGGATTATTGCTTGAAGCTTTGAAGTTTTTTTTTATTGTAAGTGGTATTCTTGGCTGGCTGCGACTTCATTGAGAGGAACGGAGTACATATGATGTAATCTCAGAGAAATGAAGTCAATGCTTTTTGAGCCCTTTATATATTCCTATCTCGTATATATTTATGTAGATCATTCTGAGTTAATATAAATGGCTCAGTGGTCAAGTCTAAGTCAAAAGATGATGGTCTATTCTTTTCTATTTAGTTGGTTTATAGGGTCGAGTTCCTGGCCTATATGTATATTGTCTTCCACTGGATCTGTATATTTCTTGAGTCTTTCCAAGGAAAAGTATTTCCATTATATACGGTTCAGGTTTTTCCATGGCTTACTGGTCAACCATATTTCTTATTTTCCCCTACTGACATCAATTCTTCCATGTACATCACTTGATTCCTGGTTCCCCAAATGCATTATAGGAAATGCATCAGTTGTTTTGTCATCCAAAAAAAGGCCTCCAAATACCTGCTGTATTACATACACCATGTATTTACAACACTGTGACTATTAGTGCTTTTCCTTCTTCAGCGTTTATTCTCAAACTCCCCTCCGGATCTTTTTTTAGCAGGACCTAGAAAGGAATACTAAGCGAGGACGAACAGAACAGTGTGCAGCGAAGGACAGTCACCCTCAGTTTCCTGGATGAGGAATATCCACAAGATATATGGGTCAGAGTATACACAGATGGGTCAGCACAGAATGCTGTGAGAAATGGAGGTGCAGGTGTATATATAGAATATCCACACAAGCCTAGAGATACAATCAGAACACCGACAGGAAAATTCTGCAATAATTATGATGCAGAAATCCAGGCAATTATTGTGGCAGCTAAAAAACTGCTGAACTCCAACTCTGACCTACAGCCTGTGGTATTCCTGACAGATGCAAGGTCAGTGCTTCAAGCTCTCCAGTCTGAAAAACTAACAGACTTGAAAAAACTACTTAGCGAATTGTCTTACCAGTATAGGGTAACCATGCAGTGGATACCCTCTCACTGTGGAATACCAGGAAATGAAAAAGCAGACCAACTGGCTAAGGAAGGTGCTGCTGAAGACCAACCAGATATACCAATCACCTACCATCAGAAAAAACAGATGATCAAGTCAATAAGAAAGCCACAAACAACAACACAAGATGACTATCATATTATGAACAGACCAGAACAAGTTATAATTCTACAAACAACAACACAAGATGACTATCATATTATGAACAGACCAGAACAAGTTATAATTCTACGTCTCAGAACAGGACACAACCGACTCCCCAGTCACATGTATACAAAGTTCAAGATTGGCAACACAGCCATGTGTACATGTGGACAGGCAGCACAGAGTGCCAAACATATACTTCAAGAGTGTTCTGAGCATGAAACGCTGAAGCAGACATATTGGCCAGAGGAAACAACACTGGAATCAAAACTCTATGGGACACTGTATGAACTACAAAAGACAGTGAGTTTTATTAAGGAGACAGAATTACAGATATATACATGTTTCAAGTGAACGAAAGAAGAAGCAGGACCTTTGGTCGGATCTTTCCTAGGAGACGGATCTACATTTCACATTTTTTTAAAGAAATCTGCGCTGATTCAAAATTTGTGACATCAATCTGCCGCTGCATTCCTAGTTACAAAATGGCTGCCATAATAATTCTTAACTTTCTTTCGACTCATAAAGTCGTTGCTACCCTTGCAAAGAGTTTTCCCAGATGCAAAGATATACATGATGGACATACTATGATCTAGACCTACTACCTATGGGAAGGACTACCAAGAACTGCACTGTTAAAAAGCATATCAACAGGCAGAGCCGGTTGGGTAAATAATAAACACTGGGTTGGTGTTTAGTATTTTACAGGGAAATAATTCATAAAAACATGAAAAATATAATTTTATTCTCTAATTTTGTGAATTTCGTCCCGCATCCTGGAAAAATTGTAACTCGACTCCTAGGAAAATAATCGATGATCCTACTAGATTTCTAGCAGGATGTAGTCCAGAGAATGGAATTACATTGTGTCACCGTTTTATTTGCATCAGTGACCTAACACATCTGTCTTCAGCGGATAAGTGCTTTTAAAACACATCTTTTGGCTTCTGATCATTATAACTACCTTCTATATTCAAGATAGTAAACCCTAAATATTAGAAACATTTTAGTCACTCCAATCTTAGAAATAATTTCAGCTATATTTCATCTTCACATAAGGAAGGCATCCTCTGTAAATGTTTTGCATTTGTTCAATAGTCATTTCCTTTGTCTGTCTATCTATCTATGTGATGCATCCTTTACAGAACGTTGTCCACACTTCCACTCTGTAAACCTCTCAGTTCTGTGCAAGCTTCTTCTAGTGTTGTATTCAGAAGGTCTTCAATGTCATGTTTCCATCTTAGTCTTCATCTTCCTCTTGTTCTCTTTCTCTCCATGATTAATCTTTCTAAACCATTATATGTGTCTCTTTATATGTCCAAAATATGTTAGCCGTGTTTTTTTTGATAGTTTTGAGGAGCCAGTCTTCTTCTACGTAAAGATCTTTGCGGACATTCGTGTTGGTTCATCTTTCTGTCAATGATATTCTTAGGACCTTTCTATAACATTTTATTTCAAATGTTGATATTTTATTTTCCATTGCAGATGTCATTGCCCATGTTTCACAATCATATATTGCCGCTGGAAAGATAAGTTTCCTCTGTACCAATATTTATACTTTATAGTTCTGTTTGGCAATTACAGTAATTTTTTTTTTAATCTGCTAATATCGGTCTTTATGCTGAATAATTTTTCTGTGTTGTTAATCTTGGTAAATAATTCTTGTGATTTATTTTTTCCTTCTATGATTACTTTTTTTCCCCCCACACATTTAAATGGTACATACTCTTTCACTGCCATCATATAGGTATCAAAGAAAACTTTAAAAACTATTTGTGCAACATGATAAATTAACACACTTGTTCCTCATCATAAATATGGTGATTTTATGAGATAGATGGTTTGATTTTAGATAGTATGTTTATATGACAGGAGATGCTGTGTTTCTTTTCTATTATTTCATTAATGTAAAACTTTTATGTACAGATTGGCATGTGGCAATACAAATTTTGAAAAAAGTTCTTATAAATGACATTGTTTTTATTCTTTTTTCCGTTATTAGTATGATTTATTGGTCACCACATTAGATCAGTAATATTCTTGATTAGAAATTGGCCTCACAGCACGTGGGGTATTCCCATAAGTGCTCCGCCCTCTGTTCCGGCAGCCATTCGACTCGATGGTGTTTCTAGCCGCAAAAATAGACGTCGACATAAGGGCACAACCCTGGCCCTTGCGACAGGTTTCTTTGTTGTTCCGCCTACACACGTCGTGCCCGTACTAGTTCAAGCATAACATTGGCCTGTCGGAACAACATGGTAACTGTTATTGAAGGTTACGACTACGGGATTGTATAGATGATGTGCCATGAAGCTTCTATAAGAAGATAACCTCCATATAAAGGCATGTCATCTACTAAGGTTTCTGTTACATGTGTGGTTTGTCTAGTGAACTATTGGTGAGACCCACAGACGCAACCGCATGCGCAGATCAGTAATATATTTAGTTCAAAGTTTCATCATAATTAATGTTTTAAAATTATTGTTTCTTAATTCTTACAATTGTTACTATTTGCTGAACTTGTTTTATGTTTCCTGAATGCATATGTATATCTTTTGTTCTAAATGAATATGCATCATATCTTTCGTCCTGAATAAAAAAAAATTACCTGCTATAACTTGAGAACATCTCTAAATTCTTTGTCCTTATACAAAAATAGTGTTTTCCTGCTATAACTTAAGAAAACCCTTAAAATGTTTAACTATATTGTTTATTGAAACTCATTTTCTGTGATATTGAAATGATAATCTTTTAAAAATTATGCCCTTTATTTGAGTTTTTAAGAACAGGATACAAAGATGTCATATGCTTAAAGGTTGTATATTTGATGACTGCTATCAGTTGTTACATGAACACTGGTTAGCAGTCCTTACATATACAACTTTTGTGTGTATGTTCTATCCTCTATGTTTGTGCTTTTCGCTCGAAATTTTCTTTTTTTTCCCCTATACTTTTTTATTCTGCATTTACTTTCGTCATAATTTGTGTTGAGTTTGATGGAACAACAAGTTTGACAACCATAATGCAAGATAAGGATGTATATATCTGATATAACAGGTTGCAGCCACAGTAACAAAGTAGAAATTGATATATTAACAAGGATAAGTAGAGATGTATTACATCTAATAAAACATTTAATGAGTATGTCGTCTTCTACTGCAACATTCGTTCTCAAACTTCTGCTGGTTAGTAGGATGTAGCCCAGAGAATGAAATGCAATGTGTCATGGTTTACAGTTTGGCTGCAATGCATGTTTCTTTCGGCCTGACACATCTGACTTCATCATGGATATTAAGTCACTTGAACTTCCATGGTGTTATCCATGGAGGCCAACACCACCTCAGAAATTCCTTAATTGTTTCTTATGCCATGCATGACAAGTTACATTATTCTCTGCTTCTTTTTCAGCCTCGGCACCGTACAAGTATAATAAATTATTGTAAATAGAAATTAATATTGATATAACTGATTTTTATATTTGGCCACCATGTTGAAATCATCCTTGTTTATACAGAAGAATCCCTGTTTAGTACATACATTTATAACAACTTTTTAACACGTCTTAAAATCCCAGATTAGCTTATTTTTTATTGTATATAATTGTATATTTTGGTTATTATATAAATATATTGTCAGTTCAGATCAATTTGTTATATACCTAGGTATTCCATTGTATAATTTATATTAATTACTATTTATATTTATTGAATGTTTCACTAGATGAAATACATTCCTTCTTATCCTTATGTGCTGTTTCAGGACATGAAGAATGAGCTGGACAAAGACACAGATGAAATGAGAAAGTACCGGTGCTCAAAAGAAATAGTGACAAATAGACAATTACTGCAGAAGCATATAAAAATGTATATTACAATGACTTGGTCACAGTAGAATACCTAGAATCTGCTACTTCAATCAATCAATCAAGTGTCATGTCAAATGGCGTAGACGATCATGTTTCTCCAATACTATCTGTATCTTCTGTTGTCAATAAGCTCAGTTGGTAAACTTCTACTGTGCCACAATACTAGTTCATCTAGCAACTTCTCTCTGTGTCTTCCCCTATTTCTTCTCCCCTTGATCGTTCCAGTGGTTAAGTGTTCAAGCTGGGTTCTTCTCAGCACATGCCCTAGAAACTTTGACTGTCTGCCCCTAATGTTTGATATGATTGATCTTTTTATGCCAGTATCAATGAGAACATCTGCATTAATGTTTCATAGCTGTCCATGGTATTTTCATCATTGTATTATACAATCTGCTACTTAGTACAGTGAAATCCATTATAACAACTTGGTCTGGACCAACGAAATATGTATGTAATAACAGAAATTCTCTATATACGTTATAAACAATCAAATAGAGGATTTTGAAAATTGTTAAATAGGAAAATTGTTATAAATGTATGTGTTATATAGGGACTCCACTGTAAAAAACAACAAGATCAAAGGATAGAGATCACTACATCATACATAAACATTAGTGTCCACGCTTTTGCTGAACTATAGCGAGCTGCTGAGAACAGGAGACACCAATCAACAGACTGACAAACTTGTTGATGACACATCAAATTCAGAATGAATATTCTTTTTCGTGTTTTTTTTCTGGGTGCTGGGAGTCAGTTTCATTTTATTTCTGACATAAATAAAAGTGAAAATTACTCAAAAAAAAGTCTTCGGATTAAAATTACGTCTTTGTTCATAAAATTGTACCATTATAGTGAGTATATGTTTTATATTTTCATGAAGAGATTTGACATGTGGCTAAGTACCTCACAGTTGTTGGGGAAGGGTCTTATACAGGGTTCAAAATTAGCTTTAGTTAGTTGAGCAGCTATTCAGAAAACAATGACAACCTACTAAACATAAATATTATCTAGAAAATCACTACATTCCAAAAACTCTAGGTTTCTTCTTCTTCAACATTCATTATAAAATTCTACCAGGACAAATTCTACTTGCTGTTTAACTTTACAAAAGTGACACTGAGTCGAGAAATTAGGGCTGTGGATTTTAAATATTAATTGGCAGATTCTTTGTTCAATATTTTAATTTTGTGTGGCTGTTATAGAGCAATATAGACATGTCCACTGTTTAATGAATATCTGCTTCCCATAATTCTTGTTTCCTTGATCAGTCAAAGCAGACTGACTTGATCATTAAGCCTTGTGTCCTGAAGGGCAACAGGAAACTATCTTCCCTGCTTGGTTGCCATAACTTGAAGTCTACTCATAAGTCTGCAAGTTTGGTTGACAACCTTTATCTCAGCCTCAACTGTTCATCATAGGCCGCTCTTATGAGATCATTTGGATCTCTTTGAGCATATGATTAATCTAATTTCATCACCTTGTCACAATGTTTTGCATTCATAATGGAGCTTTGTAGCAAAACTTAAATACTAACATGCTATGTACACTACATTTCCATTGACAGAACACACCACAGTAAAGTATTAGTACAGTAGGAGTCCCATTTTAACAAATTGGTCCGGACGGATAAAATATTTATTTAATAGCAGAATTTTGCTATATACTGTACCTCTTTCTTTTGTGATAAACTGTTAAACATCCAGTTCCATATTGGTCTTGCATAACTCAGAGGTTTGTTTTAGGTAACTTGGGTTCACCATAATTTGCTTTTCAGAGAAGCTCCTGTGGGCCAGATTGTCATTCTATGAACAGTGAAACTGGGACAATCCTGTAGTATGTGTTCTGGTATGTGTTGCTGCTCCACAGATGCAGGCCGTAGAGTCGCTTATACTGATTCAGTGTGTGTTTTAGATGCAGTGTTCAGTCAAAATATCATGACTTGTCAAATAATCTGGGACTTTGAAAATTTTTTTAATAAGAAATATTATTAGAAATATAAACAAAGAATTCCACTGTAAAACCTGGTCACTTTGAAGACAAGATTTGATCCGATATAACACATGAACATTATGATCTAATTACTGTATAATTCAGGACAAGTCCACTTTGAAAGACACTTACACTTAAACACGAGTCCACTATGAAAGACACTTACACTTAAAGACAACGAGTCCACTATGAAAGACACTTACACTTAAAGATGAGTCCACTATGAAAGACACTTACACTTAAAGACAACGAGTCCACTATGAAAGACACTTACACTTAAAGACAACAAGTCCACTATGAAAGACACTTACACTTAAAGACAACAAGTCCACTATGAAAGACACACTTAAAGACGAGTCCACTATGAAAGACACTTAAAGACGAGTCCACTATGAAAGACATTTACACTTAAAGACGAGTCCACTATGAAAGACATTTACACTTAAAGACGAGTCCACTATGAAAGACATTTACACTTAAAGACGAGTCCACTATGAAAGACATTTACACTTAAAGACGAGTCCACTATGAAAGACATTTACACTTAAAGACGAGTCCACTATGAAAGACACTTAACTTAAAGACGAGTCCACTATGAAAGACACATACACTTAAAGACAACGAGTCTACTATGAAAGACACTTACACTTAAAGACGAGTCCACTATGAAAGACATTTACACTTAAAGACGAGTCCACTATGAAAGACATTTACACTTAAAGACGAGTCCACTATGAAAGACACTTAAAGACGAGTCCACTATGAAAGACACTTACACTTAAAGACAACGAGTCCACTATGAAAGACATTTACACTTAAAGACAACGAGTCCACTATGAAAGACACTTAAAGACGAGTCCACTATGAAAGACACTTACACTTAAAGACAACGAGTCCACTATGAAAGACACTTAAAGACGAGTCCACTATGAAAGACATTTACACTTAAAGACGAGTCCACTATGAAAGACACTTAAAGACGAGTCCACTATGAAAGACATTTACACTTAAAGATGAGTCCACTATGAAAGACACTTAAAGACGAGTCCACTATGAAAGACACTTACACTTAAAGACAACGAGTCCACTATGAAAGACACTTAAAGACGAGTCCACTATGAAAGACATTTACACTTAAAGACGAGTCCACTATGAAAGACACTTAAAGACGAGTCCACTATGAAAGACACTTAAAGACGAGTCCACTATGAAAGACATTTACACTTAAAGACGAGTCCACTATGAAAGACACTTAAAGACGAGTCCACTATGAAAGACACTTACACTTAAAGACAATGAGTCCACTATGAAAGACACTTACACTTAAAGATGAGTCCACTATGAAAGACACTTACACTTAAAGACAACGAGTCCACTATGAAAGACACTTACACTTAAAGACAACAAGTCCACTATGAAAGACACTTACACTTAAAGACAACAAGTCCACTATGAAAGACACACTTAAAGACGAGTCCACTATGAAAGACACTTAAAGACGAGTCCACTATGAAAGACATTTACACTTAAAGACGAGTCCACTATGAAAGACATTTACACTTAAAGACGAGTCCACTATGAAAGACATTTACACTTAAAGACGAATCCACTATGAATGACATTTACACTTAAAGACGAGTCCACTATGAAAGACACTTAACTTAAAGACGAGTCCACTATGAAAGACACATACACTTAAAGACAACGAGTCCACTATGAAAGACACTTACACTTAAAGACGAGTCCACTATGAAAGACACTTACACTTAAAGACAACGAGTCCACTATGAAAGACACTTACACGTAAGAACTTTTGTATCGTATACAAAGTAAATCCTTTATTGGCACTTTTGTTCGAAAATTGGACTTGATGTATGGACATTTTATACTGTGAATGAGAAGAAAGCAATATGTTTATTTTTTTTGGTAAAAAATATTTTATTGTAGAGTTCTCATTGATCAGTTTTTTTTAAATTATATTTTTTAAAAAACTAGATATGTTGAGTAAAAGTACATTCTAAAAAATATTTAAAAATGTAATACTCTTGAACATGACATACATTATTATTATACTGCACACTCGCAGACGGTTGCACACAAGACTTAAAGTGATACATTCATAAGGCATCAAACGCAGCTATATGCAAATTGAAAAGCTGGAGAGGGTACAAAAATGAGGTAATGTGCATTATACTTCTATCTACCGGTATCTATATGCTGTGGCCCTTGTTTGCCTTGCAGCGTCAGGGGTGGAAAAGTTCTCTGGAGATGGCCTTCTTGTGTGTTGTTTGTAAGCTTGTTCCTGTGGCTTCTTTGATCCATCTTTTACATGGTCTGCCTCTGGCTTTATAGCCGTGATATCTATATGTTATGGCCATTTGTGGCATGCTATCTGTTGGTAGTCTGGAAACATGTGAAAACCACTTGATCTGTTGTCTTTTGATGTGTTCCAATACTGGTATTGTTTTGGTTATCTGTCTGATGCTATCAATTATAATCCTATCTCTTAATGACACTCCGAGTATTCTTCATAGACATGTAATTTCTGCTGTCACTATTTTTCTTTTATCTTGTGCTGTCATTGTCCAGGTTTGGCACTGGTAGAACAGTGATGGAACACAGCATTATACTTGAATATACTAAAGACACAGCATGTGTAGATTAAGTTGTACACCTTGATTTTCCAACCATGGAGGACAGAACAAAGATATCCAGAGACTTGCTTTCCATCAAGTTAGCACATATATAAATCATTCTCTGCATGGAGAATTAAGGGGAGCAGGCTTAAAAGAAGAAAGTTTTGAATGGGTCAGGCGGAGGATATTATTAAACATGTATACCCATACGCACCCGATGACATAGATGCTGGTGCAGAATGGAAGAAAGTGCCATCAGAACTATGCAATATCGTTTCAGCACACATCAGATTTAATAGAGCATGTTGGCTATAGAAAAACTTGGGGGTGGAAGAAGTTCAGGATTTGGTGATACTGTCTCTGAAGGAGACAGTAATTTATACAAATGGTTTTATTGTTTGGAATGTGTAAACCTCATAGGCATTCATGGCACAGATTGGAAAGTGTGCACCTCATGAGCACTCATGGCACAGGTTGGAATGTGTGCATCTCATGAACATTCATGGCACAGGTTGGAATGTGTGCATCTCATGAACATTCATGGCACAGGTTGGAATGTGTGCATCTCATGAGCATTCATGGCACAGGTTGGTATGTGTGCATCTCATGAGCATTCATGGCACAGGTTGGTATGTGTGCATCTCATGAACATTCATGGCACAGGTTGGTATGTGTGCATCTCATGAGCATTCATGGCACAGGTTGGAAAGAGAATTGTTGGTGAAGACAGGTGCATTTGTTACAACTACAAGTAGCATGATCATGGTAGTAACTAAGGCAATGCTTTGACTAGAATCTCAAATCTACATTCGTGTATGCTTTCTATCAACTCTTTGAGCATGCTAAGAAAGATAGATAATGGTTGGACAAACAGACAGCGATTAAGTCAGTGAATTGTTCCAATCTGAGAAGAATTATATTGTCCAGGCATGTCCGTGTCTAAGGTGATACCGCAGGCAGGCTTGCTGGTATGCGGATCGGACAAGCAATGGATCAAACTGATGTTCTGAAAGCTCTTAAGAAGATGCTCTTTTTTAATCGGCAACCATGAGCAGACTACAGGAACACCATGTCAGAAGAGTGTTGTTAAACAAGAGCATTAGGCAGGTAATCAGAGGAGACTGGTAAACCAACACCCAGAGTAGGTGTGGTTAGTTGCTAGAGGAGACTGGTAAACCAACACCCAGAGTAGGTGTGGTTAGTTGCTAGAGGAGACTGGCAAACCAACACCCAGAGTAGGTGTGGTTAGTTGCTAGAGGAGACTGGCAAACCAACACCCAGAGTAGGTGTGGTTAGTTGCTAGAGGAGACTGGCAAACCAACACCCAGAGTAGGTGTGGTTAGTTGCTAGAGGAGACTGGTAAACCAACACCCAGAGTAGGTGTGGTTAGTTGCTAGAGGAGACTGGTAAACCAACACCCAGAGTAAGTGTGGTTAGTTGCTAGAGGAGACTGGTAAACCAACACCCAGAGTAGGTGTGGTTAGTTGCTAGAGGAGACTGGTAAACCAACACCCAGAGTAGGTGTGGTTAGTTGCTAGAGGAGACTGGTAAACCAACACCCAGAGTAGGTGTGGTTAGTTGCTAGAGGAGACTGGTAAACCAACACCCAGAGTAGGTGTGGTTAGTTGCTAGAGGAGACTGGTAAACCAACACCCAGAGTAGGTGTGGTTAGTTGCTAGAGGAGACTGGTAAACCAACACCCAGAGTAGGTGTGGTTAGTTGCTACACGCTGAAGGATATCTTGAGAATATCTGAGCACTTGTGGACATGTGGTGCGATGGGGAATGATCTTTTGACTAATGAACTGTCAGTAGTGTATCACAAAGCATATTTTTCAATGGATGGATCATGTTTGAGCTTTGTGTGTAAACGTCTGGTTTATACATTATTCCTGGCGCCTCCTTCCAACTGACTATACACTATTCAGCACTCTATCTAAGATTCTTCAATGGTCATATTGCAGTCATATGAGCTGTTGTGTTATCAAAAAATACAGATCAGAAACAGTCAGTTACCACATGCCGATGGACATACTAAATATGAGATTTGAGAACCGATGGACTTGTTCAGAGTTCCATGATAATGACCTTGAGGACTAACTAACTAGTCATATGGACTGTGTGGTTAAAAGTAGGTTGACATTAAATACCTCCAAATAGTTTCAGATTTTTATCTGGTTGAATATCTACATTTCTTTGTATGAAAGAAAAATGGAGAAACAGCTTATTGCATACAGGCAACAAGAGTTTCATCACTCGTAATGCCTAGGAATGATAACAAATAGCAGTATCTAACAATTCATGTGGAACTGCTTAGTAGCTTCAATGTATTACATGTACTCCATTCTTTCAAAAGGTGAATCCTTAGGACAAGTGAACAATTCAGTATAGAAATAATTTCTCAAATGTCATCATACAATGCAACATCTACAACAGTGGTTCTCCCAATGTCAATTATAACATCATCTGCAAGCCATACACAATTAAATTAACAATTAGCCTGCAATATTTGCTTCAATATTTAAATAAATTATCCCTAATGTAATAAAATGAACTGCGTCTATTTGGGGAGATACGTGTGTATGTCATTATTATGATTCTCTTAAATATAAATAAAATACTATGAAACAAGACTAGATTTATTGAATTTTTAGTCCAATCCCTGGTTGCCTTTGGCGGGCCAAACTACCCCAGTAAATGATCTCACTGCCCATAAATGGCACATGGACCAGAGGTTTTTCACCCATGATTTACAACATCATGATGTTAAGTGCTCAACCGAAACCATCTACGAATCCCCACGTGTAAGTTTTTTCTTTGATGGTTTGATCGTTTCCGACACCTTTTTGATCTTCATTATTTTAGGACATAGATGTGGCAAAGTTTGCATTAGAAACAAACATTTTCTGCAATCTGGTCCACAATCTGAATGATACGGATCAAACCTGGAAGAATAAAGAATAGTGTTTATTTACATTGAAGATATTTTCAAGAATCCATCATCAAAGTTTGGCTGTGTAATAAGGGCAATAGATACTGAACTACACTAAAACACACACCACTATTACAAACACTGGTGCTGAGAATATGGGGGGGGGGGGATTTACTTTATAAGTGTGTGTAGTGAGGTATAGAATGAATTTCTGCAGGAATGGAACATACTTGATGCAAACCATGATATTGTGCAAAGAATAAATGGCAACAGGTAAAAGTTACACGTGTAGTCATCACTCCTAACAGCTATGAGCCTGAAAATATGTATGTGTCCTGTTAGTGTACTCTAATCAAATAGCAGTTGAGACAAGTCAAGTACATGTGCCTGAAATGCCACTACTATACTATAAGCTGTATCCCTTGTTGTGGCGTCAGAGGTAGAAGCGTTCTCTGGAGATGGACTTCTTCTGGAATTCTTCAGATTTGTTTCCTACGAGCGATATCGATATTACTAGTACTAGCTTCTACACTGGCGGTTCGGTACGCCAGTCACAGTGTCATTTCAGTGACTCCAAATGGTAATGCCGTGTTCTGTTTGTTTTGCGTTCGCGCCATTGTAATCAGCGCAGATATTCGTGTGATTTCCACCGGGGGCGTAGTTATGCTGCGCTGCCATTATGCGCCTTGTAGGCCCAGCACATCCGATTTCGGCATGATCTATTGTCTTTTGGTGTGTTCCAATACTGGTATTCTTTTGGTTATATGTCTGATGTTATCGTTTCTAATTCTATCTCTTAATGATACTCAGAGTATTCGTCGTAGAAATGTCATTTCTGCTGTCACTATTTTTCTTTTGTCTTGAGCTGGTTCTGCTATAAGGGAGATCCAGCGGGAATTCGAGAATGAACGCTGAAGAAGAAGAAGAACACAATCGATTTGATTGTGGTAGCATTCACATATGGGAAGGATTCAGTATTCACCATCTCTTAC
Organism: Meghimatium bilineatum; assembly: GCA_034231615.1. NCBI lineage: Eukaryota > Metazoa > Mollusca > Gastropoda > Stylommatophora > Philomycidae > Meghimatium > Meghimatium bilineatum. The sequence continues at coordinate 59,046,893 of CM067304.1, forward strand.
CCTTTCACGTATTCCCTGGAAGTGTTAATGCTGTGACATACTGAGATATGAGCTTCTGTATGCATTGGTTGCTGCAATGTTCACACATCATCCAGACTTTCAGCTTCTCCAGCAAGATAAAGTATGTTCACACATCATCCAGACTTTCAGCTTCTCCAGCAAGATAAAGTATGTTCACACATCATCCAGACTTTCAGCTTCTCCAGCAAGATAAAGTATGTTCACACATCATCCAGACTTTCAGCTTCTCCAGCAAGATAAAGTATGTTCACACATCATCCAGACTTTCAGCTTCTCCAGCAAGATAAAGTATGTTCACACATCATCCAGACTTTCAGCTTCTCCAGCAAGATAAAGTATGTTCACACATCATCCAGACTTTCAGCTTCTCCAGCAAGATAAAGTATGTTCACACATCATCCAGACTTTCAGCTTCTCCAGCAAGATAAAGTATGTTCACACATCATCCAGACTTTCAGCTTCTCCAGCAAGATAAAGTATGTTCACACATCATCCAGACTTTCAGCTTCTCCAGCAAGATAAAGTATGTTCACACATCATCCAGACTTTCAGCTTCTCCAGCAAGATAAAGTATGTTCACACATCATCCAGACTTTCAGCTTCTCCAGCAAGATAAAGTATGTTCACACATCATCCAGACTTTCAGCTTCTCCAGCAAGATAAAGTATGTTCACACATCATCCAGACTTTCAGCTTCTCCAGCAAGATAAAGTATGTTCACACATCATCCAGACTTTCAGCTTCTCCAGCAAGATAAAGTATGTTCACACATCATCCAGACTTTCAGCTTCTCCAGCAAGATAAAGTATGTTCACACATCATCCAGACTTTCAGCTTCTCCAGCAAGATAAAGTATGTTCACACATCATCCAGACTTTCAGCTTCTCCAGCAAGATAAAGCATGTGCACACATCATCCAGACTTTCAGCTTCTCCAGCAAGATAAAGTATGTTCACACATCATCCAGACTTTCAGCTTCTCCAGCAAGATAAAGTATGTTCACACATCATCCAGACTTTCAGCTTCTCCAGCAAGATAAAGTATGTTCACACATCATCCAGACTTTCAGCTTCTCCAGCAAGATAAAGTATGTTCACACATCATCCAGACTTTCAGCTTCTCCAGCAAGATAAAGTATGTTCACACATCATCCAGACTTTCAGCTTCTCCAGCAAGATAAAGTATGTTCACACATCATCCAGACTTTCAGCTTCTCCAGCAAGATAAAGCATGTGCACACATCATCCAGACTTTCAGCTTCTCCAGCAAGATAAAGTATGTTCACACATCATCCAGACTTTCAGCTTCTCCAGCAAGATAAAGTATGTTCACACATCATCCAGACTTTCAGCTTCTCCAGCAAGATAAAGTATGTGCACACATTACGCATCAATATCTACAGCAGCAGAACATTGTGACCATTGATTGGCCTACCCTATCACCAAATGTGTGCCCTATAGAACATCTGTGAGATTAGCTAGGATACAGTCTACATGCAATCTACTCCAGCTAATCTGTAACATCTTGAGTGTGCCTTTACATGTGAGTGGGACTTGATTCCACATAATTTCCTGCAGATACTTGTTCATCCCATGCTTAGCAGTTGTCAAACATCGCTTACAAGTGCATGATGGACATACTAGATTCTGGGGTGGGTTAGTGTGAAATCCTCGTTTTTAAATAGTTGCATTTTTGTTTTTCTTCATTGTCTGTAAATATTGCATAGAATTTCATAAAAATCAAATTCGCAAATTAATAACAAGATAAAGGCAGCAAAAGATACTGTAACCAGTACAGAGCAATTTCCTTGTTATGCCATATAGGAAAACTATTGGCAAAAATAGTAGAGAAAAGACTAAGACGTGTAATAAAACAACAACTTAATAATACACAAATGGGTTTTACAAGAAACAGAGGATGTACTGATGCAATATTTATTTTGAAACATTGGCAGATAAGTCAGTAGAATACAACCAAAACTTATACATATCCTTCATAGATCAAGAGAAAGCATTTGACTGAGTAAACAGAGAAAAACTATGGGAAACATTAAACATTTATGGAGTACGCCAACATTTAATTAACGTTTGTAGAAGTCTCTATAACAGCAACTGCACTGTAAGAACAGCAGCAGGCTACACAGAAGACTTTGTGATTAGTACAGGAGTAAAACACGAATGTGTATTGTCACCACTACTTTTTATTACATACATGGACCATATAAACAAAACAGCAAATTCTAATGAAACAAATGAACTGCTTTTTGCAGATAACCAGGTTTTATTCCACAACAGCATTAAAAACCTGCAAGACCACCTAAGCATAATAGACACAGCATGCAAGCAATTTGGAATGAAAATCAACATAGACAAAACAGAAGTAATGAATATTGCAAGAGAAAAGGAGAACATCAACATACAGATAAACACCTAAAACAAGTAGATGAATTCAAATATTTGGGCAGCACATTGAGATATGACAACAAATAAGAAACAGAAATAAACGCAAGATGTAATAAGGCCAGTCGGGTCATTGGTCCATTAACACCTTTACTAAGAAACAAAGATATTACACTAGAAACAAAGAAAGCGCTTTTCAACGCCATTTTCTTACCAACATTGTGTTATCAGTGTCAAATTTGGACATTAGAGTCTAGAACAATTCATAAGATTAACACCACTGAAATGAGACGTATGATTGGAGTTGACTTGAGAGACAAAATCAGGAATTAAGAACTAATGAAACAATTAGGGATCAAGTCAACAATAGAATACATCTAGAAACAACAAGTTAAATGGTTAGGCCACATAACCAGACAGAAAGAGCAAAGTATTATCCAAAAAACACTTAACAAACGATACGAAAACAGTCGACCTATTGGACGCCCTCGTAAAAGGTGGATAGATAGTGTATTAGAGACACTCGGAAATATAAAAGCGGAAGAGGCAAATAGAAAGGCAAAAGACCGCACATTCACTCTCCCTTCAGCACCGAAAGGTACATGAGAACAGAAAAAAAGAAGAATAACCAAGATGTAATAATAGGAAAAATTAGTATCGATTCTGAAAATATTTCACACTATATTCCTGGATTATTATAGAGGTGGTGTTTTAATCTGTGTCAGTATATAGGCATATATCAGGTGACATATTCTTTCCAGAAAGTAGTCTTTTGGATCTTCTGATGGGCAAGTTGACCTGTCGCAGCCAGGGGCATGTTTAAGAAATTTGAGATGTCTCTCGTGTAGAATTTCTAGGCCCAATACTCCCGTAGTTTGCAATATGTAGGTGTCAATATTTGAGTACACAAGAGTTAGTTATTCCTCTAGAGCCAAAGACGGCACATAGGACAGATGTCATAGATTTCCATGTCTCGCATTTCATTGCAATTTATTTTAAGTCTTCATTGTTTCGGATACCGATGGTGAAGCGTTCTCTTGTAATAGTTCTACGTAAGGTTTCTCTTGGTCTTCCTCGTTTTCTCTTGCCCCTTGGTGACCATATGAAAGCTTGACAGGGGAGTCTTTTGGTATCTTCTTCTTCTTCTTTCGTTCACTTGAAACATGTCTATATCTGTAATTCTGTCTCCTTAATAAAACTCACTGTCTTTTGTAGTTCATACAGTGTCCCATAGAGCTTTGATTCCAGTGTTGGTATCCATTCACAGCGCGTGTCTGATGTAATTCCAGCGACGCCTTCCAAATATAGGTGGATACATATTCTTGTTTTGCTCCTTGCCTCTTCTTCTTCTTCTTCTGCTTTCGTTCTCAAACTCCTGCATAGCAGGATGTAGTCCGGAGAACAGAATGCGTTGTGTCATGGTTTACAGCATTGCTGCGATATCTGCGCCTTTCGGTCTGACACATCCGACTTCGGCAAGGCTTTGGGTCACTGACCCTATATGGGATGAGACAGCCAACTCCATCCCATAACCTCCTTAGTCGCCTTTTACGACATGCGTGGAATGTAAACAGTGTTGCTATTCTTTGCTCCCCTTTTGGGCCACGACGACACACGGGCGACTCCTTGCCTGACAACCGTGTTTGATTTAAAGTCTGACTAATGGATGTTCAGTAGTCGTCTAAGACATTTCTTTTCAAAAGTTGTTTAGTCTTTGTTCTAAGTTTGGAAACCATTAAGAATTGCCAGCGTCTGCTCTTACACAGCATCATGAGTCATCGTAAAATGCTTTTATAATGTTCACGTATTTCGGTTGGAGTTCATATATTTCAAGAATATTTCAGAGTGAATGTCTATGTATACACAAGAGTGCTAGAAATTATATGAGATGAAGAAAATTATTGGCATCATATTGACAACAGGCCTATAAAAAAAACTCTTCTGTGGCCTCAAACTTCTCTGAAACCTGTTCACAACATGCAGTCCAGAGAACAGAATCCATTCCATCTTGGTTCTTGGCTTTCTTAGAACAAGGAGACTGATACACGTCTCTTTCAACTCGACATACCTGACTTCAGCATATATTTTTGGGTAAGGGACTACTTTCTTTCTACTATTCGTCCTTTCTCATTGGTCAAATTGCCATACAATCTGCATTTATTCTAAAAGGGAAAATGTATTGTCTCAAGAGAATCTGCAATGTTCTTAACCAATAGTTCATCTTAGCAGATTCTGTAGACAAATTATTACCTTTGATAACGTTTGAATGGAATGTAATAGTTTGAAAAAATGTGATGTACTGGTATGTGCTTGAAGGTGTGGGAAGTTATACACACTCAACCCACAAGGGAGAAAATGCAAAACACTGGGCAACTCAGAATCAAACACAGGTACATGGGATGGTTAGTGCACTGGCTTCGCATATGAGTGACTTGGGTTCATTCCCTAGTTGAAGCGGAAATGTTTTTTCCGATCGCAACGACTCCCGGGTCGACCCAGCCTTAATTTGGTACCAGATTAATCTGGGAAGAAAAGTCTGAGAGGGAGAGGAGATGTCCGCCGTCCTCATATAGCATAGCAACTGAAATGTGTGAATGGTCATATCACACCCCTACAACAATAATAAATGGTATGGGTTAAATTTCACTTTTTTTTTTACATGGGATTCTAACGATCTTCGAAAACTAGACACCCAAAAAGGTGTCAAAATTGATTTCTTTTCATTTACCTATATACGTAGGTCTCTCATTGTCCCTGCTGGTGATGACATAATCTACCAGGCGCCACTGTTTAGAACGTGGATCCATCCATGATGTCTTCTTGCGTGTAAGCATTAGAAAAACTGAGTTGGTGATAGTGAGATCATGAGTGGAACACAGTCTAAAGAGGTGTAACACACTGATGTTGCATTTGCCCATCCCATGTGTTCTTAGCACTCCATTCCAGAACTCCTGAGTTGAAGTCACCCAGAACGATAAGTTTGTCAGATTTTGGCGTAGAGTTGTAAACTTCTTCTTTCCCACTTGTATGCGTAGTGTCATGAGGCGGTTGCTTAGTTCCCTGGGAAGACGTGGGAACCTTTGTACAAGTTCGGTTCTAAATGCAAATCCAACTCCTGATTCCCTTCGCTTTTAGCTTATGCGACCACTCCAAAAAATGTGTACCCTCCTCCTCTTTCTGTACGCTGGTCTTCATCCTGTAATCTTGTTTCGCTCAGTGCTATAATGCTGATCTTGTATCTGGCCAATTTTTGTGCAACTAGCATTGTTTTTCTTTCTGGTCTGTTTGCAGATGTTATATCTGTGAGTGTGTTGATATTCCATGTTCCCACAAATAGTAATTTCATAATCTTTTTGTGTGTTTCAACCGCAGTGGTTAGGCACCCAACAGCAACGGTATGCTGATCAGGTTACGTTAGGCAGGATATTTTTAGGGTACCTATTCTAGCCTCTTCCCCATGCTATGGGGGTGAGTAGAGCTATCCTTAATAGGGCTACCGAATGTGTAAATTGTGTGTAAACAGGAAGCGACCATTTGCCCTGATCCGCATGTGTGCAGGGAAGTGACTGCAGTTTGAGTATTCCACAATTTTTGGTTCGCCGCTTCCCCATCACCACATGCCTTGTTAGTTGATGATGATGATAAATGATGATAGTTGAGTAATGACTAGCGCTGAAAGTGTGGAGGAGTTGCGACATTCGTCGACCATACTCTCTCTTCCTGATCCAACAGTGTCCCAGTGACAAGATAATCAAGACGATTTAATATGTACCAGGATGCAATGGATGTCCAGAATGTTCTATGTACTTGACAAAGCCCTTTGCGTTCCACAATGCTCTGCTGGCATGTGCCTTCCAGCCCGTTGAACATCAGCTGTTTCGTCCGCGCTGTCCGACATATCCAGGCTTCGCATGCTTGATCAGATAGTTGAAAAATATCACCATACCAACCAGCTGCTAACATCTTATGAATAAGTCAGAATTGTTATGCAGTGGATTCCTGGCCACTCAAACACACTTGGCAATGATAAGGCAGACAGACTATCAAAGAAAGCACAGCAAGAACAGCCATATACACAAACGACCATGTACACAGTCAAAACAATGTTGAAATCTGTGAACAAAGAGAATCGGATGAACAGATGGGTCATGGGAAACACTGGGAGGGAAATATATAAATATGTGACCAACCCAGATCCTAAAGACATCAACCTCCTACGAAAGGAAAACCAGAGTATCATCTTCTGACTTCGCACACAATATGTACATCTTAACAGTCACCTGAACAGAATACAACCACAACACACTTCTGGGTGCCGGCTGTGCACTCATCCATATGAAACTGTTTACCACCAACTTTTTGAATGTCCAGCGCTGGATGATGTCAGAAAAATGCTTCTCCTTCCAAGGCCAGATAAATGGAACACATTATATGGAACAAAACAACAGCTCACAAACAGATACATATATCACACAATGACTTTGGGTCCAAGGACAAGAGCCCATAGACCGCTGGATCAGCAACTAAACACACGCTCCTGCCAATGGCTCGAGAATAATAATAGAGGGGCCTAATAATAATAATACCCATAGCCCGTCAGGGTGGTAGGGGGGCCACACTGGATATATCAGCGGCACAAAATACCCTCCAAACAGCTCTGTTCTCAGCAATTTAAAGCGTAGAAAAAGCAAGCCCATACCATTCATTCTATTTATTTGCTGAGACCCTTTGTTGCCTTTCGGCGTCAATGGTAGATTTTTCTGGAGACATCCCTCTTGTGCGCTGTGCATGTCGTAGAATTTCTCGCCTGATTTATTTCAGTAGTCCATTGTTTTCGTGGTCGGCCTCAAGGTTTGCTTTCGCTGTATCTGTGTATCATAGCTTGCTTTTGTATGCTGTCTGATGCTGAGGGTAGTCTGCTGATGTGTGCAAACCATTTGAGCTGTTGTCTCTTGATTTATTATACGATTGGGGTTGTGCCGGTTTTTTGTCGGATGTCCTAATTCCTCGCCCTGTCTCTTAGCGATATTCCTAGGATTCTGCGTGAGCAAGCCATTTCAGCTGTCACAAGTTTACGTCTGTCTTGTGCTGTCGTTATCTATGTTTGGTGTTGGTAGCACAGTGTTGGCATAATAATCGTTTTGAATAGTGCTATTTTGGTGTTTAAATCTACGTTTTTGTTTCTGAAGATTTGTGTCATTTGCCCTAGGGCTTGGTATATTTTACTACATCTATTGTGTATTTCTTTGCTGCTCTTGTCGTCTGTTGTTATATTACTTCCTAATATATATACTTCCTAGACCACTCCTTGATGTTATCAATCCTCACACAATCGACAGCTTAACTCTTTTCATCTTCGGTGCCTACGAAACCTCATGGGAGTACGTTGGCAGAATCGTGTACCAGATACGGAAATTCTTCAGAAGTCCCGTATGCAAAGCATACATGCAATGCTGACTAGGTCCCAACTCCGCTGGACTGGCCACATCGTCCGTATGCCAGACAAGCGCCTTCCAAAGAGATTATTCTATGGGGAGTTGTGCGAAGGTAAACGTTCAAGTGGATGGCAGAAAAAGAGCTTCAATTATCACCTAAAAAGCTCTCTCAAGAACTGCAGCATCGATCCTAGCTCCTGGGAGACTACAGCACTTGATCTGGCACACCCAGATCACTGCTGGCATCACGAAATTTGAAAAAGAAAGAACACTGCGGGAAATCCACAAGCGCAAGAAGCGGAAGGACAAATCCGTAAATTCTCCTACCCCGAACCTTCAGCACTCCTGCATGCTCTGCAATAGAACTTTCCGTGCACGAATCGGACTCATCGGGCATCTACGAACTCACAAACCAAATTAGTTAATTACCAATTTTTAATTATTATATATATATATATATATATATAATATTTTCCATCGCATGTAATGTTTTTTCATGCCATGCTCATCTTCGCTTGCGAAGGATGAACATCATCAATCCAAGATTTTCTCTGTCCTCCTCACCTTCCACACTCGAGTGTGCCTTACAAAATAATGTTAGAAAGAAAGTCGTGTCTCGTTAATAACTTAAGTTCAAGAATAACTTACCTCGGAAATCGCAACTGGACTTCGTCAATCCTGACTGTATTTATAATTTGGTCCAACATGGATTCGCTGGCAGAAAACAGCGTTTGCGACTCCGTGTGTGACTGGAATTTCTGTAACACAATTCTGGTAGGGGATTTTCGAAGCGCTGCTAAGCGAGAGTTCGAAAATGCACTGTGTGTCTCTATTTGGAAAAAGATAAATACACAAGCAAGTAATACAATCAGTTTATTATAAATACGCATCGCTATAGTAATGATTAGGCCTATAGATGATAATGTAAGGTGTAAACATCTCTGGCCTGCAGCGAGTATCGCCAATATGAGAACTACAGGGCAATATCAAAACAAGCCCTTCCGTGTTTTTCGTTAGTCGGCGTTGGCATGCGGTACAAAGTATATAATATATATGTATCGATCAATGAAAATCAAGGCAATAATTAAAATCTTTACGAATGAAAGCTTGGTTCTTTTTGCACATTCGGCATATCTAATTCGAAATGCTGCTTTCATTTTGATACCATTTCAACTAGACCACCTACGGGATTCACAAATAAGGCAGGTATTGCAAAAGGTAAAGGTAGGTCCCATGGCATCTGCCGTCGGGGATGAAAATAACTCTTCATGTACTAAGCCGCAGCAACTATTAGGTGGGGTGGCCAGTTCCCTTGCTGTTTGTGTCGTGTATTGCAAACAATGTATTATTACGATGGCTACAGTTAACTTAATTAAGCATAAGCAACCAGGTCTGTAGATGGGGGGGGGGGAAGCGCGATGTGGAGATTCAATCCACCTTTTAGCAAATCAGAACATAACTTTTAGTCGCCTACTAGAAACTTAACCACACGAAAGGTCGATAAAACAAACATCCCCACCCCCTGTAGCGATTTTTCATTTTTTTTTTTTAGTCTTGTATTTTTTTCAATAGAAATATTTTCACTCGAAAACAAAAGAATGACCTATTTATAATTTTGTTAAGTATAACCCCCTTCTCCCCCCCCCCCCCAGCTGGGCAAGTATATGGCCCTGTATGCAAGGCTTGGCCATCTTCTTGAAGACTGCTTCAGCCTTAAACATCATTGTATCGATAAATTGTGATCTCGGTTTTCTCAAACCGTCTCAGACACCAGTTGGTAGATTTGAGAGTTCAAATGAAATTTTGAGGGAGATGTTTGAATGTGATAGATCTGACACTTACAAAGCCCAGCCATTAAGTTTCTGTTTAATTTGCAGAACATCAAGGAACGACATCGAATGGCAAATGTAGGACACCACAATTTACCAGGGTTACAATAATTCTCCTTCTAAATATGTGAGCATCGGTGGTCTAGTGGTAGAATACTCGCCTGCCACGCGGGTGACCCGGGTTCGATTCCCGGTCGATGCACAGATATTTTTTTTGTATGACAGAAAAGCTGACGAGGAGCAATTAAACAATTTTCAATTAAACAAACATAATATATAGATATTGATGATTGCGGTATCTCCGGCTGTGTCATACAGTCATACAGCACGTGCATGAAATTTTCTTCCACACTTTGAACGTTTGTTGTGGAAGGAATATGTGAAACATTGAGCAACTTTTTTAACCTATAAGCTATGCTAAATTCTGATGTTCGATGGTGAACTGTGTGTATGTTCAAGTGGAGGCCAGGGGGAAAAACACGTTTTAATCACTTCTTGAAAACGTTTCTCATGCACAGTATCATTGACCAAAGCTCTTGGAAAACATTGATAAATAAATCTGACATTGATAACACAATGTGGGTATGAAGATTGCATTTGATCTTCTTTGTGGCTACCATCGGGTATAAGCTATGTTTGTTTCAAAATTGGTGTAAGTTTATAATATACGCAGTTAGCTTTTTGAATTCTGTCCATTCTTTCGTTGTATGTAAATGTGCTCAGTGTAAATGTACACTGAACGTATTTGTAAACCAGTGCTGAAGTCTGATTTATCGGGCCATTGATGCAAATAAAATTGCGACACGGCATTTCCGTTCTCTGGACTACATCCTCCTGAAAACCTAACTCGGACCATTGCCTTCTACAAGAGAGATCCGGTTCCAGTGTGAAAACCAATACACAAAAATAGAACAAAATTAAAATAAACAAAATTATATGTATTTACTACCATATCACGCGAATGATGACAATTATAACAACAATTCAAACTGAAGAGGGGGGGGGAGGGTGTAATATTCGACGCCTCACCCTTAGGAAAATAGAACATGACACTAAGCACTACAAAGCAAGCAAAGATATTACCCATCTCCCCCTCCCTTTTTATTTCTTTCTCCCTCTCTCTCTCTCTCTCTCTCTCTCTCCCTCTCTCTCTCGAATTTCGCCAACCATTTGAAAAAAAATCCCAACATTTTATTTACAAAACCACCTAGTCCATACGTACGACATGCAATCATATCTCTGAAAGCAGAGTTAAACGGAAACAAGGGAAGACGGCGTCCAAGGCGACGATGATACAGCCATATATCAGATTATTATTTAAACATGTCTCCAGTTGCGGCAGGCTAACACGCCCATAATCCCGGAGTGTTCAAAGTATCCATATGGAAGACTACGTTCTGGAAAGAATATGACATGATGAATCATGTGGACCGTATAGTCAACATTGGTATCATATGTACTGTATAGTCAACATTGGTAGAATATGGACTGTATAGTCAACATTGGTAGAATATGGACTGTATAGTCAACATTGGTAGAATATGGACTGTATAGTCAACATTGGTAGAATATGGACTGTATAGTCAACATTGGTAGCACCAAATTATTGTAGGCTTCCATGTGATTGGATGTTTTCTTATGATATGATATGCACGATGTCTTAAAACTACACATAGACGCACTTTGAGTAGAAGACTTGCTCTCAAATCAACGCATAGAGTCGAAGTCTTCCGGGCAAGCCCGTGGATAAGAGCTATCAATGGCGGTTTTTTTGTTGTTGTTGTTTTGTTTTTTATGGTAGGTAAAACGACCTCCTTTTTTCTGGAAAAGTATCTTCTGCCCTGGTTCTGGGTATAAAACAAAACTTTTTGAGAATCTCAGTCCCTCTCTACGAAAAAATATTGTATATACAAAACAAGAGCATTATTGTTCACAATTCTCGAGGTTCGAACCAAACGACTCTCCACCCCCCCCCCCCCCACCTTTCCCCCCTATCATCAAAGTCGTATAAACGGCACTGCCTAAAACATGAAAGTACTGACCTTCCCGATACGAGGCATGTTGATCACTAGTATAACTTTGACCGTCCATGTATGATGTCTGCGATATTGATCTCATCTTGGCGATTGCTTCCAATAACCTTCTATACTCGCTGCGTTCATGCCCCTTCTTCACGTATACTATATTCACCGCGAGATCGTCAAATTTACTTTTTACAGCCCACGGATTTGTATCACTCTGTGTTTCTCCTGGCCCTGACACAATCCTAGGTTTCACTGAGCAAAGTGATATTGTAGAATAGTTAGATGAAATGTTACTATTTTCTTGACCCACTACAGTTTTCGATGTTTGCAGTGCTTTTTTACTTCCATTATTACTTTTCTTTTCCGCATTTGTTTCCTGTTCTTGCTGTGGCTTCTGATTTTCAACTTCGCAATTTTCTTGTTGTTTATTAAATTCTCGCTTCTGAGTTTCTTTAATTGGTTCCGATGTAACATTGATGGCATTGTTGGAGCTGGTGACAGCATTTAGTGTGGTGTACTGTGCATTAAGTGGTTTATTCTTATCAATTGTGTTCTCTTCATTGAGTTTCGGGACATCATTCTGAATTTGACTATCTACGGTTTTATCGAAACTGGCGATTTCGTGGTTCCGATCGGCACACATTTTTTAATTCTATATTGTTACATCCATTGGAATTGCAATGATTATTTTAAACAAAATACTAATTACGTGAACAAATACACGTTGCGGACTATAGTCTGCTCTGATTTCGGTAGCCTACAGAACTATAGAACTTAACATTAGATTACAATTATTTCCATATTGGTACGCTTTCTTTTATTGCAGTCTGAAATGGTATCCGAGTAGTAATAGTGGATGAAGACGGCAGTAAAATAAGGCTTGCTACCATAAACAAGTGTGGTTATAGTGTGAGTTACTGTTCATAGCATGTGCTTGTTGGTGCGAATCGCTCGAATTGACCTGCTGGCTTAGAAAGTTGCATCTTCATTCACTCATACTTGGATATAATACAATCCATAACAAGTCATATGGTTGTCACATTCTAGGGTTGAATTTCCAGTTAGTTAGTGCAAATTCTACATTACAAAAAAGCAACTCCTAGGTTTAAATTTCACCAAAATTGTCACTAATAAAACTTATCAAGTGACATATTCTTTCCAGAACGTTGTCTTCATCGTGGATACTCTGGACGCATCTCGGTTCCTGGCAAGCAGACCTGCAGTGGCCAGAGACATATGCATACGTTCTTCGATGCCACTGGTCCATTGTCATCTTGGCCATCCTCTTCTTCTCTAACCTGACACTCTGCCCTCTAGTATCGTCAGCCTTTCGATACCATCATGTCGCTTTAAGTGTTCAAAATACTGTAGCTTCCTTCTTATGATGGCATTTAGAAGCCAGCCTTCATTTAGTTTCAGTAATTTCAAAACGTCAATGTTCTTCTTTTTATCTGTCCGTGATATCAGTAGGATCTTTCTGTAGCACTTCATTTCAAATGAATTTATTCTTTTGGATATTGTCTTGTTTAAAGTCCAAATCTCGCATCCATATGTTGCCACTGGGAAAACATATTATCTTAAAAGGGTTACTTTAGTGTAGTTATTACTACTTTTCCGCACTGGCCTACAGAGATGGATATCCATAGAAAGATGTATGTGAGCACTGAGGAGCTATCAAATACAGCAGCATTTATTAAGAAAACCGGACTTGGTGTGTAGACAAGTTAAACTGCGAACAAGAAGAAGGCTACTTTATCATAGCTTTCTCATTTGTGTTAATTTGAGTGTTGCAATTGTATGTCTTCTCATCTTGACCGAACAATCTCCGGAACTATTTATATTTGCTCTCAGATATTCGAATTTGTTTACACATTTTAGTTCTATCGTAGTTAAATAAGCAAACTACGAAAATGAAAACGTTACCTTTTTTAGTAAACCCCCTCCCTCTAACCCTCATCTATGGCCGCCTTTTACATAGTGGACGCATCAGCATTAAAAGTCCTACAAACACGTATGTCCTTCCTAGCTATTCTGATGAGAGTGGAACAATGATACCAGGATCATTCCTTGCTGTTATTAAGCTAAGCTTTTCTTTTTCCATCCCCTCTCCTACTATCCTGAACTATTCCTTCCACTATAGTTCATTTACATATAACTTTCGGATTTGTATATATACCAAAATGTTATCAGGATAAACAGGTTTGTAGATATTATTATCTTAAGGAAAGGTTGTACCTAACAAAAAAAATGTCATTCGTTTGTTTCTGTGTGTAAATTTCACAATGTGACGGAAAATGTGAAGAATTTTTAGTGAAAAATTTTTCACAATGTGACGGAAAATGTGAAGAATTTTTAGTGAAAAATTGCTGAAGGAGGAATTTGTCCCAACCTCTTGGTTAAGTTCCTATAGTCCGTTCAGAATCGTTTGCCGAGATGTTATGATTTATAATTCAAAAAGTTCTTGATGATTTCACATGAATTTTGGCATACGTTGTTAAAATGTCCATGTCGCGAAAACATATGTGTTACTTGATGTCTAGCTGTAACGGTTATTTGAAAGCGGCGAATTCTTTTGATGTTTGCCCATGTAAATATGATTTCGACCATAAACAAAATATTTTACAGTAATCTAGTGCAATGATGACCCATAGGCGTGTCCACAAAATTTTACATGGTGGCAGGTGTAAAAAAAATTTAAAATATATCTTTTGTTCGTAGAGTCAATTTGATATTGTTCCATGCTCTTGGTGTGAGTTTCACAAATGTTGTCGCTGCCTTTGAAATAAGTACATATATTTCTTCATGTAAGGAAATTTTGTCTGTAATAGTTGATCCAAGATATCTGAACTTCTGTATTGAATCAAGCGGGCTAATTTTTATAAGTAATGGTTGATGGTTTGCTTATAACATTTTTTTGAATTGCTTGGGTGGTATTGAGCAATGAAATGTTTTACAAATCAACTTGTAAATTTTGCAAATCAAACTTTTTTTAGTGTAGACTTAATCAGAGTAATGATCATTCATAATCAGACGAGTCAAATATGTCGATTACTGTTTTCGGCTGAACAAACAACAAAACTTCCTTTTTCCAATATTCCTCTTCTTGGCGTAACACATGATCCTCACATTTCACCTAGTAGTCTTTATGTATATTTGATACAGCCTGATTTGTAAGTGCCTCAATATCACATAATTTGAAAGTTGTATTTGTAGATGCTACGTGTCCTTTAACTTTTGCCCAAATTAGCTCTATAGGATTTAAGTGTGCATGATATGGAGGTAGTCTCAAACATCTATGACCATGTTCTTCAATTAACTTGTCTATTTTAAATATCTTTGTTCGTTGTGTCTGTTTTACAAGGTTAAGCAATTCGGGTTTCAAGTACCTGTCGGTAACTGGTATGTGTTCTTTTATGAGCCACGTTTTGATTGCATCTTTTGTACTTGATGATGTTGGGATTCTATCTTCTACGTTCACTACGTTATGGTATGAAGCATTGTCCATTATCAGACAAGAAGGTCTATCTAATATTGGAAGAATACTTTTTTCGATCCAGTCTTCGAATATGTGCCCATTCATTTCGGAGTGGTAGTCTCTATTGTCAATGGATTTTGAAATGAAAATTAGATGAGCATTCTGCAACAACCCATTATGTCTGCTACCTGCATGTGCAACTATCAAACGTTGCCCTTTACTACTTGGTACTGATCTTTTAATACTTCCATCTGCTAACTGCCATTCCTTTTCATTTGTATGATGAGCGTTGATCCAAGTTTCATCTAAATACACAATATCATAACCATTCTCGCACATTCCCTTCACTTCACGTAAATACTTGCTTCTAAGAGCTACCAGATGTGGCTTTTCACAAATAATGTTTTTTCCACCAGCATACTTTCTAAAGGTGAAGCCTGCATTTCTTACAGTTTTCCATAATAAAGTTTTTGATATTTCAATGTCGTTATTAGTTTTCAGCCAAATCTTCAACTTTCTAAGTGTCACTTCTTCGTTTTTATCAAACATTCTACATATTTCTCTTTTTACTAGGTCCTTATCGAAACTGTCTATCTTTTCTTTTCTTCCTTGCTTTCGTGAATTTGTTGGCAATAAATATCCGCTTGCTTCCACTATTCGATCAAATGAACGTTTACACAAACCTAAAATATGCATTGTTCTCTTCTCAGGATTTGATAAAGAACACTAAAGATGTCCCTTTTTACGCTCTCTGCAGAAGTATTGATAAATCTTTATAGCAATGTTATGCTCAGTAAAATATTTCGCTTTCAGATTCATTCTCACATAGACTTGCAGAAGGTAATATGCTTAGTGCCGCCTACATTCTGTAAATATTGAGACGTGCCTCTGACTTGTGACTTGAAATCGAGTCAATAGCCGTTTTTGATTTCACATAATTCTAAGTTCAGGAAAAATAATATTTGGTGCTAAACGGGAATTTCCATATGTAACATTGCTTTATACAAATGTACAGTGGAAACAACTACTTTTAGAACGGTGCACATTCTACCGTGAGGGTCATGCCTTTATATTTAATAATCAGCTGTGAGATGTAAGCATCTACATAATCCAGCGATTGTTTATAATTTAGATTAACTTTTTTTTAATATAGGTTAAATAAGGTATCTTTGATACTGGATCACATTTCTTTGATAAAAAAATATTTCTATAGCGACATTATTATTCTAAACCTAACTTCAAATGATCAATCCAAATGAACAATACGTTTTTGATAAAAATAATTTAACATCTCGGCAAACGATTCTGAACGGACTATAGTGATAAAAGTCACGTTCAGATTTGCTAATTGGGAGGGAGGATTTGCACTCTGCTATTCCCCTCCCATCCTTAGCTACAGGTCTGATCATATGTCATAATTCTACTTGTCCCTGTTATCCGTTCACCTGTTATTTGTGTTGTGCACACGTTAAACAATATTTGTGGTAATGGAGAACCCTGTGGAAGTCCAGAGCGTATGACTGTTGGTGTAAATGTCCAGTTAACACGTTTAAGAAAAACATGTTTATAAAGCATGGCAAGAGCAAACCAATTAATAATTAAGTGATTTACTTCAATTTTCAAACATTGATTCATTAAATTGTCCAATGGAACTCTACTGTATGCGTCTTCAATGTCTATTGCTGAACTAGTGTCTCATCAGTGAGTGGAAACCTTTAAATGCATCATGCGCAAAGACAGATGCATTACGCCAGGTCTTATTATGAAGATGCTCGCCTAGTGTCGGTGATAACATTTTGTTACTTTCTAGACTATACCCACTGAGTGTTTGTGGTAACAACTTGTTACTCTCTAGATGACAAAACAATTTCCATGCAACAACCTTTTTTATCAATTTGCCAATTGTGTTCTGCATTGTTATTATCCGGTATCCTTGCAACTCCCGTTGATCTTTGGAATCAAGTAGTCGTGCAACTAGTCCACTTCAATATTGCTATTCAACAAACTATTGTTAACATGTTTTCTAGTTCTTTAATTTTTCCAGATGTTCTTTTGCTTATATTCTCGTACCTACTGTCATCTGGTCCTGTATTTGTTAAGTGCAGCTGTGATGACTTCTACAGCTGTGATGACTTCTACAGCTGTGATGACTACTACAGCAGATGTTGCTGTTTCATACATAGTAGGCCTATGACCCATGCACGTTTATGAAACCCTTTTTCTTAATTTCATCATAGTTTCCCTTTCCTCCGTTCCTCCGACCAATTTGTAAGATATAATGTCCAAGAGGTGCTGCACTTTGTGTCGCCGTTTTGTGCCACTCGAGGGAGGTCAGCGCTCTGAAAGTTAGGTATACTTTCATGCTTTGCATAGATTGACTATGGACTGTTCATAGATTTATGCAAGTTCTAGAACAGCTTTAGTGTCCTCTCATTTGCAATCTTAGACAACATTACATTTTTTATTCTTTACAGATTTAGTAGTCTCTTGGAATTATGAATTTTTTCATTACTGATTTGCTTCAGTTGTAAAACAAGATCAGCCCCATGTTAATGATGGCTGATCGTATTTACACTTGCCGTTAAGCGTAAGTGGTGGGAGCTTAAGCTGTCGTTCCAAGGCCAGATGTGTCGCCTCAGTTGCATAAAGTCCAAGTTTATTCAAGGCTATCTTGATGTTTTCTATCCAACGTTTCCTTTGGCTTTACGCCCGGATATTATTTTGTTATATGCTCTTATTGGTATTTGGTTTGGGTTCATTCTCATAAGGTGATCGAACCATTTTACTTACTGGCTTTGGATATGTTCAATACATGGTATTATACTAAATCATTCCTAATTTATTCATTTCTTATTTCATCTAGTTTAGTAACCTTTGCAGCTTTTCTCAACTGCAATTATTTTATGAGACTTGTAAAGTATGAGACTTGTAAATTATGAGACTTGTAAAGTATGAGTACTTGCTTTCTGCTAGTACTATATTGATTAGTTATTGTAGATCTTTCTTTGTCTTGACAGTCAGAACAGTGTCGTATGCATGTCTCACGTTATTTATGTTATGCCACCCACTGAAATTCCTGAAATATTATCAATTGTTCGCAATATGTTTTCACTGTACATGAAGAACAGATCTGGTGAAAGTACGCATCCCAGTACACATTGACACCTCTATGGAAAGCACCCACATTATTACCCCAATAAGAAAGTCGTGGTGACGTGACATACATGATTAGATCTACATTTCTAATGTCACTATTGGAATTAAATGGATCATGGAACTTGAAATGTTATATCGTTATTTCACAATCTAAAATTAGATTACATCAAACATGATATGCGTAGAATGAAAGTTTGTTTGTTTGTTTTGCGTTCGCTCCATTGTAACCATCACGGATATCCGTGCGATTTCCGCCGGGAGCGTGATTACGTTGTGCCACCGTTATGCGCCTTGTAGACCTAGCACATCCGATTTCGGCATGCCTTGACAATTCTGGTGGACTACCCTTAGCCTGTGACAGCCTCTATATCTGTCTCCAGGCACGCGTTGTGGCGACTCTTCGTCCAGACGATTTTTGCTCTCGTCTGACTCGCACGAGGTGTTCCACTGTCTATGAACTTGCCTCGTGTAATTGGACGTGCTGTGCCTGTGCCTATTGGGTACTGAACCGTTTCTCATCCGTGAGCCTGGTTCCTTAAGGGGAAGAACTCAACAGAGGAGTTGGACCCTGGCTCTTTCGCCCTCTTAGCCGAGGTGTCATTCACCGACATCGTGTACCCCTTGTCCAAGTTCGAGTCTCACACCACGCGTTTGAGAGCAAGGCGTTCTCGAGCTGAGCGTCCTTGTCCCAATAGCGCCTGAGCACATCAGGTACTGAACCCTTTCTCTCTTCAAGTGTATTTCCGGTGTAGGAAAACCTGACAGTAGAGTTGGGCCAGGACTACCATCGTTGTCCCTTTCTTGCCTTAGCCCATCGGGTACAGAACCCTTTCTCTTCGCGAGCATATTTCCGGTTTAGGAAGGCTCGACATTAGAGTTGGATTAGGTCTTCTTGCTTTACCAAACGCCAATAAATGGGTCTGGGTCTCTGTCTGTAAGGAACACAGGTAACTAAAAGCTCTAGCTGACGGAGCTTGTAGTTCCCCTTTCCTAGGGACTTTAGAATGAAAGTGAATAATATATTAAGAATATCTTTATAAGCGAGATTAGATATACAGGTGCAGGAAAGATACAACCAGAAAAAAATCGTATATGCATAGTCAGGTGAACAAAAACATGAGAGAAGGGTAGGCAGGATTTTGGATGCAGAAATATTAGATACACGGTATCTTAATTAATATGGTGGCATGGCAAAGACGCTTCTGATACAATTTGGCATATAGACCTATACTAATCAAAGTGTCAGAAGATATTCGACTAAGAGGAGAGTGTCGCAGGACCACAACTAAGAATTGATAGCACCAAGTTTGAAACCACCCCCACCCCCCCCCCCCCCAAAGTAAGTCATACTGGACATTGAGTACCAGGAAGTTGTGCCAAAAATCTTATTTCATTCCTTTAATGGCCTCCTTCCCCAATAAGTCATTAAATTCCAGATAACGAGGAAATTAGCTTGTTTATGTAAACCTCGCCATTCTTACCGTATTGATGATGGTGAGAAATACAAAATCAATAGGCCCTATTACCGGAAGTAAGCTTCTCTAAGGACGCTTCCGTTTGAATGCTACATTTGTTTGGACTTGGTCGAGAAGTATATATACAAATGGCTGGTCTGGTACTAAATGTTGGAATAGGATTATTCATTCTTGCATTTATATGGATCCTAGCTCTGATTATATGTATTGCTTTTTCACGATCTCCTACGAAAATTTCGTAAGTAGCGAGGCCAGGATTATAGTCTGATTGATTATTATAAATTATTTTTTTTCTTCGCTCTTCGTAGGTACTTGGACAAAATTTTCAAGTTAGATAGTTACATAATTACAACTATAGTTATATAACCCTTAAAAATTTCAATTCAACGATACCTCAACCAAGTCTGTACGTAAATCGTAAAAAGAGTTATGAATTTTTTTTCTAATTAATTTGACATCAAAATAATTTACATGGAACATATAGAGGAATATATAAATAAAACTTGTGACTACAAAATGTAGCCAAGCTGATAATTTCTGAATTATCTTTGTTATTTTCAATAATACAATACACAAACTATACATTTTTGTGTTTGCAGAGACAAGACGCTTATGTTGATCACATTTATGGAATTTTCTGACGGACACAGAACTAATTAATATTCAAAATGGCTGCTAATTTGCATAATTAAAATGAAAATAAATTATGTATCTATTAAACATCATAAAATACCACAGGCACTATATTTTTGTATATGCAAAGACAAGACACATCTGTTGATCACATTTCTGTGATTCTCATATGAACGTACAACTAATTAATATTCAAAATGTAGGCTAATTTGCATAATTTAAACAAATTTTGATGTTTTAAATAATTAACTGCTGGTTTGGGCAATGTTTTACCCTCTTAAAAGTTACATATATAAAAAGAAAAATGGTTACAGAACTTAATAAATCTAGTTTCAAACACAAGAAATGATGCTAACATTATTTTAAACCCTGTCACAAGAAATTTATAGCCTAAGCAAAATTTCCCAGATGTCCAAGTACCTACTCTTCGCTGAAATATATAATTTGTTCTGTATTGTATTATTGAACATAACTAAGATAATTCAGAAATTATCAGCTCGGCTACATTTTTTGGTCACAATATTTATTTATATTTTCCTATAGGCGCCTATGTTTCATATGAATATCAGTATGCCATCATGTAGACTCAACATCGTAGTCAGATGTTAATTATGTGATGTTCGTAACTTTCCAAATGATACACTTTCTCCCCTTACCCCTGGTTATCCCCAAGATCTATGTATCCGACAAGAGCTATGCGATACCTACTTGACTGCCCAACAGCTGAGCATAGATTACAGTATTGCCGTGCACGGGCGTACCTTCAAATACATGCAGATAAGGAACACCCGTTGCATTCCGAAATACAGAAAGTTAAAGGCAGCAGACTCAAGAGAGGAAGGTCGTGGATGGGACGTGCTGAAGATGTAATACAAAGCGTGTGCCGATTACAGGATGTGGCAGTTGGTGCGGAATGGATAGGTCTACCCACAGATTTCAAAACTTGTTTGAGAGTAGTAATATCACTTAGCAGGGAATGCAGAGAATGGTGTCCCACAGCTGTGGAGAAAGAAGTGCAGGCTTTAATCAGTGAGAATACCAAAGAGGGGGATGTGATTATATACACTGATGGATCTGTAATTAGGCATGTTCGCAGTGCTTGGGCCTTTACAGCTCAGTGCGCAGGTAAAACGATCAAGGAGGAAAGTGGTGCCTTTGCGGTCACTACGAGTAGTATGACCATGGAGACTATGGCGGTGACCAAGGCATTTGAGTGGCTACGCACACAGAAAGTAACGCACGTCTGCATCTTGAGTGACTCTATGAGTATGATTAAGAAGGTACAAGTGGGTCTCGTTCGCGAACAGTGGATTGAGACCTTGAGAAATGCGAGCTTGAAAGCGGTTACATTTATTTTCGTGCCGGGACATGTGGGCATTCGAGGCAATGAAAGAGCGGATCAACTGGCATCGTGTGCGATTGAGGCAAGGGGCGATGGGGCAATGGATCGCGCTGACGTTTTGAACTCCTTAAGAGATATAACACGCGAGAGTGAGACGAATGTGGATGATGATTCCTTTTCAATGGCTAGGATTAAAGATCAGGGATTGAGATGCGGTGTTGCTAGAGGTGAGCATTTTGGAGGGCGCAGAAGAATGATGGTCAACCAGCATAGGACCGGTGCTGTCAGCAGAAGTGTGATGGCGGATACACTCAAGGAGAGATCGGAGCAACTATGGATGTGTCCAGTTTGCAGTGATGATGATCCGACGACTAACTAACTAACTAACTATGCTAGTATCGTCTTCTTCACTCTGTAGTAAATCAATAGCCTCCCTTATTACATCCTATCTCTCTTAAATATAGTACCATCAACCACATAATTTCCCTCTAATGGCTCAATCCTAGTTTGATTCTCCACTGTGACCTTTGTTCTACTTTCGAGGTATTACCTAACCTTTGAAGCGTGATTAGTAGAATTTTTATGTAAAATTAAGGTATATTAAATGAAAAGGCATATTAATTTCGTATTAGTATTTACATTAGGGATGGGGGTAAGGGTTAGGATCAGTTATAAATGAAAAAATAAATTAGTTATCAAAATTATAATTATAAGTGTGCTTGATGTCGTTTGTGTTGGGAGATGTGACATCACGGCATCCATTACTTCCAATAATTTCATTGGTGTTACACGGAAATCCATGACAACAGTGTGTTATTTATAGCACAACAGTGACTTAAACTAGGATTTAACCCTCTCCAATGAGTCTGCTCTTCTATTGCTTCTGAACTCCACATGACCAGAGCAATATATCGATAAAATACTTTTGACAACCGAGTTGTTCAGTAACAAGACCAAATATTTTCATAGCATGCACCTTTCTATCTTCTGTAGCATGCTCTGGGAGTCGGAGATTATCACAGTGTGAGTTTATTTTTCAGTCACTAACCAACAGAGTGCCCCAGTCACTGCTTCTACGTCTATTTTCATGCTCCATGTTGTAGTGAAGTAGACTAACAATTTTTCAAGCATCTTTTTTCTATTCTTGTAGACAACAAAACTCCATTTGCACTTACTCTGTCTCTGTTGACTAAGACATCTAGATATATATGATTGTGTCTTGCGGCTGTGAGTGCATATGGACAAGTTCTTGAACTGTGCCTTCTCACCTCAGTCCTGACACTAAACCTTTCCATACATGCTTTCTCCAGTTGTATTACTACAATTGCAGAGAGGTTTTCTCTTTGTCTATCTCCACCCATTCACTGCCTTTCCCTACTTCTTCTAAATTACACACTTTTAGCAACGTGTCCTCTGCTTCTTTTGTCCAAGACTTTCTGTGCTTAATTCATTGTCCTTTCGTCTCATCTAGATTTTGGTGTAAGGCATGGTGGTCTTTTTTGGCTACATATTTAGTTAGAGGTTTGTGAAACTGACCTCGTCTGTTACTATCAGGTAAATGTGCAGTGGGCAGGTATGAAGTACGGCGAAAACTATTATATATATATATATATATAAAATATCAAGCCTTTGGTCTCTCTAGGGGTTTGAACATTCTAGGGAATATAGAAATATAGGCGATGGGAGAATTCTATCCTTGGATATATTCCACATGTTTCTCATCTCTACCAAGTCCTTCATGGTGTATCCTCTCTATGTGTTTCTAGGCCTTCCCTGTTTCTTTTTACTCTGTAGGTTCCATGTCATTGATCTTCTAGCTATATATCTTCTTCTGCGATCAGTTTCCTCAGAAGTTTATACATGAAGGAGGGTCATATCCATGAGTTCAGTCATCAGCATGATGCAGGAGGTCCTCACGATTATTTTGGTTCTCAAGTCATTGAAGAGTGAACGTGTCTGCAGAATGTGTTCTGGAGTATCAGGACCCTCTTGACATAGGCATTGGTCAGTTTGGACAGCCTTTATTTTGTGGAGATGTGCTTGTAGGCATTGGTCAGTTTGGACAGCTTGTATTTTGTGGAGATGTGCTTGTAGTCTAGAGTGTCCTGTGAATGAGCCTAAAATTGTGGTTTCCTGTGATCCGCTCAGCTTTAGAATGTAGTCCTGTGGAAAGTTGCAGCCTAGCTATATAGTTTAACTTCTTCTTCGTCAGCGTTCATTCTCAAACTCCCGTTGGGTCTCCCTTGTAGCATGACCATTGTCATACTAGATTTCCAGTAGGATGTAGTCCAGAGAATGGAAATGCGTTGTGTCACCGTTTTATTTGTATCGATGGTCTGACACATCCGTCTTTGGCAGTCATAGTTTGGCAAGTTTTATTTTGTAATTGGCATCACAATTTAATGGTAGGCACAGTGACCACTGAAGTGGTTTTTAGCCCAGTAATCTGTGATACAATTCTCAGTTGAACAAAAATATTTTATACCATATTTGGCTCCTTGTTTTTTTCCAGCATCAATAATTTGGTACCAGAACAAATCTGGAAATGTAAAAATGGATTGCTTGAAGCTGAACACATTACCCCTGGAATACAATTTTTCTGCAAAAATAATATGTCTAAAACTGTATTTTCCATATAACACATTGGTTGGAAAAAGGACTACGTTTATCTTTTTTATGATGAATTATATTTATAGTTTGAATTTTTATGTTGAAATGAATTTATTGTTTAAATGTGTGTATATATTACCATTCATATGTTATCTTCCTTTTCTTCAGATCAATGGGCCCATTGTCTATCATAGCAGCTATAATTATATCAATAATTCTGATATTTATACCAAGAGAGAGCCAGTTCCCATCACTAGAGGAACAAAGTGTGGTATGTGCTACATAGTTTGTGTGTGTGTCTGGTGTTCTTATCTATTACATTGTTTATATAAAGTGTTTTTCTTGTTTACATGTGTGTTGTATCAGGGTAGACAACTATTTTTCCAGTGGCAACATATGGCTGTGAGACATGGGCAATGACATTTGCAATGGAAAAGAAAATATTGGCATTTTAAATGAAAATGTTATTGAAGGGTCCTAAGAATATCATGGACAGAAAGACGAACCAATGCTGATGTCCACAAAGATCTGAACATAGAAGAAGAATGAGTCTAGAGTGTCCTGTGAGGAGCAAAATTTGTTGTTTCCTGTGACCTGCTCAGCTTTAGAATGGGGTACTGTGGAAAGTTGCTGCCTAGCTATATAGTTTAACAAAAGTTTATCAAAAAATGCAAACTTTCATATTTCGGACATATAAAAAGATATAACAAGATAAAAAATGGTTTAGAAAGATTAATCATGAAGGAAAAAATGTCAGGAAAGAGAACAAGAGCCAGATCAAGACTACGATGGACACAAGATATCGAAGACCGTCTGAACATGACACTAGAATATGCTAGCCAGCTTGCACAGAACTGAGAGTATTACAGAGTGGAAGTGAGGTCAACATTCTGTCAAGGACACATCACATAGAGAGAGATCAGGGTAGCCAAATAATTCAAATTGTAATTGGTCAAATTTTAGATAAAATGTAGCAAAAAATTTGCAAAATTCCTAAATTGTGTTTAAAAATCCTCATGAAAATATAATCATCATCATCAGGTTAGCTGCAATAGACCTACAATACCATCTGTCTCTTGCTTTGGTGGTTCACTCTACCAGACTAAAACCTGTCCATCTCATAATTCCCTTCCACTTGTATTCCTGCCTACCTCTTGCTCACCACCTCTTGACTCTACCTCCAAGTAATATCTTCATTAGGGTGAAGGTCTTTAATATGTCCGAAGTATATTATGTTTTAAATTTGTATTTCTTTTTATAGTTATTTTTTCAAATGCAATGTTGTCAGAACCTCTTTGTTATCTTCTCCATCTTATGTATTTTTCTATATATCCACATCTCAAAAGCACTAATTCACTTTTATAGCTTAATAAACTGAGATTAAATTCAGTGCAATACAAGTAAAAGTTCTAATTTTAATACCTACATATAGGGTAAATAAACATTGAAGAAAAAAAGTTAAATAGCAGTTTTATGTTTAGCAATTATACATGATGGAAATTTCTACCAAAATTTCTTTATAAAGAAAGAGACAAACAAACATAGAATGAAACCACAAAATCAAATGGACACTAATGTTGATCCTGTATATTATTTAACATAAAATATATTTATATATTTTTAACATATTTGCTTGCCATTCGGAGCACAATTTTACTGCAGTCTCCCCGATCACTTAATAAATACATCTAAGAGTCTGAGTAGCATTCTGTTATTTGATTGTGATTTTTTGAAAGAATTCTACCTGTAACAATATTACTAGCTGGTGTGTGATCAGAATTTTCATCAATTTAAAAAAGAAAATATGTAAAGATAAATAATTTTTCAAATTGAGCAACAATACCAAAATGGCCAGAATTTAATTTTCATGACATTTAAAAATAGAAAAATTTCCCAAATTGGGCCACAAAATTACCAAGATGGCAACCCTATATTGTATTTCTATTTGTTTGTCCATATCTTTATAAAGACTTAAAGGTTAAAATTTGATTTTTGTCAATGTCAGATTGCATTTTAACATTTTAACTGATGTGTTTCATGGCTAAGAGGTTAGGACTTTGGTCTCATACCCATGGGTACAAGATTCAATCTCCGTTAAGACGGGGTTTTTTTCTATCAGTGTGCTCACCCTGAGCATGACGTGACAATAGCAAAGGCAAGCAGTCTTTATCACACATGCCACTTGAAACTTTCCTGCAACTCCCTAACTGGAAAAATTCCGTATTGACAGGTTTTAAAAAAAAACTGATATGTAGTGTTTTTTTGTGTTTATTTTTATTTGTTTATTACTGATTGGTTGAAGTTCAATGATGAAGGTCTAAACATTAAAAAAATTTTACTAATATTTTCCTTTTTTCCAGGTGTATGATTACAGTGTTATTTACCGGTCAAGTCTGATTGCAGTTATGGCACTTTCTGTAGTTGTTGGGCTAGTGTTCTTTATGATAAACCATGCAATGCAACCAATACAAGCTAAACCTCTTCGCAGATTTTACAGATAGGAGCACAACACTAACAATATCTACTAGTGTTTTAACTATATTCTGTAAGCAATGTCATGTGTACATTATATTTTGAGTAAGTATTAAATGTCTCAGAAGAAAGG
This sequence comes from Meghimatium bilineatum, assembly GCA_034231615.1. Lineage (NCBI taxonomy): Eukaryota > Metazoa > Mollusca > Gastropoda > Stylommatophora > Philomycidae > Meghimatium > Meghimatium bilineatum. The sequence continues at coordinate 59,073,897 of CM067304.1, forward strand.
CAAGAGCTACTCAATGTCTCACAGACTTCTCTGACACATGGTCAGAGTTTGGATAAAAATTCCAGATAGGACACATTAGTCACAATCGCCCATTCATCATCTTCAGCATTATCCCAGTTGAGCTAAATGGTCATCGTTGACTCCAACAGACGAACAATGTACTTGGAAGCAGTGTTTGTTTAGCTGTCAACATGGAGAGATTAAAACCTATAAATAACAAATGATACACAAAGTCTAACAATATTTGCTGCTGTTGTTTTAATGTGCACAAATATTTACATTATATATTGTGCACTGTTTAATATCTGTCAACTTGGAAAGATGAAAACCTATATAGAACAGAAGATACGCAGTCACAGAAACCCTTAACTCTTAATGTCCAACAAGCTTATAAAACAGTCAGTTAGGCCATATTAAGCTGATAAAAACCTTAATTTGTATAATCATCATCAAGTGCCATGCCAAATGGTGTTGCTGATCATATTTCCCCATGTACATCAATCTCTTATATATGTCATCATTTCTGTTGGTGTCGTCAGTCGAAGCCATTTAGTCAAACTGTCCAATGTCTTTTCTCTGGATCTTCCCCTTGATCTTTTGCCTTCTATTTTTCCTGTTATCATTATATTCTCAATGCCTCCTTTTCTCATTATGTGCCCAATAATGTTGACGGTCTTTTTCTTATATTATCAATAATGCATCTTTTGACATCCATCCTTCTAAGAGATTCTTCATTAGTAATCTTTGCTGTCCAAGGAATGCGTAACATTCTTCGAATAAACCACATCTCCGCTGCCTCCAATGATTTTTGTGATGTCTTATTTATTGTCCATGCTTCACATCCATAGAGTAGCACTGGTTCAATGAAACATTTGAGGACACGTTTTCTAGTATCCATCGATATGGAATTATTGCACATGATATTTTTCATTTTATGGAATGCTGCTTTTGCTTGTCCTATTCTGCTTATACTTTCGGTCTTGCATTTACCATCTGAAGTTATTAATGTTCCTAAATTTGTATAGTTACTTCTAAATATATTATGGCAGGGTAGGAAAACTCTTGGAGATAAAGAGTTAATGAAACAGAGAAACCTTACAGGACAGTTCAAGCCCGTAGATGCAGAATTGTGGGAGGTAGGGACATGGGTGAGTCTGTAGAGTCCAAATTTTTCCGTAGTAAATAAAGCATATGTAGTATTACGAGAGGAATAAGATGAGAATAAACTCCCTTTCCTAGCAGTTTTTCTATACAAACAAATCATGATTAAACATTCTCCAAAAATGAAAAGGATTGTTTTAAAAATAAAAAAGAAACACACACACTCCCTTCTTCCTACTCATGAAGCATGAATTCACAGGTCATATCTGAGGCCCTGGAACAGTTAAATGAATATATAAAAATTATGATAATTCAATACATGAATCCCAATTCATTGATTAAAAATATTTATAATTCTTTATGTTATTTATGATCGTACTGAAATTTTCTGCTAATGGTAGGTAACACATACATTTGTTATAATAAGCATAAACAAAGTAATATATCTTTAAACAACATTTTTAAATCTATGTATGTGAATCATTGATGTAATCCATTCACATTGAACCTGAGTACTTTTATACAATTTTTCACAGTTTACTATTTTTGATAAAGTTTTCTGTAAAGTAGTTTGTGCAAGATTCAAACACAACAGATTGCATGTTCAAAACTGTGTGATCGTGATGTGACATATTCTTTCCAGAACGTGGTCTTCCTTACGGATTTTCGGAACACTCCATGATTCTGGGCGAGTTGACCAGCTGCAGCTAGAAATGTTTATACAATCTGATACAATCTTATTTACAGTTTTTTCGTAACAGTGTGATAGATATACAAATCTGCTACCTTTTTAAAATTGTCTATAGGAGGTTGCAACTGTGGTAGACTTGTCTTCTATAATAACTAGATCATCATATAGAATTTTGACCCTGTTACTGCAGGGTCAGCATCCAACATTTGGATTTATGGCTGCTACGTACCACATGTCAGCTTAGTGTCACGGCTAGTTTGTACCTATATGTCACAGTCAAGAAGAGGGCGTCACCAGAGTGAAGTCTTTTAATAAAATGGAATGTGAAAGGCTATGTCCTCAATGCAGAGTTTGCAATTTGCATGTCCTAATTATTTATGAGTTTCTGCCTATATACCTATACTCAGTTGAAACCCTTATATGGAACTAGGGTATGAGACAGAGCATTCATTCATTCATTTTCCTTTTGCGCTGAAGTTAGGGCAGAGGTCAGATCTCTCCAATTCTGTCTGTTCAAAGCTATTCTGTGCAGTTCTTGAATAGTATGAATATTGGTTGTTTTACTTTCTCTAAGTATTGTTATTCTGAGTGTTTCTATTGGTCTACCCCTTGCTCTTTTGCCTGTAGGTATCCATTCAAGAGATTGGTGGTGTATTCTGTTGGTGTAGGACATGCCTGATGTGGGACCAATGGCATTTTCTGATAACATCTGTGATGAAATTTTGATGTGTCTTCTCTGATTTTATCATTCGATTTGAATTCACTCCAATGGGTGTTAGTTATCCTATGAAGACATTTGTTCTCGAAACTCAGTCATTTCTTTTCTGAAGATAAAGAGCTTTTCCAGCTCTGACATCCATATGATATTATTGATATAAAAAAAAATGTAGCGTCTACATCTTATGATGAGGTATGTTCTTTTCATCCGTGAAGGTCAGTCCAATTAAGTTATATCAATGCTTTTTACAATAAAAAAATAATGGAGGTCATGGTTCGACATACCTCCAAATAATATTTACTTTCTTTTTCCTGCATTTCTCGATTTATGAGGATGCGCATGAGCTTCCAATTTCTCCTACCCCTAAAGGCTGGTGTGGATTCCCTAACCAGATAAAGATTGCCTTATTGGGCTATACTTGCCTTCTTATGTCAGAGAGATCATCACATCATGTAATCTTGTGTTAGCACATAGTAGTAGTGGACAAAATGAATTGGAAAATTTACAAACTATTTTTAAAACCGGGTTGCATGCAGATGGTCTGGGTGGTTGTATTAATGCGCGTAGTGACGTCTGGTCTAGGAAGGATGCAGTTTAGTATCAGCTCTTCTAGATCCACCAGAGCTATCTTTCGATTTTTTATAAGGAACTAGCTTTACTGCACAAGAGGCATTCCTAAATCTACTGTACTTGCAGTTTCATCAACCATCTAATAAGCTCAGTGTCCCAATTATTTTTGGATTGTGTGGTTCTTGTGATTTTTCCAGAGAGAATGCATTTCCTCCATCTCACTTGGTCACTCCCATTTCTGTCATTCTCTGTACATGTACATCGTCTCTTTCAGCATCCTCTTCATTGTTTTGTAGTGTATCATCCATGATTTCTTTAATCAATACCGAATTGTCTCCTCTCATAGGTTTGGACATTTTGCTAACACAAGAATTTAACCAGTGTTCATAACAAAAAAAATTTTATCTTCAATTTAGTTTTAAAAGACTAGGCTGATTTTTTAGAGGACCTCACTTTCAACAGTGGACATGAATCCAGCATGGATGTGTACATAAATGTATGCTGGTTTCAGACACTTTTGTTAAGAATTGAAAAAAACAGGTGTTCCCTGGAGATTGTTAAAAATATGTATTGACCATCTATTGCCGACAGTCATGGTTCACTTGTCTCAAACTATTATCCCTCTCCTTGTAAAATAGTGAACAATAGAACACCCCCCCCCAACACACCATTTATTATCATGACCATATATATTATAAAACCCAGTGGCTAATGGGAAATCAAACTTTCTTAATGACTCATTTGATTATGCATGTGATTTTTATGTCACTGTGATTATATTTTGTGTGACAATCAATGACAAACAAGGAAATAGTCATATTAGTCATTTTAAAAAGCATTATTTCCCATTAGTCGACATGTTTTTATTATAGATGATGTCCTATAACTACCTTGTTATGTTTTTATTATAGATGATGTACTATAAGTACCTTGTTATGTGTTTATTATAGATGATGTACTATAAGTACCTTGTTATGTTTTTATTATAGATGATGTACTATAAGTACCTTGTTATGTGTTTATTATAGATGATGTACTATAAGTACCTTGTTATGTTTTTATTATAGATGATGTCCTATAAGTACCTTGTTATGTTTTTATTATAGAAGTTGTACTATAAGTACCTTGTTATGTTTTTATTATAGAAGTTGTACTATAAGTACCTTGTTATATTTTTATTATAGATGATGTACTATAAGTACCTTGTTATGTTTTTTTATTGTAGATGATGTACTATAAGTACCATGTTATGTGTTTATTATAGATGATGTCCTATAAGTACCTTGTTATGTTTTTTATTATAGATGATGTACTTTAAGTACCTTGTTTTCTTTAAAAGAGCCAACTATGTCCTTCCATTAAGGACCTTGTGACTTTCTATACAAAAAAAATAAACAATGCACTTGTATATACTGGGGGGAGGTGGGCACAAAATATGTATGTGATTTGTATGTGATTAAAGTGTACATGATTAAAGTGGTAATCCAGCCCTAATGATTCCAGATTATTATTAATCTCAATTGTTGGCTCGGTAACAGACTTGATACCGACTAATCTCAGAAATTCAACGCATCGAATTAGCTCGTGGTCAAGAGCTGATCGCCCAGGTTGTACTGGTAATTTTTTTGGATTACTTTTGGATTTTTATTTTTTAAATTTTGGATATATTAATGACACACCTAAAAACTCAACAATTGTTGAATAGCAATGTCATGTATAGGATAAGCTTAATTTGTCTGAAGGTGGCTATAGAATGTAATGCCACGAATCGAGCAGTCGGTTACTTCAAATCCTATAGAATGTAATGCCACGAATCGAGCAGTCGGTTACTTCAAATCCTATAGAATGTAATGCCATGAATCGAGCAGTCGTTTACTTCAAATCCTATAGAATGTAATGCCATGAATCGAGCAGTCGGTTACTTCAAATCCTATAGAATGTAATGCCATGAATCGAGCAGTCTGTTACTTCAAATCTGACTTTGCCATGAGCAATCTTGAGAAATTTTACAGATAAAAGAATTGACTACCTCCCAAAAGTCAGAAATATGTGATAATGGCAACTCGAGAAATGAGATTAAGTATGTCAAGGTTGAATATGATTTGGAAAATTAAGATCAGTATTATAGTAAAGATCAATCTATTCAGGTGGTTAGTGTTAAGTATACTTTTATACAGATGTGAAAGTTGGACACTCCATGCAGTCAACGAAAGAAGCATCCAAACTTTTGAAAACCAGTGCTACGGACATTTGTTAAGAATTAGTTACATAGAACTCAAGACAAATATATTTGTCCAGCAGCAAATAAACAAACTTGCAAGATATCAAGAAAAATTGTGGCAGTAGATGGATTGTAAACATGTTTGGTTTGGACATTTAACGAGACATGACTCACTTTATACAATTATTTTTCAAGGAACAGTCGAGGGTGGAAGGGGAGGAGAACAGAGAAAATCCTGGATTGATAACATCAAGGGATGATCTGGGCTTGATTTTTCATTTTTCTACACTCCTTCGAATGGCGAAGAACAGTTTTTTGGAGAGCGTCTTTTTGGGCTGTTGTATCCAGTGTGGCACCCCTATCACTCTGACGGGTTATGGGTCTTATTATTCATCATCACGTGACATTCTTTCCATAACATAGTCCTCCTCATGGATCTATTGAATTGTCCTCGGTCTTCAGAAAGTTGTCCCACCTCCTTTAGGGACATGTGAAGGAATTCCTGTATGTCTTCTGTCCAATGGCATCTTGGTCTGCCTTTACCCCTGTTACCTTCTATCATTCCCTCCAAAATCACTCTCTTCATACCATCATATCTCTTAACGTAACCGAAAAAACCTAGCTTTTTCTTTAATATAGTGTTCAGAAGCCAGCCCTCTTGGACGATGATTGTGCTTAGCACCACCTGGTTTGTTTTCTTTGCTTCCCATGGTATTCTCAAAACTTTTCTGTAGCACTTTAATTCAAATGATGTTATTCTTTTGGACAATGTTTTGTTTATGTCTTATTGTTACAGTCAAATCCAATTATAACGGCTTAGTCCGAGCAGACAAAATATATACGTAATAAAAGAACTTCACTATATAGGTCTACAGTATAAACAATTAATATAAAAGGGGATTTTGAAAAGTGTTGTTATATAGGAAAATATGTTATAAATGGATACGCTATAGAAGGATTACAGTGTATTATTTATAAACAGTAAGAACATAGGTCTTCAGCAGGCTTAATCAGAGCAGTAGTGAGCATCTTTGTTTTGTTACATTAATCAATTACCGGAATATACCACTTCGAGGTTGAGAGTACGATTCCTGTCATATTTCGATAGTATGAATTTACTATGACCAAATAACACTTAATGAGAATGAACCATTACTGGCCAGCAGCAAGAGCATTTAACATGAGAATGAAAAAAGGAAGAGGCAGAGGAAGACAGAGAAGAAGGTTGATTGAATGACTTAATAAACTTTGAGCATTATGAGACGTCAGAATATTACTGCACATCAAGCGACCAAAAGTGTCATAGCCTGAAACAGATCATAATTTAATTTGGCGACTCCTAACAGCAAAATTAGAAAAATGATAATAGATAGATAGAAGATTTCTGACAGAGTAGATAGAAAATTTCTGACAGAGTAGATATAAGATTTCTGACAGAGAAGATAGAACATTTCTGACAGAGTAGATATAATATTTCTGACAGAGCAGATAGAAAAGTTCTGACAGAGTAGATATAAGATTTCTAACAGAGTAGATATAAGATTTCTGACAGAGCAGATAGAAAATTACTGACAGAGTAGATATAAGATTTCTGACAGAGCAGATAGAAAATTTCTGACAGAGTAGATATAAGATTTCTGACAGAGCAGATAGAAAAGTTCTGACAGAGTAGATATAAGATTTCTAACAGAGTAGATATAAGATTTCTGACAGAGCAGATAGAAAATTTCTGACAGAGTAGATATAAGATTTCTGACAGAGCAGATAGAAAATTTCTGACAGAGTAGATATAAGATTTCTGACAGAGAAGATATAAGATTTCTGACAGAGCAGATAGAAAATTTCTGACAGAGTAGATATAAGATTTCTAACAGAGCAGATATAAGATTTCTGACAGAGATATTTAGAATTTACAACTCAAGAACTTTTGAATCATACCCCCACCCACACCACTGAGTGAGTATAATGGGTTGAGTGATAAAACACTTAATTAATATCGGAAACAAGTTACGAGAACCATCAACACACATACTTGACCACAGGTTCTCATAACCATCAACATTCATACTTTACAACATGTTCAGATAACCATCAACATTCATACTTTACAACATACTTTGAGAACACCCTAGCAAATGTGAATTTGCCAAGAGTGCGTGTACGTCGAGATATTATCCAGTAAGCGATCGCATAATAACAATCAGATTACAGGATAAAAGGAAAAATGTGTCAATAACTGGGATATACCCTCCAACAACAGCGGCAAATGAGCTGGAATTAGATTATTTCTACAAAGAACTACAAAGTAACACTAAACGAAATAAACAAACAAGATATAAAAATAATTATAGTGGGTTTTAATGCCACAGTTGGCAAAGAGAGAGCTTCACAAGAATATAATATACAAGGAGACATGGACTGGGAATCAGGAACGATAGGGAGAACGCCTAGTCGGTTTCTGCACTGAAAACAATTTGTCAATCATGAATACATTTATCGAACAATATCCAAAACGATTGTATACATGAAGATCACCGGATGAACACACGAGAAACCAAATAGATTATATAATAACACAAAGGAGATGGAAATCATGCGTAACATCAAGTGAAACACTACCAGGAGCAGACTGTGATACAGATCACCAATTGCTTTCAGCTAACTTTATGATAAAAATGAAAAAAGATCAACAAAAACAGCATCTTATTGAGATTCGAAACATCAAAGATTCCTATAGAATAGAATATTGAAATACAAAATAAATTTAAAATACACCTAAATACAGTGGAAGAAACAACCCCGGAAGAACTGGAAAATAAAATAACCGAAATCTTCATTCAAACAGCAGGGGGAAAAACATACCTAAAAAGTTATGGAAGCATCAAGAATTTATATCAAGAGAACTATGGAAAATATCATAAAAAGAAGGAAAATAAAACAACAACGAGGAATACAGGAAAATATCAAAGCTAATAAAGCAACAAATTAGGTATGACAAAGAACAATATATAATCAAGGCATACAGGGGAGTAGAAGAATATAAACAGTAAGGAATCACGAAAAAGATGTATGAATTAACGAAAGCATTAAAACAAAATAACTTCAAATCAGCACTAAAAGTATTTAAAGAAACAACAGAGAAAATACTAAAAGATTGGAAAGAGATAATACAAAGATGGAACGAATACTGCCAAGAGATGTACAAAGGTACACACCACATCCCAGAAGTAAACATAAAGGAAACAGCAAAAGAACCAGACCCAACGATAGATGAAATTAGGCATGCAATAAAAAATCTGAAGAAACATAAAGCTCCCGAAAATGACGGTTATACCACAGAAATGATACTGGCTGGAGGAGTGAAAGCATGAAATATACCATAAGTTATGCTGCAAAATTTGGAGGAGCGGAACATGGTCCGAAGATTGGAAAAAATCAATATATATTCCCCTACCCAAAAAAGAAAATATTCATTTATGTATAAACTATAGAACAGTAGCATTAATTAGCCAAGTGAGCAAGATCTTACAAAGAATATTTATGAAAAGAATACAGCAAAAATTAGAAATCGAAGTTAACGACGTACAAGCAGGATTTCGGCCAGGTAGAAGCACACAAGATCATTTACTAAATATGAAATTCATTATCGATAAATCTAGAGAATTCAATGCAGTTCTATACATGTTTTTTATCGACTCAAAGCATTTTATTGCGTACAACATCAGCAACTATAGAAAATAATGAGAGAAATGGGCTTCCCGGAACATCTAACATATCTTATTGAATCACTGTACTATAATCATCTAGCAGCTGTGAGAGTTGAAGGTGATGTTTCAGAATGGTTCTCGGTAGATAGTTGGGTGAGACAGGAATGCACCCTATGACCATACTTATATAATTAATATGCGGAATTATCTCTTATTGTTACTCCGAGAATTCTACGTAGACAGAACATTCCTGTTGTAACAAGTTTTCTTTTGGATTATGTTGTTAGTGTCCACGCTTGACATTGGTAGCATAGTTATGGTATGATGATTGTTTTATATAGTGCAGTTTTGGTGTTCATATGCTCACATATGTGTTTTTGAAAATAGGAGACATCTACCCCAAGATCCGGTATGTTATGTTGCATCTATGCTGGATTTCTTTGGTGTTTTTCCCCTTCGATGTTATGATGCTTCAAATATAAGTGAATTCTTTCACCTGTTTATGTTGTTGATCATCGATTAGAATAATGGTGTTTCTTTCTGGGTTTTTTTTTGCGACTGACATTACCTCAGTTTTTTTTCCTGTGTTTATCTTCATATTAAAGTCCCTACATGTTGTGTGTAGTCTATACATATGTTGTTGTAGTTGTTCATTCGTTGTTGATATTATTGCTTGATCGTCTTCAAAAAGGAGTTCGTTCAGCAGATTGTTTATGTTGTCTTCTTCATTAGTGTTGACAATTGTACATATGCAATCGATATATGTGATTAATAATAACAAGGGAGATAGAACACATCCTTGTCGACTCCAGAGCGTATGGGGTATTTATTTTAAAGCTCAACTCTCGTTTTAATTGCACATCGACTGTCTGTATAACTACTTCTACACAAGTTGATTAGATGTTATGGAACCACATATTGTGACAGTATTTCCCAAAGTTGGTGTCTGTCTACTCTGTTGAAGACTTTTTCTTGGTCGACAAACGCGATATACAATTCTTTGTTGTTTCAGTTGTTGCTTTTTTTCTGACAATTGTCTGAGTGTAAAAATGACATCTGTACAGCTTTTGTTCTTACGGAATCTCATTTGAGTGTTGCTGAGCTGTGGTTTTTTTTATAGTGAATATTGTTTTTGTTATGAAATGTTCTTTTTATTTGCATTGTTGCTGATGAAGGTTCAAATATTTTATGGACAGTGGAGACTAACTCGTAAACAGTTTGAGAATACCTGTATTTAGAATAACTTTCAAAGTGTGCACGCCTCAAAATTGCGCACCGAAGCACAAAACAGAAGCAAAATATCACATGTTGGTTTGTTCTTTCTTCAGCTGCACTCATGCAGATTAAACCTTTCAAGGAAGTTTATATAAAAATGATGACGCTATTTATTCTATCCGGGGTAACCTATTATTGGGTACATGCGGAAATAGGTTAAAAATGTGATCAATTATGCTGACATACATACCAACAAATAAGCACAATGACAGACGGAACTAGAAAGCTTTCATCAGAACGAAAGATTAACAGCAAATCTACATAGAGACAAACATAAAATAATAATAAGACTCATAACCTGCTATGGTCTTAGTTATGCCATACTGGAGATTCATCACAACCCCCCCCCCTTTTTTTTTTTTAAAAGACAAACATAAGCAATAGCGAGAATATGAGGAAGAATGATAGATGGAGTATATGGTTCATCATTATCAAGTACCGTGCCGAATGGCGTTGCCGATCATATCTCTCCATGTACATCGACCTCCAATATATGTCATCATCTCTGTTGTTGTCGTCAATAGAAGCCATTTAGTCAAACTGTCCAATATCTTTCCTCTGGATCTTCCCCTTGATCTTTTCCCTTCTATCTTTCCTGTTATCACTATATTCTCAATGCCTCCTCTTCTCATTATGTACCAGATAAATGTTGATTGACTTTTTCTTATATTATCAATAATGCATCTTTTGACATCCATCCTTCTAAGACATTCTTCATTAGTAATCTTTGCTGTTCAAGGAATGCGTAACATTCTTCGAATAAAGCACATCTCCGCTGCCTCCAATGATTTTTGTGATGTCCTATTTATTGTCCATGCTTCACTTCCATAGAGTAGCACTGGTTCAATGTAGCATTTGAGGACACGTTTTCTAGTATCCATCGATTTTTCATTTTATGTAATGCTGTTTTTGCTTGTCATATTATGTTTATAATTTCGATCTTGCATTTACCATCTGAAGTTATTAATGTTCCTAAATATTTGAAACTATTCACCTGTTTTAAATTTTTCTCATTTAATACTATTTTGCAATTTGGTGGGATACTATTCCTGATATTATCATTGTTTCTGTCTTTTTTATGTTTAAACTAAGACCTTTCTGTTCACTTTCTATCACCGTCCTGTTTAATAGATCTTGGAGATGTTCTTGGCTTTCTGCTATCAACACAGTATCATCTGCATAGAGTAGATTATTCATATTGTGTCCTCCTATTTTAATGCCTGGCATATTATAGGGTTAGGTAGATGTTAAAGCATGTAGGCTAAATGATGGAGAATAGATAATAGAGAGGATGAAAAGAAATGAGGAGGGAAGACAAATCCCTGCGCGACTAGAAGAGAAAGCTACACAGACTAGGAGAAGAAAAGGTAGAATGAAAAGGAAAATAAAAGATAAATAAAGATGGGTGGACAATACGTAACTATGGGTCGGCACAGACAACCCGTGTTAGGATCCTCCAGAAACAATGGTGATATCTGGTTACGATATTTCTCGCCATACCATATGTGTGTATCTGTGTAGATTTTAATTTTGTGTCTTACTGTCTTTCGTTCTGATGAAGGTTGGAACTTCGGAGTTCGTGGTGTCTACCAGAACCGCAACATCCACTATTGTTTATGGTTATAAAGCTCTGAAATGACCAAACTGGATAAACGTTCGCTGTTGAAATGAAGGTACCTCACCATAATTGATACATTTTACTTAACACCCAAAATATTATGATAAAAGCTTTCTTGTCGAAGCGTCGTCTGTCCATGTGTTTGGTTGTTAGTATCATCATCATGTGACATACTTTTCAGAACGTTGTCTTCCTTATGGAAATGAGCACTCCGCGATTCTGGGTGAGTTGACCTGCAGCAGCTACAGACATGTTTAAGAAATCTCATATATCACTACACCATTATCATCTTGGGCGCCCTGTTCCCCAGTTGCCGTTAACTCTGCCTTCAGCTATTAATCTTCCCATGCTGTTATGTCTCTTTATATGATAAAAAAAAACACAGCTTTTAGTTAAGATATTGTTAAGGACCTAGCCCTCTTCGACGTTTATTGATCTTGATGTTGTTAGTATGTTACGTTTAAATTAGTTACACTGCAACCTATTTCCGTTTGTACCAACATTTGCATTGTTTCACTAGAGCGTCCACATTTCCAGCGCGTTGGGCGTTTCCTGACACTATTTATATTAATCTATAATCGAGTAGTTATATTTTCAACAAATGAAACAAGAATTATAAATTTATAGAATAGGAAGATCTGATATATATATATATATATATATATATATATATATATATATATATATATATATATATATATATATATATATATATATATATATGCGTTATAATTAATCGATATTAATTGATTAAATTTTTTCCAATTAATCGGGAAAAAAATGTTAATCGGTACCAGCACTTATATATATATAAGGTGAAACCATCATGTGATTTAAATGAAGAGTAAAGTTTGCACAGCTCAGCAAAAGACTCGATGAAGCTTTGACACAATTTTTAAAACTAGATTCTATTGTCTGACTTTGTGGCGGCATGGTACAGAACACGTCTTTGACGGCCAATGTACTGAGTTCAAATCCCGCCGCAAGCAAGTGTGCATCCGGATCGTTCAGAAAGATATGGCAAACTACTGAACGAGTTTATATAGCCTAGAAAATCACTACAGCAAAAAATGCTGGGTTGATGGTTACGTCCTGAATAGGATATGCTATCAATTTGTTGTTTTAAAAAAAAATATTTTATTGTGATCTTTGACACTTAATAAAACTGGGTAACTATGACACACACGATATGCATGCGTCATAGATCTGGTACTTTGAAATCTTAAAATTAAATTTGCTATTCAAACTCCTTTATTATGTAAATTATACACAGTGGATGTTACTTTGAATCTCCAACTTCTTGACGTAACAAGTATCTCTTAATAATTCGTTGTCGGCGATATGGAGTTGTGAATGAATTAGTCATATGTTTTTAGAATCAAGTGATATTTAATTTAAATTTGTGAATAGTCACTTCACATGATACTAAGACATTTCTTAAAGAATTTAAATATAAGTCTTCGTTAATGAGAAAACGTATATTTATATATAGAACTACACGACAATGTTAATAATACGCTTCGAAATTACGAATAGAAAAATAACATGTTTTCCCACAATTCATTGTGTCACCTATTCATGCAGCAACCCGTGTTTAAATTGTGCATGTCTCGATGAGTCAAGGTTTAGATGATCTAATATTGCCCTTCAATTTGGTTTCTGTTATTTTGGTAGATAAATATAATGAAAAAAAATATGAAATGATTTAAATAAGTTTTATGTTCACCAAATAAAAGAAAGAAAATATCAACGTTTCGACCAAAGGGCTTTTATCAAGTTAGTAACAAACACAGAGAAACGAAGAAACAATAGTATAGCTGACGACTACATGGGATTATTTAGTCTGCTAGAAACTATAAGAAAGGGGAATCTATATATTGTCTTCTCCATAAATGTTGTTAGAAACCGTGGGGAGTTGAGTTTTCTGTATTTGGTCATAGTTGTTGCGTTTGCCATGGTTAGCCTGTGGTTTTTGTATAATCTCTCTGATTGAATTTTCCCATCTTGTTCTTGGTCTTGCTCTTGCTTTGTAGCTGTTCTTTCTGCTGTAGTACGCAAAGATGGCTGATTGTGATGGTTCCATTCGTATTAGGTGTCCGAACCAGTTGATCTGCCGTCTCTCTCTATATTGTTTACATGATATGGTGTTTATACTATCTCTCTGATGTCTTCATTTCTCATTCGATCTCTTCTAGTGGCGTTTATAGCCTTTCTCATGCATTTCATCTCACATGGTGTAATCTTTCTCATGAGTGTTCTTGTCAGGATCCATGTCTGGCACCGGTAATATAACGTTGGAATAAAGATGGTGTGTATTACCTGTCATTTGGTCGCCATGTTGATCGCTGAGTTTTTAAGCAGCGGTATCAGTTGGTTACAGCGTTTGCATTTTTGTGCATTTCATCTCAATTTCTCTATTAATTTTGTTGTCTTCTGTAAAAATGTTTCCTAGATATTTAAATTATGATGTCTGTTTTAGTTTTGTGCCGTTGACATACACATTTAGTTCTTCTATTGCTCTGCATATTTTCATAGTTTCTGTTTTTATGTGTTTAATCTCACATAGTTTATCACATATCACATATTGTTTACATATTACATATTACAAAAAATTACATATAACAATCATATTGTAATGTTCACATGCTATCTGTAATGAATTTGTGTATATTTGTAGTTTGTCTTCAGTTTCATATATTAGACCTTGATCATCTGTGAAGAGTAGATTGTGCAGAGAGTTACTTAAGTCTTTTGATGTTTCTGAGATGTGTTCGCTTCTTGCGTATGCCTATTTCGCTATCCTGTCCATGTATGTAACAAACAGCAGTGGTGATAGTAAACATCACTGTCTTACTGCTGTTGTTGTTACGCATGTGGTTGCATCTGTGGGTCCCATCAATGGCCCACTAGACAAACCACACATGTAACAGAAAACCTTAGTAGATTACATGCCTTTATATTGAGGTTATCTTCTTATAGAAGCTTCATGGCATGTCATCTATACAATTATGCTTTTATTTTTTTGTTGAAATGTATTTCATGTTTGCTTGAATATATGTATGCACCCTCTGTGGTTGGGAGGGAGCCAGAGATGTACTGTGCAGCACTGGGGAGGAGGAAACTGACAGCACTGTATTTTCCTATAGCTTAGACCCATCATAGAGGCACAGTGACTCAGGACGTGACAATCCTTTTGACTTGAACATTTGGTTGCATGCCTGGAGCAATAGAGAAGTTCGGCATAACCAGTAGTCAATTGGTGGCGGGGAATGAACACAGTGAACTCTATCTTGGCTACAGTGGCTCGGAGCAGTGCATAGGTTGAAACCTGCCTTCCTGGATGTGTGATAGTTATTCTCTGGCTCTGACCCGGGGTGGGCCGAAAATCCACAGACTTCCTAGCAATATAATGCCGTTTAATGGCATTGGGTCAAAGGGCATGAGTCCATGGACCGCTGGATCAGCAACCAACCAACCAACTGCTGTTGTTGTTTCGAATGATTCTGTGAGTCCTTCATTTGTTCTTATTATACTTTGTGAGTTTCTATATAGTGCTTTTATGGTGTCTAGTAATTGTCCATGTATTCCTCAGTCTTCTAATATCTGCCACAATTTGTCCCTGTCAACGGCCTTCTCTTGATCTACAAAGGTAGTGTTTAGCTGTTGGTCATTTTTTCAAGTTCCTTTTCGGTTATGTGATTAAATACACACAAATTTCAATTTGAATCTTCCGTGAACACAATAACACTGTTACTTCTCTCAATTTTTGATTGATGTTCCATACAAAGCCTTAATTTAAAAAAAAAGCTTGTTTGTTTGTTTATTACTGCATTTGCCTTTCTTGAGAAAGTCACGCTCTTTTCAACCGTGGAATAGTTTTCTTTGGTTATATCGGGACATGTCTTGTGGTCGAATGACCTGGGTGGTGTCCTGTTAGGGACTGAGGGAATGACCTGGGTTCTGATCTGTCCTGAAAAGGACATTAAATAGTGGGGGGGTGGGAGGGTGGATTAAAGGTTAGCCCTTAAAAGGACTGTTATGATAAATCATTGAATGGTGTTTTGGATCCTCGTTTGCTGTTACTTATATAAAAAGCATGAGCGATGGTACACATTTCCTCTAGACTTGGTGGACCTACTGGGGGGGGGGGGGGTTTAAATATAAAAATATGAAATATAAATGGACTAGTCACGTGGTTGTCGGGATTGAGACTTGAACACCACAATAACCGAGCTCCAAAATACATCAACAATGTAAGATACTTTGTCACAATATGGGCTGCTCTGTTTTTACTAATAATGATGTTAGTGTATTATATATAGATCAAGTCAATAAATCAAGAAATGAATATGGACTGGATATAAATATCCACAAAAATAAAAAAAACTATAATAATCAGCAGGGACACAGACAAAAAATTACATGGAGAGATACTACAACAAGTAAAACATTATCAATATCTTGGACACATAGTCACAAATGATGGCAGATGTGAAACAGAAGTTAAAAGGAGAATAGGAATGACTAAAAGTACCTTCAATGACATGAGGAAAATATTCACATCTAAACAAATTACAAAGTTAAAAATGTGAATTATAAAATGCTACATCTATTCTATATTAATGTATGGATCAGAAACATGGACACTAAATAAACAATTAGAAGACAGAATTGATGCCTTTGAGATGTGGGTATATAGAAGAATAGGGAGAACATCAAGGAAAGAGAAGAAAACAAATAAAGAGGTGCTAAAACACTTAATATGAAGAAAGAACTACTAAGAGAAATAAAGATCAGGCAAATACAATATTTTGGACACATTAAAAGACATGACACCTTATTGAAGACCTTACTAGAGGGTAAAGTCAAAGGGAGGCAAACAAGAGGTAGACAAAGATACAAGTGGGAGAGTAACATCACAAGATGGACAGGTTACAGTCTAGCAGAGTGCACCACCAAAACAACAAACAGTGGATGTTGGAGATCTGTTGCAGCCAACCTTCGTTGCGGAGACGGCACTTAATGATGATGGTGATATATGACATTGTTATTCAAATGTTGAATTTTATGCACACTAATATGTCCAATCGTGTCAGCCAGTGCAATGTGTATGATTGGCTGTCGAACCGCGAGCAAGTTCGAGCCAGTTTAGTTTGTGAGCCGCACCAATTATTACTAAAGTGATATTTTGCATTTCTTTTGGGAAAAGTGCTGACTTGGTGGTTAGATGGAATTTCCTTTCAGTCACAAGTCACGAGCGACCTATCCATTCAAGGGTAACAAAAAGTCTGCGCGTGATGATGAGAAACCAACCATATGCTTCGTCGCGCTTGATCGATATAGGTCCTACTCTTCTAAGGAAAGTGTTGATATTTGCTGGTTTAACTTTATGATGTTGTTCATGTGGGATATAATTATTTTCTAGAGTTTTTATGTTATAAATTCTACTTTATATAACCTCACCCATTCACAAATATTTTTTATATATAAAAATAAAGAAAAATTGGTTAAAACATCATAGGACCATTATTTGAAGGGGCACAAAGAGGGAGTAAAGAATAACGACACTTTTCTTCCATATATGTCATAAGGAGCGACTGCGGGGGTTTTCGGGGTAGAACTGACTGTCATTCCACTGAGGGGCAAAGTGGTACTCAATAGCTATGCTGAAGTCTGATGTATGAGGTCGAACAAAGCAAATATCACAGCCAAACTATAAACCATTCCGTTCTATGTACTACACCCTACCATTCTGTAAGAGTTTAAGAATGAGCACAGAAGAAGACCCAAAACTATGATGAAGTTGATGAAATTTTGACGATTTACTCACTACAGTTGGAGGAGATTCGGTCACTATATTATATATCACGACGTATTCTTTCCTACGCGCAGACACCAACAGAATGCACCACAAATCTCTTGAATGGATACCTACAGGCAAAAGAGCAAGAGCTAGACCAAAAGAAACACTAAGAAGAACAATACTTAGAGAAAGTAAAACAATGACTTTCATACTATAATAAAACAATAATATTCATACTATTCAAGAACTGCACAGAATAGCTATGAAGAGATAGAATTGGAGAGATCTGACCTCTGCCCTATGCGCTAATTTCAGCGCAAAAGGAAAATGAATGAATGAATTCTTTTCAAATCGTTGTCTTCGTATGTGGATACTCTGAGCGCCTCTTTGTCCCGGGCAAGCAGGTCTGCATTGGCCAGAGATATATGCATACATTCTTCGATGTCACTGGTCCATCGTCTTCTTGGTCTTCCTCTTCTTCTCTCACCCGGCACTCTTCCCTCTAGAATCAGGGAGTGGCAAACATTGCTAATGTTACATTTTTGCCTTACTTATTTTCTGTCTGTCCTGTATACAAAATGGTACCTATGAAACAAGAGGAGAGGAAAATCAAAGGGGTATCTTTACCCAGTGATCCAATCATTGGGTATGAGATATTGGGAGGTTAGTATGGAACAATTTAAGGAAATGAACTAAGCACCTCGGAATATCACTTTTAGAACTAAGTCTGCAACCTATATAGATATGTAAAATCATCCCTTAACGATTTTTCACAAAACGGTGATCACAATTTTCATCAAAGTGATACACACAATGGGACGAAGGAGTTCTTTTTATTTAGGTAAAACCTTCCCTTACTGAAAACATTTGTCTGCGATCCTGAAATGAACATAAGGTGAAACATGACTTCATATAATAGTCATATTTGTCTTTGGTTCGTTTAACGAAATTCACTTCTTTTAAAACCACTCGCTGGAACATGCTCGTGATATGAATGCTGATTGCTAATGTTGTATACGATTGCATGAATTTATAGTCTAAACTTGTCAACATTTCAGAAGCAATACATAAACAGGTTTTTATTAGTATTATTTATAGTTATTATTATTATTTACCATTATATTCTTAATTACCCCGATAGACTGTTATTTCTACAATTAAAAAAAAATTCCAATCGAATTTTTAAAGTCATGCTGCACTCAACTGCACTACATTCTCGTTTAAAATGGTCACATGGCAGTGTTAGCTTTGTTTTAAAAATAAATTTAGACATGAAAACGTAATTTATTCCAAAAAATCTGCATGGTATTATTTGCAAGTATCGCCTCGTTGGAAAATTGTTTAGTGCATAACAGTTAAGACCTATTCAAAATGGTATCATTTAATATTTCTTGAGTTGAAAAAGCGTTCAGATTGATACATAGGCATATTTTACAAGTCTCTCCACATTGTGCAAACCTGAGGAAAAAGACTTGTCCCATCCCAATCAGCGCTGAAAAGAAACTGTATGGTAAAGCGGAAACTCTGAAACAAACAGCAACATATATCGTAGAATCCGGAGTGTCAACTAGACTGATGGTTTCTGAAACAGACAGAAACATTTATCATAGAATCTGGATTGTCAACTTGACTGATGGCCTCTGAAACAGACAGAAACATTTATCATAGAATCTGCATTGTCAACAAGACTGATGGTCTCTGAAACAGACAGAAACATTTATCATAGAATCTGGATTGTCAACTTGACTGATGGCCTCTGAAACAGACAGAAACATTTATCATAGAATCTGGATTGTCAACTAGACTGATGGTCTCTGAAACAGACAGAAACATTTATCATAGAATCTGGATTGTCAACTTGACTGATGGCCTCTGAAACAGACAGAAACATTTATCATAGAATCTGAATTGTCATCTTGACTGATGGTCTCTGAAACAGACAGAAACATTTATCATAGAATCTGGATTGTCAACTTGACTGATGGCCTCTGAAACAGACAGAAACATTTATCATAGAATCTGAATTGTCAACTTGACTGATGGTCTCTGAAACAGACAGAAACATTTATCATAGAATCTGGATTGTCAACTTGACTGGTGGTCTCTGAAACAGACAGAAATATTTATCATAGAATCTGGATTGTCAACTAGACTGATGGTCTCTGAAACAGACAGAAACATTTATCATAGAATCTGGATTGTCAACTTGACTGATGGCCTCTGAAACAGACAGAAACATTTATCATAGAATCTGGATTGTCAACTAGACTGATGGTCTCTGAAACAGACAGAAACATTTATCATAGAATCTGGATTGTCAACTTGACTGGTGGTCTCTGAAACAGACAGAAATATTTATCATAGAATCTGGATTGTCAACTTGACTGATGGTCTCTGAAACAGACAGAAACATTTATCATAGAATCTGGATTGTCAACTTGACTGTGTGATGATCGTTAAAGAAGTTATGATTGATAAATTAATTGAATCTGCGACAAAGAAGCCAGGAGAGAGTTAAACAGGTGCAACTGGCCTTGCTTGGAGAGCCAAAACCAATCCCCAGCGACATAGAAATGATTTTCTTGTTTTGTTATCAGCATCATAGCATACTGGACATTCCCATAAGTGCCCAGCTCTCATTTCCAGCAGCCATTCAAGAGTATACAGGTTCAAAGTCAGATGTTGATTATGTGATCTTCAGACTTCAAGTCGCAGTCAGATGTTGATTATGTGATCTTCAGACTTCAAGTCGCAGTCAGATGTTGATTATGTGATCTTCAGACTTCAAGTCGCAGTCAGATGTTGATTATGTGATCTTCAGACTCCAAGTCGTAGTCAGATGTTGATTATGTGATCTTCGAATCTTATCAGAGAGGACACCTTTCTATCCCTCACCCCTGGTCATCCCCATTTCCTTTATTCTTTGTATGTACACATTATTACTCCCAGTGTGTCTTCTTCACTCCGTAACAAATCAGTGATTGTCCTTATTAGGATCTCTTTCTAATATTGTGCTATCAACCACAGTATTACCGAGTAATGAGTGTTACCGAGTAATGAGTATTACTGAGTATTGATGAGTATAGTAATGAGTATTAATGAGTATTACCAATGTATTACCGGGTAATGAGTCTGTTCTTTAATTGTTTCTGTGCCCTGCATGACCGATATTAGCTTAGTTTATGTAAGGTGTGGAAAGAGGCGGAGGTTACAGGCAGAGTGTGTCCAGGCAGTCAAAATATCTAGTTTCTGAGCCGAAAAAAGCACAGCCAAGAAAGAATTTGAAATTCTTGTTTCCAAGCCTCTCACACTCTCGATGGTATGTAATACTTTCAGAAGAGCCTGCTAATAAGGGGTTGGGGGTCTATGTGTATATGTAGGTCATTTTCTATTAAGAGATTTCATCACATGAAAGTCTGCAAATATTTGGGGGATATCTCTTTCTTTTTCTTCTGCTTGGTAAATAAAATATTACAATATATTTAAATCGTTAAAGAATATCCTCTTCGTGGCGAAACTTGTAACAGGCTTTTAAATTTTTACTAACCCTTGGTAACATAAATAAATAGACGTTTCGGTCATAAGGTCTTTATCAAGAACACAACATAATAGCACGTGATGAGTAAGAAACGACACTGTCCGCGTTCAAATGATAATGGTTAGACGGGGTGAATTCAAAATTCCGGAGGAATATAAATGATGGAAAACTGGAAGGAAACTGGAGTGGTGTAGCAATGAAGACAACTTTCTGTAAAGGACACGTCAAAAAGATAGTACTATCGGGCATGTTGTCTATTGTGCTGACGTAGATGTTCCTTCTATCTAGAGTAGCACAACCCTAACCTTACTTTAACCTCGGTCGAGTTACAGCAGACACCAACCCACTCCTCACCCATCCCTCCTGAAGAAGGACTTGGTTAGGGTGTGAAAAGTCAATACTAAAATTAGGAGCGAGCGGCGATTGGCCAGGATATAGGTAATCGGTAGAAAGAAATAGGTCATGCAGTTCAGAACCGTGACCTATGTATTGATGCAAAGGGCAAAGTTCAAGCAAAAAGTACAATCACTACAGTCATGCGGTGATGATGATGAAGAAAACTGGAATGAAATTATAGAAGTATGTCAAGAAATATTCAAATAAGAACTAGGCAAGACACGCAAAATTACATAAACAAAATATCCCTTGAAATAGAAGGATAGAAAAAAAAACAAGGTAACAGTAAAATGATGTTCGAAAATGTACGACACCTAAGAGACAACATAATTCAACCATCATTAAAAGTGCTATAAATAAATAAGGAAACATACTAACGGAAGGGAAACATTTCTCACATAGATGGAAGGAATACTGCAGTGAGAAGCATAATGACCCAAGTAAAACACAAAAAATAAATCAACATGAAAAAAAGACAGATCATACAAAGGAAGAAGTAAGATACGCGATAGAAAGTTTAAAGAAAGTAAAAGCTCCAGGCAATGATGGTTTAACAGAAATGATACACGATGGGGGCAAGGCCGGAATCAAGATTTACCGCAAACTGCTGCAAAATATGGGAAAGTGGCACATGGCCGGAGGAATGCAAAAAATTCATTATATATACCTTTCCCAAAAAAAGGCGACCTTCAGATTTGCTCAAATTACTGAACTTATAAGTCAAACAAGTAAAATAATGCAAAATATCATAATGCAAAGAATCAAACTAAAATTAGAGATGGAGATAAATTAAACAGGCCGGTTTCTGATCGGGCAAAGGAACAAGAGAGCACATCCTTAACATGGGACGGCTTCTTATAGAAAAGTGTAGGGAATTCTCAACTAACCTGCGCGTGTGCTTCTTAGATTACTCAAAAGCTTTTGACTGCGTCCAACACTAGAAACTATGGGAGATAATGAGAGCATGGGTTTCCCAAGACATCTGATTCATCTAATAGAATAGCTTTAACAAAATCAAAAATCTACAGTGAAGTTAGAGGGAGATATCTCAGTGATTTGAGGTACAGAGTGGAGAAAGGGAAGGATGTACACTCTCCCCATACCTGTTTAACATCTACACAAAAATATAATGAGGAATGTGAGAGAAGACATGCACAACGTTGTGGATTCGGAATCCCTGAACTACGCTACACAGACGACACTTTGCTTGTTTGAAATGATAAAAATGGATTAGAACAATTAATCAAGAACACAAAGAAATACAGCGAATCACAAAACTTATATTTAAACACGGAGAATTAAAAAATCATGTCAAAAGATGATTTTTGACAGATTAAAACCCCTCTCTCATTAACGCTATCATATCTACGGTTCTGCTCACACCCTCCTCTCCCCCCTCCTTTAAGTAAATAGGAAAATGCGATTTTTAGTACCAGGAACTTGGTTAAAAGGTGCGCCAAAAGCTCAAACTTCCATTCACCCCACCCCCATGCGATTTTATTTTCATCAATGCATATTAATACCAAGATCTGACGCACGAATCTCCTTTATTTGGGGACCCCTAATGAGAACATATCTACGGTCCTGCTTCTATAGCATACATTTGGTATCATAGAATTAATGTTGGTAAGGGGGTTGCCTGGGGGAAAAATGAAAATCACCTCAATTTTGTGGGATATGTAAATCTTTTGTTTGTAGGGGGGGGGGGTGCGTTAAAAAAAGGTTTTCCCATTTCTTGTATTTCTAATGAGTAATAAATACCATGTTACATTTTCTTAAAGGGGGTGGGAGTTAGGGCCGTTGATTAATTCTCTCAAGGGATGAGGGGGGTTTGTACCTAAAAAAATTGCCATTCGCGTGTTTTCGTGTCTCAAATGTTTGATGGAAAATTTGATTATCTTCGTTGTGGAAAATCGCTAACGGAGGACTTCTTTTTTAGCTTTTCATTAAATCCGGCTTTTGGCCAAGAGCCTGGTACTAAAACTCATGTTCCCATTTGCTAGAGGTTGTAGATCAGGGGTTCTGAACACACCCCCCCCTCTCATCTTACTGGCCTGACTCCCCAATATACGGGCTTACATCTATTTAGGCCTACCCGTATTGAGGTTCAAATTCTCCCTGTTTGGAGGAAATTAGAACAGAACATTTAGCACTAGGAATGAATACTATGGGAGTCTTGAGGATCATTCACACAGAGCAATATTAATCAAGAAAACCAGACTTGCTGTGTAAACATATTAAGCTTCGAACGAGAAGAATGGGACCTTCTTCTTTCTTCTTTTCGCTTTTTACCCACTATGCCATGCAGCGTCAAGGGTAGAAGAGTTCTCTGGAGATGGCTTTATTATGTGCTTCATATATATGTTTGTTTTCGTTATTTTTTATTTATTTCTGTAATCCGTCGTTTGTAAGATCTGCCCCTAATGCGGATGCTTTGTAGCCATCGTATCTGTATAGCAATGCTTTTTTAGGGACATTTTCTGATGGTAATCTGGAAGCATGTGAAAATCACTTAATCTGTTGTCTTCTGATGTAATCCAGGATTGGTGTTGTTTTCGTTCCTGATTCTGTCTCTTGCTCCAAAGATTCTACATAGACATGTTATTTCTGTTTAACAAGTTTTCTTTTGGATTCTGTTGTTAGTGTCCACGTTTGACATTGGTAGCAAGTGATGGTATGATGATCGTTTTATATATTGCAATTTTGATGTTCATGCTCACATGTTTGTTTTGCTTTTTTAAATAGGAGACATCTGCCTCAAGATCTGGTATAAAATGTTGGATTTCTTTGGAATTTATCTATTTCGTTGATATTGATAGGATTCTTCCTAGATAAGTGAATTCTTTCACTTTTATCAGTTTTTAGTCATCGATAAGAATAGAGGTGTTTCTTTCTGTTTTTTTTTTCTCGATTGACATTACTTCAGTTCTTTCTTTTTTTTTTCTCGATTGACATTACTTCAGTTCTTTCTTTTTTTTTTCTTGATTGACATTACTTCAGTTATTTCTGTTTTTTTTCTCGATTGATATTACTTCAGTTCTTTCTGTTTTTTTCTCGATTGACATTACTTCAGTTCTTTCTGTTTTTTTCTGGATTGACATTACTTCAGTTCTTTCTGGTTTTTTTTCTCGATTGACATTACTTCAGTTCTTTCTGTTTTTTTCCTCGATTGACATTACTTCAGTTCTTTCTGTGTTTATCTTCATGTTACTAAAATCACTGCATGTGTATTCAGTCTATTTATATGTTGTTTTAGTTGTTCTTTGATATTGTATTATTGTTTGATCATCTGCAACAAGAAGTTTGCTCGAGAGGTTGTTTATGTTGAAGGGTACTAGAAATGTAGCCAAAAGGCGTGTAACATCACCACCACCCCCTTTAACGATTTTCTAAAAAGAAAGATTACTAAAATATAATGAAAATTAAGGAAATGTGCTCAAATTTTTTGCGTAATTCGAATTCTGTAAAAATTCTTGCGTAATTCCAATGACCTCTTATCTTCATGTAAACTCTTCCCCTGCCTTACTGGTAACGCATGTGCCTCCTTGCGTCTATTATTAGTAAGATGACAGTGATATATTTTGTCCAGAAAATATTCTTCTTAATGTAGAATCTGAACTTACGATTCTGCTCAGAATTCTCCCTTCTATAGTGGTTCAGTTATTAGTCTTGTGTCCAAGAGGTTCAATTCCGGGTTGTCTTGTTAACTTGTGTATTTCAGAAATCATAGTTGATTATTGTTTGTGTTGAGAGGGGCAAAGAACATGTGGAAGAACCGGGCACAATGTTGTCAATCCTCTACGCCGTGTGGTATTTTGTCATGGTTATCTACTATACTACTGGCCTTCTAACTGAATTAATTTGGACCCTGCTCGTTACGTTTTGACTATTGCTGGACGTTTGATTGATCGCTATTTACATACTTGGAGTTTTGTCCTGTCTTGTCTTGCCATATCCATATGTGTCGCTAGGTCTCATGGGCAGCCGTAATCTTCTCTTGGTCTTCCTCTGTTTCTCTTTTCAGATGAGCTATTACTAAAGGCTATCGATGGAATGCGATCTGGTTCCATTCTGAGTAGGTGGTCGAACCATTTGATCTTGTGTGTGTCTATGTAAAATTTGCTATCTCGTTTTGTTACCCCCAGCGCTGTTCTCGGGCACTCATTTCGCATACAGAAAGTTTTTGTTCTAGTTTTTCTGTCAGGGTTCAGGTCTGGCATTGGTAGCACATTGTTAGTAGCAATTGGAGTCACATGCCAAAAATAGCCACGGCCAACCAATAGAACACACGCAAATCGGAAACTAGTTCATGTTAACGTTTTAACTGACAAGTCTCCTATACCGGCTATCGGTCACGCTTTTGTTTGACCTGCTGCAGATAAGGAGATGCCGAAACACTGCGAAACGTGATTTGTCCTTCGTCGGGCTGTGCAGAACTTTCTGCTGTTACCACCAATCATACCTTCCATTACAAATTGTTATATGATGGTATGTCTTGTTATATGTTATATGATGTTATGTCATGTTATATGATGCTATGTCATTGTTATATGATGTTATGTCTGTGTTATATGCTGTTATGTCATGTTATATGATGTTATGTCTGTGTTATATATGTTATATGATGTTATGTCATGTTATATGATGTTATGTCATGTTATATGATGTTATGTCTTGTTATATGTTATATGATGTTATGTCATGTTATATGATGTTATGTCATGTTATATGATGTTATGTCATGTTATATGATGTTATGTCATGTTATATGATGTTATGTCTTGTTATATGTTATATGATGTTATGTCTTGTTATATGTTATATGATGTTATGTCATGTTATATGATGTTATGTCTTGTTATATGATGTTATGACTGTGCTATATATGTTATATGATGTTATGTCATGGTATATGCTGTTATGTCATGTTATATGATGTTATGTCATGTTATATGCTGTTATGTCATGTTATATGATGTTATGTCTGTGTTATATATGTTATATGATGTTATGTCATGTTATATGATGTTATGTCATGTTATATGCTGTTATGTCATGTTATATGATGTTATGTCTTGTTATATGTTATATGATGTTATGTCATGTTATATGATGTTATGTCTCTTTACATGGCCAAAAAATCATGCTTTCTTGTTTAATGATAAATTGTTGTTAAGGAGCAACCCTCATCCCTATGTGATGTTCTTAACACTTTCTTATGTTGTCCATGGTATTCTCAAAATCAGTATTATAATATCCAAGTACCTGTTTTCGAAGGAGACAACAAGTTGCGATTACTTTATTAAACCTATATTACACTGTGGTTTTTTTTTAAAATATATTTTTACAACCAATTCGACTGATATAACTTCGTCATTTTTATGTTCACATTTTTAACGGTTGCTTCCCTTTCTAAAGTACTGTTTTTCGATGGATCCCTGTACTTCAAGATGATACATGATTTGAATAATATTTTACTTGTATTTAAATTTGTTGAAGCAATTTTTTCCCTTAAAAATTGTGTTAATAAAAAATAAATTCATTTGGAGCTTTAACAAGGTATAATGTTTTTTTTTTCTTTAACAAGGTATAATGTATTTTTTCTTTAACAAGATATAATGTATTTTTTCTTTAACAAGGTATAATGTATTTTTTCTTCAACAAGGTATAATGTATTTTTTCTTCAACAAGGTATAATGTATTTTTTCTTTAACAAGGTATAATGTATTTTTTCTTCAACAAGGTATAATGTATTTTTTCTTTAACAAGGTATAATGTATTTTTTCTTTAACAAGGTATAATGTATTTTTTCTTCAACAAGGTATAATGTATTTTTTCTTCAACAAGGTATAATGTATTTTTTCTTTAACAAGGTATAATGTATTTTTTCTTTAACAAGGTATAATGTATTTTTTCTTCAACAAGGTATAATGTATTTTTTCTTTAACAAGGTATAATGTATTTTTTCTTTAACAAGGTATAATGTATTTTTTCTTCAACAAGGTATAATGTATTTTTTCTTCAACAAGGTATAATGTATTTTTTCTTTAACAAGGTATAATGTATTTTTTCTTTAACAAGGTATAATGTATTTTTTCTTCAACAAGGTATAATGTATTTTTTCTTCAACAAGGTATAATGTATTTTTTCTTTAACAAGGTATAATGTATTTTTTCTTTAACAAGGTTCTTATGTAATTTAGTAGTTTCACTTTATTTAGGTGTTATTTAAATAAAAAATTAAATATCCCATTTTGGAAATTGGAACCACTTTACTTTATTTCTAGTTTTTGTAAAACTAAACTCATTTTCCTCGAAAATAAACACATTATGGAGTAAAGGGTACAATGCCCATAGAAACATTATACAACTTTTCCATATTTTTTTTAACATAGCGTGCATCAGGCCCGTAGATAAGGAGGGGGGGTTGGGATGTTCAACTAACCCCCCATCCCCTTAGCAAATCTGAACATGACTTTTAGCACTAGAACTTAGCTAATAATAATAGCACTAAGCAAACTTTCGACAGCCTTTTCGTCATTTTCGCCAAGTCTCAAGTACTTTTCGGCAGTTCTCCGTCCGCACCCAGCGTCGTGATATAACCAAAAAAAGTCCTTCTTAGGAATAGGTTGACAGAGACGTGACTAGGCATCCCGAGATGGCCTAGTCGAATTCAGCACTCAACAAACAAACCTAATGTGCCCGTAAAACCACCTATAAATTTCCAGCCATCCCACAGAACTTAGCAACTTACTTATTGACTTGCCCTCGTATGTCCAAAATACTTCATTTTTTATCTGTAGTTCCTTTAATCTACGCTGAAAGTATAATGAGGAACGTGAGAGAAGACATACACAACACTGACTACCACGCTTTAAACATAGGTGGATTCCTAATCCCGGAACTACGCTACGCAGACGACACAGTACTTCTTTCAAACGATATAAAGGGATTGGAACAACTAATCAAGAACACAAAGAAATATAGCGAAGCACAAAATTTGTATTTAAACACGCAGAAAACAAAAATCATATCAACAGATATAACAACACAACAACCAAAAATCAGAATAGACAATACCGAGATAGAATGTGTGGATAAATTTGAATACTTAGGAGCAAACATCAACGGTGCAGGAGACTGCATGGCAGAAATAAGGAAGAGATTGGCAATGGCATATTACAAAATAACACGGCTGAAAAACATATGGAAAAACAACAAAATAGAAACGAAAGTGCTGATGTTACGAACTTTTATTTTTCCGGTTGCAACATACGGCTGTGAAACATGGACTCTAAGTAAAACAGCGGCAAAGAAGATCAACGCCTTCGAGCTGAAATGCTACAGAAAGATACTTAGAATATCATGGAAGGATAAAATCAGAAACTCAGATATTATAAACACACTGAATATTCCAGAGTGTTGGTTACTAAACACAATAACAAAAAGAAAACTACGCCTGTTTGGTCATATAAAGAGACAAAACTGTTTAGAAAGACAAATAATGGAGGGAAGAGTACCTGGAAAGAGGAGAAGGGGCAGACCAAGAAGACGATGGACTGACGACATTAAAGATAATATGAATACATCGCTAGAAAATGCAAGCCACATCTCCCAAGACAGAGAGAGGTTCAGAGAGTTCATTGGGAAGACAACGTTCTGGAAAGAATACGTCACATGACACAGTTCCTTTAATCGTTTTTTTTTCATACGCAGCGTTGTTAGAACATCTTTGTTCGTTTTACTCTCGTTTCATTAAGTTCTCCCTATTCTTCTATATATCCCACACATCCCAAAGGCACCAATTCTGTCTTCTAGATGTCTGTTCATTATCCACATTTCTGAGCCATAATGTAGAATAGATGTAACTCATTTTAAAGTTCTCATTTTTAGTTTGTGATTTGTTTAGTTAGATGTTAATATTTTTCTCATGTCATTGAAAGTACTTTTAGTTAATTCTCCGTTTAACTTCTTTTTCGCCCGTGTGTTGTCGGGGCACGAAAGGGGAGCACAGAATAGCAACACTGTTTACTTTCCATGAATGCCGTATGAGGCGACTAAGGAGGTTATGGGATGGAGTTCGCTGTCTCATCCCATATAGGGTCAGTGACCCAAAACCATGATGAAGTCGCATGTATCAGGCCAAAATGCACAGATATCGCAGCATTGCTGTAAACCATGACACCGCGCATTCCGTTCTCTGGACTACATCCTACTGATCGGCAGGAGTTTGAGAATGAACGCAGAAGACGAAGAACTTCTGTTTCACATCCATCACATTTGTCATTAGGTCATTAGGTGCTGTCCATAAATTGCATCAACAATTAAGTTGGGGGGGGGTGCAGGGGTCTGAAAATGTTTGGCAGTTATTGACAATGAGCAGGGGGTTGACAAAAATGTATGTCAACCATAAAATATTTATGCACAACAATTAAAATTGTTTGAATTTGAAAGTATTTTCTAAAAATCTGGAAAAAAAAATGTAATTTTTCGATCTCTTTATTTTCACAATAATATTTGTGGAGATGGAGGGTAAAATTTGTTATAATTAAGCAGGTGAGGATCCTTGAATTCGTGACAGTTTGTTCACAGTGGTGGGCAGAAATTGAGATCAATCGTTTACGTAATTTATAGACAGTCCCTTATGTGTAATTTAAGACGGAAGTGTTTTATTCTCAGTTGAAATATGCTGACTTATTCATATCTGCTCAATGTCTTAATGGCAATGTCTTGCTCAGTTTATACTTTCCGTTTAGTTCTCTCACTGAGGTCGTATAGAATATTTAACATGGACTTTACTTCCCTAAAGCACTGAGGTACGTGGGTCTGAAGGAGGTTGCCTCCTGTTTTTGCCAGTTCTCCTGCCTTTTCGCTACTAGGGAAGCCACAGTGAGCTGATATCTAATGTAGTATTAATATAGTTTTTCTAGATAATTCGAAAATAATTTTACAGCAAAATTTTAAAATAAATCTTTAGAAAATCTAATTTGAAAGAATATATTAAGGGAGTATGACAAAGTCATGAAAAGATTCTTTATTTAAAAAAACACTAGCTATTAGTCTACAACGCCATGTTATAACACGGGTATTTTATACATCCGTTTTACTGCATGTTTCCCGTTAGGGAGTTACATGGGGTTTGCGAGTGGTCTGTGTGATAAAGGCCACAAGCCTTTGCTGCCGCCACGTCATGTACTGAGTGAGTTGTTTTGTTTTTAAATTTACCGACAAATACAAAACACTTTTCTTACTAGAGTCGAACCTGAGCCTCACATGTGTGAGACCAACTCTCAGTAATCGTGTGCTCACGTGTGCCCTCAAAAACTGAGGAACACAGAAACAAAGAAAGAATTAAAAGAAAGACATTGCTGACCACATATTGCTTCTTAACATACAAGATATTCACGGGTCACGTTACGTAGACTTGAGTGGATATTTTTAAAATACCTTTGATGATAAGGTACGATGCTTTCATCCGCGGTTGTTAACTAAATTTAGTTATATCAGAGATGTAACCATAAAAAATAATGGATTTCGCGAGCTCATGAACATGTCGAATTAATAGGATCAGTCGAGCTCATGAACATGTCGAATTAATAGGATCAGTCGAGCTCATGAACATGTCGAATTAATAGGATCAGTCGAGATGATTATGATGATGACTCCGCCAGCCATTGAACAGGTTGTCAATCGGATCAGTTGAGAAATGTGACGAAGGCCGTATATCTCACGAAGGAACTTTAATCAATTTAGGTTGTTGTCGTAGGATTTTACATGAACCACAATCTCCATTATGTTTAGATACATTTCTTCGATTTCTTACTTACTTGTGTCTTCTATCAAAGGATACCTGCGGATGACGGAGAGATGAAGGTCAGCAAACCTTGCTCTTTTGTCCTTTTGTGGTAGTTTCCTAGATGGCAGGGAATTCTAGGAGTGACATCATCGCAAATTGGTCAACAGATCTGACGAAAGAATTATGAACTACTTGATCCAGACCTACATGCTGCATTCCTGGCAGGGCATCATCCCCATGGGGTACTACCGCACTTGAATGCCTCACTCTCTATGGGACACTGTATGAACTACAAAAGACAGTGAGTTTTATTAAGGAGACAGAATTACAGATATAGACATGTTTCAAGTGAACAAAAGAAGAAGAAGAAGAATGCCTCACTCACGGACTAATCGTGCATCCACAGACCTCCTGAACCCGACCATGGAGACAGCAAACCGTGTGCTTTTGAGTGTCACCTCGCTTACTCAATTGAGAGAGGATCTATGCTTTCATTAGAAATATCAGAACACCAACAGGAAAATTCTGCAATAATTATGATGCAAAAATTCAGTCAATTAGGGTGACAACTGAAAAACTGCTGAACTCCAATCCTGGTCCACAGCCCGTGGTATTCCTGATAGATGTAAGGTCAGTGCTTCAAGCTCTGGTTATCAATGGTTGCTATGCATATTGAGAGCCGCGTTAGCGCACTGGCTCTCATATGAGTGGTCCTGGGTTCATTTCACAGTTGAGGCGGAAATGTTATTCAGATCGAAACGGCTCCCGGGTTGACCCAGTCTTAAATGGGTACCGGATTAATCCGGGAAGTAAAGACTGCGATGGAGAGGAGATGGTTACCGCCCTCATTTGCATAGCCTCTGAAATGTGAGATCGCTAACATCTCACACCCCTAAGGCATTAATAAATGATATGGATTACTTTACTTTTTTTTACTATGCATATTGATACGGCACCATATAATAATTTACTCTGACACATGGGCCTAACATTTCAAAAATTATGTCATTCTCATCGTTATAACTCGCCCAGAGTTGCCATATTGGCAAATTCACGAAAAAATAAAAGTTAACTAGATAATACATCCAAACATAATTTAACTAAAAATTTAGTTACAATATAGTGAAAAGTAAGATGTATAATTTTATTATGCATATAAGTACCCTCATTGTTTTTATGTCTAGAGAAAGTTCACACTCAAAATAACATTAAAAGAATAAAAATTAAGTTAGCAATAACATATGTGTCATACTGTCATTGTGAAATGAACGAATGTTGATAGATGAAAATAGGTAATACATGTTTATAGAAAGGTATCATCATTCTTGAATACTAAGCATGTTTTTGTAATTTATACATATTTTGAATAATTTTTGAATAATTTGGCCATCTTTGGCAATTTTTAGCTGTACCAATAATTTAGCCATAAATAGTTCCAACCATCTGGCAACCCAGGTTCATTCTAAGAGTGTGCACGTGAATAAGAACAACTCAGAGCAACGCAAAATTAGCAACAAAACTCTATATGCTTCTAAGGGAGACGTTAGAAATTTATAACATCATAGGACAACTGTTAGATAATATAAACGTGATATATCAAAAATGTCAAAGCTCGGTAAAAACAACAAATGGAATGACTGAACCTTTTGGAACAAGATCTGGATTGCGACAAGGCTGCGCGCTTTCGCCCCTACTTTTCAACATATACATTAACAGAATAATACAAGAAGCTCACATCAACAAAGAGAAAAGTATTGAAAATAAACCTGATGCGGAACTTAATAATGAAATCAATGAACTATTAATTGCCGATAATCAAAGTCTAATATTCAAAGATGTTGAAAATTTGCAAAATCAAATCAATGCATTGCTATTAGCATGTCAAAAGTACAACATGAAAAGTAAAGTACAAAAAATGCAAGTTATGTAAATAAGCGTCTGCACCGCCAATGGATATATAACAATAGATAACACCAAATTGAAACAAGCCAAAGAGTTTAAATATTTAGGCAGCATATTTTCGTAACGGAAGACTAGACAG
Organism: Meghimatium bilineatum; assembly: GCA_034231615.1. Taxonomy (NCBI): domain Eukaryota; kingdom Metazoa; phylum Mollusca; class Gastropoda; order Stylommatophora; family Philomycidae; genus Meghimatium; species Meghimatium bilineatum. Next base: position 59,107,371 of record CM067304.1, read on the forward strand.
AGAAATAAAAACAAGGTGTCAGAACACAAACACAGTGACCTACTAACCTTCACCATTACTTCTTCCCCCAAAGATCAAAATGGAAATTTAAAAAAAAAGATAATATCTACAATTTTTATACCAACACGATGCTACCAATATCAAACATGGTCTTTAACAGCCTCACAGCAGAGGAAAATGGTTGTATTGAAATGAAGTGTCTGAGAGAAGCTGCAATGGTTACAAACTAGATAAAATAAGAAAGCAGAAATTAGGAAAAGGGTATAATAGGCATATCATGTATTGAGCATACTGAGAGACAATAAGCAAAATGGTTTGATGACTTATGAGAATGAACCCAAACCAAATGCCAATAAGAGAATATAACAAAAGATTATTCTGGCGTAAAGCCAAATGTATACCACGAAAACGGTGGATGGCAAACATCAAGATAGACTTGAACAAACATGGACTAAATGCAACCACCGCGACACATCTGGCCTTGGAACGACAGCTTAATCTCTCACCCCTACGCTTAACGGCAAGTGTGAATGCTTTCAACCATCACTCAACTGGGGACAGACTATAGACAATAGACTCTGTGTGTTAAGTAATACCAATACAGACGATGGAAAATTCAAAATAGGCCTATGTAATAGTTGGGGGAAAGGGGGGGTTGGGGAATTGTGATTCAGCGGGCGGTAAGCTCAGCTGATACTAAAGATTACTTGTGGAGAAAAGTTGGACTTCGGAAATAAAAGGGCGGCACTAATTGCAACACATTTTTGTTTGTCCGCTGTAACGGAAGACGATTGGTTGATAGGTCGAATGAAACAAATTTCTTTTGTCGATGTGAATGGCATCCCAACCAATAGGTCAAGCGTGACAAAGATAGTCTGACGACATTTCGTGTAAACAGTGAAGCCACAACCATTGGATGAAAATAAACAGAAGGAAAACAACACGAGGACACGTCAATGAAACGACACAAATATAAATTCACACGTTCGTTTTCAAAGGCGTAACCATTAAGCAAACAAGTCAAAACCCGTGACAAACACTGAATAAGTTGGTATTTAGTATTTAATTTGTGTGTTCCACTGACAGTGCTTGGCTGAAAAACGAACATTGGATACTGCTACTGAACACTTTTCGTAAGTATACATAAAACTTTATGAAAATTTAGCTGTTTTCAGACTTGTTTAAAAAAAATGTGGATTATACAAAGACTTTTCAATGAAAACTCTAATAGGCCCCTATATACTTATATAAAAACTTGGTAAACTATGGTTTGTCTTCACTGTGCTATACATAGCAGACGTCACGGATTTCCGTGTAACACCAATGAAATTAATGGATGCCGTGACGTCACATGTCCCGACACATACTACATCAACCACATTTATAATTATAATTTTTATAACAATTTTTTTAAATTTATAACTATTCCTAACCCTAATCTAAATACTAACTCCAAATTAATATGCCTTTTCAATTAATATACCTTAATTTTAAATACAAATTCTACTAATCCCACTGCAACGGTTAGGTAATACCTTAAAACTAGAACAAATGTCACAGTGAAGACTTAAACCGTAGTTGCGCCAAAAACTTAATATATACACATATATTTTTTTTCTGCTTGTGCTGTTAAGAGTCGCAGAATTGCCTGTAGTATTCCTGACAGATGCAAGATCAGTAATCCAAGCGCTCCTGTCCATAAAACTACCCGATCTGCAAATATTACGGACCGAACTAGGTAATCAGTGTAAAGTAGATACCATCACATTATGAAGTATCTGGAAACAAGAAATCCGACCGTCTGGCTAAGGAGGGAGCTGCTGAAGATCAACCATATATGTCAATAATGTAGCACCAAAAGAAACAGATGATCAAGGCAATTAGAAAGCCAAATCCAACTCAGGATGACTACCAAATTATGAACAGACCAAATCAAGCTATCAATCTGCGCCTCAGAACAAGACACAACCGACTCCGAAGCCAAATGTATACAAAGTTAAAGATTGACAACGGGGTCATGTAGACAGACATGACAGGCAGCAGAACATATTCTTCAGGAATATGAAATGCCTAGGCAAATACACTGGCCCAGAGAAGCAACAATGGAATAAAACAGAACACAGTCAAGTTTATAGTATAAACAAAACTTAGATATACGCATGTTCCATGCAAACGAAGGAAGAAGAATGGCTATCCATTTTCGGGCTATATCACGTTTGGTCCCTTGCAGTGTAGTAATATTGGGTTCTTGTTTGGAAAGCGTACCCCACGATGTGATTATTTCCCAAGGCAATGTTTCTCAGTTTATGTTTATAAATTTTAATATTATTTTATTTAGGGGTAGGTATGTAAAACGAAACGTCTCCGGACCTAAACCCTAAAGATAACCCTAAAAACATTAACAGTTAAATTAATAATTGATAAATACCAATAGGCAAACATTATCAAGGGAAATAGTCGAATTAATAATCACATCGGAGAAGGGCGGGGAGGGGGGGGGGTACGCTTTCCAAAGCAGAACCTAATATTATATTCGAATCATACTCGCTTGTTTATAAATTGGATTTTTTCAGAGATCCCTGGGGATTACCATTTAAAGTTACGAAGTTACGTGCTATGAGTGGTACTCTCGGCAGACAGAGTGCCGCTTCGTTGAGTAGGACTGAGTACATTATGGGGTAACCCGAGTACAATAAGTAAGTCCTCAGACCAGTGTTTCCCAATCTTTTTTTACTGTGTCCCATCTAAGTATTTCCAAAATTCTTATTCCCCCCCCCCCTTCCCTATGTAACATATACATATTTTTTTAATTTTTAAAGATTGAATTATTCTTCTCTAAATGAAGCCTAATTACATTTTATTCGAATTGCCCCCTTAACAAAGAAATTTTCCCCCTATGGGGCGTGGACCCCACGTTGGAAGTAACTGCTCTAGACATTTTTACTCTTTCAATATTGTGATGTCCCAGACAGATCGTTGCAACTCCTTCAATCCACCTTCTTATTGATGTTCCTCTGCCTCTTGTTGTTTCCATTCTCACATTGTATGCTCATATGCTGGCTAATTTGAGTTCTCCCTCACTAAGTGGCCAAACCATTTCAGTCTCTGTTTTTCAACATCTTGGAATCTCTTGATTTCTCACATTATATCTTCATGTTCTGATTGTCTATCTTCTTAGACGTTTTATACCACAAGTAATAAGTGAGACCGACTTAGTAAACGTTCGCTCTTGTTCTTCTGTTAGTGTCCACTAAGTCAATATTAACAAATGTTTTATGAAGATTTCATTTACTGTGAGCCGTTTGGTTACCATTGTGACAGATATTTTTTTTTTTAAGATAGGTGTGTTCACAATTTACTTAGTTGGATGTTTGAATTGTTGTCTCAATCTTTCTGTTCATTCTTCTGTGATTTGTGAAAATGTTCTCAAGATGTTTCAATTCATGCACTTTTTTCAGTGGCTGATCATTTATCGTTGGGTTCATTGTATTGGACAAAAACAAAATAAATTATATATATATTATTAGAGGTAATACCCCGAGTTTTCTTGGCGAGAATAAAACAAAAAAGAAAAATATAATAAATGCAAATATTTTTCTTATTATGTAGCGATGACTTTGATTAATTTTTTTTCGTTTCTACATATTCACAAAGACAAAAAATACTTTAAGTCATGCAAGAAGGCTCATTCTACTTTTTTGATACTTTTGTTAGGTCTCATTTTGGTGATTGTCGCGCTCAAGATTCGCCATCTCTATTACAACAGAATAAGGTACAGCATGTCATTTGGTACTAAGAAACAAGAATTGTTTTCGAAGAGGATGCAAGAAGAAAAATCTACAAAAACGTAACAATTTACTGATTATAGGAAGAACGCCCACCTTTGGTTTATTATTTGCGTTTTCCAGGATGAACCCAGCCATATTGTCATCAAGATACCTATATGCATTTTCGGCAGAATGTGCGCAATTTAGACTTTATTATGTTTCATAATTTATCAGTGTGACAAAACATTATACCCAAATCTTCTTCTTCTGTGTTCGTTCTCAAACTCTTACAGATTAGCTGGATGTTGTCTAGAGAACGGAATGCGTTGTGTCATGATTTAGAGTGTGGGTGTATCCCTGGCGTAGTGGTTAAGCCGTTCGCTTTGTGCTCAAGAGATCGCGGGTTCGGATCTCGCTGGTATCCTCTTGTTCACAAAGTGTATTTTCAATAAGATCCCTGGAGATTATCTATTGGAGCCACGGAGTTACGCGCTATAGCAGTACTCTCAGCAGGTGTCGTTTCATTGAGATGGACGGAATATATCTGAGGTAATTGGAGTACAATTAAGTCAATCATCTACTACATTTCAACTTTTCAGTTTCGTTGCGATATCTGCGTCTCTCAGTCTAACACACCAACATAAGCCTTAATTATGAGTCACTGTGACCCACTATATGATAAAACAGCCAACTTAAAAGCCTCCTTAGTCGCCTCTTGATGACATGCATGTCAGATTACAGCATTGCTATTATTTGCTGTCTTTCAGTCCCCGTCGGCAACACACGGACGCGGACACACATGTATACACAAGTAATAATTAGAACACAGAATACACCATCACCATAACAAGTACATGTCACAAGTAAATGCCCATATATTTGTTAAGAGGTTAAGACGCAAGATAACAGATTATAGAACATATGAAGATATAAGGAGAACTAAAGCAAACAAAAACACTTTACTGTAGGCCGTTGTTTTTCCTGATTACGTTATGTCATGGTGGCAAGGATAATCGGATTTTGTCGGGAATTTGAGTAGTGCTGAAAACAACACTTAAATACTTAGACGGGAATGTATTGAGGTACAAGTGGCTCCCGACAGTGCTGGGAAGATAACAAATAAGAAAATGCACACGAAGTATCGTTTTGTCGTCATTAATAAATTGTACAGCCACGATATTAGCAAAGTGTTGTTCTTTTTTTCAAATGTCATACCTGCTGGCGTTAGCGATTATGTTCATCAAACAGTATACTAACATTGAATGCACAGGCATGAGCCCATAGACAGCTGGATCAGCAACCAACCAACCAACAACCAACGCACACAAAATTATGATTTTCTCTTTTGTATTCTGGTTCGTAGTTCGAAAACCGATCGTACACGTTATACTGGCAATATGATTGAGTGCACTCCATTTCCTTTCAGTTTCCTGTGAAAAATACGGCTGCAAAAGTCGTTCTGCAACGATTTATGTGATGTTATGTGTCGTCTTCATCTGTGTCCACGAGAGCACAAATGACTTGGTCTCTTCGTCCCCTTTCCTACATGATTGTCTTTAATAATAACTATACATAATTTTGATTATTTACATATTTATTTATATTTAATCAATCAATCAATTGGGAGTGAAGAGGGGCATGGCCCGTAGAAAACACCTAATAAATATTTCAAAAAGAACAGTGAACCAACATAGAACTGGAACAATCAGCCGTTATACCCTGAGAGATTTACTGAAGCGATGATCTGAACACATCTGAACATGTTCGGTGTGCGAGGAGGATAATCAATAAACTAATACATAATACCAATCAATTAAATGCCATGTCGAGTGGTATAGGCGATCATGTTTCTTCTCAACTCCCCGTCTCTTGTATTGTTAATAAGTTCAGTTCGTGTTCTCATCCAGTGACAACCCATCCAGAAATTTCTCACTTTGTCTTCTTGCTTCTTCTCCATTTGATCTTTCTGGCAGTTACTAAATGTTCAAATTTTGCTTTTCTCCTCACATGCACTAAAATTTTGAATGTCACTCCTAATTGTTGCTATAATTTTATCTATTTACTCCAGCATCTCTGAAGACTTCTACATGATCTTGCCCATGAAATTTTCATCACTCAGTTTGAAAACCACATCTCAGTTGCCTCCATCATATTTTGAGCTCTTTTGTTTACCATGCTTCGCATTCATAAAGAAAATTGTCAATATAACATCTATCAGTCGAACTCGCGTTTGCATTGATATTACTCCATTGTATAGAATGGTTCTCATCTTTTGAAAATCTGATGTGGCATACGCTATCTTGCTCTTGATCGCATTGGAGCATCAGCCATCTAATTGTGGCAAGATACTTGACTTTATCCACTTAATTTTATTTTGCACCTCAGATATTAATACTGCATCTTGGCTCTTGGCTGTATATATTTCTTTAAAACAACCATTGCTTCTGTTGTCTTCTTGTTTTTAGACCGAGGTATTTGTTTTCACTTTCTTGTACTAACATCTCTAACAGGGCTTGGCGTTTTTGTTCGGTCCCTTCAATTAGTCGATAAATAGGTGACGATTTTATTTTCCATTCTCATTTACGATAACCGTGACAACGCCGTCCCCTATATAAGACCAACCAGCTAATAGGAAATCCTTCATTTAAAAAATGACAAAAAAGCTAATTCGACTATTCCATTGTTTTTCATTTGCTGTCACACAAAAGTATAATCATAGTGACCTGCGGAAATCACTGAAATAGTCAAATGAGATATTAAAAAGGCTGGAAACAGTAAGTCTTATATTTTGGAGGGTTCATGCAGGAATGTTTATTTTTGTTATATCTTATGAAATATTGACATTTTCTGTGTTTGTAATATTTAACTGTTTTTATTGCTACTTTCAGAAACCATACGATTATCAAACACATTGATATTAATCAATAAATTGGACGTGCGATTCGACAATAAATCTTACTGTGAGATCAACAGAATCATCATTATAAAAACATACTATACTGCCCGGCAACAAGATCAGAGAGTATCTAACAACCAGGACGCGAGAATTCTCAAAGAAAACTATATTGCATCTGTACACAAGAACTTTTACTACCGCCAGTCTAGGTTCACATCTTCTTAAATTTCTGCAAAAGGAAGAATCAAATATCCATCATGTTTATGTCTCAAAGAAGTATCAAGTTTTCTACGTTTGTTCTGCTTTTACAAATTATCTTCATCGTGATTATAGCTATTTTTGGACGTTACCTTAGAAACGAAGACTATCCGGAAGTGTATGACCCGAATACTCTGAGATTTGCAGATGTGAACTACGTCAAATATCCTAGTAAGTGATTGTTTGACTTTTACCATCATGTTGTTGTTTTTTTTAGTGATTTTATGTGCCTTTGTGTTAGTATTTTTACTAGTTAAAACTGATAGTTAAAAAATGTCCATTGCGCCACGTAACAAGCAAACAGCTAGTGCAGTGTTAAGTCATTCACACGCTGACCAACACACCTGAGTTTTGAATCCAACAGTTATTCTCAGTTTGAAATAAAAATTACTCTCGCGTTCACCCCAGCCATCAGGAAGTTGTGTACAATGACTCACGCTCTCTGTGAAGATTGGGGAATGGCGCAATCCCTAATGAGCAAGTGCGGTAGACGACTCTAGCTAGGCGGTTTCTAGTTAACCACTGACCAAGCAGATGGGCCTGACCGTCAACAATACTCTATATAAGACCTGTGTGCAGAAAACGTAAACATTACCTAAAAGCCCCATTTTTATTATTTCCATATATTTCGTTGGCCGACCATGACTTTCTTGACATCGGACTCCAAGTATATAAATTGTGATCAACAAAATGCGCGACAATATTCATAAAAGTAACGAATTGAATGCTAACTAATTCTGTATAGAGGTCTATATAACCGACGGTCTCGCGTGAGCAGTTAGGGCAAACCGTGTGCTATGATGATGGTTTATAACTCATTATCTTCAGCTTTTTACGAGAAGAAAACTAAGGTCAGCTGACACAGCTCTGACGGGCAAGTTCTACAATCATATCACATGGCTGACGAGCACAGTGAAGTTCACTGAAGACTGCATATCATCGTTTTACTCCGACTGAAGAACGAGGAAGAAGTGAACAGCTACGTCACTCCTAGTGTGAAGTGAACAGCTAAGTCACTCCTAGTGTGATGTGAACAGCTAAGTCAGTCCTAGTGTGAAGTGAACAGCTAAGTCAGTCCTAGTGTGATGTGAACAGCTAAGTCAGTCCTAGTGTGAAGTGAACAGCTAAGTCACTCCTAGTGTGAAGTGAACAGCTAAGTCACTCCTAGTGTGAAGTGAACAGCTAAGTCACTCCTAGTGTGAAGTGAACAGCTAAGTCAGTCCTAGTGTGAAGTGAACAGCTAAGTCACTCCTAGTGTGATGTGAACAGCTAAGTCAGTCCTAGTGTGAAGTGAACAGCTAAGTCAGTCCTAGTGTGAAGTGAACAGCTAAGTCAGTCCTAGTGTGAAGTGAACAGCTAAGTCAGTCCTAGTGTGAAGTGAACAGCTAAGTCAGTCCTAGTGTGAAGTGAACAGCTAAGTCAGTCCTAGTGTGAAGTGAACAGCTAAGTCAGTCCTAGTGTGAAGTGAACAGCTAAGTCAGTCCTAGTGTGAAGTGAACAGCTAAGTCACTCCTAGTGTGAAGTGAACAGCTAAGTCACTCCTAGTGTGAAGTGAATACACTATTAAGGACATTCTATGTCAAATGAATCATCTAAACGTTGAAAATTAAAAGTTATAAGGGTGTAGAAGATTGACTTCAATGTAATGGGGTTATCCTTATGAACTTTATCCTTCTCAACGGAAAGGCCTGCTGAGATTATCACTCACAGCACATATTTTCGTGTTGGCTTTTCAGGAAAATCTCGCCTCCAACCATTATATAGTCTTGCGCTCTCATCAGAATAATTGTTCAAGAATGAAGTTATTTCATTTTTTCCGAGATTTTCATTGGTTATTTTGTGTATACTTTGTGACTACAGCCAATGAAACACACTGAAATCTTAAAGGGTAGTGCTTTTGGAAGTTAATATCTAAATAGTAAACAGGACTTCATTATTGGCGAGCGATTCGTGCCTGTGATAGGATAAATGTCCATCTCTGGATTTTATATCAATAAACACTACGAGAGATAAGGATAAAAGAATAAATGATAGGGCCTATATCGAAAGCTATCGCTTGTCTAGTCTGGTCGATATACACAAAAAACAACAACAAAACAACACGATGGTGCCATTTCAATTATCATTATGGATAACCGTAATAATAGTAAAGTAATCTCCCAAGTTTGCCAAGTTCATGCATCATATACACTCAGTAGCAATTATTGGGAAATTGCGTCGATACTGTATCTGAAACACTGTGATACACGCACACCCGCACAGAGAGAGAGAGAGAGAGAGATCACATTAGAAGTTTACATTTAAGGCGTTTTATATATATATATATATATATATATATATATTATATAAGTATTATTATTATTATTATATGAATCGGGCTCAGTGGCAGGGTGGTATACGCCCACGCAACAAGTTCGATCCCCCTGCCACTAGAAAAAACACTACATCCAAAAAGTGCTGTATTGATAGCCACGTCCTGAATAGGATATGCTAAAAATAAAAATTATAAGTATTCTACATATTATATGTATTAGGTATATATTTGTATACATATATTATACATAATATATATACATATATTATTATATGTATTAAGTATTATACATTATACATATATATATATATATATATATATATATATATATATATATATATATATATATATATATATATTTATATATATATATATATATATATATATATATATATCTTTATTTATTTTTTTAAGTATTTAAATATTTCTTGGGAAGAATGTGTTTACTAACAAAAGTCAATACTTTTCTTTCTGGAAATAAAACTAAGTGAATCGCTCCTGTTAGGGACAATGTCCCTCTCTCTTGTAGCAGGACAATGTCCCTACTAGATGTCCAGATAACCGAGATGTGTCGCCGTTTTCTTTGCTCCAGTGGCCCAATATTTTCGACTTTGGTGAAATTTTAAGTGTAACCACTCCTCCTTTTTTCCCCCGAAAACCCAAACACGCACACATATACACTATTCAATACTTCCAACAAATATATTCTTCTTCATTGTTCATTCTCAAACTTCCTCTGGATCTCCCTTGTAGCAAGACCATTGTCAGCTGAATGGAAGAGAATGGTCCAGAGAATGGAAATGCGTTGTGTCGCCGTTTTATTTGCGCCAATGGCCCGCCACATCCGTCTTCGGCGGGGAACAAATATATAATAATGTGTATATTTGAGCCATGCTTTCAGAACTTCAGAAAGTTCAATGCGTTGTTAGTGATTGGTTATTTTTTACCCCATGTATGGTCAGAAAGTTCAAAATTGAAAGATGTAAATCAGTGTTTCCCAACGTGGTGCGCACGCGCCACAAGGGGACAATTTGTTCAGGAAGGGGGGGAGGTCAATTAAAAAATGAGCTGTCTAGAGGTTATTCAATTTTTTTAATGTAACAAATATTTATATGTTAGTTACATAGATAATATTTAAATGTTACATCCGAATGTTAAAAAGACTTAGGTGGGACATGGGAAAATTGTTGAGGAACACAATCTTCTTCTTAAGCGTTCATTCTCAAACTCCCGCTGGATCTCTCTTGTAGCAGGACTACTAGATCTCCCGCAGGATGTAGTCCAGAGAATGAAATACGTTGTGTCGCGGTTTTATTTGCGCTAATGGCCCGACACATCCGTCTTCAGTGGGAAACACAATGTATATTCTATAGCGTTTAATACAAATCTCAACAAAAACTAGGTCCACATTAAAAATATTTTCTACTTTAGCATTCAAGAAAGTGCCCAAAATATGCTCTAATGAAGGCAAACTCTTCTATAGAATAGTCACGTGTTTCAGTCATATACAGCGTCACTTATCTTGGCTGCTATGACTGAACATTAGTCCCAATGTCTATACTTTGATTACAATTAAAATTTCAGGGAATGTTGGATTAGCCAAGATAAAACTCACTGTGTGATATGCTCCTCCTCAGCGTTGATTCTCAAACTCCCGCTGGATCTCTCTTGTAGCAGGATAATGGTCCTACTAGATTTCCAGCAGGATGTAGTCAGGAGAATTGAAATGCACCAAACTGTTTTGTTTGCGCCAATGGCCCGATACATCCGTCTTTGACGGGTTTTCTTATCATATTGCAGGATTATTCTGTAGAAAGGATGGATTGGGTAAAGGGACTGGCACAAGCAACTGTTTTAAAGATAAAACTAGATATCTGTTTTTGTTTTCAAGATAAAACTAGATTTATGATTTTCTTTGAAAGATAAAACTAGATTTATGATCTTGTTTTAAAGATAAAACTACATATCTGATTTTGTTTTAGAATTGGCAAAAATCTTGTTATTATAAGTTATTACCCTTCTGAAAGTGAGACTTCTTGTCAAGATATTCAACGTGTCTGAGAGTTGGATTCTTCTGGAAGTTGACATTTATGAAATATCTTTCATATTTTATTACCTGTAGCCAGTGTTTCCATCTGTTTACTTTAAATTTCAGATATGTATAATATTAAAGTAAAAGTGTGCGATTTAAAAGACGAAATGATGGTTTATGACCATGAACACGGAACACAGCAAATCGACAACAGTTAAATCCAGAAAGTACCACCGAAGACGGATGTGTCAAGCCATTGGCACAAATAAAACGGCGACACAACGCATTTCCATTCTATGGACTACATCCTGCTGGAAATCTAACAGGACCATGGTCCTGCTAGAAGAGAGAACCAGTGGGAGTTTGAGAATTAACGCTGAAGAAGAAGAAAATCCAGAAAGTATAGTTATTTTTGCTATCTAGTCGTCTAGCCGTGTTACCATGGTTGCTGGTGCGTCTCTCGGCCTGAAATATCCGACTTCAGCACCAGTGATTGCTTGGGTAGGATTAGTGATGGTCCGACCAATCTTAGTGTCCAGCCTATCTTGGCTCTAAGTCCCACCTTCACTTCAAATAGCTGACCTCGATGAGGTACAGTTATTATTTGTTGGAATTGGGTTACTAAAGTTAAATAGACTGCAAAATATCGTATAACGATTTACAACATTTTTTTTAGTGCAAGACAACTATGATCATTAGTGAAGCATGACTAGATCAACCTAACCTGTAAGTCGGGATTCACTTAATTAAACCAACGGAGCATGCAATGACGTCATGAAGATAGCCCTTTAATCATTGAACAGCTCTGTATAATGAATCATGTTGGTCAAATGTCAAGAGAAGAAACATTTCTTTACCCGGGAAACATGCATTTAATGCTTTGAACACGCTTCTTTCTAATATTTTAGCATACATCTTGTGCATGGACAGGAGCAACTTCGTGCCGCACTTGGTCGTATGTCATAGATGTCTTTATGCATTGCGATCGTTAATAATAACTTAACGAAGGCCAAGTTTTGTACTAAAAAATGTAGTCTAGGCGTGGATTACCCGATATTCGATCGCACTCTTAGATAATTTTTAAAAAATAGTTGCATTGATACGAACTAATTGCATTATAACTATGAATGGTTATTTTTTAATTGAAGTGTTTTTACCCTCTCAATTTCACGTGAACATTTTGCTGTAGTATGAAACTAACGGACCAGTGAATCAATAAAGAAATTAACAAAAGAACTAAACCAGTTATAATTTATTTTCGAAATTTTAAAATCTTATTTTATAAAACTGCGTACCAAGCAAGCCTAGCTTTGGTTTTTTTTTTTTAAATAGTGACATGGGGAAAGAGGTAGATTTAGTTCTCGTGATACTGCTTTCTGAACTCTTGCTGTTTCATAAAATTTGTTAATAGTAGTGCATGCTCGTGTTCATAGAATCAATTATTCTATCGAATAAATATTTTTATTTGCATTGATTTTTTAATAAGTAGGTTGCAGGATCATAGATATATCGAACATGGGGGAGGGGCGGGTTGTACTCGATCATCAGGTGCCATACCAAGGGATGTAAGCTATCCATGCTTCTGCACAACTTTCCATTTCTTGTGTTGTTAAGAAGTTCAGTTGGTGACTTCTTTTTGTGCCACAGTGACAAACTGATCCAGAGATTTATCTCTTTGTCTTCCTCTGCTTCTTCTTCAATTTATCTTTCCTGTGGTTACTAAATGTTAAAAGTTTTACTTTCCTCATCACATGCTTTAAAAATATTGATTGTCTGCTTCTAAATTTTGCTAATATTTATCTAAACAAAATCATTCGCCAATTTTTCATTGCTTTCCTGCTTTTTTCATACAAATTTTGATAACCCTTATTTGTGTATAAAATCGTTAAACCGGAGGAGTGAAGGGGGAGGGTGTTTACCCACCTTTTGATTAAATTCATATTACTAAATATCTTGTTATAATTTCCTAATTGAGGAATTTGGGTACAGTGATCGCAGACCAACTTCCGGTGCGCACCAAGGAATTATGTTGTTTTTTTTGTTATTTTTTTTGGGGGGGGGTTATAATGTTTGCAAGCCGAATTCCACACACTAAATGATGACATCATCGTGGGATAAAATTATCAGCGGCATGTGTTTCGTCTTGCCTTAGGGTTAGGATGTGGGTTATGTGTTAAGGTTACATCTAACCCCTAACATCTAACGCAAGATGGAACACATACGGATCACAATTTTATCCCACGTTGACGTCATCATTTAGTGTGTGGAATTCGGTTTGAAGACGGTACGCTCATAAACATGACGCAAATAGCAAAATGTAGATTTTCATAGTCAAGCAAAATGAATTAAACAGATTACTAAAACACTTACCTTGCCTATTAATAAAAATATATTTAAAAAGGTATATATAAAAAAACATACAATAAAACTAAACAGGACAATTCTCCACGTATCGGCTCAAATTGAACCTTTTTCAAGAGACAAACAACAGAAAACAACAAAATAAAAAACAAAATAGATGACTAGATTTCATCAAGCCCCGTCTCCATAACGCAGTGATGGCAACACATCTTTTTGTCTCTTGAAAAAGGTTCATTTTGAGCCGATAGTGGAGAATTGTCCTGTTTAGTTTTATTGTATGTTTTTTATATATACTTTTTTAAATATATTTTTATTAATAGGCAAGGTAAGTGTTTTAGTAACCTGTTTAATTCATTTTGCTTGACTATTTGTTCATTAGGTTACTGCGGCACCATCCACTTTGTCGGACACCCTCTGACCATTTGGTTATTTAGATTTTCATAGGATGGTCCTTACTGTATATTCTTTCGCTGGGCAAGATGCCGTATCGTTGCATAAATTACACCGCTGCCTTTTAACTTCTTGATAGTCTAATTGCATTATTTTCTAGTGAAATATTCTCAATGGTAGTCGCGTAGTCAGCAATTTTTTTTTCATTTCTTTATGTTTTATAAAAGCGTCCATGAATAGTACGTTTCGATTACCAAATGGTATGGCAACGATATCCACACAAAATTTTTCCTATAAAATATTGGGGGTTGAACTGCGATCATTGTACCGGAATTTGAGTCCTCTAATTACCTATCTACGGGCTTGGTAGAATATTAAAGCTTCTTTGTTGCTGCTGTTGTTAACATATTGTTCATTTAAGAAAAATCATAATGCAGCACACGGGATTTGAACCAGGTCCCCTCAGATGGCACCCACTCGCTTCTTAATCTTCCTTAACACTTTTTCCTCTTCGACCACACCTGTGGTATTATCATATAATTTATATATATTTATATTGTTTAATTTATATGTAATTCTTAATTGTATTTGTATATTTTTCTTGAAGTAGCCTCTTTTAAAGGTTAATTTACCTGCGTCAGTGGTTCTTTTTTTTGGCTCGTGGACCACTGGTACCTAAAATAAAATATCAGGGACTATCTTTACAATCACCAAAGATGTTTCGCCCGTGTGTTGCCGGGGTCCGACAGGGGAGCAAAGAATAGCAACACTGTTTACATTCCATGCATGTCGTAAGAGGCGACTAATGAGGTTATAGGATGGAGTTGGCTATCCCATCCCATATAGGGCCAGTGACCCAAAAACCATTCTGAAGTCGGATGTGTCAAGCCGTAAGGTACAGATATCGCAGCACCACTGTAAACCATGACACAACGCATTCCGTTCTCCGGATTACATCCTGCTAATCTGCAGGAGTTTGAAAACGAACGCAGAAGAAGAAGAACTAAGGTTATTCAAATCTGTATCGCTATAACTCTTGTTTATTGTCGAAGTGGTCACATCCATGCCCCGTACCCTCCTGGACAGCTCTGTAGCCGCTAAATTGCTAAATTTTTCTCGCTTGCAAATCTCCGTAACCCTCCTGCAAGTCTCAGTGGCCCCTAATATGGTCCACTCTTTGAGAACCCCTGATCAACGTTAATAAGCTATTTTCATTTACATGATTTATTTTGACTGAATCTATCTACAGACTTTGTCGATGTCAATGGCATGATCTTTGTTGGATTTGGTTTTCTCATGACATTCTTAAAGAAGTACGGGTTTACTGCAGTTGGAGTTAATCTTATGCTCGGTTCTCTCTGCGTCCAGTGGGCAGCAATTGTCCGAGGATTCATTCATTCTGACATAATTGGTGGCGAGAAATTTCATCTTGGCGTTGAAGAGTAAGTGGTTCGTTAATAAGATATAAGAAATTAAGTTGCCGTTAATATCTCTTGTGTGAAAAAGAAACATGGATAATATGTTTAGATGCACATGTTCATATAAAAGGATTTGAATGAAGATAGCAGTACTAGTAGCAGCAGGAACAGTAGTAGAAGTAGTGTAGTAGGAACGGGAATAGTAGTAGAGTAGCAGTAAAAGTAGCATCAGCAGTAGTAGTAATAGTAGTAGCAATTTCAGCAGCAGTAATAGTAGCAATGATAGGAGTAGCAGCAGTAGTAGTAGTGGGAATATTAGTAAAATTACTTTGTTAGTAGCAATAATAATCGCAGTACCTGTAGTAGCAATAGTACTAGCAGTACTTGTAGTAGTAGCAATAGTACTAGCAGTACTTGTAGTAGCAGCTACAGCTGTAGCAGTACTTGCAGTAGTAGCAATAGTAATAGTAATAGCAGTACTTGTAGTAGTAGCAATAGTAATAGCAGCACTTATAGTAGTAGCAATAGTATTTAAATATTTGGCGTTACTACTTATGACTAAAGAAAGCTCAAAATGTATAGAGGATTGACTTTATTGTACGTGAGTTTACCCATATGTGCTCCGTGCCTTTAAGCGAAGCGGCACGCCGCCTTCCAAGGGTGCCACTAATAGCACTAACTCCGCATGTACTGTAATAAACTTTAATCCATTCTCATGTTCGCCTGTCAAAAGTAGCAAAAAGGCTCAAAGACATAGAGAATTAACTTCACTGTACACGGGTTACCCCATATGAACTATATTCTTTCAAATGATCGGCGCGTCGCCTGTTGAGCGTATCACTCATAGCACGTAACTAGGAAGCTTCACTCGATAATCCTCAGGGACCTCCGAAAAATCCAATTTATAAACAAGACACTGCGATCTAGGTTTGATCCCACGACGTCTTGAACACAAAGCGAGCAGCTTAACCACTACGCCAGGGAGATAACATCACCATCATAATTGGGGAAAGGGGTATTTCCCTGTCGTTGTAGTAAAGCTGTCACTACAAACGTTAAAATTGGTACCGGATGGAAAAAGAAAAAGAGGAAGACCCAGAGAGACTCTTCGCAGAACAACCATCAAAGAGCGTATGAGTCTGAGCAACATACAAGAATTACACACAGTAGCATCACATCGTTCAAAATGGAGAGCTCTTGTTTCTGCCCTATGCACCGTGTTCGACGCTGAAGGAACATAGATATAGATTTATTAGTAGTTAAGCGATTTCTAAGAGAAATAAAGATCAGGCAAATAAAATACTTTGGACACATTAAAAGACATGACACCTTATTGAAGACCTTACTTGAGGGTAAAGTCAAAGGGAAGCGAGCAAGAGGTAGGCAGAGATACACGTGGGAGAGTAACATTACACGATGGACAGGTTACAGTCTAGCAGAGTGCACCACCAAGACAAGAGACAGGAGATGTTGGAGATACGTTGTAGCCAACCTTCGTTGCGGAGACGGCACTTGATGATGATGATGAAGACGATTTCCATTCTTGTGCTCAAGTACTGCACGATTTGATCGCTTTGTCTTGTTTACATATGCATATTTTCGGAGATACCTCGCCATTGTAGCTAAATTCTACGAGTTCTATGATTAGCACTCGTGGTAAGTGGCGTGCCGCTGTGCTTTTAAAGGATCAGATCATATATAGGGAAATTCTAGTACAATAAAGTCAATCTTCCACAGAAAAACGAATATGGTGAATAAGAAAACAACAATACAAGAATGAGAAGTTGCATTACAAGAAGACATAGTATATAACAGAACACTGAATTCAAAATAAACAATATAATTAATAATTTAAAATGTATGTTGGCAATATTAATGCGAAGTTGGCGGCGGTTATGTTGTTTTGAAACGCCAACTGATGTTGTGGACATACAGATTAAATTATTAATTATTATATTGCTTTTGAATGCACTTTTATATTATATGCTTTGTCTTCTTGTAATGCAGCTTCTCATTCGTGTATTGTTTTTTTTTTTCTAATTTACCATACTCGTTTTTTCTATTTGTTAGGTTATTGAAGATACATTTGTGTCAGGTTATTGAAGATACATTTGTGTTAGGTTATTGAAGGTACATTTGTGTTAGGTTATTGAAGATACATTTGTGTTAGGTTATTGAAGGTACATTTGTGTTAGGTTATTGAAGGTACATTTGTGTTAGGTTATTGAAGATGCATAATTCTATGTAGGGTAGTCCGCTTCTATATTGTTACACTTTTCTTTGTTTTTTTCCTTCTATATCTTGATAAGACCTTTTGGTCGAAACGTCCATTATCTCTATTGTAAGCTTTCTGTAACTCATAATTAATCTTTTTTTATTATAAATTATTTATCTACCTCTATGGTACACGGTTTTACTACAGTCTCCCACTTATTAAAGTTTAGATCATAGTTTAGAGTAAAGCTTCAAGTTTAAAAGAAAGCTTCAAGTTTAGAATAAAGTTTACCTTCCAAATTAGAGTTTCAAGTTTCTATTTGTTGTGTTGCATTCCTAACAATTTTAGTTCTGTTCTAATGCGACTAGTTGTCTCAATCCAGGATGGTGACTTGTGATTTTGCTACTGCAACCGTTCTCATTTCCTTTGGGGCAGTTCTTGGCAAGACTAGTCCAATTCAATTACTAGTGATGGCAATTATAGAGATTCTACTGGCTCAGCTAAACAAGTATATTGGAGAGGATATTCTACAAGTAAGTCTGCACGAACCATCTGAACATGTATGTCTCGGTTGTTCTTCAATCCGTTACATCATGATTGAAATATATGTGAATTTCAACCTATTATATCTAACGATAGACCCTTGAGGTCCCGGGTTCAATCCACGGTTGGGAGAGGATTTTATATTTCTGAGGTACAATCAAAATCCTTCCTGTACATGTCGCGGCGTCTGCTATGGCAAGTGGCCCTTATTTCCACAGCCCATAGAAAGCCTCCCTGCACTCCTTCACAGGAAAACATGCAATAACGAAAGTTTTTTTAATATCCTACGTTAGCATGCAATTTTGATCACTGACTTTCCCCACCGATGAGGCAATCGACTATACTCCAAAATCCCCTGAGGCGCCTCTTATGGCATGCATAGTTAACCGGTCACAGTGTTAATATTCCTTACTCCCCTTTCAAAATCCAGCAACACACGGGAGATATTGTTTCCATGACCAATGATCGAAACTGAACTATAAGTAAGTACTAATATCAGCGCACTTCGGGAAAATCCATAGCTGCTTATTCTATTTCAGAAGATGGTATGTTATATATGCTATCATTCCCACTGGTTATTCATGCCCGCAATTTGTCCCACAATTGATCCTAAATTCATACAGTCTCTGTGCTACTGGTCGTTTAGTGTAATATCACCTTCTAGTAAGAGGCAATAAGAAAGATACGATGGACTTATATCGGACATGTACTTAGAATGAATGAAAACAGACTGCATTTCAGGCATTAAAATTGGTACCAGATGGCACCAAAAAAATAGAGGAAGTACAAGAGAGACTGTTCGTGTAACAAGCATTAAAGAGGGTATGACTATGAGTCTCAACAACATGCAAGAATTACACACAGCTCACGCCGCTCGAACTGGAGAGCTCTGGTTTCTGCATTATGCACCGTATTCGGCGCAGAAGGAACAAAGACAGATGGTCTGTATAAATCAATACATAGTAAGTGATCCAGTATTGATTTCAAGATCTCACCTTTGTCCATATTCAAAGTACCCACAATAGGTGCCCTTGTACCCTCGTTTCTGTGTCTTCAAGCATGACCTGGTCATTAGATTAATACAAGTTCCTGAAGGGCTGAGGAATCAAATATAATTTTCTTCTCATGTGAGAAAATCCAAAGATATCTGTGCAGCGATTATTTCATGTTTCATGTGAAAGTTTAATACCGACACAAAAAACGGTCACTTGCTGAATCTTTGTGTGCGCGAGTGTTACACTTCGTGAGCAGAATCTTATAATTACGTGCGCAGTCGCTCAGTTGCGTATATATAAAGGAATATTGAGTGTTCTCCGTCTTAGGGCCATATATATGTCTTCTGTTGGAGGGAGGGGGTACCTATAAAGGTAAAATTGTAGTTATGTTTTGTAATAACATCATTTTCGTGAGATGTTTGGTTACATTTCTCGGGAAAACCATTGAGGGGGGGGGGGGAGGGAGGGGGGGGGGGGGGGGTAACAAACTTTTGGCAGGATTACAAGTACTTAATGTCATGATCAATTTTCCTAATTAGAGAGAGAAGGTTCGATTCCTCCTCCTCCCCCCTCCTCCTACTGCTATATCCCGTCTATTCAAGGCACAGCCATTCGCTATGGATCGTCCAAAGCATGGACTTAGAGTCAGACATAATAACCGCCCTGTCCACCGTTGGTTCCGAGAGTCATTGTAAGACTGCCGTAACTGCCTCTACATTTACATACTGAAATATGAACTGCAACGTAATGTCCCAGACACAAAATACGATAGGTATCATTCTGGTGACATTCATGAACGTACAACACGAGTACATTTTGGTCTCGCACCCAGGGTTCGATCCCAGGTAAAGACTGGATATTTTTCTGTCGAGTGTAAATTTTAAAAACCCACCCTGAACATGACGTGGCGACAGTAAGGATAATTCGGCATTTATCACACAAGAAACCTTTAACTCCCTGACAAGAAAAACGCAATATTGACAGTTTTATTTTTTAGTTGTGTTGTGATATACTTTTCCATTGTTTACCTTTCTTTACCCAACAGGTGAGGGATATTGGCGAGTCCATGTTTATACATCTATTTGGTGCCTACTTTGGTTTAAGTGTGGCTAGAGTCCTCTACACCAAAGCGATTGAAGAATCTGACGAAGAGGGAAGTGTCTACCACTCTGATTTGTTTGCTATGATAGGTAAGTCAAACAACTTTCTCAAGTAAACCTAATGATCTAATATAATGGTGTATGATGCGTTTTGTTCGATGACTCGCAATACTAGTCAATAACATTGCAAAATGAGATGTCAATTATCTATCTCGATAACTCTTGTTATTGGTTGTGATAGTGCACTCCGGGCAAACCCATTGGTGCCCAGTCTCTCCCAGCAAATATATGTATGCTGATGGTTCCAGTTGCTAGCTGGTTATACATATTTCCCATTCTATCCTACAGATGACTAGTCATACTCGTGACACATCTGTGCCAAATACTCTCAATCGAATACTAGAGATGGGTCAACTATCACAGTATCCGCATCTATTCCAAATACTTCTAATCGAATACTAGAGATGGGTCAACTATCGCAGTATCCACAACTAACAAGAGCTCGCTACTCAACTTCGAAGAATCCACATTAAAGTTCCATAATTTTCATTCCCTAACACAACGGGGATATTGAGAGCACATTTGTGTTGGCCTGTAGTGTAATGATGTCAATTCATAACAATACCATACGCAAACTCAACCGACATGCTCGTGTGTCACAGATTCGGTTAGAGTCTTCTGGAATAACAGTGCATGAATTTGCTTTCGCTATCGAACTGATGAAAGGATATTCAATCTTAGTAGATTGAAGGCCAAGAACAAAACTAAGACGGACATTTATTCGCGAGGATAAAGTCAAAGGGAAGAAAACAAGAGGTGGAAAGAGATACAAGTGGGAGAGTAACATCACAAGATGGACAGGTTTACAGTCTAGCAGAGTGCACCACCAAAACAAAAGACAGGGGATGTTGGAGGTCTGTTGCATCTAACCTTCGTTGCGCAGACGGCACTTAATGATGATGATAATGAATTTCTCAGTTTATAACCTTGCATTTCTCCGTTTATTTAACCTTGCATTTCTCCGTTTATTTAACCTTGCAATTTTCCGTTTATTTAGCCGTACATTTCTCCGTTTATTTAGCCTTGCATTTCTCCGTTTATTTAACCTTGCATTTTTCCGTTTCATCACAGGTACTATTTTTCTCTGGATATATTGGCCTTCGTTCAATGGTGGTTTCGCAAACGACGCACAACAGAGAGAGAGGGCTTACCTAAATACTTTTTTCTCCCTCTGCGCATGTACAGCCATGACCTTCTGTATCTCCTCTATTGTGGATAAAGAAGGAAAGTTCAACATGGTATGGTTGATTACTATTATAATTATTGTGTTCCCTTTTAATCGTGAACAATTTCGTCAACAATTATGGAGGGAGGAGATCTGAAAAAGTTTGTTAATTGTTGACAAAGGGCAGGCCGGAATTTGACAAAAGTTGAAGTCAATAATACTGGGTTTTTTGTGATTTTATTTTTTGGGGGGGGGGTGGGGGTTTAGTTAAATATTGAATTGAATTGAATTATTTTATTGAACAGAAATTATTTTTTTTAAGACAAAGTATTTTATGTGGACTTTCTCTGCTAAAACATGTTAGAGTGTATTACATTTGTTGATATAATTAATCTTAAATTCGGACAGTTCTTGATGTGGAGATGGTCTAAAATTGGCGAAAAATTCTTAAAGGAATTTAGTGCTTATTATGTTGATCATATAAATATAGCGTATAGGGTTCAAAAGACGTAGGGGATTGACTTCACTGTACTTTGTTTCCCATATATACTCACTCTGTCACTCTCAACGAAACGGCACGCCGTCAGCCGAGATTACCACTCATAGCGCGTAACTCCGTAATTTCAAGTGATAATTCACAATGATCTCCGACAAAATCCACCTTGTAGGCTACACAAGACGACAAGAGCCGGTTTCGAACTCATGACTTCTTGAACACAAGGCGAACAGCTTAACCACTACGCTAGGGAGATCCCCAAATACATCGCATAACATAATAGAAAACGTGTTTTCAAGCTGTTGACTGGTGTTCTATTGTAACGGACGACTCTATTTAATACTGTGAAGTGTGTGATTAACTAATTTACTTCAATGTCAACAACACTGAACCGATAATTATGTAGTGACCTCAGAAACGTATTGTGTGAACTCTCACAAGAGGACAGCCTGGGATATGTTCACGCTCGACTGACAGGCGGTTAGGACGTCATAAAGTTGGTAGTAATGTAGAGACTGCCCCCAGAAGCATGACGGTCTTTTCAACCATTTAGTGCAAAGTCTGATTTTCGGCGAATTTACGCACGATAATTCATTGGCCTACCTAGTATGAAGGGGTATTCCAACAAGGTGGTGTGGACCGCATAGAGCACGGCGGGAAACGTAGACAACTATGAACATTCACTGCATCGAATTTCATTTTCAATCATCTCGATCCATCGTGCCACTTTTTGTCAAAACAGGTACGACGAGAGAGTGTGGCTAACGCTTGCACAACTCTTCCTCATCTTAATCTTTAGCAAGCCAGATTAAAAAATACGAAACGTCTCCCTGCCACCGGATTCTTTTTTGAAAATTTGCGTTATTGATGGTGACTGTTTTGAAAATGTGATAATTTTTTGCTTGTTAGAGATATTTAAATAATATTTGCACATATAAATAAAGAATTGAATTTTGCATATATTGGTGTAATTTATGTACGTGTGTGTGTGATACCAGACGTATGAGAAAGTGGTAAAGACGTTTTTCACAAATACATATATTTTATAACAAATAAAGAAGAAAAAATGAATAAATAAATAACTTACCTTACTTATCGAATTCCTTGGCAACGCTGTAAACTAAATCACGCAAATCTGTTGTATTTTTGTTCTTTCACTGCGAAATTATCAAAATATAGCCGGGGAAACTGTATAAAACATGTAGATTTGCAGTAAAATCGTTCTTTGAGCTTATGTCTAGAGAAATTTTTGGTGCCACTTCAACATATTCGATATCAAACGTACAAGTCCCCAAACCAACACGGCATTCTGTATATTCACTGCAAAAGTTTTCCTACTAAATTTAGGTGCATCGATTGAGCGCACAATTCTCGTTAATGACTCTAACACAAAAAGACATGTTAGATGAACGGTCTTAATTGGGACAGAGCAGCAAGGTACAATATTGCCACAGCAGCTCTAGGTGAAACGCGTCTTTCTGGTGAGATATATGAAAGAGGTGCCGGTTATATATTTCTTTGAAACGTAATAGGAATCTAAAAAAGATGTGAAGCAGGAGTTGGAATCGCTATTAAAACAGCACTTGGTGACAAACTAGCAGGCCCACCAAAAGTAATAAATGATCGCCTCATGAGTTCTCATGATGGTAAAAGTCCGCCTGCTCTTTAGTAAGAAATATTCAGCCATCATCATGGTTGGGTACATGACCAACGCTGACAAATCCAGAAAGTAAATATGAATTATATGATGAACTGCATACAGCTATCACTGCAGTTACAAAGACTGCTGCTTGTTTATTTGTCACTATTCCCGGGAATTGTGAGCAATTTCTTCTTACTGCCCATGTGTAGTATCGTGGTTTCTCAGAGCCTTCTTTCATGCCCAGGAGTTTAGCTATTTGCTCAATGCAATGCCCAATGAAAAAGTTTTATAATCTGTGATCTTTGTTACGAAACGAACTGATATTTTTCCTGGGCCACCCACCGTGCATTGTTCCTCAGATGAGGCGATTCGCAGCTGGCAAACTGCTCCTCGTGAAGGATAACCATACCATTACTACCCTTTGTGTCCCTAGGTCCCAGACTTAATTTCATATGTATGAGCCGTGTTGGACAACGGCGACAGTCGAATTAGATTTCGGGTTGACACACCTTCCTAGGCGAGGAGCTGATTTGCCAAACACCTCGAAGTTTTGGAATTTTACATGTACATTTCTCACGCACTCCCCTCGTCAACTTGTTATAGTCTTCCAATCCATCGCAAAGTGCAGTCTGTGTTTTGATTCTTCGCCATTGCGTCTATCACCCAAAGAAGTAGGTGGATTTTCGTCTATTTCGGGCAAGGAGCTTTACAGTCAGCGAACAAATCTCATGTAGGAAGGACATCATTTTCCCATGTGCCCTTGGATACTGAACCCAATTATTTCTATGAGCCATGTTGGGCATCGGCAACAGTCGAGTTAGACTAGGTTTGCTATTCTTTGAAGGAGACTGGTCACATATGTCTGTAGTGCCGTGATGTCGGTTCAGCTAATCATCTAATCCCATTGGCGATAAGACATTAAGGAGGTTTAGGGCTTAGGTTCGTGTCTGGTTCGTGTCTGACCAAGTTGTAGTGGAACAAACCATAGGCTTGTTAAAAATGAATCTGTGTTAGCGCGAAGTTGACAAATATAGCTTGAAGGGAGACAGCTTATATTAGTTTTGTGAGGGGGGTTATGATTGGTGTTAGAGTTCTAGCAATGTAGAGTAGGATGTGTTCTTGTTGTGAGGTGGTGGTTTCACGGGTGACGTTAGGGATAGTGTTAGCTAGTGTAACATATAATTGCGATTTCATTACCCATTGTATTTTAACATCAACTCGTCAGCTAGTTCTGCTTGTCAAGTGACATTTCTGTGACGTCACGGAAGATGCGCAAAGAATAACACAGATTTACATAGCTCTGCGCACAACATTACAAAAGTTGGACTGTTATGCCGTGATTTGGTCACAGCTGCCGGTCATGTACCTAGGCTTATTTATAACTATACGATTTTAATACAGTATTTTTGGGGGGGGGGGGGGGCGAGTGCTTAGGAATGAGTGTGATATGGACAATAACAAAAATACGAGTTGAATTAGTTGTGTTATGTGACATATTCTTTCCAGAACGTTGTCTTCCTTATGAATCTCTTAAAATCTCTTCGGTTTTGGCCGAGACGTCTGTTTTCTTCTGTGACATATGCATGCATTCTTGGATATTTCTTCTCCACCGACGTCTTGTCGACTTTTGCCTCTGAATCTTCTATCACCCCCTCTAGCAATACTCTTTCCATACCAGTATGTATCTTTACATGGCTGAAAAAATATAACTTCCTTCTCAATATGGAATTTAGAAGTCAGTCTTCTTGGACGCTGATTTTGTTTGGCACTTCTCTGTTCGACTTCCTTTCAGTCCATGTTATTCGCAGGACTTTCCTGTAGCACTTTCATTCAACAGCCGTTACTCGGTTGAATTAGAGGTGTTCAAATTTTACAAGTAAAATCAAAGGTTGCGACGAGTTAGAGAAGAAAATTAAATAATGGAGAGTGTTTGAATGGAAGAAACAATACAAATTTAATTATCATTCAAACAGGTCCACGTACAAAATTCATCACTCGCTGGTGGAGTTGTTGTCGGGGCGACAGCCAATATGCCCATGGAGCCATTTGGTGCATTGATCTTCGGGGCAGTTGCAGGAACTATCAGTGTTCTCGGATATAGATTCTTATCGGTGAGTAGTATATTGGGAGATAAACAATTGCATGTGATCTTGTACCTTTAATTTCAAGAAGGTTTTACAATTTATTTGTTGTCTCCATTGTCCTTTGCGAAAAAAATCATCCTCACTATCACTATGTGTGCCTCAAGACAACTTATTTGCAAATTGTTCTGCTTCCTCCAGCATCAATTTAGTAGACCGTCAATATTTTGGATGGCTATTTTTTTTATGGATCCTTCGTCACTGCATAAAAAGAATCATAGGTTTCAATAGCATTCATTTTTATTTCTAACCGATCATCATAGTATTTTGTCTCGTATCAAGTTCTATACACACTTATTTTTCCATTTCACATTCCAGAGTTGTCTCAAGTCAGTCTTCGATCTGTATTAACTCAGTAGTAAAGTCATCGATTAGAAGCTGCAGCCTTTCATCTGCGAGCGTATACTCTAGGTTTCTAGACTCTCTAGAGTCAAGTTTCTAGACTCTCTAGAGTCAAGTTTCTAGACTCTCTAGAGTCAAGTTTCTAGACTCTCTAGAGTCAAGTTTCTAGACTCTCTAGAGTCAAGTTTCTAGACTCTCTAGAGTCAAGTTTCTAGACTCTCTAGAGTCAGGTTTCTAGACTCTCCTTGACATTTGATGACTTATTTTTCGTAATCCCAAGGCTTTGAACAGTTTTTCTGCCGAAGACGGATGTGTCGGGCCATTGGCTAAAATAAAACTGCGACACAACGCATTTCCATTCTCTGGACTACATCCTACTGAAAATCATGGTCCTGCTTCAAGAGAAATTCTGCAGCAGATTGAGAATGTACGCTGAAGAAGAAGAGTAAGAACAGTTTTCACTAGTTTTTTGGAGTCATGAATCAGAGAAGCCTTAAATATCTCAAAAGTTCAACACACACAGACTATATTCAAAAATATATCATTATTATTGTAGGACCACCCCTTCAAATTGAATTAGAACCGAATTATAAATCAGGATTGGAGTCTAGTAGCCATTGACCTCTAAACTCCAGAAAGTCACAACGTAAAATGGGCATATAACATCAGCTAATCGCAGAAGAACAAAGGTATGGACTGGAATTTAGCCCGAATATAGAGCGTCGGTTCATGTGGTATTCTCTCTATTCACCAGAGTAGATAGGTATAAGAAAACATATATAATGGGTTGAATATCAGATATAGGTGGGGAAAAACAAGGAATCAACGTTTAAATCAAATAAGTCTTAATTAAGATGATAATAAAATACTTCCTTTAGTTCTGAGCAGGTAGATCCTGACAGCGCATAGCCTTTTTTGGGGTGAAGTTCGTTGTCACATTCCATATAGAGTCAAAGTGACACAAAAGACGTAGAGAAGTCGGATGTGTCAGGTCAAAAGATGCGGATATTGCATCTAAACTGTAAACCATAATTCAACACATTCGGTTCTCCACACTGCATTTTGCTAATCTGCAAGAGTTTGAGAACGAACGCATAAGATACAAACAAAGACATAATTTAATAATAAAGTAAACCGAGATCTACATGAAGTTCTGTTATGGAAACTAAAGACCAGGATATAAGAATGTAACTAATAAAGAAAACAATGAAAATATGCGACGTTACATGTCAAGAAAATATAGCATACACGTTTGAAATTTTAAAAAAAGTAGAAGCAATAATACTAAATGTATTGAGCCTTTTAGTTCTTATTAGTATTATAGGTTCATTACGTCCTTTCTAAAAATGTGTCTTGATGTGTACAGATCAGACGGTGTGAGTGGCAGCTGTGTGGGTGGTGTGGGCAGCTACAAAACTACATGTGTAAATCACGACTGAAGACATATTTTTAAGTACTCAGTGCAGGACCTTGTGTGCGGAATGCACCGCATACTTTTTGACTGTGTTTACAATCTCCCCTGCGTAACTTTGATGACGAATTGTCTATTAATCCTGCCATTATCATATGACATATTCTTTCCTAAAATGGTCTTCCTTATGGATACTCTCTGAACGATCCGCGATTCTGAGCGCATGAGCCCGGCCCATGAGTTATTGCTAGAAAACATATCAACCACCAACATCCAACATACATTATACGTACATACAACATAGATACTCTTGTCTGGTGTGAGAGATTAGAAATATGATGGTTGGCTCAAAGTTCCATTGGACCAGCTCTGTTAGAAATCACATTTGGACAACACCCTTCCAATGATCTAAAGTCGATATATCTTCTCCTGCGTTCATTCTCAAACTCCTGCAGATTAGTTGTGCCATGGTTTACAGCATTGCTGCAATATCTGCGCTTTTCGGCCTGACACAACCGACTTCAGCATGGCTTTGGGTCACTGACCTTATATGGGATGGGACAGCCAACTCCATCCCATAACCTCCTTAGTCGCCTTTTACGACATGCTTGGAAGGTAAACAGTGTTGCTATTCTGTACTCCCCTTTCGGGTCCCGGCAACACACGGGCGAGTGGATATATAAAAATCACTGTAGTCAACAAATTGTTACCTGCCATGCACGCAGTTAGAGGTGACTAAGAGGGTTTTGGTGTTGGTGTTTACTGTCCCATTGCATAGAGATTCACATAGTGTCGCAGACACAATCTTGAAAACGGATGTATCAGGTCGAAAGGTTCATATATAGCAGCCAAACTGTAAATCATGAAATGACATATTTCATTCCCCTGAATACATCCTGCTACTCTTCAGGAGTTTGAGAACGATCAAAGACGAATATTCAAATCAGAAAGAAGACATTATTAATATATGTTTACATTTTTTATGGCAGCCACGAATGACAAAATATCTAAAAATTCACGATACGTGTGGAGTTCATAACCTACATGGTATGCCTGCCCTTTTAGCTGCGATTGGCTCGGCAGTCCTGGCAGCTATGTCAGAAAATTGGAGCCTTCATGAGTAAGTTGTTTTCAATTTTCTTCTCGCTTTTATGACAGATTTTTATGACAAAAAATGTATGACAAATTTGTTGCTCCAATCTTCTATCATCTTATGCATAGTTTTCTTCTTCAAAATGAAAAGAGCAATCATATTTGAAGTTAGTTAGCTAGCTAGTCGTTAGATCAGCATCATTGCCCATTGTTTGAAATTAGCTAGTCGTTAGATCAGCATCATTGCCCATTGTTTGAAATTAGCTAGTCGTTAGATCATCATTATTGCCCATTATTTGAAGTTAGTTAACTTGTCGTTAGATCAGCATCATTTCCCATTGTTTGAGATCTCCGATGCATGCCCAGTGTGTTCATGAACCCTTACAGCCAGCATAGGGTTATTAGCTATCTATGAACTCATTGTCAAGGACATAACTGAATTTCATAAAAGGTAACGGTAAAGGTCTCATGTCAGCAACCTACCGTCGGTGATGAAGTTAACTCTTTCATGTACTAAGCCTGAGCAACTATTAGGTTGGGTGCTAGTTCCCTTCCTTGCTGTCTTTAGCTCCCCTAAATCATGCGTCAGATACTCATTTACAACGGAGTCGACTGGAGGGGAGGTCATATCAAACGAGAAATCACAACTCGGATTTTTTTGTCTGGACGTGGTTCCTAACCTGGCACGCTGTAACCCTGTGATAGCAAACAAGCTCAATATCAACTAGGCTACCGCGCTCCTCTAAGTTATATTGCTAGGAAACATATAAACCACAACATACATAATCTTCTCCGTCTGGTGTGAGAGATTAAAAATATGATGGTTAGTTCAAACTTCCATTGGATCAGCTCTGTTAGAAATAAATTCCGCTGAAGACGGATGTGTCGGGTCATTGGCGAAAATAAAACGGCGACACAACGCATTTCCTTTCTTTGGACTACATCCTGCTGAAAATCTAGAAGGATCATGGTCCTGCTATAAAAGAGATCCAGCGGGAGTAAGCATCCAGCATATGTGTAATCACATATACGCACATTACATCTTCCTGTAATTCTTCTGACAAATGCCTGCACTCCAGATTCATTAGAAATAGGGAACCACTTTTTACATTTTATATCAATTACTATTGCTACCTTGAAATCCCTTGAGTTGCCAGAATAACGACATTGTTGCTTGTTAGGCATGTCGTAAATGACGATTGAGAGAGTTCTGGGGGGGGGAGGCTTCCCCCATCCCATAAAGGATCAATATTACCCATAGACCATGCTGAAGTCATGTATCAGGCTGAAAGGCGCAAATATCACAGAAGGTTGTAATTAATGACACAACACATTCCGTCTCTGGACAACATTATGCTATGAGAATTTACGGCACACTTATCTTGTAGAACTTCTTCAAAACGACGTATACATGCCTCAAATATCTGGTCATAACCTACACAAATTAACCTCTAATTTAAACTGGAATGAAAGTTCATGGTCAAAACCCTTAACACAGCAGTACACTAACTAATATATGCTGTAATAACTCCCGAGTATTAATACTGTAATACTAATAAAACCCATAACCCATCAGGATCGAAGGTGTGTCACATTGAAGACAGGACAAAAAGTCTATAAACACATCTGTTCCTGCGTCGTTCGGACAAGCGTAGATGAATCATGCACGGACAATTCTTTAGTGTATTCAATCTAGAATTTTCTCCTTTCCGTCTCTTCTCCTTCCATCCTAAAATTGTTCTTGCAAAATAATTTTAGAAATTGCGTATTTTCTTTTTATGTCAAAACCAAACAAGTTTACACCGTTTCACCGGTGTATTTGAGCATATTGTAAATCGAGGTTCGAAAGGGAAGCAAAGAGTAGCAACACACTGATCTACAATGCATGTCGTAAGAGGCGACTAATTAGTATTTGAATGTGGTTAGCCATCCCATCTCATAGAGAGCTAAAGTGAACAAAAGATCATGCTGAATTCAGATGTGACAGACAGGAATGTGTAGATATCGCAGCCACGTTTTAAACCATGACACAGGACATTCCATTCTCCAGACTACATCCTGCTAATCTGCCGGAGTTTGAGAATGAATAAAGAAGACGTCTTATAACATATTCTAGCCATCATTATAAACATCAGTACAATGACATGTTTCATTCAATCCCAACAGTCGTCTCGCAATTTTTCCTGAAACGTTTCCAAAGAACTCAACAGTGATCGGTGCTTTGGGAAGAAGTGCCGGACAGCAAGGAGGTTACCAGTTTCTGGCAGCAGTAATTACACTAGGTATTGCAATAGGAGGCGGACTGTTTACGGGTATGTAATCATATTTTATTCTTTTTTAATGAATATAGTAATAAATGCGAGAGTGTGTCTTAGAGATATTTGGTGAAGCAGGAGGTTAGAAGTATGATAAGAGATTGTTCTTCTGATCACTGACTACGCATCAAGTCTGATATTGCTGATCATTCACTACACATCAAGTCTGATATTGCTGATCAGTCACTACACATCAAGTCTGATATTGCTGATCATTCACTACGCATCAAGTCTGATATTGGTGATCACTCACTATGCATCAAGTCTGATATTGGTCATGTATAGAGCTGTTTGTTTTAGATCGCTGTGGATTCCCCACAATTTGGTTTGCGGAGACGCTTCTGTGGGCCATCCTTTCACTCTGTGAGCAGCGAAGCTGTGGGAATCCTGTGGTAATTGTTCTGGTGTTTGTTGTTGTTCCGCAAATGCATACCGCAAATTCGATGATGCCAATTCAGTGTGTGATTTTAGATGGTAATGCCTCGTTGTCAGTCGAAATTAGTTTGACTTCTTCGTTTCTGTTCGATCTATTGATGCTGTCTTGCTAATGTGTTTAACATAGTCTCTATTAAGTTCTTTCCATTGGAGTCGCATAGATTGTTTTAGTAGAAACTTTTCGAGATCATGAACTTGTACTCAAATATATGTTTATATGTGCGTTAACGTGACAACTATTTATATGTGCGTTCACGTGACAAATGTATGTTTATATGTGCGTTCACGTGACAAATGAAAGTTTATATGTGCGATAACGTGAGAAATATTCAAATGCAATAATCTAATGCTTATACTAACAGTGGTATTCTGGCGTGACCCTCGAGTTATAAGACCTCCTTTTTAAATTCTTCTTAGTGACTAATATGGTTATTCTGTCGATTTTAATTGATCACTATTATTATACTTTGTGTGCCAGCCAATGAAAATTCTGGAGTAGTCTCATGAGTCATTTTAAAAGGCTGAATTTCCTACTATCTATCGGTCTTAAAATGAGACGGTGTTGTATTTCGGCATTTATTTTCTTATATACAGAATGTACATTTCTGCTGTTATCATTAATTTTACAATAAAATATATCTCATTCAGGATTCCTATTAAAAATTCCATTATGGGATGCCCCAAAAAGTGAGCACCTCTTTGATGATTGTGAAAATTGGGAAATTCCAGAAAGTGAAGCTGACGAACATTCTTCCTATCATGTGAAACCTACTATCGTGGAGATGGAATCAACTGGCTTGTAAAATAAATATTGATTGGTTAGTAACATTTATTATAATCACCTTTTGTTTTCTAGGTAAACCGATTCCCTCGCTAATTACACAGTCCTATGTAATCATCGGATGATCGTTCTGAGGTAAGGCTATTTAACTTTTTCCGTGATTTCCATTGAGTGTTGACACAAAGTATACAGAACCTACAAATGAAAATCACCGGAAAAGTCAAATAACCTCACTTTTTGAAAAGAGTGACTAGATGTCCCTGTTTTACCTGGTTAGTACAGATGTTGGATGCTTTGTTGTTCGTGTCCATAAAATTTGTATTGGAACGCAAAAATGTCAATTTTTTAAGTTAATGAATTTCTTATAATGGCTGAAGTAAATTATAGTTCTCCGCTGTGACCTTTGCTCTAGTTTCGAGGTGTTATCTGACCTTTGTTGTGTGATTTGGCAAGCTTACGGGTAAGTACTTAGAGTAAGGTTAGGATTAGAAATAATATTTCTAATGTGTGCGCGCACCTCGCTCCGTGTGTAGCGGGCAGACATACTGATCGCTCACCACAAATAATAGGAAATTGTAAAAAAAAATGTGTAAATTGGAAAACAAACATTATGCATAAGTTCGTCTGTGTCTAGATTTGAACTCAAGTGATTATCGGATGTGACGTCACGGCAGCCATTATTTTGATTGGTGTTACACGGGAATCCATGACGTTGGATAGTTAAAATTGTCAACAGTGTGCTATTTATAGCACAGCGGAGAACTAATCTTTACTTTCATCAGTATGGTTAATAACTTAATAGGTGCACGTTTATCATTTCCAAAATCTGAACTCTGTTTTCGAAAGATGATTTTCAATGAGTCAAAAAAGACTGACTAGAATTGAAGAAAGATTTCAGCAGACTATGATCTCATATAATAGGTGTCACAAAAAAGTCAGTTGTTAACAACTATAGCCGAGATTTTCCCACAGTAATTACCAAGCTTTTCCCTAGAATAGTCCTGCATGTTAATCTCACGGCATCCCGGAGAAGGGCTTGATTTACTTGATCAGACATTTTCCAGCTATTAGACCATATGGCCCAAGGACAGGACGTTTCGACGAAAAGATCTTTATCGAAACGTCAACTCTGTACATTGTTCTACGTAAAACTTCTACTTTAACCCTTTTTATATTTATTTGTATTTACTTAACATACGTTTTACCTGGGGAAAAAACCAGCTCACTCAGTTGTGAGCATGTTAGTGATTAAGATCTAAATTCCTTAGAGCAGCATCTTTTGCAATGTCCTATTCATTGGAGATATTTGAGAAATCTATCTCTAGATATCAGAAATGTACTTCTCCTTCTAAGGTCAGATAACTGGAGCATCCTACATTGAACAAAACAACAGCTCACAAAAACGCATATATCACACAATGGTATTGGTTGAAAAGCATGTGCTTATGCACTGCTGAATTAGCAACCAACCAACTATGAGACATTTATTTTAGGATATAGCCCTAACTAATAATGACTGGGAGATTATGGAGAAAGTCTCGCATTCCAAACTAATGTAAACTGGTTTAGGATTTTATTGTAGTGATTTTGTGCCAATTGAGTTGCACTGGTAATGTAAATAAATTCCATGTGTGTTGCGGAACTCAAAAAGGTGGCAAAGAATAAGGGGGTAAATAAGGGAGCAGCACTGTTTACTTTCCATGCATGTCATAAGAGGATCTCCCATGGAGGTTATGGGGTGAAGTTGGCTGTCCCATCTGATATAGGATCAAAGTGACCCAGAAGCCATGCTAAGTCTGATGTGTCCGGCCGAAAGGTGCAAATATCACAGCAAAGTTGTAAGTTATGCCACTAAGCATTCTGTTCTCCAGACTACATCCGGCCAATTTTTCAGGAGTTTGAGAACAAACACAAAAGATGTTACTAAGCGCATGAGTGTTACCTAAACATTCATCTATGATTTAAACATATGTCAGAGTGGTATCTAAACATTCATCTATGATTTAAACATTATATCAGAGTGGTACCTAAACATTCATCTATGATTTAAACATTATGTCAAAGTGGTGCCTAAACATTCAACTATGATTTAAACTTTATGTCAGAGTGGTACCTAAACATTCATCTATGATTTAACATGTCAGAGTGGTACCTAAACATTCATCTATGATTTAAACATTATGTCAGAGTGGTACCTAAACATTCATCTATGATTTCAACATTATGTCAGAGTGGTACCTAAACATTCAACTATGATTTAAACATTATGTCAGAGTGGTACCTAAACATCTATGATTTAAACATTATATCAGAGTGGTATTTAAACATTCATCTATGATTTAAACATTATGTCAGAGTGGTATCTAAACATTCATCTTATGATTTAAACATTATGTCAGAGTGATACCTAAACACTATCTTCGAGTGGTACCTAAACACTCAACTATGATTTAACAACTAAGCCAGAGTGGTATCTAAACATTCATCTATGATTTTAAAACTATGTCTCGTACAAGATATTTATCAATTATTATGTTACACATACACAAATTTCACAACAGCATTGTAACATTTGCAACCTTGTGTTTCAGGACATGGAGTGAATAAAACTGACTCTCTAACAGTACTCAATTCAAGTACTCCTCAGTGCATTAAGTCAAACATTCGTCTACAAGTGATTAAGTCAAGCATTCCACTACAAGTGATTAAGTCAAGTATTTCTTTTAAGTGGAAAACTCAAGAACTTCTCTTAAATGGATAACACAAATATTTCTTCATCAGTGCACTAAGTCAAGTATTTATCCATTAGTGCACAATTCAAGTATGTCTCTACCAGTGTATAAGTCACATACTTCTCTACAAATGCAAAATTCAAGA
This sequence comes from Meghimatium bilineatum, assembly GCA_034231615.1. NCBI lineage: Eukaryota > Metazoa > Mollusca > Gastropoda > Stylommatophora > Philomycidae > Meghimatium > Meghimatium bilineatum. Next base: position 59,142,417 of record CM067304.1, read on the forward strand.
ACTTCTCTACCAGTGCAGAAGTAATAGAACTTCTCTAACAGTACACAAATCAAGTACTTCTCTGTCAGTGCATAAATCAGAGAACTTCACAAGTGCACAAGTCAAGAGAAAGAACTTCACCAGTATACAGTTCAAGTAATTCTCTACTAGTGCACCTGTCAAGTACTTCTCTTCCAGTACCCAGTTCAAGTACTTCTCTACTAGTGCACATATCAAGTACTTCTCTACCAGTACACAGTTCAAGTATTTCTCTACCAGTGCAAAAGTAAAATACTTCTCTACCAGTACACAAGTCAAATATTTCTCTACCATTGCAAACATCAAGTAATTCTCTATTATTTTTACTAAGTGTTAGCACTTCTGTCTCAATAACCAAGACACACACTTCTCATTCAGTACAGAAATAAAGGATTTCTCTCAAGTGGACAAAACAAGCACTTCTCTCAATAAACAAGTCAAACATGAAATATTAGACAACATGTAACAATTACAGCATATTCAATCACTGACAAATTATCATTCTATATCATGATTTAACCAAATAGAAATCACCTTATGTTATGATTTTACCAAATAGTAATCATGTCATGATTTTACCAAATAGTAATCATGTCATGAGTTTACCAAATAGTAATCGTGTCATGATTTTACCAAATAGTAATCACCCCATAGCACAGTTTTATTACATAGTAATCACTTCATATCTTAGTTTTACCAAATAGTAATTATCTCGTCATGATTTTACAAAACATTAATCACCTCATGGAATGATTTTACTAACAAGTAATCTCCTCAAGTCTTGATTTTATCAAATAGTAATCATCCCATGCTACAATTTTATCAACCAGTAATCCCATATCCCAATTTTATCAAATAGTAATCATCCCATGTCACAACTTACCAGATAGTAATTATCTCATGTCATGTTTTTACAAAACAAATCACCACACCTTATTAATATAATAATTTTGCTAAATAGTAATTTCATGTCTCGATTTTATCAAATAGTAATCACACCATATCTTGATTTTATCAAATAGTAATCACACCATATCTTGATTTTATCAAATAGTAATCACACCATATCTTGATTTTATCAAATAGTAATCACACCATATCTTGTTTTTACCAAATAGTAATCACCTCATGTCTTGATTTTACAATGTTACACTTCTATAATGGTTCTAAATATTTTTTCATCTTGACAGCTTTTGGGATAGATATTATTCTGTGGCCCACCTGGTGCCATAGAAAAATGTTTAAATAAGGTCATTTACTTTGTTTTCAAGCCAGCAAGGCTTTCTAAACTTTATCACTGGAAATCTTGTTTATGTATCGTTCAGTTACTTTCCTGTACCCCTCCCCAGATGGGTATGTTGCCCTTTAATTTCAAAGTTTGCCTGGGTCCCCCCCCCCCTCCATTCAAATCTCCATGGCCCACGTTGATAGACCCTGCTCAATGTAATGCAAGCTGATGATGTGACCAGCATCACAACGGCCCCCACTTCTACTCCACTGGATTTGTTACAGGACATGCCCTAAGTCTGGGTGAAACCTGAAATAATGTGTGGATTAAAAACAAAACTTCTAGGAATCAAACCTTGACCACTTAATTTAAATTCCTGTATATCTACCACTAGCAAGATGTAGTTTCTCATTAGTTAATACAATTATCTTCCTTGTCGAGTGGTCCAGATTTGATTTTCCAGTTTAACTGTAAAAATTTGTTTCACCACAAACAGTTTCAAGGCTGAACCAGCCTAGTAAAGGTGACCGACTGAATAGGCATATCATCCCTAGGTATACGGTTGATCAACGAGAAATACAAACCTTACACAGTATTCTCAATTGCATTAAAAGTCACTACATGTACATAATGCAAAACTGATGTCCCTAGATTATGTTGTAACACATGTGTGTATATATTTTTAGTCATACCGTGCCCCTTCAATATGCTAACATGTAGAAATGCATGTTAATGAAGAGGGCAGTTTCCGTAAAGTCTTGAAGAAGACATTTATTTAGTCTGTGAATAAACATTATGTATATAACGAATGTATACTTTTCTTCATATTTACATTTTATTTTTTATGGTATTTTTATCCCAAAAAATGTCATATCATTGTCATTGATATAATATGTTGTCTCAGTTAAATAAAATGTAATAAACTTTCCTTCATTGTTATAGTTTTATTTCCCAGGATATGCAAGCGGTTAGCTTTTAATTCTTAGATGTCATGGGGTGGTTTCTCCAGAGCTTTACTTCATACCAAGAACTTCAATTCTCGGCATTGTGCAATGCTTTGACCGGAAGTTAGCTACTAGGAGGGGGTAAACTTTCTTTGGTTGGTTGCTCACTGATCCAGCGGTCCATGAGCTCATCCAATACCATTGTGTAATGTATGCATGTGTTTGTGAACTGTTGTTTTGTTTCATATAGGGTGTTCCATTTATCTGATCTTGGAGGGAGAATCCTTTTTCTGACAATGCTGGACATTGAACATGGTAGATGTTGGTAGTTTTGCAAGGATGAGTGCACAGTCAGCGCCCTGGAATGTGTTGTGGTTGTATTCTGGCAGGTGATTGTTGCACTGTACACGGTGTATAAACTTTCGGTTCTTGTTTCTTCTTCTTCAGAATTCATTCTCAAACTCACGTTGGATCTCTCTTGTAGCAGGACCATGGTAATATTAGATTTCCAGCAGGATGTAGTCCAGAGAATGGAAATGCATTGTGTTGCCATTTTATTTGCGCCAATGGCCCGACACATCCATCTTGTGGAGGTTCTTGTTTGGAATTGATGCTTATCTATTTGATTATATCTCAGGAAATGTTTGTCAAAGTATGTTTATCATTTATTAATTTTAAAATAAATTTATTTAGGGTTAGGGTTTGGGTTCGTTATGTAAAACGCAACTCTCCTAACCCCAACCTTAAAATTATTCATATTTAAATTAATTATTGATATAAAATTTAGATTAATTCATTCTAAAATAAGCTGGTAGGCACACGTTCCAAACAAGAACCAAACTTTCATCTATTAGATTATTCATCCATTCGCCTGTGTTGTCAGGACTCAAAGGAGGAACAGAAAAGAGTAACACCTTTTACTTTCCATGCATGTCATAAGAGACAACTGAGGAGATTTTGTGGTAGAGTTGGTTGTCCCATCCCAAATATGGTCAAAGTGAACAAGAAACCATGATAAAGTTGGATGTGTCATGCCAGAAGGGTCAGATAGCTCAGCCAAGCAATAAACCAGAACACAATGTATTCTGTTCTCCGGACTACATCCTGTTAATCTATAGGAGTTTGAGAATGAACGGAAAAGAGCGAAGAGATTGATATCTTTCATTTATTTCTCTTATTCAATAATTCATTACTCTTGTGGGGTACATGAGTCTGAAAGGAGAGAGTAGTGTAGTAACTCTGACATTTCTATATATATCATAAGGGAAGACTAAGGAGGTTGAGTGTAGGGCTTTGTTACTCCACCTCCATGAACTCCCTGCTGTGGGCCCATTATAGGACTGCTGGGAGGAAGTCACCCCTTTTATCCTGAAGCATGCCCTCAATATTTCAAGAAAGTCACAGCAAAGACTGCTCCAGAGTAGAAGTCTGTTGTGCTTCTAGCATTGCACCCTAATCATATTGAGTTAAACTATCATCTGGGACTTGAAAAATTTCTGGAAAATCTCCCAAACAATAAATAATACTTAAAGAATTCCCCACCCTGCTTTAAATAGTCAAAATATCTATGTCCTTGCATGAGGAGCAATGACATTACAATAATCATCATCATCATCAGGTGACATATTCTTTCCAGAACGTAGTCTTCCCTATGGATCTCTTGAATTCTTCACGGTTTTGAGCAAGTTGTCCTGCCTATTTTAGTGACATGCGTAGGCATTCATGAATGTCTTTGTCCAACAGAGTCTAGGGCGGCCTTTGCTCCTGTTACCGTCTATCATCCCATCCATTAACAACCTATCCATGCCATCATGTCTCTTAATGTGATGGAAAAGACTAGCTTTTTCTTTAATATGGTGTTCATAAGCCAGCCTTCCTGAACATTAATTGATCTTAACATCTCCTGGTTTGTTTTCCTTGCTGTCCACGGTATTCTTAGAACTCTTCTATAGTACTTTAATTCAAATGATGTTATTCTCTTGGCCACTGTTTTATTTAGTGTCCATGCTTCACATCCATATGTCAGCACAGGAAACACAAATGTTCGTAGTAAATATAACTCCATAGAAAATTTCTCGGCACTATACTCCTGTAGTTTGCCGTTGCTTTCAGGAGGAACATCAGATTTCAAGTGACACCGAGGAAAACACATACATTATGACAATTACACCAATAGTCATTGTAAATATAGAAAAAGTTATAATTCTACGCCTCAGAACAGGACACAACTGACTCCGCAGTCACATGTATACAAAGTTCAAGATTGGCAACACAGCCATGTGTACATGTGGACAGGCAGCACAGAGTGCCAAACATATACTTCAAGAGTATTCTGAGCATGAAACGCTGAGGCAGACATATTGGCCAGAGGAAACAACACTGGAATCAAAGCTCTATGGGCCACTGTATGAACTACAAAAGACTGAGTTTTATTCAGGAGACAGAATTACAGATTATAGACATGTTTCAAGTGAACGAAAGAAGAAGAATTGCAAATCATGAAAAAGTTAATGATTTTGTCACAGTAAATGTAAATCATGAAAAAGGTAATGATTTTATAACACCATCACTGTAAATCATTGTGTTATGAATCATTGTTTTTCCAAATTTGCTAAGAGATACCTAGAAAATGGTTGACCAAATACTGCTTGATTAGTGTTGTCTCCAACATCGACTCCAACATCGAGTAGTGATATCAAATTTAATCAACGACCATTGAGAATGATGGTTTTCAATTTGACTGGAACCATTGACAGCCAATATGAATCACATAACACCTAGTGAAATGATGACATAGTCAATATGAATGACTCATGCAAAGCCCAGTGAAGTGACACAATCGATATGAAACATTCAAAGCCTAGTGAATCTATACAGTCAATATAAACCACATTAAGACCTAGGGAAATGATGATATAGTCAATATAAATCACATAAAGTATAGTGGAATGATACAGTAAATATAAATCACATAAAGAAAGTATAGTGAAATGATACAGTAAATATAAATCACATAAAACCTAGTGAAATGATGACACAAATCACTCTGATAACTGTTACTAGTTTTTATTTGATTATATTCACAATTTGGGACAAGCATATCGACATCAGAATTATATTTATGTGACAAGACTCAAAGACAATAACACTACCTTCACTGTCCACAACAAAACACTAAATAATTCCCTGGGGGACCTGTGTTATTAATTCATATTTTTCTATTTATGGGGTGGGAGAGGATGCTGTTCATTGAGAGAATAAGTGAGAAATTCGAAATAAAAGTAACGTAAAGCCATCATTTCATTAAAAACAAAATTATTTATCCTATTCACATTGTTATTACATAACAAAATCATTTATCCTATTCACATTGTTATTACATAACAAATGCATTTATCCTATTCACATTATCATTGCATAACAAAAATATTTATGCTATTCACATTGTCGTTGCATAACAAAATCATTTATCCTATTAAAATTGTCATTACATAAAATCATTTATCCTATTAAAATTGTCATTACATAAAATCATTTATCCTATTCACATTGTCATTACATAACAAAAACACTTTCAATAATTTCATCTATTCACATTGTCATTACATAACAAAAACACTTTCACTAATTTCATCTATTCACATTGTCATTACATAACAAAAACACTTTCACTAATTTCATCTATTCACATTGTCATTACATAACAAAAACACTTTCACTAATTTCATCTATTCACATTGTCATTACATAACAAAAACACTTTCACTAATTTCATTGTCATTACATAAACATTTTTCTTACATCAACTTTCATCACATAAAAAATGTTTCTCATACTTCAATTTTCATACTTCGATATTCATTACATATAATACATTTCTCATGATTCAATTTTCCTTACATAAAATATTTCTCCTATGTCCATTTTCAGCATATGAAACATTTCTCATACTTTGATGTTCACTGCATATAAAGAATTTCTCATACTTCAATTTTCAATACTTATAAATCATTTTTCCCACAACAATTTTCATTACATAAACATATCTCTTACTTCAATATCCATTACATAAAAAAAACATTTCAATATCCATTACATAAAAAACATTTCTCTTCAATATTCATTACATAAAAATCATTTCTCTTACTTCAATATCCATTACATAAAAAACATTTCTCTTACTTCAATATCCATTACATAAAAAACATTTCTCTTCAATATTCATTACATAAAAAACATTTCTCTTACTTATTTTTATATTCCATAAAAGCATTTCTTGTGCTTCAATTTTGCCTACACAGAAAAGAAATCAATTTTCGCTAGTTAAAATAATTTCCTCTACTTCCATTTCTGTTTTTTAAGTAAGGAGAATAAAGTTAGGCCCATTAGGACACAATGATTGTTCATCAATAAGTACATGAGGGAATGTTTTTATTTAATACCAATGAATAAATATACATAATAATTGAAACATATCCCATACAAATCATCCTTTTTTTCACTAATTTTTAGATTGAGAACAGGCCAAAACAGACCCACACAATACATGTACAGGAAGTTTGGAGTTGGCGGCACCAATATGTGCTCCTGTGGATAACTGTTTGGTGACACTGATTTATGCCCCTGTAGGCAATCTCCATGACACCCTATTGAAGACCTTACTTGAGGGTAAAGTCAAAGGGAAGCGAGCAAGAGGTAGGCAGAGATACAAGTGGGAGAGTAACATTACACGATAGACAGGTTAGTCTAGCAGAGTGCACCACCAAGACAAGAGACAGGAGATGTTGGAGATACGTTGCAGCCAACCTTCGTTGCGGAGACGGCACTTGATGATGATGATGAGGCAATCTCCAGGATGCACAAAACATATTTTACAGAACTGCCCACTGCATAACACCGTAAGAAGAAAATTATGGCCGCTTGAAACAGCTCCAGCAGACAAGCTCTACAGCCCTGTCTGGAAGCTGATGACCACAGTATAATTTTTTGATGAAATCCATATCAGAATCTTATTTTAACTGGAGAACAAGGAAGACGAGAAGATGTTGATTTTCCTGACAACACTTGTACATTATGCAATTTTGTCAATGCTATCTAAAAACAGCACGACTTTCCCTGTGCTCAAACCACGACCATGTTTGTGAAAGTTAGAACTATTAGACTATCTCACTATCCCCTCCTCTGGCACAGAAGCCAGCAAGACATGAAAGTAGTTAGAAATGTTTCTGTTAGTAATAACAATGAATAATGTACCTGTATACAGAAAGATAATGAATTCTCATAACAGGAAAAGAAGAGGGTTATACAAACCATCAGAAGTGCAAATAACTCAACATAAGATGGTCTACCACTATCTAGAATGGAAAGAACAAGTCACTATACTTCACCTGAAGACAGAATACGGACTGAATAAAAACCAGCCCAGGATTTGACAGTCTACTACGCCCCTGTGCGCTTGAGGAAAAGATGAATAGTCATTTGAGCACATCCTGCAGAATTGTCCCCAGTATGAAAAATTGTGAAAGACCTCTGCTCATCCTCGCAACCAACAATTTATGGAATCAAATAACTCCAGACAATGGTGGAGTTCATCCTTAAAGGCTTGTCCGACTGTGTAGAGACGAAACAGTAAACATAAGAAGGAAATTAATTAGAATTTATTGTAAAATATATTTAGACCAAAATAAGAAAAATATAATTCTTGACAGCTAGAATTTAGACCAAAATAAGAAAAATATAATTCTTGACAGCTAGAATTTAGACCAAAATAAGAAAAATATAATTCTTGACAGCTAGAATTTAGACCAAAATAAGAAAAATATAATTCTTGACAGCTAGAATTTAGACCAAAATAAGAAAAATATAATTCTTGACAGCTAGAATTTAGACCAAAATAAGAAAAATATAATTCTTGACAGCTAGAATTTATATCAAAATAAGAAAAATATAATTCTTGACAGCTAGAATTTAGATCAAAATAAGAAAAATATAATTCTTGACAGCTAGAATTTATATCAAAATAAGAAAAATATAATTCTTGACAGCTAGAATTTAGATCAAAATAAGAAAAATATAATTCTTGACAGCTAGAATTTAGATCAAAATAAGAAAAATATAATTCTTGACAGCTAGAATTTAGATCAAAATAAGAAAAATGTAACTCTTGACAGCTAGAATTATATATAGAATTATATTTAGATCAATATAAGAAAAATATACTGGTAATTCTTGACAGCTAGAATATTTTGTGAAAGAATACATTGCCAGTGAGTATCCCATGAGGTGCAACATTATACTAAAGTTGCAAAATCAATCAGAGTTTCAGTGAGTCTCCCATGAGGTGCAACATTATACTAAAGTTGCAAAATCATTCAGAGTTTTCTCACACATGTTGGTGAACCTGAAAGGGGAGGAAAAAAATCAGAGATACAGCTACCTGCATTGTATGTTGTAATAGGTGATTAAGGAAGTTTAGAGAATAGAAATAGTTGTCTCATCACAAAGAGGGTAAATGTGACCTATAGGCCATGCTAAAGTCAGATATGCCAGGCTGTAAGGTGCTGACATGACACAATGCATTCCGTTCTCTGAACTATATTCTGCTAGTCTACAGGAGTTTGAGAAGAAGAATTCCCAGTATGTGTAGGAATCATGTGAAAGTATTTTATAGTGCATTCACATTCTCTGGGAAATAGGGATCTACATTGCATAGTGGTTAAGGTAGCAGCTACCACCCTACCCTCTATATTTGATGAGAATATGGAACATATGCCCCTATCAAGCATTTTAACCCTCATTACACAATCATTTAATTATTTTCAGTCAATAACTCACAAAATGGAATCAGTTTAATTAGTTTGAAGCACTTTCTCATCAAAAGCAGAAGGAATCTATCCATTACTACCACACAAACACCCCCCTCTGAGTAGAAGGCTCCTTCAATAGACATTGCATTAAACCAAAAGCTGAAGTCTCCTGGGTATGAAAGAAAGCTTAGAATAACCAGCCCACTGCACAAAGGAAGTTAGAGCTAATCACTCACAATTCATGGGGTTCTCAAACAAACAACACCACACAAACAATACACAATACAATAATTATAACATTCATATTTATTTTGGGATTTGTGCTACTATGACCGAAGCCTTGTCATCAGATCTTTTCTGGTAAATTTAATCATGTATATATATAATATATAGATCATACCCAAAAAAATGTAGCCATTAATAAAACATGGCTTCAAGGTAGCATAATGTATATTTAGTTAGCTCAGTTCATGAATGCAAGTATGAAAATAAATTTTAGTATAGAAATGTATAGATATATTTACATGCACAACCCCTAAGCTTACGGTAAATGCAAGCAAACAAATAAAAAAAATACAGTTTTTAATTATGCTTGTGAACATCAATAGCATGGCAAAAAGTTAACAATCCTGATACAAGATATTAGAGATATAGAATTGTGGCGATCCAAGATTACCTAGGACAGCCAGTATAACACTTGATGATGACTATAACATTAGCGAGAAAAAAGACTTCATATTCTCAGTCACACACAGAATAGACCATTGACTTAATACTCTGAACTAGACACAATAGACTGAGAAAATAGATACGTAAAGAAAACTTCAAATTGATGAGACAGACCTGCACAATTGTAGACTAAGCCCTAAGACTATACAATATATCTTTCATATCTGTCATCATTCATAGATGGCCTACTGAGACGATGCTATTTGTAAACTTGAAATAGATTACTAAATCAAATAATATAGTTTATCGAAGCCATTGGTTCGTAATCTGATGGCTGAATGAAGAACAAATATCTTACTAGTTTCCCTGAAAAGACATTTGTTCTGCATTCTTCTTCTTCTTCAATGTTCATTTTCAAACTCATGTGTGATCTCCCTTGTAGCAGGATCATGTTCCTACTAGATTTCCAGCAGGATGTAGTCCAGAGAATGGAAATACGTTGTCGCCATTTTAATTGTGCCAATACATCCGTATTTGGCGACATTCTGCATTAAATGTCTGATAACCAACACAAAAAGCGTGCATTTTAGGCTCCTCAATCTGTCTAGTTGAAAGATCATCATCATTGCACATATGATACATCGGTAGGTGCTTTGATCTCACAGAGTATATCCATAATTACATAATGACTGACAGTTCTCTGTTGGTTGACAAACAAAATCAGTCAAGTATCATACAGACAGAATGGGGTGTAGGCAATCATGTTTCTCAACAACTCTGGTTTTAAGTTGCTAATAAGTTCAGTTGATAACAATCTCCCATGAGATAATGACAACCCCTCTATTTCTTCTTCTCTTGATCATTCCTGTTGGTACTAAATGTCCAAGCTTTGTTTTCTCATCACATGCCCTATAAATCGTGTCTGTCTCTAATCGTTGCTATAATTTTGTCTCTTCACTCCAGGATCTCTGAAAACTTCTACATTATCATTAGTTTCTTAGCTGTATCTGGTATTTTCATCATTCTTCTACAAAATCTCATCCATCTCAGTAGTTTCCACTTCACTTTAACTTTTCTGTTTACAGTTCATGCTTCATATCCAATACAATGAATTGGTTTGATTTTTTATTTGTTTGTCCATCACAAGAGAACTACGGAAGCTATCAGTATGAATACCCACTACCGCTGAAAGATACAGAACTACTGGGGGAAACTAAATGCAAGAGTACCCAATTTTACTGCTGGTGGTTCAGCTGCATAACTAATTACTAATTCTTGTTCAAGCTTATTGTTACATTGTGCATAATGGTGAGATCCGCCTAGCAAACCCTACTCATCGGACCAGGTGGTTCAAACGCTGACCACCTATAGTGTAGTAACGATAAAATTGGATGTATTAGTGTGATCTCAGATAGATCAAGACAAGAATTTTAAAAGTCAACTATGGTACATAAATATAAATTAATCAAATATTAAAATCAATCTTTATACTAACATTGTATTATCACTGTCAGATGGTGACTAATTTTTTTTTATTTTTTAACTTATTTTGAAGAAACTAAATAACAAAAGAGAAAACTTACTACATGTAAAATGAAATGTTTAAGAAAATTTGAACAAGAACAGAACAAGAACAAGAGATCATGTGAGGAATGAAGAGATTAACAAAAACTGTTGAAACATCAGTGATCAAATATATTGAAAAACAGACTGAAATGGTTCGGCCGCTGAGTGAGACTGAAACAATGTTGGTCAGCAGAAAAGGTATACAACAAGTGAAAGACCAAGAAAAAGATTTTAAAAAAGAAGGTGAATTGAAGGAGTTGCATGTCCAAAGATGTCACAATGTTACTGCATATGAAGTGACCAAATGTGACATAGCCCAAAATCTGAATGTAATTCTATATTGTCAACAACAAAAACAAAAATAATAACAATAATAATACAGTGGAATCCCATTATAACTTGATCTGGACTGACAAAATGTAATAACAGAAATTTGCTATATACAGTACAAACAATATTGAATACATACAGTTGGGTGGGAATTTTGAAAATTGTTATTAGAAAGAGAAATTTGTTATATAAGAATGTGTTATTGAGGGATTCCACTGTAAATAGACAGATATTGACTTTTTGAGCCATGGTTGCTTATCCCCTAAAACCCTTATTCCCCAGGCTACTGAGCAAGAAACACACATGTAGCAGATACGTCATTTCATTTTATAAATCACAAAATATCAACAAGAAATGTATGCCACTTTTTAGGACTTTCCCACAATGCAATGTGCATTTTGTGACATCAGCAATATTTGTAAAAAAAAAGACTTGATTTTATCAATATGGGATACTGTTTTGTGAAATCAAAATCTCGTAATTTCAGTCCGGGAAGGGGGAAGGCGCTCTCTCTCTCTCACATGCACGCACGCACACACACAAAAATCATTTACATATAGCTTCAAAGAGAGTCATGAGCTCCACAGATAGCCATAGGCTCCACAGACAATCATAAGCTCCACAGACAATCATAGGCTCCACAGACGGCCATGAACAGACAATCATGAGCTCCACAGACAATCATGAGCACCACAGTCATGAGCTCCAGTCACAAGCTCTACCAACAGTTTAAAAAATTGTTTTTTACAGCATGATTTCTTGTTAAGTAGTACTGGGAGGATTTTAAAGGGCAGTGGAACTAAAGCTGCTTTGCCATAGCACTCGGTACAATGTATACAGGAATGATTATTTTACAGGATGTAGCCATTTGGCCACATGCTCCACATCTGTTTTCAGCCACATCACAGATTGTTTTCAGGGCTAAAAATCTATACCAAGTAAAAACATCTTATGATACTAATTAAATGTTAGTCTTTAAATTTCTCACTTATACAAAACAAAGCAAAAAACAGACACAGATCAGACACAACAATGCTGCTTTAGCGGGGCACAAGAAGACACAGAATAATCATTTTGTACATAAAATTATTTACATGTAATCTTTTTTTTATAAAATATAAAATTCATATAGCACAGATCATAAAAATTTTAAACTGCTAGCCATGGCATGGAGACAAGATACGATGTGTATCTTTACAATTACCAAAAAAACAAGATGAATATGAATGAAAAATTTCAGAATGGGATGTCTTATCTTTCTCTGAGGTACCCTATAGGCTTGTCTAAACTCTCCTCCGTTTATCTGATCTAATCCCTCAATGTGTATTTGGTCTATCCTGTGTTATCTATATTTATCTGTTCAATGTGTGCACTCTTTTTCTATATGATCTGTCTTTGCTCTCTATGTTTATTTGATCTATTCCTTTTGTGTTTATCTGATTGTCTCCTCTATCCGATCTGTTTGCTACAAACTAGTTTATTTTGATCTATTACCATTGAACTTACTTGATCTACCAGCAGGTTTATTGATCCATCTCATGTAAAATAACTTAGTAACGCAATATAAAAATATAAACTAAAATAAAATTGCAGAGAAGACATCTCCCAATTATAAGTATGAATTAGATAACTCAGGCATTCATTCTTCTCAATGCAAAATCAGGTATTTTCTCAGTGTGCTAGAGATTGATACTTCTTCTTTTGTTGTTCTGGAATATGCCTATGTCTGAAGTTTAGTCTCTTCTATAAACCTTGTTTTGTAGTTCATACTAAAGTGTACCTACATAGTTTTTCTGTCAATCTTGTTTCTCTGGGAAAGTGTGTTTGCCTTATTATTACATATTCGAGACATTCTTGCAATATTTACTCTGCAGTCTGAGGTGACTGTCCACATGTTCTCATGGCTGTGAAGCCTATCTTGAGCTTGTATACATGTGGCTGCACTGTTGACTGTGTCCTCTTCTGAATTACAGAATGACAGCTTGTTCTTATCTGCTCATAGCTAGAAATAGATCATTATTGGAAGCTTCCAGTTCGAGCGTGGGATGTAATGTGGGACAATCGATGCTAAGATTCAAATAACTTAGTCAATGCAGTAAGAGAATCAATTTCTTCTTCTTCTTCTGCGTTCATTCTCAAACTCCAACTGGATCTAGCTGGATCATGGTCCTGCTAGATTCCCAGCAGGATGTAGTCCAGAAAATGGAAATGCGTTGTGTTGCCGTTTTATTTGCGCCAATGGCCCGACACATCCGTCTTCGGCGGGAGAGAATCAATTTAGTACCTATTCCCTTTTAGCTAACTGAAAGTGTCAGCTTCTGAGCACTTACACAGCAGATACAGCAGTAATTTCACAAGGACTTAATGTATGAGGATTCCAATAATCATCCACTGGTGCTAAACAGTATGTCACTGCCGTTGAAATACACAGACTGTTAAAATAATAGGTAAAAATTTATTTAAAACTTGTACTTAATTTCAGCTGTTATGGTTACTCATTATAAATGTTGTTATGTGACTATTTTAGACAGGATTAACATTTTCATTCCACCGGCAACTTTTGTAATCAATGAACGCCTTTTTTTTCGTGGAGAATTTTGCAGACTCTACATGAGTTTTATTCAGTGCAAGACTTCCTGTATATTACAAATATTCCAAAATGGCAGAGCTGGTAATTGGATTGCTTCAACTTCACTAATTAAACATTGAATTATTTGATTGTGGTTTTTCAGAAAACACTTCAAACTGGATGGTTTAGACGATAATACCCAGTTACAAGTGGGACCTATTCTGACTTATAGACTTATCCTCATGAGTAATAGCGATAAAACATACTTAAAATAATATACAGAATTGGACTATGATTCAAGTAATGAGTTATCGATCGATACAAGACTGGTCAAAGAGTGAGTGATGGACACTCACTTTGAAAACATGAGTATGGCACTCCATTGCTAGACAAAATCATTCATATAATATTTGGAAATGGAATTTTTGGGATAAAAGTTTGAGATACATTTTTGGACATTTTATTCCTATCTGAACATCATCTGAAAGTTTCAACGCCCTAACGTTATTGGTTTTTATTTTTTATTAAAAATTGATGCTCACAAAACTCAACATATCTATTTTAAAAAATGGTGTGACAGTGAAAGTGTTAAAGGCAACTTATCCTGATTGTCACTGCGCAGTATGAAAGTTGGACTGGGTTCATGTCTGGGAGATGTGACCTAGTTTTAGCGGAACAAACAATAGGCTTGTAAAAAAATGAAATTGTGTTAGCACAAAAATGACAAATATAGCTTGGAGGGGATACAGCTTATTTTAGTTGTTGTGAGGGAGGGGTTAGGATTTGTATCAGAATTCTAGCATTGTGGAGTAAAATGTGTCGTTGTTGGGATGGGGTGGTTTCACTGGTGACATTAGGGGTAGTGTTAGCTAGTGTAGCATCTGTGATTGCATTACTCATTTTAGCATCGATTCGTCTGCTAGTTCTTGTCAAGCGACATTTCTGTGATACCACGGAAGATGGGCAAATTATAACAGATTTACATGGCTCTGTGCATAACATTACAAAAGTTGGACTGTTATGATGTGATTTGGTCACATCTGCCAGTCATGTACCTAGGATTGTTTATTACATCCCCTTTATAAACAACCTATGTCAATGGGTCAATATCTTTAAAGCATGCTCCTTTCATCTTCCACCTGAATTTCCAAATAGTGAATGCTTATAAATTATGGGAAAATTTATACAAATTACAAATTGTGGGAAAATTGAAATGACTCTGGAACTGTCTGTGTATTGATGGGTCCAAGAGGGAGCAAAGAATAGTGACACTGTTACCTGCCATGCACATTGCAAAAGGCACCTAAAGAGGTTTTAACCCATATAGGATCATAGTGACTCAGAAACCATACAGACGTCAGATGTGTCATGCCGAAAGGCACAGATATCACAGCTAAACTGTATTGTCAATTATGACAAACTATCTGATGAAGTGTTGATATGGTTAACTGGCTAGAGAGAGATTGATGATCACAGAATTTAAATAAAGAACAGATACAACAAACTATGTATACGAGTGGAAGATAAGGTTATGAGGTGGCTAATGCACTGACATTGCAGCCCTGTGACTGATGGTTCAATTCCCAGTTGAAATGGAATTTTATCAAAAATAAAATGTTCCCATTTCAACTAATTCTCGGGAAATGGGTAGTACATTTTCAAATATGGAACAGTAAATATGAGCATTGATATATTGACCACAACATTCCTAGCATACCATTGGTTACAGAAGAAAATAGACCTACGGCTGTATTTACTTTGCGCTTCAATAGTTTAAAAGTTATGAGTTCTGCATTTCTTTTTGTTTTTAATATGAAAGCGATACAAATGAGTGAGACTAACTGAGTTTGATTATCATGAGTTATTCCCCCAACAACACACTCGCATCGCACTCGTCCAGCTCAGCACATGTAGTATTCTTTAATTTATGATCGATTTTAAAACAGAAGATGGTATTAACTCTTAAACAGTGGAACTACCATTCCATCATTCCTACAAAACGGTGGTTCAGGATAATTGGACAATATTCACATTCCTATTTTTTATCATTATTTATTTACAACCAGTTTTGGAAATTTCATTTTTAATTGTCAAGAGTGATGTTCTTTTAATTCAAATACAACCAACTTGTTCTGACGCGCGGTAATAACAGATTTTGATAAACAAATCTGTAAATTTTCTTGCGGTTTTTTCCATACAATTACAAAAGGTGTGTATGTGACTCAACCAATGATACACAACTAAAAGACTGTTTAATAAAGCAATATGTTTCTAAAGTAATTGATACAGAATTAAATAGTGACATATGAATTTGTGTATATACACAATGATTAATATTGGAATTATTTGGTTTTATGTTCACAGAAAATGGATCTGTTTGTTTCAATTCTCAGGATGTACGAGCAATGAAGTTATTCTTTTCAACATGCAATGGGATAGAGGGGATGTTACTACATAAAATTAATTTCAAATAATATACTTCCTCTGTCATTTTAAATGCATACTTTATGTCAATTTCTGTTAATTTTAATTTTAATTTTTAAATTCTGCATGAGACAACTATCAAACAGCAACAAATATGCATAGATGTTAACAAATATAATTGGATGACTTCTGGCGTTATGAAATACTATTTGACCAGGAATACATCTCTTGATGGGAGCCGCGTTAGCGCAGTGGTTAGCGCACTGGCTTCGCATATGAGTGGTCCTGGGTTCATTCCCCAGTTGAGACGGAAATGTTTTCAGATCGCAACGGCTCCCAGGTCTACCCAGCCTTAAATGGGTACCGGAATAATCCGGGAAGTAAAGACTGCGAGGGAGAGGAGATGGCTACCGCCCTCATTTGCAGAGCCTGTGAAATGTGAGATCGCTAACATCTCACACCCCTACGGCATTAATAAATGCTATGGGTTACTTTACTTTTACTTACATCTCTTGAGTTACATTATCATAATTTTATTGTATTTTTTTACTACTCTTTATCTCATTTGTTAATAATTCTATAATGTTATACTCTTCAACAACTGTGTCCCATTATTCAATCATTTGATTTTAATTTTGCATGTGAAATGTTTGGTTTGATTTAAAAACATAAATGTTACTGAGTGTTGAACTTTTTATTGCATTTAGTTGCTTAAAAGCCAGAGGAAGACCACGGAAAAGATGGATAGAAAACGTCAGGGACATCCTGCACAGACACGGTCACATCACAGCTGAGGCCAGACTACTGGCGATGCCACACATCTGGCGATAGAACGCAAGCTCAAGCTCCAATCACTCCTACGCTTAACGGCAAGAGTGGATCACAAACCACCTGGGGATAGACAATAGGATAGTTGCTTAAAACTCAAATAAAGATAATTCCATTGAAACTAGGAAAATAATGATGAGTTAATGTATATAATTAAGCTATTGAATTATCTACAGCAATCCGTGAGGTTTTAACTATTAAACCAGTTGGCCCAATAAAAGAACCTAAAATATGTAATAGGGCATACAGAAAAAGGGATACAAACACTGCTTGGAGTAATAATGAAACTAGAGTCAAGTGTCTTGTTGATGTAAAGCATGCTAGGAGAAAACTAATTTATAGAAAATCTTTGACAAACCATGTTATTACCTTGAAACTAACAGGATGATAAATCATTATATTCATAAATTATACAATCCACATGTGAAAGACATACACATAGAAGAAGAAAAGCAGACACAAGACTACAAAATGTGGGAAAATAAGATTAAAAGATACAACCAACAATTGATGGAGTAATGAGAACTCACTAAGAAGACTTGTTAAATATATTTTATTACTGAAATATCACTTCCTTAATAGCTTAAATCTGGGGGCAACCTTTTTTTGGGTCTTCTGGCTAGATTTAACTTTTGTTCTGTTGAATAGGGCCAGCAAGTTTATTTTTTTTAAATGTTAGTTCCTTGGAATTATAGGTAGTGGTATTTTTTATAGCTCATATGCCATTGCACAGGATATTTTTAAATCAGTCCATAGATTTCCACTGCCAAGTCTACTGAAGTTGGAGCTGCACCAGTCTTTGTGGTATGGAAGACTTAGGTGTCTATGCTCATCCCCATAAACCAAGAAACACATAAAATAAATTAGAAAACCCATTCGAGAGAAGATACTAAGAAGAGAGATGAAGAGAAAGTGCAGAAATAACAGAGCGATCATATCGTGTGATGGCTAACTTTTTCCTTTAAGATACCTTCTTCCATCTTTTGATTGAATTTATAATAAATGAACATGTTGCATTATTGTCCGGTGTATTGTAATGCTGAAATCCCCGAGTGTGCAATATAACTTGTTGATCATGCTATAATTCACATCCAAGACCTTTCTATATGCAACTATATGAGAGTAATGCATGACAAAAGATAATAACCTAAACAATATATATATATATATATATATTACACCAATCATTTAAATAAATGACAATATAAAAATTAATATTCTTTCAATAATCATTAAATAAATTATAACCTACAATCAATATTCTTACAATAAACATAACAATAGATATTTAATTTCCAGCACCATTTGATGACACTTTTATGGATGCAAATATTAAAAGTATTGTTTTATATAGTGGAGACTAATCAGATAATTTACTAGAGACATAACAGAATGCATCTTTGTCAGTGGTAGATTCAAGGCAGCTGGCATTACTAAATGTAATAGATTCAAACTAGCTGTCATTACTACATCTGTCATAAATTCAAGTCAGCTGTATTACTATCTACAGGAGAGATCTAACACAAAGTTTGAGAATGAATGCCGAAGAAGAAGAATTTGACAGCATTTACTATAAATAATTTAGTCTAAAATGCTACTCTTCTCATACAAATTCTAGATTCTTGATTAGGAACAAGCACTGGGGGTATTCCCATATATGTGTTGCTTGCCATTCCGTCAGCCATCTAAAATTGTATACTCAAAGTGTCCCAGTCAGTTGCTGATTGCACGTTCTTCTGATCTTTCCGGAGAGGGAGCACTTTCTCCCATCACATCTAGTCTTTCTCATACAAATATTACTAATAAACTTCCATTTTTCAGTGGAAAATTATTTGTTGTGATAGATGTCCCTCAGTGTGCCATTTTAAGCTGTCATCGCAACCAATAATCAAGAGCTGAATGTACAGTGGTGATTCTAACTTTTTTGTAAGCAACAGATTGTACTTTATCCTGCACAGCTTTTCTTCTTGCTTTATTTATATTGTATTGAAAAATCTCTCTAAAAATGGAGGATGTGCCAGGTTCCAGTTCAGTAGACAGGGTATAACAATTACAGTGTCTTACATGTGATAAAAATAAAGCAATTTGTCAAAACTGAAGGGCGTGCCTGACACTGATGTCTGTTAATTCAAAATTATATCACTCAGTGATAAATTTCAATATGTCACATTGATTTCAACTAAAAGAAATTTAACGTATACGAATATTTTACACAGTGAAAAGTTATATGCGAAAATAAGTACAAGCAATCGTGATCACAAACAAGCCAAAAGTGGCTGCAGTTAGGTAAACAAATTGGTCAAATTTCTTGTGCATAATACAAATTTTGTAAAATGTTGATGTTAGCTATGAAAATACCCCTCCCCCCTTACAATTTATAAATTCTTATTGAATGCTGAGATGGTGAACCATGTAAATGGTTGATTAAATAGATTATCATTTGTATAATGAGGACATGCTATATCATGACCTTACTAAGCGAATGATGCAGAAAGTATTGATAAAGTATAATGAAAAATGAGTGCCTGAATAAATACATGCATGGGATACGATTGCTACACCACTGTGCACTTGTGAAGCAGATGAACAGACCTCTGAGCTTATCCAGTAGAATAGTCCCCAGTGTGAATAATTGAGAGACACATACTGGCCCCAAACACTGAACCTTGCAACCAATGATATATAGAAAAAAAGAAAAATTCTGAACTGTAGATTCATCCAGAAAACAAGTCTGACTGTTTAGACATTGGGCAGCAAGCAAAAAAAAATTAAATGAAAATAATGAGTGCTGCTCTTACTCAAGTAGTTGAAGGGTTAAATGCTTATTTAACAATTGAAAACAAATTGTGATTGCTTTCTAATGTATACAATATTTTGATTAACTCATCTAAATATTAGATAACAGATTCTGTGAATTTGGAAAGGGAATTTTAGCAAGGATGAGAACTGGTACAAGATTGCAACCTAGCTTGGTGAGTTCTCTAACACCCAAGGAAACCAAATCAAACAAAATCAAAGATTACAACCTAGCTTGGTGAGTTCTCTAACACCCAAGGAAACCAAATCAAACAAAATCAAAGATTGCAGCCTAGCATGGTGAGTTCTCTAACACTTGACACCCAAGAAAACTTGAACAAAATCAAAGATTGTAGCCTAGCATGGTGAGTTCTCTAACACTTGGCACCCCAGGACACTTAATCAAACAATCAATCAAGCCCTTCTGCATCTTAGGGAGTTTATATATACTCAGGTGCATAGGCCATGGATATGGATTTTCCATTTTTCTCTATCTTTAAACATGTTATCAGCTTTATGTGATTCCAATCTATGTCAAATCTTTCATGAACTCCCTTCTTTATGTGTTCCTAAGAATTCCCCATTTACTTTTCTCCTATGGGTTCCACATCATTGATCTATTTTTATTTTACTGATTCTCTGAGCATATGCCCAATCTACCCCCATTTTCTTTCATTAGCATGGATGTCCACCAGATATTTGTCTGTTTGTCTCTACATCTATTATTTCTGATCTTGCACTGCCACCTAATATTTAGCATTCTACTTAAGAGTAGTTCTTAAAAACACAGGTCAATCAGTTTTACAATGAATGCAGACTATCAATTATCGGGTATGGCTACGAAAAAATACAAATAACAGTATACAAGACAGTGAACAAACAGTAAAAATAATGGCACTATAAAAAAATACCTAGGTGGCAGACATTTAACAGCAGAGACATCCAAGGTAACAATGACGCCCATATACACAAGTATTGTCATAGAGACGCACACTAAAACAATATACGAAAGGACGACGGACTAAAACTATGCCCGAAAACAACATGAACAACAACACAACACAGATATCCCCCCTCCCCTAAAAAAATATAAATAAATGATTGGTATTAAGACCAAATGGCTTACGGGTACCAAGCTGCAAAATATAGCTATTTTCAAGGATGTACCTAGCTCTATCATCAGTTGTGCGTGATCTTAATGCAGTGACCTGAATATCCTGGGCACCACAATGATTAGCACCCTTTAAATTTATAGCGACAGGTGTTCTGTGGTTAATGGCATGAAGGTGTGGACAGAAATGGTCACTTAGTCTTCCATCAATTTCATCTATATATTTATCACATCATTTACAATGATAACGATAATGTAAATAATTTTATGGGATTCACATGAATCAAATTGAGCAAACTAGACTGGGTAACTGTTTCTGCCAACATCTGTGATTGTGTGTTTATTGTAAAGCTGATCGACCTCATACTTTACGAAAATACTATTGTTAAGCGGTTATTCACAAATATCTGTAATTTATGTTGTAGTGTTTTGTCATTTTCCAGTTTTCTGAACCACACAGCTGTACTCTCTGCACATCTATATTAAATATTTTGAGCTTTGTGTAATATATATTTTTGTGTGTATATATTCTTTCTCTCCAGATGTGTCAGATGTGTTAGAAGCACAAATGCTGTTTGGCCATCCTAGTTTTTATGCAAGATATTACATGCTACCATTAACAGATAAAAATAAATCTAGCAAAATTTTTTCTTTAATGTTGATATAATTTGCATAACACAAAGTAAAACTGAAATATACCTCATGTGAAATAATTTATAATATGAAAAGCAAACTTATATAAATATATTTTCAATATTTTTGTGATGCATAAATGAGTTAACAGATAGCCATTTCAAATGTTGATAATGGTGTTTGATAACAAAATGCTGATAATGGTATTTTGGTAACAAAAACCAAATGTATTGTTGAGTTTTGAATTGGTGAATAGTTTATATAACCAAAATACAATGAATAGTTGATTTTGAAAAATTGAAAATGTTTGATGATCAATCAAAATAAAATAAATTATTGATCATCAACATGATAATGATGTTTGATAACAAAACTATAGTGATATTTGTACATCTGAAATGTTGATAATGTTTGATGTCGAAATTAAAATTGAATTTTACTTTTGAGATATGGGTAATAATTTGTGATAAAAAATAAAAGAAGACTGACTATTCAAATATTGATATGGCATTTGATAACAAATAGAGTATAATGTTGTGTATTATAAAAGTGATCTCACTTTACCCCACAATTTGGAAGTAATGTGTGACAAGCATGTGATCTACAGTGAACCAGACTAACCCACCAATTAGAAAATTGAAACACCTCAACAGATAAGTTTCTCTCAGTCTGCTTGCATACTTCTGATTGTGTAACCTTTTAGCATGAGGTAATGTGAAGGCACTAATGTGGCAGACGTATTCACCAAGTATGTCAAATATTGCTGCAGCTGGTAAAGTTTGAATGAAAGCTGGACATATATTTTTATTGGTGTTCGTTCTCAAACTCCCACTGTATCTCTCTTGTAGAAGGACAACGGTGCGCTATCAGATTTCCAAAAGGATTTTGCCCAGTTAATGGAAATGCGTTGTATCACCATTCTATTTGTAGATACATCTGACTTCAGAGTGCGGCGGATATAAATGTGTGTTTTAAATATTAAAAAAAAGATGTTTTGACCAATAGTTGTTTATTATTTGTTTCCCTCCCCAGCAATTTACAAGCAATGAAGTGCATTGTACATTGTGTGAAATAAAGAATTTTTCCTGAGATTTCATGCTCAGAAGACTCCAACTTTCAACCATTGTGATATGCAGCCATGCTTTGAGGAATAGCCTCCTACTCAGAGGGGTCTCTGTGTATAGGTAGAAAACATTTTTCACCATTTTGTTTGCAAATACATCCAATCATATTAAAGCCTGTAAACATTTTGTGGTATCAATTTTGATAAATTTTTGACTGTAGTCAATATTTGGCGTCAAAAAATGGTTTACGTTAGAGTAATCATATAGGTTAATTAAGCATCAAAAAGTCTGTCACTTCTCTCTCTGTTTATTTATTGTCTAAACATTTTTGTATTCTCATAAATCATGTTTATTTGTGTTATTTTTTGCAAAACTGCATTGTTCTTAATGTATTTTCACCAGGATGCCCAGGATAATATTTGATTTTGTTCATGTACAAGATTCTGATAATTCCTTCCTATTCAATATTTTTTCAAGTTAGTGATTATCGGAACTGACAGATGTACACTCCGGGCATACCCACAGGAGCCACTTCATTCAGCAGATGGTGATGGGCATGATGCTGATAGTGTCCCATGGCGGTTTAATTGTATATTTTCCTAGTCCTACCCAATCGTCCCCTTCTATCTCCTCAAAAAATTCCAATCAACCAGTCTCATACAACATGGTATCCACATCCAACAGACACATATATATGAATTTACAATGTCCCCCTGTCATTGTCATCTGTCCTGGCGTGTTTCTGACACTAGTCTGTCAGCTCCCTCATTACAATCAACTCCAGTGTGGCCAGATGTAAGTATCAACATATATATTCCTGGATATGAAACACATCAATATACTCCATCCACTCATGACGCAGCCATCCATTCGGAATTTTGCTGCTCCTGAATTTCAAGTTAATGCTGCAGTTTCTACACGCACCATCATACTTGGTTAGTTTATTCTGTTCTATTTTTAAGTTTGAGAGGGCGGTAGATGGATGTGTGGGAAGAGCTAACTAAAGGGGTGACTTGTTGCCAGATAGGAAATCAGATGAATGTTTCTAGACAATATTGTGAGTTGAATTTGCCAAATTTTATCTCTTTAACTGTAAGCGTTTATAGACTAAAAAACTTAGTTATGTTTAAGCAAGTCTGACTAAAACTGGCCAAGACATTAAAACATTTAAAAAATATGTCACCACTTATAATCATG
Organism: Meghimatium bilineatum; assembly: GCA_034231615.1. Lineage (NCBI taxonomy): Eukaryota > Metazoa > Mollusca > Gastropoda > Stylommatophora > Philomycidae > Meghimatium > Meghimatium bilineatum. Next base: position 59,166,600 of record CM067304.1, read on the forward strand.
AATATCTGGCAGATTTCAAATATAAACTTTATTACAGATTTATCTCTTATTATAGCCCACTCCACTGTGGTGTTGGTTATGATGTCTGTCCACAGACCCTAGTTATCACTACAAATATACATAGAACGGTTTTGAGGTTCAATTAAACCAATAATTAGCTGCCAATTGTAGGTTACAAGAAATAATCGTGGACTACAGGAAAAACACACAAAATTGAAATATTTGTCAGTTTTACACACAATTCAAAATTTCTAATCTGTGCTTCAGAGTGACAAGTTTGACACAGGTGAAAATAAGGAATGTCAGGAATTATCCCTCTTCAAAGTTCTGCTTTCTAAAAATATTCATAGGTATGCTAGACTTGGTCCCTTACAGGTAAATTTTGAAATGTAAAGTGACGAATAAAATCAGGTAATTTGAATGGATTAGTTATTGTATATATTATTTGAATTATATATTACTTATCTTTTAATCATTAGAGAATATTTAACATAATGATCTAGCAGAAGAAAAACAGCATCTGCAAATATATAATTTATTTAAAGGACTACAATAGTAGGACCAACGTGGAAATAAGAGATGGAATAGATAAGTAATAGTGCAGCAACAAGTAAGGGATGGATAGTAAGACAAGAAAAGCAATGTAGAAATAAGAGATGGAATAGATAAGTAATAGTGCAGCAAGAAGTAAGGGAGATATAGTAAGACAAGAAAATCAATGTGGAAATGAGAGATGGAATAGATAAGTAATAGTGCAGCAAGAAGTAAGGGATGGATAGTAAGACAAGAAAATCAACGTGGAAATAAGAGATAGAATAGATAAGTAATAGTGCAGCAAGAAGTAAGGGAGATATAGTAAGACAAAAAAATCAATGTGGAAATAAGAGATGGAATAGATATGTAATAGTGCAGCAACAAGTAAGGGATGGATAGTAAGACAAGAAAATCAACGTGGAAATAAGAGATGGAATAGGTAACTGCTATTGCAGCGACAAGTAAGGGGAGGTGGAGATAGCAGAGATCAATTGCTCAGGGTAAACACAAAAAATAAACATAAGTTCACTTGATAAAGGTTCTGTGACTTACAGGATAGAAGAAACAGAACATGTCACACGAAGGAGAGATAGATTTTGGAATAAATGAGTTCAAGAAAATGTGGACGGAACTGGTGCAGACAGCCAATGACATTAGCTTCTGCAAAGACCTACCCTTCAAAGCAGTGTTATCCAACATGGTGTATTTTCCCCACAGCAGATTAATTTGAAATTATTGAACAGCAATCTGAAATTTGGATACTGTGGGTGGAGGATGCATTAATAGCACAGTTACTTATACTACCATAAGACATCTATTTTTAGGGTGCAGGTAAATAGCCGATTCTCATACTTTCCGGAACTGGAAAAGTGTGCTGAAGATATATATACGAACTTTTTTTTTTAATTTTTACATATTGGGTTGCAAAAAACAGTTTTACATATTGGGTCAGTAGGGAGCACCATCACTTTTGAGGTGTAAATGTGGGATCCAGACCCAAAAAAAAAGGTTAGGAAACACTGCTTTACAGGACACTAAAAAAAGAAATAAACATAGAATTGTTATAAATATTTTAACCAAAAAGTATTTTTTGTGGAGATAATTGCTCATTTTACATTCATTTTCCAGTTTTACTCAAATGGAAAAAAATATTCACCATCGCAGTTAAATTGAGATTAAGCATTTACGTATTTCTATAATTGTGTTTTCTGCAACAATTTGTTTGACAATATAACGTCACTAGTTATATATATATACACCTTAAATAACCAAACATATAAGGATCAGATTCAGCTATACATGTTACAATATATATATATATACTGACAGCATCAACTTTCTTTTAAAATATTCATTGATTTATGAAAGTTTACAAAGAAAAATTCCATCACAATATGTTTGCACGAAGTGGCCCACTTGTTCTGTCTTCAATAAGATGATACAGGATTTACAACAGGACCACAAGATGTTAGACATGCCCAATAGACCAGCACTCACAGATGTCTCAGAATTGTTTAGATAACTACTGATACAATTTTAACACATACATCAACACAAACCAGCTGTACCCTTCAAACAGGATTTGTAAATTGTTACAAAAACATTACTCATAGAATAGTAAAATTAAAAATATATTTTTCTAGTTTAAACTTATGTACTCCAATGCCATCTAACACACACACACACACATACACAATGGACTCCAGATTTTGCTGAAAGCTGGTCTCATGTAATAATCCATAGTTGTCCTATATATAACAAATGTACATGAACAACCAATGATCACACTGATGTCTCAGAGTTCAACTGCAGCACAAATTTATTGGATTTTGGGTGCAGCATTTCTTCGGTGAGGCTGAAATGAGGAATCTTGGTAACTGTACACAATAAAGATACTGGACCCTTCTTCAGTTGGAAGACCATTCTATTGTCTAATTCTCGTGTTAAGAGCTGCTCACATACCAGCACCCATCTCTCTGTGCGTTTTACTTCCTGTTCGTTCCCACAAACAACTGCACCTTGCGTTAAGTACTGTGACACAAAAGCACGTGGGCTCATATCGTGAGAGATACAGCAGGCTAGGTGGCTAAGAACTGAGTCCATTGTGTACCGAGGCTGCTGCCGTGTTACTCTGAGGTATTTCTGTAACGCTCGAGCAAGAGATGGGAACACAGCTGCTGCTGCTTCATTTGGATCCATAGGAATGGCTGGACCTAAATGAAAGGATATAACATACAATTGTTAATAATTTAAGAGAATATATAGGTTTGGTCTAGCAGTTAAGACATTAACTTATCAATCTCTGGGATTGTTATTTCAGATACTGGAATTATAAAATTGCTTCTTAAGCAATATTCTCAGGTATTGTTGCTTCGCACATCAGGCATGTTCATAGGTGCTCAGATCTCTACTTCAGTAGATCTCTCAGGGCACAATGGCTTATGGTTCCAGTTCTATGTTGGCTCACTGCTCTTTTTTAAATCCTTGTTAGGTGTTTTCTATAGGATATGCCCATCCTCACTCCCAATTTTCGCATTCTTGATATTGACTCATGTTCATTTATCTCTAAATCCTCTGACAGTGCTGACTCATGAAGAGCAATGAGTATGTCTGCTCAGTCCATAGGGTGACCATCTGTTATGGTGGTGAAATTAGCGAATTGGTCAGCCTTTTCATTTCCATTCACACACGTGTCCTGGGACAAAGAAAAGCTTGATTTTTCACAGTGAGGCCTGCATTTTAGCTCTCTTTAATGACTACACCCATCCCCTACGTACGTCACCTGTTTTGACTTCTGAATCATATTTATGTCACTTAGTATGCACGCATGGGAATAGGTTTGCATTTTCCAACCAGTTTAGTGTCTGCGTTATGGCAAATTCTTCCATTGTTAGACTGCTTGTTGTTGCGGTAAAGGTTCCACTGGCTTCATATACATCCTTATGATCTGGCAATAAAGCCTCATGTGAATCGCTGGTGGTGGATAATGACCTGTCCATATAAATCACACGCATGCCTGTTGCATCTGTGGGTCTCACCGATGGCCCACTAGGTAAACCACCCAGCAACAGAAAACCTTAGTAGATGACAGGCCATTATATTGAGGTTGTCTTCGTATAGAAGCTTCATGGCACTTCACCTATACAATTATGCTTCTCATGCTTTTGTTTTGTTGTTGCAATTACTGTTTTGGCTGCCCTGTAAGTAGTTCCTATGTCCCTCTATTGCAATGCATCACTTTCTTTGGGAGTTTATCAGCCGCTTCCTTTCCCAGGATTATGTAATGTGCTAGTATCCACTGGATTAGGCACCTCTTGTAGTACTGAGCTATGTTTTTGAGTGCATTCACCAGTGTAAGTGTACATAAGCCGCTGCTATTCTGGCTCTGTAATTCTATCTTCTCATAGCATGTCATAAATGAATTGAATAGAAAAACAAAATATAAACAATAACTTACAAAAACTACACATAGATAACACTTGATCTACTTAAATTACCTTGTTCATCATGCATTCGCTTGATATGTGTAAATGCTTCTTCTGTTGCTACGAGCAGGCGAGCTCTACGTTTGCGCACTCTCCTCTCATATTCCTGCTCATCATAAAATCTGTCATTGTGGCCAGTTTCTCTCCGCCGAGTTGTTGCAGGGAATATTGCTCTGTTCTGACCCTGATTGGCTGGTTGATTTGGTGCATTTCCATCTATGTCATAAACTTTGAATGCTGTACTTGAATGTTTGCTGTGCTTTTTTGTCACATTTTCTAGGTAGGGGTTGTACATCTGTTGTTTTTTTTTCAAAATATATACAAAACCTTATTTTAATTATTTTAAGATCACAGAGAAAATATATCAGGTTTATCATATAAGACAATGCAGAAAGGCAAGAAAATTATTATCAGAATTAACATTGCTTCATTAAAAATTTTTCTTTTATTGTTCTTTCATTTGCTAATAACGCCTACATCTCATGACAGTGGTGAAGCGGCGCAAACTTATGATGACATGCCTTTATATTGAGGTTATCTTCTTATAGAAGCTTCATGGCACGTCATCTATACAATCCCTTAGTCGTAACCTTCGATAACAGTTACCATGTTGTTCCGACAGGCCGACGTTGTGCTTGAACTAGTTCCGGGCACGGCGTGGGTGGGTGGAACAACAAAGAAACCTGTCGCAAGGGCCAGAGTTGTGCCCTGATGTCGACATCTGTTTCGGCGGCATTGGACTCGAAACACCATCTAGTCGAATGGCTGCTGGAACAGAGGGCGGAGCACTTATGGGAATTCCCCACATGCTGTGAGGCCAGTTTTCTAATTGGCTACTTGATGAGGCACGATTCCTTTTCCAAAACGATCTTGCAGGTAACAGTTGAGGGTGGAAGAAGAAGAGGAGGTCAGAGGAAAGTACGACTTGATGATAATGTTAAAGACTGGACAGGATTAAGATTCTCCACACTCAAAGAACCGATAACAGAGAGGCACTGCAAAAAATGTGTGTTGATGTTTTCATAGTGACATCCCAATTACACTGGAGGGTTATAAGTTTTATGAAGCATGGCTACCTCTGCAATATTGTTTCTTGTATAAATTAAAGTGTTTTCCATTTCTTGTACAATAGATTTTAACATTCATTGGTGCATCCAAAGACCGATTTGTGCACCTTATCTATCTATTGTCATTTCCACTTGCGCCATTAAGCGTTGTGTGGGGAATTTAAGTTTTTTTGTCTTTGGCCATTTGAATTTCACCTTAATGTGTCTTAATTTGCACATTCTTGAAATATATGCTCTGCAGTTTGATTGTCATGTCTACATTTACATTTTTCTGATGTGCCAATTTTAAATTTTGTCTGTATATGACTGTTTAGTCTATTGTGTCAAGTTCTGAGTCAAAATAGAGCCATGGATAAATTCTTAGCAATTCAGTCTCTGCAGATGGCTAATTCTGGTAAAATCAACAGGCATAAATGCACAAGACCTGCAATCTTTGGCAACTGATCGACAGGCGTGGAGAACTATGACATCCGTCCTATGTGCCAAACTTGGCAAAAGAGGAACTGACTGACTTACTGTTTGCATGTTGAAGACTGATCTTAGCTGGATCAACACACAATCAGCAAATATCACATGTTTATGATGATTGTGTATATAAAATGATGACACAATACATCTGTTCTCTGGACTATAATAATAATAATAATAATAAGATCCATAACCCATCAGGGTCGTAGGGGTGCCACAATGGATACACCAGCACAAAATGCCTTCCAAACAGATCTGTCCTCAGTGGAAAAGTGTCGAAAAATCACAACCATACCTTGATGTTATCAATCCAGTATTTTCTTACCCCCTCTTCTCCTTTCACCTTCTACTGTTTCTTGAAAAAAATTTTTAGAGAGCGAGTTGTGTCTCGTTACATGTCCAAACAAATCAAGTTTACGCCATTTCACTAATGCCAAAGGGGATTCTTGATAACCTGCAATTTTGTTTATTTGCTGCCGGACAAATATTTCTATTCTGTTTTCTATAACTAATTATCAGACGTCTGTAGCACTTGTTTTAAAAAGACTATATCTTGCTGAAAATATTATGGAAAAAAATTCTGGACTCTATTATGCTGGAAATCTATCAGAACCATTGTCCTGCTACAAGAGATATCCAGCAAGAGTTTGAGAAGGAACAATAACAACAAGAAACACAAAATAGTGTGAGTGTACACACAGAAATGTTCAGGCTCTATGAACAAAATCTCTACACAAACAGAAATGTTCAGGCTCTATGAACAAAATCTCTACACACAAATCAAAATTAGAACATAATTAGTTCACAACTTACTCTACCCTTTACTCAACCACTTCGGAACACACAAGAGATAGTTGGAATATGAAAAAAACATATGAAAAATATGTTAAAAACATTTCTTGTTTTTAATATGATTGTCAATGAAAATGTCAGTTATTTTTTTCTCTCGCTCATTTTGTGGGTGGGGTCTTTAAAGATGTATATTTAACACAGATTACACTAGTCTTTGGTACCGCAGAGCTTGCTAAACTAGATAGTCGCTTGCTTGAAAAAAAAATCTGGGTTAGGATTTCTCACCTGACAAAACTGCTCCTCCAGTCGACCCAGCTGTAAATGGGCACCTGACGCATGAGTTAGGGGAGATAAAGACACTGAACTGACCACCCCACCTAATAGATGCTGTAGCCTAGTACATAAAGTGTTTTCTTCATCCCAGACAGCAGGTTCTGCCATGGTACCTACCTTTACACTGGTCCAATGTTGAATATGCAACTGTAATGCGGGATTGTTGTTATTTTTAATTTCCAGGAATTATAAGCGATTACTATCCTGCTTCCTATATTACTCAAGGAGAGATAGGAGCAAATATGGACATGTCCAGTTTGCAGTGTTGATGATCCGATGACTAACTAATTATATGTACTGGGGTGGTTTCACCAAAGCTTTCTTTGATACCTGGTGCAATGTCCCAAGAATGTGCAATGTCCCACAGACAAACCAACCATGCAACAGAAAACCTTAGTAGATGACATGCCTTTATGTTGAGGTTATCTTCTTATAGAAGCTTCATGGCACGTCATCTATACAATCCCTTAGTCGTAACCTTCGATAACAGTTACCATGTTTCGACAGGCCGACGTTGTGCTTGAACTAGTTACGACACCGTTTGGGTGGGCGGAACAACAAAGAAACCTGTCGCAAGGACCAGAGTTGTGCCTTGATGTCGACGTCTGTTTCGGCGGCATTGGACTCAAAACACCATTGATTCAAATGGCTGCTGGAACAGAGGGCGGAGCACTTATTGGAATGCCCCACGTGCTGTGAGACCAGTTTTCTAATCAAGACAAGATGTCCCAAGAAGCCTCAAACTCCGATGGGTGGGGTCTATATCAGGAAGCAAGATGGGTATTTTGCTTGGGTCACTGTGTGTTTGTCCTTAGATGAGGTGCTTTGCTGCCAGCAAATCCTTTCTCATTAACAAAGAGGACTTCAACATACAAAAACTCTGAAGTCTTCTCCATTTCAAGAAATGCTAGAGAAACATGAATCTGTAGCTAAATGTGAAACTCCACTGCCTGCCATAGAAAACAGGAGCAACACACCAGTATAACCTCTGTGTTCTATCATCCTCAGAATGCAGAAAAGATTCAGGTAAAAAGCACTTCTCAGCTGTCAGAGACAAAGATCTCACTGCACCAACACAAACAAGCATCTCCCAGGCAAACATTAGATAACAAAATAGATAACTAAGCAAAATAGATTTCACCTCAAAATCTCTATAGTAATTCTCCAGTATATACACAGCTGCCCTTTGAATACTGAGAAGCCCAATGTTGTACACTTTAGACTCTCCATCTGGTGAACGTACAACTCGGATAGCAAACTGAGGCTGCAGCTGTCGAATCTCCAGCAGGATGATAGCAATGTAGTGAACAAAAAGCAAACTGTCTACTAATGACAATGCAAACTTGACAATGCCCTGAAATAAACAAATAAGTAAATTAGATGAATTATCAATTTGCTCATGTTACATTTGAGATCTCGTTCCTGTTTAGGTGTTATTATGTTTACAAGTAGATCTAATGATCACCGAGGTCTAATGGCACACATGTTAAATGTTTGTAGTCCTAGAGAAATTTACATACATGTTCAGTGTATGTGTTGTCTGTGTTGCAATAAACCAATCAATATTCATTATAACTAGAATAGTTGTCTTGACAATGGACGACTTGACTAAAATATCATCTTTTTTTAAGAGATGCAGTGTGGTCGATTTCGGAAAATAAGTTAACTCAAGTTGTGAGATGAATAGGTGCCAGTTGAACAGATTTGCTTCAAATTCCATTTATTGCTTTATGATTTTTTTAGAGACTAATGGGGGAATTGAACCAGGTCAGTTCTAACGGTACCAATTCGCCTTGCAACTTTAGTCAATGGGTTTTTCTGCACTTGACTAACCGAATCTTCAAAAAAAGATGCAATTTTGTCAAGACATTCAAACTGTGTACTCAAGTCACAGAACAGACCAATCGAGACAAGGACTATTACAACAACAATGAACATCCTGTACAAATGTTGAAGTATCCCCAGTAACACAAACATATAACAATGGTATTCATATTACAAAAATCAATAAGTCTTCTTGTAAACATAAATAACAGAGATAGTACAATGTTGCTTCAAAAAAAATAGCTTATACAAGTAAATTCAAGTAGGAAGCAAAACGATAAATTCAAGTAGGAAGCAAGACGATAAATTCAATTCCTGTCAGTCTCAAGAATTTTTAATATATCTTCTTGCTTCCTTACTTGAATTTACTCTGATTTTTCTATAACCTTTCGATGCTTTCTATTTATATTATCCCGTTACCCATGTTGTAAGAAGGGACTAAGGAGGTTTTGGAGGACGGAGCAAACCCTACAGGTCAAAGTGACTCAAAAACCATGCTGAAGTCAATGTATTAGTAAAAAAGGCATAGATATCAGTCAAGCTGAAAACCATGACACAACACTGACATTCTGAGACTAAATCCTGCTAACAAGCAGGAGTTTGAGAATGAAAGCAGAAGAAATAAAATAACACAAAGTATTATACCTCCTATTTGGACTAACGTCTGGATTATAATGTACTGCAATCAGTACCATTATTCTGACTCCAAAACAAACAACTTTACTGTAAATACTTCAAAATTTTCTTATACCATAATCAAAATTATAACAAAAAGCTGATTTATTTTTCTTCATTCTAAAACTGCCACTTTTTGGATCTCTCTTATAGTGGGACAATGGTGCTACTAGATTTCCAGAAGGATCTAGTCTAGAGAACGGAAATGTGTTGTATCAAAATCTTATTTGTGCAACGGCCCTACACATCCAACATTGGCAGTAAAAGGGTGAACTATAGCTTAAAGAGATGATTACCTCTTCTGAACTAGAGAGGATGTACAGTAGAATCCCTCTATAACACATCCTTTAATTTTAAACTATCCCTAATTTAACACTTTTAAACTATCCCTATTTAATTTTAAACTATCCCTAATTTAACACTTTTAAACTATCCCTATTTAATTTTAAACTATCCCTAATTTAACAACACTTTTAAACTATCCCTAATTTAACAACACTTTTAAACTATCCCTATTTAATTTTAAACTATCCTTAATTTAAAACACTTTTAAACTATCCCTATTTAATTTTAAACTATCCCTAATTTAACACTTTTAAACTATCCCTATTTAATTTTAAACTATCCCTAATTTAACAACACTTTTAAACTATCCCTAATTTAACAACACTTTTAAACTATCCCTATTTAATTTTAAACTATCCCTAATTTAACACTTTTAAACTATCCCTATTTAATTTTAAACTATCCCTAATGTAACACTTTTAAACTATCCCTATTTAATTTTAAACTATCCCTAATTTAACAACACTTTTAAACTATCCCTAATTTAACAACACTTTTAAACTATCCCTATTTAATTTTAAACTATCCTTAATTTAAAACACTTTTAAACTATCCCTATTTAATTTTAAACTATCCCTAATTTAACACTTTTAAACTATCCCTATTTAATTTTAAACTATCCCTAATTTAACACTTTTAAACTATCCCTATTTAATTTTAAACTATCCTTAATTTAAAACACTTTTAAACTATCCCTATTTAATTTTAAACTATCCCTAATTTAACACTTTTAAACTATCCCTATTTAATTTTAAACTATCCCTAATTTAACAACACTTTTAAACTATCCCTAATTTAACAACACTTTTAAACTATCCCTAATTTAACAACACTTTTAAACTATCCCTAATTTAACAACACTTTTAAACTATCCCTATTTAATTTTAAACTATCCTTAATTTAACAACACTTTTAAACTATCCCTATTTAATTTTAAACTATCCCTAATTTAACACTTTTAAACTATCCCTATTTAATTTTAAACTATCCCTAATTTAACACTTTTAAACTATCCCTATTTAATTTTAAACTATCCCTAATTTAACAACACTTTTAAACTATCCCTATTTAATTTTAAACTATCCTTAATTTAAAACACTTTTAAACTATCCCTATTTAATTTTAAACTATCCCGAATTTAACAACACTTTTCAAAATACCCAATTATATTTATTTGTTATTGTTTGTACTGTATATCACAAATTGAAGTTACTAAATAAATATTTCATCAGTCCAGACCAAGTTGTTATAATAGAATGTGACTGTTTCGCATTTATTTAAAAATCACAGAAAACTTACTTCATAGGTCCCTTGTTTCTCTTTAACGATGCGGACTCCATAGAACAGCCAAAAGGCAAAAGTCAGGACAAATACCAGAAACAAAACAATAGCTCGGAACACAAACACTCGAGGCATAGTTGCTCTTGGCTGTGAACAAAAATTGAAGAAACATTCATAGGTTGCTGAAATACAAATTGTCCAATCCTAACTCACTTCATTTCACATATTTATTTCTGATCTAGCTTCTTACCAGACTCTCACTCTCTCTCTGAGTAGGAGATGTTAATCACATATTTTTGTTTCTCACATATCAATTATTTTATGTTCTGTGTATGAATGTGTAACACTCATTAATAACATTTGCTTTCAAAAACGTGTATTCTTCTCTCCATGTCCACTGTAAGTATTCAATTCTGATATCCATAAAAAAATAGGTATTATATATATATTATAGGTAGATTTATACAGGCTGATATTCACTGCTGTATTTATTCTGCTTTCCCACATAATGTTCACCATAAAAGTTGTATTTGTTGAGCGATTGGAACAAATAAAACAGTAACAAAATGCATCTCCATTCTCTGGACTACATCCTTTTCGGAAATCTAATAGGCACACTGTCCTACTACAAGAGAGATCCAGAAGTTATTTAAGAATAAATGCTAAAAATAATTGTTCTTTAATATGGTGATTATTCTGAACATGGTGATTAATATGGTGATTTAACATGGTGATTTAATATGGTGATTAACATGGTGATTTAATATGGTGATTAACATGGTGATTTAATATGGTGATTAACATGGTGATTTAATATGGTGATTAACATGGTGATTTAATATGGTGATTAACATGGTGATTTAATATGGTGATTATTCTGAACATGGTGATTAATATGGTGATTTAATATGGTGATAACATGGTGATTATTCTGAACATTGCAATTGAGATAATTAAATAGTCTTGGTATCTTTGTTTCGATCACTGTATATATAAATCCCTAAGTATTTATAGTTATTAACTTTTCGGTTATCCTGTGGATGCCCACTTCAACGGCACGGCCATTGGGGGGCCTACGACATTCTTCAGGTTACTGTCAATAAGACGTGCCTCTCTGATGACTAAACCCATCTTGCGCTTGAGAATCGCTACATATACCAATTTGGCACTCTACTTGATATCATCCCTGTCTCATGGATGATATCAAGTTCTTCCATAATTTCTTTGTCTCGTGTCACATGCATATAGCTATTTTTGTATATTCCTTGTCCATGTTGTTTCACCTCTGACCTAGTTACAGCTTTTCCAGTCTATCTCCACATTACAGTTAACTCGACTATGTGAATATCTGTAGTGTTGTTCTTATTTGCCGTTTTCTGTTGTGTATGTTGTCTTGATAATGGCCTTTTGGTCAAAACGTTGATTTGTGTGTGTTATTATGTGTGCCTCCAGTGATTACAAAACTTTATTACCCTGTTCCTGACTTTACTTGTTGGATTTCAGTTTTGCAAAATAAGTACATGTTATTAACTTCTACACCCGTGTGTTCTGGATCCCGTGAGGGGGACATACAATACCAACACTTTTTACCTTTCATGCATGTCGTAGGCGACTAAGGAGATTATGGGATGGAGTTGGTTGTCCCGTCCCATATAGGGTCAGTGACTCAAGGCCATGCTGAAGTCAGATGTGTCAGGTCGAAAAGCGCAGATATCGCAACAATGCTGTAAATCATGACACAATGTATTTCGTTCTCTGGACTACATCCTGCTAATCTGCAGGAGTTTGAGAATGAACGCAGAATAAGAATTAACTTCTAGCTTTTCTCCATTCACCAATATATTAACAGGAGTCAGGTTATCACTTCTCTTCTGCGTTATTTTGGTTTTATTGACAATTTTCATGCTGTAAGCTTCTCTCAAGTTTTGAAATTCCTGAAGCTCTTTTTTACTTCCAGCCATAAGATAAATATCATCTACAAAGCATAAACTGTATAAGGGCAGCCATCAGTTGATATTCTTGCAGGATGTTTCTGTAGCATGAAACAAATTAAGCAAATTTTCATGTTTCAATATCACCTTTAGTTAATACCATCTTCCTATTTAACATTAAAAAATAATCTATCAGCAGTCAAGGCTATACTCTCTACTTCACTTCTTCTTCTGCACTCGTTCTTAAACTCCTGCGGATAAGCAGTATGTATTCAAAGAACAGAATGCATTGTGTCATAGTTTACAGCTTAGATGCAATATATGTGCTTTTTAGCATGACACATCCGACTTCAGCATGGCTTCTGGACCTTTTTGATCCTATACAGAATGGGATAGCCAACTCCATTGTCGACCTCCTTAATCATCTCTTACAACATGCATGTAAGTTAAACAGTGTTAGAACACACAGGCTACTTACTTCATCATTGTAAATACAGAACCGTCACTTTTACAAAAATTAATATTACCTTTCTGAAGAAAAGAGCCAGACCACCAACCAAAAGCACAAGTAGCTTAAAAGCAAAGCTTATTAGCAGCCCTTCACACTCTGGTTGACACTCTCCTGGTCTATCCACATCAGCACGCCACTGAATAAAATCCAGCTTTGGAAGAATCAGCATGGCAATTGGCGAGAAGAATGCAATCATGCTAAGGCCTACAGTCAATGTGGTACCCACATATCTAGCGCAGTTAACACCAACCTGAAAAAAAATAAATACCAACTTTTATTATATATTCCACATGTAGCAAGAATTCTAAATAACGTAACTATATATCATCATCTAGTGCTGTGTGCGCAATGAAGGTTGGCTGCAATGATGCTCCAATGTCTTCTGTCTCTTTTTTAAGTGCACTCTGCTAGACGGTTACCTGTCCATCTCATTATCTTTCTTTCCCACTTATATATCTGCCTTCCCCTCGATTCTACTGTCACTTTAGGTCTTGAACAAGGTGTCCTGTCTCTTAATATGTCCGAAACAATTTATTTGTTTGATCTTTATTTCCTTTAATAGTTATTGCTTCATATGTAGTGTTGTTAAAACCTCTTTGTTTTCTTTCCATGTTTTCTTCTTATTCTTCCATGTATCCACATCTCAAAGGCATCAATTCTGTCTTCTAGTTGTCTGTTACACTGTGCATGTTTCTGAGTGATACATTAATGTAAAATAGATGTAGCATTTTATAATTTTCATTTTTAGTTTGCTTGTAATTTATTTAGATGTCAATATTTTTCTGTTATAGAAATTACTTATAAGGATGCACATAAACATGCAGTTATGGTCATGAACCATTCTAACCAAGATCTTCCTTCTTATCAGCTGGAGTACTCTGATAAAAGACTAGTCTCGATAATATAGCATGGATTGACATGATGTCTGATTGTGATGAAGCCTGCTGAATATCTATGCTTGGAAGAAAATCAATCCTTTTATCTGCAGGCATGCTTCAAAATTGCAAGAAAGTCACTGCAAGTTCCCTACAGAGAAGACTGCCCAATTTGAGGTGTTGTAACTTACAGCAACATTGAGTTAAACAGTCATCTGCGAGGCAAACCTGCCTAATATAACAGGTAAAACACCAATCTTGAACTGAAAGTAAAACTTTCCCGCCTGGTTAGAAATCAAGAGATACGACTTCCTTGAGATTCTCTATCAATTAATCATCTATCAAGGCCTAACATCATACCTGTCTTTCACTGTCTTTAACTGCAAACTTTGCCAGATCCTCCATTGAGAATCCTGTCTCACTTGTGTTGCCAGTTATGGCTGTAGTATTATCTCCCCAATTGTCATCTTGTGGAATGACCTGGAAATAAAAAATTACAATGTAAATTTATAGCTTTAATCACTGTTTGAACTACAATCACTGACTATGAATTGTGTGACTCAAGCATTTAATTCATTGGTGCTAGTAAAGTGAGTGGTTTTAGTTGAAATGTACACAGAACATTTCTTACGTCAGAGATTTAGTTTTCAGTGCAAATAACGGAACTATGCTGTAAACTAGCAGCACACATACAATACGCTCTCCGGCGGAAATCATACGAAATTTCTTGTTGGTTATCAGAGCGAACGCAGAAGAGATTTTGTCATATTACACTCACGTATAGAAAGTAAATATTGAAAACAAGAAATAAAAAGTTTTAAATGGCAGTTTTACGTTGAACAATATACAGGATTGATATTTTGACCGAAAGATCTCTATCAAGATAGGAACAAACTTTTGATCAAAACGTCAATCCTCTTTATTGTTTAGCATAATCATCAAGTGTCATCTCAGCAACGAAAGTTGGCTGCAACAGACCAACACTGTTTTGGTGGTGCACTTTGCTAGACTGTATCCTGTTCATCTTTTAATGTTACTCTCCCACTTATATCTCTGCCTACCTCTTGCTCGCTTCCCTTTGACTTTACCATCAAGTAAGGTCTTCAATAAGGTGTCATGTCTTTTAATGTGTCCAATATATTTTATTTGCCTGACTTTATTTCTCTTAGTAATTCTTTCTACATATTAAGTGCTTTTATAACCTCTTTGTTTTTTCTTCTATTTACATGATGTTCTCCCTATTTTTCTATATACCCACATCTCAAAGGCATCAATTCTGTCTTCTTATTGTTTGTTTAGTGCCCATTTTTCTGAGCCATACGTTAATATAGAATTGATGAAGCATTTTATAAGCACACCACTGAAGAACTTTGTCAGCTTAGGCAGTCTTGCATTTTAAGATATCAAGGTGGAAGGGGTGTTAACCTGTCCCATCTGCCACGCAACCTATAACAACAATCAAACGCATCTTCTCATGTCCAGTCATCTTTACAAAATCCACCTTTACACTTTTTTGTTCCATCACAAGATATGACGAAAAATCTTAAAGTCAAGCTAAATGTTGACCTGATTCATTCATTGACTAGGCTTCCAAAACAAATCCAATATTTTGGAACACTGGTACCTGATCGTTGTAGATTTTATAAGGGTAACAATGTCTTCGAAGAAAGGTTGCACTGTATTATCTTTGATATATTTTATGTGAGTATATGTAGGTTGTGGCAAATGGAAGGAATGACCGTGCATCTTGAAGTTGCTAAAGTTTGTGTTATGTTACTTTTAGCAATATTTTGCTTGTCCCTTCATTCTTATAATAGGATTCCACAGTATTATTACCAGTATTATTTTTTTTTTTACTTAGGTCTGTCTATATGCAGGTTTTCACAAAAAATTGTCACTTTTTAGACATTAAAGTTATATCCTCGGCTAATGTGCTGGTTGGCTTATATTAAGAAATATACGGTAACCCAGGAACACATACTTCAGGACTGCTCAACATACAAAGAGCAGAAACAGCAGACCTGGCCAGAGGATACAGACTTGAGTCAAAAGCTATGGGGCAGCCGCTCTGACCTGGAGATGACTGTGGACTTTGTCTTGACGACGGACCTGACAATATAGCATGACCGCAGTTGCTGAACGCAGAAGAAGAAATATACAGTAGATATTCAGTTCATATTTGGTGTATATCTCAGTTCATTGTCTATCACACACTTACTACATCAATTCAAGCAGCCATTAATTACCTGTACTTCAATCCTCTCTTCCCCACCACCTCTCTCAACATCGGCCTCCTGTCCTGGGGTTTTAATAGTGACAGATCTGTCAACTCTATCTATGTCATGACTGTGTCCTCTTGACATTCCTCTGTTGCTTCCTGGACGTGAAGGTACCTAATATTAGAAATCAATGTTAATGTGAAAGATTCAGATGACATCTTGAACAAAATATTGCATCAATGAGAGATACAAACAGGGCAGAATACAAACAGTGCAGTATTTTTTTATTTTAAATTGTATTTTTTTCAAATATAGGGAAGTAGCCTATTGGCATAATTGAGCAGGGAAAGGTTGTCCCTGAATTATTGAGATTGTTGATGGGGGCAAGGGGGGCCCAAAAAACATTGTTAACCTACTTTATGGACAGATGCTTATGGCTCTATAATGAGCTCACGACCTTCTGGACATAAGGAAAATGGATTAACCACTTTGCCACGGACATCCATTAACAATAAATTACGAAGACACGCAATATTTATAAGACTGCAGTGATGAATAAAGGTGCTCTGATAGTAGTTGCTCTGGAGCAAACGTACAGATATCACAACCTCTCTCATAAAAGAGAGCCACAAAATACTAACACTGCGACTATCTATGAATGCCATAAGATGAAACTAAGGAATTTGGGAGTTTGCTGTCCTGAGACCATCTGCAGTATAAGACCTATGTATAAAATTAATTACGATTTCATTCGTTAAATTGTCATGATTTTCTTTGGTCACTAAATATATATATTTGGAGTTGGATGTCAAAAAATAGCCAAAATGACTCGACCATGTATTTTTTTTTTTTATATAGTGACCAACAAATCATGACAATAATCAAAAATGTAACAAATGAAGTTTTAATTAATTCTGTACAGAGGTCTATATAGTACCATCGAAAGTCATGGCTGTCCCATCTAATAGGTCGAAGTCATCCAAAAACCATGCTGAAGTTAAATATATTTTCTTGAAATTATCTTACTCAACTCTACTTCTAAGTGATGGCCCTGATAAAAGGTAAACACTGACTAAAGAAGATAGGGGCTGATGAGGGAAGAAATACCATGTCTCAAAACTAGTGTTCTGTGCTCATTCTCAAATTTCCACTAGTTAGAAGGATATATTCCAGAAAACTAGAATGTGCTGTGTCACAGTTTACAGCTTAGCCGTGATAATCTTCAACTTTCGGTCTGATACATCTGACTTCAGCATGGTTTTTTTGATCAATTTGACCTATGGACAGGACACATTTTCTCTCCCAACCCTCCTTAGTCTTAATTTACAACATTCATGGCAGGTCACTTTATTGCTATCTATTACTCCCCTCTGAGCCCCAACAACTCATGGCAACTGGTGCTCGAATAACGTGTTGAATCAAATATGCCAATATTACCAACCTCTCTTACCAAAGTCAAAAACAAATATGTGTGGCTAGTCTCGCAACAGATTCGCTTCCTACAACAAACACTGTGACTATAATTATGACATCATAAAACCCAACCTACCTGAGGTCGGCTGTGCTGGCGATGATGTCCCCCGTTTCCATGGTGATTGCTTCCATGACTGCGAAGTGACCTCTCAGACCTCTCACTCCTCCCAGATCTTACACTTTCTCCTCCATCCATCTGCGGGGGAAAACAAAGAAAACAATAAATTTTAATTACTGCATGTCTTCCTGTTAAGAATTACAGGGAAGTTTTTTTACAGGCAGTGGAAATAAAAGATCACTTTGTCATAGAAGCCACCATATCACATACATACAGGAATTTCTTCTTCAGTACTCACTCTCAAGCTCCCACTGGATCTCTCTTGCAGCAGAACAATGGTCCTACTAAATTTCCAGCAGAATGCTGTCCTGAGAATGGAAATGTGTTGTGTCACCATTTTATTTGTACCACTGGTCCGACACATCCGTCTTTGGCTGGGTGTACAGAAATTATTTTTATTATTAAAAATAATAATTACATGGACTATGTTGATAGCAATACCTACAGCAGCGAAAAGGTCAAGCATGCTTGACTGGTTAGCTTTCAGATTAGTGTCCAGTACAGGAACCATTTCTCTCATACAGATGACCTACTGGCAATATGGCTACATACTTCCACTGTTCACTGGATGTGGTTATAAAAACACTGAATATATTATCATGCCAGTCAGATAGACCATCGGCATTAAAAAAAAACAGCACACAACACAACGCACTTCTGTTCCCTGGACTACATCCTGCTGAAAATCTAGGAGGACCCAGCTACAAGGGTAGTCTAGTGGAACTTGAGAATGAAATCAATAATTTTACAAAAATAAATTATATGAAAATGAGCAATAAGAGAAAAAAAAGAATATTTACTTATATGAATACAGTACTGTCAATGTTTGAGTGAGTGAGTGAGATAGTGAGTGGGGGTGTTGAGTGAGTGAGTGAGCGAGATTAATGTGAGTGAGTGAGAGTAAGGTGAGTAAGTGAGAGTAAGGTGAGTGAGTGATAGTAAGGTGAGTGAGTGAGTGGGTGGGTGGGGGTGGTTGAGTGAGTAAGTGATTGAGTGAGAGTAAGGTGAGTGAGTGAGAGTAGAGTAGAGTAGAGTAGAGTAGAGTAGAGTAGAGTAGAGTAGAGTAGAGTAGAGTAGAGTAGAGTAGAGTAGAGTAGAGTAGAGTAGAGTAGAGTAGAGTAGAGTAGAGTAGAGTAGAGTAGAGTAGAGTAGAATGAGTGAGTGAGTGTAAGGTCAGTGGGTTGGTGGGGGTGGTTGGTTGAGTGAGTGAGTTGAGTGAGAGTAAGGTGAGTGAGAGTAAGGTAGGTGAGTGAGTGAGTGAGAGTAAGGTAGGTGAGTGAGTGAGTGAGTGAGTGAGTGAGTGAGTGAGTGAGTGAGTGAGTGAGTGAGTGAGTGAGTGAGTGAGTGAGTGAGTGAGTGAGTGAGTGTAAGGTGAGTGGATGTGTGGGGGGTAGTTGGTTGAGTGAGTGAGTGAGCAAATCAATTTGAGTGAGTGAATGAGTGAGTATATGAGTAAGGTTATTAAGTGGGGTGAGGTGAGTGAGTGAAGAAATAATGAACTGAAATTTATTCAAGAGGAATGTAAATAACATACAGCACATACAAGTCTATTGTAAATACATAAATCAAATACAGAGAAACTACCTGTGTTTTCTTTAACGATTTTATCCAATTCCCAATGCAGATTACATATATGAAGTTAATATTGATCATTTGTCAGTTTGTTTCCCTAGTGGTGTTAGAATGTTTGACAAGAGATTTCAAGGAAGTGCTCATAATTTCATTCATGCCATAAGATAAGAAACCATTTCTTCTTCATCAGAGTTCATCTCAAACTCCCGCTGGATCTTTCTTGTAGCAGGATAATGATTCTACTAGATTTCCAGCGGGATGTAGTCCAGAGAAAGGAAGTGCATTGTCACAGTTTTATGTGTTCCAATGTCCTGACACATTCGTCTTCAGCTGATGAGAGACAACACTCAAATTTACTTATCATCCTCATTAAACTTGGAATTTGACAGAAGCTGGCAAAATTATAAATAGTAATCATATCAGTGTCTCAGGTATACAATGCTTTTACATTGTTGGCATACAGGTGAAGAGCTTCAGAAATTGTTTCATAAGGTGTAAGGTCATCGGAAACAAACACTGACCAATTAGACAGCACAGATTATTAAGCCTACATGCTGTGAGGTGATGATGATTCAATCCCTTTCGCTGTGAGCAGGAAGCTCTTGACAGCCCATAGCCCTTCTGGTGAATGCACAGGTTTTCCTCAGTTCTGGTGCAATTGTGTAGAGTGTGTTGTGTATAGCTGGAAGTGGTGGTAATAGTTCTTGTCGGATGTCTGTTAGTTTTGGACACTGCAGTAGTAGGTGTTCAACAGTCTCTTCTTGTGCGTTGCAGTGTCTGCAATTTGGTTCGTGTAATGGGTTTATTCTGTTCAGGTGTTTATTAACAGGGCATGGCCTGTTCTTAGTTGGAATGTAATCAGTCCATTGACGCAAATAAAATGGTGACACAGCACATTTCCATTCTCTGGATTACATCCTGCTGGAAATCTAGTAGGACAATGATCCTGCTAAAAGAGAGATCCAGCAGGAGTTTGAGAATGAACGCTGAAAAAGAAAGAGATGAGAGAAAGGAAAAAAGGAAGGATCCTCCCCTTTTCTCCCATCTTATCTCCCTTATCATCTTCTTTAGCTCCTCTCCTACATCATGATTCTCTGTTGGTAATATTCATTCTTTTTTTTTTGTCCTGATGAAGATTTTTTAGCCGAAACGTCATTTGTTTCTGTTGATGACATTAAGCGTGTTTTGTATTTTGCTGCAACAATCTCTATGTATGTTTTTTTTCCTCCCTGATTATTATGTGTTGCACCAGTCCTCATCTTTTGTATGTTCTGTTGTTTCCTAACACTGAGGATTTATCCTTTTCTTCTGAAAATATTGCAGTGAGAATTGGAGCATTTCTTCTGGGTATGAAATAAAGCTATAAATAAACTACTCCATTGCACCAAAGGATTCAAGAGCAGTATAGCTCATAATTCTTGGGGATATAAAAAAAATATTTTAAAAAAACATATTCCGACTTACTGTCAAAGGCTGATATCTGCAAGAAATGGTAGCTATTTCCACACTGCAAACCTGACACTACAGGTAAAGTGAATGGTGAAGCTTGCAAGAATGGAAGGTGATAATGATCCTTTTGTCAGGTCATTGGAGTGTCTTTGGGTGACTCAAGACTTGACTACATCAGATTGTGCTAGAAATAAAAAGAGAAATAATGTGATCAATTTTAATTTTGTTTCATAAATTAGAAAGAAAAATAGAAAGAAAATATAGGTGTTGGGTAACATTCATGACGTAGAAATCAATCCAGCATTTTGTTTTGTGGTGATTGTCTAGGTAACAGGATTTATGTCCAGTAGCTTTTCGTTGCTTTATGAATAGTCTGGGTGTACAGCTGCCTGCAGTGAAAATTGAACTTGGTACCATGATCATCCTAGTAGATGAGCAATACCATGCCGAGCTAAAATAAAAATGTCATACAGATAAGGTGTCTTCTTTTTCAATGTGCACTTGATTTTAAAAGCATTTGTGCGAACAAGTGTGTTCTGCCTTTTTTAGTTAGCAGATTTGCGTATTGTCTAGAGGTATTATGAATAGATAAATTTGTTGTAAGATGAATCACAGCTTTTAGTTAGTAGATTTGCTTGCTTTCTAGAGGCACTCCGCATAGATGACAAGTTTGTTGTACAATGAATCACAGTTTTTAAATTAGTAGATTTGCTTTCAGTCTAGAGGTACTCCGTATAGATAAGTTTGTTGTACAATGAATCACAGTTTTTTGTAAGCATGTCTGTGTGTTTTCTAGAGGTACTTCGTATGGAGGATAAGTTTGCTGTAAGATTAATCACAGTTTTTAGTTAGCAGATGTGTGTGTTGTCTAGATGTATTATGTACAGATGATAAATTTGTTGTAGGATGAATCACAGTCGCTGCTGCTTTGAGCTTCTAACATTCTTATGAAATGTTACTACTTCCCTTGCTAAATCACACGCAATGTTATTATTTTCCTTGCTAAATCACACACAATGTTACTACTTTTCTTAGTCACAGTCGTGTTACTACTTTTCTTAATTATAAGCCGTTTTTAAATTTATTAAAATTATTAAAACTACTTTTCTTGCTCCATTATACACAATGTAAATTATTTTCTTGCTCAATAAATAATTTGGAAATGTATTAATTTACCTAATCAAGTTAAAGCTACTAATTTTCTTAAGCACTGCTAGGAACTGTTATTATGCATTACTACATATTTTCTTACACAACACTAATAATTTTCGTTTACACTACAAATTTTCTGACCGGCACAGTACTACTAATTTATTAGGCCTAGTTTAGAAAAAAAAAAACGTGAATCTATATCTGGTCATAACACAATCTGAAGATACTCTCTATACTAAACAACACAACAACACTTTAATCGAGTCAAGAACGGGAGGGAGACTACGGGAATCCATTGTCAAACAGCACAACTCTCGTGCATAGTTCTAATTGGTTAAAACCCTTTCTGTGTGTAAGCACCTTATATTGTCAGAATTCAGAGAATCACATCATTCTTTTAATTAACATAGAATCAAGAACACATCACTCAGGTACCACCGACACATTTCAGATCTCTACACCAAATCGACATGTTTTTCCTTGTAGTCTTGCCTGCTTCATAAACTTGTTTTTACCGTACTGGTTCACAACAAGAAGCCACAGGGCGTCCGCTAACCAAACACAGCTGCTGAAGGCACGATTTCTAATGAACTGCTTCGGCAAAACTTAATTTAATCTAAAAGGCAAGTAAAAGCATGTAGAGGATAATAACACAACATTTCACCGCTCCTCTTCAGGTTATGTTGATGAAATATAAGAAACAATGTATTGTTCCACGGACATCTAGAAAAATATAAATTATTAAATGGCAGTGTTACGTTGATCAATAAACAAAAGCAAGGTTTCGACCAAAAAGCCTTTATCAAGATATACAAGCCCAGGATGATACAATAAATTTGACCAAAGACTTCAGCGATGTGACATATACACTTATAGGTCTGGAAATACAAGAAAAGACAAAGATAACGGAAATGTATGAGATTGACTATATGTGGCCAAATATAGTATGGAAAACTACAAGGAAAATGTACATTTGATAAAGTATAAATATATAATGTACTCCAAGTCATGTGAGTTTCTATTACATCGCAGACATGTAGTCCTCAGTCGACTATGTTGTTCGGTTCTGTGTGTCCCCCATTCTGTCAAAACGTCGATTTTGTGTATTCTTTAACGTAAAACTGTCATTTAACCCTTCTATATACTTACGAACCACATTATGCATAATTTTACTGTAATCGCCCGCTCATTCAATCATGGACACCTAGATACATGCAAGATACATGCAAGGTATTTGGAATTTGTCACGTCACAGTCACGGGCGGTTGTAAACACATTGTATAGGATTTCCTTTGAATAATGTTAGTTTTATATAGGTTTCTGAGTAAAGTATTACTAATGAGAACTTTTCAAACTTGGTATACGTCCTTTAACCGAGTTTCCCTTATAATACTATTAGTTTCTGTAAGTGTGTGAGTGTTACATCTTTTTTCTGCATTCGTTCTCAACCGCCTGTACATTAGCACGATGTTGTCCATAGAATGAAATCTGCTATATCATGGTTTACGCGTAGCTGTGATATCTGGGTCTTTCAGCCTGGCGTATCCTACTTCAGCATAGTTTCAGGTTCAATTACTCTCTGTGAGATTGAGCGGCCATCTCCATCCACAAAACCTCTTGTGGCATGCATGGCAGACAGCGCTTTTGCTATTTTTTGCTCCCTTTTCGGGTCTGATCAGTACACAAGAGAGAATTCTAATGTAAATAATCCGATGCAAGCACTTTCAAGTGTATTGAAATAGAGTGAGAAAATATGAAGTAAACCTGAGACATTGTAATTAGTTTCCCATATTTGATAGAATACTACGTTACAATAATCAATAACTGAAACCGTAACTTTTTAACGGAACGAACAATAACTGAAAGCTTAAAGGATGAATTAAACGTAACATGATATCTTTCTGGGACGAGTGTGCGTGCACTAATTGTCTGTGCTTCCGAGATATTCATATTTTAAAATTGTTTACTGCTCAGGTCTAATTTACGATGATCCTGGACATAAAAGTAAAGTATTTCTAAAAATTCAAATTTATTTATTCTTACAAGTCTAAACAGACGAACAAATGGCGGCTAAAAATCATTGTTGAGCTTTACTATATGCGGGAATTATGATCCATGAAGCTCTTGTATCAATCAATCAATAAACCCGTAACCCTTTAGAGTCGTAGAGGTACCACATTGGATGCTTCAGCACACAGTCATCCAACGAATTCTATCCTCAGCGATGCGGATGAGTGTGGTAATATCTTGCCCTGTCCATGCCTTTATTTTCTCTCCTCTGCTTCTTCCACCCTCGACAGTTCCCTGCAGTATTGTTTTTGACAAGGAATCGTGCCTGCATACATGTCCGAACCATGCTAGTTTTCGCCGTTTCACTATTGAAAGCAATGGCTCCTGAACACCTGCACACATCTCTACTTTATTTCTTACGTACAAGCTCTTGTATATGCAATTTTAAAAATAAAACATAAAATATGCATTTTGGAATAGGATGTTTTATTGTCGCGTTATTTCATACCCAGAATTATCACGTGGCAGAATCTACCTTTGATGAGAAATTGATGACCTTTTTGTGAACAATCGCAAAGGGGTGTGGGAAGATGGCGGTTTCGCTTTTGGTCAAATTCCTAGTACTATAAGTCATGTTCCAGTTTAAACCCACCCCCACCCCTCCCCCCAATCTACAGGCTAGTTGTTACGCTGTTTTGTGACTTCACACAATAAAAGTTGTTAGTTAGCCATGCTTTAGTCGGATGTGTCAGACCAAAATGAGCAAAAATCGCAACCAAACTGTAAACCACAGAAAAACGCATTCCATTCTCCAGGTTATATCCTATAAGCCAGCAAACGTTTAAGAATGAAAGCAGAATGTGTTATCTATAGCTATGTGACTAACGCACTGTTAAATCGTGATCATCACTATTCTAAGACATGTGGATTAAAATTGGAATCCTCCTTCTAAAGTGGCGCATTTGATTGTGCACGTGATTTTCATTGCCTGTCGACACAAAGTATACACACACATGACCAATAAAAACCAATGTAAAAGACAAATGTGTCACTTTAGAAGGGTGATCCATGACCGTCTACAACATGAGACCTACTGCGTGAAGAATGTGTTCTGCAGTCTCTGGGCTCAGTCCACATTTGCAAAAGTCTTTCTCGCAAATCTTGAGCTTTGCGAACATGTGACTTCTCAGTCTGTTATGGACAGTTCGTAGTCTGAAGATAATGATTTGTTCCTTGCGTGACATATGGTGGCAGGGGTCATTTTGCTCTATTTTTAAGCGAAGTGAGATCAAGCCTTTTATAATACTTGATCCCCATCGAGGCCAACTCCTTGACGTGGAGATGGGGCTTAGTCCAGCCAACAGAGGCTGGAATCTAAGATTGGTCGGGCCAACCCAATATTGAGCAGGGTCACAATCTTGCCCAAGCAAGCACAGGTGCTGAAGTCAGAGATGCCAGGCCGAGAGGCGCACCAGCAACCATGGTATCATGCAAACCGAATAGTTGAAAACAGGACTTGCTGTGTAGACATGTCAAATTCCGAATGAGAAGAAGAAGAAGATAATACTTGATTTCCCAATTTCCCATTAGACAACAGGACTATTTCCAAGGGCTACGAGTGATCTTGAATGAACCAGCAGTACTGTATAATTGACTAAAGTCACGTGTTACGGGATACTGTAAACACTGTATTTTGGTTCAAAATACTTTCCTGTTTAAAACTTCCCTCAATGAAAATCTGAATAATTGCAAAAATGCTTCCAGTTGTTTACACTGGCAAGGTCGGATCTTTCCCTTCACGTTAAGAGGCCTCTCAAACACACTAAGCATTGGTGGTTATTTTCTATGTGGAACGTTGGCCCTTTTGATGCACTAGTAGGGTGATTCTCGAATAGAAACCTGCATCACTGTAGTGGGTAGGGGGGACTTAGGATGTGTTTTTCCAAAAATGCTCTGCTCGACAGTTCATCGGCCATCTAAAACTCAGTGTTCAAGTCAGTTCTTAGTTCTTCGGATCATTCCTAAGAGGACATACTTTCTCCACTACTGGTCACTCATGTCTCTATCATTCTCTGAACATACACATAGTCTCGTTCAGCCTTCTCTTCATCACCGCACCTGTAACTGCCCTAATGAACTCGGATCTGTCCTTTCTCATCATGCGCAATACAGCATTGCCGGCCAATGTACCAGCTCTTTCGTTCCATCCGACTCTTGCATGAACTAAACAGTAGATCCATGTTATACTGGGTCACTTGGACGTTGTTGAGAAGAGTGACTTACTCCTTTTTTATCATGTACAAATATGTTTCAACATACAACATCCCATCTCTTTCCAATGCTGTCTTGTAAAGTGTGCCTTCCAACTTTCCTTCAAATGAGCAAACTTTCGCTTTTCACACATGTCGCCTCGGGCTTCCAGGCTTTGGATACCGACAATCCAGTTCGAAACTTGTCTATGTCTACCTTTTAAAAAAATTAAGATGTATTTTGTGTTACGTGTTGTATACATTACTTACCCGTAGCTACTGTGTGTTTTAGCGTTTGTTTTATATTTGTATTTTTTTTTCCTAAAGTAAATGTACTATTTACTTTCAAGAAATATGTTCTTTACATAAATAGAAAAAAATTAGCATAAAATAAAGCGGTGGATACAACGGTGCTTGGGGTGGGGGGGGGGTATGGAATTCAAGACTGCTGGAAGGGTGGGGGATACTGACACCTTCCAGTCATTCCATACGATGGTATTATTGTTGTGCTATAAGAAATATAATCGTAAACAATCCATGGCGATGATGGATGGAACTCACAAAGACCAATCTGAGCCCACACAGAGTATTCCACAGTATCTACAACAGTCCTACTCGTGTTGTTGTGTCGTCTTAGACGTGCCGCCAATGAACTACATGCTATCACTTTCTTCTTCGTGTTCATACCATTCCTGATCTTTCCCATCCATCCATCCACGCAACACGTTACATGGCATACCATTCCTGATTTTTCCCATTAATGTAACACGATACATGGCATACAATTCCTGATTTGTCCCATCCATCCACGCAACACGATACATGGCAATTTCCCCCATGATTACGCATCAAGCCTACATCATGTCTTTGTGCTGACGTAGAGGGCGCGCCGAGATCCCAGACTGTAATTCTCCATAAAGGAGATCCTTCGGTATTCTGCCATCTTTCATCCTCCTATTGTATCCTAGTCATCTGAGTTTATGCAGACTATGTATAGAAAATACTGTTTTATTGCCAGATCTTTCTTAATATTTCAGCGCTAGTTAATTTGTCCTGCCACCTAGTTCCAAGAATTCTACGTCCTTCAAGACTGAAGATATTTATCAATACATGTTTCCGTCGTTCATTTCGTATTAAACGGCCAGCGTTGAAATCAAAGGATGAGCTATGGAAGAGAACACAACAGTGCCTATTGGAAATAAGAGATTTTAAAAATATGAAATTTGGGATGAATATAACATACCCTCAGAAAGAAGCATGACAACGTAATCAGAAAGGTTCTAGACTGGAACTACATGGAATGGTTGATAAACCTAGAAACACCTGGAAAAGAACCGTGGAAGAGGAAACCAAATCAACAGATACTTCGTAGGCACAGAAGAAGGTGACAGCTCACCACAGAAATTGTTGGAGAACGACAGCTATGTTCCACAGGGGACTGACAGGAAATTGATAGATGGCGACAGAAGGGAATTGTTTTTAAATAGAAACCTCGCCCACGTGTTTCCGGGGCCAAAATGGGGAGCAAAGAATAGCAACACTAAGGAGGTTATAGGATGGGGTTGGCTGTCCCATCCCATATAGGGTCAGTAACCCAAAGCCATGCTGAAGTCTGATGTCAGGCCGAAGTCGTAGATATCGCAGAATTGCTGTAAACCATGACACAACACATTCCGTTCTCTGGACTACATCCTGCTAATCTGCAGGAGTTTGAGAACGAACGCAGAAGAAGAAAAAATAGAAACCTGTCACTTCGCATTATTGCGGAGAAGATGTGGACCTACCATTTTACTACTCTTTTTCTTCGTGCTTCTTAAGTGTTCGTTCCCAGACCCTACATATTAGCGGGATGTAAGTAGTCAGGTGAACGGAATGCGTGGTTTAAGCTGGGTTGCCATATTTGCGCCTTTCGGCTTGACACATCCGACTTCGGCATGACTTCTGAGCCACTTTTGCCTTCTATTAGATGGGACAGCCAACTCCATCCCCAAAACCCCCGTAGTCACCTCTTACGACGTGCATGACCGGTAACAGTATTGCTATTCATTGCTCCCCTTTTGAACCGTGGATTCTCGTGGATGTTTCTTAGTACTAAATACCATGATCTATTCTCCTAAACATGGAGAGGTACAAATACAGCAATCTCTTTTTATTCCACGCCTTCCCCAAGGCCTTATCTAAAATAAGAACAATGGTGGACCAGACTTATTAAAAGATTGAAGGAGCTTGAAATCACTCGGGAAAATAGTATGGGGGCGGGGGACGATTGTAGGTGGAATTGGAAAGATATTAAATCAGCGAGCTACGGGAACAATGAGAATACATACCTTTCACATCGGCTGAAAGAAACGGAACCCGTATGTGGATACCCATAGTGCACCGCCATCTGTTCAGATGAGGGGTTGTCCATACATGTCAAATTCGTGTCCACAAATTTGACCCCTTCCCCTTTCACACCCTGTCAACAACTGTCCAGAAATCACGGAGCCCATTGCTTAATTTTGCGCAAAAAATTCAACACATACATACAACAAAATATTCACAGAAAAAGTACATAAAAATGATAAATTTGTTCAGATGTTTAGAAACATTTTTCGCATTCATTTTTTCCCCAATTTTTTTTTATACCATGTCCCACCTCATCATCACCAAGTACCGTCTCCGCAACAAAAGTTGGCTGCAAAAGATCTCCAACATCCCATGTCTCTTGTTTTAGTGAAAATGATATCCTACCTAAGTCTTTCAAAATTATGATTTCCGTCCCCCCCCCCCCCCATCCCACCTCTCTCTCTGAAGTAACATATACATATTATTTTAATATTCAAAAACTAAATTATTCCCCACAAATGTTTTCGAAATTGCTTCCATTAACAGTTAATATTGCCGTCATCCCCCCCCCCCCCCCCTGCGTGCCGTGCGCTCATGTTCGGAAAACATTCAATGGTCTAATTGGTGTATGAAAAACAATTGTTGGCAGCAATTTTTGTCAACCCCCTTCCTCATTGTCAACAACTGTGAAACTATTTCACATCCTCTACCCTCTAATTGTTGATGTCATTTATAGAAAAATCACATAAAAATCACGAATCACATGTAAAAGATTTTTTTTTTAAACGCACACGATAAATTCACTTTACTTGTTGTTGGGCATTTCTAACATCCAACCACACTATATGGGTGATGTGAAATCTCTGCGTTTCAGCTAAATCAGAGATTGTCAAAATGTTCTGCGTTGTATAACCCTCATCACATCTCCTCATGGGTCGATAAACCATTAATGACTTCAATTAGATCCATAAAATGGTACAACAAATTCATTGTATTCATATAACTTCTTAATCTAATTAGTCAATATTTTTTTTGTTTGGGCAAGTCGATAAATGGATTCAATGGAAATTTTTTTTAAATGGTCAGAACTATAACGTGGGAACCGCTGGGATAAATTAACACGCAGATTACTCATCCGCTGAAACGGAATAGAGCAAGTCCTTCTCCAGAATAATTATATGCGATGCGACCAAACAGTGGCAATTATATCTTGGCTGATCCTACCTTTTTCCATGATATTCATTGCCATATATACTCAAAGTATATGCCAAGGTAAGTAACGCAGTTTGAGTTCAGTCACAGACATTTATGACACAATATGACACAATGTTCTTCTTCTTCTGCGTTCGTTCTCAAACTCCTGCCGATTATCAGGATGTAGTCCGGAGAACGGAATGCGTTGTGTCATGGTTTACATCACTGCTGCGATTTCTGCGCCTTTCAGCCTGACACATCCGACTTCAGCATGGTTTTGGGTCACTGGCCCTATATGGGATGGGACAGCCAACTTCATGCCATAACCTCCTTAGTCGCCTCTTACGACATGCATGGAAGGTAAATAGTGTTGAAATTCTTTGCTCCCCTTTCAGGCTCCGGCAACACAGTGTTGGACACATTTAGATTAGACACAAAAATATTCGATTGTCAACAAGATTGGACCCGCGTTTTTAATTCACGCAGTCGCCCGTTTACCTTCCATGTATGTCGTTAGAGGTGACTAAAGAGGTTATGAGATGGAGTTGGCTGTCCTATCCCATATAGGGTCAGTGACCCAACGCCATGCTGAAGTTGGATGTGTCAGGCCGAAAGGCGCAAGCAATGCTGTAAACCATGACAACAACGCATTCCGTTCTCCGGACTACATCCTGCTAATATGCAGGAGTTTGAGAACGAACGCAGAAGAAGAATATCACTCAAGTGTCACTTATCTTGGCTTATCCGACTGTTCCGTGTTTTTCATTGGCTGGCGACATAACGTATGCGCATAGCAATTAAATTATCAGTCACATTAGCCAAGATAAATGACGCTGTGAGATCAGCACGCACGACTATTCTGGTAAAGATCTTAATATTTACTGTAAGGCAGTGGTGGGCAAAATAAGGCCCGCCAAAAATATTTTACTGGCCTGCAAGGTTGATTGAAAACTAGTATAAGTACTGGTCCCTGTATTCAGATTATACTACTTGGTATTTGGAAGTACTTAAAACAAAATAACTTGTTGATCCCTTTCCTAAACTGAAAATGCTCAATGCGGCCCTTTAACCCAAAAAGGTACGGCATGTTTGTCTATAACCGACTGTTTTTGTGACGCCATAGCATTTCCTTTTTGTATCTATCTATAAACATATAACCCGTCAAGGGTACCACGGTGAATGCATCAACACACAACCATCCAACGATTTATATCTTCAACGAAGAGGGATGGTAAGGAAAAATCTTGTCCTGCCCAATCCTTCATGCTATTTGTCTATTCCCTATGCATCTTCCACCTTCGACCGTTCTCTGTAGTATCGTTTTTGACATAGAATAATACATGTCTAAATCATGCTAGTTTTCGTCATTTCATTATTGAAATCAATGGTTTTTGTGGACCTTCATATATTTATATTTTTACTTCTTACCTACACATTTGTCTTGTTATTTCTATTGGTGATTCGTAGAATTCGTCAGTAATATTTTGTATTCGAAGGCATGTAATCGTCTCTCCATTTCTACATTCTGTATCTAGATATCCTTGGATCAACACGAAGGGGACCTGCAGAAGACGAATGTAGCGGGCCATTGACGCAAACAAGATGGCAAAGCAACGCGTTTTCATTCTTTGGTTTCAACATCTATAATACTAAAATATAGCAGTACTATTATCCTGCCACAAGAAAGATCCAGCGGGAGTTTGAGAATGAATGCTGAAGAAGAACACGTGAAACTATTATGTAGAAGGGCTAGAATAAAGAGGAGAGAGAAACACCAATCCGTACCATATAAGAGGAGAGAAAAACACCAATCCGTACCATATAAGAGGAGAGAGAAACACCAATCCGCACCATACAATAGGAGAGAAAAAACACCAATCCGCACAATATATTTCTAAATCACACAATTATTATGACTGCCAACCATCAAAAAAAAACCTGACGTTTAGGAGTACATGAAACAACATCAGGGAACATAGGTAGAATGTAGATCACAGAGGGAGACTATTAGACACGCACGTCACAGTTCGCGTCTAATGAGTTTCTCAAGCTCACGAATGACTGCACAAATAGTTCAGGAAGCAAGTAAAGCTGACATCGCATATACATCACCTGAAATTTGAGTTAACGTGAAGAGGTATGTTATGTGGCGGTTTGCCATTGGTAAAAACAGAAGACAGAATGTGCGTTTTGAATAAACGGTCGTTATCGAAATAATAACGAGGCACTGAAAATGTGAGAACTAAGTTGTATATCTAAATCAATTTTTTAAAGTGAAATTTTATGACAGAAAAAAACCTGGAAAGTTATGGGTGCAGGATATCATCAGTGCATATCGGATGATATATAGATGCTCCGATATCCATCTCAATGTAGCCTTATCCATTGATCCAACAGTGTATCGATTCTTTTTCTTCTTCCTATTTCCGTGTTGACTTAAAGTATCTTTGTGTGTGCGTATATATATATATATTATATATATATTATATATATATATATATATATATATATATATATATATACTATATATATATATATATATATATATATATATATATAATTACGCCCGTATAATGGTGATTGAGGGGGGTAGATTGCTGTAACAATTAAAAACCCGACACATTAACGTTGAAAACACCAATACTAGAAGAATTATCTATGGACGAGAATGTCACATTAAGAACGTTAAATGAACATTTTCTAAATGAAATATGATGTGACTGAGGGGGTCCTCGTGGAGTGTGTAACCAGCGGGCCAAGGAAACGATCAGCATGCATACTTTTCGTCATCAAACGGGTTTGCCCAGAGTGCATCAACGTCGATAAAGAAAACAACTAAATTAAACTACACCAAATTCATCTAAACGGATTGATAAATTCTGAAAACGTGTTGCCTCAGGTTGTGAGACGAACTGGTGACAGCTGAACGGAACTGTTTGAAATCCTGTCTACTACCGTCTGATTTTTTCCGTTAATTAACCCTATTTTGTATTATTTATATAGCTAATAATTAAGATGCTAGATCCGACAAACAGGCAAAAACCACGGTGACACAAATAAAAATCGATATTAATAAGGATATGCAATTATGTTAGCATTTAAAGAAAACGAATAAATAAGTAAAAGTGTCATAAACATAAATAATTTGAATAGGGACGAGGTCTCGACCAATGTGCCTTTATCAGGAAACAATAATACGAATATAAGTGAAATGAAAAAAAGCTCATCAAATGTATAGGTAAAGTATTAAAGGAAGAAAACACTGAATTTATATGTTTGGTGGGCTCGTTCCATTTCTTTTGGAATTTGGTGTTGTCTCTTGATAAACGTTTGGTACTTTCCCAGATAAACGGTCTATTTTCACACTATTTATAAAAGTTGATTCCAAAATGTGTGAAGTTACTGACTGCCGACTCAGTTCTATAAAAATAGCTACCGTAATCTAAGTTTGTTAGAGATGAAAGTCTGTTGCAGTCGCGAGAAATGCTGCCGATTCGACGATGTGCACACACAAACTGAAATCCTCCCCATGTGGGCGCCATCCACTAAAATCCCTACCTATACAACCCTTTTAAATTAAATATCTTAAACCCCAATCACTTATCGGTAATGATGCACAGATTAGACGAGGGAACTAATTTGCAGGGAATAAATTTCGTCTCCCATTCCACAAAAAAGGTAGTTCACTATGGATGAACCAGAGTTTCTTTGACTGATACGTTGATATTGTCATTTTTCATATCATTTATATGATTTTGATTAATGTCGGCAAAATATTACTTATCATTGGTAATGTTCAATTCTTGGTAAATTTTATGAAAATATCCAAATAACAGAAATTATAGCTCGCGGTTAAATTGAACAATATATCGTATTCAAAGCACGGGAAAGCAGAAATCAAATAAAACCAACAAAATCGAAAGGTAAAGCCAACCACGACCATCTAAAATATAAAATCTTAACCAGTGCGCTAACTACTGCTCTACGGTTCCCCTTCCCCCTGCTGGAAATCTAGTAGGACTACTTCCCTGCTACAAGAGATATCCAGCAACAGTTTGAGAATGAACGCGGAAGAAGAAGATGAAAAAAAGAAGTACAACAGAGTCATGCTGAGGAAAAGGCTGAAAATGTACTTTCATGATGAAATTTTTTTTTAAGTAATAATCGCTTTCTATTAATGTGTGTGGCGGGGTATGGTGCCTTTCAGTGAGAACAAAGGCAGTGTGCTTTCTACACACACTCACACGCCACATGTAGGCGAGCAGTATTAGCAATCCTACAAATAAATTCCATTAACATACAAACGAGAACACGAAGTCACGTCACCATACAAGGCTACGTCGAGGGCAGATAATGTTCTCGGTTTGTTTGAACTTCTGTGAGTGATGTAAGCTGATAGTTACTAGTATCAGGAGCGCATGCGTGAGGCAGAATGAATGAAGAGAACGAGATTAAAAAAATTCGGAAGCTGATTTAAATTTCGGATGAAATTGGGGCGGGTGGGGGGGGGGGTTCTGTTTTCGTTTTCGAACTAAGGCTGTTTATCAGTGTGTAGTCCTGAGACAAGAATGCGTTACGTCACGGTTTACATCTTACCTGCAATATATGTGTCTTTCGGTTAAACATAGACGTATGTGTCACATTGACCTACGGGATGAGATAGCCAATTTCGCACCTAAAACTTCCGTGGTCGCCTTTGACGACATTAATGGCAGGTCACGGTGTTGCTATTCTATGCTCTCTTTCGGGACCGGGAAACGCAGAGAGAGATTTGTATATGCTTATATCTCCCGACGCCCAACAAACATATTGTCAGAAGCGACTAATGAGGATTTTGGGGTGGTCTTGGCTGTTTCCATCTCATAAAGGGTCAAAGTGGCCCAAAAGTAATGCTAAAGTCGGATGTGTCAGGACGAAAGGCGAAGATAGCACAAAAACTTAAGATATTTGGCTTTTAATGTTTAATATGTGTTGTCATCAGGTGCAGTCTCAGCAATGAAGGTTGGCTGCAATTGACCTCCAGCTACCCTCATTCTTGGTGGTGCATTTTTCTAGACTATATATCCTTCCGATATCTTGATGTTTCCCTCTCTTGCTCGCCGCCCCTTGACTCTACCTTTAAATAAGGTCTTCAACAGGGTGTCATGTTATCTAGTATGGCAAAGTATTTTATGTTTTATTTTTATTTCCATTCATAGTTTTTTTTTTCATTTGTAGTATTTTCAGAACCTCTTTGTTCGTTTTTCTTCTCTTTCCATAAAGTTCTCCAAATTATTCTATATATCCACATCTCAGTCATAAACTCTGTATTCTAGCTGTTTGTTCTTTGTCCATGTTTCTGAGTCATACACTAATGCAGAATAGATGCAGCATTTTATAATTTTTTATTTTTAGTTTGTGATTTGTTACGATGTTCATATTTTCCTCATGTCATTGAAAGTTGATGTTGTATCGGCTCAGAAAAATTGACAACAAAAGAATAGCCAGAAAACTACAAACATTAATAAATAGATGCCTGCCTTATTAGAATAGGGTTTTGAAATGGTATACGATTACCATTAAGAAACTTAAAGAAAGAATTAAACAGATATTAGCAGTCAAGTCCCATTCTTCCTCTGCGTTCCGCATCTGTGTCATGTTATTTTATCAGTGAAGTCTACTGTCTTCTCCAGGTCAGAGCGGATGCCCCGTAGCTTTTGGCTCAGATCAGTATCCTCTGGCCAGGTCTGCTGTCTCTGCTCTTTGTATGTTGGGCAATCCTGAAGTATGCGTTATGGATTCTGTGTTCCGGAGTCGGGTTAGTTGGTTGGTTGCTGATCCAGCGGTCCATGGGCTCATGCCCTTTGACCCAATGCCATTGTGTGATATATGCATGTGTTTGTGAGTTGTTGTTTTGTTCCATATAATGTGTTCCATTTATCTGGCCCTGGAGGGAGAAGCATTTTCCTGATGTCATCCAGCGCTGGACATGTGTTCCGGAGTCAAATCACATTATAACAACTAAGTCCGGACGAACAAAATATGTATGTAATAACATAAATTCGCTATATGCACTATAAACAACAAACAAACAAAACAAAAAACTAACTGGGGATTTTGAAGTTTTGTTAAACAGAGACGTTTGATATAAAATGATACGTTATTCAGGGGACTCCGCTGGATCAGTATAGAACTCAGAAAACGGCTCTGTGGTTAGATATGGCATTTATTAAGATCAACGGAATGCTTTGTAAGAAAGGCACAGATCTGAAATTCACGAAAGAAACTGAAAACGAGGAAAGCCAATAAATACATGGAGGAAAGTGTTGATACATTTATACAACGTTTGGGTAAGACATGGAAATGACAAAATAGAAGAAGTCATATATTATCAGAGCGGTAAGATGTGTGTATGGTAGAGATAAAGTTAGTGTCAGTGGAGGGGGGAAAGAGTTCCCCGAAACTGCAACAAAGTGGGGGGGGGGTGGCCTGGGGCAACACAAGACAAATGTCAAAATGAACGGAAATACGTGCAAGTATTACCAATATTAGTTCATGTCTGTCGCTGTGTCTCCTGTAAAGTAGTGACAGAATTTTACAATTATGCTGAAGATATATATATATATATATTAGTATGTATGGTATTTTTCAATTAATTAAAATATATATATATATATATATATATATATATATATATATATATATATATATATATATATATATATATATATATATATATATATATATATATATATATATATATATATATATATATATATATATATATATATATATATATATATATATATATATATATATATATATATATATATATATATATATATATATACATACACACATGCATATATAAACTATTTTAATTAATTGAAAAATACTATACATACTTCTACATTGATTCTCAAACTCCAGCAGATTAGCAGTATGTAATCTGGAGAACAGGATGCATTGTATTAGGGTTTACAACATGCGTGGCAGGCCACACTGTTACTAATTCTTTGCTCCCCTTTCGAGTGTCCCGGCAACCCAAGTGTTCGTGCGTGGGAGGAGAGAGAGACTTGACTCACAGATGAGCAATTCCAAATTCCAACAGAAGAGACAAAACTAACAAAGATGTTGCCTTGGTTACATTACTATGCCAGACAAGACTATTAAATAAATTGGATACGGAATGGTACAGAATAAGAGCCTGGTGAAAATTAAGTGACTAGGAAGTACAGGAACAGAGCGTGGTCTAACGATAGGTTATGGTGTTCCCAGTGTGAGGAATAAATGAGGAGAGTAAACTGGAATAAGTCATACATTTGGGTGAATAAAGGAAGAAGTAAGGAAAGTGAATGGGGAAGGGACCTTGAAGTATCTACTATGCGTATCCACTGTATATCAATATGCCAGCAATGATAATTTCTAGTAAAATTTAGTTTGCAAATATATTTACAAATTGATGTCTTGGTGTGTGGCCACAATGAATGTTTCAACGATATGTTCTTGTTTTCTTAAACTTCTTTCAGTTAGCAGTGTACAGATGCCTATCAGGCACCTACCGCCAGCAGTGTGCTCCGCCTCTCCCAAAAAGAACATTACTCGACCTGCCAAGAGCTTCAAGAAATAATCCATCGGATCTCTAAAAAAAAAATGCACTTAAAAACAACACGTCATATTGCTGGCGTGAGAATCTTAGGTAAAACCTGATTTCTATAATAATTCCTGCAACTTTCAGCATCATTATTCATAGCAAAATATAGTCTGAATATGGGTGTCCTGAATATGCTGCGCAATAGTTTACAGCCGGGATACGATATATATATATATATGCGCCTCTCGGCAAGAGCTTGACTTCTGCACTTCAAGGAGAAATCCGTGGCATTACGAAGTCGAGTGTTCGATACCCGTTATTTTCGGCCATTTGAACTTCTATGTGGTTAGTAGACAACTGTATGCCAAACATCCTTAATTACCTCTCGGCAGGTCCGTAAATGCCTTTTCAGTGGCTGGGATTGGGGGGGGGGGGTGTTGGTACCCACCTTTTGTTAATGTTCTAATTTCCCGGAGGTTCAACCCTCACGGAATTGCCTCTTGGTTTGTTAGTTGCTGGTCCAGCTATCCATGATGATGTGTGTGTTACCCTAATACAATGCATCATGTTACCCACCGTTTGGCTAATTTCATAGTAGTAAAACTAATGTTCTAATTTCCTTGAGGTTTAACCCTCACGGCCTTGTCTCTTTGATTTGTTGGTTGCTAATCCAACGATCCATGTCGATTTGTGTGTTATCGTGTATATTACCAGTGATTAGCAAAACTTCATTACCCTATTTCACGTTTAGTTCGGCTATGCTCCATATACAAGACGAAAATCAAGTGAGAAACAACATAAAGAGATGGCAACAACGAATATACTGAGAGAGAGAGAGAGAGAGAGAGAGAGAGAGAAGGCATCGTTGGATACCCACTGAGGAAAAGCATCAATACATAGACCATAATCTGATCTGATGAACAGCAGCTTAGTTCGGGGTAAGCACGCACACACAATTAGCGTGAGGTACACCAAAGGATCGTGTGATGTAGAAACATCAATTTACTGAATCATTAACAATTTTAGTGCTACCGTGCGCTCCACATGAATGTTATTTGTGAATACTGTAAATCTTGTGACCGACCAAAACCTCTTTTTTTTTAAGATCTCGCCTTTTCACTATTCACTCAGTTGTTTTGTAAATTTTTTTTTTAATTTAGATGTGTTCGCTCTCTGATAACCAACGCAAATGTTTGTGTGCTTTCCGCCGGGGAGCGTAAACAATGCAAACGGCCGACATCCCTTCACCTAGAACCTAGGATTGGATTTCGAGACTAACTCACGAATTCCTCAAACAAAAATGCCGAGAAAATATAACACAAAAATAATACTGTATGAAGAAAACAATCACATCATCTAGCGAATTGGTTTGAACACAATAAAAGTGTAACGGATTCTAATTGATATTCAACAAAATATAACCACTACACTACTATAACTTTCACCTCTACCTATATTTTTTTCAAGTTCCCCGTAGGTGTATTCTTACTTTTCTTACTGTTTTCTTTGTATTATTGCAAAATGAAGTCTTTTTGGTCGACACGACTGTCTATTTCTACACCTTGCCATGCTTTAGCAGAAGTGAACACTACCTATATTACAATGTATAAGTCGAGAATATTGTCTTCCCACTACTGAAGTAACGGTCGGCTTATATGCAGGCAGGATTACGCGTAATTGTGAAAGAAAATAAATTACTCTAAACAATATACAAACATAAGATAAACGGGGATCTCCCTAGCGTAGTGGTTAAACTGTTCGCCTTATGTTCAAGTGGTCATGAGTACCACACAATGTGGATTTTTTTCAGAGATCCCTGTGAATTATTGATTGGAGCTACGTGCTATGAGTGGTACTTTCGGCAGGCGGCGTGCCGTCTCGTTGAGAGTAACGCAGTATATATGGGAAACAGAGTACAGTAAAGTCAATCATCTACGACTTTTGAACTCTTTAAAGATAACTGACTTACCCGTAAATTTCATCAGCTCCTGTATTCAAACTCATAACTGTACACACACATATGATTAAAATTATTCTAAACTCGAATCAATGTCTGAATTCCAACATAGTTCGTGAAATTCACCCTTTGACATGGGAATACTAAAGCACGTGTCGCCATCTTTCATTTCAAATCCGTTGACACTAAGCACCGGTCTCATTTCCGTATATTGCATTGAGCACTTTTTGAAAGATCTAACGATCAGCCACGCTTCTCGCTCCGTGAACGTGACTATGCCCCCCTTTTTCAAATAGCCACCTTTCGTCACCTCTGCATAACAATCCACTCAATTCGTGTCTTAAGTATGTCCTTAAACAGGTCGTTAAGACAGACATCCCAGCATTGCTTTTCTAATTTCTCTGCGATGTGCACTCTTTATACCGTTAATTACTGCATAAACACACACGTATATCGACAGGAATTTGTTAAAACACGCCAGGTTTTAATGTAATTTGTATCGTCGATATGTTCGCATAATTTAATTTTGGCTTATACACAGACAAGTTTAGTCAAATTTATTATAGAAAAGTAACATACTCCACTTATACAAGGTAATTGTGCGTTAAATCTTTATATTTCTTTATATACATATTTCTTTATCACATAATTTCCAGTATTATATGTCCTTTAGAAATTAAGACTACTTCTGATGTCCTTGAAACAGACCATTTTATAACATAGTAGTCTAATAGTAATCCGCAGAATGTGAATCGCGGGAAGTCAAAGGGCAAGAACTTGTTTGAATGACCAACGAGGGGACGCAACCCGCACAAACAGACACGACGCTGGTACTGAAAGGTTTACCTTAGAGTTTTGGATTGGCCTGCTCTATTTATTCACAAATACGACAATCTTCTACCTGCCAATGGGGGCCTGAATTATTTCCCGCTAGAACAAACACTCAAAATGTGACACTTTTACGTTTAAATGTTTCCGTTTCCAGGCCACTAAGCTCATGATACAGCCATTGCCGATAGTTTCTGGAAGTCGTTTTATTAATGAGACCTACACTCACTACAGTATTTATTCCAGGTGTTCTTGCTTCTTCTTCGTCCTCGTTACTGTGAGTCTTAATTTTATTCTAGATTGGATAACAGCATCCCAACATGTAAATCGGCAGTTCGCAAACACTGCATTAAACCTACAAAAGGAGCTATACATTTAAGACCACAAGAACAGCTGCATTCAACGTATGTGGTCTCGGCGACCAAACACCAGAGCTGATCGAATTTATGACAAAGTTATGAAAATTAGCAAGTCTGCAACACCAACTGATATAACAATAAACAACACCAAAGTGAAAACAGGCCAAAGTATTTAAATATCTAAGCAGTATTTTTTCCGTAAATGGAAGACTAGACAGAGAAATAGAAACATGGTGCCAGAAAGCAAACACAGTGACCTACCGTCACCATTACTTCTTCACCTAAAGATCAAGATGGAAATCAAAAGACAGATAATATCTACAATTTTTATACTAACTCTGCTGCCAATGTCAAAGGGGTCTTTAACAGTCTCGCAGCAGAGAAAAATTGTTACGTGCGAAATGAAGTATCTGAGAAAAGCTGCAATAGTTACTAAGCTTGATAAAATAAGAAACGAAGAAATTAGAAAAAGAGTTGGTATAATATCATGTATCGAACATATTGAGAGACAGCAAGTAAAATGGTTCGGTCACCTTATGAGAATGAACCGAAACCAAATACCAATAAGAGCATATAACAAAAGAATATCCGGGCATAAGACCAAAGGTAGACCAAAAAAACGGTGGATAGAAAACATCAAGATAGCCTAGAAAAAAATATGGGCTTAAAGCAAACAAGGTGACACATCTGGCATTGGAACAACTTTAGCTCCCACCCCTATGCCTAACGGCAAGTGTGGATACAATCAACCATAATTCACTTGGGGGTAAACTATAGACAATTACAACATAGGAGGCATCTCCACGAGTGCTCCGACTGCAATAGAAGCACTCTGCACAGAATTAATTAGGCCTTCATTCATTACGTTTTTTATTATTGTCGGGATTTCTATTGGTAATTGTTTATATACTTACAGGCGTATGCTAAAAAATAGCCAAGGCGACTACAAGTATATAAATAGTGACCAACAGAAATAACGACAATAGTAAAAAACATAACGAATGAAGTTATAATTAATTCTGTGCAGAGGTCTTCTGTATTACAAATGGTCATGGCTCCGATCTCTGCTCCATCATGACCTACTTTATACAGACTCGCATGCTGCATCACTACCTTAGGCCACTCCAACTACTACTATGATTTTCATTAGTAATATATTTATAATTTGCTATTTATACTTTCTTAAGACTGACGGAAACTGAATCAGGTCCGTTCTAGTATTTATACTTTCGCCAACCAATGAAATGCAAAACATAAATCAGATTGGTCTTCGTGGTAACTTAAATGTGTACGTTCTTGTACAAAGTAGGTCATGACTCCGTCAGTCATCCGAGGGTGTTCTGCGTTCATTCTCAATCTTTATTTTTCACAGACATTCTTTGATGTAATTAGTAGCTTGTTCTCAAGCTGGACAGTGCTTTTGTTAGGATTTACAAATAGCGCTTTCTTCATTCTATTTGCACATGACGTTTCCCTCTAGCGCTGTGGTGTCCTCTCATTGCACTCAGTGTTAGCCTTTCGTCCCGACGACTTGCTCACGATTCTCGATATTCGTGAGCTTGGGACGCGAGAGAATGTAGTTCTGGTCAGAAACTGTATTGCTCTGTTGCGACAGTGTTTTGGCTGTGGGGACAGGGAGTTGTCATTCGAAGACCTTTGTCTTGTGCAAACAAATCTTCCTTCTCTATACTGCCCCGACATAAAGTGATAGCCATAAAGCTATAGACTGCTTCGCTGAAGCTTCGAGGCAGTCTGTTTCCAGTGTGCACCACGAAGAGGTGCTTTTAGGATCTTGATTATCTGATAACCCTGGGTCAACACGTGAGCAATGCGGAACCCTTTGTATCCCGTTTCATGGAAGCAATCTTATATGCTAAATGTTCTCCTCTATTCTGTGCATTAGACACTCGTGAAGGTTGTATTTTGGAATTAATTTTCGTCTCCAGCCTTCATTCTCAAACTCAAGCAGCATAGCAAGATGTAGTGTGGATAACGGAATGGATTGTGTCATGGTTTACAGTTTAGCTACAATACCTATACATTTCGGATCCAACTTCAGCACGGATTCATGATGGGGTGTAAAGGGAATTGCACCGCACTTATACAATCCCAGGATTAGCAGAGAATTGCACAAGACAAAAAATATCTCCAAATATCATCTCCGATCCCTTCAATAAAAACACTGTTCCAACCTAGTGTAAGACAGCAGCCAGCATGGACTGCCGGCTCGTCATATTTTAAAGAGAGAATATTGATCAAGTCTGCGGAGAAGTAAGGTCTATCTATTGAGTACATGCAAAGGTAGCATAGTGCTAGAGGGCAGCACCACGTACAA
The DNA here is from genome assembly GCA_034231615.1 of Meghimatium bilineatum. Taxonomy (NCBI): domain Eukaryota; kingdom Metazoa; phylum Mollusca; class Gastropoda; order Stylommatophora; family Philomycidae; genus Meghimatium; species Meghimatium bilineatum. The sequence continues at coordinate 59,209,537 of CM067304.1, forward strand.
GAACGAATGAAGAAATAGAAACCATAACGAAAGTAATATTCATGCTAGAGAACAAACATGTTGTGAAAAGGAACAGGCAGGATACCATATCATCCCGGTATGAAGAAACGTGTATATAAGCTCAACTTGGATGATGTCGAGTGAAGGAAACCTCGGATAACAGGGCGACCAACACTAGTCCAACGTCACTGTTGAGCATTTTCCTATACCAGACTCAGCCTCATATGTGAAATAACGGTTAGTTAATAATAATATATCATCATTAGACGCTTACATGCTGCACAATCACAAAGTGTAGTGGCCAGACAATTTAATGTGGTTAGAAGCACTACTAGTCACCTTTGGAGGTGATTTTTTTTAAACTGGCTCAGTGGCAGACGTAGATGACAGCGCAGCAGAAGACTCAGTCACAACTCTTGCCGAAGACTGTTTCATACTGCTGCATCACCTCAGGAATCAATTTCTAGGAATTGAGACGCTGGCTTTGGGCTAGAAGCCCTGTTTTTATGGACTGGCATTGCCAGAACCGACTGCAGTTTCATGATAATGGACCATTGGGAATGACTGGAGATGGGTTTGGATTAGTTAAAGTCTGAAAGTTTCTTCATGCCGAGGCTGAAACATTAATTAAATAAAATATACAGTAAAATAAAATATTGGTACATGTTTGAAATAATGTTGAATTTCTTTTTTGAACAGTACAGATAGGAAGACTGTCGCAGGCTGTAGCAAAGCAAGCCACAATTAAAGGCATGCTGAAACGGATGTGCTACACCTGTATATAGTGACTTCAACCATAGCACAATGTATTTACACTCTCCAGCTCAAATCAAACACAAAATCCTGTTGATTAACTTAGAGCGAACACAAATAAAGAAACATGTCCTATGGCAGGGCTATTCAACTATATTTACTCGGGGCCAAAAAAAAGTAGATTATGGGGATCATCACGGGCCAGATTTATAAAAAAGACATTGAATGATGTTATACATTTAGTATTTTTATAACTTTATTTCACTGTTTTAGCAATGATTCGCGGGCTACTTACCAGGCCTCCGCGGGCAGGATGTGGCCCGCCAATTGAATAGCCCTGTCCTATAGTGACACTGATATTGGTTGTGAATGGTTTAAAGGAGGTAAAGCACACTGATAAAAGAGAATTGTGTGTGGTCTTGCAACATGGCTAAATAGTTGGAATGCAGGTCTCATGGTTAGGACTGGATTTTCTCTTCAAGGTTCTTAATATTATACATATATATCGATATCTTCTGTGAACGTTCTTAGCAGATTAGCAGGATATAGTCCATGGAACGAAATGGTTTACATTTATTCTGCAATATCTATGTCTTTCAGTCTGACACATCCAACTTTAGCATGGCTTCCAGGTCATTTGACCCTATATGGAATGGCACAGCCAAATTCACTCGCATATTTTTATATATATATATCTTGCGCGCGCGCCATGTCACACATTTTACTAGTCTCATTGATGTTTTTCATGTCTATGTAAATTGAAATTTAAAAGTCACCCATCACACATTATGGCAACAGCTTTGGCTAATCGTCTCTTAATATAAAAGAGTACCTGCACCCCATAAAAGAAAAGCCTCAATAAGAGTGTACGGCCATAAAGTGTCAACTGATACCAGAGGAATTATAATTGAAGCATATTCTGTATGGGACATCACTTTTAATTATTGCTGAATTAGTTGCCATTTGGTCAAGACTAAGACCATGAATTTTACTAACTTACATACTGCATACATGTAACTTACAGAGACCTGTTTGATCATATATTCAGTTAAAAGATATGAAAGTAATAAAATGATAAAACTACTGAATGCATGCAGTTGCATCTGTGGGTATCACCAATGGCCAACTAGACAAACTACCCATGCAACAGAAAACCTTAATAGATGACATGCTATTATATTGAGGTTATCTTCTTATAGAAGCTTCATGACACTTCATCTATAATTATGCTTCTCATGCTTTTATTTTGTTGTTCCAATGTGTTTCATGTTTTGTTATTTGAATATATGTATGCACCCTCTGTGGTTGGTAGGGAGCCAGAGATGTACTGTGCAGAACTGGGGAGGAGGAAACTGACAGCACTGTTTTTTCCTATAGCTAAGATCCATCATAGAGGCACAGTGACTCAGGACTTGACAATCCTTCTGACTTGAACATTTGGTTGCATGCCTGCAGCAATAGAGAAGTTTGGCATAACCGGTAGTCAATTGGTGGCGGGGAATGAGCACAGTGAACCCTATCTTGGCTACAGTGGCTAAGAGCTGTGCATAGGTTGAAATCTACCTTCCTGGGGCTGTGATAGTTATTCTCTGGCTCTGTCCCGGGGTGGGCCGAAAATTCAGACTTCCCAGCAATATAATGCCATTTAATGGCATTAGGTCAAAGGGCCTGAGCCCATGGACCACTGGATCAGCAACCAACCAACCAACCATGAATAGGGTTTGTGTGTGCAAGTGATACAAAATATCAGAGGAATAATTCGTTGTTTAATTCTGTGCCCAAGTGAGGTGTGAAATTTTATGTTGTCAAATTTAGAAAACATTTTGACTCCAGTTAAGAGGCCAATAGGTACCATCTGAATGGACTTAGTTCTTCTTCTTCTTCTTTTGCATTCGCTCTCATATAACCACAATGAATATATCGTGTGATTTCCAATGGGGAGCGTGAAGTACGTTGTGTTGCAAGTTCCACAGTAGAACTGTGTTATTTGCACCTCGGTTGGCCACTTGTGGTCTGGACGTCCGAGGTCCAGCACATCCGTTTTCGCCATGCCTTTAATTCGGGTAGGCTTCCCTAGTCCGTGACAGCCTTTCTATCTGTCGCCGGGCACGCTGGTGTGTAGTGCCTCTTCACCAAGACGCTTGTCGAGCACGTCTTTCTCGCACAAGGTGTTCCAAAGTCTATGAACTCATCTCGTGCAATTGGACGTACTGGGCCTGTATCCATTGGGTACTGAACCGTTTCTCATCCACGAGCCTGGTTCCGTATGAGGAAGAACTCGCCAGAAGAAATGGACCATGGCTTTTTCACCTTCTTACCCGAGGTGTCGTTCAGACATCGTGAAACCCATGCCCAAGTTCAAGTCTCCCACCACGCGTTTGGGAGCAAGGCTTTCTCAGGTTGAGCTACCTTGTCCCAATAGCTACTGAGCCCATCAGGTACTGAACCCTTTCTCTCTGCAAGTGTATTTCCGATATAGGAAAGCCTGATAGTAGAGTTGGGCCAGGGCTAAAATCTTTGTCCCTTTTGTGCCTGAGCCCATCGGGTACGGAACCCTTTCTCTTCGCGAGCATGTTTCCGGTATAGGAAGGCTCGACATTAGAGTTGGGTCAGGGTCTCTGCCTATAAGGAGCACAGGTAACGAGAAGCTCATCTCGAGCTAACAGAGCTTGTAGTTCCCCTTTCCTAGGAACTTTTCACTTTCTATTTGCAGTTCACGCTGCCCTCTGGTGCTGTTCTGCCCTTTCATTGTATCACTGCACTCAGTATGAAATCTATTTGTCTCTCGCCGTGCATCTACCTTTAGTGCCTTTTACATTGGCCATTTTACATTTTAACTCCAATGTTTGGACTGGACTGACTAGCTTCACTGTATGTCGACAGTGTCGCTGTATGTGGTGTCGGGGATATTGTCTGTCTCTTATGCAGTCAAATCTCTTTCCATCTGCTACCTCTACATTCTCGGACACGATCCCCAAATGATTTGGCCAGAATCAGCTCGAGCTGCTGTATTTCTGTTTCCAGGTTGCACCGTGAGGAAGTACATTTGGGATCTTGGTTATCTGCTAACCCTGGTCCGCCGAGAGCAATGCGTTCCTTTTGCGCCCCTGGACTTAGTTAAAATCCTATCTGACTTCTGATTTTTTTGTAAGTGATACAGAATATTAGAGAATTAGTTTATATTAATTAATTTTAATTGACAGTGTATGAAAATACTTCTTAATACTCACACTTGTAAGTCAGCAGATCATAAGTAATCCACAATGAATCCTATAGAAGTTGGTAGGTTTGTTATGTTTCGGCATGAAACGGATCAGCTGCAGAGCTGCAAAAAAATAAAGATAATAAGAATAGCAGTAATATTTTCTTTTTATATCTTTGTTCTCAAACAACTGCTGGAAATTAGAAACATTGTCTTGCTACAAGAGAGACCCAGGGAGAGAGTTTTAGAGATATTACATTTTTTTAATGGCTTTTGGGTCACTTGACTCTCTATAGAATGAAAAGCCGACTCCACCCACAAGACTCCTTCCAATCAATCAATCAAGTCCCATGCTGAGTGGTGTAGGCGATCATGTTTCTCCACAACTTGTCCCTTGTATTGGTAATAAGTTCAGTTGGTGAGATCTTTTTGGGCCACAGTGAAAACCCACCAAGAAATTGTTATCTTTGCCTGCCTGTGTCTTTTTTCCCCTTGATCTTCCTGGTGGTTACTATAAGTTTTGCTGTTATCACATGACCTACACATTTTGACTGCTCCTAATTTTTGCCATAATTTGTCTATTTACTCCAGCATCTCTGAGGACTACTACATTAGTTTTCTTGGCTGCCCATGGAATTTTCATAATTCTTCTCAAAAACCACATCTCAGTTTCCTTCAGCTTATCTTAAGATCTTTTGTTTACCGTCCGATGCTTCGCATCTATAATGACGGATTATGTCAATATAGCATCCTAGCTCTCAAACTCATGTAAGCATTGATAGTATTCCCTTGCTTAGAATGTTTCTCATCTGTTGAAATGCTATTTGGCCTGTGCTATCGTGTTCTTTACCTCATTGAAGCACTGGCCATCTGATGTTAAAATGGTGGCAAGATACTTGACTTTATCCACTTAATTTAATTTTGCACCTTAGATATTAATACTGCATCTTGGCAGTGTATATTTCTTTGAAACAACCATTTGTTTTATTCATGTTTAGACTGAGACTTTTGTTTTCAATTTCTTGTACTACCATGTTTAACAGGGCTTAGAGTTCTTGTTCGCTCCCTACAATCAGAACTGTACCGTCAGCATATCTCAGATTATTCAGATTGTAACCTCCAAATGCTATTCCTAGCCTCCTTATATACCTCTTATGACGTGCAAGGCATTTCAGTGTTAACATTCTTTGCTCCACTTTCTGACCCCATCAATACATGGGCATACAGTAGCATACTACTACGTCAGCCTTGAACATACTCAAAAACCCACTGGATTTTTCTTGTAGCAAGACAATGGTCCTACTAGATTTCTAGCAGGATATAGTACAGAGAATGGAAATGTGATGTCACCATGTTTGCGCCAATGGCCCAATACATCCTTCCTTGGCAGACAGTAGTACATAAAATAGGTCACTACAATGAAGTATCAACTATCTTATTCATTGCATAATTTTTCATTACTTAACATGCCCATAAATTGAATCTACTTGCCCCTGTGTTGCCGGAGCCCGAAAGGGGAGCAAAGAATAGCAAATCTGTTTACCTTCCACGCATGTCGTAAAAGGCGACTAAGGAGGTTATGGGATGGAGTTGGCTGTCCCATCCCATATAGGGTCAGTGACCCAAAGCCATGCTGAAGTCGGATGTGTCAGGCCGAAAGGCGCAGATATCGCAGCAATGCTGTAAACCATGACACAACGCATTCCGTTTTCTGGACTACATCCTGCTAATCTGCAGGAGTTTGAGAACGAACACAGAAGAAGAATCCACTGAATCATGATTTACAGCATAGCTGTACCATACCATCACTGACATACTGCTACATCCTAACATCACTGCATTTCTTCTTCTTCTTCAGCGTTCATTCTCAAACTCCCGCTGGATCTCTCTTGTAGCAGGACCGTGGTCCTCCTAGATTTCTAGCAGGATTTAGTCTCGAGAATGGAAATGCATTGTGTCGCTGTTTTATTTGTGTCAATGGCCTGACACATCCGTCTTCTGCAGTCCTCTTTTCATGGTAAATGATTTCTTTTATCTTTTTGCTCCTATGTTGCTCCATCACTAATAGGCCTATAGGGGCTAGGCCTTATAATATTCACTCATTCATTCATTTTCCTTTTGCGCTGAAGTTAGTGCATAGGGCAGAGGTCAGATCTCTCCAATTCTTAAATAGTATGAATATTGGTTGTTTTACTTTCTCTAAGTATTGTTCTTCTGAGTGTTTCTATTGGTCTACCCCTTGCTCTTTTGCCTGTAGGTATCCATTCAAGAGATTGGTGGTGTATTATGTTGGTGTCTGCACGTAGGGCATGCCCGATGTAGGACCAACAGCGTTTTCTGATAACATCTGTGATGAAATTTTGATGTGTCACTTCTCTGATTTTATCATTCGATTTGAGTTCACTCCAATGGGTGTTAGTTATTCTACGAAGACATTTGTTCTCAAAACTCAGTAATTTCTTTTCTGAAGATATAGAGCTTTTCCAGCTCTCACATCCATATGATAGCACTGGAATAACGCAGGAATTAAATAAGCGCATTTTCGTGCGTGTGCTGATTGACTTTGAGTTCCAGATATTAGACAGTCTGTTAAATGCACTTGATGCTAGGGCAATATGAGTTGTAATTTCTGTCATGACATCACCGTCGAGTGTTAATTTGCTTCCTAGATAGGAGAATTTGTGTACTTTTTCAAGTTGTTGTCCATTTAAAGTTAGGGATAATCTGATATTTTAGTATTTTTGAGACATGATTGGTTATGTCCCTCGATAAATTCCATGTGACAGTTGTCCTGGTCACACAAGAACTTGACTACTTGCCATTGCAATCCCGATAGAGTTCTAGACTTAAAAGTCTATAAAAGTTATACTTTTCAGTTGTGGGATGCTTTTGTGCTCATTTTGATGTGTTTCTTTAGTGGAATTATTTTGTAATTTTTTTTATAACAAGCATATGGACACGTTGAAGTAAGTGAATTTTATTATAATTTCTCATATTAATGGCAGAATTATAACATTTTAAAACGTGTACTTATTTTAATGTTTATTTGTTCACAAATACTCTGCATGCTTGTCCACCATTTTGAATAAATTTTTTCACTGACTATTCATTGTATGTGTTTGCTATGCCAGTATCAGGCAACAATCATGTATTTAAATTAAATATATTCTTGTTTAACTTTTGTAATTCTTTCTTCTCATTTCCACATGACCTTTCTAAAAATCATATCAGCATCTGCTGTGTAAATATCTCAATTATGCAGTTACAATGTAAATCAACATGAGTGAGTATCTTCTACCATGATGGAGAAATAATGCTATAATGAACATAAAATTGCAGAAAATTCCATAATTTGGAATTTGGCCTAAGCTTATTATATAATATAGGACCTAAATTTTAGGACCTAGGCCTACCTATATCAATAATATCATCATCACTGCCTGTGTGTTCCCAGGGCCCGAATGGGAGCAAAGAATAGCAACACTGTTACCTTCCACGCGTGTCGTAAAAGGCGACTAAGGAGGTTATGGGATGGAGTTGGCTGTCCCATCCCATATAGGGTCAGTGACCTAAAGCCATGCTGAAGTCGGATGTGTCAGGCCGAAAGGCGCAGATATCGCAGCAATGCTGTAAACCATGACACAACGCATTCCTTTCTCTGGACTACATCCTACTAATCTGCAGGAGTTTGAGAATGAACGCAGAAGAAGAATATCATCATCATGTGCTATGCCGGCTGGCATAGGCAATCATGGTTCTCCACAGCTGTCTATTGCCAGCATTATGTATCAAAATCATTGTTGTTTCCCTGCCGTGCCAGGTTGTCAACCTGTCTAATATTTTCTCATGCTGTCGCCCTCTGTCTCTGTTGCCTTCAATTTTGCTTGTTGTGAGTTTGTTCTCCAAATCTGCCAGTCTCATGAGGGGGCCAAAAAATGAAGATTGTCTTTTTTCTTATATTGTTGATAAAGGTCCGTTTCACATTTGACTCTTTCAACATCTACCACATTTGTTTTTCTGGTAGTCCATGGTATTCTCAGCATTCTTCTGTAGAACCACATCACTATTACCTCTAATTTCCCACTTTCATGTTTGTTTATTGTCCAAGACTCATATCCATATGCTAGTAATAATATCAAGGGCTAATCCATGTACACAGCATTCTTGGATGTTGCTTGAACCATGTATTCTCTAGGCCTATATATTAGCCTATTTTCAAGGACTATCTGGCTGTTACTGTTGTGCTTTTCTGCTGTATGCCTAATTTACTGTAATGTAAATTTACCGTAAATTTTAATACCATTTTGATTGAAAAATGTGCCAAAGCACTAGGCCTATATAATGTAGTAAGCTTATTGCATTTAGGACCTAAACCTAATTATAAAGGGTAAGATACTAGTTTTAATCCTTTACACTTTTAGTAGTTTTAGAACTAGGCCTATCTAGATAGTATCTAACTATCTTCATGACATTTGATGATTTGTAGATGATTAGTTTAGTCTTAGATGCCTAACTAGGCACTAACACAAGTCATTCCAGATTTCCTACTTTAGCACATACAACATACTCGTTGGGCTCTAGGAAATATTAATAATTTAAAATATCTTTGTCATTGACATCTGACTTATGATTTTGTGCCCTATGCCATTGAAACTCGCTGTCAAGTGTCATCGATGAGTGTCAGTCATTCGGAATAAGGAAATATTTGTGATTGTGGGGACTACTCCATTCCTGGGTCCATGTCATAAGATTTGGTTGGAATTATTAAGGCCTAAGCCTAGGGCCTATTCAGTATTTTATTAGAAATAAGGAGTACCAACAATAATGGGTACGCCAAATAATGATATCTCAATAATCATAGGCTCTACTGAGACGAGTAGTAAAGTCACTGTTAGTTAAGACTGAGTGAAGTTAGTAAGTAAGGAGAGCTAGAAGTAGATCATCAATCCACAATCATAATCATTAGTTAACATGAAATATATTTTTCATTCTGATTTGTAAAATGCACATATACATAAGAATTCAAAAAAGGGATAATTACCAATGCAAATCCACGGTCTACCATAAAAACACAATTGAAATACTTTGTTTTGTCACCGAATCCAGTGAATCCTTTTCTCGCGTTCACTGTCAGCCATGTTTTTTCAAATAAACGGCTGTCATGTTATATGTACACTACCCACTCCAGCATCATATATACAAAACTCACCGTCATTATAAAATAATTTTATAGTTATTTACACGATATGGTTATTGTATTTTTCCTTATGAAAGCTAAATGTAGAGTTATAAATTATATTTAAGATTATATAACCATTTAAAATGTGCTAAAATGAGTAAGTGGGTGGAGTTTTTAACAGCCAGGTAATACTTTCACGCTCAACTTAAAACAAGATTATAGCAAAAGTTGTATCCGTTGTGTAGGGTTTTACCAACGTACAGTACAGGTGTGATTCAGTGTAACTGCAACACTGAGCCTGTTAGATAGCTTTCAATTGTCCACCATGGTGACAGTTTTGTCCTCAATCTAAGGAGTCACTTACACATGATAGTTAAAATTTCTCGCCCGTGTTCTCGCTCGGGGGGGGGGGGGGTCGAAAGTGGAGCAAGAATAGTAGGCCCTACTATATGACCCAGCGCCAGACTTTATTTTGGTGCCCTGTACAAGCTATGGGCCCGGCTCCCCCTTTATATAAATTAGTTAATTTCGGTTGTCACATCATATTGATTGCTTTTGGCGGCATCAACAAGGGTGGACATTTCGCTCCTGAGTCCTGCTGTAACATGTCATGCATGACGTGAGAGGCGACTATGGATATTTGAATTTGCTACCACTTTCTAAGTAGGGTAAGGCAACCTAAAAATGTCATGGTAATGTCTAGCTACCTGTTCGTTCTGAAATTCCTGCAGATTGACAGGATGTAGTCCAAGGAACGGAATGCGTTGTGTCATGGCTTACCGTTCGTTTGCGCCATTGGCATAACACATCCGACTTCAACACTATTTCTGGGTCACTTTGACCCTCTATGGGATGGTACAGGCGTCCCCCACTTCAAAACTTCCTCACGCCCGTGTGTTGTCGAGGCCCGAAAGAGGAGCAAAGAATAGCAACACTATTTACCTTCCACGCATGTCGTAAAAGGCGACTAAGGAGGTTATGGGATGGAGTTGATTGCCCCATCCCATATAGGGTCAGTGACCCAAAACCATGCTGAAGTAGGATGTGTCAGGCCGAACGGCGCATATATCGCAGAAATGCTGTAAACCATGACACAACGCATTCCATTTTGCGGACTACATCCTGCTAATCTGCAGGAGTTTGAGAACGAACGCAGAAGAACAAGAAAACGTCATCAGTCGCTAATTACGACATGCTTGGTCGGACAGCATTGTTATCGCTGCCATTTCCTCCCCTTTTAGGCCCTGACAACACAGGGGCGGAAGTCGACTTTGTCGGACCGAAAGATATGAATATTCCACATAATCTGTAAATACTGAATGGAATTAGACCAATTATCTCGCGAGCGTGTTGCCAGAGCCCGAAAGGAGGGGGGGCAGAGAGTAGCAACACGTAGACCGTATCTGCCACGTCCTCATCACGGTCAGAATCTTGACGCGGAAATGGCATATAAATGGGTTAACAGATACTGAAGATTAATGCTAGCCAGGTCCTCATAAAATCGAGCAAGACCACAGTCTGCCCTAACAAGTACATGTGTTGAAGACTGAGACAACCGGCCAAGAGATGCACCACAGCAATCAGAATGCCACGCATCAAACCACGCAATATGAATATGTTTACGTCTGATGTATGTTATGGGCATGTCCTACGCGCAGACACCAACAGAATACACCACCAATCTCTTGAATGGATACCTACAGGCAAAAGAGCAAAGGGTAGACCAAAAGAAACACCCAGAAGAACAATACTTCATCATCATCAAGTACCGTCTCCGCAACGAAGGTTGGCTGCAACGTATCTCCAACATCTCCTGTCTCTTGTCTTGGTGGTACACTCTGCTAGACTGTAATATGTCCATCGTGTAATGTTACTCTCCCACTTGTATCTCTGCCTACCTCTTGCTCGCTTCCCTTTGATTTTACCCTCAAGTAAGGTCTTCAATAAGGTGTCATGTCTTTTAATGTGTCCAAAGTATTTTATTTGCCTGATCTTTATTTCTCTTAGTAGTTCTTTCTTCATATTAAGTGTCTTTAGCACCTCTTTATTTGTTTTCTTCTCTTTCCATGATGTTCTCCCTATTCTTCTATATATCCACATCTCAAAGGCATCAATTTTGTCTTCTAATTGTTTATTTAGTGTCCATGTTTCTGAGCCATACATTAATATGGAATAGATGTAGCATTTTATAATTCTCATTTTTAACTTGTTTGTAATTTGTTTAGATATTAATAATTTCCTCATGTCATTGAAGGTACTTTTAGCCATTCCTATTCTCCTTTTAACTTCTGTTTCACATCTGCCATCATTTGTGACTAGTGTCCAAGATATTGATACTGTTTTACTTGTTGTAGTTTCTCTCCCTGTATGTTTATGTTTACCTCCTGTTCTTCTGTTCTGAACAATACTTAGAGAAAGTAAAACAACTAATATTCATACTATTCAAGAACTGCACAGAATAGCTTTGAACAGACAGAATTGGAGCGATCTGACCTCTGCCCTATGCGCTAACTTCAGCGCAAAAGGAAAATGAATGAATGAATGAATGTTATGGCGCCTGCCTTATGATGGCCACTCAGGCATGAACGGTGACGGGATTATGCCTTGAAAGGATCCGATCCTAGGTTACTTGAAGTTCTTCTCAATTGTCCCGATGAGCGAGAAATCATGAGAATAGAGCAACTGGCCAAAAAAAACAAGACCACTAAAAATAATAAGCTGGAATTCTGTAGGTGTCAACAGCAAAAAAGTGGAACTCAAAAATATATTGAATGAAGAGCAAGTATGCTGCTTGTTAAGAAACCAAAGATATAGCTTTCAAACTAAGAGGCTATCGATCAGATAGAAAAGTTCAGATATAATGGGTCTGCTCGCAGACTATCTGCGAGCATGCCTGCATACTCAGTGACTCGATGAGCATGATTGTGAAAGTTCAGGCGGTATATATTCGGGAATAGTGACCGGATGCAGTTAAGAATTTTTGTATGCGTAAAGTGACTTTAATTTTTGTACCAGGACATGCGGGAGTCCGGGATAATGAGAGAGCATATAGGTTGACCGCACACGCTGCTACTACGGCTGTTGGTGGAGCGATGGATCAAGCAGACATTTTGAGCGCCCTACGGGAAAACGCACGAGCAAATGACTATATAAGTGACGAAGATTTTTTTGGTTTTGAAATGTGGTGTTGCTAGAAAGGAGCGGTTTCGTGGGCAAGAAAGAATGATGGTCAATCAACTGAGTACTGGGAACGTCAGTCAATGTGTAATGGCGGATACACTCAATGAGAGATATGAGCACCTATGGACTTGTCCGGAGTGCAGTGACGATGATCCAACGACTAAATAATTAGATTCAAAGGGGACATTTATGCTGATGAATTAATGATATGGTGCATAGAAAAACATGCGACAGTAACTACCAAACAGGTGCAGAGATCTATGGATGTTTTAACCAATGGGCAAAAAGATGGAGTGTCAACATCAACCGAGATAAGTGCAGCACTACTCTCGTTACTTTCACTAAAACAAAAAAGCTGGTGACATCTAGATACTCGTAACTAGCGCCCCTGAAGACGAACAACCTACATATCTCGGAGTCTCAGTTGACAGTGGAAGGAACACATCAACAAAGCAACAGTAAAGGTCATGAGAAAGTTTGCCATCCTGAGTAAACAAAGTGTGGAGCGAATTGTAAAACACTTTACAGTTTACCAGCAGGACATACGACCACACCTTGAATACGGGTCAAGTGATAAAAGACTATATAACGTTAATATTGTTACTATTATACGAACTATTAAATAAACAAAACAATGTAGAAACTAAATAACAATAAACACAATAACAAGGACTGTTTTAACGTTACGGTCTAAACGGGACCTTTCTCAAAATATGACAACGCAAGACAATAACAAAAACTTGTTTTTATGTACAAAAATATTTATACCGACATCTTTGTACATAAATAGAAATTAAGTTAATCAAATACGGGTCAACTGCATGTCCAACATCAAATACAGTACTGAATTACATGAACTAGATTAGGTGCAAAACCAGGCACTTATGATCATCCTGGTGGCAATAACATAAACACTTATAGAAGAAAGGGAGAAGGAGACGAACCGAGACACAAAAGTGTTAATACATTCAGAAAAAGTCCACTGTATGCCAGGTCATATAATGAAAGACAGATTTCAAAAATTAGCAATGGGGCGACTGAAAAGAAGTAGCCCTATCCATCAGGTGAAAAGACTTCGTAGACAAAATCACAGACTTGTCCTAAGTTGACAGTCCACTAAAGTCTGTACCAGAACAAACCCATTGGAGAGAGGATAGTTGATTATCTATTCATATCCAAATTGAGGTGGACGGGATTTTCAATGAGAATGTACAGAATACTGTACAAAGTAACAGTTACTCTCTTAGTCTACTGGATGATGAATATCCACAGGACATGTGGATACAGATGGGTCAGCAGAGAATGTTCCTTAAACTCATGCGTGTTAGCAGGATGTGGTTCGGAGAATGGAATGCGCTGTGTCATGGTTTATAGCTTAGTTGCGATATCTTACCTTTCGTCCGACTTCAGCATGACTACTTGATCACTTTGATCCTATATGGAATGAAACAACCAGCTCCACCCCCATAATATCCTTAGTCGCCTCTTATGACATTCTCGGCAGGTAATAGCTATTTTCAGGCATCGGCATCACACGGGCGTAAGGATCAAGAGCGCAGATAAGAGGGGTAGGGGGGTTGAACCAAGATCAAATTTTTCTTTTTACTCAACGTTGGACGTATGTCGCCATATCAATAGTAGGACAGCTGTACGAGAGAACTGGTTGCCATCGACACAACAACAGACGCCCGTTGTTCCTTTAATTCTACTGCAATTTATAATGTGCACACATTAAACTATACTAGGGACTGATGTAAACTCTGTGGACATACAAGTTCAGGACTGACAACTGTTTGTATAGATGCCCAACGATCGCATGTAAAGCTCAATTTGTCTCTGAAGCAGGGCAGCGGCAACACAGTTAATAAGAACGGGACTTCACGTTTCAAAAGTTGCGCCATTAGGAAGTTCTAGGGACGAAATTGCACGCATTTTTATGTATCCATCCATAAGGCGAACCTTCAAATAAACATTGTGCAAAGACATAGGCTATGTCTGTTTGCAATTACAATACTCCCTAAGCTTTCGCGGTAACAACCTGTTCATTTAAGGCTGATACGATAATTTCCATGCGACAATCTTTACCACTGTTTTACCAACGGTGTTCTGCATGTTTTACCTATAACATTGTGTTCAGATATACCTATATTTTTGTGTGATCATGACCAGGTTTATATAACAGAATCCCCATCGAGGCCAGCACCGTGCAGTTGTGATGGGGGCTTAGTTCAGCCATCAGGGGCTGGAAATTAAGACTGGTCGGGCAGTCCCACTCGAGAAGGACCATAGTCCGGCCCAAGTAAGCAGAGTGCTGAAGACGGAGGCATCCAGCCAAAAGGTGCTCTGATAATCAGGATGACACGCACAAAACACAATGGAAACATGTCTGTATTTATAAATAGTTATGGTGCCTGCCCTGTGGCAGACGTTCAGGCAGGGACGGTGCCGGGCCTTATACCTCGAAAGGGCCCAACCTCAGTTACTGGTAGTCCTTCTCAATTGCCCGGAGGAGCCAGGAGGCAAGGGAATAGAGCTACTGGTCAAACAAACAAACATATTTGCCAGAGGAAACAACACTGGAATCAAAGCTCTATGGAACACTGTATGAACTACAAAAGACAGTGAGTTTTATTAAGGAGACAGAATTACAGATATAGGCATGTTTCAGGTGAACGAAAGAAGAAGAATATAACGGAATCAAGTAGTCTTATAAATCAGTATACTTATATTTTACTATTGTTCTAATGCCGAAATCGAATGTGATGGTCCGAAAGGCGCAAATAACGAAACTCTGTTGTAAATCATAAACAAAACGTACTTCACGCTTCTAACGGAAATAACATGAATTTTCGTGTTGGTTATCAGAGAGTGAATGCAATCAAACAACAAAAATAACAACAAACTATTGTTGTATAAATTTTCAACAAAGTATTGTTAAACATGAATGACAACTCTTTAAACTCCCCAGATGACATGCCGTTATATTGAGGTTATCTTCTTATAGAAGCTTCATGGCACGTCATCTATACAATTATACTTCGTATGCTTTTATTTTGTTGCTGAAATGTGCTTCATGTGTACTTGAATATATGTATGCACCCTGCCAGAGATGTATTGTGCAGCACTGGGGAGGAGGAAACTTACTACAACACTGTTTTTTCTTATGGCTGAGACCCATCATAGAGGCACAGTGACTCAGGACATGACAATCCTTTTGACTTGAACATTTGGTTGCTTGCCTGGGGCAATAGAGAAGTTCGGCATAACCAGTAGTCAATTGGTGGAATGAGCACAGAGAACCATATCTTTACTACAGGGGCTCGGAGCAGTGCATAGGTTGAAACCTACCTTCCTGGAGGTGTGATAGTTATTCTCTGATAATGCCATTTAATGACATTGGGTCAAAGGGCATGAACAGCTGGATCAGCAACCAACCAAGGTAAGATTTAAACTATGTGTCAAAGAATTACAATGCGAAATAGATCACAGAGGTAGGGTAGTGGTATGGTTATTTAAATGCATTACCTAGTTAATCGGTCTAAATCATACATAGCGTGATTATCCCTCAATATCTGTCTGTCTGTCTATTCGCTAAACCCTTTGTTGTCTTTCAGCGTCAGGGGTAGAAGAGTTTTCTGGAGATGCCCCTCGTGTGTGCTGAGTATATTGTAGAATATGTCGTCTCTTTTATTTCGGTGGTCCATCGTTTTCATGGTTGACCTCTAGGTCTGCCTTCACTGTATCAACTGTCAAAAACAACAGTGTAAATACATCAACGGCGAGTGTTACTTTGTGCGGGGACACTATTAAAAGATTCAGCATAATGAAATAATTTGAAGTGTTTTTTGACAAGTCTGAGTTCCAAAGATGATGTTTACCACATAATTTTAATGTGTTTTTGACAAGTCTGAGTTCCAAAGATGATCTTTACCACATAATTTTAATGTGTTTTTGACGAGTCTGATTTTCAAAGATTTTCAAAATATAATTTTAATGGCAAGAAAACGTAATTTTGCAATGATAGTAATGGCTGCTGATAAGAGTAAATAAAGATTACGACTTTTTTCTATACCAGAGCTTGATTGTTTCTGTGATAGCTATTGCAAATTATAACGACTATCCAGAACAAAACTGAAAGTTTGGATAACAAATATAATGATGTGCATCTTTCTTTGGTGCACAAGGGGCACGTCGGAACGAGCTATGCGATTCTTAGTCGACTGTTCCTCCATGGCGCATATAATTATACAGTTGCGAATACAAGCAGCATGATTATGGATATTATGACAGTGACCATGGCCTTGAATTGGATGGTGACACACAGTGCAACTCAAGACTGCATTTCCAGCGACTCGATAAGCATGATCAGAAAATTAGAAAAAGGCTGTGTTACTGAATAGGCATGATGCAGTGGTGAGGTTCAAATTAGTAGCCACATCCATTTTTGTGACTGGTTATTCGGGTGTATGAGGTAACGAGAACGCAGATCAGCTGGCGAGTTTTGTCACTGTACCAAGCCCGAAAGGGTATCAAATAATCAGTTAGTTCCTCTTTTTCCAAGTTTGGCAATTAGGGCGGATGTCATAGTTCTCCATGCCTGTCAGTCAGTTGCCAAAGATTGCAGGTCTTATGCATTTATGTCTGTTTATCAAAGAATATCGACACTATTACCGTACATGTTTGTAGTTGGAGGCGACAAAGGAGTTTTGGGGTGGAGCTGGCTGTCTTTCAGCGTGTGACACAGAAGCCATGTTGAATTGAACTTGTCAAGCCGAAAGGGTAGATATCGCCTTGTCAAGAACTTGTCAAGCCGAAGAAAGCCAAGCTATAAATAATTACACAACACAAATCGTTCTGATTGCATCCTGTGAATCTGTAGGAGTTTAAGAACAAACTTAGAAACAGAAGCTTAGGCCTATACACGGTGTAGAATATGCATATGAGAGACCGAAATAGAAAACACTATGTAAATTGTTGGCACTTCTCTATCGGCACCTGGCATTGGAAAACATATCTACTTCCGTTGGCGCGGTGTCCATTTACTGGCATACTCACTGTGCATGTCTTCAGGAAGCAGCCAGTGTAGTTTCTTTTCACACAAATAATGACGAAGTATGTATAATTCTATGTATAAGTCAATGTAAAACATTCAAATGGAGAAAACACAGATAGTCAGACTATATAAATAGGGTATTTATTATGGGCAGGTTATTCGATTTGATAGGTTATCAGAAACCGCGAAAAAATAAATGAATATTCTAATTCACTTAATTCAGGAAAATTGTTACAAAATCAAATTGTATTCTCATTCAATCATAGTGCTGTAGTGTAAGTTAAGTAACAATATTAAGGCGGATATGCCCCTAGATTCTTCTTTCGTTCACTTGAAACACGTCTATATCTGTAATTCTGTCTCCTGAATAAAACTCAGTCTTTTGTAGTTCCAGTGGCCCAGAGCTAGTTTGGATACTTTGATTTTTTGAAGATTGATCAATGATTCTCTCCATTAATTGAGGTTGGGCCCTTTCGGGGCATTGTCCCTGCTTGAACGTCCACCACAGGGCAGGCATCATAACTATTATTGGATATAGTCTAGATTAAGACATCTTCCCATTGTGTTTTGTACATGGAATCCTGATTAATTATGCACTTTTTGGCTGGTTGCCTCCGTCTTTAGCACCCTGCTTACTTGTTCAGGACTGTGGTAGTGTGGACCACAGTGGTGGAACTGCCCAACCAGTCTTAGTTTCCAGCCCCTGATGGCTGAATGAAACCCCATCACCACTTGGTGCTGGCCTCAATGGGGGGTGGGGGAACCCCTAGATATAATATATATATATATATATATATAATATTGGTCTAGAGTCTATTCCACAAATATTGGATAGATCCTCTTATGAAAAATAGCATTATAAACAAATGATAGTACAGTACAGTAGTCCCCCATAGCAACATCATAACACCGCCAGTGTACCAAAAAGGGAACACTGTTGTTAGTAAACTTGTGTTACCTGCTGTCAATGTTCTAAAAGGCTGGGAAGTTGGCTATCTCTATCATAGGGGGGTCTAAGTAATCCAGAAGTCATGCTGAAGAGTAATATGTCAATCCGAAATGCGTATCCAAGCTGTAAACTAGGACAATATTGATAACACAATCCATTCTCCAAACTGCATTCAATCAATCTGTAAGAGTTTGAGTACAAATGCAGAAGATAATATGGCATAAAGCCAATTCATTTGGCTTGACTTTAGTAGTTTGTTTCATCTTCTCACGGACGCATGCAGCTAAGTCCCTTGTTAAATATATGAGGCAAGTCCAACTTTGTGATGGAGTGATGTAGAGTAAACCTTGGATGGCCAAGATACCAGGTTCAGACTGTCACAGGTAACTGGATCCAGACTGTTTAGAAAGCAATGACAAAATGCTGAGCCTAGAAAGTTACTACAGTCATAGATTGCTGGGAGGATAGCAATGTCCTGAATACTGAATAGTAGAATATGCTACCGACTTTATATGAGGCATGGCTTTTATTTGTGTTAATTCTCAAACTCCCTTATAGCAGACAATGGTCCTATAAGGTATCTAGCAGTAGTCCACGGAAATGCGTTGTCACCATTTTATTTTCACCAATGGCCCACCACATCTTACTTCAGCACTGGTAACTACTACATTCAGTATTTTTGCAACTTAACTAGATGGTGGATGTCTGTAATCATATTAATAGTATAGTCAGCCAACCATACAAGAGAACTGGTTCTTGTACCTACCCGCAGGTTACCACATTAAAATCTAACCATCGTCGAGGATGCTTGACCGTTTGTTGCTGTCATGCATATTTATTGTGATAGTCAGAGATGTCCACAAGCAAGCAAGGCTTTAATGTAATTGTTAGTTTCCCAAGGGTAGGCCTATATTTAATTTATAACTTGTCCACCTCGTGAGATTAGAAAGGTAAAGGTAGGTCCCATAGCAACAACCTGCCACAAACTGTTATCTCCATCGGGATGAAGATTTATTCTTTTTTCATTCGCTAATAATGTCTGTATCTGCAGTGTTGTTTCTTGTATAAATTGAACATTTTCCATTTCTTGTTTTGTACCATAAAGTTTAACCTTCATAGGTGTATCAGAAGGCCAGTATGTGCACTTTAATGTGTCATAGTTTGCACATTCTTGAAGGATATGTTCTGAAGTCTGGATGGCTTGTTCACATGTACACTTTGCTGTTGTGCCAATTAAAATTTTTTTATACATATGACTGTTTAGTCTATTGTGTCCAGTTCCAGGTAGAGATATCAGTGGTATTGTTACCTCTGGAAGATCTGATACCAGTCTACGTAGATGCTTGGCCTGATGTATAAAGCTGCTTCTTTTAAGCTGTCCTTGTGACAGATTCTGGAGTCTTTCCTTCATTGGGAGGCTATGGTGGGAAAGGAACTTTTCTCCATGGATTATAATTTTAGTATCCCTATGCACTTTCATTGAATATCGCTTGGATATTCTTCATTTCTACAAGTAGTGATTGCACCTGTAATGATACTAAGGGGATGAAGATAACTTTTCATGTACTAAGCCGCTGCAACTATTAGGTGGAGTGGCCAGTTCCCTTCCTTGCTATCTTTACATCTCCTAACTCATGCGTCAGGTACTTATTTACAGCTGAGTCGACTTGACTAGTGGTCATATCAATCAAGAAATCACAACCCAGATTTATTTTTGTCTGGACGTGGTTTCGAACCAGGCACCCTGTATCCCAGTGATAGCAAGCAAGCTCTCTATCAACTAGGCTATTGTGCTTCTTCATGAGATTAAAGTCAATTCTTTAAAAAAAAAAACATAAGAATTAGTAGCATATTCTATTCAGGACAGCAATCAATCTGCCACTTTTTTAAAACTAGTTTTTATTAATAACTTATATTTAGGCAATATTTACATTCAGTAGGGTGTCATTGCTTCCTGAATGGTTTTGATGCTCTACTGCCTGTACCTGAACCAGGCATTTTGATCATCTTACTCAAGCTCGTTACCTTTCAGCCACAGACACAGACAGAAAACCATGCAAGTTAAAAACCCTTTATAAAAAAAAATTCAAGTCTTTATTATAAATACATGTATTAAATAAAAACATTTTGGATATTATTTGTAATTTTGTAGGCATATAAGTAAATCAATTGTGATGTGTTTTTTAAATTTTAACGCATATAAGCAGTTGCAAAAAAGGAGCAATTCCAGCACAGAATATCACATCTAAAGAAAATACAAACATACATGGAGTCAGTACAAGCAGCAACTTTCCACAGAACCCATTCTAAAGCTAAGCAGATCACAGCAAACCACAATTTTTAGGCTCTGCACAAGACACTGCAGACTACAAGCACATCTCCAGAAAATTAAGACTGTCAAAACTGACCAATTCCCATGTCAAAAGGGTCCCCAAACTCCAGAGCACATTCTGCAGACATGCCCACTCTTTGATGACATGAGAACTAAAATATAGCCCCAAGAGATAGTTCTGAAGGTAAAGCTGTGGCGCAACTGTGAGGACCTCCTTCTGACGACTGAATTCGTGGAGGCTGCCCACCTTCCTGTATAGACTTATGAGCATAGGAAACTGGTTGCAGAAGAAGAAGAAACCTCAACAACTACCCACTTGTAGACACCGCTCTCATCTTAATGAAACAATAGAACACTTCCTTATTGACTGCCCTTATCTTTTAACGGCCAGGAAAACACTTTTACAGACATCATTAACAGTAACTAACTTGATGTATGGATCACAAAGTCAACTTCAGAAGACCTGCAATTTTTTAAGAATGGCACTGTGCTGACAAGTAGCATTACTCATCAGCATTTGGATATCGACATCTCTCTGCTGCTAAATTTATCGATGCATGGGCTCATGCCCTTTGACCCAATGCCATATGTGATATAAGCATATGTTTGTGAGATATCTTCTTCCATATAAGGTGTTAACTAGCTTTGGACATTCAAAAAAAGGTGGTGGTCAACAGTTCTGTAGGGATGGCTGCACAGCTGGCACCATATAATGTGTTGTGATTGTATTTTGTTCAGGTGATTAAGCTGTATATGCTGTGTACGAAGTCGGAAGACAATACGCTAATTGATATGTTATGTTTCAATTTGTTATCCAGTTTCTTCCACACCTTTGTGTTCATTTTTGTCCATGCAGGTTATATGTAAATTATGATTCGGTAAACAATCAATCATACACTAGTTGCAGTTTTATGTTGTCGATATCCAAATGCTGATTAGTTCTACTCTTGTCATCACTGTGTTATAATGTACTAATGATTTCTTTGTTCCTCACAGAGGCCGTATTGAATTGGGGGATATAACTCCACACAATATAAAACAACTGAAGAGATTGAATCAAGTTGTCTTCCCAGTGACTTACAATGATAAGTTTTATAAGGATGTTCTTGAGGTCGGTGAACTAGCAAAGTTAGGTAAGTGAAAAAAGTGTTGTGTGATGTTAGCCATTTGATTATCTTAGGCTTAAGGGGAAGAAAGAATAGCAACACTTATCGGCCTTGCATATCATAAGCAGCAACTAAGGAGGATTGGGGTTGGGTATTCCACCCCATAAGTCAAAGTGGCTCAAAAGTTACGCTATAATCGGATGTCAAGCTGAAAGGTGCAGATATTTCAGCCAATCTGTAAACTGACAATGCACTATGTTCTCCAGAGTGCATCTTGCTAACCAATATAGGTCTGAAAATTAGTGCAGAAGAATAAGCTTGCTGTTCTCATGTTTAATGTAAAACTCTTGATATTTGCACATTTTGGTGCAGCACATATATGTGCTGCAATTTCCGCCCAAGAGGGAGCAACGAATAGCAACACTGTTAACCTTCCATGCAAGTAATAAGAGATGACTAAGGAGGTTATGGGATGGAGTTGGCTGTCCCATCCCATATAGGATCAACATGACTCAATAAGTCGATTTACCCAATAAAATGACCTTTGTTTACTTTATGTGGTAGTTGAGTCTGTAGTGGTCATTTCTGAGTCAAAAGAATGTAACCTGGTCTCTTCTTGGTATTGGGTTGTATGTGTCTCTCAGATCAATTTCCAGACATTCTCTTAACAATTTTTCACTGAAGCTGTGCTTTATTTCATCATATCATGCACTATCTTCAATATGACATTTGCTTTCACCGTCTTCTGTCATTTTAAATGCCTCCCCATTTCCAATGGACTAGAATTCACTGTATTATAACTTTGCAGGAGAGAAACACATAACAAAATAATTGCAGTGTCCAATGTTGAATATTCTAATGTTCTCTGCACCAAGGATGTTTGCATAATTTATTGTTTATTATTTCTACAGCTTATTACAATGATATTGTTATTGGAGCTGTGTGCTGTAGGATAGACACCTCTGACAATCAACGACGCTTGTACATTATGACTCTTGGGTGCCTGGCGCCATATCGGAGACTTGGCATTGGTAAACTTTATTTATTTTGTATTTTTTAAATGTGTGCAATCCTCCTTGAATTATTAAAATATGACTTAATTGTATTAAATAGAGGACATATATGTTGTGTAAAATATCCAGAAAAAAGAAAATGAATCCACATGTTCACCAACTGGAATCTTCTGCTCCAACTACTCTGAAGTACAGACCCTAAATATTGCTGCAGAAATAATTAAAACAGAACAAGCCAATGTCAACAGGTGGTGTTTCTTACTAATGTACTCTCCTACAAGCCCTTGACAGCTATAAACTGTATGGCCTTAATGGTCATACAAGAACTGAGCATTCAAAGAAAGGTAGTACTACAGTGGTTGCCTTACAAATGAACAGGCAGATATGCTGGCAAAAGATAGAGCAACAACTTTGAAAGAAAAAGACCAAGAAATGTACCCTCATCAAAGCTGTTAGGAAAATCAAACCACCCATAAGACAACTATCATTATCTTGACAGAACTGAGCAAATCATCATCTTCTGCATCATGATGGGATTAACAGACTAATCAGCCACTTAAATAGACTTGAGTCTGGTTCTATCACCTCTGTGTCCATATACTGCATAACACTAAACCAGTTAAAATCTGACTTGCTGTGTAGACATGTTAAACTGCGAACAAGAAGATTTATTGTATTTTTATTTTTTTGAGGAATGTTTGCAGATCTTATCAGACCTAGTACCTTGTAAGAGTATACTTATCTTCTTCTTCTGCGTTCATTCTCAAACTCCTGCAGATTAGCAGGATGTAGTCCGGAGAACGGAATGCGTTGTATCATGGTTTACAGCATTGCTGCGATATCTGCGCCTTTCGGCCTGACACATCCGACTTCAGCATGGCTTTGGGTCACTGACCCTATATGGGATGGGACAGCCAACTCCATCCCATAACCTCCTTAGTTGCCTTTTACGACATGCGTGGAAGGTAAACAGTGTTGCTATTCTTTGCTCCCCTTTCGGGCCCTGGCAACACACGGGCGAGTGTATACTTATGGTATGACTTCAGTGTTCATTCTCATACTCCTGCAGGATGTAGTCTGGAGAACAAAATGTGTTATGGTTTTCAGCTTGGCTGTGATATTTGTGCCTTTCGGCCTGACACATTCAACTTCAGCATGGCTTCTGGTTTAGTTTGACCCTCTAAGGGATGGGACAGCCAACTTCACCCCCAAAAACCTCCTTAGTTGCTTCTTATGATGTGGATGATAGGTCAGTGTTGCTGTTCTTTATTGCACTTTTGGGCTCTGGCAACACATGGGCAGAGATGATGTGACTATATAGTGAGTCATTTCTTCCAGTGAAAATCACTCCAAGCCTTCAGTTTCCAGAAAAGTTTTATTGAGTTGGGGTTGGCTATCCCATTTCATTGAGGGCTAAAGTGACTCATTTCATGCCAGGCATAAAGGCAAAGTTATTGCAGCCAAATGTAAGCCAAAAAGCAATGTATTCTGTTGTCTGGACTACATCTTGATGGCCAGGAGGAGTCTGAAAATGAATGCAGAATAAAAGAAATGTCTTCTTGTCGTGACCCATGACAACAGATCTGACAAGTGGATTTATAAATTACTTTAGAGGTAATTTTCTTCTGTGTTCATTCTCAAACTCCTGCATATTAACATATATGAGGCACACAAAAAATCCATCTTCAGTGAACTCTTCTGAAGCTGTAAAGCATAAAGCGAAAAGAAGCATGAATTTATTTGTTCCTTATCTTACTGTTAAAGGATAGGTAAACCATTTTTTTCTACCCCATTACTAAAAAATGATTTCGTGCTGAAATCACCAGGCTTCATTATCCTATGCATATGGCACATATTTGCTGCTTCTTCTTGTTCACAGTTTGACATGTCTACACAAGCAAGTCTGGTTTTCTTAATAAATGCTACTGTATTTGAAAGCTCCTCTGCGCTGCCATACAGCTTTCTGTGGATATCCTTCTCTGTGGGCCAGTGTTCTCCCCTTAACTGGTTTAGTGTATTGCAGTCTTGCAGGATATGTTTAGCGGTATGCGCTGCCTGACCACATGGGCATATATCATATTTGCTTGTGACAATAGATAGCAGGTACCATGAAAGCTCTCTTATTTTTCTAGCTCAAGAAAAGGACACGATACAGGAGAAAATCATGGGGAAAGAATTTAGTGCAGCAAAGATCAGTTACTGAGAACAATGTAGTAACTAATGGGCTATCTATGTTTTGTATCTTCAATTTGTGCAGTTTTTGTATTTAATTCTAACAATGCCATAACGTTTCCAGGTACTGTGATGTTACAACACGTTCTCAATATCTGTGAAAAAGATGGAAACATTGACAATGTCTTCCTGTAAGTTCAAAACATTTTTCTTGTATATAATGATAGCAAATTGTTTAATACTTATCTGTATCATCATCTGTCCAGAAATAGATTTCTCTCATGCATTAAATATTATCCCCTGGTAAAGCCATTCTTAAATTTTTTGTTTAAGACCTCACCACCTTTAGGGATAATTTTTATTCTGTGACAACCAATGAGGCCTGAAAGAAATTTTGTTGACTTTAAATATCAGGCTGCGTATCCTGGGCATGATGTAGCAGTCATCACAGCCTTTTGAAAATCATGCTGCTCTTGAGTCAATGTTCCTTCTGCTCTTGAGTCAATGTTCTTGCTGATTTGAGTGTCATATTCAGGTGATCTTTGATATTTTGTGTCTATCTTCTTTATTGTCTACCTATTGCTTATTGCACTAGCATCATATTTTCAAGACTTTTGATATGGCCAAAATATTGCAATTTTCAAGAGAATCTTGTTTTGTCAACTTTCTTGTTTATTCATTTCTCTCAGGATGTCCCAACTGATCTTTTTAGTCTATTGGTATTCTGAGGAGCCTCCTATAACATTGTTTCAAATGTTTCAATTCTGTTTCTCACTTCCATGGTCCAAAATTCACATCCATATATTGTCACTGGAAATATGCAAGCTCTAAGAAAAGTTTGCTTTGTTATACCCCAGCCATATGTTTTTCATTTGTATCAGTTTCTGCGTTTGTGTTCAAACTCCTGCAAATGAACAGGATGTAGTTCGGAGAAGAAGAATAAAAATAAGACTACATTTTGTCATGGTTTACAGCTCTTCTGTGATATCTGCACTTTTTGGTCTGATACACCCAACTTCAGCATGGCTTCTGGGTGACTTTGACCCAATATGGGATGGGACAACCAATTCTACCTCCGAAATATCTGTAATCATCTCCTTCAACAAGCATGACAAGCAGAGCCTTGACAACACATTGTCGAGTACATGTGCCACAAATATTTTGTTTCTTATTCTGCACAAGACCTGTGGAAGCAGCTGTTATCACCAATAACCTCTATAGCAGCAGTTCTAAACCTGTGGGCCGTGACCCGTTTGGAGGTCGACCAACTCTGTCACAGGGGTCACCTAATTCCATGGGAAAACATGAAGTAGCAACGAGAATCATTTTATGGTTTTGAGGTCACCACAATGCGAAGAACTGTATTAACCTTTAGCAAGCCAGATTAAAAAATACGAAACGTCTCCTGCCACCGGATTCTTTTTTGAAAATTTACGTTATTGATGGTGACTGTTTTGAAAATGTGATAATTTTTTCGTTGTTAGAGATATTTAAATAATATTTGCACATATAAATAAAGAATTGAATTATGCATATATTGGTGTAATTTATGTACGTGTGTGTGTGTGATACCAAACGTATGAGAAAGTGGTAAAGACGTTTTTCACAAAAAATATATATTTTATAACAAATAAAGAGGAAAAAAATAAGTAAAAAAATAACTTACCTTACTTATTGAATTCCTTGGCAACACTGTAAACTAAATCACGCAAATCTGTTGTATTTATGTTGTTTCACTGCGAAATTATCAAAATATAGCCTGGGGAACTGTATAAAACATGTAGATTTGCAGTAAAATCGTTCTTTGAGCTTAGGTCTAGAGTCATTTTTGGTGCCACTTCAACATATTCGATATCAAACGTACAAGTCCCCAAACCAACACAGCATTCTGTATATTCACTGCTGTGAAACTAAATAACCTAATAATTCATGATTCAAGCCACTATTCAATGTTATTTTATTCAAAATACGATGAAATAAAGGTCTATAAAACCGATCCACCATCATGACATCGTACCGGTGTGCAGATGTGGTCAGATTAATTGCTATAACATATGTATCTTCTGGCTAGCCATTGTTACAACGTTCATGTCGGACGTTGGAATGAACCGGCTTCAATTGCACGTTTCCCGAGTAACCAATCAGTCTATTATAACGATATCTCATTGTATGGAGTATGTCGCCATTTTGTTGTTTGGCGACCGGTGCTAATATAGGCACAGTGAAGGTTATGAGATTAGGAAGGTTGAGAACCATATCTCTATACAGACAACAGGACTGAAAAAATACGCACCTTTCACCACCAGGCACAGAGAAGCAAGAACAAAAGCTTGCAACCCCAGGGATAACTACTACAAAACAAATTATCTCTATCTGTCTGAAACTTATGACTAATGAAAAACCTTTTATACAGTGGAATCCCTCTATAGTGCATTATTTTATAACAAATTTCCCTTTATAACAACACTTCAAAATCCACAACTCTTTATTCTATATTGTTTGTACTATATTGCTGTATTTGTACTGCGAATTTGTGCTATTACATACATATTTTGTTGGTCTGGACCAAGTTGTTATTTCCAATAATAATAATGTATTAGTCTGATGCTCATGATAAGTGCATACATTAAATTTGATGATTGCCAGTGTAAAACCAAGCAGTAAAACAAGACTCAACACATTCCATTCTGCGGACTAAATCCTAATAGCCTGCAGACATTAGAGAATGAACATAGATGATGAATTTCATAATTAGATTTACATTTTGTTGTAGGAGGGAGTCTATAAATAAGTATATGGAAACAAAATTCCTGCTTACCATTTCTGGTGTTACCCAGGGACATGTTTTGAGCTGTAGAGTCACAGGGCTCAGTAGTTGATGAACCATCATGATTAAGAGCAAGATACATACTCGTCGCTTAGCAACAGATAGGTAGACGATCACAGGATAATGAAACTCATCTGAATCTTCTTCAGCGTTCATTCTCAAACTCTGCTGTTTCTTTCTTGTAGCAGGACACTGGTCGGACTAGATTTCCAGCAAGATGTAGTCCAGAGAATGGAAATGTAGTGTCATCATTTTATTTGCACTAATGGCCAGACACATCTGTCTTCTGACCCGAATCAAAAACACGTTGAAAATGGACATGATTGGCTTATATTGGGCAATTTGAATGGTAGCACAAAATACTTCACACTTTCTGTTGGAAACCACATGAAAACTTCTGTCGATTATTTGCGAATGAATGCAGAAAAGTACAGTGGAATCTTTCTATAACGCAACCTTTTATTACATATTTCCCTATTAAAACTTTTCGGAATCCACAATTGTTTATACTGTATAAAAAGCAGGATCATCACCAATGTTAAGATTAACTTATATAAATCTTTGGTTTTGTCAATATGTGGTTGAGACCTGGACTTTAACTGTGTACAGTGAAGAATACAAATGTTATGGACGTGTGTTTGTGCTTGATAGAATTAATGTATTAGTAGGTCAACAAGAACCATTGTTAACAATCGTGAAACTTCATAAACTCTGGTGGTACGAATACGTGATGCGATATTCCTCAATGACAAATGTTCTTCCAGTAAGAAGACCAGGTGGCCAGAAGGCATGGCTGGATGTCAAGAACTGGAGAAGGTGTGAAGTTTCCAAACTCATTAGGATGGTAGAGGATTGAGATGCATGATCTTTCTGGACTAAATGTCTCAGTGTGACATCTACGACCCTAATGGGTTTTATTATTATATACTGTATATAGTGAATTTATGCTATAACATACATATTTCATTGATCCAAGCCAAGTTGCTATAAAGGGATTTGACTATAAACAAAAACAAATTGGTAGCATATTTTATTCAGGATGTAGCCATCAACCAACCATTTTCTGGCTGTAGTGATTTTCTAGACAATACATTCAGTAGTTGCCATTGCTTTCTGAACTGTCCGGGTGCACAATTGCCTGTGGCGGGTTGTTGACTATATGGAAAGCAAATACGAGCTAAAGATTATACAGAAATGTTAGTATAGAGTAAGCAATTTGCTAGCTATTCTTCTGTGCTCAAGCTCCTGCAGATTAGCAGGATGTAGTCCAGAAAGTGAAATGCACTGTCTTGGTTTACAGCTTTGGTGCGATATCTACACCTTTCGGCCGGCACATCCTACTTCATCGTGGCTTTTAGGTTACCTTGCCCTCTATGGTATGGGACAGCCAACATCAAAACTTCCTTAATTGCCCCCCTACGACATACATAAGCATTGCTATTCTTTGCTCTCCTTTCGGGCCCTGGAAACGCACTGGTACGCTAACTATTAATTTCACTACTGCAAATAAGATTACAAGTTCAAAATGTGATTCAATAATAGCATATGATTTTCTTATTTCATTCTTCAAGGCATGTACAAGTGAACAACGATGGTGCCATTCGTTTCTATGAAAAGTTTGGATTCAAAATTGTGGAGGAAAAAAAGAACTACTACAAGAGGATAGAACCAGCAGATGCTTATGTATTACAGAAGTCTTTCAAGGAGGATGCCAACAGCAACAGGCCAGCAATTGTTACAGTGTCTACTGAAGATAGCTCAGATAAGATTACATCATAGCACTTTTCATTCTGAAAATTAGAAGCAGTAATCTTGAACAGCGCATCAGATATCATTTAGTAAGAGAACTGTTGCCCGGTGTGAAAATGTGTTTGTAAACATAATGTTTCGCTTTTTGTGTGCGTAGGCAACAACATAATGATTTCAACAGTGTATTGATGAACTTTGACACTAGAATGAAAGGGCAAAAGTATGAGTCGGTCAGTGTGTTTGTTTATCAGCATACCTTTCTGTTGGGGGACACATGGAACAAATGAAAAGATAACAAGAATTTTATGTATCAGCATCCACTTTTATTCCTCCTGTAGAGTACATGTTTTCAAGAAATATTTTTCTGTTATTAAGTTGTCCTACCAGTTCTCTTGTCATGTCTGGTTTTCCTATATACTTCTTCTGCAATCAGTTTCTAATGCTTAGCATTCTAATACAAGTAGATGGGTTTCCACTGTTTCAATTTCTGACAAATTCAGTCGTCAGCAGGGCATTCCAGTTGTCTCACAATTTCACTTCTCAATGGCTGAGGTTGGACCCTATTTTTAGGTCAGCGGGGCACCGAATTGAGCTTTTCTCGTGCAGTATGGGGGATAAAAATATATTTTTAGTTCCTTGGAGTTATAAGTAATATTTTCTGAGCTTGAGGCCAGCGAATATAATACTGTTTAGATCTGCTTGGCAGGCAAGAAAAAATGACCGTGGGCTGGATTTTTTCCACAGCTGCTTTTGGAATGAGAGTTGTCTCATGCAAACTCCGTAATCACCTCTTATACTTTAATGGTATGGCACATTCTTACTATTCATTGTTTTCCATTCAGGTTGTGGTAACATGTTTTTGGAAAACAATTGTAATATACCATTTTGTACAGCCTTGTTATTTTTGTATGTTGCTTATTTGAATAATGCAAGTTTCTAAAATACCTACCATGATCTATGTTCAGGATCTATTTTTGTACTAGCTAACTTGTTCTATGTTCAGGATCTATTTTTGTACTAGCTAACTTGTTCTATGTTCAGGATCTATTTTTGTACTAGCTAACTTGTTCTATGTTCAGGATCTATTTTTGTACTAGCTAACTTGTTCTATGTTCAGGATCTATTTTTGCACTAGCCCAATTGTTGTGTCTAGGATCTATTTTTGCACAAGTTCACTTGTTGCATGATACTGAGTTAAATTTACAACAAATATAGATTTGATCTATAATTCTCACACACATTTCTTAACTATTATCTGTATAGATGCCACAGAGATGTAGTTTTACAAAATAATACTGATAAATCCATGGACTGCTATAAAAGAGGTACTGAGGGAGATTGACACTACAAGAAAGTTAATAGGAGAAGTACAAAAACAAACAGTTCACATTTACCTGCCACATTGTTGTCTCATGCAATGTAAAACACAACAGGCAAAATCAAGATAGAGATATTCTTTTTCTTTTTGCTTTATAACCCTTTATGCCTTACAGAGTCAGGGGTAGAAGAGTTCTCGGGTCAGAAAGAAACATGTGTTATCAAAAAAAGAAGATACTGTATAGTTTGGCTGACATCAAGGCATGACATTCAGCATTGGTGCTGATACACAGTACTGGGGATAGTATGTTGTGGACATGAATGATCGCATTTGCCACCTGGCGAGAGCACATATGTTTTTCTCATCTTCACCAGATCTCGCTTGTAGCAATATAAAGGTAACAAGATTTCCAGCAGGATATAGTCCAGAGAATGTAAATGTGTGGTTGCCGTTTTATTTGCACCATTCGCCCAACGTCTGACTGCTGTTGCTGTGTAGACATGTCAAACTGTGAACGAGAAGATCTGACTGCGACGAGGGTAACAACACATTCAATGTTTTTATCACTTCTAGTGAATGGTTGATGTCTGTAACTATATTGCTTGTAGGCCAGCTAACAGAACTGATTCCTGTACTATACTTGGGTCACAATCTCAAATCTAACCTCCGCCAAACTTACTTGACCTTTTTGTCGCTGTCTGCAACGATATTGTAACAGCTTTGTACCATGTTGTCACAGAGTCAGATAATGATCTGTATTATTAGAAAGATCTATTAGGAATTATGTACCAATGAAACAGATACTTTTGTAGCCAAAGACGTGTAGGGACATTAGTGCAAATAAAACACAACCCATTTCCATAACCATTCTCTGGACTACATCCCGCTAGATATCTAGTAGGACCATGGTTCTGCTGCAAGAGAGATACAGCGGGAGTTTGAGAATGAATGTTGAAGAAAAAGAATGGATAAGAATGTAGCATTTAATAATATAAAGTTGTGTAAGATTTTTTGCCAATTCATTCAAATTAATCTTTGAACATATGTTACTTGTGTGACTTCTGCGTTTACTTGAGTGAGTGTATGCACACTGGGCTGCTAGTTTATAGCAAAGCTGCAATATTCACACTTTTCATCCCAACTCATATTTAAAATAAAATTTAAACAGTGTATGGTATTAGATCATTTTGTTAATGTAGCTATTTTTACGGTAAACCTATCTAGTAAACAAACAATGATAGCTTGGATATAAAGTTTATAAAAATATTCAAAGTATTTCAGTATTCGGTCCAATCAAAATAATTTAGTCTTTCCTTCATGAATTTCTCCTGCTATTTCATATGATGTAAATAATGCAGTAGTTTTCTTACAATCCTGTCTGCTGCCTTCTGAGTAGTTTCATTACAAGAATTGATTAGATTTTGCAAATGGTGATAATCAATTATCAATAAAATTTCAAATTATGATTATACTGCTAAAGGTGATGTATCTAATCATCAAAAAGCAAGTTTTTCAACATGTGTTCTCCATTCAAATTGTTATATAAACTTTGTATTTAGAAATAATTGAAACATACATAAATATTTGTAAAATGATTGAAACAAAAATTGGCGGCATATTCTATTCAGGTTGATGTATCCATCAAATCAGCATATTTCTTCTCAGAATTGTGCATTCAATAGTTTGCCATTGCTCTGAATGGTCAGGATGCACAATTGCCTGTGGTGAGATTTGAACTCAGTATCTTGACCGTCACAGAAGTGTTCTGAATAACGCAGCAAATAGAGCCAGACAAGAAAAATGTATACACTCCATCAAACAGCAAATTATAGACGCTAGTGACATGTTCTAAAATTGAAGTATTATGTTTACATCTATTATTAGTTTATTTATAAAATATGTATTACTAATTTGTTTGTTGGATCTTGTTTCACATTGCTGGTTTCTCTCTCTCTAAAAATACAAAACATGGGACACATTTTCGTCTGCTTCAGTGTTCATCCTCATACTGCCAAAGACTGATGTGTCGGTCCATTGGTGCACTACATGGTGAGAGTGAACTACAAAAGTATCCTTTGTAGCAGGACAATGTTCTGTCCTAATAGATTTTCAGCAGTATGTACCGTAGAGAATGGAATATTTTTATCTGTGTCAGTGATTTGACATTGGTTGTATCATTTAATTCATTTAGACACATTTTTATGCATAATACATCATATGCTTAAAACTATCAAATATTGTGAAAACTCTAAAGGTAAGTAACCATGCTATTTTCTGGTGTTCAGAAAGAGTGCTTACAAATGAGGTTTGAGGCTAAATACTAAAAGTTAAAGATAATCAAGTTATGAATCTGCATCATAAGACATGGTTTTACCCATAATTGCTAGACTATTGAAAGTGGTAGACCAGAAACCGCCTGAATAGTGTTATTTTAAACATGTGATAAGGGTAACCACACTATTATTTTTGGTTTTCGGAATGCGTAAAAATGATTTAAAAAAAAAATAGCCTTGATGCTAAGAGTGAAAGGTAAAGTTATGAATCTCCATTATACAACAGTTTTTTTTTGGGTGCCTGAATGCTAAGAGTTAAAGGTAACATTATGAATCTTTGTTATATCATATGATATTTTTGGGTGCCAGAATGCTGAGAGTTAAAGGTAACATTATGAATCTTTGTTATATCATATGATATTTTTGGGTGCCAGAATGCTGAGACTTAAAAGGTAGTAAAATTATGATTATGCATATCACAAGGCTTTTGGGATCTGAATGCTAAGAGTTTACCTGCATATCATAAAATGGTAGCGTAGGTTATATATAGGATGGAGTTGGTTGTCCATATAGGGTCAAAATGACCAATCCATGCATTGGTCAGCAGATTTCAGGTACTGGGATGGGTTAGTTATCCCCTCTTTTACATGCATGACTGTGTT
Source organism: Meghimatium bilineatum (assembly GCA_034231615.1). Classification (NCBI taxonomy): domain Eukaryota; kingdom Metazoa; phylum Mollusca; class Gastropoda; order Stylommatophora; family Philomycidae; genus Meghimatium; species Meghimatium bilineatum. The sequence continues at coordinate 59,243,305 of CM067304.1, forward strand.
AATATTGATTGATCCCATTAAATCTGTCCATCCCATATTGAGTCATAATGACCCAGAAGCCTTAGTATGACATGACAAGCTGAAAAGTGCAGAGGTCGCAGCAAGGTTGTGAACTATGACAACACATTCCGTTACCAGGGCTACATCCTGATATTCTGCAAGAATTTGAGAGCAAGCTCAGAAAACACAGGATTCAAATCTCTATAAATTTTAAATATAAAAGTTAGAATTCTTTAGTGGGATTCCCTTTACCCTGTCCTAAGTTTCACCCTTTAGTTAGCAATGATGTCATATGTCCTCACTGTAGATTCAATCAATCATGAACCCACCAGGGTCGTAGGGGTACCACATTGGATGCTTTGACCCTGATGGGTCACTGTAGGTTAGTGGTCTTAGAATATATTGGTCTGTATGACTATTCTCTGTACTATCATTATAAGCCATGCATAATGCCAGGTGCTGTACTGTTGTCATTAATCATAACTGTGCATTACCACATTACTTAATAAGAATAAAATTTATGATTCTCACTACCAACTTGTTTCTAATACTTCTGTCCATATCTGTTGTTAGATTTCCTTCCTTGGCATGTTTATATTGATCCAGGCCCTGCAAATTGAGACCAGATCCTTCCCACGGAGATCAGTAAACAGAGGCTGAAAAATAAGACTGAGCAATCAGGATGCCACACACCAACCCACGCAATGGGAATGAGTTTTTTTATATCCATCCAGCATATCTGTCTCTTTATATATATTTTGTATTTTTAACTTATTCATCATTACTGCTGTGTGCGTTCTCAAACATCTGTAGATTAGCTGGTTGTAGAATGAAATGTGTTGTCATTGTTTATATCTTGGCTGCGATATCTACACCTTTCAATCTGACTCACTTCGGCACTGTTCCCATGTTGGATGTGCAACAAGTATTTATAAATAACAAAAAAAGGCATTGTCATGAAGACATGTTAGAATTCTAAAACAAAAACTCAGTGAAAGATCACAACACCTTGATGCTTATGGCCAGTGCATTGTAAAAACTTCGTCCCCGTCTATGAGGATTGACTTCGTTGTGCTTTAGTTTCTTATTTGAACTGTCCCTTTCTCAACAGAGCAAGAATCTGTGTGTCGTGAGTGGTGCTCATAACATGCAACTCATGACAATCTCACTGGATCACGTAACAATGGATATGTGAACCAGTTGTCAGGGTTTTATTTTGAGCTAATAAATGCACAGCAAAAGATTTGACCACTAGGATCTATGAAGAAGACGATGCAGACAGAAAGGTTTTGCGTTACTCAAGTGAATGACACACACCATGAAATTTTTACAAATGCATTGTTGTCCAAAATGGGTTTTCATAGATTACATCACTGAATGGAAAAGCAAGTTATATAATTTAGATCAGTGTAATAATGTAGTTAAATCATGGAAATCAAATGACGATAAACATTATTTTTATATAACCAACTCAATGCTACCAATGTCAGACTTGGCCGTTGACAAGACACTAGCGAAAAAGATCACAGTTTGCAAAATAAGATATTTGAGGAAAGCTATAAATGTTCACGAGAAGAGACCACAGGAGGAATGAAGATATCGGGGAAAGAAGTAAAGATTATCCCAGATCAAGAGGCAGAAAACCAGATAGCTGGTTTAGTCACATCATGAGAATGTAACATGCGCAGTTAATCCTCTGCGCATACATCAACAGAAGACCAGGTTACAAGTCATAAGATAGACCAAGAACTAGATGGCCAGAGACAATAAAAGAAACTTGACACTTTCCTGACCAATTTCGATGAGTCGAATTTCTGACAGAACCTTGCTGACCAATTTTGACGATCGTCGAAAGCGCTATGATAGATCAGAAAAATGGGAATACCCATTGCAATAAGGTGACTAAAAATAGCGTCTCCGGAAAATTACGTGTAAAAATGGCGGCACTTGTGGAATACTGATATGAGTTTTTAAATCATGAAATATCGGAGATTTCGTATGATATATAGAAATCAGTCGTTACAACACATAGAAAGTATCAAAGCTTTTTCGCACTAGATCAATTTTATATGGATTTTTAAAGACAGTGATGTCAATGTATACAATTTTGCATGCACCCTCGGTAATGGCGGATAAGTACGCTCTGGATTGCTGGTGAGCAAAGTGTTAAATAGCCATAGGCACACCATGGCTAATGACAAAAAAACTGGAGATTTAGTAATATATAGAAAGTAATGTAAATACATGGCCAGTATTATAATAAGTAGGATTATACTCTTGAAATAACTCTGGAGATTTCAAATTCACTCAGAAAAACAAACATTCATTACTACACATAGAAAAAGTCAAAACCCTATAAAGTGAGGTCTATTTTATCAAGATTTTCAAGTACAGAGCTGTCGATGTCTCAATGCAAACTGCCTTAGTAATGAACACATTTGATTCTGTTTAGCAAAGTGTTAAAAGTTCTGGAGGAACTCCCCTTCCAACTTAATTTCACATAGGAAACATGAGCTTCGTAACTCATGATTTATGTAGATTGAAATAAACAGTATTGGTATTAAATTCAAAATGTAAAATTGTTTACAGAAATTTCAATAAACACGCATATATATATATATCTTAACACTTGAACTGTCCACATTCTCAATTTTGGTCAACTTTTTTGGGTTTTAACGCTAAACGTTTTGTTGGCACGCACAGAGGGTTCAGTGTGAAATATTTAGGACGTACAAATTGCTTTCCTAGCTCGTTTGAGCGTGCTCTTCGGATTCCAGAACGAATCTTGCCAGTTTTAGCAGTGCTGGTTTCATGTGAGCCAGTATCCACAGTGTCGAGATGTTCATTGATCAGTTTGTTATTGCTGTGTTGACCAGTGTCAGTACAGCTGGTACTCAAATTTGAAGGAGTTGCTGGTTCCGCATTTATGCTTGATGATGTTTGGGTTGTGCTTTCAGAAACACATTCTGCTAATTCAGTTGTAGCATCTGTGACATTTGTCATGACTAAAGATGAACTATGTGCTTGTGATGATCTTTGTTGAGCATCATCAATGTCCCAAAAATCTGGACAGAATTAGAGAAAAGAGAATGATGTAGACACACATTTTAAGTTACAGGTTATAGAAGAAAAATAACAAATTATTACAGTTCATACTTGAACAACATAAGTTGGAACTGTATCGGCTGTTAATATGCAAATTATGAACAAAGTGTGGGACTCCACAGTTTTTAGAATTTAGTCTCCCTACGGCTAATCTGGCAATCCCACAGAGACAATGCTTCTAAGTGAAGAGGGTAGGAGCCCCCCTCATAGTTACCATGAACATAGATACATAAGACCTGCTATCTCATTGGGAATCATACTTCATTCAATTGTAAAAACGGGACCTGATGCCCAGATATAAAATATATATTTATTGGGTCTAACCAAATATAACATCATATGCAAAAACTGTCAATAATATATTAGACGGTTAATCAGATAATTACGTTTGTTTGAGGGAAAACCTAGTGAAACGCGATGTACAAACAGAATAGAAACCCTCTTTATTGCATACATTTTCTCTTAGATTATTCTAACAACACTTTTCAAAATCCTGAACGCCCGTGTGTTGCCGGGGCTCGAAGGGAGCAAAGAATAGCATCACTGTTTACCTTCCACGCATGCCATAAAAGGCGACTAAGGAGGTTATGGGATGGAGTTGGCTGTCCCATCCCATATAGGGTCAGTGACCCAAAGCCATGCTGAAGTCGGATGTGTCAGGCCGAAAGGCGCAGATATCGCAGCAATGCTGTAAACCATGACACAACGCATTCCGTTCTCCAGACTACATCCTGCTAATCTGCAGGAGTTTGAGAACGAACGCAGAAGATGAAGAAAAATCCTGAATTGTTGTTTCTTTATTGTGTATACTGTATATAAATAATTTCTGTAATTACATAAATATTTCATCATCCTGGACCAAATTATTGTAATGGGATTTTTGACTGCACTGTATATTTTTGTAAGTACCTATAGTCAATGGTATCTCATTCACTCACAATTTCAAAAAAATTCTGGATTTTCTAAAAACTTATCTTTTATGTAGTCAGCTAGTACACTAACCTTTAGAACCCTATGGTCGCAACATTGCGCATTGAGTGTGCATCCCACCTTGCCTGTGGTCACAATCATGCGCCATATGATATCGCTCAATTCCCGAGTACGGAACTTCACGAAGTTAAAGCTTATATGACGAAGAATTCCCGCCACACAAAGCTAGGAATAAGTCACAGTTTAAAGGTCAAATTCCTTTACACATTAGCATTGTAAGAGAGAGAAAGCCCGAATTTTCAACTTCACAACTGTCATATCACACATACAACAACAAAAACATGATTATATTCACTATTCACTCCTTAATTTAGATGGGTAAAAATTATTTTGATATCTTTTAAAACAAAAAAGTTATCGCGTTTTCAAAACACCCACCATCAATAACGCAAATTTTTCAAAAAAAAAGTCAGGCCCCAGGGGGATATTGCGTAATTTTAATTCAGGGCTCTAAAGGTTACGTAAAAGGCAACTTAACCTTTAGCACACTAAACATAATGTTGTATAATGAGGAACGTGAGAGAAGACATACACAACACTGACTACCACGCTTTAAACATAGGTGGATTCCTAATCCCGGAACTACACTACGCAGACGACACAGCGCTTCTTTCAAATGATATAAAGGGATTTGAACAACTAATCGAGAACACAAAGAAATATAGTGAAGCACAAAAAGTGTATTTAAACATGCAGAAAACAAAAATCATGTCAACAGATATAATAACACAACAAACAAAAATCAGAATAGACAATACCGAGATAGAATGTGTGGATAAATTTGAATACTTAGGAGCAAACATCAACGGTGCAGGAGACTGCATGGCAGAAATAAGGAAGAGATTGGCAATGGCATATTGCAAAATAACACGGCTGAAAAACATGGAAAAACAACAAAATTGAAACGAAATTGCTAATGTTACGAACTTTTATTTCTCCGGTTGCAACATACAGCTGTGAAACATGGACTCTAAGTAAAACAGCGGCAAAGAGGATCAATGCCTTCGAGCTGAAATGCTACAGGAAGATACTTAGAATATCATGGAAGGATAAAATCAGAAACTCAGATATTATAAACACATTGAATATTCCAGAGTGTTGGTTACTAAACACAATAACAAAAATAAAACTACGCCTGTTTGGTCATATAAAGAGACATAACTGTTTAGAAAGACAAATAATGGAGGGAAGAGTACCTGGGAAGAGGAGAAAGGGCAGACCAAGAAGACGATGGACTGACGACATTAAAGATAACATGAATACATTGCTAGAAAATGCAAGCCTACATCGCCCAAGACAGAGAGAGGTTCAGAGAAATAATTGGGAAGACAATGTTCTGGAAGTAATACGTCACATGACACACACTAAACAAAAAAACGAACTTTCCCCCTGCCAACTGATTATTTTTTTTGGTAATGTTATGTAATAGGTGGTGACTGTTTTGAAAACGCTATAACTTTTAAAAATAATATTTGTACATATAAATAAAGAATTGAATTTTGCATATATTGGTGTACGTTTTGTTTGTGTGTGTGTGGTATGAGACGTGTGAGAAAATCATAAAGACGTTTTTTCACAAAAAACCAATAAACTATAAAAAACATTTTGGAGTGGCAACACTAGTTACAGACTTAATTCAGCAGTATTTATGGTCAAATTGTCATAATTTTACTGGGGAAAATGAGTAAACCTATAGATTTTTCATAAAATCATTAGATCTACTCCAAAACTGATCGATGTAAGATAGTTGATTTATAGTCAAAATATATGAAACCTTGTGGTAACATATTTTTGAGTGTGATTATCAACTTACCTCTCAGGAATCCATTATCAGAAGAATAATCCATAATGATTTTCATGAAAATACGATCAAACAAAAGTCTATAAAACCCGATTCACATCATGGCGTAGCTCTGATTTGAAATTGTCAAGATATTGCAAACATTTTGATATTTCGCTGAGATTCAGTCCACTTTACCACTAAATTTCCAGAAAAAAATGGAAGTCAATTGAATAACTTGCTAGATTTTTAAAAAATCTGGTAACCAAAATTTAAAAAATGGGCCTTCTTTCATTGATTACAGGGAACCTAGAATGGGGGCCTTTGTGGGGCTTGTACACTCAACCGCAGATATCTTAGATAGTGTAAACTGTTGTTGAACGCACTCTACGGCAGCATGCTAAACATTAAGGACTTATGCCACAATAAGGCATGGTTGAACAGTTAGAAAAACACAAGTTTACTTCTGCTCTAAAATATTTACCGTTGTTAAGAGCTTGGGCAATGCGATGAGTGCTGATCTCTCTTTCCTTTTTTATGAGGTTATCAGGCCTGAAGTTGAGGAGGTTGTACTTGAAGTCCAGAATCTGTCTCTGTTCTGAAGTATCAGAATTGAGCAATGTGTCTCCCAAACTATGCATCATGTCCAACACTACTAGTGATTCTGTGTATAGACATTGATCAGATTAATATTTCATGAAAGTTTCTATGAAAATAGTACCACTATTAATTTGACAAACGTTTCAACTTGATAACAGAATGCAAGTGCAGCAGAAATAAGAACATATGATACAACTGAATGAGCAGATTGAAAGCAAACAAAGATCAACAACCCAGACTTCATCAAGCAGATGAAACATAAATGCAGAGCCAGCAACTCATTCTTCAAATTTTAGTACCAACTGTATTCCTGTCAGCACAGCAATGTTGTTCATCCATCACAAGTGATGATGACTATTTTGTTACATCCACTTTTGAAATTCAGTCAGAATTATGTTCTTGATTATGAGTTTGTACATGACTAATAACCCCTATTTGAACCACAAACATCCGTGGCCAGTTCGGGCATGGAATGACCATTCTAGGTAGTTTTTGGTCTACATGTGACTTTCTAGCAAATCTCTGCTGTTGAGCTGCTGCAGTTCTCTTCTCTTGTGCGAAGAGAATACAACAATAAAAAACAAATGAAGACACAATATAAAAACAAGCTTCCTGCTCTTAAGGTAGTAAAAAATATAATTGTATAGATAAGTGATGCGTGGCTTTCAGTAAAAACCTCACTATATAGACATGTCATTAAGCAGGGGTTTGCTGTTGAATATTGTGGGTCACTGGTGAGACCTGCATGCAGGTTATCACCATAAAAATTTCCCCATAACAAGTATAGCAGTGGAAAAGATTTTGTTGAAAATGTGTGGTAGCAAATGTGCAAACACATCCTAATCCCATTGTTCTATTAATTATTTGAAAAAATGACAACTATTTGTACCAAATTTCTATTCAAGACAGTGATCATCACAGCATCATTGGTCAGTAGTAATTTTATAAACAATATGTACATTCAGTAGGTTGCCAGTGCTTTCTGAACAGTTTGGATACACAACTGCCTGTGACGAACCTGTTACCGAGCTGGACTTTTGCATGACCAATTTGATACAGTCGTATCAAAGGCTGTCCCATCCCATATAGGGCCAAAGTAACTGAGAAGTCATGCAAAAGTTGAATGTGTCAGGTCGAAAGGCACAGATCAGCTGCATTCCCATTCTCCAGGCGACATCCTACTAATCTGCAGGAGTTTGGTGAGAATGAATGCAGAAGAAAAAGAAATCCCATTTAAAAAATGATCTGAATCAAAAAAATATTTATTGTAACAGAAATTCGCTATATACAGTATAAACATTAAAAAGTAAATATAATTGGGAACTTTGAACTGTTGTTCTAGGGAAAGTTGTTATAAACATATACACTACAGAGGGATTCCACTGTGTAATTAAAGATATATAGCAACTATCAGTATGTATACTGTACTGTTCTAAATAAGCTTAAGGAAACTGATCATCAATTAGTACATCTGTAGTATCTTAAAGACAGTTCAATTATTATTTAGAAATAACAAATGACACATACCAATATCTGTAAGTTTCTGTACTTCCAGCCTATCATCTGTAATATCTGTCAAAAACTGATAAATGTTTCTCCACTTTAGCTGAGCGTATCCACTGTCTGCAAACTTCTCATTTCTTGTAATTAAGCCAAGCAGCTGTTAAAGTCATCAACACAACATGAGTACATTTGAAAGCAATTTATATCGTGTTGCATTGCTCTCATGGAAGCTTAGGGTTAGCAGATAATGATATAAAAGCCCTCGTGGTGCACCCTGGAAACAGGTGACTTCGAAGAACATGCGCACCATCTGGTTTATAATTTATGGATCATGTCTTACTGTGCAGATTGAGATTCGCTTTCATCTAAACAACCTACAATTATGATAAACTGTCATGGCATAGAGTTTATGAACTTGTCGCCCGATGGAAAGCTGTCACAGGCTAGGGAGTCCACCAGAAACAAAGGTACACTGAAAATTGATGTGCTAGGTCAACTTGGTGCAACCTAAACCATAGACAATGTACTTCAAGCTCTCCATAAGATTGATAGATGCATTTCACAGGCAAAAACTACATTCCAGAAAATGAAGAGCTGTATGTCAGATTATTAGGACTTTTAGTAACAAGACAGAGATTTGTGTGTTATGTAGATCCAATGTGGATCGACTGAGAAGCCATTAGATATTTAAAATATTCCCAGTTTAACTGGGAATTGAACTTTGGATCACCCAAACAGGAAGCCAATTCACTAACAACTGAGCTTCTGCAGCACTAGAATGGGAGATGCTACCAAATATTTAGTCATTGTGCCAAAGGCACACAAAAATTTCAGTCAAACTATAAACCACAAAGCAGCGCATTCTGTTCTCTGGACTACATCCTAAAAACTAGCATTAGTATGAGAACAAATGAAGAAGATGTAGAACATGGAAATTAACCGTGGGCAATAAATATAAGACGGTTGCATCATCTATGCAATGTAGGGGAACTGAATGTAAGCAAAGAGTAGCAACAATGTGACCCGTCATAAGGTGACTCATAGACAATTTGGAGATTCTCTACTCCGTCCCTTAGGTCTAAGGAGTTCAAAAGTTTGCCATCAATGGAAGAAAGAAGAAATGAAAAAATCCTCACACAGTATGCAAAGTTCAAATGTTTGGAGAGTCATCAAATGAACCAAAGACTAAGCAGACCTACAAAAGAGCGACTCAAAAGAGGTAGCTTTCTACACTCTGCTAAACAGCTCCAGAAATCACTCACAGATACAGACCTACAAAACCTAAAACCACTAAACACCTTTAACACATACCCAACATGGGACAGGAAAAACTTCCCAAAATTATGGACAATATACCAAGCATTATTTCGAAAACAGAAACTACTATACAAGTACTAAAGGAGACAACTAAGAATCACATACAGAAAGCATACCCAAAGGATATATGGACACATGTATATACAGATGGATCAGCGAAAGAGGCAGTATTAGATGGAGGATCAGGAATATATATAGTAACACCAGATGGAAAAGAAATAGAGAAATCCATACCCACAGGCAAACATTCCACAAATTTCAAAGCAGAAATGGAAGCCATAATAGAGGCAGCCAAAATGCTCATGAATTGCTTGCCGAGTCACAACAGATGTAGTTTTTCTAACGGATGCAAAGTCAGTATTGCAGGCATTGAAAGATCCAAAGAACACGAGCATGAATGAACTTACGGCCTGCTTACTACACCTTAGCAGTACTACCAAAGAAACAGTACTGCAGTGGATCCCAGGTCACTGGCATACCTGGAAATGAAAAAGCTGATCTCCTGGCAAGGAAAGGGGGATCACTGGAACAAATAGAAAATGATAATACATACTATGAATGTAAGACCATGTTAAAAGCAGAATATAAGAAAAAGTGGAAGCAAATGCACCCAACTGCAGAACCAAATGTCCCCTACCACCAAATATCACAAAAGGAACAAACCATCATCTTCAGACTACGAACTGGTCACAACAGACTGAGTAGTCACATGTTCCGAAAGCTGAAGATTGGTGCGACAGACCTGTGCAACTGTGGACTGAGCCCAGAGACTGCAGAACACATTCTTCATGCCTGTCAACTCTACCAAGAAGAGAGGGAGAAAATATGCCCTACTGAGACGGCACTGCTTCCGGACTTGAGGGGTTCCATGGATGACCTGAAGCGAATCACACAATTTATTGAAACTATTAGTGCTGTAACCTGATATCTGACTGAAGAACGATGAAGAAGAAGGCGTTCAAAAGTCATGCTGGAGACAGATATGTCAGGAAAAAGATGCAGATTTTGCAGTATTATAAAAATAGCTGTAAACCATGACACAGCACATCTCTGTACTTCTTCTTCTGCGTTCGTTCTCAAACTCCTGCAGATTAGCAAGATGTAGTCTGGAGAACGGAATGCGTTGTGTCATGGTTTACAGCATTGCTGCGATATCTGCGTCTTTCGGCCTAACACATCCGACTTCAGCATGGCTTTGGGTCACTGACCCTATATGGGATGGGACAGCCAACTTCATCCCATAACCTCCTTAGTTGCCTTTTACGACATGCGTGGAAGGTAAACAGTGTTGCTATTCTTTGCTCCCCTTTCGGCCCCGGCAACACACAGGCAAATCTCTGTACTAAATTATGCTTCTTCTCATTCATAGTTGAACATGCCTTCACAGCAAATATTGGTTTTCTTAATGAATTTTGCTGTATTTGAAAGCTCAGAAGATACGGTTTTCTGTGGATATCCGTCTCTGTGAGTCAGTGTTTCTCCCTTAACTGGTTCAATGTAATGCAGTCTTGCAGGATATGTTCTACTGACTGCCCATATGTACAAAGAGAAGATGGAACCAGTCTTAACCTATTTAAGTGGCTGTGTAGTCTGTTGTGTCCTGTCCTAATGCAGAAGATAATAACCTGCTCAGCTCTGTCGAGATATTGATAGTTGTCTTTTGGGTCGTCGACTTTTCTAATAGCTTAGATGAGGGTCTTCTTTTTCTTTTATATCGTGCTAATCTGTAGGAGTTTAAGAACAAATGCAGAAGCCATATCTACATGTCAGAACTATTTAATTTGCAGATGGCACTTGAAAATCTTGCTACAATGAAAGTTAGAACTGCAGACAGTCAACATTGTTAGATGAAAACATCATAATTGTATGATAGTTAAGGGAATGTTACACAGCACAGTATATTGAAATGGATTTTTGATTCACTGCTCTTGCGAAGCAAAGGTCTCCAAAAACCACTTTCACCGTCAATGTCAGTGCATCTGGGAATTGAAACAAATAGAACAGCAACACAATACACCTTGATTCTTTGGACTACATCCTGTTAGACATCTAGTAGGTCCTTGTCCTGTTACAAGAGAGTTCTAATGGGAGTTTGAAAACAACAACTTTGTTCTATTTTTAAACCAACTGTTTTCCATTCTGTCGATGTCCGACACAATCTTTTTTTGTATTTGTATCTGATTCCTTTCTTCACGTATTTCTATGTCTTCCACATTTTCTCTCTCCCTGTAGATTTCTGAACAACACCTGTTAGTGATTTCAATTAGTCTTTATGGAAATCTACACAAGCAGTTTGTTCTTTTGCAGTCAGCCCATATGATCAGAGGTTTCAATAAGGAAGTGTGAAGGTTTTATAAATCTGGCTGTCAGCGTAATTATTTTTCATACAGGGTTTAACCTTTAGCAAGCCGGATTAAAATTATACAATTTCTTCCTGCTACAGGATTTTTTTGGACAATTTACTTATTTTCTGTGGGTATTTGGAAAACGCAATAACTTTTTTGTTTTTAAGAGATTTACAAATAATTTTCGTGCATTTAAATAATGAATTTAACGACGACACAGATGTTGTGATTTACACGGACGGGTCGGTCATCCGTCACCACTGATGCACATGTGCCTTTATTGCCAAATCACACGGAAGAACAGTGCATGAAGCCAGTGGAGTCTTTACCATAATGCAGACACTTAACTGGCTGGAATCGCAAGCCTATTCCCAGCATGCATACTAAGTGACTCAATGAACATGATTCAGAAAGTCAAAACAGGTTATGTACATAGGGGATGGGTGGAGTCATTGGAGAGAACTAGAATGCGGGTATCACTATGGAAACTAACCCTTATCTTTGTCCCTGGACACGCTGGCATGGAAGGAAATGAACGGGCTGACCAATTAGCCAGCCACACCATCATAACAGATGGTCAGACTATGGACTGAGCGGACATAGTCATTGCTCTTCGTGAATCTGCACAAATTGGGAGTGAAGATGGCTGTGACCTGTAGAGAATGCCTGACAATGATTTTAAAAAGAGCAGTGAACCAACGTAGAACTGGAACCATCAGCCATTATACCATGAGAGATTTAATGAAGTGGAGATCTGAGCACATATGGACATGTCCGGTGTGAGAGGAGGATAATCAATAAAGTAATACCTAATACTAATACCCAAAGAATTTAATTATGCATATATTGTCATAAGTTTTGTTTGTGCATGTGTGATATTAGAGGTCTGAAACAGTATTAAAGTTCAAAAATTGAAAAAAATATTGTTACAAAACATTATACTGACTTGTCCTATGTGTGGCATCACTTATCTTATAAAAATGATTCTACATACCTTGGCCTATTATTTCATAAACAAACTAAAGTTCTCATAAAATATATAAGAGAAAACAAATAAAACATGGAGAGGTCACTAGCCTTGTCAGATCCATGATCCATTTCTCTAGGTCTAGTAGTTAGAAGTCAATAGCATCCATATATTTGGCCTATTGTTTACAATGGTTGGAATAAATTAATTTCATAACTGATTTCGTAACAAAACTAACGTGTTGATATCACGTGTTATAAACAAATGAAACACATATATCTCACTAACATTAAAAACTAGGCTCAAGGGTCCAGCAACTTCAGAAAAATCGTGAAGCCTGACACGACTATAATTTGAAGGTCCGTTATTGCTATATTCTCCTTCAGACATATCTGACATGCTGGACACATAACTAATGTCCATATTCCTTGTAATATTGGATAATGAAGCAAGATTTACAGCTGTAAATCCCAAGAATTCCTCCTCGTTGGAATCTGATTTCATAAAAATTCAGAAAAGATGGCTTCCAGTTTTCATTTGATTTGGGACAGACCTAGTAAAACTGAAACTATTTATTACACTATACTTCGAAATAAATTAACAACAAGGAAGTAACATATTCCCAGCCCCATTCTCGCAAATTCAGTCACATTACATTAACGACCATACGATCGCCACATTGCCAAATAATGGCATGGCAAGGGGTGGGCAGTCCTGCCGCTAGCTATTTGCAAATAGAAAAACCATCTGCCCTGGGTGTGGTAAAGATAAAAAAAAGCATGAGATCTCTTACATTCCACCTATGTTAAAGTAGAAAAGTCAACAGTTGAGATTAACAACAAGAGAGTTCTCACCTTGGGAATAAATTGAGAATAATCTGCTGGTTCATGTCTCGTCATCTCCTGCACAAGATCAACCCATATCTAAAATGGGCAAAAAAATAAACATTTGAATGCAGTAAAATTTCATTATAACAACTTGGTCCGGACCGATGAATTATTTATGTAATAACATAAATTTGCTATATACAGTACAAACAATAAAAATAAGATATAACTGGGGATTTTGAATAGCTGTTAAATTTGTTATAAATGTGTGTACTAGATGTATTCTAATGTATTATTTCAAAAACTTTTGCTATCGCAAAGGACAAAAGTTGTTGCAGCACAAATCCCTAAATTTTTTTAATTGGCAACTACAAAACTCATCATATCAAAAAATTGGTGTGGTTGTAGGAACATGACCAGTGGCACAGATGAAGAGAGTAGTGCAGACAGAATTCTTTGGAGAATGCCAGTTTCAACCACATGTTCCACAGGGAACTGATAGGAAATAGGTTTCAGCACACTAGAAATCATGGAGTGCGTCAACAACCTGCCGTATCTCCTTAGTCGCTTCCAATGATATGCATGATAGATGGTAGTTTCTATTTTTGCTCCTACATAGGCTCAAAGTGACCCAGAAGATATGCTGAAGTAAGATGTGTCTGGAAGAAATGAGCAGATATCACAGCAAAGCTTCAAACCATGACACAACACATTCCAATCTCTGGACTACATCCCGTTGATGTGTAGGAATTTGAAAACGAATTTAAATGAAACAATTTGGTATTTAATGTTATATCTATCAATTTTCATCCACAACTTAATAAATATCACTGTATTATCTTTTACATTTATTCTCTTGCTTGTAATAAATAATTATTTTCTTCTTTGCCATTCTTGTGGAATGATTCCTACTTGATATAATTGTGTTCATGTCTTGTGTAATTAGATGGTCCTTTGCCCGCTGTGCCTTCAGGTACTGAATTGTTTCTCATCTGTGAATGTGGTTCCGGTATAGGGCACTCTACAGTAGAGTTGGATTAGGATTGGTTCACCTTCTTAGCAGAGTTTCATTCCCCAACATCGTGAACATCTAGTCCACATTTGAGCCTCTGCATTCATTTAAGAGCACCCAAGGACAATTGTTGCTTCTTCTTTTCTATAATCATACTTCTAGAAGATAACTAGAAGTTTGCTCTCGAACAAACCACTGCTCTAGTTCTTAGTTATGATTTCCATATATCACTTTCTCCATTCTATCTGCACAGGAAGTTGCCCTCTAGTGCTGTGCTCTTTTCTCATTGTACTCAATATGTTAGCCGTACTTCTGAGATTTGCTGACAATTTCTCATGTTAGTGGAGGCGCTTTTAGGATCATGGTTATCTGCTAACTCTGAGTTTGTACGAGAGCAATGAAGAACCCATTGCACCCCCCCCCCCTGTAGCTTGAAATGATAAATCCTTAGGGACCTCTGAAAGAAATTCCACTTTTTAAACAAGATGTCTACTTCCCAGCAATATTATGCCATTAGGTCAAAGGGCATGAGCCCATGGACCGCTGGATCAGCAACCAACCAAACAAGATGTCATGAGCAGGATTTGAACCCACAACCTCTTGAGTAGAATGCGAATGGCTTAATCAATATGTCATATATTTCAACTATCAAAAATTTAAAAAACCCACAAATGTTAAACAGTATCACTTGTCAAATTTTTTTATTTAAAAATTTATTGAAAATGCTAAAAATAAAATTTGAAGAAAATTTCACACAATCAATAAACTACACTGACATTTTAAGAAAACTCTTAACAATAAAAGCATGCCTACCTCAATGGGTGCCTTCTCTGGTCTTGGCCCTACAATTGAATTTTAAAAAAGCAAAAATGATAGAAACTACAGTAAAACTGTCTAAAATTAATTGTATATCTTATTCAGGATGTAGTCATCAAACCAGCACTTTTTTTGGCTGTAATGACTTTATAGGCAATATATGTTTAGTAGTTTGCCATTGCTTTCTGAATGGTCTGGATGCACAACTGTCTGTGGCAGGATTCGAACCCGGCACCTTGACTATCACAAACACACTCTGTAACATGGCACGAAGAAATAGAATTTAAAAAAAAATAACGAGTGTTAACATTCAGTCTTACAAATAAGAAAAATACACAGATTCAATTAATCAATAAATTAAGTGCAATGCCGAGTGGCATAAATGTAGATTTAAACACCAAAATAACACTATTCAAAACGATTATTATGCCAACGATGTGCTACCAATGTCAAACATGGACAACAGCAACACAAGACAAACATAAACTTGTGACAGCTGAAATGGCATTCTTACGCAGAATCCTAGGAATATCGCTAAGAGACAAAGTGAGGAATGAGGACATTAGACAAAGTACAGGCAGAATATATTATTAGACAACAGATCAAATGGTTTGCACACATCAGCAGACTACCATCAGACAGCATACCACAGCAAGCTATGCTACATAGATACAGTGAAGGCAGACCTAGAGGCCAACCACGAAAATGAAGGACCATCGAAATAAAAGAGACGACAAATTCCACAATATACTCAGCACACATGAAGCCATCTCCAGAAAACTCTTATACCCCTGATGCTCAAAGGTTTTAGCAAATAGATAGAACCACTACACTACTATAAAACTTATATCTTTTGTAAGCTTTCCTTATAATTAGAAACTAGTTTTAACAAATGTACCTAAACTACTGTTCATTTTCAATCAAGAAACTGATGACACGGTGAATTAAAAAAAATAGAGAGCAGGTAACAAGAGAAGGCAAACTTACCATCAACATGTTCACTTGTGCTCTTGATAGTTTCAATACCTCTCAGAGACACAATTTTTTCTTCAACCTTAAAGAAAGATTTTAAAATATATTAATGAAAATTTTATATCCTCAGAAATTGCAAGGTATTAGCTCTTACTTCTTTTGTGTAATGATGTGGTTTCTCCCGAGATTTATTTCATATCCAGAAGATTCTCAGTGAAGTGCAATGCTGTGAGACGTCTCCCACTCAGTGAAGTGCAATGCTGTGAGAAGTCTCCCACTCAGTGAAGTGCAATGCTGTGAGAAGTCTCCCACTCAGAGAAGTGCAATGCTGTGAGAAGTCTCCCACTCGGAGAAAGTAAATTAATGAAAATAAACGTCCGTGTGTTGCCAGGGCCAGAAAGGGGAGCAAAGAATAGCAACACTGTTTACCTTCCATGCATGTCGTAAAAGGCGACTAAGGAGGTTATGGGATGGAGTTGGCTGTCTCATCTCATATAGGGTCAGTGACCCAAAGCCGTGCTGAGTCGGCCGTGTTAGGCCGAAAGGCGCAGATATCGCAGCAATGATGTAAACCATGACACAACGCATCCTGTTCTCCGGACTACATCTTGCTAATCTGCAGGAGTTTGAGAACGAACGCAGAAGAAGAAGAATGAAAATAAAGCTAGATCATGCACAATGTTTTTCATTTCATATCTTACTCTTCTTCTGCAATCAATTATTATGCATCCGTCTGATACTGGCCATGTATAGAAGGGGTTTGTTGTAGGTCACTGTTGGTTTCCCACAATTTTTTTTTTACTGAGATGTTCTAACTGACCAGAATGTTGTTCCGTGAACAGCGAAGCTGGGGCAGTTTTGTAGTGTATGTTCTGGTGTCTGTGCTGTTCTGCGGATTCAGGACACAGGCAGTATTCTATTAGATGACAGTATTCTGTTCTCAGTCAAACTATCACAACTTGTTAGTTTCTGTTCAATTTATTGATGTCTTGTTCTGGTGTATAGTTTCTGTTTAGTTCTCTCCAATGAAGCTGCAAAAATTATTTTAGCAGTTTTACTGCTCTTAAAATTTGAGACAATTGGGATTAAAAGAGGTTACCTCCCATGTTTGCCAATTTGTCTGCTTTTTCATTGCCAGGGATGTCACAGTAGACTGACGTCGATTGTTGTAGTAGTAAAGTTGTTCTAAATAATTCAGAGATTTTTTTGTATGATGCTATGAATGTGTTTATCTTTACATTGTTAGAATATACTATGAAGATACTATGTTCTTCTATTGGATACTATGAAGATGCTATACTATGCTCTTCTATACTATGAAGATACTATACTATGTATAGATAAGAAGATACTATGGCAAAGAATAGGACCCACAAGCTTTATTACCAAAAAAAAGCATCACAATCAGTAGAGTGATTATCCATTCATCTCTCGACTTCTTGGTGAATACAGATTGTCAACAAGCTCTTCCATATCATTTCAGTTTTAGCCAACCCTCAAGTTGTTCCTGTACATGCTTTCTGAAATTTCAGCTCGCTCATGTGTTGTTGGGCTGAGAGGGGAGCATAGAATAGCATCACTGTTTACCTTCCATGCATGTCATAAGCGGTAACTAAGGAGGTTATGGGGTGGAGTTGGCTGTCCTATTCCATATAGAGCCAAAGTGACCTAAAGCCATGTTGAAGTCGGATGTATCAGGCCGAAAGGCGCAGATAGCACAGCAATGCTATATATAATCCATGATACAACGCATTCTGTTCGCTGGACTACATCCTGCTAAACTGCTGGAGTTTGAGAACGAATGCAGAAGAAGAAATTACAGCTGACTTGCAAGATGTAGTTTGGAGAATTGAATGTGCTGTGTCATGGTTTACAGTATCTCTTTGTTATCTATAGAATTGGGTAGTTCAACCCCCATGCCCCTTAGTCATCTCTTACGATATGCAAGGTAGATATATTCTGCTATTCTTCGTTCCTTTTTCAGACCCCATTAACAATCCAGTAGTCTGTCCAATTAATTATTTCCACATCCTAACTCACTATACAGTCAAATTCCATTATAGCAACTTGGCCCAGAATGATAAAATGTGTATGTATTAAGAGAAATTCGCTATATGCAGCATGAACAAGAATAAAATATTGGGAATTTTTTTACACGTCGTTAAAGAGGGAAATTGGTTATAAAAGAATGCGGTATAGACGGATTCCACTGTAACAGATAATTTATATAGAGAGTGACCAATGAAAAGACATAGATTTGTGTTGCTGACACTGATCGGAGCACTGATTATTATCAATAAATTTCTCCATTTAATCATACTTTTCAAAATCCCCAATCAATATTATTCTTTATTGTTATTTACTGTACATAGCAAAATTTCTGTTACTACAAACATATTTCGTCAGCCAGAACCAAGTTCTAATAATGGGATTTGATTGTATTCTTGGAGTGCAAAGGGTACCGTACTGTTCACTGCGGACTCAGGGTTAGCAGATAACCAAGATCCCAAAAGTACCTCCTTGTGTTGCACCCTGGAAACAGAAATACAGTTGCCCGTGCTGATTTTGACTAAACCTTTTGGGGATTGTGTCCATGAATGTGGAGGCAGAAAATGGAAAGAGAATTGAATGCAAAAAGAGACAGTCAATATCTCCGACACCACATGCAGTGGCATTATCGAAACACAGTGACGCTAGCCAGTCCGGTCCAAGCATTGGACGAGCGGCCAAAGAAAATGACATGAAAAGGTAGATGCATGGCAATGCGAAAAGATAACATACTGAGTACAATGAGAGGGCAGCACAAAGTGCAAATAGAAATCATTCCAAGGAAATCGGAATTACAAGCTCTGTTAGCTAGAGACAAGCTTCTTCTAGTTATCTACCAGTGCTCCTTGCGGGCAGAGACCCAATCGTTGGTGCCCGGCAAAGATAACAACCTTATCCCATCTCTAATGTTGAGTTTTCTTATACCAGAAACAGGCCGCCCATGGAGAGAAATGGTTCCGTACCCGATGGGCTCAGGCGCAATCGGGACAACAAAGACAGCCCTGGCCCAGCTCTGCTGTCTCAAGCCTTCCTATACAGGAAACATGCTCGCAGAGAGAAAGGGTTCAGTACCTGATGTGCTCAAGCACAAATGGGACACGGTCGTTCAGTTCGAGAACATGCGTTGCTTCAAAACGCGTGGTGAGACTCAGACTTGAACGAGGGGTTCACAATGTAGGTGAACGACACCTCGACTAAGAAGACGAAAGAGCCCAGGTCCAGTTTTTCTGTCGAATTCTTCCTTAACCAGAACCAGGCTTGTGGATGAGAAAATGTTCAGTACCCGATGGACACAGGCACAGAATGTCAGTTCACTGACTGTGGAACACCTCGTGTGAGATAGACACGAATGACAATCTTCTCAGCAAAGAGTCATTACACAACTTCGCACCTTTTGGCAGATAGGCAGGCTGTCACAGGCTAGGGAAGCCCATTACCCAAATTTTTGGTATGGAAAAAATGAATGTGCTGGGCCTCGTATGTTCGGGCCACGGATTGAACCAACCGAGGTGCAAATAAAAAAGTTCAGCTGCAGAACTAGCAGTACAACGTACTTCACGTCCCCGGCAGAAATAACATGATTTATTTGTTGTGGTTATAAGAGAGCAAACACAGAAGACTGTATACTTAGAACTGTAAGGTCATATCTATGTATCTACTACAGAATATATAATTAGATTATGTTTACATTTTTATGTACATGATGTTTTGACTGACAAAATGGACTAATGGTTACCTCTTCCTCAGATTTTGTTCCAACAAGTTTAGCAATGCTTGAGATATTATGAGAATCATATCTGCAAAGAAAGAACAAGAACATATATTTCAAAGGCAAAATTTAGCATGCTTCAACTCAAAGAATTATCCCTGCATACAGGAAAGGTCTGTAGGCTTCACCAATGGCCAATCAGACCAACCTTCACACAACAGTAAATCTCTAGTAGCTGACATGCATATATAGTGAAGTTTTTCTTTTGTGGAGGTCCCACAGCACTTTATATTTTTATCCTTCCAAGAAGTTTCTTCTCAAAGCATTGCACACAGCTGAGAGTTGGAGTCTTATTGGTACGAAATAGAGATTTAGGGAAACCAATCACATTGCAGAATAGGATATAAGAGCTCTATTGCTCATATTTCCTAGGGATATAAAGAACCAAACACAAGCAGAACCCTTTGGCCATCTGATACAACAATGACGACAAGCTCTTTGAGCCTACCTCAGGGGTTGAAAACAATAGTTCAGTGAAACAATCCATATCAGTCTATGACGGACAGCAGAATGAGGAAAAATAAATAAAGGTACATCATTACATCATCTCAAACCTTTATCAGGAAGTAACTTAATAAAAGCACGCTGAAGTTATGTGGATCTTACCTGGCAAATCAGCATGCTACATTACACTTGTATATACTTCTATTATATCTGTGTTTGCTCTGAAACTCCTGTAGGTTAGCAGGATGTAATCTGGAGAACTGAATGCATTGTGTAACAGTTTACAGCTTTGCTACAATATCTGCACTTTTCGGCTTGACACATCCAAATTCAACATTACTTCTAGTAGATGATATGACTATATAGTGAGGCTTGTCTTCCATTGAAAATCCCCCCAACATTCATCTTTAGTTATATGTTTCATGTTGTGTTTGATGTGGCCCTTCCATGGGTTAAATGCGTGTCTTACCTCAATTTCTCACTTCCCAGCAATATAATGCCATGGCATGGGTTAAAGGGCATGAGCCCATGCACTGCTGGATCAGCAACCAACCTCAATTTCTTGCTTTTGGCTTCTATCAAATAATACCCATAGATGATGAAACGATGCAGACCAGTGGACATTGTATCATTGTCCTTTTGTGGCAGACTCCTAATACTAAGTCCTTAGCATACTTCCAACAAACTTGATTGTTTGTGTGTGCATCTTGTATGAGGATAAATATAACTTTAAGAATAGTCCAGTCTAGTGGGTCATACCAGGAAGTAAGATGATAGAGTTATATGCATGTCACTTGTCTGATATATGTCAGAGGGTAGCCGACAAATCGGGGAGTCCAATATGATGGTCAAATCTGGACAAATGCATTCTGTGATTATTGGATTTAAAGCTGTTCTGTCTGGTACTGTAGCGATGAAGCATTCATCAGTCTTATGAAGTTAGTCGTCAGATCATCATCACTACAAACTGGACACGTTCATAGTTGCTCTGATCTCTCTCTGAATGTATTTGCTATCAGTACCGGTCTTCTGCTGGGTGACCATCATTCTTCTGCGCCCTCCAAAAATTTCACTTCTAGTAACACCACATTTCAAACTATGGTCTTTAATCCTGGCCATTGAATAGAAATCATCATCCACACTAGTCTCACTCTCTCGCGCTATATCACTTATGGAGTTCAAAATGTCAGCTCGATCTATTGCCCCATCACCCTGTGCCACATTTGTGCATGATGCCAATTGATCTGTTCTTTCATTACCTTGAAACAGCCACATGTCCCAGCACAAAAATAAATTATATACTTTCATCCTCACCTTTCTCAAGGCCCCAATCCACTGTTCATGAACAAGACCCACTTGTACCCTAATAATAATCATAGAGTCACTCAAATGTCTCTCGTATCTCTACACCAATTCGTCCAGCTTCCCCTGTAGTTCCACAATGCACTCTTCTCGATTTCTGTTCTGCCTATGCACCAGGATGTCATCTTTGTACGACATCGTTCTGTCAGCACCTGTGATTTGATTGCTAGTGATGTATACTGTGTATACATTGAAAAGCACAGGAGATAGAGGCGATCTGTGGCAGACCCAGACTAATTAATAACCATGGGTGTCTATACTCAGTTACCACACTAGAGGACTACTTTCCTGTGCAGCAGGACCCACTGCATGAAAAAAGGATTTACTACAAGATTTAACAGTTCTTGTAGTAGCACGCTGAACTCAGTTGAACTCAAAAACATCCTGCACAAAGATGGCTGCATTCTGCCATGCCTTCTTTCCTGTCTATAAAATGCAGGAAAAGAAGGTAGAATATTAATGCTGGCAAAGTGTTGCTGATTCTGGTCACGTGATCATTAAAAATTATATAGTACCTCACCGCTAAATAAGTGCATAGCAATGGGTAGTGTGCACCACCGACTGCTGTATACAGAAAAACATTCTGGTGACGGGAGCTGCCAACAGCATGCTAAAGAATAAACTAACCTATTGTGTCAATAAATGCACGAATTGGGAGTGAGGATGGGTGTGGCCCGTAGAGAACCCCTGACAAAGATTTCAAAAAGAGCAGTGAACCATCAGCCGGTATACCCTGAGAGATTTACTGAAGCGGAGATCTGAGTACCTATGGACTTGTCCGGTGTGCGAAGAGGATAATCAACATACCTAATACCCGTGTCAATAAAATGATTAAAACTCAATTTTCATGGTGACCTAAATCTATTACCGCAGGTCAGGAAAAACCATACAGATATATAGAGCTATATGATTACCTCTTTAACGCTTCAAGCAGACGGGACTTTTCAATTATAGACCACTTCCGTTCTATCTTAAAGTTGCTTTTCCATGTAGGTGCTCGCCGACTTGCTCGCTTCTGTATTACTGCTCGTTCTTGGACACTGCATCGTTGCTTTGATTTTACAATGGGGTTACATTCCTCATCACTTCCTTCTTCTTTCATCATGTTAAATATCGTTTTTGTTGAAATTTCTGAAAGACAAATATACAGCATAAAGATGGTGCAACTGAAATGAAAGAGAATGTTTATTCTTCTCAACGAAAGTTGGTAGCACAGCCTATTTAATATTTAGGATGTATTGATCAACATATGTTAATCTAAATAGGATTAATATTAGAGACAGAAGTTGTATAGATATTCTAGGAATAGCAGAGATGAGATGGAAAGATGCTAATTACATACAAAAGGAAGAATTTAGCTTTAAACATTCAGTCAGAGGTTACCATGAACCGGGGGGGGGGGGGGGGAAGAGGAGAGAAAGGAATATTGATCAAGAAAGAACTAGAAAAATATGTCAGCAGGTACTGGACATACAATGATAGAATTATAATGCTAAAGATAAAAGCAGAACCTTTTGATCTAGCAATTGTACAGACATATGCACTAACTACACACCACACAGAAAAATAAATAGAAATCTAGTTCAAAGATCTACAACAACTACTCAAGCTAGTAAGATGCAAAATTAGGGAAAGGAATACACAAGTACATTGTAGGACAATTTGGAATAGGGACAAGAAACAATAGAGTATTTTATTTATTTAGACGTATACAGTTCTGTGAGGAGAATAACATGACACAGGCAATACATTCTTTGAACATGAAAATTCTATGCATTGAAAAAGTCCTGGAGACAGAAAGTGGAACCAGATAGAATTTAATGTGATCAACAACAGATTTAGAACTAGTGTAAAGAATATTAAAACATACCCAGGAGCTGATATCAACTCTGAACACAATCCATTGTTGTACAAAATTCATGTAAAACTTAAAAAAACAAAACGTAGAAGAAAGCAAGATTCCATTGGTAAACACATCAACATGGAAGCAATCAGTTATATAGCAAAAATATCTTGTAGAAGTAAAGAACAGATACGAACATCTAATGATATGCATGAAACAATACAGAAGGTAGAATCCAGAAGAGAAAATAGCCAATAAATGAGATAACCTAAAGAAAATGTACCAATAAGAGAATCCAAAAACAAACATGGATGTCAGATGAAATAACAGATAAATGTCAGAAAGAAAGCTAGAAATACCCCAAAATATTCACTTATCAATCAATCAATAAACCCTTCAGGGTCGTAGGGGTACCACATTGGATGCCTCAGCACACAGAGTCCTCCACCGAATTCTATCCTCAGCGATGCGGATGAGTGTGGAAATATCTTGCTGGTAAGTTTAAGAGCTTTGTTCTTTATTCTCTGTGTGTGATTATCCATTGTAGTATTTCAGTGGGCAAAAGGTTTAGCTAGTGGTGCCCATCTCCTCTCAAGCTGTCCTTATGATGTGATTACAGGATGTGTTTTCTCTCTATCTGCATTGCACTTTGCTGATGTTGACACTACATCACATTTGAACTTTGCGCTGGGCGCATCACTACCATTTCACTAGGTCACAACCTTACTTCGTACGCATCCACATAAAGACTTCTAAACTTGATAATACCTTCACTATGTTGTTATCTTTTAATCCATTAACGAAGTAACCTTCAAGATATTATCCGGAACATTTACATATTTTCCACTGCACATTAATTCACTGAATATAATACATAAAATAGATCCCTGCTTCACAGAATGAAAACACAAAGCCATATTGTTGTGATGACGTAATTCACTTATAATAGACATAGAAAAACGTAATGTGTAGAACAGCGAAAAACAATGACTAGAAACAAATTGCAGAGAAGTAGATGGCAATACAAGAGAAGACTTAAGAAATGCACAATGAAATAAGACAAATCACAAATAAGAAAAGTCCTGTAAATGGGGATGGTTGGGGGTCCCTAAAGATAAGAGAGGAAAAATTATATTTGATAAGACAAAAGTACTGTTAAGATGGCCAGAATATATCTATCTATCTATCTATTCGCTAAACCTTTTGTTGTCTTTCAGCATCAGAAGATTTTTCTGGAGATGGCCTTCATGTGTGCTGAGTATATTGTGGAGTTTGTCACCTCTTTTATTTCGATGGTCCATCGTTTTTGTAGTTGGCCTCTAGGTCTGCCTTCACTGTACCTGTGTAGCATAGCTTACTATGGTATGCTGTCTGATGGTAGTCTGCTGATGTGTGCAAACCATTTCATCTGTTGTCTCTTAATATATTCCAAGATTAGAATGGTACCGTTTCTTTGTCTAATATCTTCATTTCTCACCCTGTCTCTTAGCGATATTCCTAGGATTCTGCGCAAGCATGCCATTTCAGCTGTCACAAGTTTACATTTATTTTGTGCTGTCTTTGTCCATCATTTTGAATAGTGCTATTTTGGTGTTTAAATCTACATTTTTGTTTCTGAAGATTGGTATCATTTGTCCTAGGGTGTAATATGCTTTACTGCATCTATTGTGTATTTTGTTGCTCTTGCTGTCTGTTGTTATATTTCTTTCTAGGCATGTAAATTCTGTCACATGTTTAAGTCTGTTGTTTTCAATATATATATCTTTGTGTGTGTGTGTGTGTGTGTGTGCGTGCATGTTTTTTCTTCTGTTCTTTCTGTTCTTCCTATCTTCATTACTTCGGTCTTCTCTATATTTATCTTCATGTTAAAGGTTTGATATGTTTGATGATGTAAACTGTCTATTTGTCTTTGTAGTTGCTCTTCAGATGCTACTAGTGCTTGGTCGTCTGCAAATAGCAATTCGTTTAAGCTATCCTTCAAATTGTTTCCTTCCGTTGTCTTTGCAAGTGTGATCTATGTATGTTATGAACAATAGGGGGATAGTACACATCCCTGTCTCACTCCTGATTAAATGTGAAAATTATCCGATGTACATGTGCTCGTTCATACTGCGCATTGACTACTGGCATATATGCTCTGACATAGGCTTAGATGTTGGGGCACTCCTATGTCTAGTGTTATCCACATTTGTGCTCTATCCACTCTGTAAAAAGCTTTCTCTTGATCCACGAAAGCCAGATATAAGTCTTGATTATGTTCTGTTGCTCATATTTGATGACCAATGGGGAAAAAAGATACTGGTACAATACAAAACCATAATGGACTAGCAATACTGAAATCATAAGTAGAAAATACAATAAAAACAATACAGCGTGGAAAGGCTGCAGGTGCTGACAACATAATGGCAGACATAATAAAAACTCTGGATGAATTTGATGCGTAAACTATCACAGAATTTTGCAATGACATATATGAAACAGGCCTATGCCAAAAAACTTATTGCAAAATCATCAGTATTCATACCACTGCCTAAATGAAGCACATGGCTGTGAAATGTACAGAATACAGAACAATATATTTGATGAGCCACATAACCAAAATACTACTCAAGATATTACATGAAAGAATCAAAACCAACATCAAAGTTGGTGAAAGTTTAGCTTTAGGAAAACAAAGGAACTAGAGAAACTACACTTAGTATCTGACTAGTGACATATAAATACATAGAAGTCCAAAAAAGTATCTATAATAATGCTTCATTGACTACAGGAAAGGCCTTCGACAGAGACAATATGAAAAATTAATTGAATGTCTTCAACTTCAAGAAATAGGCATTGATTAATGATAGGAAAGACAAAGACATCAGACTGATTAGAATATTGGAACAAGCTGCACCAATAAGACATAAAAAAAGAGGATGTATTTTATCACCCAGACTATTTAACATCTACACAGAGAATATTTTTAAACATGTAGAAGGAATGTCAATTCTGCAATTTTTAGCCAAGGGCTATCTATTTATTATTTTAATTTTGTAATTATGTAGCATTATTTATTAAGTGTGAATATTTTGTCCGTGCAAGTCAGCTTCTGCAAGGCCTTAAGTAAGAAAAGACCGGTTTAGAAATGATATTAAAAGACATAAATTTTGGTATCAACTTACACGATTACAAGTAATGTCTTTTTTATGATTTCCCTTAACCTTCACCGCGCCGTTGTTAAATCTGTTTGACAAAAAAAAGATGGCTGCTGTTTACCGTTGTCAAGTGCACTCCCTCAATGAGACATTGTGCCAAATAGGCTTACAACAGCCAAATCACAGCATGTATGTAGTTCAGGGCATGCGCAATCGAAGCCGGTACCAGTTCACGTCCGCCCTGTCTATTTTATATAATTTATAGTAGCGTCCAGACATTGTTCCATCGCATTTTCCGACAGCAACCTAGGCCTACAATGGATACAATTTATTTTGCGTTCGTAATGGATCCCGATTCGGATGAGGAGGTAAGTGTGCCGTTAACAGATGCAGATATCGCTCCAATAGATGATGTGTTGTTAGATAGAGATAATAGTGATACTGATTCAGTTCGCAGCGTGGCCGATGACGACATATTGGAAGAAGAAATTGTTGTAAATTCTAGTATTCCTTCGGGGTATAGCCATGATTGGCTTAGCAACTTCGATGAAGTTGTTGGACCTATAGGCTTAGCTGATGACATTAGTGCGGTAGACGTGTTTCGTCTGTTTATTACAGATGATATTGTGAACATGTTGGTAACTGAAACTAATCGTTACGCTAAGCAGGTTAGTGATTCGAAGGGACAGGCCGCCGGCAATGCATCTCGTGTGAAGATGTGGAAGGAAGTCACAGCTGATGAGATGACAGCTTTTGTTGCTTTGGTGCTCTTGATGGGACTGACCAAACGTTCCTCCTTTGAATTGTATTGGTCTAATGATGGTCTCATCAAGATGCATGGGTTCAGGAATATCATGAGTAGGAATAGATTTTTAGCTATTCTTTCATTCCTGCACCTTGTAGACAACACAACAGCTGTTGCACGAGGGCAACCGGGTCACAGCAAGGCGTTCAAGATACAGGGGTTTGTTGACAAACTTATTCCTCTGTTCCAACAGTATTATGGCCTCTCCAAAGAAATCAGTATCGATGAAAGCATGATTGGCAATAGGACCAACACACCATATTGCTATAAATCCTAAACGGTTGTCCAGTGGCAAGCCTGCGCTTCCTGACTGTGTAGTCTGTTCAGATCGGTCAAAGAAGCGTCACCAGACTCAGTACGTGTGCGCAGCATGTCAGGTCACTCTGTGCCCCAACCCCTGCTTCCATAGATACCACACATTGGTACATTTCAAAATTGATTGTTCCTCTGAGCTGCACAGCATGTAGGAGAGCAGCACAGCCTGTAGGTTTACTCCAGAGCTGCATGGCCAGTGGGTAAGTCATTTGTGTTGTTTGTTTTTATGTAATTTTAAAATAAAAATTGTCTTCACCTCTTGCGCAAACCTCGGGTAGGATACATAAAAAAAAACCAATTACACACCCATTTGTAGTATTCAATTCTGCATTTAAATCTGTTGAAATTATTTTAAAAGCTCTAATAACAAAAATGTTATTGAGTTTTCCGAACACCCATGTCTTGTTGTTTCTGTTGGTTTTTTGCGCAAAAAAGGTGTTCACTTCCTGCGCAAACCCCGGGTATGTTACATAAAAATTTTAAAAATATACATACATTTGCGGTATTCAATTCTGCATTTGCACGGACAATTTTTTTTTTTTTTATCACGAATAACAAAAAAGTTATTGCATTTCCGTAACGACATCCTAATTGTGATGGGGGATTTGAATGCAAAAGTTGGCGATAACAACGAAGGAGTAAAAGAACACATGGGAACACATGGATTAGGAAATATAAATCAAAACGGAGAGAGGCTTATAGAAACTTGTGTAATGACCAACCTTGTTTTAGCAAGTACACTATTCAAACATAAAGATATACACAAAACCACTTGGAATTCTCCAGACAAAGTAACGAAAAATCAGATAGACCATATATGCATCAATAGAAAACACCGCACCACGATCCAAGATGTTAGAGCATACAGAGGCGCAGACGTGGGCAGTGATCATAACTTATGTATTGCCAAACTAAAAGTGAAACTAAAAAGGATCACTAA
This sequence comes from Meghimatium bilineatum, assembly GCA_034231615.1. Taxonomy (NCBI): domain Eukaryota; kingdom Metazoa; phylum Mollusca; class Gastropoda; order Stylommatophora; family Philomycidae; genus Meghimatium; species Meghimatium bilineatum. The sequence continues at coordinate 59,272,202 of CM067304.1, forward strand.
AGCTGAAAAACATAGAAAAATAGATTCTAATCGCCTGTTAGAACAAAACATTCAAAACGCATACAAGCTGGAATTGCAAAATCGTTTCTCCGCTTTGCAAAATCTTTCCACTGACAATTCTGAAGATCTCATAGATAATAGAACTACATCTTGGGACAACATCAAAAATGCTATGAAAGAAGCCGCCGTTTCAGTTGTGGGTTATACTACTAGTGAGAAAAAGAAATTCTTAAGCGAGACAACATGGAATAAAATCAAATTAAGAAAAGTGGTTAAATTACAACTTTTATCTACTAAAGAACCAGTAAAATATGACATAATTAGAGGGAATTATAATGTGATGGACAAAGAAATAAAAAAGAGCGCACGACAGGACAAAAGAACACATATAAACGAATTATCATTAAAAGCAGAAAATGCCGCAAAGAATGGAAACAGCAAAACATTACATCATATAATCAAGCAATTATGTAACACAACAGTCACAACAAACAACGTACCCATCAAAGATAAAAACGGAGAACTATTATCAACTACCCACGACCAAACAAAGAGGTGGGCAGAACACTTTAATGAACTATTAAATAGACCTCAACCAACAGCTACTCCAGATTTTGTCAATGACACACAAATGACAACCATGCCAGTATCATGTGAAATTTTCTCTATCACCGAATTAAAATATGCTATCCATAAACTAAGAAATAACAAAGCCGCTGGCGTTGACGAAATAACAAGTGAGATGCTTAAAGCTTCTGATGATAACACATTACAAAACTTGCTGTCTCTTATGAATGATGTCTGGTGCAATGAAAATCCACCTCAACAATGGAAAGACGGTATCATCGTCAAACTCCCTAAGAAAGGCGACCCCTCAGACTGCAACAACTGGCGGGGTATCACCCTATTATCAGTCATAGGCAAGGTCTTCCTAAGCATCATATTGGAAAGATTAAAGAATGCTGTTGATAAACTACTCAGAGAAGAACAAGCAGGCTTTAGATCAGCTCGCTCCTGCACAGACAACATATTTTCTCTTCGCATCATCATTGAAGAATCACTCGAATTTCAATCCCCGCTCATAATCAACTTTGTTGACTTTGAAAAAGCATTTGATAGTCTTCATCGGCCTACGTTATGGAATATTCTACAGCAATACGGTTTTCCTACTAAAATAATCAATGTTATAAAGGCATTCTACACCAACTCACATTGCTGTGTTCAAACAAACACTGAGAAGTCAGAATGGTTCCAAGTTGTTACGGGCGTTAAACAGGGATGCATCATGTCCCCATTACTTTTCTGCGTCGCTATTGATTGGGTCATGAGAAAGAGCACTGAAAATGAGCTGACAGGAATAAAATGGATTAATAATACCGTTCTCGAAGATCTTGACTACGCAGATGACCTAGCCCTTTTGAGCGCAAACCACACAGATGCTCAATCTAAGCTTGACAATCTCCAACACTACTCAAATCAGATAGGGTTGAAAATCAACACATCAAAAACTCATATACTAGATTTTACGAGATCCAACGACAACATAGAAATTCGAAATGTTCCATTATTAAAAGTCAACAATTTTACATATTTAGGCACCAATCTAGCATTGGATGGAGACTCATCAAAAGAAATTTTACACCGTATTGCCCTTGCAGCGGGTGCTTTCAATAAACTACGCAACATATGGACGTCAAACACACTAAGAAACACCACAAAACTCAAGTTATTTAACTCCAACATCATCCCTATTCTATCATATGGGTGCGAAAGTTGGAAAGCCACAAAAGCCACAGATAAAAGACTCGACTCCTTTGAAAACAAATGCCTACGTACCATTCTGAACGTTAAGTGGAGTGACTTTAAATCTAACACTACTATAAGAGAGGAAAGCAAACAAACCTATATATCTTCCTTCATTAGACAAAGGCGTTGGACTTACATCGGCCATGTTCTCAGAATAAACAGCCTAAGAATTCCCCAGCAATCACTATATTGGGTGCCACCTGGAGTAAGAAGAAGAGGGAGACCTAGAGAAACTCTACGAAGAACCATTAATAGAGAAGGCATGTCAATGAACCTAAACAACACGCAACAATTGAAAGACCTGGCAACACAAAGACAGAAATGGAAAGCTATGGTTTCTGCCCTATGCGCCGCCTATGGCCCTGGAGGAACATAACATAACATTTCCGTAACACCAACCAGAAAAGATGAAAATTCTCAAAAAAGAATCCGGTGGCAGGAAGAGGTTTTGTATTTTTTAATCCGGCTTGCTAAAGGTTAAACTGTAGCTTCTGTTCAAGCCTACTGCATTAGAAAAAAATAAACCCAACTTACAGAACGTGATGAATGTTTACAATCGTACATACATCTATGATACATAGCCAGGATTGTCACACATTTTCGGTTAAAAAAAATGGAATGACCCCTCCAAAAAATAGCAAAATAATAAAATTATGTATAAACTTCCCAGAATGTAATGAAAGATTCACAAAAGCACGTTGATTGCACATTTTTATTCCAATTTAAAAAAAACTTTCGTTACTGCATGTTTTTTTTCCTGTAAAGGAGTGCAGGAAGGCTTTCTATGGTCTGTGAAAATAAAGGCCGCATTGCCATAGCAGACGCCGCGACATGTACAGGAGTAATTTTGATTGTACCTCCGAAAGAAAAAGTCCTGTCCCAACCTTAGATTGAATAGTCAAGCAAAATGAATTAAACAGGTTACTAAAACACTTACCTTGCCTATTAATAAAAATATATTAAAAAAGTATATATAAAAAACATAGAATAAAACTAAACAGGACAATTCTCCACGTATCGGCTCAAATTGAAACTTTTTCAAGAGACAAACAACAGAAAACAACAAAATAAAAAACAAAATAGATGACTAGATTTCATCAAGCCCCGTCTTAGATTGAACCCGGGACCAATAGGGTATTCCATAATTTATTCCAATATTTGCAGAAAAACACATCCGACCACTAGATAAAGAACCCCCCCCCCCCCTTTTGTTGGGTGTTGGAGGGGGGGGGGGTGGGGGGAGGAGTGTTAGGTAGTTGCTTATCCTGGTCTTTGAGACAATACATTCATAAATCTCTCTAGGGTAGTGGTTAAGTTGTTCGTCTTGTATTCATGGGTTAGAATCTGTCTTGTGTACAAGGTAGATTTATTTCGGAGTTTCCTGTGGATTATCGCTGGATAACTGAGAAGCTTGAACACTTAATAACCACTGGAAAGATCAAGGGGGGGAAGAGATAGGGGACGGCAAAGAGAAAAGTTACTAGATGTACTTATATTGTGGCATGGTAGAAGCTCACCAACGGAGCTTATTGACAACACAAGAGACAGAGAGTCGTGGAGAAACATGATCGCCTACGCCATTCGGCATGGAACTTGATTGATTGATTGAATATGAGAATCAGTCCGATAGGAGCAGTTTTTAAAAAGGGTCATTCTCACCTAGGTACTTATTCGTAGCCAAATCCGTGTTTAGTAATCTTTGGTGATAGAAGTCTATCTTTCGTGAAACATGTGGACAATGTCATTCAGAAAGCTAGGAAGGGTGTCAGTGCAGCCAAAATCATGGCATCTGCACATACGCCGCACCGAACCCTTTTTCAGATGATGCAGACAGTGTTATTATCTGTGTTGGACTATGGTTTAGGTTTACTGACACTGTCGCGAACACAGGTGGAGAGAGTTCAAAACGAGGCCATGAGAGCTGGCCAAGGATGCACAAGAGATACACCTATCGCGGCCATGAGGTTTCTCCTAAATTTACCGAGCATCAAAGCATGACAAAAAAATAGTTCAGGTAAAAGAATACTTCAAGGTCACCAAAAGTTATCATCAATTCTTCCACAAATCTCTGGACAACACAAAAGGAAGGCGTATCAATAGAAAAAGGTCATGGATTGCAGAAGATACCCTACTAAGAGTTTGTGAGCTGGAGGAAGTGGGATGAGACTGTAAATGGGTGACATTTGGCAAAGATAGAAAGTTATTGACAATAGTTGTGATACAGATGGGAAGAGCGTGCCGTGACTGGGCTACCACCAGAACAGAGGGAATGATCCAAGAACTCATGCTGCAGCTACACGATACAATAATTTACACAACGGAGCAGTAACACAAGAAAAAACAACAGGTGTGGTTGGGGTTTCGTGGCCTACCAAAATGATAAGAAATTAGCTGATAAGTCAGCTGCGTACCCGACTACAACATCGAGTATGATAATGGAAATAGAAGCGGTGACAGCAGCTCTCACTTGACTGGCGATGCAACCACCAATAGTGGTTATATCGTGATAAATCGGATCCTCAAAGTATGATGCGCAAGATAGAAAAGTGTATGATCAGAATTGAATGGATCATTGTTTTCAACAACGCGCAGAGCGTTACATGGATCTGATGATGATGATGTTCGTCCGTCGTGATCGACGATGACCAAAAACTCAACCATAATAATAATAACAATAAATAATAAAATAATAAAGTTAATAGTGCGTTTTTAAATGACTAGCAAGTCCAATGCGCGCACAAAATGTTCTTTTACAGAATTGACAACAATAGAAAGTATCTGTGTGAGGTTGAGATGTTTTTTCTTTTCTACGTGTCCGCTTCTGTCTTGCAGTTTCTTGTCTGAGTTCTTCTGCCGCTAGTGCTCCCGTTCTAATGCTGTAACGCCATGATGTTCTATTCTGAGCGAGGCTCTCCCAAGCGCCTACGTCAATGTTAAGATGTTTCAAGGATGACTTGATCTACTACATGGATCTACATGGATCTACTATTCAGGTCATGCTGGGGTCAGGGGAAACGAAAGAGCCAAAGTGTTGGCTGGTAAAACCTTGGGGAACGGCACCGAGATAAGAAGATATGTTATGTTATGTTCCTCCAGGGCCATAGGCGGCGCATAGGGCAGAAACCATAGCTTTCCATTTCTGTCTTTGTGTTGCCAGGTCTTTCAATTGTTGCGTGCTGTTTAGGTTCATTGACATGCCTTCTCTATTAATGGTTCTTCGTAGAGTTTCTCTAGGTCTCCCTCTTCTTCTTACTCCAGGTGGCACCCAATATAGTGACTGCTGGGGAATTCTTAGGCTGTTCATTCTGAGAGCATGGCCAATGTAAGTCCAACACCTTTGTCTAATGAAGGAAGATATATGTTTGTTTGCTTTCCTCTCTTATAGTAGTGTTAGATTTAAAGTCACTCCACTTAACATTCAGAATGGTACGTAGGCATTTGTTTTCAAAGGAGTCGAGTCTCTTATCTGTGGCTTTTCAACTTTCGCACCCATATGATAGAATAGGGATGCTGTTGGAGTTAAACAACTTGAGTTTTGTGGTGTTTCTTAGTGTGTTTGACGTCCAGATGTTGCGAAGTTTATTGAAAGCACCCGCTGCAAGGGCAATACGGTGTAAAATTTCTTCTGATGATTCTCCATCCAATGCTAGATTGGTGCCTAAATATGTAAAATGGTTGACTTCTAATAATGGAACATTTTGAATTTCTATGTTGTCGTTGGATCTCGTAAAATCTAGTATATGAGTTTTTGATGTGTTGATTTAAAACCCTATCTGATTTGAGTAGTGTTGGAGATTGTCAAGCTTAGATTGAGCATCTGTGTGGTTTGCGCTCAAAAGGGACAGATCATCTGCGAGGTCAAGATCTTCGAGAACGGTATTATTAATCCATTTAATTCCCGTCAGCTCATTTTCAGTGCTCTTTCTCATAACCCAATCAATAGCGACGCAGAAAAGTAATGGGAACATGATGCATCGCTGTTTAACGCCCGTAACAACTTGGAACCATTCTGACTTCTCAGTGTTTGTTTGAAGAAGAGATAGGATTAAATTAATTATAGCAGTCATGGATACCCTACAAGAAGACGAGGAGGAGGTCGAACGAGACATTGCACATATTCAGAGAATCGTAGAAATGGGAGAAACTTAGAAGCGATGGGAGAAAGTGCGCCCTCTCCGGAAAGATCAGAAGAACGCTAATCAACAACTGGGACACTGAGCTTATACAATTTTAGATGGCTGATGTAACGGCAAGCAGAACATATATGGGAATGCCATCAGTGCTGTGAAGCTTGTTCCTAATCAAGAATCAAGTACAATTAGTGCTGAAATCTAAACACAATTATCTTCGCCATCTTTTATATTTTTATTGTCAAATATGCTGGACGCACTGGTAAGATAGTTTAAGTGCATTTATGGCGTTTATTATAAATTGTGTTCGTTTATTCGCTTCTCGATAACGGTCTCTATATTGGACAACAATGTTTACACAATTTTACTATTTATTAGTTAGTTAGTCGTTGGATCATCGCCATTGCACTCTGGACAAGTCCATAGGTGCTCAGATATTTCCTTGAGTGTATCCGCCATTACACGTTGACTGACGGCCCCAGTACATCGTTGATTGACCATCATTCTTTCTCGCCCACGAAAACACTCCTTTCTAGCGAAACTACATTTCAAACCAAGCTCCTTTATTCAAGGACAATACGGTGTCATACGCTGGATAACAAATGTACTAATCTGTAGAAAAGTCGCTCTGAGGTGTGGATCCTGGACATCTGAGATCAGAACAATAGCACCTGGTCTGCCACAAGGATCTCCTCTGTCCCCAGTACTGTTTAATGTGAATACATTGAGAATTGCTCAATTGCAAACTCCCAGCAATTGTAGAGTTCTAACATACGCTGACAATATCCTACTATACAACATGGACAGGAACAGAAGAGATATCGCTGACAGTGTACAAAATGGACTAGATCAATTGTCGATATGGTGCAGAGCATACAACGCTGTGATCAATCCCTCGAAAGCAAAGGTCGTCTGGTACTCCTTAAATAATAATCTGGTTAATGACACACTGCCAGCTGTTAGTTGCATGGGCTCATTCATTGAAAGAGAACAGGACCTTAAATATCTTGGGATAATCTTTGATAGTCTCTCATTCAACAAGCACGTCACAAATAGGATTCAGAAGGCTGAAAGAGGGATCAGTGTTATCAGGCTTATGGCGACCTTCGACATGCAGCAATGGGTACTTTTTCTGCTTCTGCAAGTAGTGGTGCTATCTGTAATAGATTATGGCCTCGGCCTACTAACTTTGTCACAGACACAAGTCGATAGATTGGAAAAAGTTCAAAATGAGGCAATGAGAGCGGTACTGGAGTGTACTAGAGATACACCCATCTCTGCTATGAGATTTCTGCTTGATCTCCCCAGCATTAGAGTGCGACATCAAGTAGCACAAGTTAAGTCGCACCTTAAAGTGACAGAATACAATCACCACCCATTACACCATCGTCTAGATGAGTCAAAGGGAAAACGTATTAAGCGTGGCAGATCATGGATGGCAGAGGCTGAAGACACACTGCGAATAGTATGTGAATTGGAAGAAATAGGAAAGGGCAGTGAATGGGTGGAGGTAGACACTGAGAAGAAATCACTGACTAAAGTAATAATACAACTAGATAAAGCGTGTCGAAAATGGACGGCAGTCAGGGCTCAGGATACAGTACAAGAACTCACCCAACTACACTCGAAACCACAAGACATAATTATATACACAGATGGATGTGTTGGCAGAAACACAAATAAAAGCGGTTGGGGTTTTGTTGCCCACAGAAATGGCGTGAAGTTGGTTGAGAAATCTTCAGCATATTCTACTGTCACATCGAGCATGAGGATGGAGATAGAGGAAGTTTCAGCAGCTCTTAATTGGTTGATAACTGATACATCAACACACGCGGTAATACTCACAGACTCTCAAAGCATGTTGCGCAAGATAGAAAAGTTCATGCTAAGAAAAGAATGGTGGGACTTATTGAACAACTCAGTTGTCCAAAGCATTACATGGATATTCTGCCCTGGTCATGCTGGGTCAGAGGAAACGAGAGAGCCGACTTACTGGCAGGCAATGCGGCGATAGACGGCACATTGCTGAGAAGAGATAAAGCAGATTTAATAAAGGCAGTAATAAATTCATTTCGAGATGCAGATGATGTCAATGAGGTTGAGAACGTACACATACAGAGAATGTTAGAAATGGGAGTATTCAGAGGTGAGGGGAGGAAAAGTAAATTTTTTAGAAAGTCCCGAAGATCACACAATCAACACCTGACCGGAACTATGAGTCTACATACACTGGGATGGCTGCTGGAGCGGAGGGCGGAGCACTTATGGGAATGTCCCGCGTGCTGTGAAGCCAGTTTCTAATCAAGAATCAAGTGTCTGGTCACATGGGAGCAATAGAAGTATAATTGGAAGAGATAAGTTCACGGACAGTGAAATACCTTGTACAGGACAGGCATAGTTGGCCTAGGTCCAACCTTCAGCCTACTGTTCTCACACCAGGGCCATCATAACTCTCATGCCTGTCGAAAATTTAGAAAGCTGTCACCCGAATCAAAGGCATACTGAAAATGGATGTCTTATGTCTTTTTGGCACAACTTCAACCCAGAACAACATATTTACACCTTCGGCTAAAATCACACACAAAAATCATGACAGTTAATTGAGAGAGAGCCATCTGTTCTACCACGGAGTTGACAATAAAATATTAATTTTTTTTTTATATTGACTTTCTCCATTTGAATGATGGTTGTCGCCGAAGACGGATGTGTCGGGCCATGGGCGCAAATAAAACGGCGACACAACGCATTTCCATTTTCTGGACTACATCCTATTGGAAATCTAGCAGGACCATGATCCTGCTAGATCCAGTGGGAGTTTGAAAATGAGCGCAGAAGAAGAAGAAGAATGATGGTTGATAGTGTCCACACTTGCCATTAAGCATAGGGGTGGGAGCCTCAATTGTTGTTCCAAGGTCAGATATGTCACCAGACAAATCCAGAGGTATGTCTTTTTGTTAAGGACAATTCGTCTAAAATAATATAAAATATTTACTAGCAGTATAATGAAAAAAGTAATCCACAGTTTTTACTTTTAACATGTAGTTTATTCATACTAAAATGGCAATTATATATTACTATAATTAAAATAAATGAAACAAACAGTACTCTTCCTAATATTTGTAGTAGTGTCTCATTAGTGTGAATGACTAAAGGAGAATGTGATTACTACTGTATGTCTTAATAGTTATACATCATGGAACACACAAACTGGATTTAAGATTTATTACAAAAACCTAAACTATGTATAGAATTCTATACTAATTACCATGAAGAATGCATTGAAACAAACACATCTTGCCAATAATCAATCAAAGATATGCTGAGTAGTATAGGTGATCATGTTTCTCCACAACTCTCTATTTCTTGTTTTGTTAATAAGTTTAGTTGGTGACATTCTCCCATGCCACAATGACAACCCATCCAGTGACTTCACTCTTTGTCTTTCTGTCTCTTCTCTCTTTGATCTTTCTAGAAGTTACTAAATAATCAAAGAACTCAGCACTGCACATTATGCACTGAGAATCAGATGATCACCAGCCCTGATCATTGTCCTGCTATCAGCATGTATGGAGTGGAGTGCCTTTGCTATGAATAGGTGGTTCATTGGGTGTGGTGAAAAGCAACCAAGTGTAAGATGTGATAATTCCCTGGGAGAGCTCATAAACAGCCATGCATGTTACCCGTGCAGAATTGGAGAGTACCCTTGGATGGTGGGGAATGCATAGCTGGCTGCTCCACCCATTCTATAATAGACACTTCTGTCAAGAAGGGTTGCCCGCTAGGGAAGGGAAGCTGTTGCTCATGACTCTAATTCTGCATTTTGTGGAAAGGTAGAAATGCCACAAAACCCTATAGAATTTACCCATTTGAGTAGGGGTCTTCTCAAAGCATTGCACACTGCTTATAAAGGGAGTTTTATGGGTATCAAATAATGCTGTAGAGGAACTTTAAACTACATGAAAGAATACAAGAGCTCAATTGCTTGTAATTCATAGGGATAAATTACATGTATACATGTATGTGTATATATTTAGACATGATTCCTTGTCAAAAACAATACTGAAGAGAACTGTCAAAGGGGAAATAAGCAGAGGAGGGAAAATAAAGGCATGGACAGACAACATCAAGGAATGGACAGGTCAAGATTTTTCCTCACATCCGCATCGTTGAAGACAGAAATCCCTGGAGGACTCTGTGTGCTGAAACATCCAATGTGGTATCCCTATGATCCTGAAAGGTTACGGGTTTATAGATATATAGATAGAGATAAAAAGAAAACTCCTATTGGAGTCATAGGTTGATATGGATTTCTTCAATAAAATTAAAACAGATGCTACGAGTTGAATGGAGCAGATACTGCATATATTTAGTGGTATCAATGATGTCCATTTTTGACCACACAAAGTATATGTCTTTGAGGCTTCAAAGGGATGCTGTAAATTGTGACACATCGTCAGCAGTAAGTGTCATACCTGCTAGCATGAGGAATCATAGATCTCCAAAGTTCTATATTTTCTGTTACTCTCCAATGGTCCCTTTGTCCTGTTATTTGATGGGGTTGCCAACCACATGGCCAGTCCTCCTTAATCTTCTCTTCCAACATGCATGCATGAAGGTCTTTTGTGTAATATTCTTTGCTCCTCTTTTTCATCTCCAGAAAAAACTAAGCAACTATATTTATATTCATTCATTCAGTGTTCCTCGGTTTACAAAGGAAAGCATGAGCACCAGATTACTCCACACTACAAAAAATGGAGCCTCTATGATTTCGGCGGACTTGGACGGCTTTCTGTTTGGGTGTCCTACCCATAAATAGATTGCTGTACTGTGCTCGAGTGTTCTATCTACACTAAACCTTCACACCTAACTATCTTTTATCTGGTTATGCCTTGTCTGCAGCTTTCATCCATGTATCCACACCATGAGCTACTGGTCGACTAGCTGCTGATGGTGCGTTTGTGCTTCCTTTTAATTATATTAAAAAACTATCACAAGGCAAATAATAATAATTGATCCCTTATTTAAATAAGAGCATAGGGCTATGTGTACAGAAAAAATGCTATAAAGAACCTTGTATTTACATATATAAAGACAAATTCTACATCATTAGTGAATAAATATATTCAGTAATACAAACTAATTTAAAGAAACCATGCAGAACATGATGTGGCAACAGAAAGGCCTTCATCACACAAGGCAATCAAAATCTCCTTGCAACTTTCTAATGGGAAAGATGCAGTACTCACAGTTTTTAATAAATAATATGTGGTTGCACACACAAAAAATAATATTGAGGAACATCATATTATAGTTAATATTTACTAGTTTAAGTCATTGGCTACTGAATTGAAATACTGTAGCCTTGAATATTCTGTAGCCTTGAATATTCACTAGTTTAAGTCATTGGCTACTGAATTGAAACACATGATGTGGTTTAATTAATTTGTATTTAATTTGCTTCTAGATGGTTAATGAAGAAAGTGAACTGTAGATTTTAAAATTTATAACAGATTTGACAAATGGTTAATTATTGTGAAGACAAATAAAGATGTTATCTGATCAGTCAATAAAATAATATATTTTGATAGTTATTTACAAAAAATAAAAATCGAAAACTTTATATTAAAAAATGGACAAAAAAGATGTTGCAGTTCTCTTGAAAGCTGAAGGTAGATATATAACTTCGATTGACATTTCTCATACAAAGTTGTGCTCTTGACACATGGGATATATTTAAACCTTTAAATCTACAATACAAGAGTTAGGTATAATGCAAGTAATTGCTCTGTTGGATTTAAATAACTAATGTGACCAAACGAGAAAAAAATAATTATACACACACAAATCATATGTGCTCAATAATATATATAGAAAATAGGGCTTGAATAGGGCTGATTAGCCATCTACAAACTATTACGCATGGTCAAAATTATAAATGAATTTTCAAAAGTGGATGTAAAAAATGGTCATCATCATTTGTGATGGACGAACACACATATAGAAAATATAAGGAAAAATGACATCACATACTACACATTAAAAAATTATAAATAACTTGCAAAACTGATATTGTAACACATCAAAATCATGTTAGAAGTGTAATATTTCATGTTGATATATTACACTTTCGATCCGAAAACTATCCTTATGTTGACATAAATACCGAAAGTGATAGAACAAAACACAAAAATTGATTGTTGATTTAAAGACAATCTATCTAAGAAGATGATATCTTTACATCAATTTAAAGACGATAAAGAAGATTTAAAGTATGAGTTAATAAGACATGAATAAATAATAATACATAGGTGTCAACTAGTAGGTCTACAAATTTTCCATATTGATACAAATTTCAGCCCAATTAAAAAAAACCCACACAAGGTGTTTTTTTTAATTACAAAAAAATCATTTGTCATTTGGTGTTATATCTTCAGTAATTACTACTAATGTGAATGTTTTGTATGTATCAAGGGGGTGGGGAAGAGAAACCAACCTTTCTTTTTATTTTTTTTGGTGCTAAATAATGATGTTTTTACAGAAATACGGAAATAAATGTTAAAATTATGAATTTATGGAAAAATAAGTTGACAGCTATGTTAACATTACAATTAATAAATATATTTAAAAGTAAAATTTTGGAGAGAAAGTATGACATTAAATAAACAATCTTTTCACTCATGTGTTGCTAGATCCCCAAAGGGTAGCAAAGAATAGCAACAGTGTTTTCCTTTCATACTTGTTGTAAGAAGGCGATAAGAAGGTTTTGGGGTGGAGATGACTTCCTATCCCAGAGAGGATCAAAGTGACCCAGAAACCATGCTGAATTTAGATGTGTCAGATCATAATGGGTGTAAAACCCAGACACAAAACATTCAACTCTCCAGACTATATCCTTCAAATATGCAGGAGTTGGAGGATTAAAACAGAAGAAGAATAAACTTTCAAGGGTTTAGCTTACAAAAATTCAAGTATATTCCATGTAATACACTCTAAAAAATACAACACCCAACAAAAACACAAAATAATGATACTTTTATTATTATTTACATTTACTATTTCTTATAATTTACATTTATATTTATTTATTATATATTTAGTAATAGTAAAATTTTATTACTTATTCTTGCTGTTATCATTTTATATTTGTGTTACAAAGGCCCTCTCTTCTTTTTCAGATATTCTCTGGCATTTTTGTTATAAGATATACATACTAATGCTGCTTTCACCGAAATATAAAGATATGAGACATACAAAATCAGAAATAGTAAAAAAATGTTCTATATAAAAAATATGTTACAACTGGAATATCTTTCTCTTACAAAAATTCTTAAAATATTTGAGCTCTTGTTGTATCCAAGTTTAATTTCACAACAAAGATTTAATGATGTGTGTTTACAAGAGTAGGAAAATACAGTAAATACTATTCTACCAAAATGTGATTAAAATTTATTTTCATGAGATAGAGAGGCTGAGATTAATTATAGTAAACAAACAATTAATCTGTATAGAATAGTTCAGTTCCTGCCATAATTATTTGAGTTCTGCTAGCGATGCTAAATGTCAAGCAAACACAATACTGCAAGAGTATCCAGACTAACAAATATTACCTACTTTCTGGCACGTAAAAAAACCATGAGCTAATGTTGAAGGTAAGCTTGTTCTGTATTTACTAATGAACAACAATCCCATAGATGTTTACAATTTACGGATGTAAAACATGGTCACTTAGTAAATCAGTTTGTGCCAAGAGCCTGAACCCATAGACTGCTGGATCAGCAACCAACCAATACATCAGTCACACAGAGAATTGATGCCTTAGAAATGAGATGCTACAGATGGATTTTGAGAATATCATGGACAGCGAAAAATTATGAATAAAGGAGTGATAAGGACATTAAACATTGAAGAGAGTTGAGAACATTATCACAAAAACTCTGAGGTTCTTTGGCCATATAAAGAGACAACAACAAAATTAATAATGGAATGTAGGGTAGCTGGTGACAAGGGAAGGGGGTGTGCCCAAGATGAAAATGGACAAAAGAAATCTCAAACTGTTTTAAAATTTCCTTGGATGTGCCAGGTCAACTCACCAAGAATTATAAAATGGTGGAGTTGGTTCTTAGACCCACTCTAAGTGGTTTTCCCAAAAGAAAGTAATACATATTTCTTAAACAAATAATAAAAATAGTACCCCGGTAATTAGTTTATTTTTAATAGCTTAAATACCCTCTTACCAAACTCATATTAAGGCCCCCATAGACTTTTTATCACAATTAACAACTCAGTCTCAAGAAACTATATGTATACTCATAGTACAGTTGAAGTGTTGGTTTTGAGAATTTCACCAGAAGAAAAGATGTATGATTGTACAGACAGTAGTCAATTTATTTATTTCCTCACTTAAAAGCAAGGCTGGTGTGACTTCTTCAGGGCATAGAAATAATGGACTGCCCTGCCATTTAAAATCTGCCAAAAGGAAGTCTAATTATTTTCTGGCTGTCATTGAGGCTCCTCTTCTGATTATCTATCAGGGTGGTTTACACAGGCAGATTTTTATTCTCTCAAAGATAATGGAGCAAATGCCCTAAGCTATCACATGGCTGCTAGATAGGTCAGTGCATCAGGATGTCAGGTCACACAAGACTTCCATTAATCCTTGATATTTTATTGGTTTAGAATCAGTCTCTAACATATATTAGGAGCTAACATAACAGGTTAAACTTCATCTTGTTATTGAAATGGTATGCCTCATTACAAGTTCATTCAGTTAAACTCATTTTTAAGTGATAAATACAAGAAAATGTATTTTTACAAATTCGAAAAAAATTGAAACACCTGTGATTTATTTCAGTTATTAACACGCAATTTTACTACATATAATTATATGATTATAAACAGCTGTTGTAGATTCTAAACAGTTGTAAAAAGTTGTTATAGCTTCCATTTTCTACAGCTTTGGAAATAAAGTTGCAATAATGAAGATGTGATCAGCATAGGGCCTATATTTTAAATGCAAGGCATCACTGAGTAATATAATTTTGAACTTGCTAGTGGGTACTTGTCCTCAATCCTTATCCATAGCAGAAAATGTGTTACTCAGTTTTAGTGACCTTCACGGATTTTCTATTTTTATATGGCTAGACAATCCACGGAAATTATTAAAGGGAAGAAAAATTTAATTTTCTTCTTTGTGGAAGTATTTAGAATAAGTACCTACTAATTAATTGAAGTAATAATTCATTGAGTGATGTGCCATTTACAACCCAGCACGGCTGGGAAACAACCACTATCTTGATACATAATACTGTGGACAGAGAGCTGTGGAGAGCCATGACCACATACGCCAGCTGGCATGGCACCTGATGATAAATGTTTATTTCTGAGAATTGTTGCAGAATTTTGCATTCTCTATTTGTTGTTTTGATTAGTTTCTTGAAGGTGAGATAGATTCAACAGAAATCATGTACATTCTATTTACTAACATTAATGGAAATCTAAGTACAGTGGATATAAAACCTACTTTGTCATATGGCTCTATTTCTTGTTCAGCTTTTATTATTAATTTTCAGCTGATATTTCAGTTAAAGACTTACTATCTAATTGTTCTTCTCCTTCTATATCCCCAGCAGCAAATGACTCATCTGTTTCTGTAAAACTTTCTGTAGGATGATGCTCACTGTCTTGTAATGTCTGTGGTTCTTCATTTTCATACATTGGTATTTCTCTGTGTAATCCTAACCCTCCTGGTAATGGAGATGCTTTTGTTGAAACTGCAGTGTATGACAACTGAGATCTGCTTGAATCATCTCCACTCTCTTCTGCATAAGTGTCATTATCATCTCCTTTGTTTTCTTCTTCTTGTTCTCCATCTTCTTCTTGGTCTCTGTCTTCTTCTTGTTCTTGGTCTGAATGCATTAAGGAAGGTAACCTCTGAAGCATCAAGTACGCTCTTGATTTCTTGGATCCATCATCTAACAACCCTGGTGATAAATTATAAAGGTAAAACTAATTAGGCAAGATTGCACTTTCTTTAATATGAAGTTACCCAGTAGTTAACAAAAATGAAATCATTATATTTCCTTCAGAACCAATGTTGTGTGCAGTCTCTTTCAAGATTTAAAGGAACATGTTATTGTTTTTTTGGTCGTTAGCTTATTACACACATTTCCTCCATTCTCAGAGAGTTCCTGCAAAGTCAAGCTTTGTTTGAATTCATTATTCTCAAATTTCAAGAATGCATACTCCCTGATGGCTGAATAATGTTATAATGAACATTCATCCATTATGTACTACATTCAGCACTGGATTTAGACTTGATAAGGCACTACACTTTCCGGAAGTGTGGCATTGGGACAAACAATGCTGCAATATATTTAACTGATTTCAGCCGGAGAGACTTATACAAGTCAGTAAACCGTATGTCTTCTGGCCAGAAAGACTTCTATAATGATGTCATACTCCAATGACATTTATGTTGTTGTTTTCGGTATTTATATCAACATAAGAATGTTTCCAATCGAAAGTGTAATATGTCTACATTACTTCTTGCAATATTTTTATGTGTATTGATATCAATTTTGTTAAGTTTGATAAGTTTTGATACTAGGGGTCTGTGACGTCATTTTCCCTGATATGTTTTATATATATTTTCCAATTTACTTATTTTCGTAAAATAATAACTATTTTATTTGCTTTGGTCTCATTTATTATGAAATCCAATCTGGCAAATGCTTCTAGCATCGTGTTTGCAAATTTACACCATTTTGTAAGAAAAATTAGCTATATTTTCATTTCTTTTTCTTCAGCGTTCATTCTCAAATTCCCACTGGATTTCTCTTTTAACAGGACAATGGTCCTACAAGATTTCCAGTTGGATGTAGTCCAGAGAATGGAAATGCGTTATGTTGCTGTTTTATTTGCGCCAATGGCCCAACACATCCGTCTTCGGCGGGATATTTTCATTTGACTTTCATGTAAAGTTAAGTCTACTGTTTTTGATAGATGTCGAAATTCTGTCTAAATAATAATTTTTTGACACACTATGCATATATATTATACATTCTTGTGTTTGTAATTGGATTATCTACAGAAATGATACAGTTTGAGTGGAATTTATTGATTCAAAAATGCGGTAAGGTCAAATATCATATCTAAAATAATATTTATTTGTCATTTACATATTTTCTTTTCTGTCTAAATTAATTTTTATATATTAACATAATTTTTTTTTCAAAATTATCTTGTGATAATCACATTCTCTGTCCATTTCTGTTTCGAAATATATATATTACATTATAATTTAAATATATTTAGAAGTATTATTTCTTGTTTCCGTGATGCATGTGCACACACAAAAATCGAACAAAATTTAATTACGTTTAAACACTAAAAATATTCCGGCCGGAATCAGTTAAGTATATAAAACAATTGCTCAGGAAAATGGAGGCCCTCAGCTATAGCTTGTGTAGCTTATACGTAAATCCTGCACTGACGACATTTTAATTCAGGTGACATATTCTTTTCAGAATTTAGTATATTCTATGTATGTTCCAAACTCCTCATCATTCTGGATGAGTTGATCTGGCACAGCCAGGAAAATGTTTTAAAAAGCTGAGATGTCTCTTGTCCATTGTCATCTTTGGTAGTCCTTTCCCCTGTTATCAGCAACCATACTTTCCATTATTCATTTTCCTATACTGTTTTGTTTCTTTAATGCCTAAAAGAATCTTAGCTTTCTTGTTATAATATTGTTTAGGAGTCAACCCTCTTAAATGTTTAATGTTTTTATTACATCATGATTAGTCTTTTTCACTGTTCATTGTATTCTCAAAATCCTTCTGTAACATTTAATTTTAAGACAGCAATTCTTTTTGTCACAGATTTGTAAAATATTTTGTGTGTGCATTCATTCTCAAACTCCACCTGATCTCTCTTAAAGCAGGACAATGACCCTACTAGATTTCTAGGCAGGATGTAGTCCAGAGAACAAAAATGTGTTGTGTTGCTGGTTAATTTGCGTCGATGACCAGATATATCCGACTTTGGCATTACTGATTTATTAAGTATCCCTTTTAACATTTGTAAATTGCAACCACAATTTACAACTTGAGTATTCATTCTAATTGTTAAGTTCTTTATTTCTATGCAGTTGCTAAAACTGCCACTCTGACTTATCTGTCATGAAAGCTGGTAAATCCCTAATTTTTATAGTGGCTACTAAGAATATAATAGGACACAAAAACCCTTATGGAGATGCAGAGCTAAATTAAATTGGTTAAATTTGCCAGTGTGTTGTCAACACCCAAAAGGAGAACAAAGAATAGCATCATTGTAACCTTCCATACATATTGTAAGAAATGACTAATGCTGCACCCCATATGATAAAGTGACCACAAAGCTATGTTTAAGTTGAATGTGTCAGGCCAAAATGTAAACCATGATAACATATTTCATTTTCTGGATATATTGCATAGAACTAACTAGCAGGATCTTGAAAAAAATATTCATTATTTTTCTCTTTCCCTTTTCTCTTAGTGAACCTATTTTTCTCTTTCTTCACATAAAACTTATATAAAATATAATTTATGGTTATGGCTATGGTAATTTGCTGAAATCATTGCCCTTTTGGCAAGCCCATAGGTGCTCAGTTTCCCTAGCAGATAATGAAGAAAATCTATAATTTCACTACATATAATTTTAACAAAACAGTCATACCTTGATTAAGAATAAAAGCTGCACGGGATAAAGTCCACTTCTCCACTGGCTTGGGACAATTTACTGTCAGGGACCACACCTCAACTTGTCTGCTCTAATAATTAAATATTGGAATAAATTTAAAACAATGTTCATAAGTATTTCCAAAATTGTAATCATATTATAAAATCTAAAAAGTTTTGATTATAATTTTCCACAACCACTTATGATGAAAATATTTTCCAACTTACTACAGTATCGAGATAAATACTTGTTCCACATTGTACTGGTACCGCAGAAAGTGGATGTATTGGGTCATTGGAGCTAATAAAACGGTGACACAATGCATTTACATTGCCAGGATGAAATTCTGTTTTTTTCAATGTCCAGTTAGCAGTCATATAATTTTTGTCCTAGTTCAGAATCCGTTGACTACGTCTAACTATGCAGTTATTCAAGAATTAAGTTCAGAAGTATGTTTCATATGTCTGCATGGAGATTCCTTTGCTTTGCAACTTGAAGTCTTTAGAATGAATGTGATTATACGTGTGAATTAGTAGTCAGAATCTGACACCTTGCTCACTGACATAAAGCATTTCTACAGGAATCAATAACTACATAAAATCTAGTCACAAATCTACATTCAATATGTCATGAGAGAGACATGGGAACTATCAGCATACATACTCTCCAACATCTGTTGCAATGACTAAGCACCTATTGGTTTTCTGGAGTGTAATGATGTTAGTTCAAACAATAACTCTTGAGACCAACAGTACACCATCATACATAACTCAATACAAGGTAACTGCGTGAAACGTAACAACAATTAGACTTACGTAAAACACAGGTTTATATATCGTCTCAATGGGACACTATAGACTATATCAAAAACTAGTGGGTAATGATGGGCAATGATGAGCACACAAGAAATCATAAAAATTACAATACACAAATCATATTCAACGTTTCAACCAAAAGGTCTTTATCAAGACACAAACAAAACATTAAAAGACGACGAATAGAAAAATTATCACAACGTCCAACGGAAATTGATTCAATTCTGACCACTCTTATGTCTAGTACTGGTTTGGTGTGGTCTTTGTCTTTATTCTTTTTGTTCCGTCATTTACTCATCTTTTTGTTCGTTTCGTTTCCACATATATTTACGTTTTTATGTACTTTCTGACCTTCCGGCATATCCTTTCCATATTTCCGTTGGACGTTGTGATAATTTTTCTATTCGTCGTCTTTTAATGTTTTGTTTGTGTCTTGATAAAGACCTTTTGGTTGAAACGTTGAATATGATTTGTGTATTGTAATTTTTATGATTTCTTGTGTGCTCATCATTGCCCATCATTACCCACTAGTTTTTGATATAGTCTATAGTGTCCCATTGAGACGATATATAAACCTGTGTTTTAAGTAAGTCATACATAACTCTAAGAGACAATCCAACAGGTGTTAACATCACATAAGTCAGTTAACAGTAACAATTATCTACAATGCGAAGCTTATTAAACATACCTTATTAATATAAACAGATAGTTTACATTTGTCAGATGTATAGTTAATATCACTACTTTCATGAGCTGGGTCCTCTTCTTTACCATTTTCCTGATTACTGCTAGCTATTTTCTGACTTGGCACTTTGACAACTGGATTTAGGTAAATACTTTTTAGACAAGTAATGTCTTCACTTCTGAAATAAATAATATATATTAGAAGTACATAGTTTGAAATTATTCATATGATAAGAATATCTTGTCAGTGAGAAGCCAGGGCCTGAAAGAGGAGTAAAGAATAGCATCACTTTTACCTTCTATGACATGAGGAAAATATTAACATCTAAACAAATTACAAACAAGTTAAAAATGAGAATTATAAAATGCTACATCTATTCTATATTAATGTAGAGCCCATGGCTCAGAAACATGGACACTAAATAAACAATTAGAAGACAGAATTGATTCCTTTGAAATGTGGGTATATAGGAGAATAGGGAGAATATCATTTGATATTCAAAAATGGAAAGAGAAGAAAACAAATAAAGAGGTGCTTAAAAACACTTAATATGAAGAAATAATTACTAAGAGAAATAATGATCAGGCAAATAAAATATTTTGGACACATTAAAAGACATGACACTTTATTGAAGGCCTTACTTGAGGGTAAAGTCAAAGGGAGGCGAGCAAGAGGTAGGCAGAGATACAAGTGGGAGAGTAACATCACACGATGGCAGGTAACAGTCTATTAAAGTGCAGCATCAAGGCCAGAGAGAGAGAATGTTGGAGATCCGTTGCAGCCAACCTTTGTTGCGGTTGTTGCGGAGACAGCACTTGATGATGATACCTTCTATGCATGTTGTAAGTTGTGGTAACTAAGGAGGTTATGGGATGGTGTTGGCTGTCCCATCCCATATAGAGTGAAAGTGACTCAGAAGCAATGCTGAATTTGGACAAGTGAGGCAGAAATGTGCAGATATTGCAGCAAAGTTATAAACCATGACCATGATTCAATGAGCTCTGTTCCCACACTACATCCTGTTAATCTGCTGGAGTTTTGAGATAAAATTCAGAAGAATAAGAATATCTTACCTGTGTTTATCTGGCAGGTGTCTGAAAGGAGAACAAAGAATAGCAACAATGTATCTGCCATGCATGTCATAAGAGATGACTAAGAAGGTTTGTGGTGGAGTTGGCTATCCTACCCCATAGGTTAAAGTATCACAAAGTTATGTTGTTGTATCAGGTCAAAAGATACAGGTAAGGCATCCAAGCTGTAAACTATGACACAATACATTCCATTCTCTGGACTACATTCTTCAGAACAGTAGGAGTTTGAAAAGAAATGCAGAAGAAGAATATCTCATTGAAAGTTCATGATGAAGTAATTCTTTTAACTGTGTGCAGGTAGTTCTTGACAGACCATAGCCTTTCTAACATAAGCATAAGCCCTCCTCAGTTGAGTAATTGAGGTGAAACCTAAACTCGAAATAAGTTTGCTGTCACAAATTCATGCCTGTATTAGGGAGGTTTATGGATGGTTTAGGGAAGTGTGGAGCACATGGCCATATGGCTAGAACGCCAGCCTCAGAACCCTGAGATCTCTGGTTCAATCTATGGTTGGGACAAGGATTTTTGTCTTTAAAGATGTGTAATAAAAAATTCTTCCTGTACACGTCACGGCAATAGCTATGGAAGAGCGACAATTATTTCCACAGCCAAAAAAAGCCTCCCAGCACTCCTTAACAGGAAAACATGCAGTAATGAAAGTTGTTTTGAAAGTTTATGGATGTGTGGTTAGTCCCAGAAGGAAGGCATTCTAGTGTGGCTGTATCCCAGGATCATCATGTTCTGTCAGGAGGGCAGCATTTACTTCCTGGCCAACCAGTTCATCATTCTTCTATCGGATTTGAAAGTTAATAAGCAGATAACAGGTTGTTGAGTTGCAAATACGTGTTGTGCACATTACTTCATATTTGTTATTTGAAAAATTTAGATAGTTAATTGCAGCTAACAAAAAATGGTTAGATTCACTGTACTCATCATCTTTATAAATGCTCAGTGTCTTTCTTCTTCTTCTTCAGCATTCATTCTCAAATTCCCGCTGGATTTATCTTGTAACAGGACAATGGTCCTAACAAGATTTCCAGTTCGATGTAATCCAGAGAATGGAAATGTGTTGTGTTGCTGTGTTTTTTGTGCCAATGGCCCAACAAATCCGTCTTTCAGGCTGTGACATTGCTATCAACAGACTTATGACATTGCTATCAACAGGACATGTGACATATAATAATTGTTGTGACATTTCTGAACATTATTCAAATTCTGAATCAATTACTCATCTTTGCTGTGTGGTCTAGAAATTGATATCATTGGAATTAGCTACATCATAATTTAAAAAAATCATAATAGGTTCTCTATTGTATTGGCTACAGAAATAACTAACAGCATGGAAAAACTAGTAATGGAAGGCATGGTTGATTTTTCATTATAGATTGAATTGTTTGTCAACCAACAGAGATCTGGAACTGGCCCTTGTAGTGTAATTGCCTATATACTTAGTGGGAGATCAGTGCACCTATGGATGTGACTTATGTATAATGATGGTGATAATCTGATGACTAACTAGCTATGGTAACAACGGAAAGCATCACCCAAAATGATGTTGGACAAAAGACATTTCAGAGTGTTAAACATGTCTTTGGCTTCAGCAGGTCATTTTGTCTAGAGTCATGATCAATTCCGTGTGTTCATAGAGAAGACTATTGTCACCAGAATAATAATAATAATTTCTAACTCGAAGACTATTGTCACCAGAATAATAATAATAATTTCTAACTCGAAGACTATTGTCACCAGAATAATAATAATAATTTCTAACTCGAAGACTATTGTCACCAGAATAATAATAATAATTTCTAACTCGAAGACTATTGTCACCAGAATAATAATAATAATTTCTAACTCGAAGACTATTGTCACCAGAATAATAATAATAATTTCTAACTCGAAGACTATTGTCACCAGAATAATAATAATAATTTCTAACTCGAAGACTATTGTCACCAGAATAATAATAATAATTTCTAACTCGAAGACTATTGTCACCAGAATAATAATAATAATTTCTAACTCGAAGACTATTGTCACCAGAATAATAATAATAATTTCGAACTCACATTAGAAGGGACAAAACAACACTTCTGAATCAATTATTTATATCATCATCATCAATAAACTTGTAACCCTTCAGGGTCATAGGGATACCACATTGGATGCTTCAGTAGACAGAGTCCTCAAGCAATTTCTATCTTCAGCGATGCAAGAGTGAGTACAAAATCTTGTTCTGTACATTCCTTGATGTTGTCTGTCCATACCTTTATTTGCTTTCTCTGCTTCTTCCCCCTATGACAGTTCCCTGCAGTATTGTTTTTGACAAGGAATCATGCCTGCTTACATGTCCAAACCATGCTAGTTTTTGTCATTTCACTATTGAAAGCAATGGTTCTCATACACCTGCATACATCGCTACTTTATTATTATTTATATAGACACATAAAGATAACTGTTGGGAAATTTCTACAATTTATTTATAAGACATTTTACTAGAAAGACATACATACTCTGAATCCTGCAAACTGTTAGTCTTGTAATCCCACAATGCATTCTCCAAGAATATATCAGTGGCAATGAAACCACTCTCCTCAAGTTCAACTTCATCAACACTTTTCAACACTACGCACTCAAAGTTCACCTAAAAAGGAGATAAAATTGTCCACTATGCAATTTTTAAGGTCATAATGGAAATATCACTATAAAAGAAATCTTCTTTTGTGATGAAAATTACATACGAGGCAGAACAGTATCCGAAACAATACAACCCAAAAGTATGTGGGCCATACCATCCAGGCTGTTACTATGGAAAGCCTGATACACCATTTGGTCAAGTAAAACTTGGAGAATTGGGAAGTTGGTATGAAAAGAGTTAAATTTAGTATTCAAAATGAACACCATTATTCACCAATTGTTGAAATCTATAAATATTCAGGGGTACTACAGTCTATCTATCCATCCATCCATCCATCCATCCATCTATTCATTAAACCCTTTATTACCTTTCAGTGTCAGGGTTAGAAGAGTTCTCTGGAGATGGCTCTCATGTGTGTTGAGTATATTGTGGAATTTGTCGCCTGTTTTATTTCGGTGGTGGACACATAACCCTGATGGACATATGTCTTATACTCATTACAGGAAACATATAGAATTTGTCCATAAATTATTTTTCTATTTGACTTCTATATCCTTCTCTCAATGTCTGTATTAGTGGTAATCTCTCATAACCATACACTATAATAAATAGAACTAGTAGATTATAAATGTTGGAAATCACTGAGCAACTAATGTTACTTTTCCATATCAATGTACAGTTCTTGAACTGAGAGTTATAATTTCAATCATTTATTAAATTATGTTGAAAGTTAAAATTATATTGAGTTATAATATACTAAAAATATATTTTCGGTGTGTTTAAAACCCTATTAAAAGACCTTTTTTTACATGTATAAGGCGTCAAGGATATTATCCCATGGGCAGCTAGATCAGCAACAAACCAAATGTATGAGGTCATTGTCATTTTATTATAAAATTGAGTCTTTACTGGAAAAAAGGTTGGAACCTGGTCTCTACTAGCTTAAAAATTACTAAAATATACATTATTTGTAGTTATACTTAGTGAATTGAAACAACAAAAACAAATCATAAGACATACATCTTCAAGACTGACTCTTGCCAGAATGGCTTTTTCCCATCTCAAAGCAGTTAAGAGAGCCTGTGGATTGACAAGTCCACCGAGCCAAACACTTGTAAGTTTTCCTCTGGCGGCAACTGGTGTTTCTGATAGTTGACCATCTACAATTTTTGGTACCATGCCACAATGCACCCATTTGTTTAGCTGTTTATAACTCTTGTTCAGATCTGAGGGTAAAAAAAAATTAGGCAATGCTCTTCAAACTTATAACATTATTGCAGCTAAACTTTATTAACAAAATGAATTATTTATTGTAAATAGCTTACATTTTGTTAATATATGTTATAAGTAATATAAATCCCCCGAAGATGGTTGTTTCGTGCCATTGGTGCAAATAACACAGTGACACAACACATTTCTATTCTCCAGGTACATCCTGCTGGAAATCTAGTAGGACCATTGTGCTGCTACATGAGAGATTCAGCAGGAGTTTGAGAATGAATGATGAATAATAATATAAATAGGAAGCATTGAGGAGTTAAGAAAAATAACTCAGTATTTAAGTTACAGCTGACAGGCCTTGGTTCAAATCTCATCTACAGCCTTCAGATTAAAAAAAAAATAAAAATATTCAGAAAAGTTTCAGGATCAATTTCAATGAATCCCTTTACTGTAGAAAGGGATAAACTAAGTCAAACCATGGATTTATAGATATGGATCAGTGAGTTGAAGACTGGATGATAGAAACTTGCATTAATTTGTATACAAATGAAGAATAAATACAGATAAAGTACCAGCATATTTTGTTAGTTAGAGATTAAAGCATACATACACAATAGTTGTGCTCAACAATTACTAAGGTCTATAAGGTGGTATAGAACAAAATAAACAGTGTAATAGCCAACCTTCTAGCCAGGAGACAAGATACTGAGTACAAGGCTGGCAGTTAGGATGAACCCAGCTAACTGGCACCTGTTCTTCTTGTAGGCTGTACACTTGTGGCAAAAGTCTCAGAGGAAGAGCCACAGAGCCACCAATCAAATTTACTTGAAGGTCATTTATTTCCTGCTTGATATGACAGAGGACTGTATTCATCCACAGACACTCCTGAAGAAAACATGCAAGTATGGACAACATAAACCATCTTACTACTGATAGTGCACTGGTAGCTTATAATTTAAAATATACAATATACATATCCTCAATGATGTGCACATACATTGCTTTGGGACATGACTCATGGAAAATTGGATTGTGTATTATTTGTTTGTTTTTGTTTGTTTTTCGTTCGCTCCATTGTAACCATCACGGATATCCGTGCGATTTCCGCCGGGAGCGTGATTACGTTGTGCCACCGTTATGCGCCTTGTAGGCCTAGCACATCCAATTTCGGCATGCCTTGACAATTCGGGTGGGCTACCCTTTGCCTGTGACAGCCTCTATATCTGTCTCCAGGCACGCGTAGTGGAGACTCTTCGCCCAGACGATTTTTTTTGCTCTCGTCTGACTCGAACGAGGTGTTCCACTGTCTATGAACTTGCCTCGTGTAATTGGACGTGCTGTGCCTGTGCCCATTGGGTACTGAACCGTTTCTCATCCGTGAGCCTGGTTCCTTAAGGGGAAGAACTCAACAGAGGAGTTGGACCCTGGCTCTTTCGCCCTCTTAGCCGAGGTGTCATTCACCGACATCGTGTACCCCTTGTCCAAGTTCGAGTCTCACACCACGCGTTTGAGAGCAAGGCGTTCTCGAGCTGAGCGTCCTTGTCCCAATAGCGTCTGAGCCCATCAGGTACTGAACCCTTTCTCTCTTCAAGTGTATTTCCGGTGTAGGAAAACCTGACAGTAGAGTTGGGCCAGGGCTAAATCGTTGTCCCTTTTGTGCCTGAGCGCATCAAGTACGGAACCCTTTCTCTTCGCGAGCATATTTCCGGTTTAGGATGGCTCGACATTAGAGTTGGATTAGGTCTTCTTGCTTTACCAAATGCCAATGAATGGGTCTGGGTCTCTGCCTGTAAGGAACACAGGTAACTAGAAGCTCGTCTCGAGCTGAAGGAGCTTGTAGTTCCCCTTTCCTAGGGACTTTTCACTTTCTATTTGCAGTTCGCGCTGCCCTCTAGCGCTGTTCTGCCCTTTCATTGTTTCATTGTACTCGGTATCAAATTTATGTCTCTCGCAATGCATCTACCTTTACGTGCATTTTACATTGGCCGCCCCTCCAATGTTCGGACTGGACTGACTAGCTTCACTGTATGTCGACAGTGTCGCTATATGTGGTGATGCTGGTGGTGTCGGAGATATTGTCTGTCTCTTGTGCAGGCAAATCTCTTTCCATCTGCTACCTCCACATTCTCGGACACGATCCCCAAATGATTTGGCCAGAATCAGCTCGAGCTGCTGTATTTCTGTTTCCAGGGTGCACCGCGTGGAGGTACATTTGGGATCTTGGTTATCTGCTAACCCTGGGTCCGCCTAGAGCAATGCGTTCCCTTTGCTCCCCATTGTGTATTATAACAATGCCCCTGCATAAGGTCTGTCACCGTAAATGAATTTTCGACAAAACACATCATTCCATTGCTCCCCAACCTCCATACTTACATGATCTTGCTCTGTGTGACTTTCTCTTGTTTCCACAACTCAAGAGAATAAGGAAAAGGTCACAGACTCCATAACATTGAGGAGATTCAAGAGAACGTGATGAGAAAAACAAGAGCTATTCTAAAAAGTGCATACCACATACCAGTGGTGCTTCTTTCAGTGGTAGAAGTGTTAGAATAAGTGTATACATACACAAGGGGAAAAAATGTCACATAACTTATTAAACAGCTTTCATTTAGTGAGGCTTTCTTCTTGTGGAAACACAATAGCACTTCATGTTGGCTCTCTTAGTAGGAGGCTTCTAATTAAAATGTTGCATACTGCTGAGAGTTGTCTTCCAGGTATGAAATAAAGCTCTGATGTACTCCTCCGCCCCCCTCCCCCCAAATTGTGCAAAAGGATAGCTCTATTACTCAATTCCTCAAATAAGAACAACAACAGCAACTTGCAAGAAGTTAGTGAAGGCAAACAAACTAAGAATCCACATATTCTAATAACAATTTTTTTTATATACCTACCTGAAACAGTACATAATCCAACACTCAGTTTTATATTGTCTATTGCCTTTCCCCAGGTGGTTTGTTATCCACTCTTGCCATTAAGTGTAGGGGGTAATTGGAGCTCGAGCTTGCGTTCCAAAGCCAGATGTGTGGCCTCGGTTGTACTATGACAGTGTGTGTTCAAGATGTCCCTGATGTTTACTATCCATCTTTTCTCCTTCCTGATCTATGAATATTGCGTTTAATTCATTGTTGTATTCTATTTCTCTCTCACTCATTTGCCTCAGCGTGAACAAGGCATCTGTGCTTGTAACTTATATACCAACCTGAAACAGTACATATCCAACACTCTCAGTCTTATATAAAAAAAAAAATTGGTAGCGTATCCTATTTCAGGACATAGACATCAACCAAACATTTTTTGGCTATATTGATTTTCTAGGCAATATAAATACATTCAGTAGTTTGCCATTGTTTTCTGAACAGTCTGGATGCACAATTGTCTGTAGCTGGGATTGAACTTGGTACCCTGGCCATCACAGATGTACCACATCGCTGGACCAGTCTATGTACATACCTGAAGCAGTACATATCCAACACTCTGTCTTATGTACATACCTGAACAGTACGTATCCAACACTAAGTCTATATACATACCTGAACAGTACATATCCAACACTCTCAGTCTTATATACCTACCTGAAACAGTACATATCCAACACTCTCAGTCTTATATACCTACCTGAAACAGTACATATCCAAAACTCTCAGTCTTATATACCTACCTGAAACAGTACATATCCAACACTCTAAGTCTATATACATACCTGAAACAGTACATATCCAACACTCTCAGTCTTATATACATACCTGAAACAGTACATATCCAACACTCTCAGACACAGGACTGCTTCCTGTACTACTCATGCTTGTAATACTGGGGCGATGATATGGGAAGTCATACTCCACTGTCATAGTCTGTGCACCTTCTCCCAAGTCTAGCAGCAGAGGCAGATGTTCCTGGCAGATGTCAAGAGCTGATCGTAACTTAACTATGCTGACAGTTGTTACATCATTTGCAGTGCCTGACATTGCACCAGTCTCCATGTTTAGAGTTGTAAACATGGAATTCAACTGGGTAAAAAACCTGTTGGAACTATTTTTTTTAAATTGAAAAAAGAAAAATAGATTTGTACTAAAAGTAGATTGACACTAAAATGCAAACTATGCTGAAATTAAATAATAAAACGCATAGACTATTAATAAATGTGAGTCTATATAGAGTTGATTGTCTATTGTCTTTCCCCAGGTGGTTTGTTATCCACTCTTGCCATTAAGTGTAGTGGTGATTGGAGCTCGAGCTTGTGTTCCAAGGCCAGATGTGCGACCTCAGCTGTTCTATGACAGTGTTTTCTCAGGATTTCCCTGACGTTTTTATCTATCTTTTTCATGGTCTTCCTCTGGCTTTGTACACTGATCTCATTTGGTTATATGTCTGTACGGGCAACTTGTCGTGATGCATTCTCATAATGTGGCCAAACCACTTGATCTGTTACCTTTCTATGTATATATGAAAGTATGTAACATAGAGTTGATATGACAAATAAATACAAAGTATCTGATATTTCTCATGTGCAAATTTTTCAATTAGAAAATTAAAGCAGTTTCTTCATCAATATAATGTATAATCTGTTGTTCTGTATAGGAGTAACAATGGTCCTTCTGACTATTGTATGGTCTGTGCTTGAGAAAAGGAAAGCTAGGTTATTGATTTGAGTTTATCCGAATAAAATAGATCAATATACTTAATTTGCAAAAGACTTGACAAATAGTACCCAGCGATGCACAGAAGATAGATGTGTTGGGCCAATGATGCAAATAAAAGTGACACGACACATTTCCATTATCTGGACTACATCCTGCTGGAAATCTAGTAGGACCATTGTCCTACTGCAAAAGATATTTAGCTATAAAAAAACACAAAACTATATGATTGATGGTCATAGATAAGCTCATTTTATGATTAAAACCTTTTGGCTGAAATACTGATATAAATACTATTGCACAAATTTGGAGTGCATCATTAATTAAAAATACATTTCATTCAAGGATGATGGTCATCATGGTGTCCTTGATATCCAGGTAACTGCCCTCAGATCCTGCACCAATGATGATAGATTTAGGTACTCCCTTGAAAATTGGTTTATTTATTGGTTTGGTACCTTTAGCCTTTGTCCTTAATTCTGATCATGCGTTTAAATTTTGGTTGGTGTCATTCTCGTTTTATTTCTGTACATGTTGTTTTCAGTAATTGTTTTTTAATTCTGTTCTCAATTCTTATTTCCTTTTTAAAAAATCCGTCTCCATGACACCTTGTGTACAGGTATGTCACTGTCACCTTGGAGTCATACTGTTCAATGTCTGTGTTGTAGTGCCTTTGTGGTAGTACCATTATTTTTACTGTTTTTATTGTTTGTTCAATGTTTGTTTTGTATTTTCTTGAAATATTACATTAACCAGATCCCCCTTAGTCGCAGCGCATCGCTTCTACTGGCAAACAACTATAGTCACAGCCGGGTGATTTTTTTACTTGTTTTGTTGTGGCCGATATTACATTTTTAGTTTGCGCTGGGTTAATACTTGGCTGTGACCTTTGCGTAGGTCACAGTTCATACTTTCTCTGCGTGTTTACATCTTGGAAATATTGAGTCAGACTGATTTTTGACAAATTTTGCAATGTTTTGACACAATTTTTTTGTATTGTTATTGTTCGTATATACACTGATGATGATAGCAGCAGTTATGATGGAAATATGTACAATGTAGATAATTTGTGTACCAAATATAACATGGAAAATAAGAATTACATTTTGTTTTAGACAGACCTAATCTTTCTGACAACGAAAGGGAAATTCATAGTACTAATTGTGACATCGTGAATTTTGCAGCAGTGATACAGTTTTTCGAGTAGAAGTTAACAATTTTGTAGAAAACATTGAATCTGTACATAATCTTGATGAGATTGCTACACATTATGAATACTTTGGCATCATCATCAATGATGAGTTTATCAATTTGCAGCAGATCAGACAAATTTGTATGTAACATAATGTAAAGAACAAGCAAGGAAAGAAGACATGGTCATCTGTAACTGCCACTGAAATAAAATGTCTTTCTTTATATTTATATTATGATGGGCCTGTATATTCTACTTGAGTATGACATGTACTGGAGTAAAGATGATTGGTTAAACATTTCGAGCGTATCCACCTGTTTGGAAAAAAGGAGATTTGAGAATATATTTCATTATGACTCCTCTACTCAGTACCAGGTAAAAAAAATGTTCCCCACACTATTTTGAGGTTGACAGTTTATTAAAAATAAAACTATATATGTATTAAATTATCTTTGATATAGCTCCATGCAAGACTATTCATTTTCTGTTGACCTGCCAAGTCTTGAGTGTGATATGATGAATAGTTTGAAAGAAAATGTATTTTTAACATCAGCATATTGATAATTTGGAGGAGTTGTGCCAGAGTTGTGTCCCTTGTCTTAGTGATGGGGGGATTGACAATAGGGAAATCTTACAGGTGTGAAAGGGTTAAGGTTCAAATGTTGAAAATGTCTTGCATATTGTTATTTGTATGTTTTTGTTCATTTACCACATAGTCCGATAGTCTGCTGGTCTTTGTAAAACTATGTAAAAACTTGTGGTCTATGAAAGTATCATAGAATAAAACTGAATTTCAACCTGGCATTCAGACAATTTCGAAAATTTAGTTTCACAATATAGAACTGAACACAGAAAAAAAGGTTCAAAATTGCTACTGTGTAATATGGAACAAAAATAGTTTAATTTTAAAACTACCTGTGACTGTTTGTGAATCTCTCAACAGCATTGTTCAAATGTAGAGCTTGTAGTGTAATTTTACCATCAAGTGTCCGCTCAAACCAATCAGCATAATCTATGAGGGCTGAAATTTATGAGAGGTTTAAAAAAGCAGAATGAAGTTATTGGATAGAGATGAAGTTTAGTAACAAATTATTGAAAATAAAGAAAAACATCAAAATAAAAATATCAAAATTGAAAAAAAATGTGAAAAAATAATTGGTAAGAAAAAGATCAGGATTTGTGCATTTTGAAATATATAAATAAATATAGTGTTAGGACTGTATTTTTCTTTGACAATATAATACACGCGAGGAGCCATGTGGTCAGCATAAAATCTATATAATCTTATTCTGGTTTTTTTTTCTCAATCTCCTGTTGGCTAGCAAGATGTAATTCTGAGAAAATAATGTATTGCGTCATGGTTTATAGTTTGAATATAATTCTACCTGAAATATTTGATTTCAACAATACTTT
Source organism: Meghimatium bilineatum (assembly GCA_034231615.1). NCBI lineage: Eukaryota > Metazoa > Mollusca > Gastropoda > Stylommatophora > Philomycidae > Meghimatium > Meghimatium bilineatum. The sequence continues at coordinate 59,304,547 of CM067304.1, forward strand.
TGGGTCACTTTGCCCCATGAGGTTGGAAGCCAAATCCTTTTTAGTTACCTCTTACGGCAGGTGTAGCATGCGAGTGTTGCTATTCTTTGCATCCCCTTTGGGTCCTGGTGATATACAGGTGATCTATATATTCAAAGCACTTATTAGGGAGTCATGGTTTTGCAATGACTAAGTTGTTTGTTTGCCAATCAGTCAACTCAGGTTTGAGTTCACTAGTCAAATGAAAAAAAACAACAACAATAGCCTGGACACCAGGGTTCATGCTCTAGGCAAGTCAAGGGATGGTCTAATTGCTATGAAATACATGATGAGGAGACATGAGACAGATGGTTTCTGGTCAACCACTGACTAGGCAACTGAGCACTTACTGATAATGAAGAATGCTATGATGTTGATTCATATATGAACTACCTATATCTACATACTTATCAAAAGTGTATTAATAAACTTGAAATAATGTGCGCTTGTGTGTCAGTGGAAAAAAAAGTTAAAAAAAGACAAGTGGAAAATACATACCCACAGAGTTTGGAGGAACAGGTACTTGTATGCTCCCTAAAGTGATATGAGATTGTGCTTCTTTGTAGACGGAAGTTAGGATGTAAGAGCATAGTGAACTGATATAGGCTTTATCAGAGCTTTCAGATACCATTGCACCATAGATCATCTATAAGCAACAGAAAAATTTTGTAAATTCAAAATTAAATAAAATGATGATGGTAATGATGAAATAATCCTTTTAGCTGTGAACAGGCAGTTCTTGACAGTCCACAGCCTATCTTAATAAAATTATAGGTCCTCCTCAGTTGTGTAACTGAGGTGATACTTGGACTTGTATAAGGTTGTCTCAAAAGCGTGGTTGCGTTAGGGGGGGGGGGTGTTTATGAATGTATGTTTAGTCTCTTAGAGGGGTGACATTCAAGTGAATTGCAACTATAATTATAATTTCTACTGCAATCTTCTGTCTCAGAAAGAACTATAAATAAGAACAATAGCTTGTTCCACACTGTGTCCAGAAGCAGTTGGACTTCTCATTATTTCTCAGAAATATGCAGAAATCAGCTGTGCTGGGCTTACAGGCACATAACGGTGCCAGAATGTAACAACGCTCCTGGCAGAAATCGCACGAATATCCGTGCTGATTATTATGGAGCGAACGCAACAACAAAAAAATATTTCTCAGAAATAAACAACAAATGTTAGAGTGGAAAACAATCAGTTAAAAAAAATAAGACATTTGTTTTAGTGAAAATGGAAGTGAAAGTATTCTCGCATGTAGCAGTAAAGAAATGCACCAACATAAAAATTCGTATTAGCGAACCACAAAGATAAACTGATCAAATTATGATTGATGGAAACCAAAACCAATATATCTGTGATTTGTCCTGTAGAGCTTCTTTAAATAGCAGATAAATCTGTGATTATTCCAGAATGACTTAATCATCAGAATAAACAGATAATCAAAGCAACAAGACAGTCACCAACACAAGATGACTATCAAATTATGAACAGAAGAGCTGTCATTCTATGCATCAGAATAGGAAACAGCTAACTTTGCACCCCATGTGTACAAATTTCAAGATTATCAGCATGGCTATGTGGACAGTCACTTCAATACATTTCAAGAATGTTCTGATTACAACTGAGTAGACCTCTATATGAGTTACAAAACAAAATAAAGTTTACAGTAAAGTAAAATTGAAAATATAGTTTTTCTACATTATAGATTTTTTAATTAAACAATTAAAAAAAGTTACAAAGATTTTGTCATATGTATGAACCACAGTGGAAACATATTTGCACTCTATAGGAGATTTATAAATTAAAAAATTAAGGTATCTTATGTCTTTTATCTGCTTTTGCTGTTAGGCATCGTAAGATTGAAAAGTGGTCGGTTTTCAAGTTATGGCAAATTTAGTCACTTTGTGCCCAGTAATATTGTGACAGGTTGTCGGTAACTCCTTCAATCCACCTTCTTCTTGGTTTCCTCTGCCTCAGTGTTTTAATTCTATGTTGTATGCTCTTTTTGCTGGGTAATATAAGTTCATTCTCATTAAGTTGCTAAACTATTTCAATCTCTGGTGTGCAATATGTTTGACCACGGATATTGCTGCAACAATTTTGTAATGACTTCATTTCTCACATGGTCTCTTCTTTTTCAGTTTGCTTGTTTTCTTTTGAGGCATTTCTTCAGAGGCATCTCATTTCACATGTAGTAAGCTTTCCTAATTACCCTGTAAATTAAACAATTTTACAAAATTATAAAGATTTTCTCAAATGTATGAACTTACAGTGGAAACATATTTGCACAAATTTTCAAGAGATGGTCCCTTTAAGTTCTCTGAGTGCAGCATTTCTGAGGAAACAACTTCTACAGCATTCAATAACTGAGAACTCCCAAATGGGTGCCAGCATATTAGCCCAACACTGCCAAATAGTTGTCGTGACACAATGATAGCATGTATCAATGCCACAGCAAAGATAAGCCTTTTGATCTGGTGCGACTCTTCAGTGATAATTTCAAGCATTGACTTGGGTATAAGGTGCCATGTGGAGACAATTGCTGGTGAAGTTATACATAAAAGATAGTCATATCATGTATGATATATGAAATCTTACAATAAAAAGTGCAATTTATTCATAAATAAATAATACATTAGGAAACTTTAGCTGTTATGGCTACGAAGAAAAAATAAATCTGTGGCAACTATTAAGAATAATAGTGTTAAGATAACTCTGTAGTGAAAGTTATAAATTATGACTGCAGGTTATGATTATATTCATTATTCACTCCTTTATTTACATGTGCAAAAATATTTTGATATATTTAGAAACAAAAAAGTTATCGCGTTTACCAAACACTCACAATAAATAACGAAAATTTACAAAAAATAACCCAGGCACAGGGGAAAAAATTGTGCAATTTTAATCCGGTGCCCTAAAGGTTGAGTGTATAAAGAAATGTGGATGAGTTAAAATGAAAATGAAAATTCTGTTAAATTAAACATGAAAATATAACTTTGTTCACGTATTGGCTACTAAGATAAAGATAGACTACATTGAAAGACAGAAAACCAGGTTGTCCATGTTTGCCGGGGCCCAAGAGGGGAGCAAATAATAGGAACACTGTTTACCTTCCATGTATGTCATAAGAGGCGACTAAAGAGATTATGAGATGGAGTTGGCTGCGCCATGCTATATAGGGTCAATGTGAAACCAAGCCATGATGTAGTTAGATGTGTCAGGCCAAAAGGTGAAGATATCACAGCAATAGTATAAACCATGACACAACACATTCCGTTCTCCGGACTACATCCTGCTAATCTGCAGGAGTTTGAGCACAAATGAAAAAGAAGCAAACTAGGCAGTTTGGTTGCATAACAAGAATGGAACCAATGCAACCAGCACTTCATGCATACAACAGCAGAAGATCGAGCTACAAGGCACGAGGAAGGCCAAGATGGGTGGAGACAATCAAAGAAACCTTAAAGAGACATGGGCTGACCATGGCTAATGCAACCCAAATGACCAAAGACAGACAACTCCAACTTTCCCCCACAACACTTAACAGCACCAGTGGAAATGACAATAGATAGATATAGATAGAAAGATAAAGATATCTATAGGACTCTGAATAGATCCATAGGTATATTAAGGTCCAATCATGTATAGATACATGTCATATCATGTATCTATCACAGTTTTTAATTAATCTGTCAATTGCATTTTTTTAGTAGTATGTGATGCCACTCTGTCGGTTCATTTCTATTAGTAAAATTCCTACTGTATCAATGCTGAACTAGCATACGATTAATAAGGACCTGTTTAACCCGACAATACAACTATGGGGGACAGGGGCTTTCAATGCATAGTGCGCAGAGTGATTCATATGGCAGCAGCCCTTAACGTCTCTGTATCATTCCTTCTCCTCTGATGCACATTCGTGGCATTAAATCGTGGCATAATTTAATCTCCGCTAAACAGATATGTATAGAGTTCGGGGGGGGGGGGGGTGGTGCTAAAATTAGGATTAACCCTACTCCTAATACCCACCCCTTTCTTCCTAAACTCTAGGATCATCCCTTCTCCTCCAATGCACATTCGTGGTATTAAATCGTGGCATAATTTAATCTCTGCTAAAATTAGCCATTTTGTTTTCTGGCAACAGTCTGCTGTTGAAGTAATTTCATTAAGCACTATGTACACTGAAATATAATCAACAGGCATAAATGCACAAGACCTGTAATCCTAGCAACTGACAGACAGGCATGGAGAACTATGACATCTGCCCTATGTGCCAAACTTGGCAGAAGAGGAACTGACTGACTGACTATGTACACTATAACAAACTTGGAGTGAATCTGTGCATAATATGTAACCTCTTCCATAATAACTTCTTCATAAATAGGCGAAATATATATGATGTAGGCACATGATATGTGATTGGAACGGTATTAATTTTCCCTCCGCAAATATAAAATCATATGCATGTTGAAGGTTTCATGTTTCACTGGTTATACACAGTGTTCATTCTGTCCATCATGTGTTAAGTTTTACTCATGCTATGTTCTTCTTCAGCGTCCATCCTCAAACTTCCGCTATATCTCCCTTATAGTAGGACCATGATCCTACTAGATTTCCAGCAGGATGTAGTCCAGAGAATGGAAATGTGTTGTATTGCCATTTTATTTGCGCCAATGGCCCGACACATCCGTCTTTGGTGGAATGCTATGTTCAATTCTGATTTTCTTCAATCTCATGATAAATTTCCAACGTATTGACCAGACCCAAAAAGGGAGCACAGAATAGCAACACTGTGACCTGCCATGTATGTTGTAAGCAGTGACTATGGTGGCGGGGCAGTGGAGTTAATTGTCCCATCCAATGTAAGGTCAATGACTAAAAAGCCATGTTGAAGTAGGATGTCTCAGGATGAAAGGCACAGATATCACAGCTAAGATACAAAAATATTCTTCGAAATATCAAACATGAACACCAAGATCACTCGCACAGAAACAGAACACAGATTTATCACTTCAAATGTTAAAAGCCAATATTCCAGAAATATGTGAATGCATGTGTACACAGATTGATTAGCAAAAATCCCAACAAATTGCGGCAATGGAATATACATCATCTTTCCAGACGACACCACATATAAACAATCCATTGCTACAGGAATCAAAAGCACAAATTTCAAGACAGAGACAATTTCACTCACAGCTGTTTAATAACTCAACAACCAAATGTCCAAACTTACAAAAATCACAATCTTCAGTGATTCTAGATCAGTCTTACAAGCCATCCAAAATATTAAATAGGACATTATTCACAACATCAGATAAAATATCTTCAAATTATCAAGAAAAACTACAACAGTACAACAATGGATACCAGCTCACTGTGGCATCCCTGGTAATGAAAAAGCAGATGAATTGGCAAAAATAGAGGAGTAGGCCTAACCTCTCTCAGACCCATGTACCTCAAAGCTTCAGGGAAGTTATACTATATACTAAAATAATTTATGCGACTAAGTGGAGAGAACTAAATTGAAGTTATAGCTCCGAGCTATAACCCAACATTAACAAATCAAACAGAAATGAATAAGTCACAATATTTTGACTGAGAGCAGGACACTTACCATCTAAAAACACACACAGAATCAGTATCAGTATCTTCTAAGCTACTCACCTGCTGTGAGATATGAATCTGGTGATAGTGTGTTGAATGTGTCTACTATGTTTCTGTTTTCTGCATCAGCATCTACTTTTGCAGTTGGATATGACAATAATGAATTCCATGAAATCTTCAAGAGATTCTGTTAAAACATAGACTGCATTATGGTAATAAGAAATTACATTTAAAAGTTAATTTTGAAAGATAAAATGACTTTGAGAAAAATAATAACAGGACCATTCAAATAAGCACAAATCAGTCACATGGAAAATTTTACAAAATAAAGGTGAAATACAAAACATAGTTTTGCAACAGACTAAACTGACATGTTGATTAAAAGGTCTCATTAAGCACAAGAATTCAAGTCCTCATTAGCTTTTTTTGTAACAATAAAAATAAAAATCTCTTGTAGCAAAAAAATGATAAAAAAGGCCAAGAGAATAAATCTATAGGCCTACTCTCATAGAGAGTATATAAAATTTCTTCTTCTTCTTCTTTCGTTCACTTGAAACATGTCTATATCTGTAATTCTGTCTCCTTAATAAAACTCACTGTCTTTTGTAGTTCATACAGTGTCCCATAGAGTTTTGATTCCAGTGTTGTTTCCTCTGGCTAATATGTCTGCCTCAGCGTTTCATGCTCAGAACACTCTTGAAGTATATGTTTGGCACTCTGTGCTGCCTGTCCACATGTACACATGGCTGTGTTGCCAATCTTGAACTTTGTATACATGTGACTGCGGAGTCGGTTGTGTCCTGTTCTGAGACGTAGAATTATAACTTGTTCTGATCTGTTCATATTGTGATAGTCATCTTGTGTTGGTGTTTGTGGCTTTCTTATTGACTTTATCATCTGTTTTTTCTGATGGTAGGTGATTGGTATATCTGGTTGGTCTTCGGCAGCACCTTCCTTAGCCAGTTGGTCTGCTTTTTCATTTCCTGGTATTCCACAGTGAGAGGGTATCCACTGCATGGTTACCCTATACTGGTAAGACAATTCGCTAAGTAGTTTTTTTAAGTCTGTTAGTTTTCCAGACTGGAGAGCTTGAAGCACTGACCTAGCATCTTTCAGGAATACCACAGGCTTTAGGTCAGAGTTGGAGTTCAGCAGTTTTTTAGCTGCCACACTAATTGCCTGGATTTCTGCATCATAATTATTGCAGAATTTTCCTGTCGGTGTTCTGATTGTATCTCTAGGCTTGTGTGGATATTCTATATATACACCTGCACCTCCATTCCTCACAGCATTCTGTGCTGACCCATCTGTGTACACTCTGACCCATATATCTTGTGGATATTCCTCATCCAGGAAACTGAGGGTGACTGTCATTCGCTGCACACTGTTCTGTTCGTCCTCGCTTAGTATTCCTTTCACATGGGTCTGAATGTATATTGGCATTCCATGGCTTTCACTCCACGGGGTTTGCTCTGGTACAGACCTTAAGGGGCTGCCAACTTCAGGTAGGTCTGTAAGTTGTCTACGGAGTCGTTTAGCTTGATGGATAAAGCTGCTCCTTTTCAGTCGTCCCATTGCTAGATTTTGGAATCTTTCCTTCATTGGATGACTTGGCATACACTGAAACTTTTCTGCCTGAATTAGTACTTTTGTGTCTCTGCGTTCGCCAAGTGTTTGCATTCTTCCCATTTTCTGCATCTCTGCTATGGGTGTTGATTTCATTGCTCCCAACATTATTCTAAGTGCCTGGTTTTGCACTTTATCTAGATCTTGTAATGTGGTGTTTGATGCAGGACACCACGCAGCTGAACCGTATTCCAGGTGTGGTCTTATGCCTTGCTGGTAAACTTTACTGAGTATATTTCCACTGGCTCCCCATGTGGTTCCACTTAGTTTTCTCAGGATAGCTAGCTTCCTCCTGGCTTTTGTTGTTGCTTTGTTTATGTGCTGCTTCCATGTCAGCTTATCATCAAAAGTAACTCCGAGGTATGTGGGTTGTTTGTCTTCTTTCAAGAGCTCTCCATCTATCTTGATATGACCAGCTTTTTGTTTTGGTGAGAGGGTAAAGAGTGTAGTGCTGCACTTATCTGTGTTAATGCTGACGCACCATCTATTAGCCCATAAGGTTAGGGCATCGATAGCTCTTTGTATTTGTTTAGTGGCCACTGTTGCATGTTCTTCCGTGCACCAGATCACCAGGTCGTCAGCATACATTGCCACTTTGATCCCGTGTGGTAGTTCAGCAACTAGGTCATTGATGTAAACCAAGAAAAGTGTGGGTGACAGGACTCCTCCCTGGGGGACTCCATGACGCAGTAGAACTTTCTTGCTCTTGCGACCATCTAATTGTACCCTGGCTCTTCTATTATGCAGGTATGCTTTTACCCATTTGTACATTCTTGAGCTAACCCTGCAATTTCGCAATTTCTTTAGGAGCCCTTCTTTCCAGACCTTATCAAAAGCTTTCCTGAGGTCTATCCATGCTGCTAGTACCAGTTTCTTTTCTTGGAAGGCATCCTCAATCTCTTGGGAGAGGTAGGTTGCCTGATCTTCAGTAGAGTAGCACTGTCTGAAACCTGCTTGCTGTGATACCAGAAGGTTTTCACTTTCAAGGTACCACTGCATCCTAAGATTGATAATGCGTTCCATTGTTTTACATAGACAGCTTGTGAGGCTGATGGGCCTGTAGTTGGAGACTGTGTTGCCATCTTTTCCTGATTTGAGGAGTGGTATCATTATTGCTTCTCTCCACGCCTGTGGTACATTACCTGTGGACCAGCTTGTGTTAAAGATCTGCAGTAGCTTTGCTCTTGCTGCACTTCCCAGGTTTCTAATCATTTCATTGGACACTCCATCAGCTCCAGGGGACTTTTTCATTTTCAATTTGGATATTGCATGCTCCAGTTCTCTCATTGTGATTGGTGCCTCCATGACTTCAGGTATAGGTTCACCTTGTCCAATGTTTTGCTGGTTCTCTCGAACCTCCTGTTGTTTGTCTGGGCTGACTTTGACGTTATTGTCTTCTGCAAAGGAATCTGCAAAGTAATCAGCTGCATGTTTACCTGTTAAAATGTTTCTATCTTTATAAAGTGTGATCCTGGTATTTCTCCCTGTACCTTCATCATTTAGTTGTTTTACAAGTTTCCATAATTTCCTAGTATCTCTTTCTAGGTTCAGCGACTCTGTTTTTTCTTTCCAGCTGCTCCGTCTGGCTTGTAACTTGGCTCTTTGAAATTTAGCCTTTGTTTGCTGATATTTGTTGTGATGTTCTTGGCTAGGTCTGTTCTCAGCCTGCTGTCTAGATGTTTCCATCTCATTTTGCAGCTTTTCCAGTTCATCATTCCAGTAGGGTTTGTAGTTTTTGCGTGCTCCCCTGGGTATGGTTTTACTAGCAGCATGTAGTATACATCTATTAAATTCACTCACTGCTCTATTGATGTCTTTGTCCAAGTTTATGTCCTTAGCTAGAACACTGGTTAAATGCTGGTACATTTTCCAGTCTGCCCTTTTATAGTTCCACCTAGTGAGCGTGCTGCTGTCCGTGGTAAATTCATTGTGGATTTCCAGAAATACTGGTCTGTGGTCACTACCTCCAAGCTGCTTTCCAACAACACGTGTGATGTTCCATTCCAAGCCTGGTGAGTGGAATGCTAGGTCTGGTGTAGAGGTGGTGTGCCATGCTCTCGAGTAGAAGGTTGGCGAGTCTGCTGGCTGGTTAATAAGGATGAGATTATTTTCATCCTGCCAGCTCTCAAGTTCCTCACCTCTCTTGTCGATATGATCGTAGCCCCAGCTCTGAGAGTGGCTGTTGAAGTCACCACACACCATAAGTCTCTCTTTGTCTGGAATTGTGTCTAGTGCCAATGGTTTATCATTTGGGCAGTAGTAGTTCAGGAGATGGAATTCTGCACTGTCTGTTTTTAGGTGGAGCATCTGGTATTCTGCCCCTTCCATATATACTTCAAGCTGACATGCGCTGATATTGTTTTTAACAAGTGTCAGAATTCCACCCTTTCGCCTGTCCTTTCGGTCAGATCGGTAGCACTGGTAGCCTCTGATTTTGAAGGCTATGTCGCTGCTGAGGTGTGTTTCTTGGATACAGCATATGTTAACTTGTTCTTCACTGAGGACATTTTCAAGTTCCAATTTTTTGCTGTATCCATCTCTTTTTCTATTGACACCCTCAGCATTCCAGTGCATTATTTTTATTGGTCGTTTGTTTGTTTGGCCAGTAGCTCTATTCCCTTGCCTCCTGGCTCCTCGGGGCAATTGAGAAGGACTTCCAGTAACTGAGGTTGGGCCCTTTCGAGGTATAGGGCCCGGCACCGTCCCTGCCTGAACGTCCGCCACAGGGCAGGCACCATAACTATTTATAGATGTAGACATGTTTCCATTGTGTTTTGTGCGTGGCATCCTGATTATCTGTGCGCCTTTTGGCTGGATGCCTCCGTCTTCAGCACTCTGCTTACTAGGGCAGGACTATGGTCCTGCTCGAGTGGGACTGCCCGACCAGTCTTAGTTTCCAGCCCCTGATGGCTGAACTAAGCCCCATCACCTCTGCACGGTGCTGGTCTCGATGGAGAGTATATAAAATAATATTGTGAAGCATTTATAGAAATTAACAAAATTATGTGATTGATATAATTTACAGATATGATGACATGCAAAATTCACCAGCAGAAAATTAGAGTACATAGCAGAAAATTTGGCAACACTTGAAAATATCTAGGCAAATGAAGTTATAGAAGACAAAATTGGAAATATCTTTGAAAGCTTTACCACAATCAATCAATAAATAAATCAATCAAGTACCATGTCGAGTACCGTGGACGATCATGTTTCTCTAGAACTCTGTCTCTAGTGTTGCTAATAAGTTAAGTTTGTGACATTCTCTCATGCTACAGTGACAATCCATCCAAGAAACTTCTAACTTTGTCTTCCTTTGTTTCTCTTCTGCCCTTGATATTTCGTTCTTTCTTTTCTAGCCAAGTGTGCCATGAGGCGTCATGGGGAGCTGAAGATTTCTGTTCTTAGACAGTTGGGAGGCTTTATGGAATTTAGATTGTGTCTCTTAAAAATATCTTTGTTGATGTCGATCCACCTTCATCTTGGTCAGCCCTTCACTCAATATCCTGGAATTCTTCTGTTGTATACTGTCGCCAGGAGCTGCCCTGGGTTCATTCTTGTTAGATGGTTACACCACTTTACCTTTTGTCTCTCTATATAGTTTATGCACGGTTCAATACCCACCATTTTTCTTATGTTATCGTTGGGGATTTTATTTCTACATGTCATTCCCACAGTTTTTCTGAGGCATTTCATCTCACCTACTGTGATCTTTCCCTCGAGTTCTTATGTCAAAGTCTAACATTGGTTAACACAGGGTTGGAATAAAGTTAAGAGTTAATGTTCATTCGGTTGTTATATCTATGTTTGTGTGAAAGTAGTGTCGTCAGTTGGTAAAGAACCACATTTACTTTCTGGCATTGTGTCTCTATTTCTTGATCAAATTTTGTGTCTTCAGTAAATATATTTTCTAGGTATCTGAACTCTTTAACTTGTTTTAGAGTGTTATCTTCCAATTTTATGTTTAAATTTCTGTTGTCCTACTAATTCTTATTGCTTTTGTTTTTGTGTTGTTTATTTTCATATTACAGGTATATTCTCTGCAAGCTTTGTTTAGAGCTTGATCTTTCTGTGGAATGTTGCTAAATGTTGAAGTTTTCCTCTTCTCATCATATGCTGTAAAAATATTTACTGCTTCTAATTTTTGATACAATTTGTCTTCTTCTTCTTCTGCGTTTGTTCTCAAACTACTGCAGATCAGCAGGATGTAGTCGAGAACGGAATGCTTTGTGTCATGGTTTACAGCATTGCTGCAATGTCTGCGCATTTCAGCCTGAACATCCAACTTCAGCATGGCTTTGGGTCACTGACCCTATATGGGATAGCCAACTCCACCCCATAACCTCCTTAGTCGCCTCGTACGACATGCAAGGAAGGTAAACGGTGTTTCTATTCTTTGCTCCCCTTTCGGGCCCTGATAACACACGGGCACAATTTTCTTTTTATTCCTGTATCTTTAAGAACTTCAACATTAGTTTTCTTGGCTGTCCATGGAGTTTTCATCACTCTTCTAAAAATCCACGTCTCAGTAACTTCAAGTTTTCTTTGAACTTTTTTGGTTTACAGTACATGCTTCACATCCATAAAAAATAATCGGTCAATATAGCAACCTAGCACTGAAATTTGCATAATTACCACAATACAGAGATAATAATGAGGCACTCAAATACTGAGAATAAATAATAACATATACAACTAGACTATCATTCATTTACCTGAACTAGCAAGAGTGGAAGGGAGTTATTAGCCTCAGAGGTCAGCCATATGCAGAATGTGCTTGTCTGTTTCTCTTTAGTTGCTTTGAAGATTATGATTAAAAATAATTAAAAACATTATTGTCTGTTTAGCCAAATAAAAAGAACCAAACATCATTTACTGGAAAAAAAGTGTTAGTATTAAAGAATCTTCTTCTTCTTCTGCATTCGTTCTCAAACTCCTGCAGATTAGCAGGATGTAGTCTGGAGAACAGAATGTGTTGTGTCATGGTTTATACTATTGCTGTGATATCTGCACCTTTTGGCCTGACACATCTAACTACATCACGGCTTGGTTTCACATTGACCCTATATAGCATGGGGTAGCCAACTCCATCCCATAATCTCTTTAGTCGCCTCTTATGACATACATGGAAGGTAAACAGTATGTTATTCTTTGCTCCCCCGTCGGGCCCGGCAACACACAGGTGATTAAAGAATCTAACAAATGTAAAATGATAACTCAACCTATAACCGTGAGTCGGTTCGGTTGCAGAGTTGATAATGAGCTCACCTCACTACCCAACTTGTTAAATTAGCACAAATTAGCAATGCCAATCATTCACATTGTATTAACGATACAACAGAATGTGTTAGCTGTGATTAAAAATTCAACAATAGTTTAATAGCAATGTCCTGTACTGGAGACTCAGTACTTGAAGTTTTTATCACCTTGCAGATGGCCAATTGTGTATTTCACCCCAAAATTCTGTATTTGATATCAAATGCTGTAAAAAAATATATTTTTAATAAAGGTCAATACATGCATATTAAATAAAACCTCTGCAACAAAATGGTGTATCAATTTATAAAATCTGTACAAATTTACTGGTATCTCAGATATTTGTTATTTTTTTTCCTGTGCATTGTGACAAAATACTCATTCTTTATTTTGTTCTATAGTTTTTGGCTCTACTTTCTCTTGATTCTAGGAGATGGATGAAAGGGCATTTCAGTAGTTGAGGGTGGACTTTGCCGAGGTTCAGAGCTCATCTGTAGTGTTCCTACCATTCCAGTTATAGATGAGTGAAAAAATGTTCTTCAATAAATAGTTAGTTAGTTAGTTTGTTCCTTTTGTACCCTAGTCAACACATAGGGCAGAGGTTTTGATTCTCCATGTGCTGCAGTCCGCTGCCTGTACTTTTAGTTCTTGTATAGACTTGCAACCTATTATTTCTCCTTCTTTATGTACAGTGTTTTTTAGGGTAATTTTGGGTTTTCTTTTCCTCTCAGGTGTACACATAAGGGCTTGCTGGTTCAGTCTTCAAAGAATACAAAAATAAATAATGAGTTGTTCAATGAGTTAAAAAAATAAATTCTTCAATGAGTTACAAAATATTAGTTCTTCACAGAGTTCTTCTTTTTCTCGAAGCCCTAGAATTCCGAATGATTAGCTCTTACTTCCTATGTACATTGGGGAGGTTTCTTTGAGCTTTCTTTGATACCCAGGAGGCTTCAGCTTTCAGCTTAGTGCAATGCCTATTGAAGGAGTTATCTACTCAGAGGGGATACTTCATTGTGTTAAACAAATAAATTATTTAATGAGGTTAAAAAACAAACTAGTTCTTCAATTAATAAATAAATGTGTACTTCGGCTAGTTCTTCTGTTACTATGTTCTCTAGAGTTTTTAATCTAATAACCAATGATTCTTTGTAAGTTTCTTGATAATTTCTTCTTCTTAATTCATTCTCAAACTCCTACAGATTAAGTCTGGAGAACACAATGCATTATGTCATGGCTTACTGCATGATTGTGATGTGTGCCTTTCAATCCAACACATCCAACTTAAGCATGGCTTCTAGGTCACTTTGACCCTCTGGGATGGCCATCTATTCAACTACACCTCCAAAACTTCCTTAGTTGCTTCTTATGATATGCATGGAAGGTAATATTGTTGCAATTTGTTTTGCTCCCATCTTTGGCCCTGGCAACAGACTTACTACATTTCAATCATTTGAGCATGCAGACCTGACACAAATTTGTACTCAGGAAGATCTCTCCTTGATCATATTATCTGCATACCTACATTTCTTAAGTTTAATTCTTTTATATGCCCCTCTTCTCCATGCTTAAAATCACAATTCTCTCTTTTTATAAATGCAGAAGAAGTAAATACTACAACCAAGTTTAAAAACTAATAGTACCAAGAATGCACATCTGCGATGATGACACAATTATACATAAAAATCAAATCTACAATACTATTTCTGATACGTTTACAAATTTTGATGCTCATAGAGAAAATTACAAATACAGTACAAAAGTACAAATTTATTACCTCTGCTCTTGTATACTCTCTGTAGCTGTTGAATTAATTTACACATGGTGGCAGGTGTAGCTAGATGAATTGATTCTATTATTGCCCATCCATTATTTTTGTCACTTTCATTAATGGCTTCCTCTACACACACATCAGCTGCATCACTTACAATTGCTCTTGCTACAGGAATTTCCACAGCCTTTGGGATAAAATAAAATAATATGAGATTCATAAAGATAATCTATTCTATGATTCTTTTGTTTAATTGTTATTAAATTTCTGTCAGTAGAATGTAGTCCATGAATACATCATTGGTGGACTATATTGGGTGCCACCTGGAGTAAGAAGAAGAGGGAGACCTAGAGAAACTCTACGAAGAACCATTAATAGAGAAGGCATGTCAATGAACCTAAACAACACGCAACAATTGAAAGACCTGGCAACACAAAGACAGAAATGGAAAGCTATGGTTTCTGCCCTATGCGCCGCCTATGGCCCTGGAGGAACATAACATAACATAACATGGACCAAGACAGAGAATACGTCACATGACACACAGGATGTAGTCCAGAGAACAAAATGCATTGGGCTGTGGTTTACAGGTTGACTGTGATATCAGCACTTTTTGACACAATAAAAGGCTAAAAAGAAGTAAAAAGTTGACTTCTCATTGTACTCTATCCTCCTAAACAAAGTAATAGTGCTTACCAAGAGCATCACTCACTGTGAATAACTCTGTAGCCTCAGGGATTTCAGAAAAACAGGCACTTGTAAATGCATCAACCTTGGATTAAACTTGCAACCTCTTGAATGCAATGAAAATGCTTAACCACTATGCCAGATAAATCCCCTGATACAACAATTCCAAGCTGGGTATTTTAGGATATTACATTTTATTTTCTCTGTTTCAAGCAATTGTCCATGATCACCACATCTGGGTTAAGTAAGACCTTCCCAGCTATGGTATTTGGTAGCAGTCAGATACCACTACAGTCCATGTGTTAATGAAAATCTTGATCATTTTTACTTTCGTCCCCTCTGAGTGGGAGTCTTCTTCTCAAAGCATTACATATCGCTGAGAGTTAAGAGTTTTCTAGGTATGAAGTAAGGCTCTTGAGAAACTTATCCATATCATATAGGAAGTAAGAGCTAATTGATCATAATTTGTTAGGATCAAAATAACAACAATAGACTTTGGACATTTGTATGTAATCTGATATGAATATCTGTCAAAAAGAACCTGCACAAAAAGATGAAAGTGGAAGGAGCAGAGGAAAGACAATCATGGACAGATAAAATCCTGGAAATATAAAAATAATTTTACTACTCTCGTTATCATTGTTGAAGTTAGAAATCATTGGATGACTCTGTGTGTTGATGCATCGAATGCAGTATATGTACGAGCCAGATCAGATGGGTTTTATGAATATAGGCCCACATATTCAGTTCTATAATATATACCAGCATTTATATTTTCTGTTCTGTGCATCCACTGCTATTTTCTGATTTTTTCATCAAAATGAAACAGATAAATACTGATTGCTGAACTAAAATAAATGACAACACATCATAATGTGTACAGTATTGAAAATTATTTTGTGTTTAAGTGTAGACTTATTTACTGATGAAATTCACAAATGCAGCAATAATACAATTGTTATTTTATTATTATAAAAGCAACAGCTGTGCTAATAGTTTTACTTAGCAGCAATAGATTGCCTCACTGAAGTCTGGTTAAGTGTATAGAGCTTGAAGAGGGAAGTAAAGCCAGGTTTAAAAAATGGTGAAAATGAATGTGTTCATCTGAAAGGTACATATTTTGCTGACTGATGCATTTCAAGATAAACAAAGCAGAAGAAGATATTTTTCTTACATAGAATCCTCTTCTAGGTTCTTTTTTCATGACATGATGTCCTTGTGAAATATAAATTTACTATCAGGCATGCTATGCCACTGTATTGTAGCTTTATTAGCCGAAACATTTCTATAAGATTTTCATCTTCATTGATAATAAATGGAGAACAGAACACTGCTACTCTTTGGTGCATGTCAATAGTGGGTTGGCCATCTTTAGACTGTCATTGTATCACATTGTTTTTATGCACCAAGATGACAAGAACATGACATACTTAACAACTTCTTTCTTCTCAATCTCCTACAGATAAGCAGAATGTAGTTCAGAAAACATAATGAATTTGTGTCACAATTTACAGCTCGGTTTTGCTATCTCTGCACCTATCAGAATTACACATCCGACTTCAGCGCAGTGTTTGGATCACTGTAACACTATGGGATGGACAGCCAACCCTACCCCAAAAATCTCCGTAGTCATCTCTTATGACATCCATGGCAGTTAACAATGTCACTATTCTTAGCTCTTCTTTCCCTCTGTGTCCTTGTGGGCATGCAGCACCGACAACGGAATATATCCTGTATTACTGCATTACACTAAACCAGTTAAGGGAGGAACACTACCCCACAGAGGCGGATATCCACAGAAAGATGTATGGGAGCACTGAGGAGCTTTCAAATACAGCAGCATTTATTAAGAAAACCGGGATTGTTGTGTAGACATGTTAAACTGCGAACGAGAAGAAGCTCTTTGAACAACACATGCGTATAGTTATATCTGGTATGCTATATGAAGTGTTGAAATAAATTCATCAGATACCTATTTCTACGGTCTTTCAAGACCATCATTACACTCAACAGAGAGTACAGGAAACACAGCCACGTAAGCGTGGATGCTGAGGTTAAGGCACTAATATGCGAGAATGCCGATGACACAGATGTTGTGATTTACATGGACGGGTTGGTCATCCTTCACCAGCGATGCGCATGGGCTTTTACTGTAAGATCAAAAGGGAGAACAGTACATGAAGACAGTGGTGCATTTACCACAACAACAAGCAGTCTAACTATGGAAGTATTCACCGAAACGCAGGCACTTTACTGGCTGGAATCACAAGCCTATTCGCATGCATAATACTAAGTTATTCACTGAATATGATTCAGAAAGTCAAAAAATAGGTGATGTACGTAGAGAATGGGCAGTCATTGGAGAGAGCTAAAATGCAGGCATCACTATGAAAACTCACTTATTTTTGTCCCCGGACATGCGGGCGTGGAGGGAAATAGACGGGCTGACAAATTAGCTAGTCTCGCCACCACAACAGACGGTCAACCTATGGACCGAGCAGACATATTCACTGCTCTTTGTGAGTCCTCACAATCAGAGGATTTTGTGATGAATAAGCATGAGTCAATATCAAGAATGCAAGAATTTGGAGTGAGGATAGGCGTGGCCTGAAGAGAATCCCTGACAAAGATTTCAAAAAGAGTAGAGAACCAACATAGAACCGGAACCATCAGCCGTTATACCCTGAGAGATTTACTGAAGCAGAGATCGGAGCACCTATGGACGTGTCCGGTGTGCGAAGATGATAATCAACATACATAATACCTAATACATCAGATACACTACAACATGCAACATTGTGTCACACCTTTGCAAGTTCTATAAGCTCCTCTACAGGGTATTTGATCATCTTGATTCTAGATGCTGGATTACTAGCTGGATCATTTGGAGACCTGGGAAGCAGGACCAAAATTCCCCAATGTTTTCTGGCACAAGATAAGACTTCATTCACATTGAAAATCTCCTCTTCCGGATCATGCAGGTTAAGGTGACCTTGGGTATAATTCAAAAGTGCTTCTGGTAGACGATCAGGTCTCAGCATGCGCAGAATCAAGAGTTTGTGGAAATCATTGAGGGCTTCAAGGTTAGGCATTTTAAAACCACTAACATCAGGATCACTTTCTATTAAAGAAGAATACAATAAGATTTATTTTGAAATGCAGTCATAAATAAAGCTTCTACACTACTATCATATACTCATAGATAAATAAATGAATCAAGGATTCATCATCATCACGTGCCATCTTCACATAGAAATTTGGCTGCAATGGACCTCCAACATTCTCTGTCTCTTGCCTTGGTGCTTGGTGGAGAAATCTGACAGAATGTGCTGTCCAACTTGGGATTTTCACTCCCACCTGTGTCTTTGCCTATGACTTGCTTAAGTTCCATCAAGTATACCTTCAACTAAAGTCTTCAACAATGTATCTTTCAATGTGTCATAAATATTTTATTTCTTGATTCTTGATTAGGAACAAGTGTCACAGCACTGGGGTAATTCTCATATATGCTCTGCTTGCTGTTCCGTCAAATATTTTATTTCTATTTACTTTAAGAATACTTTTTTTCTCATAATTTATGATGTCAGAACCCCTGTTTTCTTGTTTCCATGAAGTTCTCCCTATTCCTATATATATATCCACATCTCAAAATTATATCTTAGAATTTATCTCTTTGTTCATTATCCATGTTTCTGAGCCATACTAGAGTCAATATAGAGTCAATATAGCATTTTACAATTAAAACATTTTTTATAAAAAAAACACATAGATCATATGTGTTATAATACATAATAACACATACGCATATATACACAACATGTACACGTCAGTCTTTCTTGCTGCTTTGTTTAATATATCTTCAAAATTTTGGTGCAAATATGAATATGAACGATGAATAGGATACTTTGAGGGATTATGATGACAATCTGAAGGTTGCACACTAGATGTAAATTTATTGGCAAAAGTGCTAGCAGTTTCAGACTAATAATCTTTATAAACTGATCCAGTGACATATCTCCTCCTCCTCTCCCCCCCCTCCAAATAACATAACATAGGAAATATTCTGAGTGCACTTGTTCCTATCACTACCTCGGAAAATTGTTTTGATCCAAAGGAATTATGAGGGATAAAACTCTTCCCATGTGCATTGGGGGATTTCTCAAGAGAATTCTTTAACTTTACCAGAAGACTCTCAGCAGTATGCAAGATTTGAGAACAAACCTCCTCTCTGTTGATGTGCTTCATCATAGCAGAGGTCTTGATGTTATATTATAGAAGAGATCGTGATGTGTTTAATTATAGAAGAGATCTTGATGTGTTTAATTATAGAAGAGATCTTGATGTGTTTAATTATAGAAGAGATCTTGATGTGTTTAATTATAGAAGAGATCTTGATGTGTTTAATTATAGAAGAGATCTTGATGTGTTTAACCACAGTAGAGATCGTGATGTGTTTAATTATAGCAGATATCTTGATGTGCTTTATTATAGCAGAGATATTGATGTGCTTCATAATAGGATAAATCTTGATGTGTTTCATCATAGCAGAGATCTTGATGTCAATCTTGCTTTGTTAACCAGACAAATCTGATTTCAGAATTTTACCAAGGGGAGGAGATAAAGCTCTACAGCAGTATGTTTCTTGATGATGCATGAAGTGTGATGGAAGATTTTGGAATGTGAAAAAAGACAACTTTCTTATACATTTCTGCAAGATGTGGAGAAGATGTTAACAGGTGTGGAGCTTTTAGTATGATAACCTCTAGTATGAGAATGTACATCAAGGCAGTAACTATGGCCTTAAAATAGGTCTCTGAAACAGTGACATTATTGTGTCTGATTCTCAATCCATGAGCAGTAGGGTTCAAAATGAATGGTTGTGTCATGAGTGGATGGGGCATATTGGAGTTTCAAACTTCCAGGAATGTATGAGTATTTTTTTCTGGCCATGTTAGAGTTCAGGGTCATGAGAGAGATAATAGGTTGGCTTCAAGAGCTCTGATGTTAGGATATTTGACTATGAACAAGGGGAACATTTTGAAAAATCCCTATCAATGTGTCTTCTGAATGAGGAAACCATGTTGATGAGGCTGTTATAAGATACAGTTTGCTATCTGCTGAAAGAGACAGAACTCCTATAGGGACGCTCAGAGTGCATTGCAGTCAGTTAAAAAATCTTCAATTACTGTGTATTGCAGTCAGTTAAGAAAATCCCCAATCACTTTGTATTGCTGTCAGTTACAGAAAATCCTCAATCACTATGTATTGCAGTCAATTAAGAAAATCCCAAATAATTGTGTATTGAAGTTAGTTAAGAAAATCCCAAGACACTGTGTATTGAAGTCAGTAAGAAAATCTCCAGTTACGTATTCTTCAACAAATCTATGTTCCTTCAGAGCCGAACACAGTGCATAGGGCAGAAACCAGAACTCTCAAGTTCGAGTGATGCAATGCTGCTGTGTACAATTCTTGTATGTTGTTGAGACCCATAGTCAAACCCTCTTTGATGGTTATTCTGTGAAGAATCTCTCTTGGTCTTCCTCTTTTTCTTTTGCCATCTGGTACCAATGTTAATGCTTGTAGTGGCAGTCTGTTCACATTCATACTAAGTACATGTCCGATATAAGTCCATCATTTTCTTCTTATTGTTGTAGAAACATATTGCTGTTTCCACAACAAATACTTGTATACAAATTATTATTCTTAAAAAAAAACATGCCTTTAACTTACCATCTTCTTCTTGAAGACTAATATTTTCTTTTTCCATTCTTTCTTTAATTGGTAGCTGCAGTGTTTCTGGGTACGAACTTTCACACCACTCTTTCCACTGATCAGAATAGACTGCAAAGTCGACACAAAGACTATCCATTGGGCCAGGTAAGACAGAAAGAGCCACAATATCTTCCCATTTTTCTTTTGACAGCCATTGGGGTGCTTTAGCTTTGCAGCCAAAATCTGCAAGTGTCAGTTGAATTCCTAAACCAGGGTTACCTGAAATAAAGAATCATCATTTTTGCAGAACACCATTTTTATCATTTAGTCTAGATTAATGTTTCCCAACGTGGGGCCCAAGCTCCCAAACGGGGGCAATTTGTTCATGGGGAGGGGGGAATAATACAATTTGTGAATAAAAAAAAAATATGTATATGTTACATAGGTGGGCATCAGAAATTTATAAAGACTTAGGTGGGGCATAATAAAAAGAATGCTGGGAAACACTGGTATAGGTTATTTTTAGAAAATGACACAGCAGACATACTTAGGAAGAGACAGTGCATGACTGATGTATCTAGTGATCATATATTTGCAATGGTACTGCAATCTATGTGACAACAAGGAGAGTTGCAACTATGTAACTGAATTTTGATAGAACGACATGTAGTACAAACACATTATACAAATTACATTCGCTGTCTATTCTGGCTGACCTTTTGGTCCTTATTGAGTTAATTAATCATTTGCTGCTCTGTAAGCCTTTTAACTGTCTATAACCTAATGCTACAATAACAGTTGAGAGTTGAGGGTGAAGAGAAAAGCGGTGGAAAATAACATACTGCCTTGAGAACAACAAGGAATGATCAGTGCGTTAATTTGTTCATAATAATCCATAACTCGAGGAAGAATAGGAATATTTAGCTGGTTTTTGTGCTAATGTCTCCAATGCAACATTGTTATACAGACATAATGGATAGAAAGCCAGAGGCAGACCATGCAAAAGGTGGATTACAGAAATAAAAAAGTTAAATGAAAATAAACATATATAAAGCCCACAAAAAGCCAGTCTCTAGAGAATTCTTCAACCCCAAATGCTGAGCATGAAATAAAGGGGTATAAAGCAAAAAGAAAAAGAAGTCTCCAATGTGGCAGCCCTTTGAGCATAACAGATTATGGGTTTTATTATTACTATTATTATTGCTAATCTCATGCCACACATAGAATATACCAAGAGTGTATATTATGAGTATTATCAGGGAATGACTAGATAACATGTTCAAGACAGTATTATGAATGTCTTTCACATAAACTATAGTCTAAAAAGGCACAGCATCTTGTGAAAAGAGAAGAAATGTAGCAGCTGTTCCGAGGAGACTAGTTAGGAAGACATGGGCAGATCAAACGCCATATTATGTGATCATGCCATGCCTGGCTTGTTTACATCTTTCTGGCCAGCATAGAGCTTACAAGAAATCTACAAACTCATGGTTGGTTGCTGATACAGCTGTCAATAGGCTCATGCCCTTTGCCCCAATGCCATTGTGTGATATATGCATGTGTTTGTGAACTATTGTTATGTTCCATATAATGCTACAGTCTCATAGACAAGAACATTACATCAAATGAATTTCATAAAGTGGATGCAAAAATGGTCATCATCACTTATGGTCGACAAACAAAATGTTAGAAAAATAATCTGTGCACTTTCAGCTAATAATCATTTGTGCTTTGATCTCTCTCACAAAGTGGTATATCCATAGTGAAGTGGGTAAACCACTTTCCTTGTGTTCATGGGGTTGAAAGTGACTGCAATTGTTTAGGTCACAAGTACCTTTTTTGGAGGTTTCTCTGAGGATTATCGCTTAGAGCTGTGGGGTTACATGTTATGTGTGATACTCTCAACAGCATTCTGCTTTGTTGAGAAAGATGAGTAAATATGGAAAACCTTACTACAAAGAAGTTAATCCTTTGCACTTTTTGAGTTTTACTTTCTTCTTACACAGAAAGATCTAATCTGTCATGCATAAATATTATATTATCTAAAAGGGTTCCCAATCTAATTATTATTTCTTCTGTTTTATTTGTAAGTAATTTAAAAGTTTCTCTATTTGGTTTTTTGATGAACTAAGACAATTTATTTACCAGAAAGGCAGACCATGCAAAGCATATCTAATGTCTCTAGCTGTAAGCAGATACATCCTCCATTTGTTTAGAATGACTTCTAGATACATTATGACATGACAGGAAAATCCTTACAAAGCATTAAGAATGATCACTTGAATCAGCAGTGACATGATCAGTAATAACTTGAAATAGACTACCAGATACACATATGTTAACTCTGGCACTATAACTTATGATAAAATATGATGACTTACCTTGAAGGAAAAATGACAATTCTTCACTTGTAACATCTCCTGATTCAACTTTCATACTCAAAAGCATAAGTGTAGAGAACAAAAGTCTGTCCTCATCAAATAGAGACCTGTAATAAATAATATCATCTCAAATGAATATTTATAACAATACAAATATAATACTTAAGGTAATTACGAGGATATATATTAGTATTCATCACATGTACCTAGAATTGTACAGTAGTGGAAGCAATATTAACATGCTCAGAACTAAAAGCAGCATTTGGGAAAAGCAGTTTCGATTGTAGTCAATATCAACAGATCAATATCTAAGAAATTGTATATAAGATTTCGCATGTGCCAAACATTAAAAATAGGATCATTAAAAAAAAGTATAGGTTACAATTCCAGAAAAACAGGTGGAAATTGGAAACACAGTGCGGTGAAGTTATACTAATCACTTGAAACACACAGAAAAGCTCACAAGTTGATGTTTTGACCAAAAAACCTTTATCAATAACACAAAAACAGCATACAAAGAGTAAAGGAAAGCACTGCCAATGATGACATCACAAAGCTTAATAATAACATCATTTATTAAAAATAGAAATATATAATAACACACAAACATTTGAAGCAAAATAAGTAGAAAGATGACTAACATTTTGACTCTGTGATAGACCAAACTTGTCACACTGTCCATCAACTGC
Source organism: Meghimatium bilineatum (assembly GCA_034231615.1). Classification (NCBI taxonomy): domain Eukaryota; kingdom Metazoa; phylum Mollusca; class Gastropoda; order Stylommatophora; family Philomycidae; genus Meghimatium; species Meghimatium bilineatum. The sequence continues at coordinate 59,328,297 of CM067304.1, forward strand.
TTCACCTTGCTACTGGAATAACTAGTGTACTCTACTCCTTCAGTTGGTAGTGAGGTTGTGATTGGCAGCTCAATTGTAGGTAGTTCCTCAGACACTGAACCATGGACAAGCATCTGAACTGCTGTAGTACTGGCTGACTCTGAAGACATGACACATACACACAATGGAAATTAATATTATTCTCGAGTTGACATTTATAAACTAATTGTCTGATAATATAGGGATACTGAGCAAATCTGAACAGTGGAGATCATTAGGTGTGGTAATCAATTCATTCCTAATCTCCTTAGTCACCTCTTATAACTTGCATTGCATGCATAAGTTTTACTATTCTTTACTCTCCTTTCGGGCCCTGGCAACACGCAGGTAATATCAAGATTTATAATTTTAAAAATTGTAGCTTAAATGAAACAATAGAAACATTACATAGGAATTGGTTACATTGTACTTATATCACTGCTGAAGACAGATGTGTCAGGTCATTGGTGCTAATACAATGGCAACACAATTTATTTCCATTCTCTGGACTAAATTCTGCTGGAAATCTAGGAGTATCATTGACCTCTTACAATAGAGATCCAGTAGGGGTTTGAGAATGCACGCTGAAGATGAAGAACATATATCTTTACTCTATGCTTTTCTCAGAGTAAGAAGAGATGACATAAATGATTAGAATCTCCCAATGTGAATCAGTAACAATGACCATTTAAAATTATTTTTAATATATTGTTTTAAAAATATGCTTGTGATTTTGACACAACAACTGCTGATGCAAAAATCCAATGTGATATATATAAAATCATTGTGTAACATATTATTTTCAGAACATAGTCTTCTTTATCGACCTTCTGAACAACTTGCAATCCTGGGCAAGTTGATTTGCCTCCTCAAGGGACATTTTTATAGTCCTATATATCGTTTGTCCATCATCATCTTGGGTGGCCTCTTTCTCTGCTGCTATTTCTTCTGTCTTCTGCTATTAGTCTTTCCATGCTGTTATGTCTCTTTAGATGACCAAAAAAGTTCAGCTTTTATGTTATTCCGTTAACAAGTATATATATATGACCGTTTCGTTATTCTGGTTTGGGGGGTGCAAAGAATATTGTCATGGTCACTGTCTTTTTTCAAGTTCTGTTATAGGAGGCGACTAAGGAAAGTTGAAAGATAGGCTGACAACCTGTCACCTGTGAAAAAACATCACTGCATGTCTTGTCTCAAATTCTTATTGTTTTATTTTCTATGAAGTGATGCCCATGGATGGCAAAGACTAACAGGTCAGTGGATACCTTTGTCCTTTTCTGGCAGACTCCAGGGGGGCAAAGAATGCTTGATGTGTAAATGGGTGAACAAATCTGACAGAAAAATGAGATAGTTGACCCAGAAGTGTATGCTGTGCTCCTGATAGGATGTGAAGATACTGGCATACTGCAGCACTGGAATGTGATGATACTGGCATTTTGCAAGACTGGAATGTGATGATACTGGCATTTTGCAGGACTGGAATGTGATGATACAGGCATTTTGAAGCACTGGAATGTGATGATACTGGCATTTTGCAAGACTGGAATGTGATGATACTGGCATTTTGCAGGACTAGAATATGATGATACTGGCATTTTGCAGCACTGGAATGTGATGATACTGTCATTTTGCAAGACTGGAATGTGATGATACTGGCATACTGCAGCACTGGAATGTGATGATACAGGCATTTTGCAGCACTGGAATGTGATGATACTGGCATTTTGCAGGACTGGAATGTGATGATACTGGCATTTTGCAGCACTGGAATGTGATGATACTGGAATTTTGCAGGACTGGAATGTGATGATACTGGCATTTTGCAGCACTGGAATGTGATGATACTGGCATTTTGCAGGACTAGAATATGATGATACTGGCATTTTGCAGCACTGGAATGTGATGATACTGTCATTTTGCAGGACTAGAATATGATGATACTGGCATTTTGTATGACTGGAATGTGATGATACTGGCATTTTGCAGGACTGTAATGCCTCTCTTCAAGGACTAAGCATGCATTTGTAACCCCCCCTCCCCTCCCTCCAATACTTTGCAACAAACTTTATAAAATTAAAGAGGTTATTTTGTCATAATTATCGCCTGTTATGCTTGCAACTAAAGATTTTACTTTTTTACCATTGTTAAACAAGAGTTCTATCTATGAACCATTCATATTTTAATGCATAGTATCAGCTAAAATTATATAGATAATTGGTTGTTTGTAGCATATCTTGTCTTATGAAGGCTCATCCTCAGTCAACAACATCAACATCAACAACACTGTGATTGGTGTCCTACCTTCAGTCTCAGTTGTGGCTAACTTGGACCCTTCTTCAGCATGTACATCTCCTTCCTCTGTTTCATTGCTTGGACCAACATCTATTAATAACAGAAATACAGGCATACACAAACAATACATTTTTCCCTGCAAGAAACATTGTTATCTCATTTAGTAACATTGTTATGTTATGTAATGTTCCTCCAGGACCATAGGTGCTGTCCGAAATTTGTGAAACAAAACTGCCCAATCTTTGTTTTCTATCATTTTAATCATTAGATTCATTGTCACCAGAACCCTTGTAGAAATAAAGAATAACCTATGTTATTTGTCAATGTTACAATTATATCTCTACAATGCAATCCTGTTCTCCATCTCCATTCTATATTTAAGAATCTTATACTTTGTTGACTTCTGTTGTGAGTCTTCCTTTTTTTTTACTTTTCCTTTCAGTTTCCTATGGAACTTATGGTTGCAGTATGTTGGGCAGAAACCATAGCTTTCCATTTCTGTCTTTGTGTTGCCAGATATTTCAGTTCTTGGATGTTGCTTAGGTTCATTGACATGCCTTCTCTATTAATGGTTCTTCGTAGAGTTTCTCTAGGTCTCCCTCTCTTACTCCCGGTGGCACCCAATTTAGTGCCAGATGGGGAATTCTTAGGCTGTTCATTCTGAGAGCATGGCCGATGTAAGTCCCTCGCATTTGCCTAATGAAGGAAGATATATAGGTTTAATTGCTTTCCTCTCCTATATTAGTGTTAGATTTAAATTCACTCCACTTAGCATTCAGAATGGTATGTAGGCATTTGTTTTCAAAGGAGTCTAGTCTCTCATCTGTGGCTTTCCAACTTTCGCACCCATATGATAGAATAGGGATAATATTGAAGTTAAACAACCTGAGTTTTGTGGTGTTTCTTAGTGTGTTTGATGTCCAGATGTTACGTAGTTTATTGAAAGCACCCGACGCAAGGGCAATACAGTGTAAAATTTCTTTTGATGTGTCTCCATCCAGTAAAATTGATTATTTACTTATTTCTTTCATAAATTCTCCTTTATTTTACATTTATCATTTATAAATATTCTCTCTTTTTAGTATACACCAACATTCACTGCAGATATAGCAGTTGATGATTATGATTGATGATGTGCACTGAAAATGTGAAGAAAACCTAAAATGGGCTTATTCATATCATATAAAATGAAAAGGCTCTCTATAATAATATAAAAAAAAAAAGAGTAAAGTAACCCATAGCATTTATTAATGCCGTAGGGGTGTAATATAATATAATGTAATATAATAATATAATAGTGGTTGGATACACACATGTACATAGCAGCTATGAGAGAGTTCTGGTGAATGCTTGAGAATGAAAGCTAAAAAAGTATATTGCCTGTCTGATAGGAAAATGAATTACATTGAACTTGAACTGTTATTCTCAAACTTCATTCATAAAAATCATACCTTCTTGTTTCTTTCTGTCCGAAATTTGTGAAACAAAACTGCCAAATCTTTGTTTTCTATCATTTTCATCATTAGATTCATTGTCATCAGAACCCTTGTAGAAACAAAGAATAGCCTATGTTATTTGTCAATGTTACAATTATATCTCTACAATGCAATCTTGTTCTCCATCTCCATTCTATATTTAAGAATCATATACTTTGTTGACTTCTGTTGTGAGTCTTCTTTTTTTTTTTCCTTTTCCTTTCAGTTTCCTATGGAATTCTTGATTCTTGATTAGAAAACTGGCCTCACAGCACGTGGGGCATTCCCATAAGTGCTCCGCCCTCTGTTCCAGAAGCCATTTGACTCGATGGTGTTTCTAGTCCAATGCTGCCGAAACAGACGTCGACATCAGGGCACAACTCTGGCCCTTGCGACAGATTTCTTTGTTGTTCCGCCCACTCACGCCGTGCCCGTAACTAGTTCAATCACAACGTCGGCCTGTCGGAACAACATGGTAACTGTTATCGAAGGTTACGACTACGGGATTCCTATGGAATTTAGGGTTGCAGCTATGATTCTATAATGACTTGTATTGCACAGTGACTGTTAGATTTAGACACTGATTTATGAGGAATCTATTAAACGATTAGAGGAATTTGGCATTAAACATGGTAGAAGTAAGACTGGGCACTTGTGTGGTAGAGAAAGGAGTGTGTTTTACCAGGCAGCAGGCCACAGGAATTATAAGCATGCATATTATTTGACATTTCTTGAGGAAGATTGAGCATCTATTGGTTCACCCACAGTGTAATGACATGGCCCTTAACCAATAAACAATAAGTTTTCAGTATTTAACATGTCTATGTTTTTACTATCCTTATCTAACCTGTTTCAGCTGGCCACTTTGCTTATGCTAGCATCACCTTGCCCCTAGGGGGTATTATTTCTTCAGCCTAGCTTTCTTTTTTCACATGCCTTTCTCTCATGGTGTGCTTTAGTCACATGATTCTTCATCACTGTCTGGTGTCCACTTCTGGTCACTTCTAGTTTTACTTCCCTGTCTGTGTAGTGATGTTGGTTCCAATAAATAATCACTACCACCATTATAAAACAACAAAAACAGTTAATTTTTTAACATTACTGGTAATAGCATTTTTTCTTTTCAAATAGAAGTAGTTCGATGCAATTAGGGACTTAACAGACTTATTTTTTTTTAAAGAATCTATAAGATGTGATCTATATAGGCTTGCTCTACAAGTTCTGGATTAATACAGAGCTACGAAGAGTTACATTGTGATTGAAACAATTTTGAATAAAAATGTTATGTATATAGGATTTAAGGAATTTGGAATTACATTTGTTTAAAGTAGGGTGATATATATTTGTTTTGGCTTTTGAAATTAAATGTTATAGAAAGGTCATAAGAATATCATATACATAAAAATTAACAAATACAAACGTTCATAAAGACCTGAACATAGAAAATGACTTAATTTTCAAAACTATCAAAAAATGTAAGATAAGATATTTTGGGCATATAAAAAGACACAGTGGTTTAGAAAGATTAATCACGGAGAGAAAAGTTGCAAAAAAAGAGAACAAGAGGCAGACCAAGACTACAGTGGACACAGGATATCGAAGACCTTCTGAACACAACACTGGAAAAAGCTGGGCAACCTGCACAGAACCAAGAGGCTTACAGAATGGCAGTGAGGACAACATTCTGTAAAGGACACATTCCATAGATAGATAGGGTGAGAAACCTGCATGGCAGAATAGAGATTGTGCATAGCTAATGAAACCATGAATAAAATTCAATGGAATGCATACCTTTAGCATATGCTTGGTAAGTCTGAGTACAATGATATGTCCATTATATTATTAATGGAATGATGGACCTCATATGTTCAGAAGATTTGCAGAAGTGTGAATCATGGTTGCTTTCAATATCACTTGATATTATTGTAAGATTTGAAAGGAACATAAGGAGAAACATTTTATATATATCTAGCAAGATTCTAAAATATATCTTCCTACCGAGTGTAATCTATAATAAAACATTATCCTAGGAAGGACTTATTTCTGCTATATATAGATAAATAAATCTACAGCAAACTTGAAATCTGTACTAAATGACAGGTGTGAATGACTCCCAAATATAAGCTTGCCTCTTAAGTTTAAATTATAATTTTATAGCACTTTTTTGCGAGCATGATGGCCTTTAGTGTCTTTACAGATGGTCAGGAAGAAGGCCAGTGTAAATTTCTGAGACATATAATCACTATGTTTCACATATGACTGCTTGCACATGCAGATTCTATGGAGAAAAAGGTTTGACCATTTGTACCAACTCTCTCATTTCTCTGTTGATCAATTCCAAGAGAAAGGCAACTCCAATATACTTGGAAACAAGCAAGACTGCAGGATATTCCAGAAGATGGTTAATACTCCATTACCTGCCTCATGGTCTCCTCTCCATATATTCTGTAGGGGTTTACTCCCTTAGTCTAAGGTACTCCTGTACTAACCCTTTAGGCTGCTGTGAATAAGTACGACAGAAAACAAAAGTAAGAAATTGAGACAAGACATTGACAATAATTTTTCCACAAGTGATAAATTGTCAACTTATCCCACAGCATTTCTTAGTCATCTCCTACAACATGCCTGGAAAGAAGACAGTAGTCCTATTCTTCGCACACTGAACCAGAAGTCCAGGCATCCAGTTGTGAGCATTATGAATGATTAAAATAACTTGCTATAATATGATTTGCAATCAATGAAGTTGATATGGAGATGAACTGAGCATAATGAACTTAGTGTAGATGCTGCCACACACATGATGTGTACATTATGATTGGCTCAAATGTTTTACCTCTTATTCAAGTGCTTGGGCTTTCACAGCTCAGTGCCCAGGTAAAACAATCAGGGAGAAGAGTGGGGCCTTTGCGGTTACTATGAGTAGCATGACCATGGAGACTATGATGGTGACCAGGGTATTTAAGTGGGTATGCACATAAGGTAACGCAGGTCTGCATCTTGAATGACTCTATGAGTATGATTTGGAAGGTACAAGTGGGTCTCGTTCACTAACAGTGGATCGAGGCCTTCAGAAAGGCGAGGCTGAAAGTGGTTACACTTATTTTCATGCAGGGGCATGTGGGTGTTCGAGGCAATGAAAGAGCAGATCAAGTGGTGCCATGCGCGATTGTGGCAATGGATTGAACTGACGTTTTGAACTCCTTAAGAGATATAGCACGTGAAAATGAGACTGGTGTGGATGATGATTCCTTTTCAATGGCCAGGATTAAAGATCAGGGTTTGAAATGCGATGTTGCTAGAAGTGAATATTTTGGAGGGTGCAGAAGAATGATGGTCAACCAGCATAGGACTGGTACTGTCAGTAGAAGTGTAGTGGCGGATACGCTCAGGGAGAGATTGGAGCAACTATGGACTTGTTAAGTTTACAGTGATGATGATCTGACAACTAACTAACTAACCTCTTCTTCACTGTTCCTGAAAGATTCATCAGGATCAACTCCAATGGCTTCATCAAACAGCTCCAAGAAGTACTTCATTGTAAACTGGTATGCTGGGCATATTGAAGCCAATGAATGCATGAGTGAATACATCAGGGATGCTCGTCTTGCTAAAGGATAGAGTTCATCCTTAAGTAACTCAAGATCATCAAGGATAGTCTGTGTATTAGACAGTTGTCTGGCCAGCTGTGAGAAAAATAATGTAAACATTTGTTTAGCATTAAATCAAATATGAATAATAACCAAACTGTCAGGAGATATCCATTTGTACTTACGTAAAACACAGGTTTTTAGAATGCCCACTTAGACACAACAGACTATCACTAAAACTGGGGGATTATGATATGCAAACAAGAAAACATACAAATTTTATCCAGGAGATATCCAACTAGGTGGAAAGTGCAGCAGTAACAAAAACAGAAAGTGATAACACATATGATAAAGTATTATTGTCCCTGATTAATAATGTAACTAATAAATAGCAAAAATAACAAATGTAAAGTAACGCCAATCAAAAATAATAAACAAAGGAATAAGGACAATATGATCAATGCATGTATTGTTTATGTTTATTTCTAATTTGTGGTTGTTTCTTGATAATGGCATCTATTTGACTGTAATGTGGGAAACGTCTTTGTTCCCTTATTTTATTTGTTATTTCTCATTGGCATTACTGTATATTTGGTATTTTTGCTATTTATTAGTTATATTAGTAATCATTGAAAATAATACATCATCATAGGTATTAACATCAAATCTACTATTAATTAAATTTAGTAATGTAATTTCAAAACAAACTGGAAGCTACAGAGAAGTGATTTCTGAGAAGAATGATGAAAATACCATGAGCAGCTAAGAAAAGTAATGCAGATGTTCTCATTGATGCTGGCGTAAAAAGATCAATCATATTAAACACTAGGGGCAGTCAAGATTTCTAGGGCATGTGCTGAGAAGAACACAGCTTGAATACTTAACCACTGGAAAGATCAAGGGAAGAAGAGACAGGGGATGACAAAGAGAGAGGTTGCTAGACTAGTTTTATGGCATGGTAGAAGTTAACCAACCGAGCTTATTGACAACACAAGAGACAGAGAGTCGTGAAGAAACATGATCACCTACACCATTTGGCATGGCCCTTGATTTATTGAATGTAATTTCAAAACAGATGTAGTTACAAAATATAACTAACTTTTCAAAAGTGACAAAGTGTGCAGGTACAGGTATTGAGGAATATAAACAAAATAATGATTTTGAGTATAGGGGCAAAATTCTTAAGAAATTTCAAGATCAGGAAACATGAATAATGCCAAAAGTAAATAACCATATTATCATAAGATCGGCAATGAAAAATTCATGCAAAGAACTAAACAAACTCTAGTGGAGGAAAAAACTAAGATTATGGATATGGATAGGACATACATTAAAAAGACCAAAGGATAATATTGTAAGACAGGCATTGTTTTGGAACTCAAAAGGAAAAGAGGAAGACCACGAAATGCCTGGAGAAAAAAATTAGATGCAGAGACACAAAGTCTTGGTAGAACATGGAAAGAGCTGGTAGCAACAGTTAAGATAGGACAAGATTTAGAAGCTTTGTTAAGGCCTGTGCCCAGCAGGGAGCTGAAAGGTGTATAGAAATAACCATGTAAGAGTCATGGACAGATTATTGACCATGATGAAGTACTAATATTATAAAGTAACTTCTGTTTTCTATAGTATTTTGCCTAAGATTTCAGCATTTAATTCTCTGATAAAACTTGCCATTCATTGGAGATTAGAATTCTGTGCTCGATAGTTTGCCTTCTATTATGGCTCCTTGTGACCAGAGTCTGTACCAGATCTCGATAGTGTGGATGGGTTTAAAGAACATGCTTCAGGGTCTGGCAATCTGCACTACCACAAATACAATCCAGAATATGTGACAGAGTTGACTGATATGTTCAGAAGTGGCAGTGACATCTGTATAGCCTACAGATAGCAGCCTGATCATGACACAAAAGTATTGGATTATGTTTGCTGAGCCATTGTTTCCTAGAATGGCATCCATTTTATTATAGATTTGACTTCATTATACTCTATAGGAAGTTATTTTTGAGGTATTTTGTGACCAAATTTTATACGTCCATCCTCATTTTGTTTGCCTCATGTCACAGTTTGATCAGATCTACTGGATAATTTCTGTCATTTTCAATGAGAAGTTTTCAATTTTAAATTCCATTTTCAATGCAGACACAGAAAAGGGCATTTCTTAAGGTGCTCTTTAAGGTAAAAACATAGACAGTATGCTATACAATAATGAAAAGTCATATATTACAGTAAGAATATTACTGTTTAATGTTGAATAACAATAATAATAATAATAATAATAATACCCACAACAAGTTATGGTCATGGGAGTGCCACAATGGATACATCAGCACAAAAAGCTCTCCAAACAACTCTATCTTCAAGCATCCTAAGGAGAGTAGAAAAATAATACTCAGACAATTCCTTGATGTTAACAATCCAGGATTTTCCGTATTCCCCTCTGTTCCTTCCTCCCTCGACTGGTCCTTGCAAAATAATTTTTGAAAGCGAGTCATGTCTCGTTACATGCCAAAATCAGACAAGTTTATGCTGTTTCACCACTGTCAAAAGTAGTTCTTAATATCTTGCAAGTTTGTTTATTTGCTGCCAGACAAATATATTTGGCCTGTGTTCTATATAGCTAATTCTTAACAAATGTCTGTAGCACTTGTTTTAAAAAGCCTGATTCATTCTTTCTGTGTCTGCATTGCCTGCTCAACTTTCATATCAGTAAAAAAGTATACTTAACACTAGTGATCTGAAAAGATTGATCTTTTGACTGATACCATACCATCTACTTACAAGAAATTTAGCTTCCGTAATGTTTGTAATGGCTTGTAGGACTTTCAGAGAACTCAGCATTATCTCTTGACCACTATAAAGAATTTGATCTTTAACTTTCTCTGAGAATCTAAAAAAAAAGATACTTTGGAGTAAGGTTATTAATTAAGTGTTTTCTTATTCAAAACAATTATTACAATGTGGTATAGTAGATTTCTCTTTGTAATTTGAGATATTTGGACATAGGTACATTGTGTTTATAGTGTATTATGGGAGTTGTAATTAGCTGTTAAGTCATTCGCTGCCAACAAGCAGACTTCTTTTTTGAGTCCACTCGTTATTCATGGTGTGATATATAAATTACTCCCATGGTTCACTCAGTCATCAGGGAGTAGGGTACCAGGGCTGAAGATCTGGGAAGGTCAAGGGAAAGCTACTGAGCAAGTGTGGTAGGCAACACTAGTTAGGAGGTATCTGGTCAACCACTGAGTAAACATCTGAGAACTTACGTACTATGACGCTGACTCATAACAGCTTACCTTTACCTTTACTAGTGTCCAGAAATGTGTGTTTTTTGCACTTTTTAATCGTTGCATTAACTTTTTACACATTTTTTTCGTGTTAATTTCCTTTGTATATATAGTTTTTTATTAGTCTGCATGTATTGATTCGTAGCCTCATGTACCTTTTGTCTGATTATTGTGATATATGACTGTACTGCCATATTTTGAAAAGAGAGCAAAGAATATCAGTAACTATGACCTGTCATGTTTACATATCCTAAGAGGCAACTAAGGATGTTTTTGGGTTAAGTTGGTTGTCTTATATAAAAATCAAAAAGGACCCAATAGTCATGCTGAGGATAGATGCATAAGGCTGAAAGCAGTAGATATTGCATCCAAACTGTAAACTGGAGACTACACATCAGCAATGTTATAGAAACAAAGAGCCTGCTTGCTTTTGTGGCTCCATTCTGTGTATATTAATCCATATCTTTATAGAGATATTTTAGTCGAAATGTCAATTCTGTGTATTGTTCTACATAAAACGGCTATTGATTCTTGCAATAATTTTTCTAATATTCACTTACCATATGGTGGCTGCACAGTGTTACTGCAAGCTCCTAGTCACTAAAGTTTTCTATCATAATGACTGTTGTACACATATCAATGACATTTTCGCAAACAAATAAACTCACAAAGACTAGAAAATTATATTGATCTACTTGTTGCCATTCTCTTATGTAGGCTGACCTTAAGTGTGGAAGGTCTAAAGGTCATACTAGTGGCATTGCAGACCAAAACCTTGAGACAGCAAACTCCTAAGTAGATAGACATACAGATATAGAATAGGTGGAAACTTTTTAACAAATTGAACTTTCTTTCAATGTGGTATAAGGCCAACATTCAACAAAATATACTGTGTAATATGACCTTGTCATTAGAGGTGAGAAAGAGAGTTTTGCAGTGCTATATAACTCCTATACAAACATATGGATGCCAGTCTTAGACAACAAGCAAACTGGAAAGTGGGAAATTAGAGGCAATAGAGATGTGTTTCTATAGAAGAATGCACAGAATACTATGGACTGCCAGAAAAACTAAGGTGGAGGTGTTGAAAGAGTCAAATGCAAAACGGACCTTATTCAATAATATAAGAAAAAGACAATCTTCAATTTGTGGCCATTTCATGAGACAGGAAGGTTTGGAGAACATAGTCACAACAGGCAAGATTGAAGGCAACAGAGACAGAGTGTGACAACGTGAGAAAATATTAGACAGTTTGACAACCTGGCATGGCAAGGAAACAACAACAATCTTCATACATAATACTGGAGATAGAGAGCTGTGGAGAGCCATGATTGTCTACACCAGCCGTCATGGCACCTGATCATAAGGCCAAAAAGCTTTTTTTAGTCATTTATTTTATTTCTGAGCTTGGGACTAGGGCTGTAGATATGTTCTCATTAGGGAGAAGGAAAGGTGGAGGTTACCTTTAAAAAATATAAAAACAATTTGTTTTTGAGATTTAAAAAAAGATTTGTGCAATCTGCTGGGGGAAAGGGGCGGGGGGAGAGATTTAGAATGTTAGAATGCTTTTTAATTGCTACCTAGTACTGAATGTCATGTTCTAGGATCTTATTGATTTGGGGGTGACCTCTGAAACCTCTTCCTCCCAGGCATTACATATAGTAATATAGTTATATGTTGCACATTCTTGTTATATATTGATGCTTTCCACTTATGCAGGAACATTATTTCACCTACACAACTTTATTAACCCCTCTGAGTAGGAGGTTTCTTCTCAGAGGATTGCACACCGCTGAGAGTTACATTATTTTCGTGCACACCTCTGAGAGTTGGAGTCTTCTTGGTGTGAAATAAAGCTCTTCCAGAGAAAAAAAGATACATTGCACAAAAGGGTACAAGAGATCTATTGTGCGTAAATTATGGGGGATAGAAATAAACAAACAATGTTGGTTGGCCCAGTCAAATAATCAGTTTTATTAATTGACCTCAACACTAGGATCACTTGTCTCAAAGATGAGTGATATAGTTCAACATAGAGGGTGTGTGGATACAATAGATACAAATATTGCAAAATCTACATTACTTATAAAGTGTATCCTTCTGCAGCTGCAGATTTCTTAGAGCATGCTTTCTTTCTTGGTAAAGCTCAGGTCTGATGAAGGCAAAGGCTCTTGTCAGAAGATCTTCAGTCAGCATTTCATGAGATGGGCCAAAGTTGATAAGTGTAACGCTAGATGCAGCCGTAGGATTAAAATGTGGCTTGTGAAGATTAGTGGTTAGATAGAGCCTGAAGTCAGCATGGCACAGAATGGGATGTCCACAGAAATTGACTATCTGAGAATCTGAAAATGGTGTAATATTTTAAGGTAATAAAAGCATGAGTTAATCTCTTGTGACAATACAAAATCTAAACTTCTTCTTCTTCTTCTTTCGTTCGCTAATAATGTCTATATCTGCAGTGTTGTTTCTTGTATAAATTGAACAGTGTTTTCCATTTCTTGTTTTGTACCATAAAGTTTAACATTCATTGGTGTATCAGAAGGCCAGTATGTGCATCTTAATGTGTCATAGTTTGCACATTCTTGAAGGATATGTTCTGAAGTCTGGTTGACTTGTCCACAATTACACTTTGCTGTTGTGCCAATTTTAAATTTTGTATACATATGGCTGTTTAGTCTATTGTGTCCAGTTCTCAGTCGAAATATGATGACCTGTTCTTGTCTGTTAAGTAGGTGGTAGTCATCCCGTGGAGGTAAGTTAGGCTTTCGTTGTGCCTTTATCATGGATTTCTTTTGGTGATAGCTGATTGGTATATCCGGTTGCTGCATGTTAGCACCTTCCTTGGCGAGTTGATCAGCTCTCTCATTTCCTGCTATTCCACAGTGTGATGGAATCCATTGCAGTATAACTCTACACCTATTTTGTACTATGGACAATACCTCTTTTAACTCTGGAAGTTTATTGGATTGTAATGCCTCTAGTACTGACCTTGCATCTGTAAGTATTACAATAGGGTGTGAGGTCCTGTCCAATGTTAACAGTTTCTCTGCAGCTGTATAAATAGCTTTGACTTCAGAGTCATAGTTGTTGCAGTAATTCCCTGTTGGTATACAAGTGGTATCAGTGGTGCCATCTGGGTATTCTACATATACACCACTTCCTCCATTTTTTACTGCATTCTGTGCTGATCCATCTGTATATACTCTGGTCCATAGATCACTTGGGTAAACATCATCAAGGAAACTTAGAGCTGCTACTCTTTTCTGCAGATTATTCTGATGTTCATCCCCATGCACACCTGCTACTGTTGTTTGGATGGTCACTGGTAGGCATGTCCGTTTTTCCCATGGGGTGTGTTCTGGTTGAGATGTCAGTGGTATTGTTACCTCTGGTAGATCCGATACCTGTCTACGTAGACGCTTGGCCTGGTGTATGAAGCTGCTTCTTTTAAGCCGTCCTTGTGATAGATTCTGGAATCTTTCCTTCATTGGGTGACTATGGTGGGAAAGAAACTTTTCTCCATGAATTATAATTTTAGTATCTCTACGCTCTTTCAATGACTGCATCCCTTCGATATTCTGCATTTCTATGATTGGTGTGGATCTCATTGCGCCTGTAATGATTCTAAGTGCTTGGTTCTGTACTCTATCTAGGTTTTGTAGTGTAGTGTTTGATGATGAACTCCATGCTGTAGAACCATATTCCAAGTGTGGTCGAATGGCTTGTTGGTATACATTTTTTAGAATTCTTTCATTAGCTCCCCAAGTTGTCCCACTCAGTTTTCTTAGTATAGCTATCTTCCTTCTAGCCTTTGTTTCTGCTTTGCTGATATGATGTTTCCATGTCATTTTGGCATCAAATGTTACACCAAGATATGTGGGTTGGTCATCTACCTTTAAGATAGTTTTATTTACATAGATGTTTCCTGCTCTTTGTTTTGGTGAAAGTGTAAAAAGGGTTGTTGCTGACTTCTCTATATTGATACTTACACACCATTTGTCAGCCCAATTAGTCAAAATGTCCATGGCTCTCTGAAGCATTTTTGTGGTAACCATGGCGCTCTCATGTGTGCACCAGAGAACCAAGTCATCTGCATATAGTGCTGCCTTAGTTCCACAGGGTATTTCTTCAATTAGATCATTGATAAATATGAGAAAAAGAGTGGGTGATAGAACTCCTCCCTGAGGCACTCCATGGCGTAGTAATACTTTCCTACTTTTTTTGCCATTTACTTGTACTCTGGCTCTTCTATTGTGAAGAAAGGCTTTCGTCCATCTATACATATTTCCACATATCTTGTAGTTTCTCATTTTTTGAAGCAATCCTTCTTTCCATACTTTATCAAAGGCCTTCTGTAAATCAATCCATGCCACTAAAACTGATTTTTTGTCTTGGAAAGCATCCTCAATTTCCTGTGAGAGGTATGTGGTTTGATCCTCTGTGGAGTAGCATTGCCTGAAACCTGCCTGCTGTGGTGCAAGGAATTTTCTACTTTCCAGGTGAAATTTTAGTCTTAGGTTTATGATGCGCTCCATTGTTTTGCACAGGCAACTTGTAAGACTAATTGGTCTGTAGCTAGTTGGTGTTGTTCCATCTTTTCCAGGTTTAAGCAGAGGGACCATAATTGATTCTCTCCAGATTTGTGGTATTTTCCCAGTAGACCAGCTAATATTTAGGATGTCCAATAGTTTCCTTCTGGCTGTTGTTCCTAGATTCTTTATCATTTCATTTGATATTTCATCAATTCCTGGAGACTTATTTAGCTTTAGTTTAGAGACTGCTAATTCCAATTCACTATATGTGAACAATGTATCCATAATTTCATCTGCACTGTTTTCATCACTGATTCTAGTCTGAGCATGTTCCAATTTACTTTTTTGGTCGCTCCGCACTGTATGCTGTTTCTCTGGACTAATTTCAATATTGCAGTCTTGAGCAAATATCCTAGCGAAATTATCTACTGCTTGCTTTCCTGTAATCATTTTGCCATTCTGTACGAGTGTTATGTTTGTGCTTCTTCCTGTTCCCTCATCATTTAGTTGTTTGACCAGTTTCCACAGTTTTCTTCCATCCTTTTCAAAATTTAAGGATTCTGTTTTCTCTTTCCAGCTCTTTCTTCTAGCTTCTAGTTTGGCTCTTTGGAATTTAGCTTTTGCGTGTTGATGTTTGTTGTGATGTTCCTGGCTTGGGTTATTTTCCACTTCCGTCCGTGCTTTTTCTAATTCCTCTTGCAGCAGTTCTAGTTGTTCACTCCAGTATGGCTTGTATTGTTTGCGTGCTCCTCTTGGTATTGCTTCCTTAGCAGCTTGATGAATACATTTATTGAACTCTTTGACTATGGCGTTTATGTCTTTTCCTTCCATGTCTATTTGTCCAGCTAAAACACTACTGCGGTGTTTAAATAGTCCCCAATTTGCTTTTTTATAATTCCATCTTGGAAGGCTACATGCATTTCCTGTGAGTTCATTTTTAATACTAAGGAGGACTGGTCGATGGTCGCTACCTCCAAGTTGCTTCCCCACTGTTCTATTGATTTCCCAGTTTAGGTCTGCTGAGTACAATGCCAAGTCTGGCGTGGAAGTGGTTTGCCATGCTCTTGAGTAGTATGTTGGAGGATCTTTTGGCTTATTAAGCAATAGAAGACATTTATCATCTTGCCAGCTTTCAAGTTCTTCTCCTCTTTTATCCATGTGGTCATAACCCCAGCTTTGTGAGTGACTATTAAAATCTCCACATACTATCAGTCTTCCTCTGTACGGTATTGTGTCCAGGGAAAGGGACTGGTCATTTGGACAATAATAATTTAATAGGTTGAAGTCTGTGTTCTTGGTCTTTAGTTGAAGGACCTGATATTCTGCTCCTTCCATGTATAGCTCAGTTTGATGTGCGCTGATATTATTTTTGACTAGAGTTAGTATACCTCCTTTTCTTCTGTCTACTCGATCAGCTCTAAAGCACTGATAACCTGCAATTTTAAAGGCTACATCTTTGCTGAGGTGTGTCTCTTGTATGCAACAAATGCTGACCTGTTCCTTGTGAAGGGTGTTTTCTAATTCTAATTTCTTGCTAAAGCCATCTTTTTTGCTATTTACACCCTCAGCATTCCAGTGCATTATTGTAAGTGATGTCTCATTGGTTGGTAATATTTGTTGGTCAGTGATATTACTCTTGTGCCTCCTGGCTCCACAAGGCAATCGAAGAGGACCTCCAGTCGTATGGGGTGGGCCCTTTCGAGGTATAGGGCCCGGTGCTACTCCTGCCTGGTGAGTCGTCACAGGGTTAGCACCATAACGGGGTAATGCAGATATAGACATTCATGTGCGATAATGCATGACATTCTGATTGTTGCGGTGCGCCTTCTGGCCAAATGTCGCTGACTTCAGCACCTTTACTTGCTAGGCAAGACTGTGGTCCTGCCCGAATGTGGGAGGGCCCGGCCAGTCTTAGTTTCCAGCCTCTGCTGGCTGGACTAAGCCCCATCTCCACGCCAAGGAGCTGGCCTCGATGGGGAAGATCTAAACAATAAGGAAAGCTGAATGTAGAACCAACCACAACTATTTGTATATACATCAGTTACCTCCATTACTTTGATCAAATAATTAAATTAAACAATTTAATAATCTTTAGGCCTACTAATAATAACTGCATTTTTAATCAGTAATAACTGCAGTAAAACTGTAATCCAACAGGTAAAACTTAGAACAGGGAACTGAAATTTTGCTAAGTTTAATAATCTCAAGTTTGAACTTTTATTAATATTTAAAATTTTGATAATATTAACTCTTTCAGGATGGAATTATTCCTGGGGTTTGGACTAATTAATTTTCGCTAAATTTTTGGACTGCAACATGATTTAGGCACACGTTTTCTGAAGACAAAGTATTAGCTATGGAAAGTCATATACTGTATCAAAAGAAAGACAATTCAATGTGGAATTCATATACAATATAAAAATATAACAATTGTAACAAAATTATAAAAAATTCCACCACAAACAGGAATGTTAGATGAACATAATTTGTTTTTATATATATTTTGGTCTACTCACCCTCAATTTTACTTGTCTTGAAATGTTGATATCCAATCTTACTAAAGTAGATGCCCTGGCTGTCCATTTAGTAATCATAATTAGTTTATTTGAAGTAAATTTGTCAATTGCCTAGTGTTTTATGCCATTTTTTGTGTGTGTTTCATGTCAAATTTCAGAACTGAACAAAATATTGTGAAACTGTACGTAATATTCTCAAGTACTGCATTTCCAAAGTTGAATTTTATTCCACTCAATATTATCATTAGGTCTAACTTTATTTTCTATATAATAGTGTAAGATTATCATTTCTGTCAATAGGCCTAACTGATTCTTCAGAAACAATAGCAGTGGGAACAGTTTTATAATATTTTAGCTTTTATTATTCCCTTACCAGATTAGGTCTAGGCCTATTTCTTTTCCAATTTTCAACAAGAGATAACACTATCAAAATCAAAAACACTGTTGTATCCTAAGACATCACTTGAAATAATATCTCCAATTATAAAATTCAAAGAGTAATAAAACCTGATGTTTGCTAAATCTTTGATCTCTCTTACTAGTGGAAAATGAAGCCATTGCTAATTTCAGAAAAGCTGAAGGCTTAGTACCAGTAAGAAATACCACTTGTTGACATTGGATTGTGTTTTTAATTATTTCTGCAGCAATGCTTAAAGCCTATACTTCTGCAGAGTAGTTGGAGCAGAATATTCCCGTTGGTGAACATGTGGATTAATTTTCTTTTTCTGAATATTTTATGTACACGCCACACCTCCATTCTTCACTGCTCTTTCTTTCAGTATAAAAGTAAATAGAAATTATGTGGTCTTGAACAAAAATGTGAAAATTAAATGTTCAAAATGGTACAGTCAGTTCTGTAAATGCTTTGAAAAGATATTAAGCACAAATGAGTTATAATTAAAAATAGATGCATACAAATAGAATAGCTATGGCATATCAATCAATCAAATGCCATGCCGAATGGCGTAGGTAATCATGTTTCTCCATGACTCTCATAAACTTATTTTGTAACTTTATAACAGTCTCTTAGCATCAGTTATAATGTGAACTGTTCACTGTTATTCTCAAATACTCTGAACATTTTTTGCTATATTTCCTAAATATCCATGACCCCCCTACCTATTTTAAATGTTTATATCTCAAAAACTGTTCAAACTACAGCAAAGATTTTTAAGCAAAATGTGCAAAAATGGATACTCTATAATTTCATACCAATATCTTTGCACAATTAACAAATCTATATTTTTTCAATATTCCTGGTGTATTCCCACCTTAATTAATGTAGTATTCACAGAAAGTAAAGAGAAAGGCCTCTTCCTAAATATCAAGAAAACATAAGTAATGGTTATTTCAAAGAAACAAAATAACACACCTTGCAAGATCAAAGTGAATGATCTAGTATTAAAACAGGTCCACCAATTCAAATATCTAGGTACAATGATTACAGCAGATGGAAGAAGTTCAACAGAAATAAGATGCAGAATAAGACAGGCAAAAACAACATTCAGAAAAATATACTTTGTAATATGACCTTGTCATTAGAGGTGAGAAAGAGAGTTCTGCAGTGCTATATAACCCCTATACTAACATATGGGTGCGAGTCTTGGAAATAAACAAATTGTGAAGTGGGAAATTAGAGGCAACAGAGATGTGGTCTACAGAAGAATGCTGAGAATACCATGGACTGCCAGAAAAACTAATGTAGAGGTGATGAAAGAGTCAAATGCGAAACAGACCTTAATCAACAATATAAGAAAAAAAGCAATCTTTTTTTGGCCACTTCATGAGACAAGCAGGTTTAGAGAACATAGTCACAACAGGCAAAATTGCAGACAACAGAGACAGAGGGTGACAACGTGAGAAAATATTAGTTTGACAACCTGGCATGGCAAGGAAACAACAATGACTTTGATACATAATACTGTGGACAGAGAGCTGTGGAGAGCCATGATCACCTACACCAGCCAGCATGGCACCTGATGATGATGATGAATACAAATTCATTTATGATCCATATAAAGAAAATTTAGATGGTATATCTGCAAGAATGATTCATCATGGGTATGTCCACAAAGGGGGTTCTATCTGCAAGGATATATCATTTTCATGGGGAGAATGAGTTAAAGTGATTAGTACACAAATTGAAAATTGATGGTTTTGCAGTGGTTTGTTGGTTGGTAGCTGATCCATTGATCCATCTGCTCATGTCCTGTTCCATTTATCTGACCTTGGAAGCAGAAAGATTTTTCTGATATCATCCAGTGCTGGACATTAAAAAATGTTGTGTTTGACAGTTTCGTAAGAATGAGTGCACAGTTGACACCCTGCAGTGTGCTTGGGTTGTATTCTGTTCAGGTTATTGTTAATTTATACATGAACATTGCATTTGATCATATATCATCGATTTCCTATGCAGACATGACAAACTGCAAGCAAGCTGAAGATGACACATCTGTGCTCCAGTTAGAAAATTCAACATCAAATATGACATAATATGATTGGTCAGAACTACAAGTGGCACGAATGACATTGATCATCATCAGGAAGATTAGAGGATGTGTTTAAGAAGTAGGTCTAGAAATTTACCATCATATGCATGCTTTGATACATATAGCAGAAAGATCATATCAGGATTTGTCCAGATGACTATGACATTAGTTCAAAAACCAATAACTAAATAAGTCAATAAACTAGAGTAAGTAGCAACCATTACCTTTATCTTGTTTAGTTTCATTAGTTGCACTGCAATGGTGTAAAAGTGGAGTAATCATACTGTTTATTGATTCTCCACAGTTTTTCAAAAGTACTGATCTCCCTTTTGAAATTGCTTTTTCCAGTGATGACATGCAATGAGGATCAGATCTGATGAATGAACAAAGTTAATGAATCAGGAACAAGATGAGCAATTTTGAATTATAATATTAATGTCAGAGCTATCTTGAAAGTGCTGTGGTGTTGATTTTCTACTTTTATATTTCATGAACACCCATGACATCAATTTGAGTTGAGAGGTACTGTTTTAGATAATTTTTCAATTTTTTTCTTTAAATTTTCAAGTTTCTTGTAAGGGTTGTGTTATACTTGGTTCTTCTACATTGTTCATTCTCAAACTCCCACTGGATATCTCTTGTAGCAGTACAATGGTCCTACTTGATTTCCAGCAGGATGTTGTTCAGAGAATGGAAATGCGATGAGTCACAGTTTTATTTGTGCCAATGGCCTGACACATCCGTCTTCAGCTGAATATCTGGTTCAATAACATTAGACAGGACTACATTTTTTGTGAAAAATAAAACAAAATAAATGACAACTGGTATGTTAATATATATTTGTACTTCATGTTTTTCAGTGATTATTTCCTTTAGCTATAATTACTCAAAGGATTACACTTCGAGTGAACCCTTTTTCCACTGTAATAATATAACGTCATAGGGAGACCATGCACGTACAACTTTGCATTAAGCAGCAGCCATTGTGACTGTAACAGACGTATTACATCTCTATCGACTGCAGGTAAGCTCAACAAACTTCGATTATGTTAGCCATTTTGTATCTAGGATTCAGCAGACAGTCAATGACGTCCCAAAATTATATACAATTTTATAACTCGTTCAAATTTTTATAACAAGTTAGATTGTAGTCCCTTTAAATGGTATAGTACAAAATCCTCGGTGTATTTTGAACCTCACATTTTAAATTATAAATTAATTTATTCAATGTTTGCTTTGTAAATGCAAACAAAATAATTGGGAAAAACTTATATCCTATCTGTATGTAATATTTCAGAGTCTTGAATTAATGTTTTAAGTTCATCTTTAGCTTTTCAAATACTATTATGCACAATTATCAACTGCCTAATATTTATTTTTTATTAATTTTTTGCTATAATGATTGCTAAAATTGATGAAAATGCGCAACATCTGATCATCACAGTAGCTTTCTTAATTCTTGTCCCATGTTGTCTCTGAAGGACAGACAATTAATATACTCACATGTTTTCCATATTCAGTGCAATGAGTTTGCCATTGTTGACACTTTTGTTCAATTTTGAAAACAAAGCTGAGCCTTCATTATTTGGATCTATCAACATTGGTGGGCTTTGCCAGCTAGTACACAGAATTGCAGCATTTTCTATCTGCTGAGGTCCAAAGTCTAGACAATGAAAAAAACAAAGCTTATGCACATGAATACACTCATCATATGTAGGCTACATATATTCAGGCCATTATTACTTGTCAATACAGTTACATAAATAATTCAAAAATTTGTTCCATAATATAAAATATTGCATTTCAATCAGTTATTGAAGGCAGTCATTGAGTCAATTATTTAAGCCATTAATTTAAGTTAGTAATTAAAAAGAAAACACTACAGCCAAAAAATGCTGGGTTGATGGCTATATCCTGAATAGAATATGCTACCAATTGTTCTGGATTGTTCTTGAGGTGAAAAATGCTGACCAATTGGTAGAGCTTGTGACAATGCTTGTTGTTAGTATCTTGAGAGATTCACCATTGACATGTTCTTTCCGCTTTATGCCTTGCATCATCAGGGGAAGAATAATATATATATGTAGATGGCCTTTTTGTGAGCTTCGTATATGTTTGTTTTCATTGATTATTTTATTTCTGTAATCCATCTTTAATACGAGTGTCTTAGAAGGATGGATGTGAAAAGATGCATTATTGATAATATAAGAAAAAGACAGTCAATATTTATTGGACACATACCGGTAATAAGAAGAGGAGGCATTGAGAATATAGTGACAACAGGAAAGATAGAAGGGACAAGATCGAGGGGAAGACCTAGAGAAAAGATATTGGACAGTTTGACTAAATGGCTTTGATTGACGACACCAACAGAGATGATGATATATCAATCAATCAATAAACCCATAACCCTTCAGGGTCGTAGGGGTACCACATTGGATGCTTCAGCACACAGAGTCCTCCAGCGAATTCTATCGTCAGCGATGCGGATGAGTGTGGAAATATCTAGCCCTGTCCATTCCTTGATGTTGTCTGTCCATGTCTTTATTTGTCCTCCTCTGCTTCTTCCACCCTCGACAGTTCCCTGCAGTATTGTTTTTGACAAGGAATCGTGCCTGCATACATGTCCGAACCATGCTAGTTTTCGTCGTTTCACTATTGAAAGCAATGGCTCCTGGACACCTGCACACATCTCTACTTTATTTCTTACGTACACATTGGTCTTATGTTCCCTATAGGAAATTCGTAGAATTCTTCTGTAGCATTTATACTCGAAAGCCTGTAATCTTCTCTCCATGTCTGCAGTGAGTGTCCAACTCTCACAACCATACAACACAACAGAAAGCACCAGCGACCTATACAGTTTGATTTTCACTCCAACACTGATGTTGCTTTTCCAAATCACAGTTAGCCTTGACAATGACGCTAAAGCCATCTCCAGCCTTATTTTTAGTTCTGCTTTGCATTTACCATCGCTGCATATACTGGATCCGAGGTATTTGAAGGTATTCACCTCTAGTATTTCAGTGGGCAAAAGGTTTAGCTAGTGGTGCCCATCTCCTCTCCAGCTGTGATGATGATATATATGGGAGGTCGATGTACATGGAGAGATATGATTGCCAACGCCAATCGGCACGGCACTTGCTGATGATGAATACCTATTTTGCATGGTCTGTCCCTGGCTTTGTATCTATCAAGTCTATTTGAGGGGCACTATCTGATGGTAGTCTAGAAGCATGTGTAAACCACTGTTGTCTTCTGATGTTATCCAGGATTGACATTGTATGTCTTAGTCTTCTGATATTTTCATTTCTTAAACTGTTTCTTATTGTTACTCCAAGAATTCTACATAGACAAATCATTTCTGTTGTAACAAGTTTGTTTTGTCTTTTTTTTGTGTTAGTGTCCATGTTTGACATTGGTAGCATAGTGATGGTATGAGGATTGTTGCATATAGTGCAGTTTTGGTGTTGATGCTCATATATTTATTATTGGAAATAGGAGACATCTGCCTCGAGATCTGGTATGCTATGTTGCATCTATGTTAGGTTTCTTTGGTGTTTTTCCCATTTTATGATATGATGCTTATGAAGATACAGGTAAGTGAATTCCTTCACTTGTTTAAGTTGTTGGTCATCAATGAAAATAGTAGCCTTTCTTTCTGAAAAACTATGAAATATAAATTAAAATTGCAGACCAATTTATAGAACTTGTGGCAATGCTCATTATCTTGAGAGATTTACTATGTACCTGTTTACACCATAAAATTTGAATTAAATTATATAATAATAATAATAATAACAAAAATAATAATAATAGTAATAATAATAATAGTAATAATAATAATAATAATACAGTCATCCCTCGCTACTTCGCGGTTCATTTATTGCAGCCTCGGTACATCGCACATTTCTAAAAACATTTACAATATGTACACTTTAGTTACATCTACGTATGTTACACACACATGTATCATATTTATATTATTTATATATTATTTTATGTATGTTATTTATGCTATTAATATTTTATTTACATTTTAAAAACTATTCTTTAATGTTCTAATGATAACATATGCACTTATATGGTTTCATATACACTTATTGATATTATACATACACCAAAAAATTTACGTGTTAAAAATGAAAGGATGACACTACTCTGCGGTTTTTCACTTATGGCGGCGTTTTGTCCCTTTTTAACCTCGATGACTGAGGGATGACTGTAATAATAATAATAATAATAATAATAATAATAATAATACCAACAACATAAAAAAACTCATAATCTATTAGGGTCATATGCGTTCAAAATTTGAGACATCAGCACACAAAAACCCTGCAAAACATCCCTCAAAAACGGCTCGGCATAGAGGATTTACTTAATTATACCCAGATTACACCATATGTAAGCAGTCTCTATCAATAAAGTGGCGCACCTGCTGAGGATAGCACTTATAGCAAGTAACTCTGCAGCTTCAAGTGATAATTCACAGGGATCTCCTAAAGAAATCAGCTTTATCAACAATATATCGTGAATGGGATTTGAACCTGCAACCTCTTGAGTATAAAGCAAATGGCTTAACTACAATGCCAGAAAGAACCCCAAAATCATCTCTATCTTCTGTCATACTGATGACTGAAAAAATCATGCCCTGACCATTCCTTGATGTTAAAAAGCCAGGATTTTCTTTTCCACTTCTCCTTCTCCCTCAACTTTGCCGTCGCAGGATAACCTTTAAAGACGAATAGTGTCTTGTTACATATCTAAAACATGCAGCCATACACCAAGTACAGTGCTGAGAAGAGACTTGTGATAGATTTGCTGCAGGATAAAGATGAGGCTGGAAGTGATATGTATACTCACAGAAAATGCTGTAAATGCAATGAAAGTGATCAGGGTTGAAAATAGAAAGTGTGCAATCTCTGATCCAAAGATAAACAACATTTGACTGGTACTTTGAGTACCTTTGAATATATGTGTATTTATGGGAATTTTCCCTGTATTATGATGCTAATTACTAATCAAGATTATAGCCAATAATAACTGTTACAAATATGCACACAAAAAAACAACAACTCATAATTACAGTAAATATAAGTGTAATACCTTCCATTAGCCACTCATTCAACATTATGTCGCCAATGACAATTTTTACTAAGGACCTTATGTACTTGTTGTATTGAACTGAGGTCAACATAGGTGCTGAGATTGTTGTAGTTTCACTTCTGCAGATATTTAGAGACAAAATAAATTTGTTTAAGCCAAAAATACCCACTGTAAAATCTGACTTCACAATGTAGACCCTTTATTTGCCCATCAGACGAAAATGAAATAAATACAATTTGAGATAAATGTAATAATTTAAACACATTAAAAAAACACCAAAGATCTAAAAGGCCCACATAAGTGCACTGAATAGATTTCTGTACAATGTTAAATTGTATGTCATGTAAAAAAAGATCTTTTATCAAGATTGTTGTTGAGTATTTGCCATGCCATGATCTAATGTCAGCCTAATATTTTCTTACGCTATCATCCTTGATCTCTCTTACCCTCAATCTTGCTAGTTGCAACTATGTTCTCTAGATCTCTTTGTCTCATAACATGACAAAAAAATAAAAATTGCATTCTTCTGTTATTAAGCAATCACCATCTCGCATTTAACTCTTTAAAATGGTCTTTATGGTTGGTTTCTGATCCAGCTGTCCATGGGCTCATGCC
This sequence comes from Meghimatium bilineatum, assembly GCA_034231615.1. Taxonomy (NCBI): domain Eukaryota; kingdom Metazoa; phylum Mollusca; class Gastropoda; order Stylommatophora; family Philomycidae; genus Meghimatium; species Meghimatium bilineatum. The sequence continues at coordinate 59,354,220 of CM067304.1, forward strand.
CTTTGACCCAAAATGGTCTTTATAAGAACAAGAAAAATATATTAATTCAGTAGTAAATAAATAAATTTGCAGGTTGCCAAGAATCACTTTTTGCGGTTATGAGATGACCCTGCAATGAGACATCACTTTTGGCGGTTATGAGATGACCATGCAATGAGACCTGTGACCTATGACCCTGACGTGTTACAGTCCTTATTATGCCAGGTTATTATTACTATTAACACTGAACCCAACCACCAAATAAATCACCATTTTGGTCTGACCTTCCTAAATGACCTGTCCAGCATTTGTGATCCTGCAAACAATATGTATTCTTTTCAGCACTGTTCACACTCTGATATTTGGAATTTTATCAAGGAAGTTGGCCAGTTAGAGGATTTAAGGTGTATTTATTTTCTGCATAAGATCTCCATCTGAATTCATTATTCCACATTATGTTTTTCTTGGTTTGTCAGATAATTCAGTTCTTAGGAAAACACCTCTAAAAGTGGAATTTTTAATTTCGTAATAGCATCTTCAAATTGAAAAAGGTTCATTTGGTAAATGGCAGTTGTTGATACTAATTTTAATTATTATAAAATGACAGATATTTTTTGTGTAAAATGTAAAAAGAAAACAGACACTATTGATTTGTTTCAAACTCAAAGTAAAAACAGTAGAGACATGCTAAAAGGAAAATGTGCTGTGTGTGGAACCTTAAAAAGAAATTTATCAGTATTGCTGTTCCTAAATCCACTCAATGGGGTAACCTAAATTCTATAATCAACAAACTTCCTGTTGAATTACATTTACCAGGCCATAATTTTACAGGTCCAAGAACTAATTTAAAGAAAATATTAAAAGATCCATATGGAAATCCTCCTGATTGTACATCACAACTTTGGAGTACACAAATTAACAGAGTAGATGAAGAAGCAATGAATCATGATATTTGTTATTTACAAAACGAATATAGGAAAGCTTTAAATGAATTTGTGATAAAAAGATGTTACAAGATTTTAGTATTTTAGATAAGAGAAAGCATGGATAAAAGAATTGTTGGTAATATTATTAAAACAGAAGGACTTCTGGTAAAATGGTGCAAAGTGATAGTTATGTTATTTCTTGTGACCATAAATGGAAGTCCAGTTCAATGTTTCAGAACTATTGACATGAAATATGTGGTTTCTTTCTGTATGTGTTAGATGGAGATCGCTGTGTAGCCATGATAATTTCCTGATACAACACTGAGACAGGATTAGCAATCTGTCAGTGAGAACACAATGGCTTATAGTAAAATGGAGTGTTCTCTGAAGAAAACGATGGACAACCAAAATGAAAGAGGCAACAAGTTCCACAATATACTAAGCACACATGAGGGCCATCTCCAGAAAACTCTTTTATCCCTGACGCTGAAAGGCAACAAAGGGTTTACAAATAGATAGATATATTATACAAACTAAAGTAGCTTTGGGAATGGGAAGTTATTAATATAGATATTTTTAAAATTACTAGTTACCACCAAAAAGAGACTGATTACATCTCTATGTCTTTATAAATGGGTTGTTTTTTAAATAAAACTCTCATACACATTATGTACTCACATACTCACTATAAGGCTCTTTAAAAATTTTTTTTGGTCAATGCACAGGAGTAAGGAGACAAGAAAAAATAAAACCATAAGGTTCCACATACAACACATTTTCCTTTTAGCAAATCTTTATTATTTTTAGTTTTAGGAACACACCATTTTTATTTTTTTGATATTAAAAAAACATGGTTTTTTAAATTTTTATTTTTTAGATATAAAAAAACGCACCATTGTAACTAGTACCAGACAATATATTTTTTAAAATAAGATTGTCTTGTAGTGTGTACAAATTGTGTAAGACAGTATTTTACCTTTCCTCATGATCAAAATCACCATTCTCCTCTTGTATCTTTGGAAGTCCAGGAACTTCATCATAAGCTTCTACTACATCTTTTTCTTCAGAATTCATGTTCTCATCATTGTCTTGAGTTTTGTCTGATGTCGGTGTTTTTATTTCTGCAGAATTGAAACATCAAATTAACGTTTGCCTTCACTGTTTCACTACAGGGTTTTTCTTGTGTATTACTGAAATTTCTTTAATACATTCATCGTGTCGGCCTTGTGGCAGAGCCATACAGAATGTTTTAGGATTGTCAATGTACCAAGTTCAAACACAGCAGAAGGAAACAGTGTACCTGGACCTTCCAGAAAGCAATGGCAATGTACTGATATTATTGCCTAGAAAATCATTATAGCCAAAAAATTGCTCATTTGATTGCCACTTCCTGAATAGGATATACTACCATCAACATCCTTCAAGCAACAACAAAAAACAGTACTTAAAAATGTATAAAATATACTATTTATCTACCGCTATAAAAATCTATAAATTATGCATAAACTATGGTATGTGTTGTGTCATGGTTTATAGCGCAACTGTGATATCTGCACCTTTTGGCCCGGCATTTATCCGACTTCAGTATAGCTTCTAGATCACTTTGACATTGGATGGGACAGCCAACTCACCCCAAAACCTTCTTAATTACTTTTTACACCATGCTTGGCAGGTAACAGTGCTTCTATTCTTTGTTCCCGCCTTAGTCTCTGACAACACAAGGTGGATGTGGTGGTTAATGCACTTGCTTTCTAGCCTTATGATTCAAAGTTCAATGCCAGTGTGACTTGGAATTTTGTTGATTCCACATAGCTGGTCAACAGTCTCAGGAAATTGGTACCAGACAAAATCTGGTAAAAGTTAGCAGATATAAAGCTGACAACATTACTTCTGTTGTACCATTTAATAATAATTAAATTAAATCCTCTATACCATTAAAGTCAGATTTGTTGGGCATTGGCACAAATAAAACAGAAACACAACATATCTTAGTTCTCTGGACTACATCCTGCTGGAAATCCAGTCTGAGAAAAAGAAATATAGTTATAAATATTGATCTCATGTCACAATTTCAAGATTTTTTTGTAGATAGAATGACTGGCCAGTTATAAAACCTAAAAGGGAGAAGAATTAGATTGAATAATAACAAATATTAAGAGGAGGAACGGAAATAAAAAAATAAAATAAATTAGAGTGACTTGAGTAGAATACCTATTAACCAGAAACCTTGATACATCTTTGTTTCACAGATGATGGACAGATAAAAAAAGCTAAAATTTTAAAAAGGTTGCTTACTTTCTGTTTTGTCCTTGTTAATTGTGACTTGATCATCTTGTCTTTCCTTATCTCCAGATTCTGCTTCTTGTTGAGTAGTGTCTGTTAATCTTAATTCATCCTTATTATGACCATTGTAATTTTCAGATTTTTCTTGATTGTCTTTGGTCTCTTCTGTTTCATTATCTTTCTTCTCCTCAAGATCTGATTTATCTTTTATGTGCTCTTCCTCTTCTCCTTCAGCATGCTAATGATAAAATATATTCTATATAATATAAACTGCATTATTTACACAATCTATATATAAACTGCATTACCGGTACTCATATTCATTCATTTTCCTTTTGCGCTGAAGTTAGAGTATAGGGCAGAGGTCAGATCTCTCCAATTCTGTGTGTTCAAAGCTATTCTGTGCAGTTCTTTAATAGTATGAATATTGATTGTTTTACTTTCTCTAAGTATTGTTCTTCTGAGTGTTTCTTTTGGTCTACCCCTATCTCTTTTGCCTGTAGGTATCCATTCAAGAGATTGGTGGTGTATTACTTTATAGACTATATATAAACTGCATTATTTACATAGACTATATATATATATATATATATATATATATATATATATATATATATATATATATATAGGGTAGCCGGGGGTAAGATGGCACGAGGGGCAAGACAGCTTTTCTTTTTTTTATTTTAGTCTATGGATTTTTCTGGTAGGACACATGACTAGGTCTGGTGGGAAACGTCCATTCTATGACACAACGAAATTTGACAGTTCACAGACAGATCGTTTTCCAACCATGAGGTAAATTTATTTTTCATGGGTCTTGAATTATTTTCCCCCAACTTTTTACTCCTTGCCTACTGTTATCATTACTGTCATGCTTTTTCACATGTTTAAACTGAAACATATATTGTATTGTTAAGTTATTAAGCACATTACATTGTCAAAATACTTTGGCTTTTTTGTGACATTTTATTAAAGTTGCTAACCATATAATTTGGGTAAAGATGGCGCACAATTAGTGGGGCAAGATGGCGCATTCAAAATGTTATGGAAAAAATGTAGATGTCATGGATGCTAATCTAAGGCTGGGAGAGACTGATATATATGGTTATAATGATCAACCAACCTTGCAAAAGCATTATTAGCTTTAAAACGGAACTTACGTACTATTTTTTAATAGAAATTTTGTTTTCAGAGTAAAGTTACAAAACTATGTCTATCTATTTATTCTATCTATTTTTAACACACATTTACACACTGCCTGTGTGCTAGACCTGTTGCAGAGGTGATTGCCCTCATTTTATAAAGATTTGTATCACCATTTTTCCTGTGTCATCTTGCCCCTAAAAATGGGGCAAGATGGTTTTTTTAAACATATGTTATAAAATTATCATTCTACTGTCTACACATAGTTGTATGTTGTCAATAACATCACAAATGTAATATAAATGGATAAGCTATACACTGATAGCAGTTTGGTCTCTCATAATTATGTCTAGTTGTCAGAATATGCTAAAATGTGAAAAGTGTGCCATCTTACCCCCTGCTACCTTATATATATAAACGTTATTATTTACATAGTCTATATATTTTGAAAGACAAAATGCTGTATAGAATACTATGCAGTGAATGGTATCTACACAATTTCTGATTAAATACCCAAACAATAGTGGGACACACTTTTATTCTTCCTTTCATCTTCTCCCAAAAGACCTCATAGGTCCTACATCAAACAATAATTCTGATTGCAGCTTTTTTCTGGCAACCGGAAAAAATAAAAGTTTGCAGCATTAGCAGTTTCATTTCTATTTGTTGTTTTTCCGTATGTTTTTCAACTGTGTTATTTTACAATATGCCATTGCCAATCTCTTCCTAATCTCTGCCATGCAGTCTCCTGCACCATTGATTTTGCTTTTAAGTATTCAAATTTATCCACACATTCTATCTCGGTATTGTCTATTCTGATGTTTGGTTGTTGTGTTGTTATATCTGTTAACATGATTTTTATTTTTTGCGTGTTTAAATATAAGTTTTGTGATTTGCTGTATTTATTTGTGTTTTTGATTAGTTGCTCCAATCCTTCTATATCATTTGAAAGAAGTACAGTGTCTACTGCGTAGCGTAGTTCATGGATTTCAAAACACTGATGTTTAAAGTGTGATAGTATTGTGTATGTCTTCTCTCACATTCCTCATTATATTTTCTGCGTAGATGTTGAACAGGTATAGGGAGAGTGTGCATCCCTGCCTTACTCCACTATGTACCTCAAGCCACTCTGAGACATCACCACCCTCTAACTTCACTGCAGCCTTTTGACCTTGGTAGGGTTCTTCTATTAGATGGATCAGATGTCTTGGGAAACCCATGCAATTCATTATCTCCCATAGTTTCTGGTGTTGGACACAGTCGAACATGTTTGAGTAATCTATGAAACACATGTGCAGGTCAGTTGAGAATTCCCTACACTTTTATATAATAAGCCTCATGTTAAGGATATGATCTCTTGTTCCTCTGCCCGATCTGAAACCGGCCTGTGTTTCGTTTATCTCAATCTCTAATTTTTGTTTGATTCTTTGCATTATGATGTTTAGCATTATTTTACTTGCTTGACTTATAAGGGCTATAGTTCGATAGTTAGAGCAAATCTGAAGGTCGCCTATTTTGGGGAAGGGAATATAATGCACTATAACGAACATAAAATGTACTGCCTGAAAAGACATAGCAATAACTACACAGACATGTGTTTGTTGTTCTGTCATAGTCTGTGAGTAAAGCATAACAATTTATTCACAGCATATAGAGTATTATATTAGATCTACATGTTTTCATTGTATTCCCATGACAGGGGGGTGGGGTGTGGTATGTGGTGATCAATAAACGGTACGTTTCCTCCAATGCACTCCTTCTTATGACATTGATGACTGAACTGCTGCTAAAACATACTCCAACGTGAAAACCATCACATGTGTATTACTCGTATATACATATATAAGTAACTTTTTTACTGATTGATCAGTCCACGACATCTATACTCTGAGTACAACATCAAGCAATTACTATCATCACGTTCTATAATCAATAGAAACTTCAATTCTGCCAGACAATCTTGAATCTCCAAATTAAGAAAGATAACCCTTCGGTTCAACAAACAATATAAACCTTACGCTAAGCAACGATGTAACTTCAATTACGCAAGAAAATTTTGAATCTTCACATTCAGCCAGATAATCCTTCGGTCTCTATAAGACAATCATCCAGTTAAGCAACAAAATCTTCCAGTCTGCAACCAATATAAACCTTACGTTCAGCAACGATATAACTTCAAGTTCCTTCTTAACCTGTGGACCTCTTAGATTCAGAATCTTGTCCACCTAACTGAAATAAACTTCTCAACTGCAGAACAATGTCTAGTGTTTCACCGGGGAAACTTCTAGACTCTGACTACGACGGTCTAAGCTAACTCTGGACTCTCCAGTGAGCAAGTCCTAACTTCTCGAATTATGACGTCTTGAAAGTCTGCTAGTCTCCGTCTTGCAGTGGTTTCCCTCTCATGCTGGGATCAGCAACCCCAGACCACCTAACTCTCTGAAAACTGAAGTCTGAACCTCGAAAACTAGAGAACAGCCCTTTTTCTAGCTCAACAACGTCCCTGCCCCGTTTTGTGTGTCAAGGCATGTCATTGGCCTTTTCGAGATAATCTTCATACGCAAGACAACAACTATTTTGTCTTGTGTCAATCTTACTCCTAAGACGTCCCCTTTTCTATCTTAAAATCCTATCAGAGGGTTTCCCCAAAATGTTCCTAATTTAAATTCACTCCTACAATGTATCCCTGTATTTCCCATTTCATGAAATGACTAGCAACATACTAATTTCTATTTTAATTAATTCTTCATGTTTATATTCTGGCGTTTTGTATTTCAACATTCCTGCAAACTCTGCCATCCGTATAGAATAGCTAATGGGTTCTCAGTCGTGTTAATTTATGCATTCCCATCCGTAAGTAGAATCTGCATTTAACTCTCTCTTCCTAGTGTTTCCCGGGTCTGTCAGCTTTCTTGATTGAATAATTGATATATGTAAAATGTACTGTGGGAAATTTGCTTAAGAATGGTAATCTTTTGTTCCAACTCTTCCTCGCCCAGGTGTCTTGGAACTCCAAGTTTAACGATGCCGGGCCTCCCATATCTATCGCTCTTAAAATGACCAGTCATTTTCTCGATGACATCCTAAAATGAATGTGAAACTCTACTTGAAATGTGTCGTGACAGTTCCAGAGAGGTAGGAAATTCCGTAATGAGATCCTGATTCAATTAACTCCTACCTCATGTACTTTTTTTTTTAGTCCGCAGGAGAGTAGTGTGACAAAGGGTAGGTTTCTTCTAGAGCAGGAGCGTAGTTTTTATAGAAGGTGGGAGTGGATAGTCGGTCCTCTAGACCACACTATAACATTCCTACCTACCAATACATCTAAACTATAAATTCTCACCTTTTTTGCCTTGTAAACCACTTGCTGATTTCTTTGTTTTAGAATATGGATGAAGTTTGATATTATGCGCAACTTCATTTCAAGTTTGTTATAGTGCTTGCAGTTTTTGTGTTATCAATTAAATTATATCACTAGCAGACAGTGTTGCAAGAATAACAAAATGGAAATTTTAGTGGAGATTAAATTATCTATCTATCTATACGCAGTGATCCTTTTGTGCCTTGCATCGTAAGAGGTAGAAGTTCTCTAGAGATGTGTGCTGTTTGCAATCTTGTTCCCATAGACTCTTTGATTTATGTGGTCCATCTTTTACATAGTCTTTCTCTGGCTTTATTCTTGCAGTGTCTATGTGTCATGACTATTTGAGACATACTATCTATTGGTAGTATGGATGTGTGTCAAACCCCGTAATCTGTTCTCTTGATGTATTCTAATACTGGTACTGTTTAGGTCTTGTATAATGCAACTTTAGTGTCTATGTTTACATTTGTACTTACATAGAACACAGGTTTTTGATTTTTCACTTGAACACAACATACATGCTATCACAAAGACTAAGGGGTTATGACGTGTAAACAAGAAAACATACAAATTACAACACTCTAGACATTTTCAACGTTTTGAACTGTTAGGTTTTTCTCAAGAATATATAAAATAAACAGTAATCCTAACCCTAACACCCCGCCCCCTTCCTAAACTCTTTACATCTCTTTCTCAAGGGAGACAGAAGCTGTGTCATTCTTATCTATTATTAATGATTATCGATATGGCAGCCATTTCGCTAATATAAATGAATCAGCAGTGTGACATCACAAACTACTAAAAAATTACGATCAATTACTTAAAATCTGTTAGGGCATGGTAGGCACATAATATGTGATTGAACCGAAAATTGTATTTTGCTGATATGTAAATCAACCTGTTTTAATTATTCTGTGCATTTCTTGATTACAATGTGTAGGGTTTAAATACAATTATTTATTGTTAACCCATAGAAGATGGTGGTGGGGGAGAGGGTGTGTAAAATTCTACCCTCCCTCTATAGGAAATAGAACATGATTTTGAGTACTTTGATATTCAAAAAGCTCAAAAGGTGTAGAGAATTGACTTCATTGTACTTGGGTTAACCCATAATTACTCCATCCTCAATGAGGTGGGATGTCCTAGCCACTAAATCAGGGATATACCCGTATTCCACTAGTTAGAGTGAAACCCTGATCTGTGGTATTTAAAAAAAATTATAGGTTTGCCAAAAATCTATTCTTGCCAATCTGTAAGGTTTTTAGCTCATTTTTTTTTCTGTACAAGTTCATATTTCAGCAAGTTGACAACAGTGTTATTATGTGTTTAAATAGCAAGAAGGCCTACCTGATCATTTTCCTGTTCCAGATTGTGGAATGGACTTCCATAATCTACTTCATAAACACTGCTAGCTCCAGATGCTGTCTTCAAGAATGGAAATGACCAATCTATCACCCGGCCTGAAAATATTTGTGGAGAAATCAGGTAACAACTGTTATATCATGGGGGCTGTAAATTATTGTGATACTAACAGAGATAAACAGTTATATGATACAATTAAAAAAAATATAACTTAAAATTAAGACTATTGTCTTTCTTTACTATTTCTATGAGGCATCACAGGATTGAATGACAATTGGTTTTTGGGCTATGGAACTTTCGGTTGCTTGATATGCAGTAATATTGTGATGATTCAGGACATTGGTAACTCTTACTCACTTTCTTCTTGGTCTTCCTCTGCCTCTTGTTGTTTGAATTCTCATGTTGTAGTATGCTCTTGCTGCTGGTCAATATTGGTTAATTCTCATTAAGTGGCAGAACTATTCCAGTTTCTGTTTTTCAATATATATGACCACAACATTGTTCTAACAATTCTTGTAATCTCTTTATTCTTCACATGGTCTCTTCTTGTTCTATTTGCTACTTTTCTTAGACTTCTCATTGCTCATATACTGGTAATATTCTTTCTCTCACATAAGTACAAATAGTTATACAAATAAATGATATAAACAATTCTGATCAATTCTGTATCAAGAAACAGCAATTCTTCTTCTTTCCTTCCTCTTTTACACTTTACGGGTGTCGAGGGAGTTACAATGGCCTGAACGCAAAACAAACAAACAAACATATGTTCAGGAGTCGAATTTACATTTCATTGAAAAACCGTTTTACAAGATGAAATATAGATTATCTAGTATCTGTTTCTAGTAGCTTTGCAAATAACATCTCTTGAGCAAAACTTTCATCTTTAATAAAGTGCACATATGCAAGAAGCAAAGATTCATTGCCTGGTAAAGTTATTCCTCCAGCTGCAATGATAATTCTGTTGTTCTTAATATTCTGTACAGTGTATCTTCCTCATTCTCAGCCATTTCATGTATGCATCATTGCACTGACCTATTACTGAGTGGAATTTTCATAATTATAGCCGGTGGTTGCTGGTGCAAAACAGTGTTCAGAACTTCACTGACTGCAGCGAGAATGAGCTTTCACAAATTATGTGTTGCTTTCCAGACTTTATGATCAACAGTGACATATTGTATGATATACACAAATCATCCATGTTTTAATGTGCAGCTTTGCAAAGTATGCTTAACATCAATGACATTGATGGATGTGCAAACTGTTATGTAGTGTTTGAAAAAATTATACATCTCTTCTGCTTTGTCATGATGCATAATCTTCAAATGTTCAATTAGTCTGCTTGGTTTCATGGCTGAATTTGAAAATACCTTCTTATATATTAGACATATTGGCAGCTTCTTGTTTGCTGGTGATGGTATGCATCCATGCTTTAAATATTCCATACTGTATTGCCTGCATTTCTTTTTTTATTTGGCTGAGAGTGCCATTTTGTAATTGAGGCTTTTAGATTTTGCCACTGAACATCAGTCTATAATATTGTTTACTGCAGACGTACGAGAAACAAAAACTGGCACTGAATACTTGACTTTCATTTGATCTGCTGATTTGAACATTATGCTATTTTGCGAACTATTTGTGGATTTCCATCAACAATAAACTGTGTCATGACTTGTAGAATATTGTAGAATGTAGAAAAATTGTCAGTATTTTTCAAACTAACAGCATATCCCCATCTCATCTTAACCCCCCTCCCCCTGGCCTCTTACTGCCTCCTAATGCCCAATTTTCTAGTCCTGTCCCCTCCTAACCTAGCAATTACCCCTCCCCCTCCCCTTCCTCCTGTGGGGTGTAGAAACACCTTGAGATTGGCTGCTCTATTGGATGGGACAATCAACCACACCCCAAAAACCTTAATAGTTGCAGGCATTGCTGTCTCATTATTCTTTCTCTGTTTTCAGGCAAATCACATGAATGATACCAATAATATACATATATGAAAACAAACAAACAACAAATCCAGAACTTACTTTTCTTTTTCTTTTACAGAAAATGGTTTTAATCACTTTATTTTATCAGAAACAAATTTTTTGATAAAAACATTCTCAAACTCCTGCTGGATCTTTATTGTGGCAGAACACTGGTCCTCGAGAAGGATGTGGTCCAGAAAACAGACTATAAATCATTGACAATCATGGATTTCTGTACAATCACTTAAAAAATATTCATAACATAAATACCTTTCAGCATATCAATAGAGTCTATGACTAGTGGAATCCCACGCTCTCTCAGACATTCTGGCCAATGAACTGTCAGCATAGATCGGCGAAAGTTATGCGGATACGGACCAAGGTATGTAGTAAATGCAGCTGCCATTGCACATCCGCCAGAAATTGCTAATTGACGTTGCTCAAATGAATCAAATATTTGTTGGCACCTTTGTCTTTCTCCTTTTAGTATCTGAGGACATTTGTTCGTGATCAATTAAATAGCATTGTAAAATATACTTAATAGATAAATTAAGTAGGAAGCATGAGGATAAATTCAAGTAGGAAACATGAGGATAAATTCAAGTAGGAAACATGAGGATAAATTCAAGTAGGAAGCATGAGGATAAATTAAAAATTCTTGAGACTAACGGGAATAGAACCAGGTCCGTTCTAATGGCACCGAATTGCCTTGCACCTGTAAACAGGATTTTTTCCGTACGTGACTAACCGCATCTCCAAAAAAAAGATATGATTGTCTCAAGATATCTAAACTGTGTACTCAAGTTGCTGAGAATGGACCAATCAAGACACAGACTATTAAAAAAACAATGAACATTTACTTTACCCTCTTATGGATGTGTCCAGTTTGCAGTGATGATGATCCGACGACTAACTAACTAACTTTACCCTCTATGGGATAGAACAGCCAATATCACCCTCAAAAGCTCCTTAGTTACTTTTTATGACATGCGTAATAGGTAACAGTGTTGCTATTATTTATTCCTTTTTGGCCCAGCAATACAAAGATAGTTATATAGTAAAACCTGTCTTAAGTGAAACTGCAGGGAAATGGTACATTTTCCCACTTAATTAAGGTGTGCTATCTAGCCAGACAATGGAAAATATTTAAGATGAAGACAAATTTCATAGATGGTCCACTTAAGACAGATTTTACTGTATATAAAAATTGCTCTGCTCAGAGGGTTCAAGATCCGGCTGGGTCTTATCTAACATTCTGTTATTTTGTTTGCATTCACTTTCAATTAGCCAGCATGATTTAATGTGTGATTTGAGTCAAAGAATGTAAATAAGCTGTGCTATAGTAAAGGTTTTCCATATTTGTATAGAACATACTCAAGTTTAATTTAATATGTGCAATTTGACCTTGAGTATTTCCCTTTTACAAAAGTACTCTTACATTCTTTATATAAAATGTGGACAGAATTTTGGGTAAAAATACATTATTTTAGGGGCATTGTGGGATAAATACAGAATTATCCTTCTTGAAGTTGACAGGTATGCCATATATAACTAGTAACACCCATTTTCCACATGTTTACAATTCTAGGAGACAGTCATTGCTGAAAGATGTGATGCATACATTACACTGACCTCCAGCATGCAAAGGGAGGTTCAGATTGTTACTTCTGCCCTAACATGGGTCTCTGAAACAGTGGCAGTTAGGGTCATTACTGTGTCATGTGATCTCAATCCATGATTCACAAAATAGAGATGAAGCATGACCAGCGTGATGCCCAGCATGATGCAGTTGAGCACACGCTTTGTTCATCTGTGCATATATGCTACAATGACACAGTTTATACATATGAAAATAACTGAACACTAGTTCTATTCAAAACATTAAAAATACAAATGAGATTTATCAACATACCCTTCTTAGCTGTGCAGCTGTGTCCAACACCTTCCGCATGTGTGTTGTTTTCTTCTCTTGCTCATTTTTGTCAATTGTTGCCTCCTCAAAACTCTTGGCTAGTTCTATCAATCTGATCTCCAACATCTGATGAAAAAAGTTTTTTTTAAAATTCATCTATCAATGATAAATTAATTGCTTATTTAATGAATTGGAATATTTTTATTGAGAGGGAAAATGACAAGATTAGATAGAGACAAAAGAAGAGACTAGGAACAGATGAAATGACAAGATTGGATAGGGACAAAAGAAGAGGCAAGGAACAGGTGAACTAAAGAAATGGAGCTGCAGATGGACAGAACATAAATTAAGAAGACCAATGGAAAACTGTAAGGCAGGCATTGCTGTGAAATCCACAGAGAAAAAGAAAAAGAGGACGACCAAGAAATACCGGGTGGAAATAATTAGATATGGATACAAAATGTTGAGTAGAACATGAAAGACTGGATGCAACAGCTAAGGTTAGGACAAAATGGAAGTGGGTTGTTGAGGACCTGTGCTCCATAGATGAATAGATATTATTTTTATTTCTTTCCTTTCGAATATTCTTTAGTTTCCAATATGTTGCTGTCTACTCTTTCTTACTCTCTGACCATATTGTAGCCATGTAATCATATGAATCGTGTGGTAAAAAGTGGCTAACATTGATAATAATGTTCGTCAATCACAAGTGATGATGACCATTTGTTACATCCACTTTTGAAATTCAGTTAAAACTATATCTTGGACTTTGAGTTCATAGAATGTTAATAAGCCCTATTCTGGCAGCAAATGTCCTTGGACAGTTTGGACATGGATGACCAGTGTAGATGGTTTGTGGTCTACCATTGATTTTCTAGCTACTATCCTCTGTTGGGATGCTGCATTTCTCCTCCTTTCACAAGATGCTGCGGATTTTTAACTGTAGAACACCATTGTAATTATATTTTGTGCAAATTCTTCAAATGTACCATTTGTACACAAATGTACACTTTGTTTATTTCAAAGGCTTCCAGTGAAGAGGTCTTTAATGAGTCCTTTTAGTGTTTATTTTGGCTACATTGACAAAATATGCCCTTCTGCAAATCACCATAAAGTATCTTTGGCAGGTGATGATCTGAAATAAGTAATACGTGACCTGTCCAATTAAATCTGTATCTGAATAATGTCAATACTAGGAAAAACAGATTTGTCAAGGACAGTGGTATCTGGAATCTTGTCTCGCCATCTGATAACTTTTCTAAGTTGTGTGAAAGTGATTAAACTCACATGTAGTCTATACACAGTCCATGTTTCACGAGCGTATAACAACACTGGAAGTACTACTCTGTAAAATTTAAAGCTTAGTTTATAGGTTATTGATAATAATAATAATAATAATAATAATAATAATAATAATAATAATAATAATAATAACAATAAAACCCATTTCCCTCAGGTTTGTAGGGGTGCTACACTGGAGATATCAGCACAAAACACCCTCCAAACACCATCTGTCCTTAGCCATTAGAATAAGTGTAGAAAAATTATTCATGGACTATTCTTTTATATTGTCACTTTAGCATTTTCTTTGGTTGCCTTTTCTCTTTTCACACTAAACCGTTCCTTTCAAAATAGATTTAGAAAATCAACAGTTTTTCAATTATGCCCACATCAAGCCAGCTTATAAAATGTATAAGTGTTGTAATATTTTATATATATATTGCAGCCAATCTTGATGCAGGGACGGCACCTAATGATGCTGTTTCACTACCAACAAAAATCTTTTTTAACAGCCTGCAAGTTTGTCTATTTGTAGGAATAAAGTACCACAGAAAAACAAGATAAGAAATCTTAAATTCACTTAGTAGTTCTACTTGGTTAGACATAATTTTCCCTTCCCCTTTCCCTATTTCTTCCACTTATATAAAAATACTTAAAAATAACAGACCTTTCTTTTATTTTCAAGGGTAGTCATTTTATTCTGAGCACTGTCCATGGCTTGTGTTGTTTCTTCAACTTTCTTGTGTAGAGGTTTGACTTTAGATATCATCATTCGGTGGTATCTGTGAATAGAATACAAAGTATATAAATAAAATTGGCCTTAAAAATGTGACAGGTCTATCTGAACTGTGACCTCTATTTACTTTGATGGTCAAAAGCTTTAATATAACCAAATTGGACAAACATCTACAGTTGAGAGGTGTCTACCTCACTACAAGGGGTACAAATTATATTACCAGACAAATAAATAACATTTGCATATCTTAACATCTTCAGCTAAAAAATGATGTCAAAGCGCAAAATTCCTTTCACTATTATAGATAATATTTGTGTCTGTGAATATGACTGTTTCATGGGGAATTTTGCTGTAATTTGGCTACAGTATTATTCAGTGCAGTACTTTGTCTATTAGAAAAGATCATTTCAATATGGTTGCATCCATGATCTAAACAATTTTGCACCAATAATTGAAGACAGACTTAATTATATTTTTTACATTGCTTCAATGAGCACTTCAAAATGGACTATGCAGTTGATCATACACAGGTCCAAAATGAATAATATTTTAATATTTTAGCAAGAAATAGTACTAAAATGGACATAATTGGATACAGATTTGGATTATGATTCAAGTAATGATGAACATAGATGGATATGAGCTCTTCAGGTCCTATTTTTGAGGTGGATGTTCAGGAATGAGTGATGGATGCTCACTTCAAAAACAGAAGCATGGTACTCCCAATGCTAGACAATTCAATTATTAAAATAAAGGAAACATTTTGATAACAGGTTACGAGTAATTATTTTTAAAAGATCATTCTGCTTCTTCATCAGTGTTCATTCTCAAACTCCAGCTGGATTTATCTTGGATTAAGACAATAGTCCTACAATATTCCCAGTTGGACATAGTCCAGAGAATGGAAATGCGTTGTATCACCGTTTTATTTGCACTAATGAACCAACATTTCTGTCTTTGGTGGAGAAAAGATCATTAATGTATGAACATCTGAAAATGTAAAAGCTCTAATTTTATGTGTTCATTTTTAATGATTTCTTAAAATTGTCACCCGTAAAATACATAATATCCCCCAAAAATATAGTGGCTGTAGGCAAAACGTGACTGAAAAAAGTGTGAAAGGGAAACTGTTACGTTCCACGGGCAGAAGCCAATGTGCACTTGGGACTATTGTTTGTGAACAATAATTAACATAATGCTGCAACTCCAAGTAAGTCCTTTTATTGTCAGATGGATTGATTGAGAACTTTTTCAGAGACAGGTGGTTCTTAAGTGTGGGGGGGGGGGGGGGGGGGGGGTTAGCCATCTGCACTAACAGTCATAAGTCCTGGACTACCAGAAGGGTTACCTCTGTCCCCAGTATTATTTAATGTGTATACAATTCAAATTATGAGCTGTCAGATTGCAGGACCGGGGAGAGCTATGTACTATGCTGATGACATTTTGAAATATAGGCAGGGCAGAGATAGAGAAACGAGACCAGGAATTTGCAGATGGAGCTTGATCGTATAGGGGAATGGTGCAGTGATTCTGGAGCTTTTGTTAATTCATCAAAGGCATCTATAACATGGCTTTCACTGAATAATCACATAGTGAACATGTTCACACTATTTGTTACACTGAGTGGGGATGTCATCGAGAGAACCAGCACAATGAAGTACTTGGAGATTATGTTGGACCGAAGTCAAGAAGAACGAGTTTCAAAGATCATGTTGACCACATTATTGTAGAGGCTTATAAAGTCTTGCGGCAATTAAAGTCATGGCTGCTTCTCAGTGTGAACAGAGGTTGCTATTTCTGCTGCATCAGGTAGTGTCGGTGGTAGAGTATGCACTGGCGATTCTGACACTGAGTCAGACTCAAACAAAGAGATTAGATAGAATCCAGAATGAGGCAATACAAATCATGCTGGGATGTATGAGAAATATGTCATTATGGGCTATGCAATACTTACTTGATTGCCCAACTGCAGAGCAAAGAATACAATTGTGCAGGGCTTGGGTCTACCTACAAATTACTGCTGATAAAGAGCACCCTCTACACCCTGAAATTCTCAAAGTGAAAGGTTTAAGAGAGGAAAGTCGTGGATGGGATGCACAGAGGACAATATAAAAAGTGTATGCAGGTTGGAAGATGTGCTATCTGGTGTGGAATGGAGTCGAGTACCTGTAGAGTGTCAGACAGACTTAAAAGTAAAATTAACACTCAATACAGAATGCAAAGAATGGTTTCTGACAGTCATGGAGTCAGAGGTGCAGACTCTGATCTGCAAGAATTCCAGGAAGGTGATATGATTATATATACATATGGGTCGTTTGTGAGACACATAAGGAGTGCCTGGGCCTTCAGAGCTCAAAGGTGGGAAAGACCATCAGAGAGGAATGTGGTGCTTTTGCTCAGATGACAAGCAGCATGAAAATAGAGATTTTGTCAGTAACCAAAGCTTTAAAATGGCTGTGCTCGCAGACTGCAACACATGCCTGTATACTCAGTGACTTGATGAGCATGATTGTGAAAGTACAAGATGGGTGCATTTGGGAACAGTGGCTGGATGCGGTGAAGAATTCCTGTGTGCGGAAAGTGACTTTTATTTTTGTGCCGGGGCATGCGGGAGTCCGGGTTAATGAGAGAGCTGATAGTTTGGCCGCACACATGGCTACTACGGCTGTTGGAGCAATGGATTTGGCAGACATTTTGAATGCCTTACGTAAAAACACACTAACAAGTGACTGTAAAAGTGATGATGACTCTTGTTCCATGATTAAAATAAGGAAGCTTGGTTTGAAATATGGTGTCGCTAGAAAGGAGCGATTTTGGTGGCGAGGAAGAATCATGGTCAATCAATGGCGTACTGGGACAGTCAGTCAACATGTAATGGCAGATACACTCAAGGAGAGATCTGAGCAACTATAGACTTGTCCAGAGCGCAGTGTCGATGATCTAATGACTAACTAACTGCTAAGTGATAGAAGATGAGGCTTACATTAACTGATAAAAGATGAGGTTTACATTAACTGATAGAAGATGAGGTTTACATAAAAGATGAGGTTTACATTAACTGGCAGAAAATAAACATAAAAACAGATAACTCAGTGAACAGAAAAATGAAAAAGTGCAGGTAGACTTTTTGTTGCTAACAGGAATGGTAGGAATTTGTTTCAAAAATTGTTTGCTTTCATCATAACCACATAAAGCAATGAGATTAGAGATGGAAGCAGTGATTTTCTCAATTATCTAGTAACTAAAATGTCAACTCACACAATGGTACTCTCAGACTATCAAAGCATGCTACGAAAGATATATTTGTACATGCTAAGAAAGAAATGCATCATTCTTCTGAAGAACTCAGTTTTTTGGAGTATTAAATGAGTACACTAGAGGACTGATTGCTATGTAATGCTATTGTTGATGGCACAGTACTGGGAAGAGATAGGATTGACCTGGACCTAATAAGGGTTATTATAGATTTGATACAAAATGAAGAGATGATGCCGGCAGTGGTAATGTATATGTGCAAAGAATGACAGCATTGAGAGTTACAAAGGCAAGGGAAGAAAGTGTGTCCTATCTGGGAAGATCCACATATCATAAGCAACATCCGACTTAGAATTTGAATGTGCATTCTTTTGGTGACTGCAAGAATGGAGAGAAGAACCTAAATGGGATAATTCACTGTTGAAATATGTTGCTGATTTATAATCAAAATAAATATATTAAGATTGATTAAAAAATCCAACCTTAATTTTTATTTTTGGTCTGAACTGATATTGCATGACATGTGACCCTGCACATGCATTGTGTTTGCCATATATCCTCTCAACCACTGCTAGGAAGCCATCATAGACCAATCACTAATAACTGCTCACAAAATTCATGTCTTGAGTAAACATGACTGAGAGCAGTAACAGCAGTAAAAAAGTAGATGTTTGTTATTTTAATATGGACAACGACAGCACAAAGAGAAATATAAACTTGTAACAACTGAAATGGCATGTTTACGCAGAATCCTAGGAATATTGCTAAGAGACAGAGTGAGGAATGGAGACATTAGAGAAAAACCAGCACCATCCCAATCTTGGAATATTTAAGAGACAACAAATAAAATGGTGTGCACACATCAGCAGACTACCATCAGAAAGCATACCAAAGCAAGCTATGCTACACAGATACAGTGAAGGCAGATCTATAGGCCAGCCACGAAAATGATGGACCACCGAAATAAAAGAGGCTTTTTAATTCTACAATATACTCAGCACACATGCGGGTCATCTTCAGAAAACTCTTCTACCCCTTATGCTGAAAGGCAACAAAGGGTTTAGCAAATAGATATATAGATAGATAGATGTTTTATTATTTGTTTTTCAAACTTAGTCCAAATATCAATTTTAAAAATCTGGTCTTTTAAGAGTCAATAATAGCTGGTTATTTTTCTTCTTCATTAAAAAAGACCCCGTTTGGAGAGCAACATGGAAACAGTCCTTGTTATTGTGTTTATTGTTATTTAGTTTCTACATTGTTTTGTTTATTATGATAGTTAGCATTATAGTAACATTATTAACTTATATAGTCTGTTATCGTTTATTTGTTTTGTTACTGTGTCACAACCCACTTTGTCAGACATCCTCTGACATTTTGGTTATACTATATAACAACACTTTTAAAAATCCCCAATTATATTTATTCTACCTGGTATATTGTCTGTACTTTATATAGCAAATTTCTGTTATTACATAGATATTTCACCAGTCCAGACCAAGTTGTTATAATGGGATTCCACTGTATTATGAATAAAAAATAGCAAGAACATGAACAGTGTAAAGATTCACTTACCTAACCACACCCAATACCCACTTACAGAGGGCACCACATGCTGAATTATTTGTCTTTTTTTCAATGGTTTCTGGATCAAAGGCTGACTTTTTTAGATATGACTCCACTAGTAGCAGAGTTGATTCAGGCAGTTGAAAGTCATCAAATGTAGTTAGTTCTTCTATAAATCTGGAGAGGTCATAAAATAAAGAATCCTACATTTTATAATGTGTTCATTATGTATTATTGAGGTCCGTAAGTGAATAAAAGAATAGTGATCTGTTATGAATGCTGTAAGAGACAATTTAGGAGGTTTTGGGGTGGGATTGGTTGTCCATATAAAACAGTGACCAGAATCCATACTAATATTGTATGAGTCAGGTAGAAAGGTGCTGCTATTATAGCCAGGCTGTAAGCCTTGACACAACACTTTCATTCTCCAGATTAAATTCTGCAATCTGTAGATGTTTGAGAATGAAAGCAGTGCAAGAATATCTGGTTATTAGTAAATATTTCACAAACCAATGATATTACTTTACCATAAAATTGCAGACCTCTAAATGTGGATAAAAGGCTTTTGCAGTGACAGACTCAAGAAGAGTAAATTATAGACAACAAAAGAAAATATTTCAAGAAATCTAGAGTAGTAGTTCTCGACATTTTCTTGCCCATGGCTCCCTTTTAGGCCAAAGTTTTTTCAAATACAACAAAAATGTTTGACTTAGTGTGACTGTAAGGTGCAAATGTCATGAGCTAGACAAATTTCTGCCCCAGAGAGGATTGTGATGTGACTTACGTGCAATCTCAAGCCATGCTAGATAAAAGGTTTGATTCCCTCCCAGCAGTCTGATCATGGGTCTTCAGCAGGCTTCATCACAATGGTGATCATAGAGTGAGACAGTCACCCAACAGCTTTCCTTTTTAGTCACCTCTTATGAATGCATTACAGAAAGGCAGTGCTACTATTCTTTGCTTCACTGTTGGGTCTTGTAACACAAGGGTTGTTCTCTTTACATAAAATACAAGTCCTCAACTACTTGTAATTTTCTTTTCTTAAAATTCCATACTTTTTGTCTCCTGCCAATCAGGAAAATAGAACATGGCATTTAGTAATAAGAGACTAGTACATAGCTGTCAACTTATTTTTCCATAAATCTATATTTTTAACAATTTCCGTATTTCATAAAAACTTCTTTATCACTCAAAACAAAAACTCCTTTAAAAAAAAACCCACAAAAAATTATTGGTTTTTTTGGGGGGGTTTTGTTTGGTCCAACATTCAAAACATCTGCATTAGTAGTAATTACTGAAGATGTAACTCCAAATTATCTCTTTTAAAAAAAAAACCAAACCCCTCCCCCCAAAAAATTATAATAAAATTTGTGGTTTTTATTTGGCTAAAAATCTGTATCAATATGGAAAATCCGTACTAGTTGAGACCTATGCAGTAGTAAATCAAAGGTAAACATTTCCTCTCCTTTAGCAGTTTTCTCCAGAAAAAAAATCATCATAAAAATTCCACAAATACAATATTGATGTCTTCGGAAAATTCTTTGGAAAAACTCCACTTATGGAAAGTCATATCCACATCCCAGGTGTTCGGTCACTACCTATTGGTATACAGTTTTACTGCAGTTCCACTCACTACAGATTTAAATTTAGATATTTAAAATGAAATTAAAAATAAGTGATACATGAAGGGTGGGTAGGTAGGCCACCAGTAACAAGTCTGGGTAGTAACTGTACTCTAGTAAACAAATATTTTCTTACCTCTCTAAGTTGGCCATCTGGCGTTTGGCTCCTTTTTGCCAAGTAAGGTCAGCTGATGGTGATTTTACTATTGGAGCAGGTGTAAAGAAAGTTAAAGAAAGGTATTAAAAATGGTGAAATTATATTAACAATACAATTTTATAATATCCTTATAGATTATTCTCTAAATGTAAGCATTTTTTACAGCTGGAAACATTTTTTCAAACTATTTTCAAAGTATATTTCAAATTATTTTCACTTTGTTTTCTTTGTCACATTATTCATTTAATAATAAGACTTCTCAAAATGCCCATTCCTC
Source organism: Meghimatium bilineatum (assembly GCA_034231615.1). NCBI lineage: Eukaryota > Metazoa > Mollusca > Gastropoda > Stylommatophora > Philomycidae > Meghimatium > Meghimatium bilineatum. The sequence goes on from CM067304.1 coordinate 59,376,053, forward strand.
TCCTTTTCTCACTTCCATTCTTCTACTGTGCTCATTCTTAAGCTCTTGCAGATCAGCAGGATGTAGTTCGGAGACCAGAATATGTTGTGTCATGGCTTACAGCTTGGCAGCGACATTTGTGCCTTTTGGCCTGTCACATCTGACTTCAGCATGGCTTCTGCATTACTTTGACCTTCTATGGGATTGGACAGTCAACACCATAACTCATTCACCTACTACAACATGCAAGGCAGATAATAGTGTCATTAATCTTTGTTCCCTTTGTAACATATACATATAGTGGTCAAGAGAATTTTTTACTTTGAGTGTTGAATCATTAACACTTGTGGGAGTGTTGTGTATCATGGTAAAGAAGTACTACTGCTTAACATTTCCAGCACTTACATGCCACTATTGGGCTGCATTCTGAATTACAGAAATTGTTCAGTCGAGATTCGGAGAAAACTTGCAATTGCAACACTCAAAATTAATACAAATGAGAAGCTGTAGCAAAGTAGTAATAACAACAATAAAGTAACACTTTTAAGATCATGTGTTTTCCCAGTGGCAACATATTGATGCTAGACTTGGACTTTAAAAAAGACAATATCCAAAAGAATATACTCATTTGAAATAAAGTTCTACAGTAAGATCCTACGAATATCATGGACAGAGAAAATGAAAAACATTGAAATTTTGAAATTACTGAAACTAAATGAAGGGTGGCTTCTAAATACCATCATAACCTACAATATTTTGGACACTTAAAGTGACATGATGTACTGAAAGGCTGATTCTGGAGGGCAGGATGCCAGGTGATAGAAGAAGAGGAAAACCAAGAAAAAGATGGACCAATGGCATAGTAGAATGTATGCACATGTCTCTGGTCAATGCAGGCCTGCTTGCTTGGGACCTAGAGGCATTCAGAGTATCCACGGTGAAGACAGCGTTCTGGAAAGAATATGTCACTTGATATATACTGGGGTGCAATGTAGCAGAGACATTGATGAAAAACTTGGATGGTTGTGCATGAATAAGAATGACTAGTACCGGTAACATGCTACAAGAAAACAAAATAATATAAGAAAAAAAGTTTAAATATTAATAAATATAATGGCTCGGGAAAAAAGGCCTTTCCTTCAAAAAACTTTCATTTGTGTATAATGTGGTGTCATTTACAAAAGTACAATAAATTAATAGCCCAATAAAATTCTTACACCAGTGAACTGCAGTAATGTAATTCAACACGTGTAACGGGACCTAGATCTCGTCGTCAAATTTTTTACGAGAATTAAAAAGACTATAAATCCAACTGTTTTTTCACTATTTTAGCAGAATATTATCGAATATTAATTATTATTGAAAAATGGTTATACTGGCTATATAAACTTAAAAACAATTTCAAAATTTTTATTTTTAAAATTTCGTCTGAAAATTCGCTATAAATATTTTGACTAGGAAGCTTCGGTATAATTTTACTAGTCTTTACTATTTTTTATGAGTATTACGATATTATAAATCTAACTGTTTTATTTTCACAATCCCAGTAAAACATTATAATTGTATTTTTTTTTTGGAAAATTGGTTATATTTGATATTGAAACTAACTTTAAAACAACGTCAATATATTGATTTTAATATTTAAAACTACATCAGAAAACTCATGAGAAATAATTTGACCTGACCAGTAAGCAACAGTGCCATTTTACAACCCTTTTACTCACTAGACTCGTCTAAGTTCAGAAGCTCCACTGCAATTTGTCACTAATTTCAACACACAAAATGGATATTAGCAGTGATTCTTCACAAAGCAGTTGTTTTTCTAGTGAATCTGATATTTCTGATGTCTCTGTTTCATTATATTATGACGATATTCCAAATTCAATACCAAGGTAGGTTCCTATGTTAAAAGTATCCAATTCAGATTTCTCACATTATTTCAAAAGAAGTATTAACATTTATGTTGGATATTTGCAATGATGTGTATGTGGTTAATAATAAATAATAAGACCCATAACCCTTTAGGGTTTAAGGGGTACCACATTGGATACATCAACACAAAAAGCTCTCTAAACAAATCTATTCCAAACAATTCGGAGGCATGTAGAAAAATCATACCCAGACCATTCTTTGATGTTATGAACTCAGGACTTTCTCAGTTGAAAACAACATAATTCTCTCTCGAAAACTACAACATTTTGGCTATATGCAAGTGGGTTGGTTACTTATGGATGAATGTTGGGGGCCTCCAAGACTACAATCAAGAGAAAACAATGTAAGTATTCTTCTTTCTCAACCAAAGAAAGCAAAGTCAGTACTGTTGGAAAGAACATTTTAGCTAATTTTTGGGACTTCCATAAGTATACTCATCTTCTGTGGTCATATTATCCACTTCACATATTACCAGGGTTTTCTCTAGAAGCTATAGCAGAGAAATGAAGTACACAAGGTGTGGGATGCTGTCCTGATGGGATGTGTCAACTCATGCAGCTAATAGTTTAATCTTCCTTGTTCAGCTGCTTGGGTATGAAATGTCCAGTCCACTATATTCGTAGGATTTGGCACAAAGAGATTTTGTTCTATTCTCTACATAGAGAAAACACTTTCTGGACAATTTTTTATGACAAAGAGGACTTTATCAATCTAGAAATATTTGTTTAGTCTTTATGGAAGATTTATACAATTGGGTTATCAGGAAGGTGAAGAGAAAAGGTGGGAGAAGCACATTGCTGGTGAACACACAAAAAAAGGACTGAAGCACACCATTTTCAAAATTCGTACATTGAATTCTGTATACTAAAGTGCAACATTTTTTAATCAACACTTCGAGCCACACAAACAATCATTTACTAACACAACATGATGATTGCTGTCATCAAATCTTCAATGTCAGCTATTGGTTTCTGCATGGCTCTCAGCTCAGCTAAATCATCAACACTCATCAATTTGACAGCTTTCTTAGTGTCTGCAACTATGGCAATGACTTTGTAAACAGCTCTCTCATGTGCCACTTGGTACTCTGGCAAGCACTGCAATATAAAATATTGCTACATAAATATATGATGATAAAACATCATTTGAAATACTGAGTTAATAGAAATAATAAAATTAAATAGCAGGTTTGTTAATTAAATACTGAATTATATTTGAATTGGTGGAATTTAGATGATAATAATTTTAATTGTAAGTGAAGTTTTTATTAGTGAGAAACAAAATTGCAGTATTTGAAACACTATGTTACAGAAGAATCCTCAGAATACCATGGATCAAAAACATCACCAATAGGGACATTCTAAGAGAATTTAAAGTAAAATAAAACTGGTTAAACAAGGTTTAAACCTGGTCATAAGATTCTCTTTTGAAAATTATGAAATAATGTTCTATGTAAGTACTATTTTCAAATATTACAACATTTTGGCCACATCATTCAACATAACAGCTTAGAAAAGACCATAATGGAGGGGGATAATGCCAGGGCAATGAACAAGAGGAAGACCACAAAGAATATTGACACAAGATATCATAGACCATCTGAATATGACACAAAAGCAGGAAGGTTGGCTAAAAATCTGTAATAGTTTCTTCTTTTCGCTTTATACTCCTTTATGCCTTGCGCGTCAGAGTTAGAAGAGTTCTCTGGAAACGGCTTTTTGTGTGTTTTATATGTTTGTTTTTGTTGACTCTTTTATTTCTGTAATCCATCATTTGCATGGTCTGCCTCTGGCTTTGTATCCATATTGTCTGTATAGTAATGCAGACAATGCTTTTTGAGGGGGCACTGTCTGGAAGCATGCGAAAACTACTTAATCTGTTGTCTTCTGATGTAATCCAGGATTGGCATTGTGTTTGTTAGGCTTCTGATATTTTTGTTCCTGATTTTGTCTCTTATTATTACTATGAGGATTCTACATAGACAAGAATTTCTCCTGCAACATGTTTTCTTTTGGATTCTGTAAGAGTTTCAAAAGGCTGTATTGACTGCTACACCTTCTCCAGGATATGCTACTTGATGATGATGAAGGTGAAATTTACCAAAATAGTTTAAGAGTAAATGTATTTTTTTATGTTTTGTTATTTAGTTCGTTCTCAAACTCCCTCTGGATCTCTCTTATAGCAAGACAATTATTCAATTATATTTTCAGCAGGATGTAGTCCAAACAATGGAAATGCACTGTGTTGTCATTTTATTTGCGCCAATAACGCAATACATCCAACAATCATATTAAATGAATTCGAATTTACTTTACTTGGCAAAGCTGAAAATACTTGGATAAGTGAAGATTTTACATGTCTTTGGGTATTCATTCTAAAAAATCTACTAGATATCTCATGTAGCCATTTTGACATGTCACTGGACATGACTTCTTGTTTAAAACAAGCTTATAGGGATTGATGGAGAGTGGAAAAAGAAGTAGAGGAAAGAGAAAGTTGTGGATTGACAATATCAAGGAATCTTTATTTTATTTCACTTTATACCCTTTTGCGACTTACAATTTTAAGGGCAGAAGAGTTCTCTGGAGATGATAAAGGAATACATAGATCTTAAATTCCATGCACTTGTTTGCATCACAGATAACAGAAGAAAATGGGAATATAAGTGTTGACGACTCCTTCGCAGTATGATCCCTACAACAGTTTCTGGGATATACTACTACTTGTAACAGCGTAATGTTCCTACATGATTTTACCCACAATTCCCTCCTTCATATGAGATATTCTTTCTGATCTTTAGCATTCTTTACAGACAAATAAGAACTCAAACTTCTGGGCAAGTTGATCTGCTTCAGCCTAGAACATGTTTAAAAACTTTGAAACATACTTTTTCAATCGTTGCTTTAGGTGGTCCTTTTTTTTATTCAATCATGTCTTCCATTACTAGTTTTTACATACATTTTATATGACTAAAAATCTAGATTTCTTATTATAATGTTGTTCAGGAGCCAGCCAACCCTCTTCTAGATTTTATGTTCTTAACACTACGTGCTCCGTTTTGTTGTTGTTTTTGTTGGTATTTTCACTATCTTTTTGTAGCTGTTCATTTCAAAGGAAGAAATTCTGTTTGCCACTACTTCAGTAAGTGTCCATGTTAAAATAATTTTGTACAAAATACTTATACATGAAGATGATTTTACCTTCTGAAAAGGAAACATCTGCACTTTCCTGTTACACGGGCATAGTTTAATGAAACAGTGTAAAGAGAAATAAAATATAATGCAACAAGAGGAATGGCAGAGAATATCAAACAGAAGAAGGGGCAGCAACCAATTATGCTGGCAAGTAGCCTTTCATTACAAATGATGTCATATACGTAGCAGATCTTCATAGTATAAGACAGCACAACTTCATTGCTCGTTTTCCTCTAGCGATAAGCAGAAACACAGCCTATGTCTCTGTGTTCATATATGGACGGATCATAACATTCATTATTGGCAAATGTTTTTTTTTAACTGTTAGGTTTCTAAAGTTAATAAATGGTGGCACAGGTTTCTGTAAGTTACATGTCTGCAGTTTATGCTTCTATTGAACGAATAATGAATATAATGTCACTGTACATATGTGATCACTCCATCTATTATATGAAGATCAGTTTGGAAGAATTTCACATTATAGAGTATGGACTGTAATAAAGTAACGTCAAATGAAGTGAAAATATGGACTGTAATAAAGTACCGTCAAATGAAGTGAAAAATGACACCAAATTAACATTTATTGTCCATCAAAAAAATCTACATAAAAAGGATTATTTTGCAGAAACATAAAACACAAATTATATGCCTACAAAAAAAAATAAAGTACCAGAAAAATTAGTAAAGAAATATTTTCTCCCAATTTTTCAATTTCTTTGATTTAAATGCATACTTAAATTTTCTCTTAGTTTTAACACTGTATACCAATTGTTAATTCAATCAACATATTCACAAAGGCATCAACATTTACATTCAAGAATGCCTGCGCATGTCAATGGAAGATGCAGGGCAACTTGCTCAAGACCGCGGAGAATTCAAGAAATCCATAGGAAAGACTACGTTCTGGAAAGAATATGTCACCTGATGATGATCAACATTTATCAAATGTGATATAAGATATACTTAAATCATGATTTCTCTAATGTATGGGTGTACACAATTTTAGATCTGTAACAATTCTGGTAATATGCTAAATAAAAATTAAATATTGAATTTGGTTATTCTTTTTCTTCTTTCGTTCACTTGAAACATGTCTATATCTGTAATTCTGTCTCCTGAATAAAACTCACTGTCTTTTGTAGTTCATACAGTGTCCCATAGAGCTTTGATTCCAGTGTTGTTTCCTCTGGCCAATATGTCTGCCTCAGCGAATTTGGTTATGATTCACTAATATAAATTATTTTACAAAGTGGGAAATTGGCAATCTTGTCAATTTTGTTTATTTGCATATCTTCTACTTCTTCTTCTGTGTGCATTCTCAAAATCCTGCAGTTTAGCAGCTAAGATGTAGTCTGGTGAACAGAATTTGTTGTATCATGGATTACAACTTGACTGTGATATCTCCACATTTCGGTCTGACAAATCTAACTTCAGGGTAGCTTCTGGGTCACTTTGACCCTCTATGGGATAATACAGCCATCTCCACCCTAAAAATCCTCCATAGTCGTCTCTTAAGACATACATGGCAGGTAACAGTGTCACTATTTTTTTTTGCTCCCCTCTTAGGTCCTGGCAACATACTGAAAATATGCAAATCAGGATGTTGCATTCAACGTAAGAACATTTTGGCTATATTGATTTTCTGGACAATATGTACATTCAGTAGTTTACCTTTGCTTAGATGTCTGCAGCTGAATAGCTGAATTTCAAACTATTACCTTGGGTTTCTGAGACGCAGTCGCTACCTCCATTCAACACTCCTGGATATGTAGATTGTGAATATCTTCTTTGTTCGTTCATTCTCAAACTCCTGCAGATTAGCTTGATGTAGTCTGGAGGATGAAATGCGTTGTGTCATGGTTTACAGATCAGCTGCAATATCTATGCCTTTTGGCCTGACACATCCAACTTCCACATAGCTTCTGGGTCACTTTGGCAATCTATGGGATGGACAGTCAACTTATCCCAAAACCCCCTTAGTTGCCTCTTATGATATGTATGGAAGGGAAATAGTGTTGCTATTCCATGCACCCCTCTCAGGCATTGTTATTATTTATGATTTCTATTATGACAAAAACTGACCTTTTTCAAGCGGGTGATCTTTTCCATCTGCTTCTTAACTATTCTGATTTGCTGTTCTGCAATTGCTGTGTCTTGTCCTATTTGTAACAACACCTTCATGGCACCCTTTGTGAGAAAAAAATTATTACAGAAATGATACTTCTCTTTCATAAAAATGCCATAATATGTAGCAACTAGTTCATCAGGTATATAGCCACTGTTAATATCTACTACTGTCTTGATTTCTCAAATGACATGACCACTCCTCCAGTCGACTCAGCTGTAAATGAGTACCTGATATATGAGTTAGGGGAGGTAAAACAGCAAGGAAGGGAACTGGCCACCTCACCTAATAGTTGCGGCTTAGTACATGAAGAGTTATTTTCATCCCCGACGGCAGATGCCATGGGACCTACCTTTACCTTGGTCCTCAAGGCAATTGAGAAGTACCTACAGTAATTAGAGTTGGATCGTTTGAGGTATAGGGTCCAGCACCATTCCTGTCTGAACATCCATCACAGGGTAGGCACCATAACTATTATTGGATATCGACATGTTTCCATTGTGTTTTGTACATGGCATCCTGATTAATTGTGTGCCTTTTGGCTGGTTGCCTCTGTCTTCAGTACCCTGCTTACTTGGGTATGGGCAGGACTCTGATGGAGTGGGACTGCCAGACCAGTCTTAGTTTCCAGTCCCTGATGGCAGAACTAAGCCACATCACCACTTCAAGGTACTTGCTTCGATGGGGTTCAAACTAATAAATACTTGATTAAACTGAGACATTCTTATTTGAAATTCAATTTTGATTTTCTTACTTCTTTACGTTCTTCCAAAACAACCATCTCATGTTCAAGCTGCTTCTTTAACTTGATTGCAGAAATATTCTCATTTCTGATTTGATTCAGAGACTTTGTGACTGCATCATGAGTTTTCAGGATCTCTCTATATCTACGGTTGGCCAGTGAGATGAACCTGCAATATACCGTAACAATTTATATACTGTGGTTTTCCCCTATAGCTAGCGCATTATTTTATAACAAATTTTCTTATTGTTTGTACTGTATTTTTGCAAATTTATGTTATTACATACATATTTTGTCCTATCGGAAGAAGTTGTTATAACAGGATTCCACTGAATTTTCAACTATAAACTAATTTTAAATCTCATAGTGAAGTTTAATTTCTCCCACATATAAGATATTTCTCCCACAATTAAATAAATCTCATAGTGAAGTTTATTTAATTGTGGGAGAAATATCTTTCTGTGAAGTCAGACTTAGTATGAAGTATGAGCAAGTATTGTTTTTGTCATGTGAAATATGCCTTATATAAATATGTCTTAGTGTGAAACACATTTTTTAAATAAATGTCTTTGCATGAATGTGAATTCTGTTTTAGTGTGAAACTGGCTGTGAAGTCTGTGCATGTGAAGCCTGTCTTAATATGAAGTAAAGTGAAGAAGAAGATCTGTAATCAAGTGAGGCATGTTTTAGTGTTAAGTGATCATGATGACTCATACAACATGGTTACATAAAATGTGCTGCTGGCACTTTCCCATCTTTCCAGTCGATAGTATTATTAATGTTCTATATGAATATAATCTAACATCCATGGTAATTATGGATGCTTAGCGGTCGATACCAAGATCTTTTTCTTTACTGTAATTCTCCATATTACATTGGCTCCATCGAATGTTGGATTAATCAACTAACATCGTAAAGTCCAGACCATATTGTGTAACTACACCACCAATCTCTTGAATAGATACCTACAGGCAAAAGAGCCCAGGGTAGACCAAAACAAACACTCAGAAGAACAATACTTAGAGAAAGTAAAACAATCAATATTCATACTATTAAAGAACTGCACAGAATAGCTTTGAACAGACAGAATTGGAGAAATCTTACTTCTGTCCTATGCGCTAACTTCAGCGCAAAAGGAAAATGAATGAATGAATGAATTCTCCATAATGTAGTAGTAACAGAAAGTAAAGAGAAAGATCTCTTCTGAAACAACAAGAAGTAATGGCTATCTCAAAGAAACAAAATCCCACAGTTTGCATGCAAGATCAAAGTGAACAACATAGTATTAAAACAAGTCCACCAATTCAAGTATTTAGGTACAATGATAATATCAGATGGAATATGTTCAACAGAAATAAGAAGAGAATAGGGCAGGCAAAAACAGCAATCAGAAAATTGAAAATATATTTCATTTATGAAATATGTAATATCAACCTAGCAATAGAGGTGAAGAAGAAAACACTGCAGTGCTACATAACCCCCCCATATTAACATACGGATGCGAGTCTTGGACAATGAACAAACAGGATAATGGGAAATTAAATGCAGCAGAGGTTCTATAGAAGAATGCTGAGAATACAGTGGACTGCCAGAAAAACTAATGTGAAGGTCATGAAAGAATCAAATGTGAGACAGAACTTAATCAATAATATAAGAAAAAGACAATCTTCATTTTTGGCCATGTTATGAGATGCTGAATATGGTGCATAGTGCAGAAACGAGGACTCTCCAGTTTGAGTGATATGATACTACTGTGTGTAATTCTTGTATGTTGTTGTGATCCATAGTCAAACCCTCTTTGATGGTTGTTCTGCTAGATTGGGTCATTATGGATTTTTAGTGTTGAGTCTTGTTTCTGTAGCACCAGTTTTTTATGATAACAGCTCATTAAGACATTGATCAACCCTGACATCCAATAAGTCATTTTAGAGTTATTGGGACCGATTACTGGACTGTTAAGTATGTTATTAGTTACTAAATACCATAATCAATCTTATTAAGTCACGTAACATGTTATAATCACACAATTTTGAGGGTAACTGCATATTCTTTAATATTTCCTATAAATTATCTTCTGTAAACAATTATGGATTTTGAGATACACAAAAATTAGGGGAGATAAAGAGAGATAAAGAAAGAGAGAGAGAGAGAGAGAGAGAGAGAGAGAGAGAGAGCAGAGGAAGCAATTAATATAACAAATGAACAGAAACCATACCTCTCCACAAATTTTTCACAATTTGTATTGTTGAGATGGGCATATTCTCCAGTTGTTCTTTCTCCTCCATCTTGCTGCCTCAAGACCAAATGCATTGAGGTTAGCATATGTGCAATATTTTCTTGTTGAATGGCATTCATCCACTTCACCTCCTTCCAAATAAAATGTGTTTGCTCAAAATCAAACATTAGTATCTTTTCTATATCAAACAAAAAACTATTAATAAATCATAAATCATCTAGAGACATCATCAGGGATTGGAGAGGAGTTCATCATCATCAAGTGCCTTCTATGCAATGAAGGTTTGTTGCAGTGTACCTCCAAAATCCTTGTCTCTTGCAATAGTGGTGCACTCTGCTAGACTGTAACCTGTTCATATTGTGGTGTTTTATCTCCCACTTGTTCTTCTTGATTCGAAACTGGCCTCACAGCACAAGGGGTATTCCTATAAGTGCTCCGCCCTCTGTTTCAGCAGCAATCCGACTCGATGGTGTTTCGAGACTAATGCCACTGAAACAGACATCAACATCAGGGCACAACTCTGGCCCTTGTGACAAGTTTCTTTGTTGTTCCGTCCATCCACGCCGTGCCCGTAACTAGTTCAACACAACATCGGCCTGCCGGAACAACATGGTAACTGTTATCGAAGGTTACGACTACTCCAAAAAAGTACTGTTGTTGTTGTAATAGTCCTTGTCTCGATTGGTCCATTCTCAGTGACTCGAGTGCACAGTGTGAATGTCTCAAGAATTTTTAATTTATCCTCTGACTTCCTTCTTGTATTTACTTGTATGGGCAATTATTTGAAGCAAAAATTGTACTGTCTATATATGTTATCCATGTTTACAAAAAGACCTATCAGTCCTTGTAGAACTAATACGGATGTTATATGTTTGTTGTTACTGAGGATACTTCAATACCTGTACAGGATGTAATAGTCCTTGTCTCGATTGATCCTTTCTCAGTGATTTGAGTGCACTGTTTGAATGTCATTACGAAATCAAATATTTTTTTTGAGATACGGTTAGTCAAGTACAGAAAATCTCGTGTACGAGAGTTGCTAGGTGATTTGGTGCCGTTGAACGGACTGGTTCAATTCCCGTTAAACTCAAGAATTTTTAGACACACAAAGTAATGTTGCATTGATGATCTTCTTTTTCAACGTTCATTCTCAAACTCTTGCTGGATCTCTCTTGTAGCAGGACAATGGTCCTACTAGATTTTCGCAGGATGTAGTCCAGAGAATGGATATGCGCTGTGTCACCGTTTTATTTGTGCCAAGGGCCCAACATATCCATCTGCGTTGGAAAGCATTGATGATGAACTGTTTACCAGGATCTCCAAGGCAAGCAGCACTTTTAGCAGATTGTGGCGAATGTGTGGCATAGATATGGCACTAACTTACAGACTAAACTGAAAGTTTACCATTAGTGGTACTTCCAGTGCTATTATATGCTGGTGAAACATTGACTGTGTATAGACATCATGTGAAGAACCTCAATCACTTTCACACAATTTGTTTCAGAAAAGTTATGTACATCAAATGGTTCAACAACAAAAAGTTGCTAGAAAGTCACGGGTAGCTCAAAAACCTTCTACAGTGGTCATCCCATGACTGAATTGTTCAAGAACATTTGCTAGAATAAGATTTATTAGCCATCTATAGACTCATAGTCAAGAACATAACTCTTGCTGAATTTCAAAAATGGTAATCTTTACTGTGCATTATTATCAGAAAAATTGTGAAACTTTCAATTGAAAATTGACAAAAACTTGCATGATTTGGACATGTAAGCTGACATGATTCCCAGTCAAAGCGATACAATAGGGAACTGTCAAAGGTGGAAAGAGCAAAGGAAGTCAAAGAAATTAATGGACAGACAACATAAAAGACTGGACATAAACAAGATTTTTCACACACATCTGAATTGCTGAAGATATAAATATCTGGATGACTATTTGTTGATGCATCGAATGTAGTACCTTATGAAACAGATTATGGGTTTCATGTAAGTTTGTATGTATTTGAAAGTTTACTGTTAATATGTATGTATTGTAAGGTGCTACAATTATCACCTCTAGAAAAACAAAGCTGATCCAAGATAAGTGTACATCTTCTTCTATTATTCTGGTCTTGTGGACGTCTGAAAAATACATTACAATGCAATTCAATTATACTATAAAAAGGAAGCACAGAATAGCAACACTGTTTACCTTCCATGCATGTTTTAAGAGGCGACTAATGAGACTTTTGGGTGGAGTTATTTTTCCCATCATATATAGGGTCAAAGTGACCCAGAATGAAGTCAGATGTGTCAGGTTGAAAGGTGCAAATATTGCAGCTAAGCTGTAAACCAAGAAACAATAAATTTTGCTCTCTGAACTACATCCTATTAATCTGAAGGAGTTTGAGAATAAAAGAAGAAGAAGAATTATACTAACGTGAAACATGATTATTAATAAAAGGTGAAATGGAATAACAATACTACTTACGTAGAACACAAGTTTTTGACGTTTTCACTTGAACACAACCAACAGACTATCACTCAGTGGCTATGGGGTGTAAACATGAAAATATACAAATAACAATACACATTTTCAACATTTTTAACCATTAGGTCTTTGTCAAGAATAGACAAAATAAACAATGAGAAGACAATAAAAATAGTAACAACAATGTTACCAAATTACGAAACAATGGTAACATTGATTTTACTGTCATTTCATTATTTGTTTTCTCTATTCTTGACAAAGATCTAACAGTTAGAACCGTTGAAAATGTCTTCTGTATTGTTATTTGTATCTTTTCGTGCTGACACCCCATAAAGTAAAGTAAAGCAATCCATAGCATTTATTAATGCCGTAGGGGTGTGAGATGTTAGCGATCTCACATTTCAGAGGCTCTACAAATTAGGGCGGTAGCCATCTCTTCTCCCTCGCAGTCTTTACTTCCTGGATTAATACGGTGCCCAATTAAGGCTGGGTCTACCCGGGAGCTGTTGCGATCTGAAAAACATTTCCGCCTCAACTGGGGAATGAACCCAGGACCACTCACACGCGAAGCCAGTGTGCTAACCACTGTGCTACGCGGCTCCCACTGTGCTATGTGGCTCCCCATAGTCCCTTAGGGATAGCCAGTCAGTTGTGTTCAAGTGAAACTTCAAAAATCTGTGTTCTACATCAGTACTATTGACATATTTATTCAGCAACTTAGTACCTTCAAATGAAACAATGCATGCTCAATCAGCTGTGTTTTAGACCAATGTGGAAACCAGATGAAGTTCACATTTTTGGTGAAAGCTGGATACTCTCTGCACATGTGCTGAAAGCTGCCTGATCCTTCACCAGTGATGAGCACAATTCTGAAGTTGTTGCGGACAGTTCTATCAGAATTGAAAGTAATCATGAGCACATGTAAAATCTGCTTAAAGAAACATTAATCCCACTATATTTTTTTAGATAATAAATTAACTGAATAAGAATCAACAAAGATAACAACCATCACCTAACAATTATCATCATCATCAGGTGCCATGCTGGTTGGCATAGGCGATCATGGCTCTCGATATAGCACTCTGTACATAGCAAACGGATTCTTGGCAAGAATGTTGTGCTGCTATGGAAACCTCTGACTGAAAAAAGATTCTTGGCAGGAAAGCTGGATTGCCATGGAATCCTCTGACTGAAAAGGATTCTTGGCAGGAAAGCTGGGCTGCCATGGAAACCTCTGACTGAAAAAAGATTCTTGGCAGGAAAGCTGGACTACCATGGAAATCTCTGACTGAAAAAATATTCTTGGCAGGAAAGCTGGATTGCCATGGAAAACTCTGACTGAAAAGGATACTTGGCAGGTAAGCTGAAGCTCATGACTCCAACTCTGCATATTGTAGAAAGATAGAAAAGCCATAAAGCCGATAGAATTTACTCCCTCTGAGTAGGAGATGCTATCTCAAAGCATAGCACACTGCTGAGAGTTAGTCTTCTGAGTATGAAATAAAGCCCTGGAGAAATCATTGCATAGGAAGAGCTAACCGCTCATAAACCCCGGGGAAGAAAAAAAATACTAAATTTCATTGCAGCAAGACTACTTCTTGTCCTTAAAATTACGTGATTGACATGTTTTTTGAAACTCAGACTTCTGTTGAAACTATTATAATGAAATGTTGTGTATTCTTTCATATTAGCATGCGACAGTGATAGTGTATTAGTCGTCATCCAGTAAGATTACATTACTTGTGTTTTACGTAAGTATTACAATATAAATATGAGTATCCGAATCCCATTTGTGATAGCAAAAAAAAAATATTTAGATTGAGAGTAGGCCACAACACTAAAACAATACTGGTATAAAAGATTTGGAGATGGTGACTTTGCTATGTACTCCTGTGGACAATATGAAGAAAACACATAATATATTTTACCGAACTGCCCACTGTACATCACAAGAAAAACCTATGGCCATCTGAAACAGCCCTGATAGACATGCTCTTCTGGCTCCGTATCTGAGCTAGTGACCGCAGTACAGTTCATTCATTGAAGAACGCCATAACAGTATTTGAATATGGTGGACAAATGAGGAGAAAAAAGAAAAGCCAAAGAATGGGGAAATCTCAGCCCAGTTCCACAATGAAAAACATATACAGTGAAAGAAATAAGAGATATATATGCAGTGACATTGTAACAGTACAATTGAAACAATGTGAAATCAAATATAGTATCTCGCATAGGCCTACATATTCAAGGCTGGCTTCTGTGGAAATGGGGTTGGTGAGAAAATCACATAATTCCAACTAGTGCAAAATAGGTAAAGGTCTGAGTGCAGCGAAAATCTTAACAATTCTTCCCACTTGTGTTAGTATTGGTTTCAAATTTTTATATTTCTACTTGCTTCATTATTGTAGTGTTACTATCCAACAAGTAGTGATCTTTAGTATGTTTCCCTTGTCCATATCTATCAGATGGTAGCAGATTAGATTTAAAAGTGTTCTGTTTAGCTGACATCAACTCTTCTTGAAACTTAAGACAACAAATGTGATTAATTTTGCCAATTCGCATCTTAACTCCTTATATCCACCGTGCCGCTAATATCTACATTTGTAGGAACCGCTATGCCAAAAGCCACTTAAATCGACATTTTTATATGAATTTACTATTATGAATTATAAACATTACGACGACCGTAAAATCAAACGAACAGTCACTATTTGCGGTACTTCCGATCAAAAATAGGTCTATCTTGGGAAGCGTGGCGAAAGTCTGAGACATTTTGTTAAATTTGAGCTCTAATTTCATATAAACAAGTGTGTTTACATTTTAATTTTGTGTAACTTATTGCTACTTGCATTTGAAGTAATGAAATCTAGATATCATCTATGTTTTTAATCTAGCTAGGCTTTGGAAATGTTCTAAAATACGTTAGGTAATAATTTCAACATTAGCTTAGTTGATGATTTTAGGCCTAATATTGAATTATAATTATTATTACGATATGACTTTGATGGAAGTTCTGATTTATATTTGAGTTTTGATGAAGCTCAGGAGGGGCGTTTCCAATGAAATATATATTTCTTTCCCCCTTATCTATATTCAAAAACATTATTTTAGGAGTATCATATACGAATGGGACTATTCAGAACATTATCTAAGGCATAATGATTTATATTATGTATATAAGGATTAAATAAGTCCTGGACACTAAAATGTAGGCCTAATGATTAGAACATTTTGTGAAAAATGTGTATTTTGTATACATTTGTTTACTTCAAGACAATGTGACATTTATAAGTAATTCTGTATATATAAATACTTGTATGCAGTACAGAATGGTTCAGGATTCATGTAGGTGTGTTTTATTTCACAATAAATGGATTATGATTAAGTTTTCTGGGATACAAGCTTGGGTATGTAAAAATTTATATTGTTATTTCCCCATATTTTATTGTTTTTTATTAATTAAATTTTATATACCTAATATACTATTGCAAATAAGCACACACACTAAACATAATATAATTGCCTACCCATTTCTGAATGTTTTGATGTCAGAATTGATAATGTGAATAGAATGGTGATGGAGAAATTGTAAAAATACAAATACTACCATAAATTACTAAAAATATTCTAAAATGTGCTCCAGCATAGGAGGACAACCTTACTGTGGCTTACAGGGACAAAGAGTTAAGGGAGGTAAAAAACAGCAATGATGAGAACTGATCACCACCAGATAATAGTTTCTGTGGCATAGTAAATGAAGAGATATCTTCATCCCATATGGCATGTTGCTGTCGTGGGACCTACCTTTTTTTTTTTTACATATATTAAAGAAACTAAAGATGATACAAATAGTTTTTACCTCAAAAAGTAGTTCCATGCTACATCTCTTGTGAAGGTCAAGCCAGCTTGAGTGACAGCAGACCTGATGGAGTTGATAACAGATGTCTGCTCTTCTTGACTGAACATATCAGTTATGGCATTTGATATGATGAATTCTGTTAGATAGACCAGGCAGTCTTTGTGTGCCAGGTCCTCTTCATGAAGCAACAACAAGACTTTCTCTTTCTTGAATGGATTAAATAATATTTAACAGATAACAGATTGAAAATAACAATGTTCAGAAATCACATGTAAAGCAAAGTAAATGGATATTTTTACAATTCTCTAGCACAAAACCTTCTTTTTTTCTGTGTTCTTTCTCAAACTCAAACATATTAGCAGGAAATAGTCAGGAGAATGGAATGCATTGTGTCATGGTTTGCAGCACGGCTGCAATATGTTTTTCGTTCTTCTTCTTCAGTGTTCATTCTCAAATTTCCACTGAATTTCTCTTGTAACAGGACAATGGTCCTACAAGGTTTCCAGTTGGATGTCGTCCAGAGAATGGAAATGCGTTGTGTTGCTGTTTTATTTGCGCCAATGGTCCAACAAATCCATCTTCAGCTGAGTTTTTCGTTCAGCCTGACAATATCTGACTTCAACACGACACAAAACCTTGCATTACCACATTTTAAGCAATAATACAATAGTCACAACAAAAAAGACAAAACAGCTTCCATAAGGAAATGGATTGTCTCAGAAAAATTGTAAATATTAAGTGGCAGGACAAAGCCACCAACTCTAGGTACTGCATATAATTATATCTGAAAAATAATTATCTAATTTCTGAAATAACTTACAGTCTTACAACACTTACCTTGTTTTACTAATAAATCTAATAAGCATCTATTGATCATTGGTTATCAGATCGGATTCCACACATTACATGCAGAACAAATGGGATCACATTACACAAAGTGATGAATGTGTATGCTAATAATTTCCATCCCTTTATTTCTCATCCATTCTCTTACAACTATTCACACTTTTGCCAATGGCCAGACACATCTGACTAGTGGTAAATAATAATAGGTAGGTCCCTGGTAGCACCCTGCCATCAGGGATGAAGATAACTTGCTGTGTTTACCTTGTTCAACAAATGCATCAGGTACCCATTTACAGCTGGGTTGACTGGAGGAATGATCGTTTCAGAAGAGAAATTGTGATTTGGATTTTTTTAAAACTAATATATAATACAAATACATTGAACGTAATACATTGAATGGTAACTAATACATTAAATGTTTTTACTAATTCCATTGAACAGTGGATGTCCATAGTCATTTCACTAATTGACCAGCTGTACATCACACTGTGTTTATAAACGCTGCCCATACTGCATGTTAGCCATTAATCTGAAAGATAGCAAAGTTCAAACTTGCTTGACCTTTAACATCTGCCTGTGTCACTATTGACTTAGTCACAGATGTACACAGGTAAACTATATTTTCAGAATATTCTCTGCAATGCCTATATTGCCAGAATTATAAAGTAAAACACAATGTAATGTTACATGACACTCACAGAAGTGTGAAGAATGACAAGAGTTTTGAAAGGCTGTGATGACTGCTACACAGTATCCAGAATATGCTACCATATGATAATGATGAATGTAATATCAAAGATGTCAACTAGTAGAAATTTTCTGCATTTATATGGATTTACAGTGATGTGTATTTCCCATGCACGTATTGACCCCAAAAAAAATAATATTAAAAAGGTGTCAACTTGTACAGATTTCCCATATTGATACCGATTTACAGCAATGCTAATCACATGCATATATTGATAGGGGAAAAAGAAAAAGGGTGGGTGGTGTGTTAAATTTCATTAATTATTACTAATATGGACGTTATTACTAATCAGTACACAAGGAGCCATCTTCAGAAAACTCTTCTGCCCCTGATGCTGAAAGGCCACAAAGGGTTTAGTGAATAGATAGATAGATGGACGTTTTTATAAGAATACGCATATAAATTCTACAAAATACGAATGTATGAAAAAATAAGTTAATAGCTATGTAAGATTAAATTTCTAACTTACTTTTGTTCCAGCTCTGGTGCATCCTAAAACCATATCTGCTTTGAATTGCTCCATCTTAGATGTGATTGACATTTTGGTTGTAGTAGGTGTTGTCTGGAGAACAGTAAATCCACTGAGGAAGGCAGCAAATTTCACAATGGTAGAACATCTTACAGGACAACCTTCTGCAACTAGAACTGTGTTGGCTACACCATGAGGTGAAGCTAACTGGCGTGATAATCGACATACTTGCTCAATAACACTCTGTAGATATTGTTGTAACATTAATTGATATGTAGTTTAATACAAAGACTTTCATAAAGATTCTAATATTCATAAATGTATAAATGGCACTGTTATGTGGCTTTAAAATAATACCTGTTTTTGAAAATGTGTGTACACAGGTTTTCATGGTACTTCAGTGCCATGTGAACTGGCATGAATACTGGCATATATATCATGTATTGGCTACGTAGAATTCTTGGAGTTAGGTGGCAGGACAAAGTCACCAATACTGATGAATTGAAAAGGACAGACAATATCACAGTATTTTCTATACTCACTCTGCACAGACACAAATGACTGGGAGGATGGAAATTGACAGAATACCAAAGGATCTACTTTATGGAGAGCTACAATCTGTGAAAATATCTCAGTCAACCTCTACTATGGTACAAAGATGCATCCAAAAAAGCAATATGCATAATACATGGCAATGATGCAGAATAATGGGAACAAGATGCCATAGATTATGTTGCATGGAGAGGAAAGATCAGGAATGGTTTAAAGACAAAAGGGAAAGCAATAGCAATTAGTTCAAGAGCTGCATGTCTAAGATGACACACAATGGTACACCTTGGGACAAGTGGACTATGATTCTATGTATATGACCTGGAAAACTTTTTATGGGTCAGATTGATCTACGGCTGATTGAAGATTATATTTCTCATAGCACAATAACAATACTATTGTCTGGAAAGATGCCTACAAACATATATGCATACACCTAATATCCACACAATGCATTACTACTGTATATGCCATTGTTATCTGTGTCAGTTTTTGCTGCTACTTGTAAACACTGTTGCATGATAATACGAGTAATTGATCATCATGAATTATTACAAACATTTTTCAGAAGGATGAAACTAAAGAGAAATGTATTAGGGTTAGGGATGGTTCTCAAATTATATGTAGAAGTTGCACTGTGCAGCAAAAACTAAAACCTACATCAAAATATTTTTCCTATTTTTGTTAACGAATAAATTCATAAGTATTGTGAGTGTACCGTTGTTAATATTGTATAAAAATGTGTGAAAACCAATAACAAATGATCAAAAAGAAAATATATTAATTAAAAAAATGGACTTACGTAAAACACAGGTTTATATATCGCTTCAATGAGACACGACAGACTATAACTAAAACTTATTTTGTGTGCGCATCATTACCTACTAGTTTTAGTTATAATTTGTCGTGTCTCATTGAAGCGATATATAAACCTGTGTTTTACGTAAGTCTAATTGTTGTTATGTTTCACGCAGTTACCTTGTATTAATTTTTTAATAGAAAAAACCATGGACATGCAGGTCTTAGGGGAAAAAAATATGCATAGGGCACACAGACTTGCCAGCATGGTGTCAGTAACTAGTCATATTTCAATAGCTTGTACTGATACTTTGAATGCAATGGTTAAGTGAGTTGGAAGATATGGGTATATTTCTTCTTCCATGTCTATAGCTCGATCGAATGCAGGACTTGGGAGTGAAGCATGGTTTTGCAAAAAACAATTGCCATATAAGAATCACAAGATGTTATCAACCAACAAAAATCTGTAAAAGTTAGTTACAACATGCTGAATGACATACTGAACATGAGATTGGAGTACCTATAGATACTCGTATATCATGAGGATAATCTAATGTCTACCTATCCAACTAACATAGAAAAACAAAGTATAGAATATTCAACCCCAGAAGTTACTAATGCAGCCTGTGTGAATATCATATCAAGATGGGTGTTCTAAACGTGAATGTTATGCAGATAACCAGAGAAGACTAGTAAACCAACACAGAGTAGGTATGGTCAGTAACTACATGCTAAGAGATATAAGAATGAAAAGGGTTAAAAATATGTAAAGGATTGACTTCACAGTACTCAGGCTACCACATATTTAATATGCTCATCTCAATGAAGTGGCGGAAAAGAGATAATAATAAATTAACATGAAAAATGTAAAAGAAAAAAAAAGAAAGTGGGCAAAAATACAAGGAGAAGAAAGAATAAGTTGAGGAATGAAGTGACAAAAAGATCAACAGAAATAAAAAATGAAGTAGAAATAAGAACAAAAAAGAAACAATAAGTGTGCATGACCTTTTAGATTGTTCATTTAGCAGGTTCATGTATTTAGTTAGGGTTTATTGTAGAATGAATTTGCAGCCTTTTTAAAAATCGGTATAATGTAGCTATGCAGTGACTTTGCTTTATGTATGTGTGTCAGTTGTGTTCTAGTTTATTCTTCAGAAGTTTTTCATAATTGTTTGCATCTTTGTGAAATGTCATGAAGCAGAAAAATAATTTTGAATACATTTTTTTTTAAAAGACAGATTCAAGAAAAGCATAATAATAATTAAAAGGCAGAAATAAAGAATCAGTAGTGAGTGTCTGTGGATATGTCAAAATAGATATTTACAGCAACAAAAAGGGCAGGCATGATTGACTGTGGCTAACTCTCAGGTTGGTGTCCAGTAAAGGATCAAGTTCTCTTATACGGTTGGGCTCCTGGTTTATATTGTTTGTTCATTACAAGTGATGTGACCATTTGTTACATCCACTTTTGAAATTGAGTAGGAGTTATGTCCTTGACTATGTGTTTGTAGATGGCTAACAAGCCCTATTCTCATTGCAAATGTCATTGGGCAATTTGAGCATGGGATGACCACTGTAGATAGTTTTTGATCTACCCATGACTTTCTAGCTTCTCTCCGCTGTTATATGAAAATAACTTGCACTGGGGATTTAAGTAAGGAAGAATTGTGCAAAGCGTTGATCTCACTCGCTTGTCAGACCTCATTTTAAACCAGTAGCAAGACAAATTGAGATGACTGGAAATGATGTTCAATGCAGTGGATGACCATAGTTTTCTATGTGTTTCACCATGTTCTATACTGTCTACAATGAATTGCTGGAAATCACCTTTATACCCAGTGGGTCGATAAATTATTGTGCCCCATATGTGTAAATTTTCAAAAAATCAGACTTTATGTGTATTTTTAACAAAACTGATATGTTTTTGGAGACAATAATAGCACAATATCACCAACTATATGACCTCCTAACAGGCTGTTAGTTGAGCATGGAGGCTTCAAGCCATTTACTGTTGAGAGTGTTCATACAATAGATTGCTGAGGTCTCTACATAATGAATGGATCAGGCTGGGCTACTAGAAATACCTCTACAGATGCCTCCATCATTTAGTGGAGGTGGTAAAACACTGAACATATTAGTTACCACGGCGAAGTTAGATGATTAGGTTATTGGCGCAAATAAAATGGAGGACAACGCATTTCCATTCCTTGGACTATATCCTGCTGAAAATCTTATAGAACCCCTGTCCTGCTACAAGAGAAATCCAGTGGGAGTTGGAGAATGAACCAAATAAATTGGTAAATTTAAATGTTCATAATTTTATAATAATAGAATAAATGCAAACTATATTACCTTGTAGAGTGCTAATTTTATTTGAGGGAAAATTTTGTTGTATGCATCCAACCCTCTCTCCAGAAGGTCCTTTATGACGGTATATGATTTTGCTGGTTGGTAAAAGTCAGTCTTCACATCTTCCCCTAATGCATTGTTGCTGATGCTGCTGAATGAGTCAGTTACTGAATGAGCTGTCATAATGCCACCATCCTGTTCATGCAGATTTGAATACAGTGGTGGAGGACGCCTGATAATAGCATTGATCTGTTACCAGTAAAAAGGCAAAACAAAGGTTTATTTATCAAAATATTGTAATAAATGAATAAATATTATTATGAAATATTACAGTAGCATATAAACACATTCACTAATGAGTCTCAGATTAAGACAAATATTTTTGCATTACAGCCTCAGAGAGACCCACAAATTATTATTCTGTAAGATCTTTCTAAAATTTTTCACAATTTCATTACATTATGATCCATCCAAATAGCTATGGAACTTTCTAAAAACCTGTGTTCTATGTAAGTACTATTATTCCCCGAAGGAAGGAATTCCCGTATGGCAGTATCCCACGATTATCAAATCCTGCTAGGAATACAGCATATGTGTCTCGACCAACTAGTTCAACAGTCATCCATCAGATCTGTTGACCCATCTGCAATGATGGCACACCTAGCATTCCCCGCCACCTAGGAGTCTACCACATAAGATCAAATGTGCAATGTTCATTGACCCACATCTCTCCATAGGACCATTTGAAAGAAGACAAAAGTAAGAGATTGAGGAAAGACATGTAGTGACAACGATATTTTTATGGATGAAAGGATGTCAGCCCATCCTCCAACATTTCTTAGTCTGTGACATGACTGGAAAGGAAACAGTGGCCTTATTCTTAGCACACTGAACTAGAAGTCCAGGTCCTGGTTACATAGGGTATGTATTTTCCATATTTAAATGGATTTAGGTCCCCCCCCCCCCAAAAAAAAATCTTTAAAAAACCCAATTAAATTTAAACAATTTTTTTTTTAAAAAAAAGGTTATTTGGTGTTAAATTTCCTAGTAATTATTACTAATGCTGACGTTTTTATCATGGTGTTTTGGGGGGGGGGATGTTTGGTGCTAAATATGGACGTTTTTATTGAAATACGAAAATATATTGTAAAAAATATGAATTTATGAAAAAATAAGTTGACACATATGTGGTTACCACATGGTGGTGAGGAAGATATAGACTAAATCTTACTTTAATTTATCCTTGTCTATTGCTAATCAGGTCTTTCAGTGTTATAACCTTGGCAGATTGAAACTCTGGAAGAGGCACACGTTTCTTGATTGCAGTGATGTTGTGGAGTAATATGTGGATTAATATGTCTTAATTTTCATATTATAGCCTGTCCAGCAGCTGGGAATGTTGTATCTATCCTCATGAGATGATCTAACTATTTAATTCTTTGCTTTTGTTTTTAAATTATCAAAACAGATAGTGACCATACTGAACTTCTGATGTCTTTGTTTTCTTATGCAATCTCTTTGTGTTTGTTTATTGCTTTTCTTAGGGATATCATTTCACACATGATAAGTTTTTTTTCAAGTTCATTAGTCAGATTGTGTTAGAATCAATTTTATATAATATTATTAAGAATACATTTGGATTGCTAGATTAATCAAGGAGATTCTGAGAAATGTAGATAATTGAAGATATTTGCCAAAAAGTTTACAAACAATAAAATAATAGAGAAGTGCAGAGAGTTCAATGCAGACATATAAGCCCTACATCTGTTTTATTGACTACTCAAAGACCTTTCACTGCACATCACACCCGAAGTTATGGAACATAATGGAAAATATGGGCTTTAAATTCCATCTCATATGGCTCATTAAAATTTCAGTAGCAACAGACTTCTGTTCGCCTCAAGGGCAAAACATCTGAATGGTTTGAGTCCAAAAAGGAGTCAGACGACAGGGATTTATCCTGCCACCACATCTGTTAAACAAAGATATAGAAAACATCATGCAAAAAGTACAAGAAGACCAACATTATGAACAGTTTCAACCACTTATTATTGGAGAACATGAGATTCCAGAAATTAAGTATGCAGATGACACCACCCTAATATCAAGATGCCCCACAGGTTTAGAACACATGATTATATCAGTTAGACATCATGAGGCACACAATCTTTTTCTGAATGCAAAAACAAGATAAAAATAATGAATATCAACAGAAATTAGCTCAACATACAATAGTCATTGACAAAGAACAACTAGAAAATGTCAACAACTTTGAATATCTCAGGTCAATCATCAACACCAAAGGAGATTGCTCAAAAATATCATAAAAAGATTAGCAAAAGCCCTACAAAAAACATCACAGATGAAAAATCTATGACAAGGGGCAAACAGAAAAAACATAGTTACAACTATTAAGAAGCTATATTTTTTCAGTAGAAACATATGGTTGTGGGACATGGGCAATGGCATCGACAATGAAAAATAAAACATTGATATTCGAAATGAAATGTTATAGAACCATCCTAAGAATATCAATGGCAGAAGGACAAACCAGCACAGACATCTGCAAAGACTTGAACATAGAAAAATACTGACTTCTCAAAACTAGACAAAAACCCAAACTAACATATGTTGAACATATAAAAAGACATAATGGTTTAGAAAGATTAATCATGGAGGAAAAAGTTCAGAAAAGAGAACAGGAGGCAGACCAAGACAATGATGGATACAGAATATTGAAGACCTTCTGAATATAACACTGCAAGAGAATGGGCAGCTTGCACAGAACCTAGAGGTTCACATGGTTGCAATTAGGTCAACATTCTGTAATGGGCACATCACACAGATTTTGGGATTATCAATGATATGGTAAGAAATTTAATTTGTAGAATCCATTATTTTCTATGCCAGCCAGAATAAATATATATTTATCTTAAACTATTACTTTTATGTTTTGTGGCATCAACATTTCCCCTTGTGTAGAATTTTCTTTTACCTGGTCATCATCAATGAAGTGTTTTTTCACTGCTGTCACATAAGCCTGACGAAATCTCCTAAAGTCTACCTCACTGGTCATTCTTTTCCCACAGATCCAGAAACATTCATGCTGCCACAGCAAGAATAGGTTCTTTTTGTTGGCACCAGGACCCAGAGACAGGCAAATGTTTCTGGGGATAAAATTATGCAGACATGCATGTTTTTTTTTCTAAATATAGAAATACAACATAATCACCTTAAATATGCACTAAATACAAATTAAAGCCATTTCAACTTTATCACAAGATGGAAGCATTGTCATCTCCTGTGACTTAAGGTAAATAAGAAAATCTCATAATCCAAACTCACACAACTAGCACTGAATTAATGTTTCAGTGTAAATGTTTCATCCATTTATCCCTGAACGTGTGCAACTGAACATATATTAATATTCCTAAAAATGAACAAAAGTTGAACGCAATACCTCATTTAGGATATGTTTAAAATTATGTATTAAGAAATACACAAATTAATAAACAAAAATGTTGTCCATCTACAAATACTATCAGTAAATAAAATTATCAATACAACACAAATGATCAAATAAACAAAAGCCTACAAGGGAAGGAGATCATACAAAATAAAATGTGAATGTTATCAGTAAAAACAGTATTATTTCATTCTCAAGCATAAAAAATGATGGCTGAGTGTTGAGTTTCTATATTTTTGTAGTGTATTAAAAGAATGATCTACAGTATATATTTCTACCAAAACTGTGTTACCAGTGCCAAACCTGGTCTCTCTCATCTTCACATTACAGAAAGATAGTGACATGTGAGATGAAATGCTTGAGGAAAGCTGCCGGAGTCACCAGGTTTGATAGATTACGAAATTAATATATCAGGGAAAGAATAGGTATAATATCTTGTACAGATTAAAATAGAGAGAGAACAGATCAAGTGGTTTGGCCACATTATGAGAATGCATCACGAAAAATTGCCCGTACAAGCATATAACCAAATGAGATCAGGGTACAAAGCCAGAGGAAGACCATGGAAAAGATGGATAGAAAACGTCTGGGACATCCTGAACAGACACGGTCATAGCACAGCCGAGGTCACACATCTGGCTTCAGAACACCTTATACCCTCAATCACCCCCTATATAATTATAGCAAACATAATTAAACTGAATTAAATTCCGATAAAGTCGCATATACCGACATATCCAATATTCGACACGTTGTGCGATGAGAGCTCCTGATCACTCGACATGCGCACTGCACAATGAGTGGGAGGTGGATGGCCAGTTCATTGCGCGAGAAATCGCTAGATCAGTATTTTCAGTTACGACTTTTTAAGTTTCCGAGATAGTGCAATAGCATAGGAAATTAAACATTTGGTATGTTATTGCATGATTTGTCCACTGATTCTTGTACATAGTATGGTTTGTTCTGAGGTACAAGGATAGTTTGTTGTGAAGTACATACATAGTAAGCTTTGTTTTGAAGTACATATGATGGTTTGATGTAAAGTACATAGAATGGTTTGTTTTGAAGTACATACATTTTGAAGTACCGTACACAAGTTTGATGTGAAGTACATAGGAAAGTTTGTTGTGAAGTACATACACAGGATGCTTTGTTGTGTAGTACATATGATGGTTTGCTGTGAAGCACATAGGGTAATAAATTGTGCAGCATATAAAATGTATCTTGTCCCTGACATTTCTCTGATTTTGATCTATATAAAAACTTAATGTTTATAATGTTTATCTGTTGGAGTTGATGATGACTATTTGACCTCAACTGAGATGATGATGGAGATGATGATAACTGCTGGGGTCTTTCTTTTCTTGAAAAATGCTCTTCCACACTGAACATATGTAGGAAAAGTTTGCGAGAAATTTAGCAGCTCTTGAGTTTCTTCGATCATTTTTTGATAAAGCAGAAGCATGTCTGTGGTTCACTGCAGTAATGCAAGAGTCAATCTATATCTACACTGAAGTGAGTAAGTGACGTCTTAAGAGTATATTTAAAACACTTCTCCTGTTTCCCAGCGTTGAGTGAATCAGTCTGAAATTCTCCATACAGCAGTTCAAGAAGTGTTAAGAACATTAAATGTGGAAGAAGGTTGCCTGCTAAACAACATTATAACAAGAAAAGTTAGGATTTTTTTTACATATAAAATAAAAACATGTGGATACTAATGAAAGACATGGTTTCTGATAGGAAAAAGTGGTCTCAGATGACAATGGACAAGCAACATTTAAGAGTATTTAGACACCCAAAATTGTGGTCTGAAGAATAACAATGAAGAATACATTATGAAAAGAATATGTCACCTAAATTGTAACTGCATTTTATTTAACTATTATACAATAATTTTCATGCAAATAGTTATTCATTTATTTATAAATACCTGAAAATTTTTCCCATATCTCTAGTTGTAAATAAATAATGGCATCTTTGAGAAGTTGGTAGGAACATAGTACGTATTCTATCAAACAGCTCAACTGTGGCCTTAACAATAGATACAACTATTAGCTGCAAAGACTGATTGGTAAAGCAGACAGCATTCTGTGCCTTGTCATTGTTGATGCTAAGATGGTGTACAGCTTGTGTAAGTGAATTTGGACTTTCAGAGGTGGCAAAATGTGAGGAGAGCATATTGCTGAATATGGTCTGCAGTTCACTGACTCTGTGAAGAAAAAAAGTCAAATATGAAATTAAATTAAATACTCATTACTTCTTAATGATTTTTTTCTGTCATGCCTGAGATATTTAAATGTAGCTATAAAAATGAAGTTATTAGTCTGCCTGCACAGTTGGTGAGTCTAAGTAGTGATATTAGCAGCTTACAAGGAAAAAAGAGTTAATGAAATGTATTCAGCAACGTTATAAAGTCATCATCATCATCAGGTGCCATGCCGGTTGGTGTAGGCGGTCATGGCTCTCCACAGCTCTCTGTCCACAGTATTATGTATCAAGGTCGTTGTTATTTCCTTGCCGTGCCAGGCTGCCATGCCAGGCTGTCAAACTGTCTAATATTTTCTCACATTGTTGCCCTTTGTCTCTGTTGCCTTCAATTTTGCCTGTTGTGACTAGGTTCTCTAAACCTGCCTGTCTCATGAAGTGGCCAAAAAAAGAAGATTGCCTTTTTCTTATATTGTTGATTAAGGTTGGTTTCGCATTTGACTCTTTCAACACCTCTACATTAGTTTTTCTGGCAGTCCATGGTATTCTCAGCATTCTTCTGTAGAACCACATCTCTGTTGCCTCTAATTTCCCACTTTCCAGTTTGTTTCCCGTTAGGAAGTTATAAAGTAGATTAGAAATAAATTGTTATTAATGCCATCCAATTGTATTAAATGAACATATAAGTATTAGTCTAGTTGTTAGTAGCATATCCTACTCAGGATATAGCGATCAGCCAGTTTTTTGGCTGTAGTCATTTTCTAGGCAATATAAATATGTTCAGCAGATTGCCAGTGCTTTCTGAAGCCCGGATGCACAGTTGTTTGTGGTGAGTTTTGAACTTTTTACTTTGGCCATCCAAAAGATTAGTGCAGAGAAATGTAAAAATAATGTGTAGGGTAGTGAATTTTAATAGTTAAACATTAGTATATCAATATGATATGATAAAATGATATTACATTAAACCCGTGGGGAGGAAGACATTAGTAATAATACTGTACATGGATGTCGCAAAGAATAAAGATGATGTGGAAACACTGTGAAGGATAACAATGCAAATTTAAAAAGAGTAAACTATTGGTTGACAATGTCTATTACCCGGTACTCTATTTTTGAAAATAATGATATCACAAATACATTTAAAACAACAAATTAAGTTACTGGTGATAAAATCACATTAAATTGTTGTATTGAAGCCATGAAGTCATATTGGACTGTGGGTCAAAAGCGGCTAACGTTGATACCATGAAATAGTTACATGCTTCCAAGTAACTTGATGTCTGCTTATACAATGGTGCAATATGTCTTCTATACACATACACACACACAAACCCCCCCCCTCCCTTTTCTTTGAGCAAGAGGCTTCTTCTCAAATAATTGTATACAGATGAGAGTTGGATTTTTTCATTGTGTGAAAAAAAGTACAAACTTGAATATCAACTTTGTTCGAGTTGTGTTTGATCTTTTTGATTTATATGAAGAATACTAAACTGTTTGTTACTTTAGTATTGCAATACATACCCAGGGTATGGGCAGCCAAATATAGCAAAGTGTCTGAGCAGTCTCTGACTAAGAGCTGGAACATTTGCAGTTGTCCTAGGGTTGATAGATGTCACATAAGTAACACCTTTCACATAGCGCCACATGTGGTCGATGGGACTGTAAAACCCTCCATCATCAAGATGTTCCCGGATAATTTCACAGGCTGTCTGATAGCCATATAGGTCAGTCTGTAACAAGAAATCTAAAATTACTAACATAATATGGAATCATAATTATATTAAAAAAATTTTCTTATCTAATGGATTGAAAAATAAATATATTTCTTCAATTTTTTTGGTCATCATAGCCACCAGACAAGCAAGGTTAATTTATAACAAACAACTTCTATGTTCAGAATTTGTGGAGAATGTTAAAATTGTTTAATACTGTACAATAAAATTATATGAAAATAACAACTTTCAAATATTTACCATATATTTGTGTCACCGAAGTTCAAAAAGAGAGCAAAAGATAGTAACAACACTGCCATATAAAATATACACTAAAATATGGGAAGAAGTTTGTGTTAAAATAAAGTATGGGTTATTTCATGTCTGAAATACAGATAATCAATGTGGAAATACAGATAAGATGTGCTGAAAAACAATGAGGATCTATGGCCCTGTTCAGTGTGCAGTAACATAAGTTTCACCAGTCAGTCAATCAAACCAACATACCAACCAACCAAATGTCATCTAATAAATCAACTAATTAACCAAATAACTTACTAAATGACTTTCAATGATTTTTTTGTTCTGTCTCATAAAATATTGGAATTAAATATTTAAACTGTGAGAAATATAGGCCTAGATATTAATTTAGTTCATGCATAACTTTTTCCCCATTACTAATATGCACTTTTATTATGGTTTAATGTCTATGTGGCAACTGGGGTCTGGACCTCTAGTTCAGGGTGCAAAGAATATGGCCACTGTTTCTTTCCAGGCATGTCATAGGAGGCTAATTAGGAAAGTTAAGGGATGGACTGTCACCTGGATGAGAAAGTAATTGTTACTGCATGTCTTGGATCAATTTTTTACTTTTGTCTT
The DNA here is from genome assembly GCA_034231615.1 of Meghimatium bilineatum. Taxonomy (NCBI): domain Eukaryota; kingdom Metazoa; phylum Mollusca; class Gastropoda; order Stylommatophora; family Philomycidae; genus Meghimatium; species Meghimatium bilineatum. The sequence continues at coordinate 59,406,613 of CM067304.1, forward strand.
CTGTTAAATGGTTCCCATGTATGATGTGAAATGAGAGACATGGTAATCTATGACATCTGCCCTATGTGCCGTCTTTGGCCCTTGAGGAATAACTAACTAACTAATGTATGATGGAGAGATGCAGGCCAGTGAAAAAATGCATCTTTGTCCTTTTGTGGCAGATTTCTAGGGAATGCTAGGTGTGCCATTAAACAGAAGAGTCAGATGTGACGGAAGACTGATGAACTATATGACTAAGACATATATGCTGCACTCCTGACAGGACAAGATGATCCTGGCATACTGCCACACTGGAATGCCTCTCTTCAGGAACAAAACATGCATCCTTAAACCTCTCTTTAGCACAACCATATCTTTGAGACAGTGGGCCTTAAGCATTTAATTGTTACCTTCATTACTCAAACTGAGGATGACCTATACTTTTGTCAGAATGGCTAAAGTCTGTTAAGAGCTATGTGCTCACAGCTAAAGGGATTATTTCATTATCATCACCATAATTATAGCTGAAAAACTTGAATATTTCTACATGTGATAAGTTTATGCATTTATGCTTTTCCCTCATTACTAACAGGCACTTTTATTATAACTGAGTATATTCCCTACTTGTGATAAGTTTATATCATCCACTAAACATAACAGTTTTTTGTTGCCCCGAGGAAGGAATGTCCGGCCATGTTTCCACTCTAGTTTCTCATCCAGTCTGTCAAACAGCAGTTGGGCATTTGTAAACCTGCAATATAAAGTACAAAATACAAATGAAATGTTGAAGGGCATAAACAAAGTAAATTAGTTAAAATTCTTTGTTGTAAATGTAAATTGCCTATAGATAATACTAAAGACAGCAATGGCAAGGCTGAATATCATTTTCAATAGTAAGATCAGTATTGCAATGTTGTTTTTGTATGTTTGAGAACCCCAAGAATTGCAAGAGAGTAGCTCTTACTTCCTACGTGCAGTGGGTTTTTCAGTGGGTTTTTGCAGTGCAGTTTTCTGAGCTTTCTTTTATACTCAGGAGACTTCAGCTATTGGCTTATTACAATTGCCATTGAAGGAGCTTTCTACTCAGAGTGGGTCTATAATTGTATAGATGAAATACTACAAAGCTTCCATAAGAGAGCCTCAATATAACGGCATTTCATCTACTAAGGTTTTCATTTGCATGGGTGGTTTGTCTAGTGGGCCATTGATGAGACAAACAGATACAACTGCATGCATCAGTATTGTAATAAAGATGACCCCTTACAGATCGCTAGTGCTATTATTCTGTAAAGATATAGAAGTTGGACACTAAATATAGACATGGGAAGAAGGATTCAGGCTTCTCAATATAAGTACTACATACATTTGATGTTTGTACTTGCGTGACATAAGACAAATATATTCATTCAACAGAAAATAAACAAATGTGTCAGTATTACAAACCACTTTTGGTGATAGTGAAATGGTGTAAACTTGCTTGGTTAAACATATAATCAGACACAGCTCACTTTCTAAAACCATTTTGCAAGGAACAATTGAAGGTGTAAGGTAAGAGTTGATAAAGAAAATCATGGATTGACATTAATGAATTCTCCACACTCATCCGGTTGGCTATGGACATAAAAGGGCATTTTGTGCTGCTATTTGCAATGTGGCAACTTTACTGTCCCAATGGGTTATGGGTTCTATTATATATATATATATATATATAATATATATATATATATATATATATATATATATATATATATATATATATATATATATATATATATATATATATATATATATATATATATATATATATAATGCAATATAAGACACCACACATAAATAAGAAAAATAATTGTATTTATAACAATAAAAGCAGAAATAAAATACACAAAAACAGTGATGTGTAATTATCATTTTCATCCTCCATTGATGGAAATGAAATTCTGCTATAGAATAACAAACTATAATAAACATACAATGAAGACAGTTTCAGCTTTATAAACCATATGCTATTTTATTTTTATTTTCTTCTGCTCCTTTCCATTACTTTAAGAGCAATGGTACACCATTACTACTGGATGTCTTTCAAAATAAAGACAATTTAAAATGACCAATGAGGTCTATAAATAATTATATCCACAAATAAAAGGTGCTAACTAAATTTATAACAATAAAATAAAAGAACATCTAAAAAGGCATTGTCAACAGCACCTGTTGGCATACACTGTCAAAGAAAGTACTTCTGCCACTTCTCCTGAGCAAACATTATTTATCCGTTCATTAAGGATTGCTGTTTTTCCACAACTATTTTCACCAACCAACATTACAGATTTACCAGCATCAGTCAGCAAGCCAAGAAGATGCAACAATTGCTGAAAAAAGAAATGTATTTCATATGAACAAATTAGGAATATGGTTTCAGCAATTAAGTGATGCCATACCAAGTGATGTAGACACTTGTTTTTCTCCAGTATGGGGGATTTTCCTGGCATAGTGGTTAAGCCATGTGCCTTGTGCTCAAAAGGTTAATCCTGGATTGTGACGTCTTGTTTACAAGTACATTTTTTTGGAGTTCCTTGGTGATTATTGATTGAAGCTATGATGTTATACGCTCTGAGTAGTACTCTTGGCAAGAGTTGTGCCGCTTCATTGTGAGGGATGGAGGGAATATGGGGAAATTTGAGTACACTGATGTCAATCAACTAAATGTTTTAAGCCCTTGTTTGAGTTTTTTTTACCCTATGCTCTCTTATATTACTGTCTATGACTTTCAGTAAATCTATCAGGGCATAACAGCTGATGGTTCTGGTTCTATGTTGTTTCAGTGTTTAAAAAAAAATCTTTGTTAGATGTTTTGTAGGTGCCACGCTTATCCTCACTCAAAAATCATGCATTCTTGATATTGATTCATGTTCATTTATCAGATCTCAAAATTCTCTGATCGTGCAGACTCACAAAGAGTAATGAGTATGTTTGCTCGGTTCATCGGTTATGGTGACAAAGCTAGCTAATTCATTGGCCCATTTGTTTCCCTCCACACCTGTATGTCAGGGACATAGATAAGCGTGATTTTCCATAGTGAGATTCACATTTTAGCTCTCTCTAATGACTCCACTTATCCCCTATTACATCATTATAAATATGCTTAAGGATGCATATTATCAACAGTGTTTTTCAACACATTCTTGGAACATATCATGCAAGAGACACTATAGAACTATTACACAACAATATAAATTGATGGTTTTCCTCTGTGTGACCTGCATTTTGCAGATGAAATTGCTAATATTGTAACAATGTCACTCATAATGGTCTAAGTGTTCATTACTTTTGGTGAATAGAACTGGCAACACTTACCTCCAATCAACAAACACCACCAGAAAAACCCATATGTGCTGTCTCATTCACCAGATGGCAAAGTGTTTGCATACTAATATTTCTAATAACTTACTTCTTTCTCCTTTGTCTTTAACTATAAATCAATAAATAACCAGGGAATGATTACATATTGTAGCGTCCTGCAAATTACATGTTCTCTGAGGTTCATAAAATTACAGTTCCAGTTTCTCAACTCCATCTCAATGACAACTATTACCCTATATGGCCATAGAAAAAAATGTGGGTTCAGTGTTCCAAGGGTGATAACCGTCCTCACATAGGGCTGACCCAAGTAAAATACCAAATTCACCTCACAACAAAGATTCCCTCTTATCAAGGCATTGAACACTATTAGAATTGAAATATTTTGTGTATGAAAGAAAGCTATAGAAAAATCATATTGCTGAACACAGGAAGAAAGCTAATTATTTTAATTCCTATTGGTCAAAGCAAAAAAAATGTTTTTTTAGTTAGGTTATTTGTTATAAGCAAATATTATTTCTCTCAGGATAAACCCAAAGGTACTCAGTTGTCCACACAGCAGATGTCAAAGAATTTACATGCTTATAGTTCTCATGACTTACCTGTTATACAAATATTCCTTTCTCTGTCCTGTAGGTTCCCATTCCTACTAATGCCCCATATGATATCAAATTCTACAAATCAAAACCTAGATTAATCTAGTTAGATAATGGGCCAACTTATTTTCTATCTTTTTATTATGACAATCTGTACATTTGCGGTAAACAGGCCTACCTTTCCAATGTTTTATAAAATTTGTGATTTCATTAACTCATGGCTCAATCCTAGATACAAAATAGCTACTGTAAGTTTGTTGAGTTTACCTGCGACCAAAAGAGTTACAGTACATACTTTACAAGCACGAGGACTGCTCCTGGATGCAAAGATATGCACACAGGGCCATCCTATGACTGGATATTACTGCAATGGGGAAAGGATTTGCTGGAAGTGCACTGTTAAGCAGAACCAACAGCTGATTGAAGGTCAACATATGTCTACTTTTTACAAAAAATTCCAGTCGTGACAATAATTATGCAGATTCTGCTATGGCTGGGATTTAACCTTCACCACGCTTTGGTCAAGTGTGATTGACAAAAAAAGATAGCGGCTGTTTAATGTTGTCGTGTGCACTCGCTCAATGAGACATCATGTGAAATAGACCTACCACAGCCTAATCACAGCTTGTATATAGTTCTGGTCATGCGCAATTGAGATCGGGAAATTCCCACTTCCTAAATGTTTGTTGTAAAGATGTTGAGGTGGAAGATACACGTGTTATAACAATTAATCTGACCACATCTGCATACTGGTATGATGCCATGATGGTTGATCGGCTTTATAGACCTTTCTTTCATCGTATTTAGAATAAAATAACATTGAATCGTGGCTTGAATCATGAATTATTTAGTTTCACAGCAGTGAATATACAGAATGTTGTGTTGGTTTGGGGACTTGTAAAGGTTTGATATTGAATATGTTGAAGTGGCACCAAAAATGACTTTAGACCTAAGATCAAAGAACGATTTTACTGCATTTCTACATGTTTTATACAGTTCCCCCAGCAATATTTTGATAATTTTGCAATGAAAGAACATAAATACAACCGATTTGCATGTGATTTAGTGTACAATGTTGCCAAGGAATTCGATAAGTAAGGTAAGTTATTTTTTACTAATTTTTTTTCTCTTTATTTAATATAAAATATATGTTTTTTGGTGAAAAACATCTTTACCACTTTCTCATACGTCTGGTATCACACACACACGTACATAAATTACACCAATATATGCAGAATTCAATTCTTTATTTATATGTGCAAATATTATTTAAATATCTTCAACAACCAAAAAATTATCACATTTTCAAAACAGTCACCATCAATAACGCAAATTTTCAAAAAAGAATCTGGTGGCAGGGAGACATTTCGTATTTTTTAATCTGGCTTGCTAAAGGTTAAGATGCCTTCTGTCGAGTGGTGGGCACGAGAACTGCAGATGGGCAAAAATGCAGTGGTAGAGTGGAATGCATTTATGCGTGAGGCGTGCATTGACAGAGTAACACAACTGCCATGACACTGCATTGTAGGAGAGGGCAAGATTATGGATTTGGATGAAAGCATATTCACCAAATATCTCCACATCCGCCCACTGATGGATAATTCTAGTAATGGGAAGTAATCATTAAATAACAAGAAAACATATTTTCCTACCCATTGTAATTTATTCGCTCTTTGCAAAAAAGGTAGGCCAGTTTGCCGGGAATGTACCAGACAATCAATAATAAGTGAGACTGCAGTAAAATTATATAACAGTGGCACTTAACAAAACACGTTGATAAGCTTTCCAATGAATGCACAAACTATCAGAATATTAAGCATAGGTTTCTTCTTCTTTCATTCACTTGAAACATGTCTATATCTGTTTAAGTATAGGTATTAAATAATACAGAAAACAGTATACAAGACAGTTTCAACCATACAGTCTTTATCAAGAAAATATAAGATAAATAGTGAACAACAGTAAAAGCAGTAAAAATAAAAGCACTATCGCAAATGCATTAAGTGGCAGACATTTAACAGCAGAGATATCCAAAGTAACAATGACTGTAAATACACACAAGTATTGTTGTAGATACGCACATTAAAAAATATGGGGAATGAGAATGAAATAAAACAACTATGCCTGGAAACAACATGAACGACAACAGCCTGACTATTGAAATCGAAATAAATGAATGGTCTTTATTAAGGTTAATGACTTAACTCTTTCAGGATGAAATTATTCCCGGGATTTGGACGTAATTAATTATAAGCTAAATATTTGGACTTCAAACTGATTTATACGCAAGTTTCCTGAAAACAAAGTATTAGCTATGGAAGGTCATATAAGGTATCAAAAGAAAGATAACTGAATGTGGAATCCATACACAATATAAAAATATAAGAATTGTAACAATAAAATACACAAATTACACCACAAACAGAAATGTTAGATGAATAGAAATGATTTTGGCATGCATTATGTTCTACTCACCTTCAATTGTACTTATCTTGAAATGTTGCAATCCAATCTCACTAAAACAGATGTTTTGGACTGTCCATTTACTGATCATAATTTGTTTATTTGAAGTGAATCTATCAACTGCCTAGTGTTTTATGCCATTTTCTACATTTCATGTCAAATTTCTGCTTAAATAAATATTGCAAAACAAGACCCAGTCAATCTAAACAGAGATGACCAAATAAAAACATTCTTTTGGACTTTATTCCATTCCATATTATCATTATGCCTAACTATTTTCTGTATAAAGTAGTGCAAGATTATCATTGCTGTCACTGCCTATCTTAATTTTCAGAAACAATAGCAGTGGGAACAGTTTTATAATTTTTTAGCTGTTATTTTCTACTACCAATAATATTAGGTCGATTTATTTTCTTATTTTCAACAACTCTGTAATCTCCACTGTCAAAATCGAAAGCACTATTCTTTTCCGACACATCACTTGAAATAACATTTGCAGCTATAAAACTCTAAAAGAATAATAAATCCAGATGTTTGCTACATTTTTGAGCTCTTTTACTAGTGGAAGATGAAGCCATTTTGCTTAATTTAAAAAGCTCAACCTACCTTGTTCGAATTTTAATTTAAAATAAATGTCTCATGCATAAAATCACACAGTACCATTAGGGTTTTGTTTCATTAGCCAGATTTCGAAATTTTAAACAGCTAAATAAGTTAATACTAATTAATTTACAATCAAAAACAAAGTAAATTTAGATGGTATTTCTGCAAGAACGAATAATCATGGATATGTCTGTAATGGATTTCTATCTGCAATGATTAATTGTTTTTACGGGCAGAAAAAGTTAAGAGTGCCAAACTGTAATACTAACAATTTTCAAGAGTGTACCTAGCTCTATCATTAAGGGTGGAAGATTTTATTGCAGTGACCTGAATGTTGCTGATGCCATTATAATCATGTTTTGCATAAGTATATTTTATTCAATAGTGATGTCCAATCCGTATTTATCCTCTCTGTTGTTTATATATCTACAAATTCTTGCAGTTCTTGTTCAATTTGAGCTAACAATACTGTGCAAATCTGTTATCTGAAACTTATTATTCTCCCACTGATGTTCAGTTCTAACATCTCGTCAGTTTATTTAAAATTATGTTCTGTAGCTGACTTATTTTTAAGGGATTTTTTATCACACGTCCCCAACATTAATAGTAAATTACAAAAGGTATACAGTACCTCTGTACGAATCGTGTGCACAAATGCATCTTGAGGTGTGTCTTTGTTAGATGTATTCATGTACGAAGGTACCAGATCGCTCCATTTAGTGAAATCATGTGTGTCATTGTCCACAACATAGTCAAATACCTGTAATAAGGCAATATTTGTCTTTAAGAATTAAACACACACAGTGGGCTTCTGTGGCTATGTTGATAGCAATTCCTACTGCTGCAAAAAGGTCATGCTTGACTGTGGTGACTGTGAGATGCTGTTTTGTTACATATAATGTGTTCCATTTATCTGGCCTTGGAGGGAGAAGACTTTTTCTGTAATCCAATACTAAACATCCAAAAAGGTGGTGGTCGATAGTTTTGTAGAGATGAGTGCGCAGCTGACACTTCAGAATGTGTTGTGGTTGTATTCTGTTCAGGTGATTATTAAGCTGTACATATTGTGTATGAAATCGGAAGATAATACTCTAGTCTTTTCTTCCCAGTAGGCTGATGTTGTCTTTGGAATTTGGGCTGGTAATATATTTGTAGATTTCTCTTCCAGTGTTTCTCATTGCCAAATTGTTCAGCCAAATCTCTTAACACATACTCAGTACCAGTATGTGTAGAATAGATATATCTTTATATTTTACAAATTAACTACACATACACACATTCATGTACACATATACAACCACACAATCTCACAGTAACAGATCGTCATATAGTATAGAAGAAAAATAACAAAAACAATATAACTGTCGTCAGGTCTGATTAGAGTTTAAAAATACATTTTTTCAAGGAGTATTCCTGCAAGTTCAGCAATAATGTGCAGCTTTATGTTCACATTTTGAGGAAGATTAGGAAATATCATGATTATTGAAACACTACTGAAGTGTAAATTCTGATATTCAAGACCTACCCATGTGTTGCCAGTCCCCAAAAGGGAAGCAAAGAGTACTTACACTGCCTTAATCTGCCACCTGTCGTAGGTGGTGTATGAGGAGATTGGGCATAAGATTGTACTTGGTATCTGTTGTGATGAAGTCTGCTGAAGACCCTGGACTGCTGGGAAGAAAGCAACCGTTTATCTGCAGCATGCCCCAAGGTTGTAAGAAAGTCACTTCAAAGTCCTCCCATAAAGTACAGGACTTTATAGCTTGGGACATTTACAATCTAAAGCCACATTGAGTAAATCAGTCATCTGGGACATGAAAAAGCTCTGGAAAATCTCTCAATCAAAAATAATGTTAGAGAAATACCAATCTTGAGTTCAAAGAATATTTTAAAATTCCTTGCATAGAGAAAAAGAATTACAAATTTATACTTTCTCATACTGTCATTATCATCATCAACTGCAACCACCTCATTCATCATTATCACCACTGTTCCTATTATTATATTATTCCATTATTTTTTTTAAATACTTACAGTTCCATCACTGAAGTAATTAATACGCTTTCCAAACTGCTCCCTCCACCAATTTGAGAACTCCTGTCTGTGTTCTTCAGCTAAAGTCCCACCAAAAGCCCAGACAGCAGAATAGTTGAAGTACCTCTCACAGTCAATAGGACTTATATCGTCAAATGGATTCAACAGAACCTTTAGAAACATAATACACATAGAACTCATCCAAAGAATACAATTACATCTAAACATAACATTTTCTTCTGCATGAATATCTATCAAACACCTGCAGATTAGCAAAATGTAGTCTGAAAAACCAGAATGCATTATGTCATGGCTTACAGGTCCTTTGCAATATCAGCCTGGCATGTTTGCCTTCAATATAAGTTTCTGGGTCACTTTTACCCTCTGGGATGGGACAGCCAAATCCATTCCTCTGAAACCTCCTTAATCCCCTCTTACAATATCCATGCAGGTAACAGTAACAATATTCTTTGCTACCCATTTGGGTCCTTTCAAACACATGAACATGAGTGCAACTAAATTATGTAAATTGTGTAACTTAAATAAATTAAATCATATAAAATCAGATCAAGATATGATTTGATTCTCATTTTGAATTTAGCTGTTATGGATCTCAGTTTTCTTAATACTGTTTCTGTATTTATAAACATAATACATGCTATAATTTATCATCTTACATCTGAAAACTTCCATAAAGAAAATTCTGCATTTCTGCCTAAAATAAACCCTAAATTCTGTATTTCAGCCTAAAATAACCCCCAAATTCTGAATTTCAGTTAAAAATAACCTGTGACTGCTTTATTTCAGTCTAAAATAATGCCTAAATTCTGCTCACATTCTGTATAAAATATACTTTTATAAATTAAAGATGCAGTATGCATGGTACAGTTGCGAGGCAGTGCTCCTGAATGCAAAGATATGTACGCAGGGCCATCCTATGACCTTTTTGAACCGGGTTGAGTCCAAGGCGACCTTATGATGCGGAATTAGTATTAGTTCGAAGTTGAACGTGTATGCATGTCACAAAAATTCATGTTGTGTCGATATGCCGATCCTGCTAACAGCTTGGCATATTAGATGACTTTTATAGAGTGGTGTGCATGAGAACTGCAGAAGGGAAACCAAGTGAAAGGCGAAAATGGGTCTATCATTACAATTTTTTTAATAAATGCTGCTAATCCTAACTCTTGCACCACCCATACAATATCCTCATCATCTAGTCTTGTCCCACCCATACTAAAACCTTTAACTAAATAAATATAAACATGAAACTCGCAACTAAATAAAAATTAACATCCAGCCAATTCTAGCCAAGGGAAATGATTATTGAAAAGAGAAGAACACATATTTCCTTTATTTCGTTCCACATCCTGCAATAATGTGGGAGAGTAACATCACACGATGGACAGGTTACAGTCTAGCAGAATGCACCACCAAGACAAGAGACGGGATGTTGGAGATCCATTGCAGCCAACCTTCGTTGCGAAGACGGCACTTAATAATGATGATCCTGCAAAAAAGGGTGAACCCATTTACTGGTTACACCCAGGTTACACTTATTAACGTGTTACACAGCTCTTGCAGGTGTCAAAGTATGAAATCTAGAATCAATTTGTGATCTAATGAAAGAGAAATACTTACCTCCAGAAGTTTGGTAAAAGTGCATACCATGTTACAAACTGAATGAGAGATAACTCGTTTGAGCTGTGGAGTTTTGACCTGAGGACTGCTCTTACTTTCCAAGAGGGCTGGTTGAGTGCAGTGTATAATGTAATCAATAATCTTTTCCATGTAGATGTTACAAAACTCTGCAAGAGTGAAGGTATCTGATTAGATATAGTCTGTCTTATAATGGTAATGTGTTTTCATACACTTAATGACTTCACAATAATCAACCTAAGCATTAAAAAATATTTTTGTCATCAAATGAGTGACATTTTTTCCTTTTCTTCAATTTTATGACTGTAATTTGCTAGGGCATGAATGGGAAGCAAACAATAACAACACTGTGACCTGCCATGCATGTTGTAAGAGGAGGCAAATGAAGAGGTTTCAGAATGAAATGACTGTCATTCTTCTTTGCTCATTTTCAAACTCATGCAAATTAGCAGAAAGACATGTTAGGTTTATTTTAGTCTGGGCTAGTTGACTTGCTGCAACTAGGGGCATGTTTAAACAACCGGATCAGTCTTGTGTCCATTGTTGTCTTGGGCGGCTCTTGCCCCTGCTACCAGCAAACATACTTTCCATTATTAATTTTTCCATACTGTCGTGTCTCTATATGGCAACAAAAATTGATACTGAGATAGATTTATCAAAATAGCAAAACACCAACACTAAAAGAGTTCATTTAACTTACCCCCCAAAAAAATGTCCACATTTATTGGTCATATTAGGAAATGAAAAGGTTTAGAACACGATTTGGCAGCAGGAACAGATGAAGGAAAACAGAAGATGACAGAGAGAAAACATACCAGAGAACATGACATGCTTAATGGATAGTCAGCAATGAAGTTCAGGAATCTCCATAGTGTAATGGTTAAGCTATTCACAGTGTGCTCAGTAGGCTGTGGGTTCAAATTCTGTTTGTGACTTTCTATTTACAAAGTGGATATTTTTTTCAGAAGATCCATAGAGTAGATTAGGTTATGGAAAGAATGCCACCTGCTATATATCTCAATACCTACTCTGGATTACTGACAACCTGTGTGTAGAAGTTTCCAAGTAAAAACAAGACTACAGGTATTACATAGGCTAATGCTACCATAGATATTAACTTTTTATACTTAGTAACACCTTTGAGAAGTTCCTTGTCAGACTTGTGTCTGTGTTCCAACCATTGCATCAACAGCAGCTTCCAGCTCACATCAGAAGTGCTCATTAACAGGACTCCAGCTGTAGCTAGGAATGATGGTGACATGTTCTCAAGACTATCCACCTGCAATGAAACAATATACTTTCTTTCACAGTCTAATGAAATCATATTCAGAATCAACTAGGGTTATACTATAAATGTAAATAATATTCTAGATACAAAGCAGTCTATTATACAATGTTTGGGGATCAAATAAAATAAATATTGTAATTTATAAACTCAATTTACTCACATTCTGTGTTGTTTTCTTATTTATTGCAATACTTGTGTGCTTTAGTGTAAATCTTTCTTATTTACATATTCACTAGAGGTTGAACGGGCAGGAATAAAACAAAAAAGAAAAAGAGAATAGATGAAAATATTTTTTCTTATAATGTAGCGATGACTTTGATATGTTTCTGTTTCTATATATTAAAGCAAAAGAAAAATAATTTCAATCAATTATCTCTAGGATCGAACACCCACAGTCCCTCACATAATATATTTCACATTCCCACGAAATGAGCAATTCCGGACACATGAAAGACAGCATAAAATTGTAGGTTTGTAAAGTTTGTTTATTCTCATGACAACAACATTAACTGAAGAATTTGACAATCAATACATATGATTTTAAGAACAGAGAAAAAGGCAAATTAAAATAATATTGTGTGACAACTTAATATAAAAAGTTATACATGACATTAGCAAAAGGTAAGGAGAAAGAATAGTGAACCTGTTAAAACAGAATAAACATTGATTGAAATGCAAAAATATTGTTTCTAGTTCTAATCCCAATTAAAAAGGTCTAATTTGTTTATTTCACCTTTGTGAACATGGAAACATACTAAATAGGCTCCAAGAAATCATTGAAAGGTGGAAAATTATTTCAATCAACTGTTAAAGTTAAAGGAAAGAGAAGTGATTACAACAATAAATACAATAGAGGAAAACCTAGAATCATACATCCTGAAATCCTAAATTGAAGACACAGTTAAACATGCACCAAATAACAAAGCACCAGGAATAGATGGCATACCTATAGAACTGATAAAAATGTTAACAGTGACAGGTATAAAGTGGCTATACAGACTGTTCAATGTGATATGGAAGCTTATAAATGGAAATATGGAAATATTATAAATTATTATAAATAGGCATAATTATTAAAAAGGAAGATTTCCTTCAAACATCTTAAAACTTACATGATACCATTTCTACTTTATTTATCAAAAGTACTCACCTCCCAAAAAAACTTGATGGTATTTGGAATCCTAAGTCTCTCATTATTTGCTAAAACCACTGACCCATTATTATTCATTATTGCATGAAGCAACTCCATCTGTTGGCCATCACACTGATTGAAAACAAAGAATATTCATTTTACATATGAACCATAACACTATAATAACAATGATTAAACGTCTATATCAGTTAAATACAAAGGATACTTCAGTAAAATTGTGTACAGCTAAAATAATTAATAAGCTCACTTTGTTGTAAAATCCAACAGAGGTGATTTATGACTGCAGGCAATTATCAGTATACACAAGACAGGTCCATAGGTGCTCTGATCCCTGTTTCAATAAAACTTCAGAATGTAGCGGCCGATTGTTCCAGTATGATGCTGATTTATCAGTCTTTTCATATATCTGTTATGTTTCTCTTTACAGTTTTTTCGCATATATTCTTGCATCAATCTCATGTACTCTCAGAGTTTGATGACATTTATAATTTTTCCAACTTCCAGGGCATCATGTGGATATACTACCTTGGATATGCTGGCATCATGTAACATATTCTCTCTAGAGTGTTGTCTTCCCAATGAATTCCCTGAACCCTTCTCTGTCTTGGGTCATGTGGCTTACATTATCCAACGCATATTCATTTTCTATTTAATGCCGTCAGTCCATCGTCTTCTTGGTCTGCATTTCTCCTCTGCCTAGGTGCTCTGTCCTCCATTATTTGTCTTTCTAAACAGCATACAATAGATAAAAGAACAGCAGACAGGATTGCAACAAAGTCACATATAGTTGCTCAACTGATAATGGATAAAGGAGATGTGTTGATGCTGTTTAAGGATTTTCTGTTGAATATAGAAACTGGGATTAATGATGAAACTATTCTGCATTTGGTAAAATTTGTTAACAACGCACAATTAAGACTAGATGTCTACACTGTAGAGCAATGAGTGCTTACATGTCATGCCACAGGAACTATAAGCATGAAAACCATTCAACATCTGCTGGGAAAGACTGAGCACCTGTGAATGTGGTTATTTAACTCAGTTTTTAATTTATTTACTAGCAACCATTAAAAACTCCTCGATAACATGATCTGTTTTCACTTTTAAAATGTTTATGTATGTGAGTGATTCTTAAACCCTTAATGCGTACAAGAGATGAAGTTCCCGCAGTCCCATTGCTTTTCTGAAGTGATGTTTCTTTAGAATTTTTTGTGCTTCACATGCAAAACAGCAAATAAAGAAATTCTGACTCTGCTAAAAGTCAAAACAGGTTGAAATTTGACACACATTAATAAAGTTTAGGCAAGTAAAAGGTATTATCTAGTTTTTACCAAAAGAAGATTTTACCAAAAAAACTCTTATTGATTTTCTTCATGCATTGACATTTTGAGAGTGATGGCAAGCTGCTGGTATGCTATTCAGTGAAATGGAGACCAGAGAAATTGCCAGACATTTCATTTGTGACCAGTCCACTATAGAAAGGGTACACCAATGATTCCTGGTGACAGGTACCACCACTGACAGCGCCAGACCTGGTCAACCTTGTGTAACAACACTAGCTCAAGATCAGCATATTGTACTGATGCTTCTACATAACCGCTTACAAAAAAGCAACTCGGACAGCAACTCATTCATACACAGGGCTTATTATCACAAACACTGTGTGACGGTGACTTCATTCCTCTATTTTGCAAAAAAAAAAGTTCTACCATTAGTTATATTCTTACTAGACGCCACATTACCAAAATATTGGCTTGGGCCCAACAAAATATTCAGTAACCAAGGTTTTACTTTTTAAAATACTGCAGACCTGATTCAGCAAATGGTTCATAAATGTGATGAAAAAAATGTTTTCAGTTAATTTTAATTCAAAATGTTCTGTGGCTCATGGAGAAACATGCTGATGCATTTTTAATGATTGCTAGCATATTTTGGGAAATGTTTTATTAAGACTACACTCTTCTGCTAACACACTTCTGGTTTGTGCAATACTAAAGGTGAAGAAGCTTCTTTGGTTAGGCCCACATACAACAGTGACTGAAAAACGACAGATGAAAATGATGATCATAATGTTTAAAAATTAAGGTAGTAATGATGATGATGATGATGGAGACAAAACATTGAATATTTCTGACCTCTCCATCCATCTGCAATATTTGTAAAACTGTTTCTCTTTGTGAAGATGAAATATTTTGAGCTGTCATACAGAACTTCCAAAGCAGTGCAGTAAATAGGCCATCTTTCCAATCTCTGGTTTTAAATTAATATGACATTAACATTTTCCAGACCAATCACCAATGTATTGGCTATATAAAGAAACTCTACAGGACCAATAACTAATATATCACTTTTGATTTCCAACAATCATACTTCAATCGTTTATATTTCTTAGTTTACTTTGTGAGATTATTTCTTTCTGTTCTGAACAGATATCGCTAACAGTGTACAGAGTGTACTAGATAACAATTGTTGATATGGTGCAGGACATACAATGTTGTGATAAATCTCTCGAAAGCAAAGGTCATCTGGTACTCCTTGAATAATAATCTGGTCAATGACATGCTGTCAGCTGTCAGTTGCATGGGCTCATTCATTGAAAGAGAACAGGACCTTAAATATCCTTTGAAAGAAGTCTCCTAAGCAGACTCCTTCTGTAAGCAAGCCGTTAAAATATTTCTATAGCTATTTCCAAAAGACATTTGATAGAAGTCTCTCATTCAACAAACATATCACAAATATGATTCAGAAGGCTAAAAGAGGGATCAGTGTTATCAATGTTATGGCGACATTCAAAATGCAGCAATGGGTACTGTTTCTGCTTCTACAAGTGATGGTGCTATCTGTCATAGATTATGGTGACAGCCTACTAACACTGTCACAGACACAAGTCGATAGATTGGAAAAAGTCCAAAATGAGACAATGAGAGGGTACTGGGGTGTAGTATGGATACACCAATCTCTGCAATGAGATATATGCTTGAACCCCCCCCCCCTCCACCAGTATTAGAGTGCGACATCAGGTAGCACAGTTTAGGCCATATCTTAAAGTAACAGAATACAACCACCATCCATTACATCAATATCTAGATGAGTCAAAGGAAAAACGAATCAAGTATGGCAGATCATGGACGGCAGACAGAGGCTGAAGACACACTGCAAAGAGTATGTGAATTTGAAGAAATGGGAACGGGCAGTGAATGGGTGAAAGTAGACATTGGGAAGAAATCAATTATTAATACAATAATAATAATAATAGTAATAATACAACTAGATAAAGTGTACTGAAAATGGATAAGTGTCAGGACCCAGGTTACAGTGCATGAACTCGCCCAGCTACACTTGAAACAACAAAACATAATTATATATACAGATGGTTCAGTTAACAGAAATACAAATAAAAGCGGTTGGGGTTTTGTTGCCTATGTAAATGGCGTGAAGTTGGTTGAGAAATCTTCAGCATACTCCACTGTCACATCGAGCATGAGGATGGAGATAGAGGGAATTACAGCAGCACTTAATAGGTTGATGATACATCAACACACTCAGTAATACTTACAGACTGTCAAAGCATGCTACGCAAGATAGAAAAGTACATGATGAGAAAGGAATGGTGGGAATTATTAATAACTCAATTGTCCAGAACATTACATGGATATACTGCCCTGGTCATGCTGGGGTTAGAGGAAATGAGAAAGCCGACTTATTGGCAGGCTATGCAGCGTTAGACGGCACAATGCTGAGAAGAGATTAAGCAGACTTTATCAAGGCAGTAATAAATTCATTTCAAGATAAAGATGATGCCAATGAGGCTGAGAACTTACACATACAATGTCAGAAATGGGAGTATCTAGAGGGGAGGTAAGGAAAAGTAATTTTTTTGGAAAGTTCCGAAGATCATACAATCAACACCTGACCAGGACTCGTGAGTCTACATACACTGGGATGTCTGCTGGAACGGAGCACTTATGGGAGTGCTCCACATTCTGTGATGCTGGTTTCTATATATATTTGTATTATATTTCTTAATATTTCACCAAAACATAATTTTGTTCACCTTAATATGTGTTGCTTATTTCTTAGAAATAATGGCTACACCTATGGCTACTATCGAACAAGCTATTGTTCTTATTCATAGTCTGTCAAAGAGAGATGTCTGCAGTAGCAACTATAATTATAGTTATGACTGGCTCAATAACAAAAAAGACCAAAGAGGTCTGGATTAGGTTTCAATTCATCCATATGGTGATAGGTACTACATTTGGACACATCAAAACACAGAACCCTCCAACGATTTCTATCTTCAGCGATGCAGATGAATGTGGACAAAACTGTTATATGTCCAGTCTTTGATTTTTATGCCCATGATTTTCAATGCTTTATTTTTAACCCTGACACAATGCATTCTGTTCTCTGGACTACCTTCTGCAAATGTGCAGGAGTAGTAAGAGAATAAATGCAGAGGAAGAAACCCCTTGTCCTTTTTTAAAGATAAGGATACATAATTACACAAAAAAACTGCTATTATATTTAGAAATCACATGAAAATATATGATTTATCAATTTACCAGCATAGCAGGTATATATAAGTGGCAGTAGTATTGAATTATGAGAGACAAAGAGTTATGAAGAACTTGCATTGCAGCAAAATACAGAAGTTGAATTAAAGTAAAAATATACATTTAAAATTGTACCTTGAATTTTCATCATAATATCCCAGAAGCTCTCTACTTTCAATAGCTTTGATGAAAATACTTTGAACTATGATCTGCTTGCCCCTGTGCTGTTCTGCAACTGCATATGTCTTTATGCACTCAGACTTACCACAACCTGCGATGCCTACCACTATTATCTGATGAGAAAATTATTAAGACATTATTTTCGTATTAATTGTTCAGTGTTCTTGACACTTGCGTAACAGGACCTAGATCCCATTGTCATACTTTTTATGAGACTAAAAGATAAAAGGCCTTTTCTACGTGAAACTTTCACTTGTGTATAAAGTGATGTCATGTACACAAATGAAAAATTAATAGCCCAATAAAATTCTTACACCAGGGAGCTGCAGTAATGTAATTTAACACTTATGTAACAGGACCTAGATCTTGCTGTCACAATTTTTATGTGAATTACAAGACTATAAATCCAACTGTTTTCTCACTATTTCAGTAATTTATATAGTTTATTATAGAAAAATGGTTATACTGGCTATAGAAACATTCCAAAATATTGATTTTGATATTAAAAATTATGTCAGAAAACTCACGATAAATAATTTGACCAGGAAGCTTCAGCGTCATTTTACTATTTACTATTTTTACGAGACTTTAAAATTGTAAGAATGTTTGACTATTTTCATAAAACATTATAATTGTATTAATGGTTACAAAATTAGAAAAATGGTTACATTAGATATTGAAACTTAAAAACAATGTCTTAAAATAGTGATTTTGATATTTAAAATTACTTCTGAAAACTCGCAAGAAATAATCTGACCAGGAAGTGTCCGCGCCATTTTACTACCCTTTTATCTGCTAGATTTGTCTAAGTTCAGAAGTTCGATCACAATTTATCACTAATTTCAACACACACAAAATGGATATTAACAGTGATTCTTCACAAAGCAGTTATTTTTCTAGTGAATCTCATGTTTCTGATGTCTCTGTTTCATCATATTACGACGATACTCCAATTTCAATACCAAGGTAGGTTTCAGGTTAGCCGATAGTTTACAATATACATATTATTTTTGTTGCTTGTAGGCCTATTGCTTGTAATGGTTATTTGTAATAATTAGTACATTTAAACATTATTCTATATTTATAATATTATAAATATTTATAAATTAAATATAGCCATAATAGGAATCATGTATTTTGAAACATGTACCAGTTGAGAAAACAATGATCAGTTGTTTTCTGTTTTCATTTTTATGTGAAGTATAATTTCATGGTAATATGCTCTTTATTCCTGTTTTGTAGTATATGTAAGTATAATTCCAACAATATTTGACTGTGATGTCTTATACTATAATTGTTCTTGTAAATAATTGGTTTCTATCATGTTTGAACTGTTTTCTTCATATTACGTTCACAGGTGTTTTGTGTACAGTGACACAGATGATGAGCTACCATCCACATTTTTAAAATGAGAGAGTGCATGGACTGCACATATTTGAAGTTCTTACTAGGGAGGATGCCAGATAATGTACAAGACCTGTATAGTTTGTTACATTAGACATGGTATTTTACATAGACCTATGTAATTATACAAATGGGTGAAATGCCCTGTATGTGAGCTGACATAGACTGAACTGCCTCATAGTTTATTCAGGATGGTATGAGCTTACACACACATAATTCAATAGATTCTGTGGCTTACTTATGTATGCAGGACCAGTGGCGTAGCGTGGGTCAATGGCGCCCGGGGCGGAATCATAACTTTCCACCCTTGTGACATTAAAAAAAATATGTCAGCGATTGTGAAAGACTGGACAAAAATAATTGTGTCGCCCTCCCGATGATGCCGCCCGGGGTGGTCCGCACCTCCGCCCCTCCTCGCTATGCCACTGTGCAGGACCAATAGTTTCCCCCAAATGCAAACCTCTCCTGGTCTCCAAGTCTTTGTGGAATATATATATGACTCATTCTCACTCTTGTGTGTATGTGCATGTCTGTGTGTTTGTGTGTGTGTGCCAATCATATGTGTCCCAAATGTGCCTTGGAGTTCTATGCCTCTATGCCAGGATTATACTTTTTTGGTCATCTTCGCACACACCATAAAGATGCAACCAGTCTAAAACTGCAATTATAATTGATAAAATACAATTTACAGGTAATTGTCCACTTTCTGTCTGTGACATCAGATATTTTTTAAATGGTAAACCAGATTTGTTATCCAATTTACATACCAGGGTAAATACTAGTGGATGACATCAGCTATAAATTGAGAACCTGATATTTTAGCAGGTGATAATTTGAGTCAATGTCCTTGTTCGTTTTGTAAAAAACTGACCAAAAATAGTTTAGATGACCTTTTGAGTGTTCTGTGGTAGAACATTTTCTTGGACGTGAATTTTCTTTATATTGCAACCAAAATAACAAAAAAATCTTTAGAGGTTATGTCATGGTGTAAACCCCCCCCCCCCAAAATATGATCAGATAAGGAAACCCACCATGGAAAATGCAAAGGAAAAAGAGAACAATGGAAAATTCATCAAAGTCAGATGCAGACCCAAAAAAAACAACCTATGGCATGCACCCTTAACCCCTATGACCCTGTGGATATGGGGACATAAACTGACAATCATACGTTCCTAAGGGCCTGACGGCGTAGCCATCCGCCACGATTACTGTCCTGATACATTAGTACGGAACTACATGAAGTTATAAATACAAATAAGGTAGGAAGGTTACTGAAGAAAACTGTCAATATAAAATAATAAAATATAGAAAATAACAATAAAACAAAGAACAAATACAATTGTCAACGTGTCTGTCCAATTGGGACCTTTATCAAGACAACAAAAACAGTTAAGAACACAAAACCATAACGAATATAAACAAAATGGCTGGGAGACAGATGTCTCTCACCAGGAAATCATCCCCCAGTAACAACAGATCCAGTGCAACACAATTTTAATAAGTTCATATTGATGCGTTCACTATGTTTAAATTATGAAATACTAAAAGATGAAAGAAACAACTCACCAAAAATAATACACATTGTCAAAAAAATAGCCAAGCTCAGGAGAAAGATTGTGTAATTTTAAATTATGGTTCTAAGGGTTAATATGATGCTTTAAGATTTACTACAATGACATACACAATTATTTTTTATTTTGAATAAACTTACTGACTGGTGAGCTGCACTCAGTTGGGACAGCTGTCTGACTTTAGCCTGGAAGGCTGCACTAGGAAGAAGGCCTAGATCAGAGAGTGCAGCAGCAATGATGGCATCATCCATATGATCCAGAACTTGTTTTACACTTCCATCTGAAGAAGAATTGTTTGCATTGTCTGGTGAAAACGGCATCACAGAGTTATTACAATTTGCAGAATCTTTAATGAAAACAGTCACCATAAAAAGGTTAACAATAAATTAATAAAAGGATTTCTCAGCAAAAATCAGAAGGTTGCACAAAAGACTAAAACGTAATACATTTATGAGGCACCAACCTCCAGCAGTGGGACACAGATCATTGTTACAGTTTTCCAATGTGTCTTCTGTGGAATTTTTTCTGATATTTATCAAAATTATTTATTTAAAGTTTCCTACTTATTCCTTATTTCTCAATAAAAGGTTGAAACATCTGAAAAATACTTCAATAAGTAAAATGTAATATCCTTATTTAAATGTATTAAAGATGTTAAATGTAGAATTTTCCGGGCAAAAGAAACAAATCCTATCCTATATGTCTTTGTCAACTGAAGTGAGAAAGAAAGTGTTCACAAGTTACATAGAACCAATTCTGATGTATGGAAGTAAATCTTGGACAATCATCAGAATATATATCGCACAAAGTATTCTATATTTGAACACTGGAATCTCCACCAGCTTGTCTGATGTCAATCCATTGTTAAATGGAGCTTTCTTTTTTTGTTTTGAGATTTCTGAAAGAATGTCTAACCTCTTCTATTGTAGGCTCTGGTTCCTGTTCTAATTCATTGATGCTCTCATTTGGTGACTTGGTTGTTCCTTTATACATTTCTTGACAATATTCCTTCCATGTAGATTTTCTGTTTTCTCTGTTAGGGTATTCACTTTTTTATCTTTTAGTACTCAAAGTACAGGTTTGAAGTTATTCTGTTGTAATGTTCTTATAGCCTTGAACATATTTTTGCCTATTTTCTTGTTATCTTTGTTCATCAATTTCTCTACTTGTATTCATTATGTATTGTTGTTTATCATGCCTAATTCATTTCTTAATTTGTTTTGATAGTTCTCTGCAGTCTGATTGCAGATTATTTTGCATCTCCTATCTTCAGTTAAATTCATTGTTTCTTATGAGATGTATTCTTGATTTTGTGCATCTTTCTTTTGGTAGAAGCTTTTCTGTAGTGAAAGCTACGCTTATTTTGTTGGCAAGATCATTCAGTGTCAATTCTTCTTGTATATCTAGAAGTGTGGTAAATCTGTTTTTGATCTTGATGTTGTATTTGCTTGGTATATCTGATGTGTCATACCTAATGGTATGGGTGTTCTTGTTGATTCTATTTATTTTTACTTTAAACTTTCCTATCAGAAGTTCATGTTCCATGTTGTAGTCTGCTCCTGGTAATGTTTTACTTAGGGGAATGCTTGTTTTCCATCTCTGTTGGATCAATATGTAATCTACTTGAATTTTACTTTTCCTATCTGATGATCTCCACATATAAAGTCTTCTGGGATGTTGTTCAAAAAATGTATTTATGATTGCTAGATTGTTTGCCAAGCAAAAATTGAGCAATCATTCATCCCTTTTGTTTCTATTTCCTAAGCCATACTTCCCTTGAGATCTAATTTTATGATGTGCTCTTTCTTTCCTACTTTAGTGTTGAAATCCCCCATTACTATAATAATGTCTTGTCTAGTCATTGTATCATCAGAGGAGGACAAATAAAGACATGGACAGACAACATCAAGGAATGGACAGGGCTAGATATTTCCACACTCATCCGCATCGCTGAGGATAGAATTCGCTGGAGGACTCTGTGTGCTGAAGCTTCCAATGTGGTACCCCTACGACCCTAAAGGGTTATGGGTTTTATTGATTGATTGATCATCAGAATAGCGAAAAATTATATAAAAGCAGAAGAGATGATGTTTTATAGAAGAATGTTAAGAACTTCAAAGACATAAAGTGTAAAGAAGGACAAGGACAAATAAAGTTGAAAAAGAGAGCTGGTTACCCACATCTGAAAAAGATTCCAGACTTTTTGGACACATGAGAAGAAGACAACTGTAACATATGACAGCAGGAAAATTTAAAAGCAAGAGTGGTAGAGGAAGACCAAGAGAGAAAATTCTAGATAACCTGGCATTGTGGCATTGGAGAACATTGGTATCGCAAATGATTAACAGCACTTGAAATAGAAGACTGTAAAAAGACATGATAACAAACATCACATTGTATAGACTATAAGAAAAAGAAGGAGTCTTTATCTAAAAGTTGAACATTTAGCAATTCTAATAATTTTGCGAAAAGAAAAATAAATGAAAGTAAATCTCATATAGTTCTACACTAAAACAAAATTTTTCCAACTAGCATATTATTCATCTATACTGTCTTAGTTAACAATTTTACTATATTGGGACTAATTCTTAATTAAACATACTAAAAAAATTACATATGGATGACTTACTGGCAAAAATACATAATTCCTTTCTACATTTAGAAAATAAAGCCAATATCAATAATATTTACCTTTTATGGATCTATGTGAGTAAGGACTCTCTGATCTGACTATTAACTCTGATCCACTGATTTGTAAAGAATCTTGCTTCTGAAGCTCATCTTGATCTGCATTGTCTAATCGAATAATTCATAAAGGAATAATAGGCCTATATACAAGTATATAAATATTTGAGCAGAGTTGATCATTCAACCAGATCTGTACTTATCTCTAGCAAGCTACTAAAACAGCCAGCTAAGCAGACACCTTCTGTAAGCAAGCCGCCAAAATAACTATTTCTATAGCTATTTCTAAATATTTGTACATTATGGCAAGGTAGAAGAACTCTTATGGCGGTAACAAATTTATTTTCCGGATTGTGTTATTATGTCTGTTATATAAACATGGTTAGGAGATGGCTTTAGCGTCTATGCTAAGGCTAACAGTGATTTGAAAAGCAAAATCAGTGTAAGCAAAATCAGTGTTGAAGTGAAAGACAAACTGTATAAGTCACTGGTTCTTTCTGTAGTGTTGTATGATTATGACAGTTGGACACTCACTGTGGACATGGAAAGATGATTATAGGCTTTCGAGTACAAATGCTACAGATGAATTCTACGAATTTCCGATACGGAGCATAAGACAAATTTGTACATAAGAAATCAAATAGAGATGCATGCAGGTGTACAAGAACTATTGCTTTCAATAGTGAAACAATGAAAACTAGCATTTTTTGGACTTACATACAGACATGATCCCTTGTCAAAAACATTAAACCGTCGAAGAGGGGAAAAGCAGAGTAGGGCAAATAAAGACATGGACAGACAACATCAAGAAATGGACAGGACAAGTTTTTTCCTCACTCATCCACATTGCTGAAGATAGAAATTGCTAAAGGACTCTGTGTGCTGAAGCATTAAATGTGGTACCCTTATGACCATGACTGGTTTATTGGATATCAGTTGGCGGTGTTTAGCAAACTTCATTACTTTTTTTCAAGTTATGTCTGTTGGTTTAAAGTTTTGCAGCAGTTTTGATCTATTATCTATTTTTACAGAGATAAATATTTAATGAGAACTCTAGTTGGACATGATTATTTGTTGTTCTAAATAAATAGATTGGAGATTTTTTTAAGTGACAGGGGTATATGCCATACATCCACATAGGAGTTCCGTCTCTTTCAGCTGATGGTGAAGGATATGTATGCTGATAATTTCCACAGTACACAGATTGTATATCTTCCTCATCCTACATCTCAATCATCCCTCTCTACTATCTCCCCGAGAAATTCAAAATTTATTCAATCTTTTAATAACAGTTCTGTACACCAGGGGTTTTCTCATCCAAAATATCCATACATAGGAAATTTTCCACTTTATCCATTGTCATCTGTCCTGACACCTGTGCTCTTGAAGATAGCTTGTCAGATCTAATTGTTCTGAACTCAAGGATGAGCAGGGTAAATATCCACACAATAGCCTTTCCAGTGCAATACTCCCTGCATTATCCTCTGAGTGTAGATATAACTTGCAGAAAATGTGATAGATTTCTCCAGCTTTAACCACTCCTTCTCTTTAAATATCTCTTTGCCAGGTGTGACCTGGACAATCATTGTCTTTCCAGCCATCCATGACACACCTCATTGGAGTCTTGAACCTTTAATATTAGATAGATCCTTTGGTAGGGGGGGACGTGCCTTTTGTAACTGGTAACTCTAATATAATGTTTGACTTTAGGTATTAGGTATGTTGATTATCATCTTCGCACACCGGACATGACCAGAGGTGCTCCGATCTCTGCTTTAGTAAATCTCTCAGGGTATAACAGCTGATGGTTCCGGTTCTATGCTGGTTCACTACTCTTTTTAAAATCTTTGTTAAGACTCAAGCTTATTCATCTCAAAATCCTCTGATCGTGAGAACTCACAAAGAGCAGTGAGTAGTGTCAGTGCATGTCTGGATGTGAGAAAAACTAATCCCAGCATGTGTCTGATCATCATAATAGAGAGACTATCATGATGTTCCTCCTTCACAAGCGAAGATGAGCATGGCATGAAAAACAATAAATGTGATGAGCAAATAGAAAAAAAAAACTTTTGTAATTATCTAATTGGGTTTGTGAGTTCGTAGATGCCCGATGAATCAACACATCGAGTTGAACTGAAACCATTGCTGTTAAAATTTTTGTGGATTGTTTTTCTAATTATTAGGAATTGTTGGGAATTATGTTTAGGCCTATTTTCAAAGAAGATATTATTGAATGTGTTAGTTTTATTATGAAATGACAACACAATATTAGGTATGGGCATTGTACATTGAATTAACATCACATTGTTTGTGAAGTGAGTTGAGACATATTCTTAGATTTACTGAAGATTTGATCAAAAGTTTGCAACATCTAATGTGTTTTTTGTGTGATTTATTTGGTTATAAAATAGCTTTACAAATTGAATTAGAAATAAAATAGTATAGGAACATATTGAAGGAATAAATTGGTCAGACAAGAACACTTGAGTCAGTCATATCAAATATATTTTTCAATACATTTTTCATTACGCAATTTTGAAAAAGAATGCAGGGGCAAGTTCGCGTAGTAAAGGTAAATAGTTTATAAGTGTAGCTAGACTATACATGAGTATGTTAGACTCATTGTAATAGATCAACAGCTAGCAAAAATTTATTGGTCACATGTAAGGTGTCATCAAAAAGTATCTGACAATTACTTAATTTTTATCGTTAGTAAATCAGCAAAGTCGGATACATCATACCAGTGATGGAAATAAAACAGTGATACAATGCATATCTGTTTTCTGAACTACATCCTGCTGGTAATCTAGAAGAACCATTGTCCTGCTAAATGAGAATTCCAATTAGAAAATGAATGCTAAAAAAACCCAAAAAACTTATCTTGTAAGGCGTTGCAACCACCCCTTAGACCTACCACTCATGTAGCAAAGCCAATGAAAACCTCCAATTTTTTATAGTGACACAAATATATTATCGGAATACTGGTAAATCGCTACAGAGTTCAATATTTAAGCTGAACATGTCAACAACAAAAATATGGACCATGGCATTCGCTTTACATTATAGAATGATAGGATCTTGCAGTCACAGAGTTTTTTATCTTTGGTCCCATTTGTGCACCTCTATTTTATACATTTCTATACAAATCTGAGGTACCTTCATCTTCTCCATTGAACAGCAAAGGATCCTCCGTATTTGGCCACAAATTATTGATAATTGTGGAAAATAAATTAGAATCTCTAGATGTCATTTGTGGGAGGAAGATGTTGCGAAGAACTGTGACTAGAGCTCCTTCCTCCTGTTTTAGTGATGCAACAGCCAAAGATTGATTTTCAGAATTCTCCTCCTCTGATGAAATATAAAAGAGTATTAATTAAGATAAAACTAATCATAGATATCAGAATACAATATTGAAAGACATAATAAAATCTTTATTAAATGGAATAAAGTATATAGAAAATAATATTTTATGTGCTATTTCCATAGCTGGAAAATAACAAAAGCTTTGGAGAAGAAATTTTATTCATTTGAAAATAAATGCATTAGAAACTCTTGAATATTGGTTGGGAGGAATTTAAGTCAAACAAGTATGTAAGAGAAGATACCAAACAGCAATATATTTCTACAATAATAATAAGAATAAAATGGACTTAATTGGACATGTATTTAGAATGAATTAAAACATACTGCCAATACAAGTATTAAAACGGATACCAGATGGAAAAAGAAAATAGGAAGACCAAAAGAAACTCTTCGCACAACAATCATCAAAGAGGGTCTGACCATGGGTCTGAACAACATGCAAGAATTACACACAGTAGCATAACATCGCTCAAACTGGAGAGTTATTGTTTCTGCCCTATGCAAGGTATTCAGTGATGGAGATAGTCTGTCTGTTGTGTTCAAGTGAAACAAAAAAAAAACCTGTGTTCTACATAAGTGCTATTGTTGTTCTGTGTCACTGCAGTATTACCTTATATTAATTGGTGCTGGAGGAACATAGATAGATAGATAGATAGATATTTCAACTATCTGTCAGATCATTCATAGATTGGCTAGAGGACCACTTTCACAAATATAACTTGATTGGTCCCACTCACTTATTCACAAAAGTCAATAATTCACATTATATTGGTGAATGTATTGTGGATGTATGAATGGATGTATTGTGTCATATTCTTTTAAGAACTTAGTCTTCCTTATGAATCTCCTGAAATTCTCGCTGTCTCTGGCAAAATGTCCCGCTTCCTCTAGCGACATGTGCGTGTATTCTTGAATATCTCTTGTCCAACAACATCTTTGTTGGCCTCTGCCTCTACTGCTTTCTATCGCTAAACATGTGCAATTAAAGCCAGTACATTTCTACGTCCGTCATGGTCGTTGTGAAAATGTCTAGGTAGAAGGTCACGTTGTATACCAATTAATCTGACCACATCTGCACACCGGTATGATGCCATGATGGTGAATTGGGTTTATAGACTGTTGTTTCATCGTATTTTGAATAAAATAACATGTCTAAGCTCAAAAAATGATTTTACTGTAAATATACATATTTTATACATTTCCCTGGCAATATTTTGATAATTTTGCAATGAAAGAACATATATACAACATATTTGTGTGTGATTTAGTATGTTGTTGTTCGTCCATCACAAGTGATGATGACCATTTGTTACATCCACTTTTGAAAATTCAATTTTAGTTATGTCCTTGATTATGAGTTCGTAGATGGCTAATGAGCCCTATTCGAGCTGTAAATGTCCTTGGACAGTTTGGACATGGAATAACGACTGTAGACGGATCTTGGTCTATCCGTGACTTTCTAGCTGCTCTCCGCTGTTGAGCTGCTGCATTTCTCTTCTTTTCACAAGATGATGCGCTCTTTTTTATTTTAGAACGCCATGTAGATCTATTTTGTGCAAGTTCTTCCCATGTATCGTGGTCTATTTCAAAGGTTTCAGTGAGTCCTTTAACAAGTCCTTGTAGCGCTTCCTTTGGCCACCTTGAGATTGTATACCCTTCTCTAGCTCACCATAGAGAAGTATCTTTGGCAGACAATGGTCTGGCATACGCACCAAATGACCTGCCCAACGAATCTGTGTCTGCATCAGGATCATGTCAATGCTTGGGATACAAGCTCTATCAAGGACAGTGGTATCTGGAATCTTGTCTTGCCATCTGATGTTCATAACTTTTCTGAGACAATTTGTATGAATATGATTGAGTTTTTTCACATGACGTCTATACACAGTCCATGTTTCACTAGCGTAAAGCAGCACTGGAAGTACCACTGCTCTGTAAACTTTCAGCTTAGTCTGTAGGTTAATGCCATCTCTATGCCAAACATTTGCGTACAATCTAGTATAAAGTGTTGCCAAACAATGGTATGTATCACACACACACACACATACAGAAATTAATCAATATATGCAGAATTTAATTCTTTATTTATATGTGCAAATATTATTTAAATATCTCTAACAACCAAAACGCTATCACATTTTTAAAACAGCCACCGTCAATAACGGAAATTCTCAAAAAATAATCCAGTGGCAGGAAGACGTTTTGTATTTTTTAATCCGGCTTGCTAAAGGTTAAGAATGAACTCTGAAGAAGAAGAAGCATAGACACAAATTACAGCAAGTTGTAGTAAGTAAACAAAGTTTGTTAATAATGAAATTGTGATGATGTATATTTTGTTTTTTGCTTCTACTGTCATTGACAAAAATATTCATAAGGTTAACACTCTGAACATAAATGCATCAAATAAATTGTATATCGACTACAACTAAATACCCTGTCACAAAATACCCGAAAAAGCGGTATATGTAATTCACAAATTAGGTCAGTTGCAATTTTTTTATTAAAAAAATTATAATTTACTAATAATGTTTCTATTGTATAACTTGTAATTATACTTTTCAAAGACAATTTTTAAACAATTTACTGGTAAGTTGATTTTCTATAACTATTTCCTTTTCCAATGTATGCACACCATTTATCAATAATATGATCAAATTAAAAAAACGTGATGAAAAGTTTTACTACTAAAAATTAATTTGGCCTAAACCTAAAAGAAATCAAGTCTCAAGAGAGTTAATTCACAATACAAATGTGGTACAATAAGGTTCCCTTCCTCTCTTAGTTCATATTTGCCATTATCTTGAAAACAAAACTGACTTCTTGGTAAAAAATGTTGAGAATATGTATCTATGCTCATTTATAACACTGTATTTCAACTTTTTATTTACATTTCTCATTAACCAAAGTAATTCACAAGTAATTTCTAAAGTTAAAATGTTCACCTGTATCTTCATTTGTTGTTTTCTCTAACAGTGCTCCAGCTACTTTGATAACTCGTGTCAGAGATTTCATGCTCCATCCATAGATGCCTGATTTCTGGGTATAACCTGTGATAAAAAGGTAGTCTCTTTAAAATAAGAAGCAATGATAAATTATCTTGAAGTGAATATGTATAAAAATGGAACTTTCTTACAACGCAGGTCCCATGAAATATGAAGGGAAATAAAAGTCTAGGTAAGGGGAGAGAGCTTGTAACAAAAATTACATGTAGCAAACAGTGAATGCTTCATTGTAATATATATATATATGACTACTGGCGGTGGAATGCGAGATTATTTTGTGTTAGGCGGAAGGCAGAGAGTGTGTGTTTTGTTCTTTTAAGGGGCTAGAGTTTGTTTCAGAGTGTATGTTTAGTTCTTTTGAGAAGAGGGGAGTTTGGGTGCGTGTTTCATTCTTTTGGGAAGAGGTGGAGTGGGTGTTGGGGTGATGTGTGTTTTGTTCTTTAATGAAAGGGAAGGGGAGTGTAAGTGTTCCATTCTATTTTTGCTGCCGCAATGTGCTGTGAGAAAACCAGCTGTAAGTTTATGATACCATAAACTTTACATTTCTAGCAATCAATGTTATTGCTATTTTAAATGTTCATTCAAAGATGAAACTACAACAGGTCCGAAAACCGGTAGGTGATTTGAGTGTTTGCTGAAATCTGCTCTAGATATTATGCACGAATTCAAGAAATTTAGAAAATCTATCAGTAATCAGAAAGTACATTAACTTTGAAACACACATCTATCCCGATAGAAACCAAAAGGAAAATAATAAACTCAATATTCATCCCAACATTGTGTTATCAATGTCAGACATGGACACTAAATAAAGAACAAGAAAGAAAGCGTACTACATGTGAAATGAGATATTTAAGAAAAGCAGCAAATAGAACAAGAAGAGATAATGTAAGAGATGAGGCAATTACAAGAACCGTTGAAACAACATTGTGGTCAAATATCAATCAATCAATCAATAAACCTGTAACCCTTCAGGCTCGTAGTCGTACCACATTGGATGCTTCAGCACACAGAGTCCTCCAGCGAATTCTATCCTCAGCGATGCGACGAGTGTGGAAATATCTTGTTGAAAGCAATGGTTCCTGAACACCTGCATACATCTCTACTTTATTTCTTACGTACACATTGGTCTTATGTTCACTATAGGAAATTCATAGAATTCTTCTGTAGCATTTGTACTCAAAAGCCTGTAATCTTTTCTCCATGTCTGCAGTGAGTGTCCAACTCTCACAACCATACAGCACAACAGAAAGCACCAGCGACTTATACAGTTTGATTTTCACTCCAACACCATTGGTGTTATGGTCAAATATATTGAAAGACAAAGATTGAAATGGTCCGACCACCTACGTAGAATGAACCCTTATTGGCCAGAGGCAAGAGCATACAACATGAAAATGGAAACAGTAAGACACAGAGGAATACCAAGAAGAATGTGGATTGAAGGAGTTACCAGCATTCTGACACGGCACAGTATTATGACCAACATTCTGACAAGACACAGTATTACTGCACATCAAGTGACGAAACATGCCATAGTCCGACAACCGATTGTAATTCAATACTGCAACACCTCACAGCAAAAACAGAGAAAATAGATAGATAGAGACTGTTATTGCGACCGATGAATGCAACTGAAATGAATGGCAGATGCAACTTCTGAAAGGGAAATCTACAAACTAGTCTCATTTACTTCACTAAGTTCTTTAATAAAATTTTTGCCGATGCTTTTCAGTAACAGCATATTACAGTAGTCGGTGCATCAGTCAGTCATTAAAAACAAAACCTGTTTGAGAAATCAATATGACAATCAATACAAGGTAACTGTGTGATTCGTAACAACAATAATCAGTACTTCTCAAACAGGTTCTGTAGAAAATTAAGCAAAAATAAACTTTAATTTATAGTCATAAAATATTCTTCCGCATCCATCTTGCAGAAGGTAGTAAAAAAAGAATATTGCTGAATTGAATGAAATATGATGTGAGTTTACCTCCTAGGATCACTATGGTAACCACAAAGAAAAAAAAACAACTTCACACTAAAAATGTTTCAATAAATTGACATTCAAAAGAAGATAATGTAACATTTGTTAGGCTATCTTAACAGACAATAGTTAGAATCGTTGAGATTAATGTCCCATATTTCTTAGCTTTTTTACATTACATTTTATTTTCTTGACGGTTTCATTTAAGAATTTCGCCTGTGTGTTGCTGGGGCCCGAAAGGGGAGCAAAGAATAGCAACATGGTTTACCTTCCACGCATGTCGTAAAAGGCGACTAAGGAGGTTATAGGATGGAGTTGGCTTCCCATATAGGGTCAGTGACCCAAAGCCATGCTAAAGTCGGATGTGTCAGGCCAAAAGACGCAGATATCGCAGCAACGCTGTAAACCATGACACAACGCATTCCGTTCTCTGGACTACATCCTGCTAATCTGCGGGAGTTTGAGAATGAACGCAGAAGAAGAAGAAGATTTAAGAATTTGTAGCTATGAATTTTTACGCTTTTATACATAGGCCTATTCAGTTCTTTACATTCATTTTTATGCCTGGACATACAGATGTTAGAGGAAATAAAAGAGCAATCAGATTTTCCAGTGCTGCTGCAGCAAAAAGTAGTAGTTCAATGAACCATGCTGATATTTT
Organism: Meghimatium bilineatum; assembly: GCA_034231615.1. Classification (NCBI taxonomy): domain Eukaryota; kingdom Metazoa; phylum Mollusca; class Gastropoda; order Stylommatophora; family Philomycidae; genus Meghimatium; species Meghimatium bilineatum. The sequence continues at coordinate 59,439,151 of CM067304.1, forward strand.
GAATACAATCAAAGAGTTAGGCCATTTGGAGGATGTAGGGAGTGTTTCTTCTATGTCTATGACCAGATTGCAGGATCCTGGAGAAACATGTGGAGTTGCACGGAACAAGCAGCATTTACAAATCAAAAGAAGAGTTATCAATCAGTACAAAATTGGAATAGTCAGTTATCACATGCTGAAGAACATGCATAGGAGATCAGAGCACCTATGGATGTATCTGGGGTACCACTATGATGATCTGATGACTAACTAATTAGGGAGTGCACAGCATAATTTTTTTCAATTTTTACACCAGATCATGATACATCTTAAGAACAAATGTTAACTGCAATTAATCTCTTCAATTTTTATCGCTTGTCTGAGTGAGATTAGGGCATACCTCTAGTTTATGAATTTGTAACATTTTAAAAATTTACGGCTCAATATAAATTCAATAAAGTTACATCAATTTATACTAAAATGTTTACAAATTTTAATAATCTTGAAGTATGAAATTCTTACCTGAACTAGTTTTGTGTGATACAAGGGCTTTAGTTCCAAACATACTTTCAAATATATCATTCAGCTGAATCATCTTCTTTGCTAGTTCCTTCCCATGCATGAATCCTGAAAGGTATCACAGATAACATTTATATTTATATATTTCAAAAAAACATTAGAATTTTAAAAACACAATATCATTGTCACCAGTAATCGCACTGAACATTTTTGCAGACATCATACATCAGTTTCCATGGTGGATAAGCTAATGAGAATTCAAATATTCTCAGTTCACATGAACTTGGCTGTCATTACAATCAATGTGGAACCATTTCAATCTATTTTTTCCAATAAATTTCTATATTTTTTTTAATATACAGGGTAATGAAGTGTAGCTAATTATTAGTGCACACTAATGTGGCATCTACGTTTAATTCTTGGAGTTAGGTGGCCGGACAAAGTCACTAACATGGATGTATTGGGAAGAACAGGCAATACAACAATATTTTATTTGCTCAGTCTGCACAGAAGTGGCTGGGACACACTATGAGGTTGGATGATGGCAGAATATCAAAGGGTCTACTTTATGGAGAATTAAAAACTGGGAAAAATCTCAGTTTCAACCACTACTTAATTATAAAGATACCAATATATGGAAACAGAATATAAATGGAACAGGCATTGATATGGAACCATGGGAAGAGAATGTCATGGACTGTATTTTTTTTTATGGAGGGGAAAGGTCAGGAATGATATAAAGACAAAGGAGAAAGTAATAGCAGTTAGTTTAAAGGCAGCATGTCTACGAAGACATGCAACAGCACATGATGGTACAAGTAGACCTGTAATTCTTTGTACATACTGTAGACAGCGCTTTGTGGCTCAGATTGGTCTTGTGAGTCAAATCCATCATCATCATGGATTGTAGATTATATTTCTTATAACACAACAATATTCTATCATCTAAAAATACACAAAAGTGCCACTGCAATCACTAGAAATACACAGGACAACATACAAAAATTGATATTTCTACCAAAGGATCTTTATCAAGAACACATTATAATATACAATGTGTAAGGAACTGTAATGTCCACTATCAAATGATAAAAGAACTAAAAGGAATAAATGGACCGAGATAAAAAAAACACCCAAAACATTGACAAAATACAACAGAATATGCATTTTTTTTTAACTGAAAAATTACAGAACATACAGGTTATCTACCCATAGTAATAACAGAAGTCGATCCAAAAAGTATAATTACAAAATTGGTGTATGTTGTTTGTCCGTCAATCGTCGATGACCATACAGCTCAACAAGGATGATGATAATGTCTGTCGTGTGTCTGGGGCTAATAAGTCCTGTGTATACCTTGAATTTTCTACCACATTCAGAGAATGTGTTGGAGGAGTCTGTGGGACATTGAGCTGCTCTTACCTTTCTTCTGGCACATTTTCATTGAGCAGCATAATATCTGAGATTCTATGCAGCTGCTGCACCACTGTTGATTCTGTGATGCCAGTTGGATCTGTCTTGTGCAAGACTCTCCCATGAATTTATGTTTACGTTGAAGTGTCAGAGATGGCTTAAGAGCATCCTTAACATGCTTCTTCTGTCGTCTGGCCTTGTGGAAACCAGTCTGAAGTTCTCCATATAACAGCTTTTTTTTACAGACGATGATGTGTCCTTCCCAGCATGTTTATGCCTTCATCAAAATTGTGTGTATGCTTATAGATTTAGATTTCATCAGTACCTCACTGTCTGGCATTTTATCCTACGAGTGGATGTAGAATGTCTTATGAAGGAAGCTTAGGTGGAAATTGTTTTGTCTTCTAGTGTGTTAAATCATATACTGTCCATGTTTCACATAAAGAAGTAATATTACTGCTGTCTAGTAAATTATGATTTTGGTAGTAGTCGTTATTCCCCCTCTGTCCCATAGATTTCTGTGTAGTTTTCCAAATGTAGCACTAGCTTTTGCTATTCTGTTGTTTACCTCAGTGCTGATGTTTACAGTTTGTGTAAATGATGCATATACTAATTCTCAAGTATATATCGAATTTGATCATCCGAGGAGCATGATTTAATGGCAGTCACCTGGAGATCACAGGCGCCCAAATAGTCTGCATTGTTGAAATGGTCCGCAACAGGAGTCACTGACTGAAGGCGGATACTATGTGGAGCTTGGCACAATCGGTCTCCGAAACTCTAACTCATCTCCTCTATGTGTGTCATGGTGCACCATTTGTAATAAATGTAATAGATACCTCTTATCAGGGAACTTACACAAAAAAAGATCCCTCCAAAATAGAAGACTGCCCAACCTGAAAAATTGCATCCTATATCCAGAATAAATGGTCTGAAACTTAAAAGAGCTCTTAAGATCCCCTTTTTATCCATAAAAGAGCTCTTAAGATCCCCCTTTTTCTCCAGAAATAAAATGCCATGTGAAATACCCAATCTGGAGTTGAAAGTTAAACTCCACTACCTGACATAGGACATGAGAGACAATTTAATATAACTTACTAATTTAGCTGTTTGTCTAGTAAACAAGTATATTTAGCTTAATATACAATTTGTAACAATTATATTTTGACTAATCAAGATATGTGTATCTATTTGCACCTTGACTGAAAAGTAGAACTTCAACATATGGTTGGAAGTCAGGTTTAGTTAATGATATCACTCTGAACTGGCTAAGGATCATATCAGGCAACTGACAGGAAGCTGAGGTGTAAAACTGAAAGTTGTCCATGCCTTGAGGAGCTACTAGGACATCAGAGTTCATCAATCCAAAACAGGCTCCCTAAAAATTTTAAGTAGAAAATGTTAATTTGTAGAGGATGATTGTGTGATATTGTTCTGAAACTCCAATTTTGATTTTTTAAACATCACATATTTTTAGTTGAAACATAACTGTCTTGTGTTTCATTACTAACACATGTTTTAGGTATTGGAAACACATTACAAAAGGGATGACCATGAAATTATAAACTTTGATGCAAAAAAATATAAAAATTGTCTAAATAAATGTCCTGGTCAGTAACTTTTAAAAATGGCCAATATTGCAACTCAGGTACAGGGATAAGAGAGTAGTCCTGCTTAAAGGAAAAGATGGCTTGACAATCTTAGTTTTCAGCCTCTGTTAGATAAACAAAGCCTTATCTCAACATCAAAATAGGAGATAACCTCGATTGGGATTTTGTCAATGAAACATTCTTCTAGGCTTTCAATAGTCTTAGTTAATTTAAGATAGCCAGGGGTTACAAAGTGTACACGGTAAGACGGTAAATTGCAGGTTTTTCCCAAGCCTATGGGTTATTTCAGTATCACATATGACTAAGTCAGATGCCAACATTCCAATCTTTGATCCCACGAAATGTGATAGTTCAAGGACGAGTCAATTTTCAACAATGAGAAATAATATTTTTCCATTGTCGTTGATCTTTTTTTTCAACTTTTGGCACTCTGCCTGTTGTTAATATCATGATTTTATAAATTTTTAAACTGTAATATGCTGTGTTATTAACTCTTTTTGTCCATAAAAACAATTTATCGTTGCAGATAGGCATCCATTTCAGACGTATCCGTAATTATCTGTTCCTGCAGATATACCATCTAAATTTGCTTCATTTGGATTGTAAATAAATTAGTATTAACTTATTTAGCTGTTTAAACTTTAGAAATCTGGCTAACAAAACCCTCGTGGTACTGTTTGATTAGACTCGTGTGACATATTTTTAAAATTAAAATTCGAACAAGGTAAGGACAGCTTTTCTGAAATTAGCAAAATGACTTCACCTTCCACTAGTAAGTGAACTCAAAGATTTAGCAAACATTGACTTTATTATTCTTTGAATATCTTAATTGGAGATATTATTTCAAGTGATGTGTCGGAAAACAACAGTGTTTTCAATTGTGATGGTGGAATTTACCAACACTGAAAATTGGAAAATAAATAGGCCTAGGCCTAATCTGGTAAGGGAAAAACAACAGTTAAAAATTATATAACTTTTCCAACTGCTATTGTTTCTGGAGAATCAGATAGGCTTAATGACAACAATAATAATATTGCACTACATTATACAGAAAATAGAGTTAGACCTAATGATAATAATAATATTGAGTGGAATAAAGTTCAACTTTGGAAATCCAATACTTGGAAATATTTAGTAAAGTTTTGCAGTATTTTGTTCAGTTATGAAATTTGACATGAAACACACAAAAATAAAACACTAGACAGTGGATAGATTTACTTAAAATAAACTAATTATAATCAGGAAATGGACAGTCAAGGCATCTACTTTAGCAAGATTGGATATCAATAGTTCAAGACAAGTAAAATTGAGGGTGAGTAGAACACAAAAAATTTATAAACTAAATTTATGTTCATCTAACATTCCTGTTTGTTGTGTAATATTTATATTTTGTTGTTACAATTCTTATATTTTTATATTGTATATGGATTCCACATTCAATTTCTTTTGATACCTTATATGACCTTGCATAGCTAATACTTTGTCTTCAGGAAGTTTGTGCCTAAATCATGTTGTGGTCCAAAATTTTTTCCTAAAATTAATTATGCCCAAACCCTGGGACTAATCCCATCCTGAAAGAGTTAAGTTCTTAAGCACATTGTCCTATCAGGCTACTATTTTACTATTTTTTCTTCTTCTAAATTTATTGTTGTTAACAATGTGATTTGGGGAAAGATGGCACACGTTTATTGGGGTACGATGGCGAACTCAAAATGCAGAAAAAAAAGCTATTATTATGAGGAAGTTGCAGAAGCCGATCTAAACCTGGGAGAGACTGCTATATATGGTTATAACGATAATCCAACCTTACAAAGGCATTATTAGCTTTAAAACAGAACTTACAAATTATTTTTTATTCAAACTGTTATTCACAGTGAAGTTACAAAACTAGGTCTATCTATTTATTCTATCTATTCTTAGCCCACATTTACACAATGCTGGTGTGCTAGACCTGTTGCAATGGTGATCTCCCTCAATTTTATAATGGTTTGTATCATTTTTTTTTGCCTGCGCCATCTTGCTCCATACAATTGGGCAAGATAGTCTTTTTTTCATATGTTACAAAATCTCATTCTACTGTCGACATGTAGCTGTATATTTTCAATATTCTCACTTATGTTAGATGGATGGATAAGTTATACACTGATGGCAGTTTGATATCTCATAGATGAGTATAGCTGTCAGAATATGCTTCAACATAAAAATTGTGCCATCTTGCCTCCGGTTACCCTATATCTTTAATTCTTAGTTCTTCATGAGATTTAAAATGTGTTTGGTTTCTCTGGTCCCATGTAATAAACATTTATTTCTGATCTCTGGTCTGGCTTGTCCCTGTTCCTGCTCCATATTGTAAGTAAATGTATACATAATTATTCTTCATTTAATTAACTAATTTATCATGTTCTGTGTGTTGATAAATGTGTTATATTGCATATTAAAAAGCGATTATAGAAACAATGATTGAAATTTGATTTACCAGGGAAGAGAGAAGAAAGTGTGCCCTTTCCAGAAAAATTACAATAACCCATATCAACAATTGAGTAGTACCACTGAGTGAATCTGAACACTTTGATGGTGAGCTAAGTACTTAGAGAATATTTCCAGTGTATTTTTTTTGTTCGTCCATCACAAGTGATGATGATCATTTGTTACATCCACTTTTGAAATTCAGTTAAGAGTTATTTCCTTGACTATAAGTATGTAGATGGGTTGTAAGTCCTATTAGAGTCGTAGCTGTCCTTGGACAATTTGGGCATAGAATGACCATTGTAAACAATTTTTGGTCTAGCTGTGACTTTCTATCAACTCTACATTGTTGAGCGGCTGCATATCTCCTCACAAGATGCTGTGCCTTTTTTGACTGTTGAGCCCCATGTAGCTCTATTTTGTGCATGTTCTTCCCATGTATCTTGGTCTATTTAAAAGGCTTTCAGTGAGGTTTTTAATGTGTTCTTGTAGTGCTTCTTTTGGCCACCCTGAGATCATATAACCTTCTGCAAATCACCATAGTGATTCCACTGTATTGATGCTGGTTCCTAATCAATAATCAAAGTAATTTATCTATGCAAAATTTACATATACAATTCATTATTAACTTAAAATTGGTAGCATATCCTATCCAGGACGTAGCTATCAACCCAGCATTTGTTGGCTGTGGTGATTTTCTAGGCAATATAAATACGTTCAGTAGGTTGCCATTGCTTTCTTTACGGTCCGGATGCACAATTGCCCGAGGTGTGGATCGAACTCAGTACTTTTGCTGTCACAGACGCACTCTGTACCACTTCGCCACAGAGCCGGACATTATTAACTATAAACCTATATATGCATATATATAATATGCTCATGTAATATGCAGGATCAAAGGGGAAGCAAAGAATAGCAACTCTGTAATCTGCAGTGTGTGTCATAAAAGCCATCTAAGGAGGTTTAGGAATGTAATTAGTAGTCATACCTCAAAGTGACTCAAAAGATATGCTAAAGTTGGATGTGTGAGATTGAAAGGGGAAAATATCAAAGCAGAACTGTAAGATATGACATAATTCATTTTGATCTCCAGACTACATCATGATAACTGGCAGAAGTTGAAGAACAAATGCAAAAGAAGAAAATGGAAAAAAAAATTAATCAAAATTAATTTCCAATTATTCAGACATCTGAATATTATCAACTGAAAAAAGCATAGGAAAAAGAGAGCAATTATAGTTTTATGTGAAAAACAAAATATGATGTTTAAAAAATCCTAATTTTACATCAACTTACAGAATGTGATAGCTGAACATCAGTTGATTGCAAGTGCACAGCATCCTTCCCAGTTTTCAATGCATCCATGATGGTTGACAATAGTTGAGAAAAAAGGCTGAGACAGGAAGGTGATAGCTGGGAGATATTATTGAAGCAAGTCCAACAACCTGACATTTCCAGATTAAAAAAAACAATGTTACACACTGTTTTACTATATTTTTACATGGGCTTAATGTTTTACTACTGGTAATTAAAAAACAAATTTACTAAAGTAAAATAGTAAGCAGTGTGAGTGAATTTTTCAAAAAGTAAGTCTTTGATAAGAAAATGATCATGCACAAAATACTACACAATATCTGCTAAATACTGGATTAAAGTGAAAAATATATTGCATAGAACTAAGACTCTTACAGTTGTCAGTGAGGACAACATCTGCAAAGGACATGTCATAAATATATATATATCTATTAACTAAATCTTAATTGTAGCTTAATTAACTAAAATATTGTCTTTCAGCGTCAGGGGTAGAAGAGTTCTCTGAAGATGGCGCTCGTGTATGGTCATGTGACGTATTCATTCCAGAACGATGTCTTCACAATGAACTCTCTGAACCTCTCTCTGTCTTGGGCGATGTGGCTTGCATTTTCTAGCGATGATTTCATGTTATCTTTAATGTCGTCAGTCCATCATCTTCTTGGTCTGCTCTTTCTCTTCTTCCCAGGTACTCTTCCCTCCATTATTTGTCTCTCTAAACAGTTCTGTCTCTTTATATGACCAAACAGGCGTAGTTTTCTTTTTGTTATTGTGTTTAGTAACCAACACTCTGGAATATTCAATGTGTTTATAATGTCTGAGTTTCTGATTTTATCCTTCCATGATATTCTAAGTATCTTCCTGTAGCATTTCAGCTCGAAGGCGTTGATCTTCTTTGCCGCTGTTTTACTTAGGGTCCATGTTTCACAGCCGTATGCTGTAACCGGAAAAATAAAAGTTCGTAACATTAGCACTTTCGTTTCTATTTTGTTGTTTTTCCATATGTTTTTTAGCCGTGTTATTTTGCAATATGCCATTGCCAATCTCTTCCTTATTTCTGCCATGCAGTCTCCTGCACCGTTGATCCTAGGTATTCAAATTTGAAGTCAAAGTCAATCAGCACACGCACGAAAATGCGCTTATTTAATTCCTGCGTTATTCCGGTGCTATCATATGGATGTGAGAGCTGGAAAAGCTCTTTATCTTCAGAAAAGAAATTACTGAGTTTCGAGAACAAATGTCTTCGTAGGATAACTAACACCCATTGGAGTGAATTCAAATTGAATGATAAAATCAGAGAAGAGACACATCAAAATTTCATCACAGATGTTATAAGAAAACGCTGTTGGTCCTACATCGGGCATGTCCTATGCGCAGACACCAACAGAATACACCATCAATCTCTTGAATGGATACCTACAGGCAAAAGAGCAAGGGGTAGACCAAAAGAAACAATCAGAAGAACAATACTTAGAGAAAGTAAAGCAACCAATATTCATACTATGCAAGAACTGCACAGAATAGCTTTGAACAGACAGAATTGGAGAGATCTGACCTCTGCCCTATGCGCTAACTTCAGCGCAAAAGGAAAATGAATGAATGAATGAATGAATTCAAATTTATCCACACATTCTATCTCAGTATTGTCTATTCTGATTTTTGGTTGTTGTGTTGTTATATCTGTTGACATGATTTTTGTTTTTTGTTTAAATACAAATTTTGTGCTTCGCTATATTTCTTTGTGTTCTTGATTAGTTGTTCCAATCCCTTTATATCATTTGAAAGAAGCACTGTGTCGTCTGCATAGCGTAGTTCCAGGATTAGGAATCCACCGATGTTTAAAGCATGGTAGTCAGCATTGTGTATGTCTTCTCTCACATTCCTCATTATACTTTCTGCATAGATGTTGAACAGGTATGGGGAGAGTGTGCACCCTTGCCTTACTCCACTCTGTACCTCAAACCATTCTGAGAGATCGTCCTCTAACTTCATTGCAGCCTTTTGATCTTGGTAAAGTTCCTCTATTAGATGAATCAGATGTCTTGGGAAACCCATGCTGTTCATTATCTCCCATAGTTGTTGGTGTTGGATGCAGTCGAACGCTCGTGTATGCTGAGTATATTTTGAAATTTATCGCCTCTTTTATTTCGGTGGTTCATTGTTTTCTAGGTCGGCCTCTAGGTTTGCCTTCACTGTACCTGTGTAGCTTAGCTTGCTGTGGTATGCTGTTTGGTGGTAGTCTGCTGATGTGTGCAAACCATTTGATCTGTCTACTCTTAATATATTCCAAGATTGGGACTTTGACAGTTCTTTGTCTAATGTTCTCATTTCTCACTCTGTCTCTTAGCAATATTCCTAGGATTCTGCATAAGCATGCCATTTCAGCAATCACCAAGTTACATTTGTCTTGTGCTGTCGTTGTCCATGTTTGGCATTGGTAGCACAATGATGTTTGTATTTCCATTCTTCTTCTATATGCTGTGTGTTTTCAGGTAGCTTTGCAAATTCTTTGTTAACTTCCTTGATATATTTTTCGTGCATGTTTAGTTCTTCTAATTTCTGTATATCTAGTTGCCCCTGGTGCTTTGTGCTGTTCTTGTGCTTGATATTTTTTCTCTGCTTGTTTTGACTGTTATTATTACTGCCTTATGGTCAGTATCTGCACACATGTTAGGTATTACTCGTGCATCTGTTATTTTTTGTCTATTGTTTCTTTTTGTGAGTCTATCTGGGTCTTGCATTCCACACATTCCTACCATGTGTACACTTGTGACATGTTTAAAGAAGGTGCTTGTTATAAAGAGGTTGTGCTGGATGCATGTATCTATTAGTTTATAACCGTTGTTGTTAATCTTGTTTCTTGTGTCACTGAAAGGTCCTTTATATTCCTATATTTCTTCTCTATTTGTGCCAAGATGTGTGTTAAAGTCTCCCAAAATATATAGGTCATTGTCATTGTTACTGTTATTTATTAATTTGTTTATATAATCAAAAAAATCCTCTTTTTAATTTTCGTTGTTTAGCATGTTACATGGAGCATAGGCCAAAATAAATGTTGTGTTTACATGGTGTATTGTGATTGTGACCAACATTGATCATTCATTCTGGTTTGTAACATGAACTATATTTTTTGTGAAAGTTGGTCTACAATAAAGCCCACTCAGTGAGTTGCTCTCAAAACTGGGTCAACACGACTGTATAGGAAAGTGTAATTTTGATAAAGCTTCATGAGTCCCTTGTCTTTAGTCCTTGTATCTGATATTCCTAGTATTTTTATCTTTCTCCTTTTCATTTCATCTATCAGGTCTTATTTCTTATTTCACATATGTTGATTGTGCTGAATTTGATGGTTTGTTTATGTTTGGTATTTACAGATGTCTCCTGAGTACTCTTCATTGTTTCCTATGAGCGATATCACTTAGTACTATTTCTATGCGTATATATATATATATATATATATATACTGTTATATATATATTCCTAAAATCTATATATATAAATATATATATATATATATTCTGTATATATTCTGTATATATGGAGATCCATGATCACCTACGTTGGCACAGTACCTTGATGATCATGATTAGAAAAAAAAACTGATACTAGTGTAAGTATGACCAACCTGTTGAGGCCATGCCTTTGAAGATATTCTGTAGCATAAGATAATCTGTTGTCCTGGAGCAGTTAAAGACATACAGAGGTTGGCCAAGACATTTAGAAAGCTCATGGACTATTTCAGTTTTGTAACTTTCCTGTTTCAAAATGATTATAATTTATGTAAACAAAAATGTATCAAAATATAAAAAATAAATGGATTTCATAATCACCTAAATAAAATATAGTGTAGCACCTTGTTTATCAACTCTTGTTGAATTCTTTTCTTTTTTGCTTTTCTACCCCTGTTATGCTGTGCAGGGCCAGGGGTAGAAAAGTTCTCTGGAGATGGCTTTTTTGTGTGCTTCATATATGTTTATTTTTGTTGACTTATTTTATTTTTGTAATCTATTGTTTGCATGATCTGCCTCTGGCTTTGTATCCATCATATCTTTATAGTAATGAATTTTAAAGGACACTGTTTGATGGTAGTCATGAAACATGTGAAAAGCACTTCATCTGTTGTCTTCTGATATAATCCCTTATTTGCATTGTGTTTGTTAGTCTTCTGATGTTTTAATTTCAGATTTTATCTCTTATTGTTATTCCTATAATTCTACGTAGACATGTCATTTCTGTTGTGATAAGTTTTCATTTGGCTTTTGTTCTTTTGTTGTTAGTGTCCCCATATGACATTGTAACATAGTGATTTTATATATTGTTTTTATAGTGCAATTTTGGTGTTCCACTTGTTGAATAGGTTCCACTAATAAGTTCAGTCTTCTTCTTCTGTATAATTCTCAAACTCCGGCTGCTTAGCAGGATGTAGTCCAGGGAGTGGAATGTGTTGTTTCAAGGTTTATAACTTGGCTGCAATATCTACACCTTTCAGATTGAGACATCTAACTTCTACATGGCTGTTGGGTCATACCTTGACGCATGCATAGGAAGCATACTCCACTACCAAATCTTCCATAGTCATCTTTTATGATGCTCATAGCAGGCCAGAGTGTTGCTCTTTTTATTCCCCTTTCAGGCCTGTCCACACAGGAGCGATAAGTAATTTTGTCAGTGCTATTTGAATGGTTAAATTTCTAATGCACATGAACCGAAAGCTAGTTCACAAGAGTATGGATTCTGTGAATTTATAACTAACCCCTAGGTCACAGAAGCTATTTCTGCCTTAGTGAAGTAATTTAATTTCAATGAATAATGTTTGCAGATTTATATATTTTCCAATAAGTCCCTATTCACTTTGGATTAAACAAAATACCCACAAAAAAATTAAATGTTCAAATTATAAAAATGTTTGAACACCAGAAAAGTATAAACTTTCAATATTGTTTACTATCTTGCTATTTTCAATGTATCCAGATATATCTTTGATACTTTCCAGCTCTGATGTCAGCATTTATTGAGACATTTTCACAATGTCAATCTAAGTTCCCTTTAAAATTGTTCCTACATTTGCAAATCATACGATTGTTCGGGTAGCTACAAAACCACATTTGCAAATCACTATTGAGACTAACCAGTTGAGAGTGGAACATTGGCCCACAGAGACAGACATCCACATAAAGCTGTGTGTGAGTTTTGAGCTTTCAAATACAGCAACATTTATCAAGAAACTGAACTTGCTGTGTAAGCATGTTAATGAGAAGAAAACTACTGAGACTACTGGTACAAATTTTGTATGGCCCACAGTCCTTGTTTTTGTACGTGGCATTCAAATTCCATGTATGAAAGTTTTAGACAATATTTTTAGTAGCTTAAAAAGAATGTTGATCCCAACATGTATGAAAATAGCTTGAAGTTTGATGCACAGAAAAGTTGCAATATTACCACTGAACTGGTAATGCAATTGGATGTACAAGTGATGCTTAAAAATTCAACAATAGTTGAATAGCAATGTTCTATGCAGGATAGGCTTATACTTCTAATTATTATTTTGTTTAATCTTTCATATTTCGAAGACTCCTAACTCTTCATTCATTCATTCCTTTAGTGCTGAAGTGAGTGCATAGGACAGAGGTCAGATCTCTCCAATTCTGTCTGTTCAAAGCTATTCTGTGCAGTTCTTGAACAGTACAAATATTATCTGTTTTAATTTCTTTAAGTATTGTTCTTCTGAGTGTTTCCTTTGGTCTACCCCTGGCTCTTCTGCCTGTTGGTATCCACGCAAGAGATTGGTGGTGTATATTCTGAGTGTATTGTCTGAGCGTAGGACATGTCCTAACTTTTGGCAGATGCTTATTGACTTGAACACAAGCCTCCTATTCAGAAAAGGTCATAACAAAATGTACTAGTTGTTACTGTTACTAATAGTTTTTCACACTATTTGCAATTTTGCAGAACTGAGTCGTTTTCTTTATGAGAAAATTTTGAACATGGAAACATTGCATGAATCATCAAAACCTGCATCAGATGTAGTTGCTAAATCTACATCATATTTCAAGACTCCTATTTAAAAGTCAAGGAATTGACAGGACAAAATTTTTCCTCACTCCTCTGCATTGTTGAAGATAGAAATTGCTGAAGGCTGTGTGCTGAAGCATCCATGTGGTACCCCTACGACCCTGACGGGTTATGGGTTTATAGGTAGATATAGATTTAAAAGTGGTCTGAGGAATGGAACATACATCATTTGCATTGTAAACTTTGCGAGCAAGTCCCATCCCTTGTTGTTGTTTTAAAAAATTTGCTAGAATCAATATTATTTGCATTCTGGGTGCACATTTCAACATTGCTGAAAATATTACTGGTAGATCTTAAAAGATTCTAAATTTTCGTGGCCAATATACAGTCTTAGCATCGCTGAGTAAACTTTATTTAGTGTGCTACATTACAGAAATATGTGTATATTGAGCAATGTGTCTTCTAAAAAATACAAATTCATTTCATTTAACATTTAAGCCCATACATATATTGTTATTGTAATAATGATTACTGTTGTACACTTTAGAGTTTTAAATTGTTGGAGTCTACAATCAAATGAAGGCACAGCTTACCCTTGGTCCCAGACACAAAACACTCATGTGAGACTTGACTGCTTGTGTCATTATCACAAACATATTGTCTGTAACAGGGGAATTAACTTCCCTATTTGTGGAGCCTAGATACTCAAAGCCATAATCAAAGTGAGCCTTCATGCACTGAAAAACAGAAAACAAAAAGTAAATTTGTATATAGGCCTATATAGCTAGAGAATAATGTTTAGATATTTTAAAACAGCTTATTTCTATTTAATGAGAGTTTCTAAAAAAAACTATTAGCTTCCTGTTTAGGAGACAATTTTAAATAATCATTTGTTTCCTGTATAGTGATAAATCCTAAATAATGATCTCTGTCCTGTTGTATATGAAATGTTTAAAAAATAGTCTAGTTTTCAAGTAAAGTCTAATTTCACACAATTTAGGTGAATGGGTAATATGGTGTTTGACCCATTAGCATCATCAAGTGCTGTGTCAACAGGCATAGGCGATAATGGATCTGTATAACTCTATATCTCTAGTATGTTATAATTACAAACTTCATTATTGGATGCTTATATAGAATCATCATCATCAAGTGCCATCTCCACAATGAAGGTTGACTGCAATAGACCTAATCCTGTCTCTTGCTTTGGTAGACTGTAACCTGTGTCCATGTCATGATATTTTCCTTCCACTTGTATCTCTGCCTATCTCTTTTTGTCTCCCCTCAACTCTGCCTTCAAGAAAAGTCTTCAAAAAGGTGCAATGTCTTTTAATATGTCCAAAATACTTCAATTGCTTTATTTTTATTTAATTTAACAGTTCTTTGTTTACATGCAGTGTTATCAGAACCTCTTTGCTCCTTTTCTTCTCTTTCCAAGAAGTTATCCCTATATATTACATGGAGAATAAATCTGGTGAAAGTACACATCCCTGCTTGACACCTTGTTTTATCTGCTGAAAGGGCCCAACTTGGTTGCCTATTAGTACAGCTTCTGTTATCAACCAACACAGTACCAGAACAGCCAGTTACCACAAGCTGAAGGACATACTTAATATGAGATCAGAGCACTGAAAAGATTTGTCCAGGGTACTATAATGATGATTTCACAACTAATTTACTAACTACAGCTGCTGTTTGTTGCCAATATATGTTTTTGACCTATTATATTATGCAGAAAATAGACATGCTGAAGTTCTATCTACTTTCTCATTGCTATGAGTGCCTAAGACTGCATATTCACGTAAAACCCTGAAAGTTAGGGAAAGCTATAGATCCAACCATCTCAATTATCTTTGCCCAACAAAAGCTTGTACTGATACATATTTTTATTTTAAAACTTGTACTGATACATATTTTAATTGTTATAACGGTTCATTAAAACAAAAACTCCTATGGTTCACCCAGTCACCAGGAAATGGATATCAAGGTTCATACTTCTAGGAAGGTCAAGAATGGACAACAAATGTTAGATGGTTTCTGGTCTAAAACAGCTAAGAACTTTTAGGAAATAATGTGTGCTGAGATGCTCATAAATCAATTACTTTTAGCAAGCATCAGATGTTAAAGTACAAATATTGCAATAAACTTACTGTGACAGCTGTAGTTTTTGCCACTTCATCATACTCATAGTTCAACTGAACTTTCCAGTCAAAGCTCTCTTTTGGAGAGTTGTACTTTGAAAGCTTGATTAGTCTCTGTTGGTAGAATAAAACTTATGATGAAAGAAGCATATTGAGAACAAAATGTGTAAAGATCTTTGATAGTATACCCCGGCTCAAAGAGTGTTTGATCCACTACTTAACTCTTAACAGTTACATGTTCCTTAGCAATCCACACAAAAGTGGAGGTATAGACCCATCTTTGATGCTATTGGCTTCTGATTATTCATGGTTAGATATAAATACATACTCGGTTATAACATTTTAATCTGTAGACATTACCTTTCAATTTATGCTTATTTGAATTCATGTAGTCAAACTAGTTGTTAAAAAAATACTTCTCAGAATCAAGTCCAGTACAATGTGGCTTCATAAAAGGCAAAGGTACCAACAATGCTATATATATTTTAAGAACAATAATAGAGAGGTCTATAGAGGTTAAAAACAGATCTGTACCTCTGTTTTATAGACTATACAAAGTCATTTGATAAAGTTAAACATAGTGAAGTTATACACATGCTTGAGAATTTGAACATAGACAGTAAGGATTTAAGAATCATAAAGAACATGTACTGGCAACAAACACATACAATAAGAGTAGGAAATGAATTTGGACCTTTCAACAAATAAAATGAGGAGTTAGGGATGTGTACTTTCACCAGACCTGTTCTCTGTATACAGTAAAAACATAATGCATGCAATAGTTAATATCCCAGAAATATCGGTGGGAGGACAAAACATAAATAATTTAAGATATGTGGATGACGACACTGTTTTGATTGCTAAAAGTGAAGAAGACCTTCAAGAATTAGTTAATGTAGTGGTGACAAAAAGTAAAGAGAAAGGCCTCTCATTAAACATCAAGAAAACAGAAGTAATTGTTATTCAAAGAAACAAAACACCACAGCTTGCAAGATCAAAGTGAATGATATTAAAACAGGCCCACCAATTCAAGTATTTAGGTACAACGATTATAGTAGATGGAAGAAGTTCAACAGAAATCAGAAGCAGAATAGGGCAGGCAAAAACAACATTTAGAAAAATATATTGTGTAATATGACATTGTCATTAGAGGTGAGGTAGAGAGTTCTGCAGTGCTATCTATCTATCTATTTGCTAAACCTTTTGTTGCCTTTCAGTGTGAGGGGTAGAAGAGTTTTCTGAATGTGTGCTAAGTATATTGTGGAATTTGTTGCCTCTTTTATTTCGGTGGTTCATGGTTTTCATGGTCAGCCTCTAGGTTTGCCTTCACTGTATCTGTGTAGCATAGCTTGCTGATGGTAGTCTGCTGATGGGTGCAAACCATGTGATCTGTTGTCTCTTAATATATTCCAAGATTGGGGTGGTGCCTGTTCTTTTTCTAATGTCCTTATTCCTCACTCTGTCTGTTAACAATATTTCTAGAATTCTGCATAAGCATGCTATTTTAGCTGTCACAAGGTTATGTTTGCCTTGTGTTGCTATTGTCCATGTTTGGCATTGGTAGCACAACATTGGCATAATAATCATTATGAATAGTGTTATTTAGGTGTTTAAATCTACATTCCTGTTTCTGAAGATTGGTGTAATTTGCCCAAGGGTTTGGTATGCTTTACTACATCTATTGTGTATTTCTTTGCTGCTCTTGCCATCTGTTGTTATATTGCTTCCTAAATATGTGAACTCTGACACTTGGTTAAGTCTGTTATTTTCAATATATATATATATATATATTGGTGTATCTTTTTGTTCTTCCCATCTTCATTACTTTGGTATTTTCTATATTCATCTTCATGTTAAAGGTTTGGCATGTTTGATGTAATCTGTCTATTTGTCTATGTATTTGCTCTTTAGATGATGCTACTAGAGCTCAGTTGTCTGCAAATAGCAATTTGTTTAAGTTATCCTTCAGATTGTTTTCTTCAATTGTCTTTGCTACTTTGCAGATGTGATCTATGTATGTTATGAACAATAGGGGGGGGGATAGTGCACATCTCTGTCTCCCAAGTGAATTTGGAAATTATCAGATGTACCTGTGTTCGTTCTTACTGCGCATTGACTATTGGCGTATATGCTCTGACATAGGCTTATTAGATGTTGGGGAACTCCATATGTCTGTAGTGTTATCCATAGTTGCGCTCTATCCACACTGTCAAATGCTTTCTCTTGGAGCACGAAAGTCAAATATAAGTCCTGGTTATGTTCTGTCGCTCTTTCTGAAAGTTGTTTGAGGGCGAAGATTGTATCTGTACACCTTTTATTTTTCGGAAACCCCAATTCTGTGTTGTTGAGCTGTGGTGTCTTTCATATCACATTGAACTGTTTGTGTAGCCACTTTATACTTGTCACTATTCACAATTTTTATTAGTTCTATAGGTATGCTGCCTATTCTAGTTGCTTTTTATTTGCTAAATGTTTAACTGCATCTTCAATTTTGGATTTCAGGATGTTTGGCTCTAGGTCTTCTATTGAATTTATTGTTGTAATCACTTCTCCTTCCTTTAAGTTTAACAGTTGACTGAAATAATTTTTAAATCTTTCCATTATTTCATGGGGCCTATTTAGTATGTTGACTTACTCATCGTTGATTATTTCTGTTGGTTCGTGCCTTTTTTACTTCTCATGTTTTGTACTTTCTTGTAGAACATCTTTGTTGCATTTTGTCTATCCCTGTTAAAAATTTCTCCATATTCTTGCCATGACTTAATTTTTTCAGCTTTGATGATTTTCTTGGTGTTAATCTTTGTTGTGTTGTATGCTAAGTAACCTTCATGCATTTTGCCCTTGTTGCCGATTTCTTGCATTTTTGTTTTGTATCTTTCGTTGCGTTCATTACCTGTTCTGTCCACCAAGCTGTCGTTTTTGGTTTTGTGCCTAAATGATTTTTATATCCGCATATGTTTCCTGCTATTTGTATGTAGCATTTTCTGCAATGCTATATACGCCTATACCAACATATAGATGCGATTCTTGGACAATAAACAAACAAGAAATTGGGAAATTAGAAGGAGTAGAGATGTGGTTCTACAGAAGAATGCTGAGAATATCATGGAGTGCGAGAAAAACTAATGTGGAGTTATTTAGTCAAATGCGAGGCGAGACTTAATCAATAATATAAGAAAAAAGACAATCTTCAATTTTTGGCCATATTATGAGACAAGAGATTTGGAGAACATAGTCACAACAGTCACGATTGAGGGCAACAGAGGGTGACAATGTGAGAAAATATTGGTTTAACAATTTGGCACGGCAGGGAAACAACAACGATTCTGATACATAATACTGGACACAGAAGGCTATGGAGGGCCATGATCGCCTATGCCAGCTGGCATGGCACCTGATTATGGTGAGTTCTTATAGGTTAATTACTTAATCTTTAGTACCCTACCAGCGAATGCATTCGCCAACAAATATCCATAAATGGCTCGTTTGCAGTTTCTTGCGCTTCTGTTTAATACCGACGTATTTTATGGTTAATTAATCTAAATATTATATCAATAATTAATTTAAATATATTGTTTTACATAACTAATCCTAATCCTAATAACCCTAAATAAATTTATATTCAAATTAATAAATGATAACCATAAACTAATAAACATAGCCAAGGGAAATAATCAAATAGGTAGGCACTAATTCCAAACTAGATCTCTGTAAAGATAGTCCTGGCAGCAAACCCATTTGCCTGCTGCTATGTGTCCGATCTATTGGTACGGAACTACACAATGTTAGACTCAAGTGACGAATGATTCGTGCCATTCCAAGGTAGGACTACATCCCAACTTCCCTGTTCATTCCTTTACTGCTTATGTTGTAAGACAGAGAAGTTCTGGTTAATTTTTCACCGTCGGTTCGCTGGAACAAATTCTATTGAGAATTTTTATGTCATATTTCATGAAATGTTTATAGATTCTGTTCCAATGATGATGATTTTTTAGAATTAAAGATATTTTATATTAAAATATTATTAATACATTACTTTCTGAGAATAGATCTAGACATTTTGTCGTATTCATATAAACCTAGGACATTGGGTATAATTAAGATTGCATTTGATTGAAATATCTAGGTCTAATGTTCAACGGACCGGACCAACATGGTAAGTGACATTTATATGCTTTATTTGCTTGTACAGTTCATATTCTGTTAGTTTTATTTTGAATGAACATAAATAAAATAGGCCTAGCTATGTATGAGAGTTTTATAATTTTTGCCATGCATTGGTCAAGTATAGTTGCATCACGATATTAATTTTTTGACTTTGTTTTCATATTTTTTTCTAATATTACGTCTTTTCACAACTTCCATCACACCTCTTCTATCACACATACATAAACAAAAAACACCAATATGTGTAAATTCAATTCTTTGTTTACATTTACAAAAATTGGCTACAAATCTATAAATACAAAAAAGTTAGTGTGTTTTACAAAATCCACCAAAAATAAATCAAACGGTCATAAAAGAAGCCATGGTCCAGGGGGAGGGAGATTTGTATAATTTTAATTCAGGGTCCTAGAGTTTAATTACAATGATTTTTTAAAGATGTTATGAAATATTTAATCAATGTTATTGTAAATATGTGGTGAGAAGTCTCATCAATGCATCATGTAAAGTTTTGATGAGAAGTTTCATCAGTGCATCATGTAAAGTTGCAATAAGACGAATCTTTGATGAGTTTTTGTGAAGATGGCATGAGAAGAATGATCAATATTTGTTTTCAAAGCTATTTTAATAGTATACCTGAATAAGATCTCTAGCATGTGCTAGAAGTAAGAGAAGTAATTTCAATTTGTGAATCTGGCTAGGAAGCAAATCTTGTTTCTGTACTTTAAATTTATTCATCGAGATGTTGCTTATTTCAACTTGTTCACCAACTTGATAAGTGCTGAGGGAACTGTTCCTACCTCCACCTATGGGAGGGACGGTAAGACTCACTGCATTCTTGAGAGTAACTGTGGATGCACCATCTGCAAAATAAAATAATGTGATAAGCAGATGAATACAAGATTTTATATAGAAACTAATAAATAAGTTGGGGTAACTATTCTTGATGCAGTGATTGTTAAATATTACGACGGTCGGGGTGACTTGACTACCAGAACCGTGACCTCCACTATTTTTGATGATTGTAAAACTCTGAAATAACCAAATTGGACTACATCAGTGGTTGAAAGAAGTGTACCTCACTATAGAAGATACATTTTACTAAACTATTTAAAAAAATATGCAGTGATCAACCTAAGCATGTTTTGCATGCGCTGGTCTTCTAGGCAATATTTATATTGTGTTAGTTGCCATTATCCTGCCCTGTGATAGAGAGCTACAGAACACATCTCGGGCAGCCACGGTATCAGATTTAATTTCTGCCACAGGTAACTATGCATCCAGACCACTCAAAAGCAATGGCAAGCTAATAAAAATTACTGCTTAACAATGTTGGGTTTGATTGCTACCATTGGTGTAAATAAAACAACAACATAAAATGAAATGAAATGAATTTCTGCACTCTGGTCTACATCCTGCTGAAAATCTATTAGAACCATGCCCTTCTACAAGAAAGATCCAGCAGAAGTTTAAGAATTAATGCTTCAAGAATTAAAAACATGTTGTACTGTAATCTCAATGAGGACAATACTTCATGGACTTGAACTATTTTTCACATCTTAAAACAATATAAATGTATTGAAATCATCTTAGAACAATATTATATGTGCTGAACCATCTTAGAACAATATCATATGTGCTGAATTCTCTTAGAACAATATCATATGTGAACATCTTGGAACAATATCATATGTGAACATCTTGGAACAATATCATATGTGCTGAATGCTTTGTCTTTCTTGTGAATTTCAATTTCAAACCACACAAATCAAAGAACAGAGAGAGAAAATAGATTTACCGAAGTGGAAATCTGAGTACCAAAGGATATGGCCATTATGCGAAGACGACAATCAATACCTAAACTCTAAATATTTTAATTCATTCATTTATTTCATAACAACCTTACCATCTCTTCCAGGTGTCTTTGATCTTGCCTCTTGTTCCTCAGTATACAGAGAAAAGGGTGAGGGTTCTCTAACAATATGTAAAAGGTTTTTATCAAATGGACTTTTTATGACTGGCACGTCATTATAACCATATTGTTGTATCTGATAGTCAAGATCTGAAACATGGCAATAAAATCAAATCTATTTATTGTTTTTAAATACTTTAAATTTGTCTGAACTATACTTATTAAAATTACTTAATTAGTACCTTTAATAAATTTCATTAGTTAACATTAGAGATACAATAAAAACACAGACAGGAAAATTCTGCAATAATTATGATGCAGAAATCCAGGCAATTAGTGTGGCAGCTAAAAAACTGCTGAACTCCAACTCTGACCTACAGCCTGTGGTATTCCTGACAGATGCAAGGTCAGTGCTTCAAGCTCTCCAGTCTGGAAAACTAACAAAAAACTACGGTACTTAGCGAATTGTCTTACCAGTATAGGGTAACCATGCAGTGGATACCCTCTCACTGTGGAATACCAGGAAATGAAAAAGCAGACCAACTGGCTAAGGAAGGTGCTGCCGAAGACCAACCAGATATACCAATCACCTACCATCAGAAAAAACAGATGATAAAGTCAATAAGAAAGCCACAAACGCCAACACAAGATGGCTATCACAATATGAACAGATCAGAACAAGTTATAATTCTACGTCTCAGAACAGGACACAACCGACTCCGCAGTCACATGTATACAAAGTTCAAGATTGGCAACACGGCCATGTGTACATGTGGACAGGCAGCACAGAGTGCCAAACATATACTTCAAGAGTGTTCTGAGCATGAAACGCTGAGGCAGACATATTGGCCAGAGGAAACAACACTGGAATCAAAGCTCTATGGGACACTGTATGAACTACAAAAGACAGTGAGTTTTATTAAGGAGACAGAATTACAGATATAGACATGTTTCAAGTGAACGAAAGAAGAAAAAATTAGTTAACATTAATTCTTTGAGGATGGAATTATTCCCAGGGTTTGGACGTAATTAATTTTAGGCTAAATTTTTGGACCTCAACATGATTTAGGAACAAGCTTGCTGAAGACAAAGTATTAGCTATGGAAGGTCATATATGGTACCAAAAAAAAAGATAATTGAATGTGGAATCCATATACAATATAAGAATTGTAACCAAAAAATATAAAAATTACACTACAAACAGGAATGTTAAATGGGCAGAAATGTTTTGGACATGCATTTTGTTCTACTCATCCTCAATTTTACTTGTCTTGAAATGTTGATACCCAATCTTATTAAAGTAGATGCTTTGATTGTATATTTACTTAATCATAATCTGTTTATTTGAAGAAAATCTATCAACTTTCTAGTGTTTTATGTAATTTCTTTTTGTGTCATGTCCAATTTCAGAACCGAACAAAATATTGTGAAAATTTAGAAAATATTCCCAAGCATTGGATTTCCAAAGTTGAACTTTATTCCACTCCATATTATCATTATGTCTAACTCTATTTTCTGTATAACATAGTGCAAGATTATCATTGCTGTCACTAGGACCATCTGATTCTTCAGAAACAATAGCAGTGGGAACAGTTTTATAATTTTTTAGCTCTTACTTATTATTAGGTCTAGGTCTATTTCTTTTCCAATTTTCAACAAGTCCGTAATCTCCACTGTCAAAATTGAAAACACTACTGTTTACTGATACATCGCTTGAAATAATATTTTCAATTATAAAACTCAAAGAATAATAAAGCCTAATGTTTGCTAAATGTCTGAGCTCTCTTACTAGTTAGACATGAAGTCATTTTTCTAATTTCAGGAAAGCTGAACCTACCATGTTTGAAATTTAATTTGAAATAAATATGTCACACTCTAATTAGCCAGATTTGTAAAGTTTAAAAAGTTAAATAAGTTAATACTAATTCATTTACGATCCAAACGAAGCAAATTTAGATGGCATAACTGCAAGACCGATACATCATAGGTACGTCAGGAATGGGGGTTCTATCTGCAACGACATATCGTTTTTATGGATGGATTGAGTTAACAACTAGAGAAATATGTATATACCCCTCTCATGGATGCCTTTGAGAAGTGGATAAATAGAAGAATAGGGAGAACTTCATGAAAGAAGAAGAAAATAAGCACATTGGTTCTGACAACACAATATATATGGACAAAAAACTGTTAAATCCAATATAAATCAAACAAATATAATAATTTGGACACATCAAAAGACATGATACTTTGTTGAAGACTTTACTTGAAGGTAGAGTTGAGAGGAAGTGAGCATGAAGTAGGCAGAGATACAACTGCTAGGAAAACATCATGAGATGGACAGGTTACAGTTTAGCAGAGTGAACCACAAAGGCAAGAGACAGAAAGTATTGGAGGTCTGGTCCAGCAGCCAATCTTAAAAGAATACACATCTCATGATAGTTATGAGCATTAGATTGCCAAATTTATAAGTGCTGTCACTTTAATTTTATAATAATGTGTAATGTTATTTTAAGTAAAATTATCATTCATATTAGTTATAAAAAGTTAATGGGGGTTAAAACACATATTTTTCAAAAGTTTCCATAATGTGAAAGTTGATTTAAAACTGTTACAGGACTCTACTTACTGTTAAATTTTTGGTTTTCTTCTTTTTCTTTCATAAATTCTTTTTGTTCTCTTTTTAAATCCCTCAGCAAAGCTATGGTTGCATCAGTAGTTGCTTCAAACACCTTTAGTGACTCCTGTTAAATAAACATCGAATTGAATTATTGTATTTAAAATATATGTTAATCCAGGTTTTTTTTCTACAGAGAAAACTGAGTATATGGTGTTTAAAAAAAATAGCCAATAAATTTAGTGTTAGCCTCCACCCTTTCCCATTGACACATACACATAGTACATAGACACAATTCATTACTTTGAAAATAGTTATAAAATTGTTCATGTTTGAGTGATACCTTTAAAAAAAGTTCTATGTTTCCATAGGAATCATTCTGTTTTCCACAGTTCAACAATGTGAACAGAAAGTTCAGAATTGTATGATATAGATTCTAGAAGGTTTGATCCAAGTCTCAGCACAAGTAGCTCCACAATAAAACATGCTTTCTATGATAACATTCAAGCAAGTCCAGAATCAATGAAGAAGGCAAGTGATTCTAAAATATAGCACTTCATACCAATCACACAATGTCACTTAACTTGGTTGATAAAACTGATAATTTCAGTGTATACTTTTATTTTATAGCTAATGGAAAGCACAGGAAAAGTTGGATCATCAAAGGAAATTACATTTGGAATCCACATGAAGATTATTCTGGAAAAATACCTGAGTAAATGGTTAATTGGAAACAAGAAACTAATTTTGTTTAAAAATATGTGGCATTCATTTTATGAGTAGCAATCAGCCTGAAATCATTACGCCTGATTTATATTCATGGTACAGTATTTATTTGTTCATCACCATCGGCAATACAAGATTTGTGGGCTATATTAGAAGTCACTCTTCTAAAGAGATGCATTTGACTTTTATCTTGATTTTTGTTGGCTGTTGACAAAAATTGATTGAAGATCATGCAAAAAATGAATACATCACCTTAGAAGGATTAATTCTCATTAGCCAACAGAGCTTGTATAGGAGCCAGGCTGTCCATAAGTTATATCAACACTTTTTTTTAAATTAATGACCCCATCTCCTCCCCTTGTCAACAACTTGTCAAGAATTCCTACCCCTCCCCCCTCCTGTTTAATGATGTCAAAATGTGCGCAAAAGGTCTGGCACAGCTGTCTTTGATGAAAGTCTAGAAATATAATAATTATACTCTCTTACTCTCTATAAAAATTAAAAAATCAGGACACCAGCAATGATAACAATTTTACATTTTCTAAACAAATAAAGTAGAAATCATATCAGGAGACAATCATTGAACATATATTACTTTTAGTGCCTGCTTGGTTCCATTGCTGAACTGTTCAATGGCTGTTGATATCTGAGATGTCATCTGAATTCGTGTTGCCAGATGAACTACTTCTGTGACGTAATTGAGAGCCCATGAGCTGCTATTACCAGTGTCAATGGAGCTTCCTGCCTTTTCTTCATTTGAGCTTTTCTGGTGCTCATAAACTGACTCTTCAATCAATGGAACTGCAGGAGATCTAGGGTGCTCATTTTGATCAAATGTCTCATTCTCATCAGATCGGATATTTTCATCAGTATTATCTTTACCTGAAGAGATGAAAAAACAAGTCTTAGCAGTAATCATAGTCAATTAATCAGTGCTCTTATTAAGTAAATTAATATATGGTAATACTGCAGTGAAACTGAACAACACTAGTACTTATGTAGAACACAGGTCTTTGATGTTTCACTTGATCACAGCAGCTGGACTATCACTAAGGGGTTATGAGGTGTAAGCAGAAAAACATACAAATTACAATACATAAGATATTTTCAATGTTTCAAACTATTAGGTCTTTCTCAAGAATATATTAAACAAATAGTGAAAAACAATTAAAATAGTAAAAACAATGTTACTACCACAGAGACACTAGATACAATTGTCACCTTGAACTTTGTAAGACCAGATTTGTTTAAACTCCTGTACACGTACTAAATCACATATACTAAAATTATTATTTGCATTGATCAAATTTGTGCTGAGAGAATACAGATTATTGTCAAGACTAATGTAGATCTTCAAAGTAAAATCTCTCTTTGATGGTTTTGGCAAACCATCAATTTGTTTTTACCTGTTTAACCTCATTGGTGAACTGATGAGCATGATCTTTATGCTAACTTCTGTCATGGATGTCTTTTATGGAAACTCTTATAAAATTATTAATACTGAGTCCTGTCAACTCTGTTATGTTGCTAGTCCATTTATTCTTATGAGTGTTCTCTAAATTATATTCTGTTCACATCAGCTTTTTTAAATACATATCTTTCTTACTCTCTAGAGTTACTGAAACCTTCCGAGCTCCTGCACTTTGAATAATTCTTGTCTTGAGCTTGAGTTGCTGCTGATGTTTCAGGGCAAGAGAAAGCTGAGACTGAAGAGTTTCTTTGATCTGATGCAACATACTTGTCAACCAAGTCTCTATCTGACCTTCACAACAGACAGCCTTTTGGATAATAATGGGAGCATTGAATTAGAATATTTAATTACTTTACCTAAACAAACATGAAAACAAATAATTTATAGAAAACAGAAAAATAGTTACCTAAGCTTATAGTGATGTAATTTGTAAAGAATTATATTGAAATTGATTCAATACTCAAACAGGTTCACAAATTCAAATATTTAAAAACAAGATTATGGCAGCAGATGGAAAAGTTCAGCAGAAATAAGAAAAAGAAATATGGTAAGCACAGGCAGCATTCCTAAAAATGGAGAATATACTGTGTTGTATGTACCTGTGCTGAAAGAATCAAATGTGAAATCAGTTACTTACAGTAATAATATTCTAAAGAGACAGTCTTTATTTTTATGGACGCCTTACAAGACAGGGAAGTCAGAGAACAATACTTATGACATGCAAGAAGGCAAGAGAGATCGAGGATAACGATGTGCAAAATTATTAGTCTGACATTGTGGCGTAGCAAAGAGTCAACAAGGATCCTCATAAAAGATACTGGAAATACCCAGTAATGAGTTTTGGGGATTCATAATAGCTTATCAAGGTTGACATGGTGTCTGATGATGATGATATATTGAAACATTCATATATTTCAGACATTGAAAACTGTGAAATATCCGATCATACAGTGATCATGGCGATATTGACTTTGCATTCTACCACACTGATAATACTAAATATAAATATCCAAACTGTCAGAAAATATCCGACAAGATGGAGAGTGCCACAGTACAAAACTAAGAAGTGATAACGACTATGCTGATGTATTATTGTTACTGATAACTAATAAACAGTAAAATTAATGTTGATGAGAAATAATAAAAACAGAGAAACAAGGACTTTCTCTACGTTATGGTACATTAAGGACCTTTATCAAAAAACAAACCAGCAATAAACATATATAATTATCAAAGCAAGGAGATGGTCTCATAACTTCATCTCTTGCATTATATCTCTGCCTACCACTTTATCAAGTAGTTGGTCCTGTTTATCAAGTTTATTTGGTTTTCAACAAATAAACTTGATTTGGTATTCATGCCTTGTAATATGTCCAAAATATTTTATTTGTTTGAATTTTATTTTATTTAATAGTTATTTTATTATACACACTGTTGCCAGAACCTCTTTGTTTTCTGTGTTCTAATGTAGCAAGATGGAGTTGTCAGATTGTCTCTTTGCACTGAGACTTTAGTGTGTTTATTTCTAGTTTCTTGATAAAGGTTTCTACTGAACTGTAATGTGGAAAAAGTCCTTGTTCCTTTGTTTTAGCTATTTCTCATTGGCATTAGTCTTACTATGTGTTAGTGATGTTAGTTACCAGTAACAATAATACATTATCATAGTTATCACCGACAATGCTATCAAACTTTGCAAGTTAGGGGAAAATGAAATTGTAGCTACTATGTAAGTGCTCTGATGCTATTACTTTCAGTAATTTAAAAAGGGTTGAGGATATATAGAGACATTGAGTACAGTAACATTGATGTTAATAGATTGCATACCAGAAGCCAGTGGGAACTGCTTAATGCATTTTAAATATAGAAGAACACTGCTCACAGTGCAGTATTACTGATAATGACAAATGTATAATCTAATATTTCAAATTTTAGAATCGGAGAATCTTGTAAGTTATCACTGGAACAGTATTTTTAACATTTGCAATTTATTTTTTTTGCATTGAAAAAAACCAATAAAAGATCATTCTGCCCCAATAAATGTTAAATAGGATATATTTTTACCAAATTTAAAAAATATTGAAAACAATGTGGAAATTGGCTGTCATAACAATAACATTGAAAGTAGCAATATAAGCAATGATGATTGTGAAATTTACCAAAACTAGAGCCATGAGAAGACTACAAATTTGCAAGAAAATCGGTTCATATCAATAATCCTACACACTATCCATCGAGTGTAGTCTAGTAAATTTATATGTTTTTGTGCTTCAATTATTCACAATTGAATACACAACCAAAGAATTATCAATAAAAAATGCATATCATGCACTAGGAATTATTATTTTGCGTTTAAGTTGACACCATGAACTTCTTTTTTGACATTTCTTAAAATATACCACTTTATATTTATTTTTTTTAATATAAATATTTGTCAAAGTATATCATTATATTATCTTATCTATATGATTATTTTTTTTTGCAGAATGTTGCACTAGTCTGTAAGCCTCCTTTTAACGCCCGCACAACAGAATATGTATTCCGGAACTTAGTTAACCTTCCTCATATAAGAAAATACATGTGTTATTTGGAGAAGGTTTCAGGCATGCCATTGCTGTGATACAAAAATGTTTACAATGCCTCAATGAAAGTTTATTTCATCAATCCTAACTGCTGGGAAGAGATGACTCAAGACAAAACAGTACAGAAAGCAACATTATGTACAGAGATTCTCAAAGAAATCTTAAATGACACGTTTGAGATCAAGTGAAACATGTTCACAAGCATGGATAATTTAGACATAATCCTGCCATGCTCCTGCTGCAATAAATTTTACAAGTTAAATAATCGTAGGATAAGCTTTTTAGAAGTACGTTTCAATGAGAAATATAAATAACCAAATGGTCAGAGGGTGTCCGACAAAGTGGATGGTGCCGCAGTAACCTAATGAACAAATAGTAACGCAAAATGAGGTAAACAGGTTACTAAAACACTTACCTAGCCTATTAATAAAAATATATTTTTTAAAAACATACAATAAAACTAAACAGGACAATTCAATGAGAGACGTCCATTTTTCTATTCAGGGATCCAAGGATACAAGAATTTCCCATGTAAATATTGATTGTTTACCTCATCAAATTGGAGTATCTCTCCTAAGACACTCTGGACTCCGGAGACAATAAAACTGTGCCTCTCATTGTCAACTTCTTGATAGACTAGACTTCCAACATTCTCAAACAGCTTGTTTATGTACAGATTCAGCATGCCCAAATCATGGCCTGTGATACAATGTGAAAACAAAATGGACATGTTTTAATAGAGTTTTACAATATAAGATACAAACAATAGTAAAATAAAAAACCATATCAGACAAAAAAACCTTTATCAACATTAATTATTTTACACCCATAAATAAATAAATAATGTATTTCATATATCACGTTATATAGCACGTTCAAGTTATGATGATCATTTGTAATATCCCCTTTATAAAATTCAGTTAGAAGTATTTTTGTCACTCATTGTCTATGAGTTCATAGGTGGCTAATAAGCCTTATGGGTGTCCTAAAATGTTCTTGGACAATTTTGGCATGGGATGATCACTTTCGAAGTCATTTAATCTGCCCTTAACTTACTAGCTGATCATTGCTATTGAGCTGGTGCATTTCTCCTTTTTCACACAATATTGCTCCTTTAACATGTGTTGCCTTCTCCATAGGTATTCACTGTGTACTCTAGGTTCAGCTGCACTGTATATCTACTCATATCAGAACATCAACATTGACCGTCCTTCCAATGCATCTGCAATTTTTTAGCTTAGTCTTTTCAACATATTTCTTCTTCTTCAGCATTCTCAAACTCCTGCTGAATCTCTCTTGTATCAGGACAATGGACCTACAAGATGGACCTATTTGCTTCAATAGCCCAACACATCCGTCTTTGGTGGCTCATCATATTTAATGTGTACAATATGTACACTGTTCCTCCAAGTTTATTGACTACCAGTGTCAAACTTCAACACCGGTAAGCTTAGTTGTCAAACTCCATGCTATTACAAAAAATTATTTGTCACTGACAGGATAAAAAGATTTAATCTAAAGTGAAATACTATTATGTTGTTATGTGAGATATTCTTTCCAGAATGTTGTCTTCCTTATGAATCTCTTTAATTCTCCTTGGCTTTGGGTGAGTTGTCCTGCCTCCTCCAGCGACATATGCATTCATTCTTAGAAATCTCTTGCCCACTGACACTTTTGGGCGACCTCTGCCTCCTCTTCTTTCTATCGCTCCCTCCAGCTATACTCTTTCTATACCAATGTGTCTTTACATGGCCAAAAAATCTACTATACCAATGTGTCTTTACATGGCCAAAAAATCTAACTTTCTTCTCAATATAGTGTTCAAAAGCCAGCCTTCTTGGATGTTGATTTTGTTTAGCACCTCTTGGTTCAACTTCCTCTGTCCATGGTATTTTATAGACTCTTTTACGGTACTTTAATTTGAAAGCCATTATTCTCTTAGATACAGTTTATTTAATGAACTATTATTACAGCTAAATATATTTATACAACACTATCTGTGATAGACATATAGAGCAGCAGAGATGTATTATTTTATTATAAAATCAGACTCACTACTACAAACAATGTGAAAGACATCTTCCTCGGACAGAAAAAGAAATCTGGGGAATATCTGCCTCCGTAAATCTATATAATGCAGCAAAGATTTCTGACAAATGTCCAAGTTTCTGCTCATGTGTTCAAGGATCTTCAAGATGTCTGAAATAGAAACACTTCTTCAATAAACAAACTTGCAAAAACATCATGGTATTAGGCAATCAATATGTAAATTAAATCTTCTTCTTCTTCTGCGCTCATTCTCAAACTGCTCCTGGATGGTCCAGAGAACAGAATGTGTTGTGTCATGGTCTACAGCACGGTCATGTTTGTTTGTTTTTCGTTCGCTCCATTGTAACCATCACGGATATCCGTGAGATTTCCGCCGGGAGCGTGATTACGTTGTGCCACCGTTATGCGCCTTGTAGGCCTAGCACATCCGATTTCGGCATGCCTTGACAATTCGGGTGGGCTACCCTTAGCCTGTGACAGCCTCTATATCTGTCTCCAGGCACGCGTAGTGGAGACTCTTCGCCCAGACGATGTTTTGCTCTCGTCTAACCGAACGAGGTGTTCCACTGTCTATGAACTTGCCTCGTGTAATTGGACGTGCTGTGCCTGTGCCCATTGGGTACTGAACCGTTTCTCATCCATGAGCCTGGTTCCTTAAGGGGAAGAACTCAACAGAGGAGTTGGACCCTGGCTCTTTCGCCCTCTTAGCCAAGGTGTCATTCACCGACATCGTGTACCCCTTGTCCAAGTTCGAGTCTCACACCATGCGTTTGAGAGCAAGGTGTTCTCGAGCTGAGCGTCCTTGTCCCAATAGCGCCTGAGCCCATCAGGTACTGAACCCTTTCTCTCTTCAAGTGTATTTCCGATGTAGGAAAACCTGACAGTAGAGTTGGGCCAGGGCTAAATCGTTGTCCCTTTTGTGCCTGAGCGCATCGAGTACGGAACCCTTTCTCTTCGCGAGCATATTTCCGGTTTAGGAAGGCTCGACATTAGAGTTGGGTTAGGACTTCTTGCTTTACCAAACGCCAATGGATGGGTCTGGGTCTCTGCCTGTAAGGAACACAGGTAACTAGAAGCTCGTCTCGAGCTGACGGTGCTTGTAGTTCCCCTTTCCTAGGGACTTTTCACTTTCTATTTGCAGTTCGCGCATCCCTCTAGCGCTGTTCTGCCTTTTCATTGTTTCATTGTACTCGGTATGAAATCTATGTCTCTCGCCATGCATCTACCTTTACGTGCATTTTACATTGGCCGCCCCTCCAATGTTCGGACTGGACTGACTAGCTTCACTGTATGTCGACAGTGTCGCTATATGTGGTGATGTTGGTGGTGTCGGAGATATGTCTGTCTCTTGTGCAGGCAAATCTCTTTCCATCTGCTACCTCCACATTCTCGGACACGATCCTCAAATGATTTGGCCAGAATCAGCTCGAGCTGCTGTATTTCTGTTTCCAGGGTGCACCGCGTGGAGGTACATTTGGGATCTTGGTTATCTGCTAACCCTGGGTCCGCCTAGAGCAATGCATTCCCTTTGCACCCCAGCACGGTCATAATATCTGCACCTTTCAGCCTAACATATCTGACTTAAGCATGGTTTTTAGGTCACTTTGATCTATGGAAACAAATAGCCAACACCACTGCACTCCCAAAACAACCTTAAATTCCTCTTATGGCATGCATGGCAGGTTATAGTGCTGCTAATCCTTGCTCCCTTTTACCAAACCGATACCATAGATACCAGACTGACAAGTCAGTTTTAAATAAAGCAAATATACATAGGCCTATATACTGGTCATAAATATCATCATCATCAGGTGCCATGCCGGTTGGCGTAGGTGATCATGGCTCTCCACAGCTCTCTGTCCACAGTATTATGTATCAAGGTTGTTGTTGCTTCCCTGCCATGCCAGGTTGTAAAACTGTCTAATATTTTCTCACGTTGTCACCCTCTGTCTCTGTTGCCTTCAATCTTACCTGTTGTGACTATGTTCTCCAAACCTGCCTGTCTCATGAAGTGTCCAAAAAATTAAGATTGTCTTTTTCTTATATTATTAATTAAGGTCCATTTCGCACTTGACTCTTTATACACCCCTACATTAGTTTTTCTGGCAGTCTATGGTATTCTCAGCATTCTTCTATAGAACCACATCTCTATTGCCTCTAATTTCCCACTTTCCAGTTTGTTTATAGTCCAAGACTCACATCCATATGTTATTGTAGGAGTTATATAGCACTGCAGAACTATCTTTCTCACCTCTAATGACAAGGTCATATTACACAAATTATTTTTCATATATTATATACTTGTATATATTCTAAATAATATTGTACTTCTGAAAAATACAGAAACTTTTACTAAATGAAAATTTAGTTATTAATACTTGTTACTTACTACAAATATTGCTTGTTTCTAGATGCATTAAAACTAGAATTAAAAAATTAAGAAATCTTTGTGGTTTCCTTGAATACTGTAATATGAAATACTACAGACATTATTGTATATAACAAAATAAATAACTGTATATAACAAAATAAATAATGCCAAATGAACAATAAATCTACATTTTTAACAATTGAAATATGTGTTTATTATAATTTTCTATAGAATATAAAACATATTTATACACATGTAAATAACAATTTACTTTTTCTGTTACAACACTGTAGAACATTTGGATTTTTTTCTGTGGCTCCCATAAGATACTTAAAGTCCTTGTTGATTATTCCAAATCTGTTGGCATCATTAGAGAGATTCTGACAGACAACAGCACTGGTGTATACCTACAGTGAACATACAAATATCATTATTAAAGTAAATAACTGCAATAAAGATTATTTCATAATTTTAACAAAACTATAGGCCTAATCATAACAAATTTCATAATATAAATAACCAAATGGTCGGAGGGTGTCCGGCAAAGTGGATGGTGCCGCAGTAACCTAATGAACAAATAGTCAAGCAAAATGAATTAAAAAGGTTACTAAAACACTTACCTTGCCTATGAATAAAAAATATATAAAAAAGTATATATAAAAAAACATACAATAAAACTAAACAGGACAATTCTCCACGTATCGGCTCAAACTGAACCTTTTTCAAGAGACAAACAACAGAAAACACCACAATAAAAAACAAAATAGATGACTTTAGATTTCATCAAGGCACGTCTCCATGACGCAGAATGGAAACGCATCCAGTAAAAGAGAAAATGCGTGCATTCATTATAAACAAACTGGAAAGTGGGAAATTAGAGGCAATATAAATGTGGTTGGGATGTTTATAATGAGTGCAAGAATAATAAAAGAAAAAGATAAGAAAAAGACCCCTTTTGTCACTTTATCAGACAGGCAGGTTTTAAGAACATAGTCACAACAGGCAAGACTGAAGGGAACAGAGACAGATGGGGACAACGTGAGAAAATATTCGTTTGACAACCTAGCAAGGCATGGAAACAACAACGATCCTGATAACAATACTGTGGACAGAGAGCCATGGTCGCCTACGCCAACCAGAGTGGCATATGATAATGATTGATGAGTAATGATGAGGTTGTGTGGTGGTGGGGTGAGTGGGTTTGGGGAAGGAAGGATACAAGAAGAATCATCATTTGAAAACGCATGGAATGAATATGAAACCAAATATAGACATAAACATATATATATATATATATATATATATATATATATATATATATATATATATAAAACCACACCTAAATATACATTGAAATGTATACACACACCAAGAGTTAAGAAATAAATATATAACAAAATGGACACAGATGTGTGAAGGATACCCACACAAAATGCACAGGCATGTGAATGTATCCACACATAGGAGAGGGCTCACACCAGAATAGGCATACATATTGACACAGAATGGAGATACGTGCATTAACATAAACAAGCGCTCACATAAATACATATATATATACATGAATATGAACATGCATCCACATAAACACTTTCTCACATAAATAAAAACAATTTTGTTTTTTCAATTTTTTCCCTCCATTATTTGTCTTTCTAAACAGTAGTCTCTCTTTATATGACCAAACTTGTAGTTTTCTTTTTTCTATTGTGTTTAGTAACCAACATTCTGGAATCTTCATTCTTGATTCTTTTTGATTCTTGATTAGAAAACTGGCCTCACAGCACGTGAGGCATTCCCATAAGTACTCCGCCCTCTGTTCCAGCAGCCATTTGACTTGATGGTGTTTTGAGTCCAATGCCGGCGAAACAGACGTCAACATCAGGGCAAAACTCTGGCCCTTGCGACAGTTTTCTTTGTTGTTCCGCCCACCCACGCCGTGCCCGTAACTAGTTCAAGAATAACGTCGGCATGTCGGAACAACATGGTAACTGTTATCGAAGGTTATGACTACGGAATTGTATAGATGACGTGCCATGAAGCTTCTATAAGAAGATAACCTCAATATAAAGGCATGTCATCTACTAAGGTTTTCTGTTGCATGGTTGGTTTGTCTAGTGAGCCATTGGTGAGACCCACAGACACAACCGCATGCGCTCTGGAATCTTTAATGTGTTTATAACATCTGAGTTTCTCTTATTTTTTCCTTCCATGATATTCTAAGTATCCTTCTGTAGCATTTCATCTAAAAAGGCATTGATCTTATTTGCCGCTGTTTTACTTAAGGTCCATATTTCACAGTCATATGTTGCAACTGAAAAAATAAAAGTTCGTAGCATTAGCAGTTTTGGTTTGTTTTTTTCCATATGTTTTTCAACCATGTTATTTTACAATATGCCATTGCCAATCTCTTCCTTATTTCTGCCATGCAGTCTCCTGCACTGTAGATGTTTGCTCCTAGGTATTCAAATTTATCCACACATTCTATCTTGATACTGTCTATTCTGATTTTTGGTTGTTAATTTGTTTAATCAGCTTAAAACAAAATTTAAAACACTTTCAATATAAAGCTAATACTAGTATTTCATAATATTCTACCACAGTATACCAACCTCTTCCATCTCCACCCATTTGTCTTGAACTTCCAGCCATATTTGAAGGACTGCTTCTATGGTTTGGAGTTTTTTCTGCCACTTAAGAACCTCATCCAGAAAAGATCCTGCAGCAGAGTTAGACTGCATGGCTTGGAGCTTCATCTGATGGTGCTCCAGTTCTTCAAAAATTGGGTCAGTTTTTGTCAAAAGCATGATACTACTTGGTTCCTGTTAAAGTATCAAAATGGAGTACTTTAATCAGTGAAAAATACAGAGTACAAGTACTTTAGACAGTACACACACACTTAGTCTTCAAGTATCTGAGATGGTGAATGATATTCTATAACTCTTACTCGTATAAGATTCATCTTACAGGTTTTCAGGTATTCTTATGTGTTTTCTACTCTGAATTTTTTTTATTCCTGCTGATATCATTATTCACCTTGCATGAAACATTATTAATATTATGTGAACGTAACGAGTACTCATTTATAAAATTTATGGACGTTTCATTGTTTACATGTTTTTTTGTCAATTATACAATCCTGGTTAGTGGGCGATCATTCTTCTAAAGTGCTGCATTTGACTATTCCCATGATTTTCATTGGTCACTGTACTGACAGCCAACAAAAATGATGGAAAAAGTCAAATACATCACATTAGAAGGACAATTTCCAATTTAGTCCACATGTCTTATATAGTCGCTGGTCATGGTTTACAGTTTACAACTGGCAGGTACAAGGTACAAGATGACGCTTGTCATCTTAACTTTTCTTATCAGCGGTCTTTTCATGAATCTAATTATTTTTTTTTCCTGCTGTTTCCAATTAGAGAATTACTTTGTCTCATAAGGCGACAGGTATATATCAGTATGAGATATGATAAATATAAACTTACCATAAAATGCTGTTACTACCACAGCAGAAATATGTACTATTCCTATTGGTGTTGAGGATAGTGTACTAAAGAACAAGAACTCTACACACTAGGTTTCTGAAATTTATGAAACTGCACCCCTAAAGAGTTAATATAAATAGCCTCTTTTCAAGTCTACAGATAATGGGGGGGGGGACATAGGAAAATATGGCATATTTAGTACTACAAATATAGTGAAAATATAAGATATTTAACACTACAAAATAAGTGAAAATATAGCATATACGAGACGTCACTACACAATAAGTGAAAAAGATGGTACCCTCGCTAAAACTCCATCCCATAACCTCCTTAGTTGCCTCATACGACATGCATGGAAGGTAAACAGTGGTGCTATTTTTTGCTCCCCTTTCGGGCCCAGACAACACATGGATGTTATGGATTCTACTGTTGTTATTCATGAACTTTAAATGAATGAAAACAAAACAGACTGCCACTACAAGCATTAAAATGAGTTCCAATTGGCACAATAAAAAGAGGAAGACCAAGAAAGACTCTTCACAGAACAACCATCAAAGAGGATATGACTATGGGTCTCAATAACATGCAAGAATTACATACAGTAGCATCACATCGCTCAAACTTAAGAATACTAATTTCTGCCTTATGTACTGTATTCGGTGCTGAAGAAATATAGATAGATGGATGGATGGATGGATAGATAGGGATGGATGAATTGATAGATTGTTCAAATTATCAGAACCTGTCCACTCATTTTTGTCATTTGTCTGACCATGTTTGGCTTCCATATCTCACCATATATTTTACAGTGGCAATCACTGAAACAATAAACACAATTCACTAAGATAAAGACTCAAGAAGATTCGCGCCCAAGATGCACACATTCCATATTACCTGCAAAAATTATCAAAGAATCTTCTTCTAAGTAATGTGTTCTTTGCAGAACATTGCCCTAACTGCCACTCTGAATTCCTCTATTGTTCCATGCAACCTGTCTAGCCTCTTCAAGTATCATATTCAAATGGTCCTTCATATTTTGTGCCCATTTTAGTCTTGGTCTGCCTCTTGTTTTATTTCCTAGAATCTTGTAAAAGAAAAGACTTCCTAATATGGCATTTACAAATTATAAATGCAATTTGAGATGGAGAACTCATACATATTTTTAAAAAAAAACAAAAGCAACAACAGTGAGAACACAACTTTCCACATGCAGCAAACTTGACGAGCTACATTATCATCACAACAGATTCATCACAATTTTACCTCTTCCAGATTTAGTAATGAAGCAGGAATAGAAGAGATACTGCTGCGATGGGCCCTGCTGTAAAAACTATGGTTGCTAATGCGACTTGCAGTTCTTGCATTTCTAACAATGGTTAAATTAGCAGGCACTACAGCATCACTCTGTCCATGTTCATTTTGAGTGTCCTAATTTTAAAAAATGAAACATGAACATTAATATCTTTGAGCTAATTTTGTTATTCATTTGTAATGGGTCTCTCTTGTAGTAGGACAATGGTCTTGCTAGATTTCCAGCAAGATGTAAATATAGAAACAAAATTTTATTGTATTGTGATTTTATTTGTGCCAATGGCCTACACATCTGACTTCAATGTAGTAACTAACACATTCAGAGTTTTACCACTTTCTCTGAAAGGTGGATCTCTGTAGTCATATATCTAGTAGGCCAGTATATGAGATATGAGAGAACTTGTTCCCGTACTGTATTCTGGACATCAAAATGAAAGCTAACCACAGTCCTTTATTGCTGCTGTAGGTATCACTATCAACATAACCACAGACAACAACTCAGCTCACTCTAATATATATGTTACAAGGAACAGTTAAGGATGGTGGGAGAAAAGATGGAAATGAAACTCTTGGATTAACAACATCAAGGAATGGTCCAGGATATTTCTTTATACACTAATGCAAATGGTTGAAAACAGAAGTGTTTAGAAATCATTCTGTGCTGATGTATCAATTCTGGCACCTTTACAACTTTAATGGGTCATTTATTAATTATTATTATTAATATCTACATAGATCATTAATGCCAACTATTACATGTTTCAGCTTTCAAACATACATTTCTGCAAATATTTCCATTCAATTTCTTCATTTTTATTACTAAACTTTTGTTTAATAAAGTAGAATTTATTCACATTCAAGATAATATTAAAATTTTCCATGTTGTAAAAGTCAGTCTAGCAGTCAAGACTTGGCACAGACAGTTTAAAACCATTCTGAGCTTTTGAAATATTGTTAAATAGTAGCAAATACATTTTTTAAAACTACAAACCTGCAACATCATGACTAAAATATCTTACACTTCTGCACACCATTATAGTGTGACAAATATTACAGAATACTATAGAATAGTAATAGAACTTTGGTATACATATTTGTAATGTTTTAAATGTTCAACTAATATTATTACAATTTTGCAGACTTCCTGTAATCATGCTGCTTATTGCGTCACCCCTCAAGTGCAATTAGTCACCGAAAAATTTGGCCTAATACCTTCTTATTATCCATGCCACAATGTATTGGCTATCATCTTTGTTCATAGATCTCTGTGTTGGGCATATCATTTCTAATACTGATGTTCCTCATGCCACAAAATGGAGCTTTCCAGCATCTTATCTATCTACCTGTCTTCGTTTTCAATGTTCCTTCTGTCACAATGTGCTTTATTTCTATTCTTCTCATGATGTGTCTAAAGAATGTGCACTGTCTTCTGATGTGAGTGAGTAATTCTGTTTTTGACCTTTTTTCACAATATATTCAATATTCTTTTAATTTGTCCATGCTGTTTTCAACATTATTCTATAAAACTGTATAAGTGATAAATACTAGATAAAGTACAAAGATTACTATTAAAGCCTAACTATTAATGTAAAAAATTAATGAAATAGATATAAACAAAAGAACAAGGACGTCTTTCCACGTTCTGGTCCAACTGGGACCTTTCTCAAGAAACATAAAAATTGAACAAGAAACATCGAAATGTAGGCTAAATTATTATTTGGAGATGTCCTTCTTACAGTCTTCTTATTGCCACTGCATAATTTTTGTACTATTCATGCAAATCTTCCAAAATTCATTTATATACATAAGATTTATTTCTATAACTTTGAAGAATATTTTTGTTTTCTCTTGTTCATTTGGAGCGTGTTTCTTCAAACTGGCCCCCATCTACTTTTATGTTGAACTATGTAGAACATTGGTTCTTTGTTCCTATCCAAGAAGCCTAATATCACATTAACAATATTCTTCTGATATAGCAAAATGAGTCAGAGAAATAAGAAATTTATACAGAAATATCAATGGGAAGGTGTATTTTATTCATAAAGACTTTACCTGTCTGGCACTCAATGCAGGCGCAACCTTGTTTCGAACATGGCGCCTTAATTCAAAGACTTTGCTCAACCATACTTCTTCACTAGTTTTCAATGAATTCTCAATGTCAAGGTCTTTAACAGCTCTCTGAACAATAGCTCTGACATCATCAGCATGTTCTGTGTTGATGTTTATTAATGTCAAAGATATTAAGTTGTAGAAATGATGAATAAAAACTAAAGATGATAGGAAGGTAATTGAACTGAAGAATGTAGATATGTTAGCTCAAACATATAGAACAATAGAAAAGACATAAAATAAGACACACAAAAAAAGATATCAAAATGTTAGCAAAACAAACAATGACAACAATATAAATAATAACTAAAAGTACCAGAGATATTTGATAAAATGTAGAGTATTGCAGTAAAAAAATGAAATGATAACACTAAAGATAATGTAAGATTGGGTTTATTACAGAATGATGTGTCCACTTTGTTTAAGAAACACACCATATATTGTGTAACAAAATGAACTTTCACTAAAGGTGCATACAACGCAGCATCCATCAATCTGTGCATAACACACTGAGATGCTCCCTGGTAGACCTTGGGAGGGAAGGGATGCACTCTCAGAGCATTATGTACAGATCAAATGATCGGTAGCAGACACTGTATGTTTTTTATCTCCGCATCACAGAAGCCGTATGAAATCAAGTCTAACATTAAAAAGTTGGAATGTGTGGACATATCATTCCATAATGAACCTAAGATTATTTTATTAGTAACAACATTACATTATCCTTTGTGTTATCAATGAAAACAATATAATTCTAAAACAATAGACATAAATACACAATTAATGACAAAATTGGCCAAAGACGGATGTGTCTGGCCATTGGCACAAATAAAACGATGACACAACGCATTTCCATTTTCTGGACTACATCTTTCTTGAAATCTAGAATGTATCATGGTTCTGTTACAAAAGAGATCCAGCAGGAGTTTGAGAATGAACGCTGAAGAAAAAGAAAAAGACAAAATATACTTTACAGAAAACAAAGATAAAGGTTATGAATCTACATTAGAGCACTCTGTTTTCTCATTAGTATTGATCTCCCCAACAAATGGTTGACCAGAAATCACCTAATTAGGGTAGCCTTCAGTATAGAGCAGTTTGTTTTAGGTCACTGAGGGTTACCCAAAATTATGTTTGCTAAACGGTTACTATGGGCCAGACTATTACTCTGTAAGCTTTGTAGAAGTGTTCTTAACAACATTTTGACAACTTACTCTTTGACAACTTAACAATCAAAGAAGTCACAGGAACAAGCTTACAAACAGCACACAAGAAGGCCATCTCCAGAGAACTCTTCCACCCCTGATGTCACAAAGCAAACAAGGCCCACATCATATAGATAGATAGATAGATAGACCCTTTCAGATATTTGGTACATATATTTAATTATGTCGCATAAATGCCATGTCTCAAGTCCCATGCTATTTGGGCTGGCATTTTCCAACTTCATTAGTAGGGTAATATATTGTGATACTTGTCTAAAAAGCTGGTTTTAGGGGACTTTCTGCAAGTTTTCTTTGTTTTGAAGAATACAAAGAACATATTGTAACATTAAAATATTTATGCCTGTATCGCCATCTTGGTGTACAGGGAAGTCTATTTACTCAATAGCTTTGGTGACAGTCTTTAACCTGCCTAGGCTATGAGCACTGGTACTCATTTCCTGATGGCTAGGAGGATGATAGAACTTATTTTTTGCAAGCTACAAGTAACGCTTGAACTCAGAACTTGGGTCACCTAGTTGGTGAAGCTAGTTATGTAGGCCCTACACTACCAAGATCCCATACAAGGAATACAAATAACTTAAAATTAATGAAAGAAAGTTTTAAGCAGAAATTATTTATCATTTTTAAAAATTTGTTCAATACAAACTTTTAATATTTTTTAATGTGTGTGTCAAAAATATTCATTTTATTCAGACAGCCATTTTTCTGTAGCTAATAGTGTACTTACTAAATGTGATGAAAATAATTTTATGTCTACTTACGCTGAAGCCCTAGGTTCAATAACTCTTTCAATGTCATCTTCTTTAAAGTGTCACTATCAATGATGACAGCTCCACTTGTTACTCTCACTAACTGTTTCCAGTGTCTTGTTCTCATGGCAGGGTTGTTTAAGTCATCAATCAGAGGCACACAGGCCTGTATAAATAGTAGATATAAAATTCATACATTCAGGGAGTCAGATTATACAAGGTGCAACAACCCTACAGGAGGTAGAATGATACACATACCTGGACATCAACATTGACAGAGGTGGAGGTACAGACAAATATGTCAAAATAAGAATATAAAAAGCAAGAGGACACTTTATTGCATTAGGAAATTAAAAAATTGCAATAAAAATTAATTCATTCATTCATTAACCCGTAACCCATCAGGGCCATACAGAGGTACCCCATTGGATGCTTTAGCACATAGAGGACTCCAGCAATTTCTTTCTTCAATGATGCGGAGAAGTGAGGAAAATCTTGTCCTGTCCATTTGTGATTCTCCATTGCAGTATTTCAGTTGCAATAAAAATACAAAACTATGAATAGTTAACTCACATTTTAAATGGATGCTATTATATGGCTCAGAAACAAGTACAAAGAAAGGGACAACCATAAAACTACAAGCATTCATTAAAAGATATCTGCATAGGATAAGAGGTTTTAAATGATATGATAAGACCACCAATGAGAAACATATGTAAAGAACTAAACAAACTCCAGTCGAGAAAGAACTAAGGAAATGATGTTGGAGATGAATAGGGCATAAATTAATAAGACAATCGGAAAGTATTGTAAGAAAGGTATTGTTATGAACCCACTGGAAAAAGGGGAAAGAGGAAATCAAGAAATACCTGGAGGAAAGAATTAGATGCAGAGGCACAAAGGCTTGGTAGAACATGGGGGAAAGAACTGGAGATAGGCAAACTGGAGATAGCTGAAGATAGGCAAAATGAAGGTTTATTGAGGACTTATGCTCCACAGGGACCCAAACAGTTTATAGATTCCACTTCCAGCAAAGGAAATTTAATGTCCCATAATTCCTGCAGTACATCTCATTAAGGAAAATGACATGTTACAGACACAACGAAAGACTATCTAGGTAGTATACCCTGAGCAGGGTCTAGCAGTCATCACAACCTTTTTGAAAGTCTGCAGATTTTGAGAACATCTTCCTGCTTCTGTGTTATGTTCAAGTGATCTTTGATATCTTGTGTCCATCTTCTTCATTGTCTGCCCCTGTGTCAATGCTTTAGCATAATTCCCTCCATTGTAGTCTTTTCTAGGTTGTGTCATTTGATATGGCCAAAATATTGTAATTTTCTTGAGAGAATGTTTAGCCATTTTTCTTTTACTTTCAACTCTTTCAGGATATCCCTATTAGTGATCTTTTTGGTCCATGGCATGCTGAGGATTATTTTGTAACTTGTTTCAAATGCTGCAATTTTGTTTCTCACTTTATTAGTGGTTGTCCAATATTCACATCCATATATTGCAACTGAGGATATGCAGACTCTAAGCAAAGTCTGCTTTGTGATCTTGTTGCAGCCCAGCCATATAGTCTTCATTTTATTAGTTTATTTGATGCAAAAAACAA
The DNA here is from genome assembly GCA_034231615.1 of Meghimatium bilineatum. Lineage (NCBI taxonomy): Eukaryota > Metazoa > Mollusca > Gastropoda > Stylommatophora > Philomycidae > Meghimatium > Meghimatium bilineatum. Next base: position 59,482,986 of record CM067304.1, read on the forward strand.
CCACTGTCAAACTTCTTCATGCTGATCCCTATTGCTGTTTGTTAGAGAATCAAGGTATTTGAAACTGGTAACTTGCTCTAGTTCTATGTTATTGATTGAGAATGAGAGCTTGTTAGTGGTTTTGTAACTTGCCATAATCTTGGTCTTGTTCAGAAATAAATTTTATTTTTAATTATGTTCTTTGATGGAGTTTATGAAGTATTCAATGCCTTTTTAGATGTGGAAAAGTAGTGTTGTATAATAACATCTCTTAGTTTTGGTATCTTGTGGCGCTATATATTGTGTGTATCAAAGTTGTTTCACTGCTAGCCTTCTTCTTCTTCTGTGTTCATTCTGAAAATCCTGCAAATTAGCAGGATGTAGCCTGGAGAGCATAATATGTTGTGTCATGGTTTACAGCTTTGCTGCAATATTTGCGTCTTTTGAATGACACATCCGACTTCAGCATGGCTTCTGGTTCATATTGACCCTATATGGAATGGGACAGTCAACTCCACCCCTACCCTTTTTAGTCACTTCTTAAGACATGCATTGAAGGTGCACAGTGTTGCTATTCTTTACTTCTTTTTCAGGCCCAGGCAACAAATGGGCAACTGCTAGTCATTTTTTACAATCCTCAAGATGTTCTCTGCATAAACATTCTTCTTCTTCTTCTTCTTTCGTTCACTGGAAAAATATTTATATCTGTTTAGATATAGACATGTTACCATTGTGTTTTGTGTGTGGCATCCTGATTAAATGTGCACCTTTTGGCTGGTTACCTCCATCTTCAGCACATTGCTTACTTGGGCAGGACTGTGGTCCTACTCGAGTGGGACTGCCCGATTGTCCAGCCTTTGATTGCTGAACTAAGCCCCATCACCACTTCACAGTGCTGGCCTCGATGGGGAAAGAATAAACTAAATCTTCAAGAGTTTTATTTCTATGTTGATTTTTCCACCCATTGAGTGGCACACCTACAACCTTTAGGGGTTTGAATTTAATGAAATACTCAGGTAATTTAGCACCTCTATATTTGCTGCTTAAACCCATTAAACTTTTTTTAGCGTTTTATCTGTATCCCCCGCTGGTATTCTCTTGTAGTCGAACAATGGTCCTAATATATTTCCAGCATGGAGATATATTTCCTCCATGCCAGAGAACGGAGATACATTGTGCCACCATTTCATTTGCACCAATGGCCATAAAGATTGCTGCTCTATGAAAATTTCCTTCCTTCTTTTACAATAATCACCACAAAAAACACAAATCTTTGAAATAAAAACCCACCAAAGACAAATGTGGTGGGCCATTGAAAAAAAAAACAGTGACAAAAAATGCATTTCCATTCTTTAGACTACATTCTACTAGAAATCTAGTAGGAGTTTGAGAATGAATGCTGAAAAGAAGAAAAAATAAAAACCCTCACTGTAATAGTTAAAACATTAAAAACAATATAAGCTGGTACTATTATGTCTTTCAAAATGGTAGTATGCTGTTGTCCAATATAAACTGCAAAATATGATGATGCTAATATAGTTGAACAGCATATCTATTTTCCACCAAGACTTGCATACACTAAAATCACAGATTGTTATACTTAAACATATACAGATACACAAAACTTTGGTACCTGAATATCAGTAACTGACATTTTCATGCCAATACAGACATCCCATGAGGAAACAGATGTCGGGAGAACTCTTAATTTGTCCATCTGTTTGTAAGTCTCTTCTCTAACAAGTCTGGTGTTGATTTTCTGCCATTGGCGCTCCTTCCACTCTTTGTGTTGGTTACTGATTGATCTTAAAAATGCAGAACATATATAGAACCTTATCACAGAAATTTGAAATAGGGCCTATATATACATGTGTGCTTGAAATATTTCTTTTAAATTTCTGATGCAACAGATGTTTTTTTTAATGTTCCTATTTGTTGGAAAATTGTATCTTGATTTTTATTGTAGATAAAACACAATAACTGCCTGAACTGCCATGAAACTTTGTGTTTACCATGATTTAATTAGTACCATGAGATAGACTAAGTATATATTGGGCCTATTTTCTTAAAATCAAGCTAAGTTCAGACTGAAGATTAATTAAATATTTTTTTAACTACCGGGTATGTAAAATTGGTTAAACTAGCAGTTTTACATTGAACAATCAACAACATTGACATTCTGAGCAAAAGGTAGGTATGAACAAACATATAATTTTTGTTTAATAGACATTATGTTGGAGATTACAGTGTTCAAATACCATACTTTATGCTGCAAGATATGGAAACACAGAATATGGCCAGAAGAATGGAAAAAGGAAGTATATATACCGGTACTCTTGCCTAAGAAAGGAAACCTTCAACTATGTACCAACTATAGAACATTAGCGCTGATTAGTATAGTCAGCAAAACACTACTGCAGATCATAATGAAAAAAATACAACACAAATTAAAAACAGAAATTAATGATAATGAAGTTCAAGCCGGTTTTATAGCAGAAAGATGAACAAGAGACCACATATTCAACATGAGGAACATAATTGAGAAATGTAGTGAATACATCTTAGACCTACATATGTGTTTCATAGACTAGATCAAGGCATTTGTGTTAAACATCACCAGCTATGGTCCATTATGGGAGACATGGGCTTTCCCAAACAACTAATAGTTCTTATCAAAAAATGTATGCACATGTCTCTGACTGATGCACAAAAGAAGGTAAATGACTGGCAGAAATGAAGGTTATATCTGCTGTCCAGTTTGAGCAGAGGTTACTTTATCTTTTGTACCAGGGACTAGTGGTAGCAGTGGTGGAGTATGCACTGGTATTTCTGATGCTTAGCCAGAGTGGTGGCACAACTGGACAAAATACAGAATGCAGCTATGTAAATTGTTATGGGATGCACAAGGGACACATCGGTACCGGTTATGTGATACTTGCTCGATTGTTCAACAACAGAACAAAGAAAACAGTATTGCTGTGCAAGGAAGTACCTTTGAATAAATGCAGATAAAGAACATTCTTTGCATCCAGAAACTCTTAACGTCAAAAGTAGTAGACTAAAGAGAAGAAAATCATGGGCAGAGGATATCATACAAAGCATGTGTATGTTACAGGATGTAGCTGCAGGTGCGGAATGGTGCCTGCCCATGGATTGCAAAACTTCTTTTAGAGTTATAATAATACTTGATAGGGCAAGCAAGGAAAGGGGACCAGTGGCGGTCGAGGCTGAGGAGCAAGCGTTGGTCAATAAGAACTCTGGGGAAGGGAATGTGATTATATACACAGATGGATCTGTGGTTAGACATGTTCATAGTGAATGGGCCTTCACAGCACAGTGTACAGGGAAAAGTGTTTGGGAAGAAAATGGAGCTTTTGCTGTGAATACAAGTAGTATGACTATGGAGATCATGTCAGTGACTATGGCATTAGAATGGGCCAACTCACAGAGGGCTGTACAAACCTGTATCCTGAGTGACTCAATGAGTATGATTATGAAAGAACAAAAGGGTCTCATTCATGAACAATGGACTGAGACATTTAGAGGGTCGAGGTTAGAGATGGTGACTTTTATTTTTGTGCCTGGGCATGTTGCCGTTTAGGGCAACGAGAGAGCTGATTTGCTGGCGTCAGGTGCTGTTGTTACACCCCGTGGAGAAGCAATGGATTGGGCTGATGTGTTGAATTCCCTACGGGAGACAGCATGTAAAAGCTAACTTGACGTGGATGATGATTCTTATTCAATAGCTAGAATTAAGGAACAGGGTTTGAAATATGCAGTTGCAAGAGGGGAGCAGTTTGCAAAGCGCAGAAGAATGATGGTCAATCAACAAAGAACTGGAACTGTCAGCAGAGGTGTAATGGCGGATACACTTAGGGAGAGATCGGAGCACCTATAGATTTGTCCAGAGTGCAGTAATGATGATCCGATGATTAACTAACTAACCAACTAACATTATTTATTCTATATTTGTTCATCCCTATCTTTATAAAGACTTTTTTGATGAAACATTGATTCTGCTTTGTTCATCCCTGATTGAGAGCCCCTGGAATTGCGAGCGATTAGCTCTTACTTTCTATGCGCATTGGGGTGGTTTTTCTGAGTTTTCTTTCATATCCAGGTAGGAAACTTCAGCTTCTGGCTTAGTGCAATGCCTATTAAAGGAGTCTTCTACTCAGAGGGGGTCAATAAATGTATAGAAAATACGTTCTACAAAGCTTCCTCAATAAGAAATCCTCAATATAACGGCATGTGATCTGCTACAGTTTTCTGTTGCATGGGTGGTTTGTCAAGTGGGCCATTGGTGAGACCCACAGACGCAACCGCATGCGTATCCCTGATGATAGCTGATGATACATGATTGTAACTGATTCTTATTCTGACTTTTTAGTGAGTAATAACGATAAAACAGACATAATTATATAGAGTTTTACTATTATTTAAATAATGACAGACACATAGACACAAGATAGATCTATGGGCCCAAGAGCGTTTGATGGAGACCCACTTCAAAAAGGGAACATGGCACAGACATTGTTAGACAAAAATAATTCTTAAAATAGCTGGAAATGAAACCTTTTCACAAAAGCTAGAGACAAATGTTTGTTGTAAAGTTTATTCTTGTCTGAGCAAGTTCTGAATATTTCTTCTTCTTCTGCGTTCGTTCTCAAACTCCTACAGATTAGCAGGATGTAGTCTGGAGAACGGAATGCATTGTGTCATGGTTTATAGCATTGCTGCGATATCTGTGACTTTCAGCCTGACACATCTGACTTCAGCATGGCTTAGGGTCACTGACCCTATATGGGATGCGAAAGCCAACTCCATCCCATAACCTCCTTAGTCGCCTCTTACAACATGCATGGAAGGTAAACAGTGTTGTTATTCTTTGCTCCCCTTTCAGGTCCCAGTAACACAAGGGCGTGAATGTTTGAAAACCCTAACATTATTGATTAAATTTTTTAAAGAATTATTAAAATTATCATTTGCAAATATCATCATACCTAATATATTGCAATGGGAAACACTTGGATTAAAACAGTTTGGCGGTAAATGTGTTAATGGTTTGCAAACTCTAAAGATAATAAGAAATTTAATGGTACTAAAAAACTATAAATAGGCCCCTAATAATGTTTTTTTTTAAATGTTCCTACCTCATGGTATCCCAAACAAGCTTCAAATTGGACAACTCCTGTTGATAGCTGCAGCAAGCAGAAAGATTAATAAAATATTCCATCAACAAGAATTAAAATAATATTACAAAGACTAACTTCTTTGCAACTTGTTCATCACAATAAGCATTACAAACTGGATGTATAGTTCTTTTTTATCCAGTACTGTGAGTTTTTAGTCTTAGGCACAACATTCTAGTCTGTATAAATCTGCATGTTTTCTGTAGCTGATGCAGGCTTTCATATAAAGTGTTTTGGATAGATGGGCATTGTTGGAGTAGTTGTTGGAATAAATTATTATTTAAATTAATTTTTAAAAAGAAAATAAATATAATGATCTCATAAATAAATCTTAATTTTAGTATCCCTTATGTAGTACTTCTTCTTCTTTTGTGCTCACTCTTAACTCCTGCAGATCAACAGGATGAGGTCTTGAGAATGAAATGCATTGTATCATAATTCATATTTTAGTTGTAATAAATAGGCCTACTCCTGTCAGTCTGACACATCTGATTTCAATATGGCTTCCGGGTCACTTTGACTGTCTATGGGATGGGACAGCAAACTCCATTTCCTCCTCCTTCCCCCTATCTCCTTAGTCACCTCTTACAAAATGCATGGCAGGTAACAGTGTCACTACTCATTACTCTCCTTTGAGCCCTGGAAACACATGGGTGATGTAGTACTTATGTAGCTCGACTCTGCGACTGAAAGGAGCAGAGCAGTTTTAGGCCAATCAAAGAGGTAATGTTAAATTTCTGCAGTAGACAGTTATACATCTAAACTATTCAGAAAATAATGGCAAACTACTGAATTTAAAAATTGCCTTGAATATCAGTACACCAAAACAACTATGATTTGATCACTAAATCCTAAACAGGATATACTGCCCACTTTTTTAAAATGTAGTACTTACATTGGTAGTAGAGAGAAATTAACAACAGAGGAAGCTTCTAACAACTCTTGAAGCTCAACAAGATCTTGTGCTTCATTTTCCAGAGCTAGCAACTTCTCATTAAAGCCTTCAATAATGCTGAAAGCATTATTAATACCACAGTCTCTCTGATATGCAGCAGAGTTCCTCAGGTCATCAGACCATGATGTGACACGTGTTGCAAAAGTTTCCAAGTCCTGAAAAAGTGATATTTTTAATCATTATTCACTTTATTGCATGAAGGTATATTTACATTATTCACTTTATTGCATGTGGACATGGAGAGAAAATTACAGGTTTTTGAGTACAAATTCTGCAAACGAATTCTACAAATTTCCTATAGGGAACATAAGACTAATGTGTACGTAAGAAATAAAGTAGAGATGTGTGCAGGTATTCAGGAGCAATTGCTTTCAATAGTGAAATGATGAAAACTAGCATCGTTGGGACATGTATGCAGGCACGATTCCTTGTCAAAAACAATACTGCAGGGAACAGTCCATCTGTTTTGAGTGGATCTCCTTTGGTCACCAAAGATCCTGGATGAATATATGAATCATTTAAGATACTTTTTGAAATCCTCTTCTTCTCTTTCCATGGTATTAGGTATGTTGATTATCCTCTTCGAACACTAGACACGTCCATAGGTGCTCAGATCTCCGCTTCAGTAAATCTCTCAGGGTATAATGGCTGATGGTTCCTGTTCTATGTTGGTTCACTGCTCTTTTTGAAATCTTTGTCAGGGGTTCTCTACGGGCCACGCCCATTCTCACTCCCAAGAGCAATGAGTATGTCTGCTCAATCCATAGGCTGACCATCTGTTGTGGTGACAAGGCTAACTAATTGGTCACCACGTTCATTTCCCTCCATGCCCTTGTGTCCGGGGACAAAGATAAGCATGAGTTTTCATAGTTATGCCCACATTTGAGCTCTCTCTAACGATTCCACCCATCCCCTACGTACATCACCTGTTTTGACTTTATGAATCATATTCATTGAGTCACTTAGTATGCATGCATGGGAATAGGCTTACAATTCCATCCAGTTAAGTGCCTGTGTTACAGCAAATGCTTCCATTGTTAGGCTGCTTGTTGTTGTCGTAAAGGCACCACTCGCTTCATGTACTGCTCTTCCTTTTGATCTAGTAGTAAAGGCCCATGCGTATCGGTTGTGACAGATGACCGACCCATCTATGTAAATCACATCTGTGTCATCTGCATGCTTCTTTCTTTGAATTTTGCCTTTATACTCATTTTTCACATCATATTTAGTCTCATTTTGTGCTCAAGTTAGGAGTCCTTGTTTCATTCTTTTCAAGATGAAAAGGTTCACCATCCTTTTCTGCAGGGGTTAATTTGTTTCTTTGTTTCTTTAATTTGTTTCTATTTCCTTAGTTACGAAATTAGTTACAAACAGAAGACAGAAGTGTTGATAGTAAGTATCCTTATCTAACGCCTGTTTTTATTTATAATGGATCTGTTGTGTTCTCTGTAGTTCTGATTACGCTCTGGCAGTTTTTGTATAAAGCTCTTATGTTGTGTAGTAAATGTTCATGTATTCCTAGTCCTCCAATATTAGTCACAGTTTTTCTCTGTCAACTCTATCAAATACCTTTTCTTGGTCGATGAAGGTGATGTTTAGTTGTAGGCCATATTCAAGTGTCTTTTCGCTCAGCTGTTGTAACACAACGATAGCATCTATGCATCCCATACCTTTCCTGAAACCAAATTGTGTCTTATTTAGCTGGGATTCTATTATCGCTCTTACTCTGTTCTATGATTTTTGCTTATATCTTTCCTATGTGGCTGAGCAGAGATATACCTCCGTATGTCTCACACTCTCTTTTGTTGCCCTTGTTTTTCCATATGGGTACAATTACTGCTCCCTGCCAGTCATCTGGTACTTATATTTGGATTTTGGTATTTGGTAATTGTATTTGTAATAGCCATTGGATGTAAACATGATACACCGTGATGCTGAGAAACATGCGGTAACTAGTTTTTATCACATCCATAATTGCACTGGGCCACAAATTATGATAGTTATCAGTGACAAAAAGCACATCCTACATGGAAACAAATCTCATATTAAAGGTTCATAACTACTATGAAGTGTGTCAAATCAGTTTAGAAAATCAATAATCACAAATCCCATCAGATGTTCAAAATACATGCTTCTGAGTCATAAATTAAAAATGTATAATATGAGTTAGCAGCAATTAACATATAGATATTTTTTTCTAAATACAGTGGGAGAATAAAGTAAAGTTTACAAATTAGCTTCAGTATATGATATTGAAGACTGCATTCAGTCCTACACATGGACATTGATAAATAATGATTATGCATTTGCATTTGTGTTGCCTGGATCAAAAAAGGGAAGCAAATAATATCAACACTGTGACCTGTCGCGCATGTCATAAGAGATGAGTAAAGACGTTTGGAAATGTGGGTTGGCTGTCTTAACCTATAGATCAAAGTGACACAAAGGGTATGATGAAGTCACATGTGACAGAATGAAAGGTGCAGATAGGAATATGATTGCGACTCCAGCCAGTTTAGTGCCTGCGTTATGGCACACACTGCCATCGTTACATTGCTTGTTGTTGCAGTAAATGTACCACTTGCTTTGTGTACTTTTCTTCCTTGTTATCTGAAAGTAAAGGCTGATGTCATCGCTGGTGGTGGATGATCCACCCGTCCATGTATATTCCAACATCTTTATCATTGGCATGTTCGCAGATGAGGTCCTTGACCTCAGCATCCTCATTCACAGGGCTACATTTCACAAATTCTCTATTGAGTGTAATGACTGTCTTGACTGCCTCCTGAAATACCATAGGAATAGGTATCAATTCCTCGCCAGGTCTTATGTCTTCTGGGTGAAAATCTGTTTAAAAGTATCCTTGGCATGATTCATCCACAATTTGTGTCTCTTAAGCCTGCTTTTCTTCACATGAGGGAGCTCACTGTGCAGTCGGTGATCTGTGTCAGAACTTATCATGCATGCATACTAAGTGACTCAATGAATATGATTCAGAAAGTCAACACAGGTGATGTACGTAGGGAATAGGTGAAGTTATTAGAGAGAGGTAAAATATGGGTCTCAATGAAGAATAATGCTTATCTTTGTTCCTGGGTGTGGAGAAAAATGAACAGACCGACCAATTAGGTAGCCTTGCCACCATAACAGATGGCCAGCCTATGGACCAAGCAGATATACTCACTGCTCTTTGTGAGTTTGCATGATCAGAGGATTTTGAGATAATGAGCATACCGGTAAGTCAATATTGAAAATGTGTGATTTTGGAGTGAGTATAGGCATGGTCCGTAGAGAACACACAACAAATATTTCAAAAATATTATTGCAGAGCACCATGTAGCTCTGTTTTGTGCAGAATTTCCTCATCTAGCATGGTTTGTGACAAAAGTTTTCAGTGAGATCTTTAATGAATCTTTGTAATTTTTCTTTCATCCACTCTTCCTCTCTTCATTGAGGAATATTTTTGGTAGCATATGATCTGGCATACATATTATATGACCTAGCAAACGAATTTGTGTCTGCATCAGAATAGTATCAATGCTAGTGATTCCATCCTTTTCAAGGACAGTGGTATCTGGAATCTTATCTTGCCATTTTCTCAGACAAATTGTGTGGAAGTGATTGAGCTTTCTCATGTGATGCCTATATACTGTCCATGTTTCATCAGCATACAACAGCACTGGAAGTATCACTTATCTGTAAACCTTCAGTTAAACCACTAATAACATTCAGTTTATGTGCAGATAGACAGGAAAAAATGGTAAAAAGAGCTTACTTTTGTGATCCTGGCAAATTCTTTCTGAATTCTTGGGCCCAGTCTTTGTTTCGCAAGCGAGACCTTTGTTTTGAGAGTGTTCCATCTACCAGGAGCAGCACTGAAAAGGAATTGTGACTTCTCTGGCAGTGTCTGACCATACTTCCTCAAGAGGAGAACAGTTTTCTGCATTGACACAAACTTGTCCTCCATCTCATTTTGTTGTGCTGACACCTTATTAATATAAAATAGTTTCACAATATAGTTAAATCTTCACAGTAAAAGTTTAAAATTATAAGTGCCTCTTATGATAAAGTACCCCCTTTCAACCGTGGACGACAGTCAATTTGGTTATATAATATTTGTGATAATATAATAATATTAGAGATTGTGGCCTAGGTAATCCTGCCACCACAACCTCTGAGTTAAATGTTGATAGAATTTTAATTCAGATATTTATATTGATGTTCAAACTGCTACATGTTAGCAAGAATTCAGACTGTTTAACTAACTTATAATTACCAGAATACCAGAGAAGATAACAAATTAGGTGTGTGCCACAGTAACACAAATAAGATGAACAGTATTATATATAAAAACATTGATGTGTTACAGATAAACACTCATTATAAAAATAATAACGATAATATGGAATCATACAAATTAAAAAGAATAAAGACAATTGACAAATTGATATTTCAGACTAATAAAGACCTTCCTCAGATACATAACTACAAAAAAATCAAAATTGATATCATCCATCACATTAAATTATTTTAGACAATTCAGTGAATCAATTTTATGTATGACATTTTCTTTATGACTAACGAAAGTATATAATTATCAGCAGCTGCGCTGTATAGTCTAAACTTAGAATCATCATAGGCAAATTTAGAATCATCAAAATAGGCCAATTTTACAAATCTATTGTGGTATGCAAAGACATACACAGTGTTCTTCTGTCAATCCTAGAATTAGAACAATGATCTATACACTGGTATTTTGTTTGGGGTTAGAGCAGTGTAACACTTATGAGATGTCCTGTGTGCCATCATATACTGGTTTCTAATCAAGAATGAGGGTTAGAGAACTGACCAAAACCTTAAAGTATCTCCATATATGTATTCTGAAAACTGATATACCCAATTTGTCTGGTCAACACACGGATCAAGAATGATATAATGGTAAATGGTAGGTCCATGGCAGCAGCCTGCATCATGGATGAAGATAGCATTTCATGTACTAAACTGCAGCAACTATTAGGTGGGGTGGTCAATTCCCTTCCTTGATGTGTTTATCTTTCCTAACTTATGCAGCAGGCACACATTTACAGCTGAGTCAGGTGAGAAACAGCACCTGGATTTTTTTGGTCCAGATGTGGCACACTGTAACCTGGTGATTATAAAGCAAGCTCACTATAAACTTGGCTACCATGCTTTTCGATCAAGCATAATCTTCCAATATTGATATAGTGGGAAATATGCATGTTGTCCATCCATCGCAAGTGATGATGACCATTAGTTACATCCACTTTTGAAATTCAGTTAGATTTATATTCTTGTTTATGAGTTTGTAAATGGCTAATAAAACCTACTCTGGCCACAAATGTCCGTGGATAGTTTGGGCATGGGATGAGCTCTGTTAATGTTTTTTTTTATCTACCCGTGACTTTCTAGCTACTCTTCACTATTGAGCTGCTGCATTTCTTTTCTTTTCACAAGATACTACACATTTTATTACCGTAGTGTGTCATGTAGCTCTAGTTCATGGAGTGTCTTCCATGTATCTTGGTTTATTTCAAATGTTTTCTTTGAGGTCTTTAGCAATTCATTGTCATGCTTTTTTTTTCTACCTTGAAAACATATGCTCTTCTGCAGTTCACCATAGAGAAGTATTTTTGGTAGGTGGTGATCTGGCATAGGTACCACATGACCTGCCCAATTAATCTGTATATTTGTCTGCATCAAAATAGAGTCAATGCTAGGGATACCAGATCTGTCAAGGACAGTGGTAGCTGGAATTGTGTGTCTTGCCATCTGATGTTCATACATTTTCTGAGATAAGTTACCGGTATGTGGAAGGGAATGAGCTTCCTCTCATGTCATCTATAAACAGTCCATGTTTCACCAGCATATAACAGTACTGGAAGTACCACTGCTTTGTAAACTTTTATCTTAATGCCATGTCTCTGCCGCACATTTGCATAAAATCTGCAGAAAGTGCTGCTTACCTTGGAGATCCTGGTTTACACTTCATCATCAAAGGTAGCATTTTGTGATAGTATATTACCAAGGTATTTGAATCTATTCACATCTGATGTTCATGTTACCCTTCAATGTTTTGCCCTTTACCTTTATGCAGGGCTTGTGATCGATTTTTCCAGGTGCTTGTTGTAGTAAGCGCAAAATTGATACATGCTTTGGAAAATTTGTTTATGATTATTTGTAGATCAGTCTAAGAGCTGGCACTTAATCATCAGCAAATTGATCCCAGGTGATGTGTGATTTAGCTTTATCTGTATATATTTCAGATGAATAATATCTCTTAACACACAGACTACAGAGAAAAAATTGCATGTCCACTGAGAAACCATGAATTAATGATCTGGTCTCTATAATAGTTGAAAAGTGTAAGTTTAAGTTTAGCCTAAAATTAGGTGACTATCCCAGCAATGTATATTTACACAGTGAAATCTTAAGTCACCCTGCTCAATTGAGAGCTAAAGTGGATAAGAAAATGTGTGAAGTCTGTATAGCACATGGCAGATCTGGATTCAATGATGTGTTCAATTCCTGGTTTGATTTCCTGAGTATGTATATATATTTATATATGTATGTATGGTACTATTCAGCTAATCAGATGGTTTGAAGTATGCATGTATTTACAACAATTGAGTAGCATGAATCAAGTAGGTCTTCTCATGGATATATCTGCAAAACTCAATATCGATTTGGTCAGTTACAGAGGAAGAGCAGGAAAATTATGACTTTTGTTCTGCATCTTAGTTTTTTTATCATCTCTTATCTTATTTTTTATCTTCCTGTTCTCACTGAAAGTTCACTATAAAATATTTGTTTTATGAAACTGTTGTTTCTGAGTACATTCAGCTGAAAAACTATATCTGGACTTTCTAAATAGGTAAAATTTAGACAATTCACTCAAATTGTAAATGTTCAGGAACTGATGCTTTCAGTTAACTAAAAGAACTCAGAATCTATGAGACCACCTAGAGAGCAGAGAAGTTGAATCTATGCAGTTTGGATTTTATATATTAAAATGAACTGAGAGTCATAATGGTACAGTGGTAAGGGCACAAATGTCTTAGTCAGGAGGCTCCTGATTTGATTCTTCATTGAGGTGGAAAATATTTTGAGACCACAAATCCTGGGTTAACTCAGCCTGAGGGAATGAATCCTAGAAAAAATATGGCAAAGAAATGTAGTGTGATGCTGTCCACATCAACCCTAGAATACTGTTAGTCAGAGAAAAACACAGGCCCAATGCCACATTCACCATACACCATTGTGAAAAGGGAGATTATTTATATCAATGTAGCCATATTATACAAATAAAATATACTATAGCAATCCAAACCTCATTAAAAAGTCTCATCATCTTCATAAAACTTGCTGTATCCCTCTCCTCTCCGGTGATGTTCTCAATCTCTGGTTCTATTCTCTTTAGAAATGTGTCTAATGTTTCCAGCAGTAATGTTACCTGATAATAAATTAAAAACATTGCATATAAAATTAGAATGAAAGGAAGACTGCTGTAAAACTGTCTACCGTGTGGTAAATTGTCTATTGCCTATCCCCAGGTGGATGATGGTCAGAATATCCACACTTGCTGTTCAGCGTTGGGGTGGTGACTGGGAGCTTTAGTTGTGTATCCAAGGTCAGATGTGTCACCTTGGCTGCGCTGAATCTGTATTTGTTCAGGGTTGTCTTGATATTATATAACCTTTTTTTTAAGTCTTCCTCTGGCCTTGTATCCAGATCTTCTTATGTTATATGTTCTTGTCAGTAGTTGGTTAAGTTTAATACTCATAAGGTGTCCAAACAATTTTATTTGTTGTTTCTCAATGTATTCTGTGCATGGTCTTATACCATTTCTTCTCCTGATTTCATCATTTCTCATTTTGTCTAGTTTGGTTACTCTTGCGGCTTTTATCAGGCGTTTCATCTTACATGTTGTAAGTGTTCTCTGCTGGGTTGTTGTTAACAATGATAGTAGAGTGTTGGCATAAATAATACATGTAGTCAATGAAAACTTGAAAGAATATGGTTAAAATTAATGTCTGTAAATAAAACAAATGGGGGCTATACAGAATCAATGTTTTGACCAAAAGACCTTTATGGGAATAAGAACAAACAGACTTTAAATTGAAAATAGAATTTCAGAAAACTACATGCTTCTTCTTCTTCTTCAGTGTTCATTCTCAAACTCCCACTGGATATCTCTTGTAGCAGATCCATGGTCCTATTAGATTTCCAGGAGGATGTAGTCCAGAGAATGGAAATGCGTTGTGTCGCCGTTTTATTTGCGCCAATGGTCTGACACATCCGTCTTCGGCGGGAAAACTACATGCAGGGGCAGTATATATACATCTTGTTTGATAAAATGAACGTAGACAATACAACAAAACATAATAAAATTGGTTAAATAGATTTTACAGGGAGCCTAGAACAAAGAACACATCAACATTTTTATCTTGATAAAGAACTTTTGGTGGAAAGATTGATTTGTTATTTATTTTAGATTATCTGTAAAACATATTTAACCAATTTTTACAATTTTTTTTTAATAGTTATATACCCATAAGGTACTCTGTTTCACTGCAGTTTCCCATTCATTAAATGTATCAAAGCATATATATATCACAATAACATATGCCCTATGGGCCTAATATTTATTGATGCAGGTTTCTGCATGAATACCCTGCAATGATGTGGTATCATACTCAACGAATCATACTCAATAAATGGCTAAAGGAGAAAACTCATTCACCCCCCCCTTCCACTCAAATAAATATATATTCATTTATTTAATTACAATAATATCATAATGACAAATATGAATCAATATTCCATGACTACAAGTTTAATACTCAAGGATTTGAAATAAATTATTCACTTCCCCTATTACCAACTTTCTTCTTTATTCTTGTTGATACCTGCAAAATGTGTGCAAATTATTTCTCCTGCAAATTATTTCTCTTCTTCACAAATTATGCACCTTTCAACTTTAAGAAGGTTAATTCGGTATTTAATCTCAAAATAACCCTATATTTCAGAATTGTAACCTAAATTATATTTAAAAGGCATTAATAATAAGATACATAATCAGTCAAAAGGAGAATAGGAATGGCTAAAAGTACCTTCAATGACATGAGGAAATTAGTAACATCTAAACAAATTACAAACAAGTTAAAAATGAGAATTATAAGATGCTACATCTATTCCATATTAATGTATGGCTCAGAAACATGGACACTAAATAAACAATTAGAAGACAAAATTGATGCCTTTGAGATGTGGGTATATAGAAGAATAGGGAGAACATCATGGAAAGAGAAGAAAACAAATAAAGAGATGCTAAAGACACTTAATATGAAGAAAGAACTACTAAGAGAAATAAAGATCAGGCAAATAAAATATGTTGGACACATTAAAAGACATGACACCTTATTAAAGACCTTACTTGAGGGTAAAGTCAACGGGAAGTGAGCATGAGGTAGGCAGAGATACAAGTGGGAGAGTAACATCAAACGATGGACAAGTTAGTCTAGCAGAGTTAACCACCAAGACAAGAGACAGGGATGTTGGAGATCTGTTGCAGCCAACCTTCGTTGCGGAGATGGCACTTGATGATGATGATAACCAGTCAGTGTTGTAGAGGTGCTATACTAGAGGAGACAGCATAAAAAGTTATCTAAATATCTCTATCCTCAGGAGGGCTGCATAGCACAGTGTTTAGATCACTGGCTTCACATATGAGTGATCCTGGGTTCATTCCCCAGTTGAGGCAGAAATGTTTTTCATACTGCAATGGCTCCTGGGTCGACCCAGCCTTATTTGGATACCGGATTAATCAGGGAAGTAAAGGCTGCGAGGAAGGGGAGATGGCTATCGTCCGCATATAGCAGAGCCGCTTAAATGTGAGATCACTAACATCTCACACCCCTACTGTGCTAATAAATGCTATGGGTTAACTTAACTTTAACTTTACTAACCTCAGCCATTTGGAGGAGTGTAGAAAAATCATGCCTCTGCCATTCCGTAATGTTATAAATCCAGGATTTTCTTTGAAAAGCGTTCATCATAATTAAGTGCACCACAATGAGGGTTGGCTGCAATGGACCTCCAAACATCCCATCTCTTGCCTTGGTGGTGCACTCTGCTATACTGTAACCTCTTGATGTTTCTCTCCCACTTGTATCTCTGCTCACCTCCCCTTGACATTATCCTCAAGTAAGGCCTTCAACAAGATATCATTGTCTTTTAATATGTCCAGAATACTATATTTGTTTGATCTTTATTTCCTTTAATACTTATTTTTCCATACAAATTGTTGTTAGAACCTCTTTGTTCATTTTCTTTTCTTTCCAAGAAGTTCTTTCTATTCTTCTATATATCCACATCTCAAAGGCATCCGTTCTGTCTTCTAGCTTGCTCATGTCCATGTTTCTGAGCCATGCATTAATATAGACTAGATGTAGCATTTTATAATTCTTACATTTAACTTTTTTGTAATTTAGATGTTGAAATATTCTTCATGTCATTGAAAGTACTTTTAGCCATTCCTATTCTCCTTTTAACTTCTGTTTCACATCTGCCATCATTTGTGACTATGTGTCCGTGATATTGGTAATATTCTACTTGTGGTAGTATCTCTCCATATTTTCATGTTTAGCACCTGTTCTTCAGCAATTTTGCTGATTATAATGGTTTTTGTTTTTGGTATTTATGTCTCCATATTCCATGTAAGGCATTAAATGTCTCCTCCTCTGCTCCTTCCACCTTTGACAGTTCTTTTGCAGTATTGTTTTTGACAAGAATCATGTCTGCATATATGACCAAACCATGCCAATTTTCCTCATTTCACTATTGAAAGCAATGGTTCGTGTACACCTGCATACATCTCTACTTTATTTCTTACGTACAAATTGGTCTTATGTTCTCTATATGAAATTTGTAGAATTTGTCTATGCGATACTAGTTATAATATAGAATTTATACTATAAAATCTATAGTTGACAGGTATGGTTGTCACATTTCTTTACCTTTAGATTACACAGTCTGAAGAGTGATAATAAAGCCGTCTGATTATGTCTTATCTTTATATTACATCTTCAGTTAACTCTTTAGTTCAGCACAAGTCTGATCCTTATGAGCCTGTGTGAATGTCCAATGTATTCTATCTTCAGCTAACTGTTTAGTTTAGCACAAGTCAGAATCCATATGAGCCTGTATGAATATCCAATGTATTCTCTTCATTGAACATTTAAAAAAAATCTTTCTCAAACTCCCATTGGATCTCTCTTGTACCAAGACGTTCCTACTAGATTTCAAGCAGGATGTAGTCTAGAGAACAGAAACGCACTGTGTCACCATTTTTTGTGTGTCAAAAGGCTGATACATCTGACTTCGCCAACGGTGGTTGTCTGTAACCATATCGCTAGAAGTAGGCCAGCCATACCAGATAACTGGTTCCCATACTTACACACTGGTCATCATACTCAAAGATAACTATGGTCAAGCATGCTTGACATTTTCGCTGCTGTCTGTATCACTATCAATTTGGCCACAGACATTCACAAAACGTCACAAAACATACGGTAGGTCTACATCAAATGTTAACAATCTTGACTTACTTGGTCTGAAAGATATTTAGTGAATGTCCACATCCACTTGCTGGCACATGTTGTAAGGACTTGTTTGATTGGTTTAATGTCCACTCTGATCCAGCCTTCATCATAGTAGTCCTCCAAACCCAAGATTTCATCTCTTGCAGTCTATTAACAAAAAATGAAGTTAATTTTCCTTAATTAGGAAAAATATTCTATATTTATTTTTGTCATTTTGGTGTCATGTTTCATGGTTCTGAAGATCACTATTTCTTTTCAAACTTTTTAAATCTTTCATTTTACTACTGAGTCACTATACTTCAATTTATAACATTTATGAGGCATGTTCAAATTAAATCTGCCTGTACGAGTGTAGATATGATCATCACTGAAGTAATCAATCAATCAATAAACCCGTAACCCTTCAGGGTCGTAGGGGTACCACATTGGATGCTTCAGCACATAGAGTCCTCCAGCGAATTCTATCCTCAGCAATGTGGATGAGTGTGGCAATATCTTGTCCTGTCCATTCCTTGATGTTGTCTGTCCATGCCTTTATTTTTCCTCCTCTGCTTCTTCCACCCTCGACAGTTCCCTGCAGTATTGTTTTTGACAAGGAATCATGTCTGCATACATGTCTGAACCATGCTAATTTTCATCGTTTCACTATTGAAAGCAATGGTTCCTGAACACCTGCACTCCACCGAAGACGGATGTGTCGGGCCACTGGCGCAAATAAAACGGCGACACAACGCATTTCCATTCTCTGGACTACATCCTGCTGGAAATCTATTAGGACCATGGTCCTGCTGTAAGGGAGATCCAGCGGGAGTTTGAGAATGAACGAAGAAGAAGAACACCTGCACATATCTCTACTTTATTTCTTACGTACACATTGGTCTTATGTTCCCTTTAGGAAATTCGTAGAATTCTTCTGTAGTTATTCTCTCCATATTTCTTCTTCTTCTTCTTTCGTTCACTCTCCATATTTCTGAAGTAACAAGTACACATCAATGAACAAATGGCTGAGTGGTCTTTCTTTTCATATGCTTAGTATCATTTACAAGCATATGAATAACATATGCAGTCAATAACATATCCAGTGTGATAACGAATCCGTCCAAATTTGACTAATGAGCAGTGATTAAGTTTCTACAGCTGAATGATGTTGACCATTATCTGTGCGCCTTTTGGCTGGATGCCTCCATCTTCAGCACTCTGCTTACTTGGGCAGGACTATGGTCCTGCTCGAATGGGACTGCCCGACCAGTCTTAGTTTCCAGCCCCTGGTGGCTGAACTAAGCCCCATCACCACTGCACGGTGCTGGCCTTGATGGGGGGCTTACTAATATGAATTAATTCATCATCAGGTGCCATGCTCTCAGGTCATGGCTCTCCACAGCTCTCTGTCCACAGTATTATGTATCAAGGACTTTGTTGTTTCCTTGCCATGCCAGGTTGTCAAACTGTCTAATATTTTCTCATGTTGTCGCCCTCTGTCTCTGTTGCCTTCAATTTTGCCTGTTGTGACTATGTTCTCCAAACCTGCATGTCTCATGAAGTGGCAAAAATTAATTATCTAGAAAGAATGCAAAAGTGATGTAGGAACAAGTATAAGGCAATTGTAGGCTTCATCTCCTCCCTAGGAAAATAGCATGATAAATATAAGCACTAAGCATGCACACAAAAATGGGCTCAAATGATGCTAAATTTTACCTTGTAGATTTCAATTTCCACATCAAATTCATCCAGAGAGATAACTTTTTTCTTTTCTCCTTTGTGTGTCGTTTTTTGGGTCACATATGAAGACTCAGTTGTCTCGAGAGTGTCAACCAAAGTTCCACTTTGAGCAGATACAACTCTGCAAATTAAATACTGTTTATTATATTATAATATTGGCATTCAGTCTTAAGAGACATTGGTGATAATCTAGGTTTGGGGACCTAACTATAAGCTATATATATATATAGCTTTCATATCACATTTACTGATGTCTTCATAATGAAGAAAGAATTTTTCTTTAGTTCTATTACTAAATTTCAATTCTCAATACAGAATATCTTTCAATAACTTCCTTTCCTTTATTTAGCATAGGCCTACATGATCTAACAATATTATAGTAAACACCCAATGTGGTGACACAGTGCCATATAAATTGTGAGTATATTGTGCAGATCTGTGTGATGTTACAGATATGGACGGCCTATATATTATATCCACTTTCTGTGTTTAATTACATAATTACATTCCTTGCATATAGTACTTTATTTATTCTGTTAGAACTCACACTACCATGAGATCCAGATATCTAAGTCAATGCTTCTCAAATTTCCTATATACGCATCTGCTGGATGAGGACACCATGGTGGATGAGACTGTTATTAGGAAATTGAAGGAGTTTAGAATTGCTCAGAGATAGTACAGGGGGACAATTGATGGGTAAGACTAGGAAATATTCAATGAATGCACCATGAAGGAACTATCGGTATGCATACCCTTTGACATCTGCTGAAAGAGACAAAACTCCTATAGGTATGCTAAAAGTGTATTCCGTCAATTCAGATAATCAATATCCACTAATAGTGAGCTTTAAGAATCTATGGAGATCTAAAGTTGCATCTAAAATGTTATAATTTCTGATACATTTGTATGATGCATTTGTCAACATTAAAACCAAGAAAGTCACATCAAACTGCAAATATTTATCAATAAAGCAAATCTCTGTGGTCGAATTTGGAAAATGTGTTTACTCAAATTGTGAGGCAAATAAGTGGCAGCTGAACAGACCTGGTTCAAATCCTATCTACTGCTTTCAGATTTTTCCGTATAACCCATAGATACCTCATATTATATTATTCATTTACAAAATAATGGAGGCTATGGTTTTCTGAGCCAAAAGTTTTGAGATATAGGTCTGTAATAGATTTTAAGGAGTTCAGGAAGGCTTTCAGTAGACAGTAGAAATACAGGCTGCTCCACTACATCAGTCACCCACAATGTGTATAGGAAAAATGTTTTATTGTACCTATAAATAAAGTTTGGTACTATGATCACAGTCAAACCCCTATTTTCGTTCTTGTTTCCCTTTAGTGCATACCTATGTATTTTGTGGTTAATTGATCTAAATATTATATTAATAAATAATCAATAATTAATTGAAATATCATAACCCTAAATATAATTATATTTAAATTAATAAATGATAAACATAAACTGATAAACATAGGCAAGGGAAATAATCACACATAGGCACTAATTGGCGCAACGGAAGTTGGACTGTGAACATAGTACCAAAAGATTAAACAAATACTTCATGTTCATCTCATGGTGGCTGCTCTGAAAAAGTTGCCTTTATTTTACCGCTCATAAAAATTCCTCCTTCATTCCTTAACAGGAAACATGCATCAATGAAAGTGTTTAGTCTTCAATCTGGCACCCCTATGACACTGATGGGTTATAAGCTTAATTATTATTAATATCAACTGATCACGATTCAAGATGGTTCACTATAATTTCATATGACAATCAATCAGTCAATAAATCATAACCCTTACCCTATTTGGATTGTAGATGTGATGTGATGGCAGTAATATAACAATTTATTCCAGTAACATTAAACCATATTTCCTCCCAAGACTCATCTTGCTTTTTCCTTGCAGACTTCCACAATGATGAATCAGACAAAGGTAGTATTCAATACCAGCCTCCTAAATGCAATGCACTATTGTTCATGAAAAGAAACAGGGCATGACCTTGTGCTTCTATGTTTACTAATACAAGTTGTACATGTCTGCAGCAGATTTTAAACTGCCACAATACTGGTAACCATATGTGAACTAATCTTGTGGAATAAGAGATAATGACACATTCTGTTACATCCCATAAATAGCTGAAAAATGACCTGGTCCCATCTCCATGTTCTTACAAATCAAATAAACTATCACTGAATGGACAGACTAACATAAATTTAAGAATACCTTGAAATCAGTAAAGAATTATCTGATTTTACTGAACTTGGTAGAATAGTGAGAGTCTCTGATAACATTCTCTGAGCACTGTTTGTGTGCATGGGATTTGAGTCTATGAAGCCATGAAGAAAATTGTCAAAAGTTTGATTTACATCTTTCTGCCACAAAAATTCATACTTCTTTAAGTTATCCAACAGTTTCTGTGAAGATAGAAAAAAATAAGCAATATATGGAGACAGATATAAAGAAATTTAATGTATTTATATCAACATTAACAGTTTACAAATGTCTTCTACAGCAACGAGAAGCTTGTTTCCACATAAACCATTACATAGAAGATGAATGAAATGAAAGCAAAATATTCTAATAAAACCCAAACTCTGCACACAAAGAATGCAGAAATGTTGTTCCTCCATCAAAGTAGATGCCGACTAATTGAGCTCAACTGGGATAGCTAAGATAATTAGCTGCATATCTGTGGTTACTAATTTCCACACAAGTCTAGAATTTCCTTCCTCACTGAATAAATGTGGGAGGAATTTATGAGCTATTAAGCAGCTTTTGCCTTTCTTCTAACATGTTTTTGTTGAGAAGTAGTTTTCTGAAGTCTGATCCAGATTCTGTGATATCAATCAGACCTGTCTTGTGCAAGTCTCTCACATGAATTTATTTATGTCTATTTTGAAGTTGAATCAACAATGTAAAAATAATTCATGTATGAAACCCATAGACCGCCGAAGTCAGATGTGTCAGATCGCTGTTGCAAATAATATGGCAATACAATGCATTTTGTTTTCTGGATCACATCCTGTAGTCAAGGAACATTGACATTCTGCAAGAGAGTTCCATCTGGAGTTTGAGAAATTTATAACCCCTCATAGGACAGGTCAAGTGGTCAGATCAAGAAGATACAGTAAGCTCTCTTTCATTTAGTACTCAAGGATCTCAAGCAAAGTCTTCAACAAAGTCTTTTAATATGTCGAAAATATTTATTTTCTTCGCTTTACATGAAATTATCCCTATTCTTCTATATATCCACATCTCAAATGCATCAATTCTGTCTCTAATTGTTTGTTTATTGTCCATGTTCCTGAGCCATACATTAATATAGAATAGATGTAGCATTTTATAATTTCCATTTTTAGCTTGTTTGTAACTTGTTTAGATGTTAAAATTTGCCTCATGTCATTGAAAGTACTTTTAGCCATTCCCATTCTCCTTTTTTCTGTTTCACATTTGCCATCATTTGTGATTATGTGTTCAAGATATTGTTAGTGTTCTACTTGTTGTAGTTTATCTCCATATATTCTTATGTTTAGCACTTGTTCTTCAGTGACTTTGTTGATTATCATGGTTTTTGTTTAATGAGGTAGATAAACACAAATGAGTGTTTACAAACATCATAAGAGTGTCCCACATTTATTGACCATGATAAGAGATTAGAATGTTTGATATGAAATTTATTAACAGGTGGTTGGTTGGTTGTTTACTCAACACTCCATGGGCTCACACTTTTTTACCCAATGGCATTGTGTGATATATGCATGTGTTTGTGAGTTTTTGTTCTGTTCCATATAGGATGTTCCAATTATCTGGTCATGAAGAGAGAAGCATTTTTCTAAAATAATCTAGCACTGGAAATTGTAAACGGTGATGGATAACTGTATCATTAGGATGAATGATACTGGTACCATGAAGCTGGTACCATGGGAGTATGTTATGGCTGTATTGTATTCAATGATTGTTAAGCTGTACATGTATGCAAAGTCAGAAGATGGCTCTCTGATCTTTCCTTCCAAGGATGATTTTGTCTATGGTACTTTGGCCTATTATGTATTTGTAGATTTCTCTCCTAGTGTTTCCCATCATCCATCTATTCAGCCAAGTCTCTTTGTTTACAGATTTCAACATCTTAACTGTATTATTAGTTAACTTAAGGAGAAAAGAGACAGAAGATGAAAGAGAAGACATTGGATAGGTTTTCGGTCATAGCATGACAGAAAGTCAGCAGTGGAGCTGATACATAGAAGTGACAACTACGATAATCCGATAATATAATGTAATATTGTTATTGGTGACTAATGTGACTAATAAATAGTAAAAATAATGTAAAAGAAAAATAGCAAAAAAACAGAGGAATGAGGACATTTTCTATATTACAGTCCAATTGGGACCTTTATCAAGAAACAAATGCAAACAAAAAATAAACACAAAAAATTATTAAATTATCAATGCAAAGAGATGGTCTCATGACTCCATTTTCCTGCATTAGAACAGAGAAAAGGGCATAATCATACCTAGGTACGAGCAACATTTGTGCAAGCCTCAACTTGGCATTATTAATAGATAAAAATAAAAATAGAATGAGGTAAGAGGGATGCCATAAGAAAAGGAATCATGAGCATCACTTCATTAGTCAGTCTTACATCTTCTGATACAATAAAACAAAACCAACATATATGTGAGAAGAAAAATAAATACTCCTACAGGCGAACAAGAACACCTCATCGCAGTGGTGAGGCATCACAAACTTGTGTGGTCTGGCCATGTAATGAGGCATGATTCTCTTTCCAAAAAGAGAACAGTTGAGGGTAGAAGAAGACAAGGTAGGAGGACAGCATGGATTGATAATATCAAAGACTGGATTGAATTAAGATTCTCCATACTCAAAACAAAATTTTGGTATTGATGTTTCCAGAATGACACCCCTATCACCCTGAAGGGTTATGGGTTTGATGATGATGATGATGATGATGATGATGATGATGGGTAAAAACAAGAAGTAATATATTTACCTTGCATGCCTCACTATTGTCATCAACAATCTGAATGATGTCAGACACCATCAGTTTGATCTCTTCATCAAAGGAGATGAAGTCTTCATAGGAACCCTAGTCAACAAAACAAAGTAGTTAGATAATAACAAATATAATACAGCTTCCTTATTCAGGAAACAAAACAGAACATTTCATTTACCTGTCAACTAGTACAGATTGTCTGTATTTTGTACTGAAAATACACGAGTTTCATTGAATATGCGGATATTTACCATAAGTATTTACCTTTCAAGGATGATACTCTAGAGGATGACAACATGAGATAATATTAGATAGTCTGACATCGTATCATGGCAAAGAGTCAATAGTAATCCTGATAAAAGATACTGGAAATATTAGATAGTCTGACATCATATCATGGCAAAGAGTCAATAGTAATCCTGATAAAAGATACTGGAAATAGTGTTGTGAAGATTCATGATCACGTATGCCAGTCTGCATCTTTAACAACATAGTCCTTTAGGTAAGAGCCATATATAGAGCCTATGTAGACAGTAATATTGTTGTTTAAAAAAGTCAGATTGGAGTATCATACCATTGTATCTATCCATTTTATCGCTAACATCATCTTCGCCACACTCCTCAAAGAACACATCGTTCTCACATCTGTCCATTGTAAATCTGATCAAGCACTTTTTGAAAAATATTATGACTATTTCAGACAGCACAGTCCAGTACTTATTTCATCTTCTCTGTGATTAGGATGACGTTGACTCTTCATGTCGATTAGAGCCAACAGACGAGTTCACCTCAAAGTATCAATTTCTAGTTCCCCTGTACAATGTACACTTTTTTACCACTAATGACGACATACATCTATATATAGGTAGAAATTTCATGAGTCAAAATTTTTCGTTTCTATTGTCAATATTTTATATCATTTCAATTTGGTCTATACATGGAGAAAATATTTTCAATAAATTTGCGATACAAAAGTACCACACAGTTATATACAGTATTATTTTTGTTGTTCTATTCAAATACAAACATTAATATTTTATAACAATTATATCCATAACATCATTATTATACCTTCTTGTCTTTAATTTAATTGTCCTGTTATTTTCAGCTTCACAATTATAAATTTACATTCTATTTCAAACCTGTTCAAAGTTATGTATCCAATGCTTCCCATTTAACACAATTTTATATTAACTTTATGATGTCTGTAAGCAATGTCCTCAATCATTGTCACTGTGTGTTTCCTACTATACAAATTTCTACCAGTTCTGAACAATCTACATCAATACAGATAAAGCATGAATCCATTGATCTGGACAGTTAAAGATACACATACCTTTGATCCTAACATCTTCACCAGTTTTCCTCTAGACATATAGCTCTGCAGCCATGTTTTAACAATCTCCTGCACGCTGACCTCAGACGTTGACTGGTCAAGAGGTGGACAGAATGTTATGTTGTTTTCTATCAACTCCAGTTTAATTGTCACTATTGGAACCACCATGCTATCAGTAGAAATCTGGTCCAAAAAACTCAGTGATTTATTATCAGCTTTAATATTTAAAATACATAATTTCTTGTATTCATGCTATGAAAGCTAAAAGTATTCTGCCTCTTCTTCTTTATAAAATTACCAGAAGGCATGAGAAGATCTGATATAATCAGATATAAGCCTTAGTAACACGACTATGAAAATAATATCTAAATATCATAAATAGGTATACATGAATAAAAATTATAAATATCTGAGTAAATATGATAAATATCTGAAAAATATTGTAAATACTATGAAAGATAAAAGTAGGATAGGTAGGGGCAAAGATCTGCACTAGGCAAAGATCCTGAGCGCATTCATTTCTAATCTATGCGTTTTCCTGATACCACAGTGACTATGTCAGACATCAACATTCCAATCTTTGACATATGGTAATGAAGTTTGATAGGTCATTAGTTTAAAGACAAGTCAATTTTCAACAATGAGGAAAAATATTTTTACACTATGTTTGATCAGATTTTTTTTTCAAGTTTTCTGTCTGCTTTTGTCATTAATATTGTGATTTTTTCAATGTTTAAACTGAAATATATAAATATATGTTGTGTTGTTAAGTTCTTAAGCACATTATCTTGTTAGGGTATATTTGTTTTATCATTGTAATTTATGACAGTTTCTGACAATGTGATTTGGGGTAAAGATCTGCATTTAAAATGTATGAAGAAACGGCTGATGTCATGAGGAAGTTTCTGATGCAGATCCAAAGCTAGAAGAAACTGATATATATGATTATAACAAACATGTAACCTTACACGGACATAATTAGCTTCAAAATGAAACTTACAAACTATTTGTTTATTTTAACGGATTGTTGTTTTTTTTCAGATTAAAGTTGCAAAACTATACATATCTATTTGTAGTACACATTTACACACTGCTAATTTGCTAGATCTCTCACAGTGGTGATCTCCCTAGATTTTACAATGGTTTATATCACCTTTTTTGGGATGTTTATAAAATAGGGCAAAGACCAGCATTTACCTTATTTTTTTTTTTCTGCGTTCGTTCTCAAACTCCTGCAGATTAGCAGGATGTAGTCCGGAGAACGGAATGCGTTGTGTCATGGTTTACAACCTAATTTCATAAACTCTCATTCTATTGTCTTCACTAAGACATGTTTTCAATACCCTCACTAATGTAAGGTGGATAGATAAGCTATACACTGATGACAGTTTGTTGTCCCATAGTTGAGTCTAGGTGTCAGAATACACTCAACTGTAAAAAGTGTGGATCTTTGCCACGCCTACCCTATCCTGCCTCTTCTTCTTCAGAATTTATTAAATCAATATATTTAATCAAAATTATATAAACAAGTAAAGAGTTACAAAAAAAATAATGATACTGATAAGATAATTAAAGCAATAATAAAAAAAGAATAAGGGCTATAAAAATTAATATTTTGATCAAATACCTTCATCAGAAATAATAATGATACAATTATAATAGATAAAAAAAAAAAATTTTTATAAAAACATTATTTAAAATATATGGAATAAATAAAACAGCTAAACTACAGTAAGAGTAACTCAATTAGAAAAACTGGTCTGAGATGGATGAGGGAAATGGAAGACACAATTTTCCAAGCAGGATAATAGAGGAGTAGATAATAGAGATAATAACTGAATATCATTAAACACAGCTAGGGTTTATTACAGAAAATAGTGAAAGACAAAGAGGAATGATAACTTTAGTCTCTTCCTTAAAAATCAAAGGTTTAATATGCTAAATATGGATATGAGATAATGCTGCTGTTGCTTGTCTGATGATGACTCAATATGCAACAACTGTAGGAAGTCTGAATAAAATGTTGCATAGGGACATCTAGGTAGGGTTGGAAAATGGTGTACTTAGTAAACTACATTTTAACAACAAACATGTGAACAGTTCTTCAACTGTTGGTTGAGACTATACTGAGAACCTATTGGCATGCCTGAAATTCTGTTACGTCAGTTATAGTTCTAACTAAAGTTGAAAAGATAAATTACAAATGAAATAAATTAAATTTTTACAAAATAAAAATTAATCTTTTATTGGAAGATTCACTTTGTCTAAGTTTTGCTATAGTTATAGATTTATACGATTTCTTACTTTTATACTGTATTGTATCATAGTGTTCAACATGGCCTTCAAACTGGCAAGTGCAGTCTGCTTTAGTCCATCTAAAATTATTGCATCTATATAATCCACATAATCCTTCCAAGCTGGTGAAGCTTGAGAAATCTGGACAGCTTCATATGATTGTTGTACAAGATTATGAATGATATTGCCAGCTGGAACCACAATGCCTTCCAGTTCATCACTGAGTTGTCTAAAAATATTTGAAGATTTTTTTCAGTTTATAAAAAAATTATGAACTAAAATAGGCAATTTATTTCAAATTGTACATAAATGCTTTAAAAGATAAAATAACTAGGACAAAAAGAGCATGATACAAAAACAAATACTGAATACATAAATGTCTCGCATTGAGAACTACATCTTATTTTAAAAGATGTCCAAGAGGAGAAAAAAATGGGTTTAGGAAAAACTGGTCTCTAGAAACAAAGAGGAGCTCAGGTAATATTTATAAGAATGAAAAGATGTTTTAGATATTAAAATGCAGATGTTAAAATATTGTATAATAGTTCTTGAAAGACCTACATCTATGTGTGTTGCAGACAATAAAACAATGAGTAAATAGTGTTTACTTGGAAAGATCAGAAGATCTAATAATCAAATTTGAATGAGAAGTTGAACACTTTTTTCTTCCGAAGACGGATGTATTGGGCTATTGGTACAAATAAAAAAAGTGACAATGCATTTCCATTCTCTGAACTATGTTCTGCTGGAAATATAGTAGGACCATTGTCCTGCTACAAGCAAAAGAGATCCAACAGATTTTGAGAATGAACGCTGAATAAGAACATTTTTTATGAATAATAAAACAGAGAGAGAGAGAGAGAGAAACACTTATGGAAATGTCCCCTGTGCAATGATGTTGCTCCAAACAAATGATAGATACCTTTCCAATATGGATTTGACCAATAACTATATAGAAAGAACAATTCTTTCTTCTTTTATTTTCGCTCGTGCTTGCTATACCTTACAGCATCAGGGCAGGAAGAGATCTCTTAATTAGACCTTTGTTTGAGTGGCATTTTTGAGCAAAATTTATCTTCCAGAGGATTCTTTTCTTCTTTTGTTCACTTGGAATGTGCTTACATCTGAAGTTTTGTCTCTTCTATAGACTGTATTATGTAACTTGTACAGATGTCTGTAGACATCTTTCAGTGCTGCTTCTCTAGGTCAGCCTATTTGCCTCAGCATTTCATATTCCGGGCATTCCTGAAAGATATACTCAGATGTCTGAAGTAACTGCTGACATGTACACATGGCTGTGTTGCTAATTTCCATGGGGTGAAGTAGTAATTCCATACCGAATCCTCCACAGAAAACCACAAAAATATGGGATAGTCTATGCTCTAAAAATAATAGCAAGAAATTGTTGTGCTACTTTTTTATTATCAATGACATCCAAATAAAATAAGCAATAAGTCAGTGGTGGAAGTGTCTGTGTGCTAAAGGAGACAATGGAATTTATAATAGTAAAACAAGTGACCTACCTATGCATAAGCATTAACTCATCCATGGAATATGATCTGGTCTTTTCCCTTGAACTAAAAACATCCAGTGTTCTATTAGACCATGAAACTGTCATATTTGCAATATTCTGACAGTTGGTTTGAACAGTATCCAAGGTTTGGTATACATCAAGGCAGATTAAAGACATTGCTGACTCAATAAAATCTGCAGATTCTTTCATTTTCCAGGTGCAGTGTTGCAAGCCTTCTTGCAGAAGCTAAGTTTGAAAATAAGTTGTGAAAATATATAGGCAACTTTCTTATTTCTTCTTATTTACATATTACACACATAGGCCTATGCACCTATGCATGCACACAAGGAAGATTTAAATTAAAACCATAATCTTGTAATAGGATATAAAATCACAGTGGGTCATTGTCATGTAAAGGTAAAAGTAATATGAGTTATGACCCAGCATTATAACATGGTTTCCCATAAGTGCTTATCTGCCTAGTAAGTGGTTGATTAGAAACCACATGACTAGTGTCGTCTACCACACTTGCTCAGTAGTGATGGCACCATTCTTCAACCTTCGCAGAGTATGGTTCCCCGTTCTCTACTTTCTGGCGTGTGGGTGAACCACAGAAAGTAATTTTTATTTGAAACCACAAATAATTAGTGGATTCACAACCTGAATGTGCTGGTCAGAAGGTGAATGACACTGCTGTGGCTCCCAATGCCATGTAATTTGACCCACAAACCAAATTAGTTAATTACCAATTTTAATTATTATTATAATTGTTTAATAATTTTTGTAATTATTTTTTCCATCGCATTTAATGTTTTTCATGCCATGCTCATCTTCGCTTGCAAAGGAGGAACATCATCATCAATTTGACAATATTGTTTCTTTCCTGCTAAAAAAATGGATAATATTGTTACACTATGGTGTATGTTACTAGTGGGAATAGCCATCTTCAAACACCTGCTGTGTTGTCATGTAAACTCATCTACACCACAATGCAGAATGTTCTTGCTGTTCGCAGCAATACTCTGTCAACTGAGATGATGATGTGTTTTAAATTTCTATTATAAATTTGAGCTTTATATTTTAATTAAATTTATATATAGATAATCAATCTGATTCTTTATATGAGTCTTGAGTCGTAAGACCTATATATTATTGCTTTTGCCCCATTGCAATTAATGTTTTATCACACATCTATTTATTTTACCATATTATCATCATCAAAAGCAATGACAAATTACTGAATATATTTATATTGCCTAAAAAATTACTACAGCCAAAAAAATCTGGGTTGATGGCATGAATAGGATATGATACCAATTGTTCTTGTAATTCTCATCAACATCAGATACCATGTCCTGGACATGATGAAGCAGTCATACAGACTTTTGAAACTCATAATGATCTTGAACATATCTTCCAGCTTCTGTGAGTGTATGCTCAGGTGGTCTTTGATATCTAGTATCAATCTTATAGCCAGTCTACCTCTTTTTATCACCAGCATCATTCTTCCATTATGATCTTTTCTGGGATGTCATGTCATTTGATTTTAAAAACTGGTAGCATACCCTACTCAGGACATAGTCACAAACCTAGCATGTTTTAGCTGTATTGATTGTCTGGGCAATATAAATATGTTCAGTAGTTTGTCATTGCTTTCTAAATGGTCTGGATTCAAATTTGCCCATGGCATGATTCAACCAATATCTTGGTCATTACAGATGCATTCTGTACCTCATCGCCACAGAGCTAAATGATGTGACAAATATATTGTAATTTTCTGTGGAGTGCCTTGTTGTTTAGTCTTCTTTTACATTTATTTCTCCAGGTTCAATTTAAAAAACAGATATCATTATTCTTCTTCAACGTTCATTTTAAAAATCCTGTTGAATCTATCTTGTAGTAGGATCATTGTCCTAATAGATTTCCAGCAAGATGTAATCCAGAGAGTGGAAATGTGTTGTGTCAATGTTTTATTTGCATCAATGGACTGACACATCCGTCTTCAGTGGAATATTATTATTCAGGTGTCATATTCATTCCATACAGATGCTACGAAGTATTCACAATTCTGGGTGTGTTGTCTTGCTACAGCTAAGGATTTGTTTAAGCATTTTATAATGTCTTTTGTCCATTGTTGTCTTGGGTGGCCCTTTCCCTGTTACCAACAACCATGCCTTCTATTACAAGTTATTCCACCCTGTTATGTCTCCTTATATTGCCAAGAATCCTCAGCTTTCATGTTATGTTAAGGTATGCTTAAAACAAATTATAATCATCACTTTATTCCATCTGCTATCAGCAATACCACTTAAGTAGTCAGTCATCAGATTATAACTATGTATAGTCAGATATTTTTATGGCAAAAATAATAATTAAAGTATGTCATGTGTAGGACATTTTTTTTCGATCAAGTGCCATGCTGACTTTGGCAATATAATTTCCTTATCTAACATCACACATAATGAACACACACCTTGTCTATCTGAGCAAACTTTCTTTCAAACATTGGATACTCAAAAGCAGTGACCAATCTCACAATCGCATTATATTTGGAAACTATTGTTTCTAATCTTGTTGCTGTCACCCTTAGATGTTGGAAGTCTGTATTTCTTAAGAGTTCTTCAGTCAGTTCTGGCATATGAATGCTGCACAGGAAATAAAATATATTTAACTTAAATATGATAAAAATGTAATGTAACTTAAGAACTGTAACTTAATGTAACTGTAATGTTAACTTTAGAATTTTTTACTGATTCACTTTGATAGCAAAGTACCCTAACAACCTTAAGCTAATGTTATTCTTCTCTTCTTCATTCGTTCTCAAACTCCTACAGATTAGCAGGATGTAATCTAGAGAACAGAGCTCGTTGTGTCATGGTTTACAACTTAACTGCAAAAATTTTACACCTTTTGGCCTGACACATCCACCGACTGTGTGGCTTTAGGGTCATTTTGACCTTTAATAGGATGATACAGCCAACTCCACCTCAAAAAATTCCATGAAAGGTAAACAGTGTTGTTATTATTTACTTCCTTTTGAGCCATGGCAACACTTGGATGAACCTATTGTTAATAAATACCACAACAAAACAAAACAGCGGAATTCAAGAACTTTTTCTTTAATTCTGTAAAATATACACCGGTAGGTGTACAATTGTAAATATTTCTGTTTTATAATTGTATGTTTCTAATAGTTCTATTATATATCATAATTATCAAAAATTATTTGGATTTAGTAACATTATCCTTTAATTTCACTGCTTCTGTGAAATTCAT
This sequence comes from Meghimatium bilineatum, assembly GCA_034231615.1. Lineage (NCBI taxonomy): Eukaryota > Metazoa > Mollusca > Gastropoda > Stylommatophora > Philomycidae > Meghimatium > Meghimatium bilineatum. The sequence continues at coordinate 59,515,898 of CM067304.1, forward strand.
AATTTTATCAAATGTCTAATTTAGTCTGTTTTCCCCTTGCCTTGTACTTTAAAGGTCTTAACTCTTTCAGAATGGAATTATTCTCAGGGTTTTGATATAATTTGTTTTTTAGCTATATTCTGGGACCACAATATGATTTAGGTGCAATCTTCCTGAAGACAAAGTATTAGTTATAGAAGGTCATATAAGGTATCAAAGAAAGATAACTGAATTTGGAATCCATATAAAAAATATAAGAATTGTAAAAACAAAATAAAAAATTACACAGCAAACAGGAATGTTAGATGGACATACATTTTTTTACACATATTTTATTCTATTCACATTCTATTTTACTTGTCCTTAAATGCTGCTATCCATGTTACTAAAGTAGTTGCCTTGACTGTCCATTTCCTGATCATAATTAGTTTATATAAAGTAAATCTATCAACTGCCTAGTGGTTTATGCCATTTTTCGTTTTACATGTAAAATTTTAGAACTGAACAGAATATTGCGAAACTTAATGAAATATTCTCAAGTATTGGATTTCTTTCCAAAGTTGAACTTTATTCCACTCAATATTATCATTAGGCCTAACTCTATTTATTTTCTGTATAACGTAGTGCAATACTATCATTGCTGTCACTAGGTCTATCCGATTCTTCAGAAATAATAGCAGTGGGAACATCTTTATAATTTTTAGCTGTTATTTTCAATAATATTAGGTCTATCTATTTTCTGATTTTCAACAAGTCGGTAATCTCCACTGTCAAAATATAAAATACTGTTGTTTTCTGCCATATCACTTGAAATAATACTCTCAAAGGATAATAAAGCCTGATATTTGCTAAATCTTTGAGCTCTCTTACTAGTCGAAGATGAAGCCATTATGCTAATTTCAGAAAAGATGAACCTACCTTGTTTTAATTTTAATTTAAAATAAATGTTACACGCATCTAATCATACAGTACCATGAGGGTTTTGTTTCATTAGCCAGATTTCTAAAGTTTAAACAGTTAAATAACTTGATACCATACCTGTCAACTGCCCGTAAATTCCCGCAATTTTTACGGTTTCTTCCAAGCTGTACGGTTTTACGGGCATACACCGGCATTTATGGGTTTTTACGTGAATTTCTGCAGTTCTGTACGGTTTGGGGTTTTTTACTAAATTTAGTGGTGACACTGATATTTTTGTATATATTTTAGTGGCAACAGTGATTTGTGCGCAATAGTGTCGTATGCTGGTTTTATTTGATCTGGTCTTGGGGCGAGGTATTTCTGGAAACAATGCTTTTAACACACTACCTGTACTTTAATTATTCTCTGTGCTGGGAACGTTGTCTTTATACCGAACTTAGGGAATTTTTGTCCACGTGCATTGACAGTGTTACTCAGTGTATCTACAGTACACAAATACTAGTAACACTTACACATGTATTCTGTTTCTAGGCCTACTATATACATTGTTTAATTTATATTGTATGTTTTTGTTTGCTCCCTAGACCTAGGTAGTGTAGGTAGGCCTATAGTTAAATAATAGAATGTTATTTGTTTATGTAGGCCGAAATCTGATCTTAAGACTTATCTTAAACCAATATTTTATTGTCACGTTATGTTTCTTTTTAGGAATTACAAACGGAAAATGAGAAAATGATGCTGTTGACTGAAAATGAAGCCGTCGCTGCTATAGATGCACGATTGCTTCTGATCACAGATGCACAATCTCCACTAGTCATAGTTATACGGTCTCCGCCGATAATAGATGCACAATCTCTGCTATTCACAGATGCACGATCCCTGCCGGTTATAGCTGCACAATCTCCACGGGTCATAGTTGTACGACCTCTGCTGATGGCCAATGCACAATCTCCGCTATTCATAGATGCACAATCTCCGCTATTCATAGATGCACAGTCTCCACTATTCACAGATGCACGATCTCCGCTGTTCATAGATGCACGATCCCTGCCAGTTATAGATGCATGATCAAGGCCGGTCATAGTTGTACGACCTCCGCCGATAGCCGATGCACAATCTCCGCTATTCATAGATGCACGTTCTCCGCCGGTCATAAATGCTCGATCTCCGCCAGTCATAGATGCACATTCTCTGCCGGTCATAGATGCATGATCGATGCCGGTCATAGTTGCACGATCTCTGCCAGTCATAGATGCATGATTACTGCCGGTCATAGATGCATGATCTCCGCCAGTCATAGTTGTACGATCTCCGCTGATGTGCGCTATTCATGGATAGTTGAAATTATTGTCGAACGCTCTATAGAACACTCCAACAAGTTGTTATAGTTTAAAACGGATCTAAGCATCCATTCTCTGTATTAATTTTTTTTCATCATATTTCTTTTTATCGTATTAAAGGTACATAGGCATAGTCTTTGCGCTCTATAATTTTCCCACACTATGACTGTCTATGTTAAACAAAGGCAAACTACCCGTAAAAAAACCCGAATTACCTTTTTTTTTTTTTTTTGAACGGATGGAGCCCCTCTCACCATTGTGTGTGGCTTTACGGTTTTTCATGCTCAATTATGGTTTTTCATAACTTTTTGTATGGTTTTAAGTCTCAACAGGTTGACAGGTATGTAATACTAATTCATTTCTAATCAAAACAAAGCAAATTTAGATGGCATATCTACAAGAACAAATAATCATGGATACCGAAATGGATGCCTGTCTACAATGATATATCATTTTTACAGGCAGAAAGAGTAAATTAAAGCCAGCTTTTTGTCATAGAAATGGAACTTAAAGTATGCTGCCAGTGTCTAAAAAGCTAAACTTGGGTAGGTTCACTTACATCCGATAGAGATAACTGTCTACTTTAGAATGCTAGTCAGGTCCAATGGGCACTCAACTCAAGATTTCCAAGTTGTGACTAGGGACTAGGGACATAGTGCTGACATTGCACTATGTTGGAAAGATCAGTTTCACCTCGACTGGAGATCTTAACAACATCCACCAAAATCATGGACAAGTGAGGCATTCTTTAACATGACATGCATATATACCAGTAGTGAAGCACTCTATAACATTACATGTATATATAGTGAGGCTTTCCTCTTGTGGAAGCATTATGGGAAGCAATCACTAAATTGAGTAGTACTATACTTCCACATGTACCCTATAGTCCTGATCTGCTCCATCGGATTTTCATATTATCCGGTTAAAGATGCACTTAGTGGGACAATGTTTGAAGAAGATGTGAATGTGATTGAGGCAGTGAAGAAATATGATCCAGACAAAGTCTGGTATGGGTAAGACATACATGCACTTGTTTTGTGCTGACGTAAAGCTGTACAAGTAGATGGGGATTATGTTGAGTAATAAAAATGTTGAGACATTTCCATGTACATTTTGTGCAATTGAATAAAAAATTCCTGACAAATAAAATGGGTTAATTATTTTCTGATGTAAATGAGTAAAGCCAGCAGATCAGGGCAGATAATACAAAAATAAGGGGAAAAATTTGTGAAAACCACTCTGACCTGAAGATGGAAGTGGACTTCATTCTGGTGACAGAATTGACAATCTAGAATGACCACAGACCTGAACATAGAAGATTAGTAGTAATGTACAATACACTTAAACTTGGGGTTGTGGTAGCTCAGTGGTTAATGCACTGGTTTCCTAGTCGGGTGATCCAACGTTCAATTCCCAGCTCAACTGAAAATATTTTAAAATCAACAGCGACTAATAGGTCACCCCAACCTAAGGAAATGGGTATCAGATCTTCTGAGAAATGCTCGTGATGCGCTGACCACATCATCCGATGGTATGCTATTGGTCAATGAAAAATATCTGCCTAACACCATATTCCCCAATTCGCTCCAGATGTGAATAAAAGTAACTTTACATTTTTTTAAACTCATTTGACAACAATTGTCATAATGCATTATGTCCTCTTACTTGAAAGGTTCTTGACTCAGGTAATGAAATTCCTTCAACAGAAGAAGAAGCTGTGGGTCTAAGTTCACATGAACAACTTTAGGTCGGACATCAATATCTTCATCAAACTCATCTGCAATCTGTTAGAAAACAACAAATATTGTGACACCTGTCATTTGAGATCAAATCTGTTATCTCAAAAAATACTGAGACAAAAAGGACAGGATCAGAGAAACAACACTAGAAACAAAGTTCTATGGCACTTTAATATGGGCTACAAAAGACAGTCACTTCTTCTTTCATTCTCAAACTTCTGCAGATTAGCAGGATATAGTGCAAAGGACTTAGTGTGTTGCATCATGGTTTACAACTTGGCTGCGATATCTGAACTTTTCAATCTGATACATCTGACCAGCATCATGGTGTTTAGATCACTTTGACCATATATGGGATGATCCATCCCACCCCCCCCCCCCAAAACTTCCTTAATTGTTTCTTATTTATTTTATGGCAGGTAACAGTTCCACTATTTTATGCTCCCCTTTTAGGTCCTGGCGACACATGGTGCATAAGACAAGGAAGTTTATTCAAGAGATAAAATTACAGATATTGTCATATTTCATACAGTCCATAGAAACAACACTAAAATCAATGTTCTAAGTTCTATGGACCTTTATATGAGCTAGAAAAGACAGTACAAAGCTTATCAAGAGACAAAATTACAGATATTGACACATTTCAAGTATACAAAAGAAGAAGAATTTCAAAATGTAAAACTATGAATATATATAATGGCAATAAGATACAATCACTAATTATTTGTCTTGCGTTAGTTACTTGATCGAAACATCAATTAAGTCTGTTTTACAAACTGTTAACTATATTTTAGGTGTGATTCAGTCTGTTTCCTGAACTGTAAAACTAACAACTGTGTGTTTGCCATTCAAACTAATAAGATCCACCATTTTATGTGGCTCTGAGACATACATTTCTAAACAAACTAGAAACATGGGTATGATAAAAGAAAATGTGGATAAATAAAGTCATAAATAAAGTCTGAGAATTAGGCCTATTGTTAGACCTACATTTCTAAACAAACTAGAAACATGGGTATGATAAAAGAAAATTTGGATAAATAAAGTCATAATACACAGCTACATCTGATCAATAACTCACAAAATAAACTTTTCAGTGCATCAAAATTATGCTAGAAGTAAAGTACTTTTAAAACTTACACTCAGTATCAAATTCCATCAAGAACAAAAAGTGAAATGAAACAGCACAGACATCCACTGTCCTTCAGAGAAGCACAAACAATAATCCTAACACATATAGGTCAAAGTGGAAGAAACACATGGAAGTGAAAGAAAAACATGATGCAATACATCAAAGATACCAACAATACCAAGAAACCACACTATTTGTCTTAGAGCAAGCCACTGCAGACTGTTGGGTTACCTTTACGGCTGAGGATCTCATACACAGATGAATGTCAATGTGGATCTTGATTGCCCAATATACAAAGAGCAGAGACAAAGGACCTGGCCAGAGGATACAGATTTGAGGCAAAAGCTATGATGTAGCCTCACTGACCTCCCTGACGACAGGTCTGACAATATAACATAAACATAGAAGAAGAAGACACAGTATCCTTCCTATGTTGGTATAAGTAACAAAAATATGACAGAAAATAAAACAGTTTTGTAATAGATGATCTGTAGAACATAAAGTGTACATCAATATGTATTTATTTTTTCTAACTCCTGCTGGATCTCTCTTGTATCAGGATAATAATCCTACTAGATTTCCAGCAGGATGTAGTCCAGAGAATGGAGATGCGCTGTGTTACTATTTTGTTTTTCACTAATGGCTAACACATCTATTTTTGACAGTAATATGTACATAAAATTAACACCAAATCTAGTCTGGGAAAGTAAAGATGATGGGTGTGGTGCTGACCACATAATCCCTTACATGCTGTTACAGTAAAATATGAGCCTAACACTATATTGTGATGCATAACATAATCTTTCCTGGCAATGTGAAACAAATGTAGCATGAGTGTTATACATCAGGATTGCTAGATTATTAGAACGGTTTGAGGACAATTTTTTCGTAAAAAGGAAGGCCAATAATGGCCAATTTTCAAATAGTATAGAAAGTACTAAAGACATGCTGAATTTCCAATATGTTACCTTTCTATACACTTGTATTACTTCTGGTCTCTCTCTAATTATCAACATTCATTTATTGTACAATGACAAATATATGTTATTGTTACCTTAATTTTAGCTCCTCTAATGTTATTTTGAGAGTCTGAATTTCTCTAGATATGGAACAATGAGATTACTTGAAATGTGTGTTCATAGTAAAATTATACATCTTAATTTTCACTATGTAGTAACAGAATTTTCAGTTAAATTATTGGGCCAACTATTATCTATTGCTTTTTGCAACTATAAAAATTTTTGGTTTATTTTTGTTTGCTGTATTAGGTCTCACTCTCGTAACAAAGTTACCACTTAGACCTCCCGACAAAAGTATTATCAAATATCTGTTTTAAACATGTAGGCCTACTCTTCATTCTACATTTATACATGAGTAGAATATACAGTGTTTACAAACCAGTTAATACCCACAAAAGAACCTGCCACAAATTTTTTAGCCAAACTTAAAACAAGAAAATATGTGAAAGAAGATATGCTTTTTAAAAAAAGGCAAAAAAAGTGCCAAAATAAAATGCATGGTCAGAAGCGATTAAAAACTGTCAAATTGAAGAAATTTTGCCATAATGGACCAATTTTGCAATCCTGTTATAGCTTAAGAAATAAATAACAAAAACTTACCAATAATGGCTGCTTCAACTTGTGAGCCAGCTCAGAGACAATATCTGTCTTCCATTTAGATATAATGTCAAGCTCAAACCTGAAATAATTATACATATTCATTGATTGGCCCCCCAAGATTAAATATCCTTACACAAAGACATATGTAAACATATATTTTGATGCCAATACATACAACAGTTTTACAGTTAGGAGCAGACTTCACACAGTCCAAGGATTTCTTTAGTCACCATAGATCTTATCAGCCACATACAAACTCATAGACATGGACATACCCCTAACTGAATTTCATAAAGTGGATGTAACAAATTATCATCATTATGTGATGGACGAGCAACAAAATAAGACATAATGATAGTCGATTAAAGGATTATTTTAGTGCATGTCTGATGTCCATGACTAGAGCTCCAATGTTATTAATGAGATACATTTTCAACCGAAAGTAATGGTTGTCATCAAAGTGTACTAATATGTCCATCTTGTCTATATAAGAGTGGTCGTTGAAGTGGTGATAGCTGGTGTAGAATTTCTTGCAGCTGATGCCTGTGAAAAGTGCAACAAAACAGTTTATATAATTCTATTTCACAAATGTCAGCAATTACACATTATTTCCTCCAGTTACTGGTACAGATCTTATTGCAAGACTCACATATGAACAGTTCCTTATTGACAAAAAAAGATATAGGAAAGTAAAGAACAAATTCTGTGTCTGATGGAAAAAGTGACATGCAAAACACTTAGGGAATCACATAGGACTTTGCCCAAGTCACTAGCTACGGGAAATCAGAAAAAAAAACTGGCTCTTACTTCTCCAAATCCTGCATGACCTCTGCATGCATATCTTTGATCTGCCAACCTCTGTCCCCTTCAAGATTATGTGGGCTCACTTTCTGCATCTTTATCAGAGGAATCTGCATATATAATAATAATAAAACCCATAACCCATTAGGGGCATAGAGGTGACAGACCAGAACATCAGCACAAAAATCTGCATATTCATTAGTAATTTAAAGGAAGACTGCAGTAAAACTGTCTACTATGTGATAATGAAAATTATTTTTAAAATCATTTAAATTCAATTAAAACAATTACAATTAAAACAAATCTACATAATTAATATTTTTTAACCAAGATGCCTTTATCATGATAAAAAATTAACATCAAAATTATAAATATAATTACACAAAACTACATGCAGTAACCATTTGAAGACTTGGTAAGAAGCTGTTTATTTATTCTTGTCTATTGTTAGCTTTCATAATTTCTTCTTCTGTGTTCACTCTCACACTCTTGCAGATCAGCATGATGTAGTCAAGAGAATAGAATGTGTTGTGACATGGTTTATAGCTTACTGGGTAGTTGCAATATCTGCCTCTATATCTGCAATATCTGCCTGTCAACTTCAGCATGGCTTCTGAATCAATTTGATCCTATGTGAGATGGGACAGATAACTCCACCTCCTAGGTCCCCTCTTACGACATGTTTGGCAGGTAATTGTTGCTTTTCTGTGCTCCTCTTTTGGGTCATGACAACACACAGGAGTGTCTTATTTTAGTTTTCCAAGTTCTCAGCTTCAGAATCTGCTTCGAGCTAGTTCTTGTCTTTGATAAGCCCCTCTCAGTCTGTTACATCCATGCCCAGCTCCTTTATACCAAATTTGCAGATATCTTTATAATAAACAAAGGACCATCCTATGATTTGTTTTCAGTTATCAATTCTCCATACAGAATAACTTTTGGTAGGCTCCCTTCCTTCATTCAGCATACACCATCCAGCCAACTTAGGCCATGTTGACAGATTAATTATGCTGGGAATTCATGCATGTTGCATTACCTTCTTATTGGCACTCACATCACTCCGGAAAATTCCAAGTATGCATCTCAGATGGTACAATAATTCAAAGCAAAAATGTTAAGTACTTAAGCAGATACATTTTCAAAAATGTTGTTCTATATTTTGATTTTACATTGGCAACTAATTGAGCAGTCAAAAATGAAAACACAGAAACAACTTCTGCGCAAACCAAATATTTGAACCAAATATTTATTCCAAATAGTAAATGAAATATTATTTTTCTTTAAATTACCCTGATTCTCTCTTTTAGACCTCGAACCCACATAAGCTTGGACACAGATTGTGGCATGTTGCGATGGCAAGGTGGTGAAATGCAATGTTCTGTGAATATATCTTTAACCTGCTGCAGCTCAGCAATGAAGTTGTCTACCAGAGTAGCATCAGATTCCTTGAGATAAACCTAGAAATAAGTTGAAAATGTGTAAGACTGTGTGGATGGAAGATTGTATTGTTGAACACTGCCCTTATTCGACACAACCAGATCAGATATCTGTATTGAACTAACATGATTCTCAGTTTGGCGAGCACTTCTGTTGTCTGAAGAAATATGTTAACTATTGGTATTATACTATGCATGCGGTTGTGCCTGTGGGTTTCACTAATGGCTCACTAGACTAACCACCCATGCAACAGAAAACCTTACTAGATGACATGCTGTTATATTGAAGTTATCTTCTTATAGAAGCTTCATAGCATGTCATCTATACAATTATGCTTCTCATGCTTTTATTTCGTTGTTGCAATGTTTTTTTATTCTTTGTTATTTGTATATATGTATGCACCCTCTGTAGTTGAAATGGAGCCAGAGATGTACTGCACAGCACTGGGGAGGAGGAAACTGACAGGACTGTTTTTTCCTATTTGCTGATGCCCATCATAGAGGCACAATGACTCAGGATGTGACAATCCTTTTGACTTGAACATTTGGTTGCATGCCTGGAGCAATAGAGAAGTTCGGCATAACCAGTAGTCAATTGGTGGCGGGGAAATAGCACAGTGAACCCTATTTTGGCTGCAGTTGCTTGGAGCAGTACACCTACCTTCCTGTGGTGTGATAGCTATTCTCTGGCTCTGGCCCAGGGTGGGCAGAAAATCCACAGACTTTCCAGCAATATAATTGCATTTGGTCAAAGGGCATGAGCCCATGGACCGCTGGATCAGCAACCAACTAACCTACCATTGGTACTATACTCATGGCACGAGCTTTTTCCACCAACTTCTGATGTGTCTCACCATTTGGAATACATAAAATAGTGGCACAACACATATCCCTTATCTGGACTACATTGTGCTTGAAATCTAGAAGGACTCTTATCCTGCTATAAGATAGATCTGGTGGGAGTGTGGAAGCAAAGGCAAAAACAAAATCTTTATCTGTTTTTTATGTGTGCTGATATTATGTCTCTTAGTTTCTCTCTGGTAAGAATAATTGTACTACATATGTGTAAAAAAGTTGACATGATTCTGGGATATCTCTTGAATAAGTTTACATTTTAGTGTTTGTTCTAATCTACATGCTTATTTTCCTACTAAGGGTAAAATGTATAATAGCTTAAAGGGTATTTCTCTAGAATTTTTGGTTATACCTGGATTGTGAAGTTGGTGAAATTCTGCATGCAGTCTGTTATCCAAGTAAAATAGGTGCACCCCCTTTTAATTCAGAGCTGCAAAGCTTGTAACTTGACTAAATGGTTGCAAATGCTATTTGTTTTCTTATGAATGAGATGTCCATGACCTTGGATGGCTTTAATGTATGTTTTATAAAATGTTGGTAGATTACCATTTTGTTGGAGTATTTTTGTTGTTGAATCTTGTGAGTCTTGAGAGTCTAACAGATTATCATTTTGGTGGAGGATTGTGTTTTTGAATCTTGTGTTTGTTGTTGAATTTTGTGAGTCTAATAGATTACCATTTTAGTGGAGGATTGTGTTGTTAAATCTTAGTACTTACGTAGAAAACAGGTGATGAAGTTTTACTGCATGATGATTCATCACCTGTTTTCTACGTAAGTACTATTTTCATAGTTTTACTAGCAGTATTACCTTTTATTGTTTAATCTTGAGAGTCTAACTCCAAAAAAATTCTTCCTCTTTGTTTGTTCTCAAACTCCTGCTAATTAGCAGGATGTAGTCTAGAGAAATGAATTTATTGTGTCCATGAACTTCTAGCTTCACTGTGATATCTGCAGCTTTCAGCCTGATCTGATACATCTGATTTTAGCAAGAATTTCACTTTAATCAATGGGATAGATAATTAACTCCAACCCCAGATCTCCTTAGTTGTCTCTTACAATATGAATGGTAGGTCATGGTGGCATTATTACTTTGTTCCTCTTTCTCCATCTTCTTGCTTCTAGTTTAACATGTCTAAACATCACAACAACAAACCTCGCTGTTCTTGATAAATGTTTCTGTATTTGAAAGACTCCCATTCAGCTTTTTTTGTGGATGTCTGTATCTGTGGTTCAGTGCTCCCCTCCTTAACTATTTTAGTGTACTGCATTTTTGAAAAATATGTCCTGCAGGATGTGTTGCTGTCGACATGAACATAGGGGGTGATTGAACCAATCTTAGTCTAAGTGACTGTTTATTTTCATATATTTTCTCATTTTGTTATGTCCTGTCTTGGGGATGCAGAAGATGATAACTTGTTTGACTCTAATGAGATGATAACTCAAGCTCACTTTCATGCCTGGCACTATACTCTGGGCATGAAGCAATCAAAATAATCTTAAATGAAATAATAATTAACTCTAAAGAAAACATAAATTACTCAAACCTGCATAAGCTCTCTTCCACTGAATCCTTCAAATACCTCCAGCAATCTCAGTTGAGAATGTACCGTGGGGCATTCCATGAATGCAAACTTCAAAGTATCAGAAAAGCTTTTCTCCAGGGACTATATTCATAAGAAATAGAATATTATATTTAAATGAAGAATGTGTGTGTTAAAAAATAACATTCTAAGCTTAAATTTTAGTTTTAGTTTTCTCAATGGATGATGCACTCTGGGAAAACCATAGGTATTTGGTCTCTCCCAGCACATGATGAAGAGTATGCATGTTGATGGTTCCCATAGCTTGTTGGTTACACACACACTGTAGGAGCTCACTTAATTGTCCTTATTTTCTCATCTGTCTATAGTTTCAAATTCTTTAAGTCACATTATCATATCGCCTTCCAGTCTTGTGCCTTCATTCTAAAAATGTTAATGTAAACATCTTAATATGTCATTCTTGTCCAAAACTAATTCTCTTAGTATTGGTGCTTTCGATGTTAATTTATCGGCTCTTTAATTGCCACGACTCCCACATATCCAGGAGAATAAATCCACATAAGCCTATGCAGATCAGAATTTGCAATGTAATCCATCCACTTATGTCTGAGCCACCTTGGTCTTCCTAAGTAAGGACTGAAAGTGTGTAACTATTACAGCTCCCAAAGTATTTATTCATTTTAATGTTGCCGTAATTGCCTCAATTTCCATTCTCATGTTGGAGGTTGTTGCCATGTAAGCTCCATTCTGCTCCTTTACAGTTCTAACCCCAGTTTTGTTTGTCAAGCTCCACCTTTTCTATGCTTAAGAAACTGATGAACAGGTGTAGTAGAGACATGTTAAATGAAACCTGCATGTGTGTCACCTATACCAGCATGTGAGGAGCTTGAAGACGTCATCACTGATGTAATAAGTAAACACCTATACCAGCATTTGAGGAGCTTGAAGACGTCATCACTGATGTAATAAGCAAAAAAATAAAAAAGTTAAAGGTAACCCATAGCATTTAACTGCCATAGGGGTGTGAGGAATTAAGAAGGAAGTTATAATTTTTCAGCCATGTGAAGAGATATGATGGCATGGAAAGAAGAGTGTTGGTGAAGGGGGTGATAGATGGTAGTAGAGGCAAAGATCTACCAAGATGTCGCTGGATAAAAGATATTCAGGAATACATGCACATAATGACAGAGGAGGTGGCACAACTTGTCAGAGACCGCAGGATTTTCAGGAGATTTATAAGGATGACTACATTCTGGAAAGAATATGTCACATGACACAGAGGCGTGCATAGGTGTCTTCTTCTTCTTCTGCGTTCGTTCTCAAACTCCTGCAGATTAGCAGGATGTAGTCCAGAGAACGGAATGCATTGTGTCATGGTTTACAGCATTGCTGCGATATCTGCGCCTTTTGGCCTGACACATCCGACTTCAGCATGGCTTTGGGTCACTGACTCTATATGGGATGGGACAGCCAACTCCCATCCCATAACCCCCTTAGTCGCCTTTTACGACTTGCATGGAAGGTAAACAGTGTTGCTATTCTTTGCTCCCCATTTGGGCCCCAGCAACACACATAGGTGTCAACTTGTACATATTTTCTGTATTGATACAGATTTACAGCACAACAAACAAATTGCGGCACGGGAGGGGATGTTAAATTTCAGCGATTATTACTAATACCAAAAAAATGTAAAAATGTGTATACAGGAGAGGGAAGCAGCTATAGATACCATCCACTCACATCTTCTCTGACTGCAAATGGGAAAAGTGGTGTACAAGTTGAAAGATATGCAACTCCTTAGCTATGGGAAGGGGATGGGTGTTCTGCAACCAGATTTCTATGCAGTACAGCATGGTCATGAAGATGTTCTCAGTAATGATTGATCAGACAGAATTGTATTAAATGTATCTGTAATCATTTCATCGAGGATCGCCAGGGAATGTGTGTAAACGTTGTTTTGTGAAACCTAGTTAATAATAATACAAATAATACGACTCATAATCCGTAAGGATTGTAGTGGTGCCACATTGAGGGCCATTTTGTCGCAAGGGCCATTTTGTCTCTACCAAATGAGAATTTGGTCTCTACCAAATGAGAAAGATCACACATCTCTACCATCCTGAGAGGTTTGGAAACTTCACACTGTCCAGTCCTTGATATTATCCAGCAATGTCTTCTTCTGCCACCTCGTCTTCTACCACACAATCCACTGTACCTTGAAGAACATCTTTTATCACCGATAAATTTCTCATCATGTTCCCATACCACAGGAGTTTATTAAGTTTCACGATTGTTAACAGTAGTTCCTATTGACCTGCTATTAAATGATGATGTTCGTCCGTCGTGATCGACGATGACCAAAAACTCAACCATAATAATAATAACAATAAATAATAAAATAATAAAGTTAATAGTGCGTTTTTAAATGACTAGCAAGTCAATGCACGCACAAAATGTTCTTTTACAGAATTCTTTGACAACAATAGAAGGTATCTGTGTGAGGTTGAGATGTTTTTTCTTTTCTACGTGTCCGCTTCGGTCTTGCAGTTTCTTGTCTGAATTCTTCTGCCACTAGTGCTCCCGTTCTAATGCTGTAACGCCAAGCCGTTCTATCCTGAGCGAGGCTCTCCCAAGCGCCTACGTCAATGTTAAGGATGTTTCAAGGATGACTTGAGCGTGTCTTTGAAACGCTTTTTCTGTCCCACCAGCTTTTCGAAATCCTGCCTTGAGTTCTCCATAATATATTGTTTTGGCAATCGCGAGTTCTCCATACGCACAAGATGGCCTGCCCAGCGTGCCTGCGCCTTCATAAGTATTGTGTGGATGCTTATTGAGGTTGATTTTTCCAAGACCTCGTAGTCTGGTACTTTGTCCCACCAATGGATGTTTAGTAATTTACGTAGGCATGTAAGATGGAAATGATTTAACTTTCTTGCATGTCTAGCATACACTGTCCACGTTTCGCAGGCGTATAGTAAGGTTGGTATAACAGCAGCATGATATACTTGTAGTTTGGTGGTTGTTCTTATACCTCTTCTGTCCCATACATTTTTGCGTAATCCGCCAAATACAGCACTAGCTTTTGCCAGTCTCTTGTTAATTTCCACATCAATGTTGACATCGCGAGAGAGAGTGCTTCCAAGGTAAGTAAAATTTTACTTACCTTGGAAGCTATTAAATATATCACACACAAATATATTAGTCTTATGTTCTTGGTAACAGAAACACAACATACATCTATAGCTAGTTCTCTGAATAAGGTTAATTTTGTACAGTGCAATATATATATATATATATAATATATATATATATATATATATATATATATATATATATATATATATATATATATATATATATATATATATATATATATAATATATATATATATATATTGCGCATGCGGTTGCAATTGTGGGTCTCACCAATGGTTCACTAGACAAACCAACAGAAAACCTTAGTAGATGACATGCCTTTATATTGAGGTTATCTTCTTATAGAAGCTTCATGCACGTCATCTATACAATCCCGTAGTCGTAACCTTTGATAACAGTTACCATGTTGTTCAGACAGGTCAATGTTGTGCTTGAACTAGTTACGGGCACGGCGTGGGTGGGTGGAAAAACAAAGAAACCTGTCGCAAGGGCCAGAGTTGTGTCCTGATGTCGACGTCTGTTTCGGCATCATTAGACTCAAAACACCATCGAGTCGATTGGTTGCTGGAACAGAGGGCGGAGGACTTATGGAATGCCCCACATGCTGTGAGGCCAGTTTCTAATCAAGAATCAAGTGCAATATATAGCAAATCTAAGCTTTAATTTGAAGAATTTAGTATTAGGAATGACATGAGTAGTATTGCAAAGAAAGGAATTTTTTTAAACCAGAAAGCCATGAATGCTATCAACATGCATACCAATCAACATCTTTTCTGACTGCGCACCTATTGGTATGTCTAGTGTGCAAATTCTACGTTCATAGCAAATAATGTCTGACATAATTATTTAATATTTTTTCACTTTAATTTGATAGGTTTAGCTTACAAGTATGAATGTTCCAAGTTTTAAACCTGTTGACATTTAGTGCTTTAAAATCACAAAGAAGATCATTCTGTAAAAATTAGGAATTTCAGAGTTATAGTTTATGTTGTTGTTGTTGCTGCCGATATCCAAATGCTGATGGGTAATTCTACTCTTGTCAGCACAATGCCATTCGTAAAAAAGTGCAGGTCTTCTGAAGTTTACTTAGTGATCCATACAGTAAGTTAGTGACTGTTAAGACTGTTAGGGTGTCTGTAGAAGTTCCATTTTCCTGGCAGTTGAAAAGTAAAGACAATCAACATGATCCACATTTTAATTGGGATAAGAGCAATGTCTACAAGTGGGTAGTTGCTGGGATTTGATACGGTTTAAATGCTAATTATCCTTGAATGTCCTCTCTGAAACTGAAAGATAAGGGATTGGTTTCTCCCACAGAGTTTGTTTATGTTGTCATTATCACTTGGTCGTGTCATTTCACTAAATACATTTTGGCAAAATCAGTCCATTTGCTCATCTGTTCATCCAGATTTTCCTGTTTCTGAGAATCTGTATGACTGTTCCCAAAACTACAAGGTTTTTTGTTTTTAGGCCACAGTTTATAAATAAGCATATATATAGTTTCTTCTTTTTCAGCGTTCATTCTCAAACTCCCGCTGGATCTCTCTCATAGCAGGACAATGGTCTTACTAGATTTCCAGCAGGATGTAGTCCAGAGAATGGAAATGCATTGTGTCACCATTTTATTTGCACAATTGCCAGACTCATCCATCTTCAGTTCATATATAATTTACATATAAATAAACATAAATATATCTTACTTTCACCGTTGTTCTCAAGTTAAAGAATGCCAGCTCAAATGTTTTACTGCTATCAATGTTGAAGAC
The DNA here is from genome assembly GCA_034231615.1 of Meghimatium bilineatum. Classification (NCBI taxonomy): domain Eukaryota; kingdom Metazoa; phylum Mollusca; class Gastropoda; order Stylommatophora; family Philomycidae; genus Meghimatium; species Meghimatium bilineatum. The sequence continues at coordinate 59,532,182 of CM067304.1, forward strand.
ATTTTTTACTTTCGAAAGGAATTCATTCATAGCAGCTGTGAACTTTTTGTGCAGCTCATTCACCATAGAATCAAAATATGAGCTGCCAGCTCCCCCTACTTCTGTCACATCAGCTAGAACTCTGAAGTGACGAGTTGTTTCAATGAGCTCCAGAACATCATTACATCTGTGGATAATAAACAATCACCAAGTTTGTAAGTAGGCCTACATTCTTATGAAAAAGAAAACAAACAAGAAAAAAACATTAATCTTCTTCTGTGTTCATTCTCACGTTCATGTTAGTTAGAATAAAAAAATTGTACTTACTCGCAAAACTGAAATCCAACAGGTAGATCCAGGAAAAGGTAATAAAGTTTTGCTCATACTAGATAACACACATAATGACACACACAAAACGATGTTTTGACCAAAAGGCCTTTACCAAGACAGACAATTGAAACAAAATTAAAATATATAACAGAAAGCGAACAGTAATAACATCGAGTTTAAAATGCTCACACACAATTTCAAGTGTAGAAAATATCATTATAAAAATGTAAAAAAATTTATTACGAGTTTGTGAGTTCCTCTTAGTCTAGAACATGTCATTTTTTAAAAAGGACCAAACCTATGATACATCTGAATTAGCATCATTGCAGAGCATAATTTTAATTTTTAGGCCTATGTTTATGCTTTATTTTGAAAAATTATTTTCTAATTTCCACATAGAAATTTATCATAAATAAAAGCGAAACGTCCAGGCATCATCCAAAAAATAAGTTTGATTGTTATCTGATTTGCTTCTACACAAAACAACATTTTTTTAAAATTACAAACCTTTCCATAAAGTTATTAAGCAGATCAAAGCAATGAGCATTTCTAGGTGGCCATGCACTGTCTGTTGATAAATTAGCATCACTAGAAGGCCCAGAAGATTGATTATCAACATGATTTATGCCATACCGAGGCGTATGTGCATGTGAGCTATACATCCTTCTTGTAAACATAATACTTTGAGAATGAGCTGCCCTGCACATGGAAACAATTATGATGCTTTAGTTTCTTATAAACGTCAATAAATACTCAAATAAATTTTCACAACTTTTACCTTTTTCCCTAACTTGTGAAAGTCCCAAAGCCCTTTATCACTACAATTACAATTATATTTTTACTCTCTCTCGGTAGGAGGTTTCTTCAGTACATCACTGATAACCAGGCACATATATTTGTGTTTTTATGTTACAACAAAATCATACTTTTTAAATTACCCTTTTTGATGACAATTCTGGATTCAATACAAGAATCAGTGGACAAATCACGTGACAATAGTGCAATTTTTTAATTTCATGTGCTATTGCACTGAGCTTCCATCTCTTGGAGATTTAAAAAATGTGACTAAAGATACTGATCTAGCGATTTCCGTGCAAGACACTGGACAATCACCGCCACTCAGTGTGTAGCGCACATATTGGGTGATAGGGGGGCTCTCATTAATGAATGTGTAGAACGTTGGCTGTGTTGGAATATGTGTCTTTATCTGAATTTTGTTCCATTTAATGATGTTAGCTTTTTGTTCTGTATACTTTTTTTTGGTCACTGATTCTTGTATAGTATCTAATTCTGGAATATCAATACAACAATATTTTTCATTCAGAAAATAATGGCTTATATAGATGTCACAACCATAAATAGTATGAAACTTTTGTGGACAGAGATGGATGCAGTATCTTTTCTACAGGCTAGAGGAATCTAATGAAGATATATTATACAGGCAGTAGAATTTCTGGAAGCATAATATGCATATACATTAGCAACAGCTTTATGAATGTACTAGTTAATTTCATCAGTTTTCTCAACTTGCAATTGCAGATGTAATTTTCTAGTTACTTTTGGTCTTTGGAGATAACTTCTTTCAAAAACTATGCGAAAATTGCTTATAAATAAAAACACGGTAGTGGAATGAAATGCCTTTCTGAATGAAATAGAAGAATGCTGGTCCCAAGAGTAGATTGTACTCTCGCTTATTTCTGAATTGATTGCTTCCCCTTGCTATATTTTGTATTTTTAATCATTCCTCTTTTCCCCTTAGGACATATTTTATTTTACATTACAATTTGCTTCATTAAATTTGTGTGACCAGTTAAACAGGATAGTGCTGCTTCTTTTGAAAGTATCCCTTGCCAAAAAATGTTTACCCTAATGCTTTATTTATAATATTATTATTCATAAAGTGAACACCTATTCATGTGGAGTGAGCCTGAAATACCCTTAAATTGGTCTGAAGAAGCTTCCAAAGAATGACAATAATAAATCAATGAAAGACAATAATAAAATAACAAATTGGCAATTAGTACTGAGGAAACCTATGAAAATTGTATTTTCTGCTACCCTTCAAGTAAAACTTAACTGTTAATAATTCATTATTGAATTGCTCTCCCCTCCCCTTCCTCCTAAATAATCAATCTTCCCCTCACCATGAGTGTGCACCCCACATTGGGAACCACATCATAAAAGAAAACATGCTCTTCATTGCTGGAGATAAAAAAAATAAACACCTTCTTTCATTCCTGAATTAGGAATCAGCCTTTCTCAGCTACATATAACTGGATCTAAGCACCATGAGATCTGATGTGTTCAATTAATACTCTTTTCCTTTGCGTACCTTGATTGATAGTATAGGCAGTAAAAGATCTCAACTGTGTTTATAATATTGACAATCAATTATGTTGTTAAAACTTTACTATTGCATAACAGCAAGCTGTCTATTTTTTCCCATTATCTTTTATTTTTATTCCCAGATATTTCTAAAATTGTCCCCAAGTGCTGTGTGTAACTATTTTCATCTGAGTTTGTTCATACAATTCTGCAGGACACCCTTATATAATCTGGAAGATGGATTGCATTACATCCAGGAGTTTATTCTTCTGCATTTATTCTCAAGCTTCTGCAGATTAGTAGAATATAGTATGGAGAATGGATTGCATTGAGTTATGGTATACAGCTCTACTGTGCTATCTGTGCCTTTTGGCCTGACACATCTGACTTAAGCATGGCTTCTGGGTGGGTCACTTTAACCATATATAATCGCCTCTTAATATAGGAATGGAAGGTAAACAGTGTTGCTATTCTTTACACTTTACACTGCATTCGGGACCAGTAACACACAGGTGGTCCTAGAGTTTGAGAATGAATGAGGAAGAGGTCTGTTAGAGTCATCCAGTATTTTCTCAAGAAATGAATATGCGTGGTGATAATAAGTATTTTCTGATTGACTGATTTGTTATTACTAGTACTTCCTTGATTTTCATATACATCCAACTGCCTATATATTGTTGAGGCCTGAAATCTTAAGCGAGTGGCAAAATGTATGCATATAAATTAATATTTTCATTTTTTGTTTTACTAAATCTAACCTCTAACCTTGTGAAATAATCAAATATCATTAATATTCTTATATTTTCACATCCTATTATTAATTTTCTTTCCCATGACATATCATAAACATATTATTTATCAATATTATGTTGTCATGTGATACAGTGATAAATACAAGTAGTGAAATTTTTACAGCTGAAAATTAACTTGCTACAAAAAAATAAAATATCATAATAAAAAATCATTATGTGGAAGGGAAAGAGCAAAAGAAAAGTAGGTTGCCTAAAAGAAACTCTACACAGAACAAAAAACAGGGAAAGTTAAATATTGGGCATAAGCAATATGCAAGAACTACAACAACTTGCAATGAGGCACTCAACATGGAAAGAAATAATCAAATATCATCAAAAGAGTTAATCCTCTATTTGATATGTTTTCAGAATAATAATAATAATATGTTGAGGGGGGGGGTGTCATAAGGATGCCACATTAGAACCATCAATATCAAAATAAAACCTGTCAAACATCTGTATCCTCACAGGGAAAAATCTAGCCTGGGCCATTTCTGGACATTATCAACCCAAGATTTTCTTTAGGCAACTTTCCTTCATATGTGACATATTCTTTCCAGAATGTGGTCTTCCTTATGGATTATCTGAACACTAGGCGAGCGACCTGCAGCAGCTAGAGACATGTTTCAGCAAACTTATATATCACTGCACCATTGTCATCTTAGAACACTGCACTCCTTCACAGGAAAACTTGCAGTGACAAAAGTTTTTATCGTCATCTTGGGTGCTCTCTTTCCCTGTTGCCTTACACTCTACCTTCAGCTATACTAACTCAGGCAACTCTATTAACAATAATAAATATATGAATGGTTCACAGCTACACAAGGAATTCTCACATTATAGAGATAACTATAAGCGTATACTTCTGGCACTATATTCCTATCATGCTCTCACTCAAGCCAAAATACAGGTCTATACACATTTTATTTCTGATCAGAGACATTCACTTCACAAGAATAATAATGAAAGAGAGAGACAGTAACAGAGTGGAGAATGAATAGCTTCAAAATCCTGATTAATATGAGTATTCAAACATACAGTCTTTCTATGTTTTCCGCAATGTTCCTGGCATTCTCATCATCTGCTTTGTCTTTGAAGTCTAAATATGTGCCTCTGAAAACAGCACACATACGCAATGCCTCTTTCAGTTTGGAATATGACTGTCGAAACAAACAAAAAACCAATAACATGGAGAGTAACAAAATTATTTTTATTTTTTTTTAAAGTTCATATTTGGTAAACGGGCCTACCATTCCAATTTTTATCAAATTTGCTTAGACATTTTGTGATGTCATTGACTGCCAGCTAAGTTCTAGATACAAAAGTGGCTACCGTAAGTTACTTAAGCCTACCTGCAGCCAATAGAGATGAGGTATGCATGTTACCGGATGGAAAGATATGTGTGCAAGGTCCTTCTATGACCTTATATTACTGCAATAAGGGAAGGATTAACTGAAAGTGCAGTGTTAAGCAGCACCAACAGTGGATTGAGCTGAAGGTCGACATGCTTACATTTCACCAAAATCCCAGTCATCACGATATGTCGATTCTGCTATGTCTAGGCTTTTCAAATGACTTCTATTGAGTGGTGTACATGAGAATTACAGATGGACAAGAATACATTGGTGGGTGAAATGCTATGTTCACCCACTGATGGATAATTATAGCCATGGGAAATAACCAATGAAAAAACAACACAAATTTTCTTGTCCCTTTTCATTTATTACATTTCGCAAAGAAGGTAGGCCTGTTTACCAAACAGGAGCTATTTTTAATTCTATCTATACACCTTTTAGTTCCCAACAGAACTTAGATCCCCAACAAACCTCATCCATCTTGTCCTATCTTTAGCTATTGCATTCAACTCTTTTCTTGTTCTATCACACCTTTGTGTTTGCATATAATTCTTTCCTCAAGGTATTTTTTGGTCTTCCTCTTTCCCTATGATTTTCAGAATAATGTCTGACTTACAAAGCTTTAAATTGGTCTTCTTAATGTATGTCCTATCCATCTCCGGTGCTTTTTTCTTTGTTCTTATAAAATGGAGTTTATTTTTACTTCATTTCATGAGTTCCTTATTGGTGGTTTTATAACATTTTAACTTTCTATTCTACACAAGCATCCATTGATGAAGGTTTGCAGTTTTCTAGTAGTTTCTTTTCTTGCACTCCATGTTTTTGAGCCATACAACAGCACTGATTTAATTCATTTGAGTTAAATATTCTTAGTTTTGTATTCAATGCAATTACTTTTGATTTTTATATATTTCATAATGCAACATAGTTCCCTCTTGCTTTCTGTATTCTTATCCTGATATCTATATTTGTTCCTCCCTCTCTGTCAATGTTGGTGCCCAAATATGTGTATGTTACTACCTCCTGTAGGGTTGTTTCACTTAATATAATCTGGTATTCACCTGCACTAGAGGTATATCTACAGGGTCTACACCTTTTAGCTCTTTTGGAAGCACAGGTTCCCAACAAACCTCCATCTTATTATGTAACTTGCTATCACTATATTAACCAGAGATATACTCTATCAATTATTCTTATTCTCTGCTTATGTCACTAACAATTTATTTCACATATGGTTCTTTTTATTTATTGATTTCCCTTGTTGTAAAACAAACTGTCAACACTTGTTATACATTTTCTCTAACATGCAGACTTCTACGCCTACAATTTATTCTATCAACTTATTTTAAACAATTTAGTTCTCTAGTGGGTATCCTCACCTCCAAAGGTTCCTGCAGCACGTCATCTCCAATCATACTTCTGGCTTTATGCACCACTTCGTTGGACAGAAGTCTCAAGAGCTGATGAAACTTATCACTTTGGTGATAATATCTAAAATAGACACCAAACATCATATAGGCTTAATCTGTTTAATGTCTACACAGAAAAGTGTAAAAATAATTTTGGTAATTATGTTAAAGGAAGGTATAAAATAAATATTTTTGCTAAATTATTTACAGCAAATCCAACACAAATTATTTTTCTTTGCTTTTCTGCAGCTGTTCTTCTTCTGTATTCACTCTCAAACTCATGCAGATTAGCAGGATGTAGTTCAGAGAATGGAATGCATTGTTACAGTTTACAGCTTTGCTATTTGAAATGTGTTGTCGTGGCCAGAAAGGAGAGCAAAGAATAGTGACACTTTTAACTGCTATGCATATCATAGGTGGTAATTAAGGAAGTTTTTGGGAAGGGGTTGGCTATCCCATATAAGGCATAGGATGAAATTGACTCAGAAAACATGATGGAATCAGATGTGTCAGTATGAAAGGCACAGATATCGCAGCCAAGCTGTAAACCATTACACAATGCATTTCACTCACTGGACTACATCCTGCTAAGCTGCAATTTGAGAATTAACACAGAAGGAGAAGAGACCAGTTGAGTGTTGTCAGTGTTAAGCAATTGATTCTTTCCCTTTGTATATATTTCATATGGCAATTTAACAAAGTTTGAAAGATATAGTTAACCAGAAACTGATATAACATGTTTCCAACTTTTATCAAATCACAACCTTATTTTACAGAATATAAGTAACTAATTACCCTAATACATTTTTAAAAAGCTTGTTAATAGGGTAAAAGAAAACATTGAAAACACATATTTTAGTTAAACTCAAAATAATTTTAATTTACTAAATATTTAACTTGACCATTAAAATTGTAATTCATTAGCAGATTTCAAAATTTGCAATTAGTGTTCAAACTGTAAGACCTACTAAATGTGAATTGCTTTAAAAAAAATTTTTTATTTAGTTTTATACCTCAGCCAGTGACCCCACAAAAAAGTCTTCACGGTACAATACAAGAATCGGCGGACAGGTTTCTACAGAACAAAAAGCAAACATAATTAAACGGAACGAAATTCTGATAAAGTCGATATACTGACGCATCCAATATTCGACACATTGCGCGATGAGAGCCCCTGACCATTAGACATGCGCGCTGCACACTGAGTGGGAGTGGATGACCAGTTCATTGCACGCAAATCATTAGATCAGTATTTTAAGTTGTGACTTTTTAAGTTTCCGAGATAGTGCAATAGCATATGAAATTTAAAAGTTGGTATGTTGTCACATGATTTGTCCACTGATTCTTGTATTGAACCCTCTTCACTACCCATAACTCATTCATATTGCAGAGCTTCCAAAGAACTTGCTCCAGAATGGTACAAGAAACATTCACATAAGATTAATTAATGTCTCATAACCTGTACACAGTTACAGCAGTGTTTGAAAGTATTTTGTCTATGCCCTTGTTTTCCATGTGAGTTCATTCTCAAACTCCTGCAAGTTTGCATGATATTGTCCCGAAGATGCAATGCTGTGTACTCTGGATTACAGTTTGGATGTGATATCTGCACATTTCAGACCAACACATCTGATTTTAGGATGGCATTTTGGGGTCATTTTTACCTACCCCATGATGAGGTACACACATTCTTAGTCCCCTTTTAAAATATGTATGGAGATTACAGTGTTACTATTATTTGCTCCCCTTTCAGGCTTCATTAACACATAAACTTAACAAAGATGGCAATCTGTGTAGGCTGAGAAAATATCCATGACAGACAAATAAACATTTTCTGTTCATGGCATATGCACCCAAGGATGTGTAAACAGCCTAGGTGATCAAGGGATGTCAAACATGGCACTTGACAAAGAGACTAGTGAAAAATATCTTAGCGTCTACATCAAGAAACAGCAAACCAGGAGGTTTGGCCTCCTAATAAGAATAAAACCAACGCAAACAGCCCTTCATCCATACAACAGCAGAAGATCAGGCTACAATGCACGAGGAAGATCAAGAACTAGATGAGTGGAGATGATCAAAGAAACCTTAAAGAGACACAGGCTAACCAAGGCCAATGCTATCCATATAGCCAAAGACAGACAACTCCAGCTTACCCACCATGTTGCTTAACGACACAAGTGGAAAAAGACAGATAGAAATCTATTTTTCTGTTAGCCTTCTCAATGCACACCAACCACAGTTTTCCACTTTCTACGTCTACAAGCTTGAGGTAATTTATTTTAACTATCTATTCAATCTTACACTGAGTGAGTCCAAATAAGTTTTACAGTATGCATGAGAGGTTTGAAAAGTTTCACAGAAATTTGGGGGTTCTCTGAAGTGCGAAGTTTGTTGCACCAAGGTTCCAAGGTGCTCAAGAACCTCAGCACTGTACTGGTATCCAATTCAGCCTGAAAGAATGAAAAGAAATGGCAAGATTAAATTTATAAAAAGATCTATGCAGCAAAAACAAAAAAGTTATCTGTTATTATCTTGCTTTATATCTCACAGACATTCAAGCTCACACACACGTGCATGTGATCACACACGTCCATGTACTCATACACACACTAAATTACTATTCTCCATCCATCTATCTAAAAACTCATAGCTTGTCAGTCAGGGTCATAGGAGTACAACATTGGATGAGTTAACACACAGTCATTCAGCAATTTCCATCTTTAGCAATGTGGATGCATATGGAAAAGTATTGACCAGTCAAGCCAATAATTTTATTTGTCCTCCTCTGCTTCTTCCACTTCATCTATTCTTTACAGAACTATTTTAAAAACTGATAAAAAATTGATTTTTGTAATGACATTATGACAGTAAAATACTTAAGGAAGAAAGCATGATTGTTGCACATGAAGAGGTATTTCCCAACTTAGCCATGTCAGTAAAATATTACCAAGATTCTTGGAAAACAAATAAGACCCATTGTGGATCCAGTGCTTAGTTAGAACAGTTTAGGTATAGAAAAGGAAGAGGTGTACAGATGCAATATTTTCTCGATGACAAATTAGTAAAAAAAAAAAAAAAACAATAGAATACAAATACCAAAAAAATATTACTTTTATAGATCAAGAGACAGCTTTCGACCAAATAAATAAATAACTCCTCTGGAATATTATTTAAATTATGGTATAAAAGAAACATTATTGTGGCATGTGATTTATTCTTTCCAGAACCTAGTCTTCCTTATGAATCTTCTGAAATCCCCATAGTCCTTGGCAAGTTGCCCCACTTTCTCTAGCGACATGTGCATGCATTCCTGAATATCTCTTGTCCAATGACGTCTTGGTTGGCCTCTGTCTCTAGTGTCTTTTACTGCCCCCTCCAATAAAACTCTTTCCATGCCATCATGTCTCTTCACATGGCCAAAAAAAACCTAACTTCTTTCTTAATATGATGTTTAAAACCCAGCCTTCTTGCATGTTGATTTTTTTTCTTAGCAAATTTTGGTTGGTCTTTCTTGCTGTCCATGGTACTCTGATGTTTATGGGGCTGAATTCTTGTTGCATAGTTTTATGTTCACATTTCTCTTTATCATCGATAAGGAAATTCTTGGCACAATACCTCTATAGTTTGCCATTGCAGAACGAACATTGTTAGACTATTTAAAACCCATATACAAAGATAGTGAAAGCACAGTTAGAACAAATGCAAGACTTACTAAGTGGTTTTCAGTAACATCAGGAGTTAGACATGGGTGTGTGTCTTATCACCAATATTGTTTCTTTTTTATATGGATAATATTACTAATACAGTAAAAAGACTACCAGATGTTTACCATCCACATGGTTTAACCAAACTACTTTTTTGCTGACAATCAATGCCTACGCCATGATTCAAGTGAACATAAACCTACTGAATGAAATCTGCCTTAATCACAACATGAAGATCAATACAGAAAAGAAATGGTCTATAGGCAGATAACCCAATACAATCAACATAGATAATAATAAGAACCATAACCCGTCACTGTCATAGGGGTGCCACACATAAAGATATATAATCAACTAGTGAAATAAGTGTAGGAATTTAAATATCTTGGGAGCATTTTTACAGATGTCAGAAGAATTAACAGAGAGACAGACAAGAATTAAAAAGCCAAATATGTAAATTATGAACTTACAACAATTTTTGAAAAACAAACCTATCCCAATAGAAATCAAAAAGCAAATCATAGGTTCAATCTTCATCCCAACAATGTGTTACCAATGTCAGACATGGACACAAACTAACAAACAAGAGAGAAATCTTACTACGTGCGAAATGAGATGTCTATGAAAAGCAGCAAACAGAACAAGAAGAGATCATGTGAGAAATGAAGAGATTACAAGACATTTTGGAACAACATTTGTGGTCAAATAAATTGAAAAACACAGAAACTGAAATGGTTCGGTCACTTAATTAACCTATATTGACCAGCAGCAAGAAGAAGTAATGAAAATTATAAGAAGAGGCAGAGGAAGACCAAGAAGATGATGGATTGAATGAGTTACCAACTTTCTGAGACGTCACAATATTACTGCATATCAAGTGACCAAATGCGCCATAGCCCAAAAACTAATCGTTATTCTATCCTGTGATGCCTTACAGCCAGCAAAAGCATAATAAAAGATAAGACAGAAAAAAATATATAGACTACTGTGGTATGTTATAATTATTATTGAATATACCTTAGCTATTTCATGTCTGACTTTACTGAAGGAATGAGCATACTGGCTGTTTGCAGTTTCAAGATTTTGCAATATATCTTTAGCTACAGGATAGTCCAATTGGTCATTAATGGACTGAAGCTGTGTAAGATGTTTTTTCCACATATGGATTTCATCTGAAGGACTTGGTTCCTTGCCAAATTGTTGTAAGAGTTCTGATTGAGCATTGTGACGGAGTACACTCTGGAAAGAAATGTGGAACTGGTATAGAAAAATGTAGTAAATTCATAAAATTAACAGATAAAGATTTACATGTAGCTTCTGAAATTGGAATGCATTTTTTTTTTACAAATTTACAAATGAACAAAGAAAAATAGTTTTCAGGTTTCACAAACTGTCATCTACAAAATGTAAAACAAACAAAAAAATCAATATAAAAATAATAAATGTATACCTGTATATTTTTTTTAAAGCATGAGAAATATGCCTACTACATGAACTGTGCGAATATTCAAATAAACTAAGTATTATAGTTTTACGGAACATCAAAAAACAGATTGTATCCATTTACCAAAAGACCATATAGCAGAAAAGTGGAAAGTCACCACATTAAACGAAGGCTTAAAAATGTGCAGATTGTTGACTTAATTATGTGAGAGTTTCTCCGTAGGTTGCTTTCAACAAAGCAGCACTCTGCCTGCTGAAAATATTGTGCAGAACATGTAATTCTATAACTCAAACAATACACTCCAGAGACCTTTAAAAAATGCACTTCTTCGATTTTGAGCCCGTAAACTTGTGAACACAAGGTAAATGGTTTAGTCACTTTGCCACAGAGATCCTCTAACACTCCTTTATCCTTTAGAATAAACCTCTAGAGAAAAAGCATCCTAATATTAGGAAACTCCAACTTCAAACTCTGTTTAGGAAGAGCTTATTAACCCAAGAGGGCAGATTTCTGTGGCAGAGGGACTAATCAGAGAGTCAAATAGTCCTGACTAATATGAACTTGGTTATAGTTTAGTTGCACTGTTTAAAATAGTATCAGCAAGGTTTCTGAAACATATATTGGTGCCTAGAAATTCAACAATACTGTAGTTAAAAACGAATGTATAATAATCAATAGAGATAGACCTTAAGAAGAGGTTCTGAAGATGGATAGAACATACAATAAGAAGACTAACAGATAACATTGTAAGACAGGCATCTACAGGGACACAGAGACAAAGAGGAAGACGAATAAATACTAGAAGGAAAGTGTTAGATACAGATTCTCAAGGGATAGGTAAGACATGGAAAGAACTGGAAGCAATAGCTAAGGATAGGACATGATAGAAGAGATTTGTTGAGGACCTATGCTCTGAAGGGAGTAAAATGTCAATAGATAGATAGAATGTCCTATGCAGTTATTTGTGCTGTGGTATGATGTCTGACATAAGAAGAAAAATAAAGAAGGGGAATTTTACTATACTTCACTTGGTTGGGTTAATGTGTCATCTTTAAATTACATTCCATAACCAGTAGTGTAATGTTAAGTCATTTTCCCGCCAACCAGCAGATCTGAGTTTTGAATTCACTCATAATTTGCAGTTTTAAATAAAACTTACTCCAAGGCTTGTCCAGCCATAAGGAAGTCGGTTACCAGGGCTAATGCTTTGGGAAGGTCAAGGAATGGTACTACTGAGCAAGTGCAGAAGGTGATGCTAGTAAAATGGTTTTTGGTCAACCACTGACTGGGCAGCTGAGCGCTTATGGAAAAACTGTGTGTTATGATGCTAGTTCATAACTTAGCTAACCATTACCTTTTACCTTTATTAAGTTGGTAATCATAAACAAATAATTAATAAATATGAAATACAAAAATATTTTATAGACCAAATATAACCATAATACCCTTATTTGTTTAATCCAGCCAATGACAGTAGTCTCCAGAACATGCAGAACTGAAACCCTTCTCATAGGAAAAGCAGCAGCTTCAGCTAACACTTCAATAGATGGAAGGCTTAACACAATGTCACCCTGTTGGATATAATTCAGAAAAAAGAGAGAAAAGATGGTCAATGTAAGTCATAGCGTATGCATTTTGAAAGTCTTATTTAACTTGAATACAGTCATCCCTTACTACTTCGCGGCTCATTTATTGCGGCCTCAGTACATCGCAGATTCTAAAAATATATTTACAGTATGTACACTTAAGTTACATCTATTTATGTTACACACACACGTATCATATTTAAATTATTTATACATTATTTTCTGTATGTTATTTATACTATTAATATTTTATTTACATGTTTGAAACTATTCTTTAATGTTCTAATGATAACATATGTACTTATATGGTTTCATATACACTTATTGATATTATACATACAAAAAAAATGTAAGTGTGTTAAAAATGAGAGGATGACACTATTTCACGGTTTTTCACTTATTGCGGCCGGTTCTGGTCCCTATTAGCTGTGATAACTGAGGGATGACTATACTCTTATCATTGCCTGTAAAAAAATAGTATGCAAAATTATTGAGAAAATTTACCCCAAAGATGCACAGATACAAGTATATACTGATGGATCAGCATTCAGAGCAGTACATTTTCTGCTCCAACTACTCTTAAGATGCATCTATAGCATAAGTACAGCATCATGCATTAAAGTATAAATAATAAAAAACACAAGCCAATGTTAACAAGTGGTGTTTCTTACTGATGCAATGTCTGTCCTACAAGCCCTTGACATTGATAAACTGCCAGACCTGAAGAAGTTATACGAGAAGTGAACATCCAAAGAAGGGTAGTGCTACAGTCAATACCCTCCTAATGTAGCATACTAGGAAATGAAAAGGCAGATATGCTAACAAAAGTTGGAGCAACACAGAGAAAAAAAGACCACAAGATCTCCTATCAGGAAAAGAGGACAATCATCAAAGCTATTAGAAAAGTTGACTACTCAAAAGACAACTATCACTATCTGAACAGAGCTGAGCAGGCTATTATCTTCTGCACCAGAACAGGATACCACAGAATAAACAGCCACTGAAATAGACTAAGAGAGTGGTTCCCCTCTGTGCTCAAGTGAAAAGGCAGCAGAACATATTCTGCAAAACTGCATTACACTAAGTCAGTTGAGGGTGAAGCACAGACTGACATCCACAGAAAGCTGTATGGGAGTTTCAGAAGCTTTCAGATACAGCAACATTTACTAAGAAAAGTGGACTTGCTGCATAGCATCACAAGATTATTGCCCCTTGTGTTGAGGGACTAAAAGCGGAGGAAAAAAAATATCAACACTGTGACCTGACATGCATGTTGTAAGAAGGTCAAATAGAGGGTCAATCCCATAGAGAGTCAAAGTGATCATGAAGTCATGCTAAGTCACATGTGTCAGTCCAAAAGACGTAGATATTTCTGTAAACCATAACACAACACATTCTGGTCTCTTGACTATATCCAGTAATTGCAGGGTTTGAGAATGAATGCAGAAGAAGAATGTTCTTATCCTATTTCTTCTTCTTCTTTGTTCATTCTCAAACTCCTGCAGATTAGCAGGATGTAGTCTTGAGAACGGAATGCATTGTATCATGATTTACAGCATTGCTGCAATCTTTGCACCTTTCAGACTGACACATCCAACTTTAGCATGGCTTTGGGTCACTGACACTATATGGGATAGGACAGCCAACTCAAGTTCATAACCTCCTTAGTCGCCTCTTATGACATGCATGGAAGGTAAAGTGTTGCTATTTTTTGCTCCCCTCTTGGGTTCTGGCAACACACAGTCGTTATCCTATTTAAATAATTCAAAACCTCAAACTGTAACTAAAATATCCTGTCATTTGTAACCATTTTTCCATAACTATAAAACCCATACCTCATCAAGGTGTATGGGCACTACATTAGATACATCATCCGTCAAAGATGGATGTGTCGGGCCATTAGTACAAATAAAATGGCAACACACGCATTTCCATTCTCTGGACTACATCCTGCTGGAAATCTAGAATGGATCATGGTCCTGCTACAAGAGAGATCCAGCAGGAGTTTGAGAATGAACGCCGAAGAATAGATACCCCAACACACAGTCCTCGAGTTATTTTTATCTTCAACTATGTGATGAATGTAGAAGAATAGAGATTATTTCATTCTTTGATTTTGTCTATCCAAATGTTTCTTTTTCTTCGCTCCTTTTACCTTCAAATGTTACCTGCAGAATGATTTATATCAGGAAGCCATGTCAGATGATATATCCAACCCATGAAAGATGTCATATTATATTATTGAAAGTAGTGATTCTTGTGGATTTGTAGGCATTGATATTTTAATTCTCATGTACACATTTATCATATACTCTTTATAGGAAATGTACAGAATTTTTGTATCACTTGTATTCAAAGGCCTGCATCCATCTCTCCATGTCTGCACACATTTTATCAAATGGCTACAAATGAAAGTTACCAACCAAAAATGGATGTATCGGTCCATTGGCACAAATAAAACGGCAACATAACGCTTTTCCACTCTCTAGACTACATCCTGCTGGAAATCATGTAGGAGCATTGTGCTATTACATAAGAGATCCAGCAGGAGTTTGAATGAATGATGAAGAAGAAGAAATGAAAGTTAACATTTTGTATCAGGGCAATTATCAGGATATACGGTTTGAGTAATATGCAAATATGGGTTCAATTAACTGTAGTGTGGTCACCAACCCCAAGGCTGAACTGTAGAGATTATCACTTAGAGCTGCTATAGTAATAGTACTTATGCAAAACACACAGTCGATTAGCTTGACAATGATTATATCAGACTATATTTTCATTAATTTAAATGAAAATAAATAGAGGAGTTAAACCAACTCTTTTTTAAAAACCTTTACTTGCCTTAACAAGTCCTTGAGCAACTTCAACTGTAGCCATCAAGCAATGAAGAATATTCATAATCTCATCTCCACTTCCTGTGAGACTGGTCAAGCTCTTTGTATTTGTAGCTAACAGTGGAAGAAACACTTCCCGTATTGTAAGCTCTAGGTGTTCCAGTGGTACATTTGAGCAATCCATGTAAAAGACCTCAGTATCTATTTATTCAGAAAAGAAATATAAATTTTCTAATTCTCTTTTTTCAATCTGTTAAATTAATTAAAATATATATTTAAGATCACTTTTATTTAAACTAAATTTTAACATTCATCATGTGACATATTCTTTCCAGGACATGGTCTTCCTTATGGATTGTATGAACACTCTGATTCTGGGCGAGTTGACTTGTCCACAGAGACATATTTAAGCAATTTGATATATCACTGCACCATCGTCATCTTTGGCGCCCTCTTCCCCTTTTGCAGTTAACTCTGCCATCAGCTAATATTTCAATGTTGTTATGTCTCTTTATATGATAAAAAAACACAGCTTTCTCGTTAAGATGTTGTTAAGGATTCTGCTCTCTTCTACGCAAAATAATGGTGTAGAAAATGAATGTGTTTTTTAAAATGAAACGGTTTTCCTTCTGAAATGGCAAACTAAAAGAGTAATGTGCCTAATAATTATATTTTGGATATTTTAACTTTTAACACTATAACTCAACATTTATTATCACAAAATCATGGGGAAAAATATAGGTCCTATGTGAAGTATTCTATTTTTAAGACCATGACCATCCAAAGATGGTTACAACAGAGATGAGATGTCTGAGAAAAGCCACAGGAGTGACCAGAATACACAGAATTAGAAACAATGTCATAAGAGAAAGAGTGGGTGTCATATCAATTCTACAATACATACAAAACCAACTGATACAATGGTTTGGTCATCTAGAAATAATGCTGTGTGATTCATTAGTTTATAAAGCATATATGAAGAGAGGAGAAGCAGAAACAAGAGCCAAGGGTAGACCTAGAGTACGCTGGATCGACAACATCAAAGAGACATTACATGAACACCAAATAACATTATCTGAAGCTTCCAGAAAAGCGAAAACAAGAACATTGTATCTCCCTCGACACCCGTAAAGGGTAAAAGAGGAAGAAAGAAGAAGAAGAAGACCATCCAAAGAAGGGATAGTCCTACAGTGAATACCATCACACTGAGGCATACTAGGAAATGAAGAAGCAGATATGCTAGCAAAAGATGGAGAAGCACAGGAACAAAAAAAATGATTTATAACAATTCTTTACCCTGGTAGTAAAATTGATAACAAAGCTAGTCTCCCGTTTAGAAATATCTCATTTCACCTATGGCAAGAAACTGAACAATGTTGTCACTACAATTAAACAGTGTCTTTCCTCATTTATACAGTTCTGCTGACTAATTAAGATTCATCCTTCTAAAGTAATGCATTTGACATCTCCCGTGATTTTAATTGGTTACTTTGTGTCTGCTTTGTGTAAACAACCAAATAAAATCATGATAACAGTCATATGAATCACTTTATAAGGATGAATATCAATTTATCCTTAAACACAAGTCTTTTTCCAGAATAGTTCTTTGCGCGGATCCAAATGTCATTTAACTTTGATAATCTAACTTTTCCCGTACTTTTCATTCGCTTATCAAAGTATATGCCAGATTGACTGATCAGTTTCATCAGCCAAGATAAATGATGTTCTGTGAACAATATGAAGGGCTATTGTTAAGAAGGTCTTTCTTCAGTGATGGATTCTAGACTTCCTTGAATGATACAATAGAGAGTATTTTTATTGTAGGGTTACAATAGTGGTAGTTGTGCTGAGACTTGGATTAAACATTATAGAATATAACTAGATCATATAATTCAACTTTGTGTCCACACAGTCGAGTTGTGGAGATAAAAATGATATCTATGGAAACATAACTTTTTGTAAGGTATGACTCAAATATGAACATTTCATAACTGTATTCAATGTAATGAATTGTCTGTGCACTATGTGTGTGTGTGTGTGTGTGTGTGTCTGTTGAAAAGGGGAACTAATGCCATAATTATGGACAATTATTTTATTTTATTTTATATATATATATATATATATATATATATATATATATATATATATATATATATATATATATATATATATATATATATATATATATATATATATATATATATATATATATATATATATATATATTTATATATTTGTGGTATATATATTATATATATTTGTGTGCATGCTGTGTGTCTATTGATATTACATCAAACATTACAACTACATAAAAGCTAGATAACTTCTCTCAGAAATGTGTCACAATATGAAGTAGTGAAGGCAGACAATGTTCATTAAACTCATACCTATGCCCCGTCGAAGACTGATGTGTCGGGCCATTGGCGCAAATAAAACGGCGACACAACGCATTTCCATCCTGCTGGAAATATAGTAGGACCATTGTCCTGTTAGATCCAGTGGGAGTTTGAGAAGAAGAAGAATACCTATGCAAATATGCACTACAAACAGCATAATTTAAGTGAAACAAATATGCACTACAAACAGCACAATTTAAGTGAAACAAATATGCACTACAAAAAACACAATTTAACTAAAACAAACCCATGTTCTCTTTCCTAAGTTTAATGCCAGAATTGCACTTGAGAAAAATGACAGACTTGATGTGTAATTGTACTGACGGTTGCAACACAGCTTCAATGTGTCTATCATTTCTCATACAGACAAAGAGGCACTTTACATCTTCATTATTCATAAATTCATAGAATGCAAGCCTGGAACATAAGAAATTACAAATATGTATATATTTCTTCATGGATTTCTATATTTACATTATAAAAGAATGACTTTCCACATGAAACGTACACAGAGTAGTGTATTTTCTAGGTATAAAAGGGAAGCAAGCAACAGTAACGCTTCAGAGACCTGACAACCCAATCAGATGAAATTGGCAAAAAGTTAAGTTACTGTTTCTGCCAACATCTCCATGCTATTTACCACAGATTGTTTACTCATGTTGTTATGCTTTTCAATGGTGATGATCATCATGGTGCCTGTGACATTCAGGTCACTGCAATAAAATCCTGTACCACTGGCAATTGAGCTGGGTATGACTTTGAAAATCACTATATAGGCCTGTACTGCAGTTTGGTACCATTAAGCATGGCCAGGCACCAGTGTAGACCTATCAACAGAACATAAACAAGACTTAATTCATTATGTTTTTCCTTATTGTCATGATTTTTGTTGGTCTATTTATATACTTGGGAGTCGTATGCAAAAAAAAAAACCATGGCCAATCAACAAAATACACGGAAATAATAAAATATCAGTCTTTCATGTCATGTTTACTTTCTGTACAGAGGTCTTTACTGGCGACAGTAGCACTTTGCAGGAGATTAGAGTAAAGATTGGAACAGCAGAGAAAGAGAAACATAACAGTTATACAAAAAGATTGATAAATAATAAAGATGAACTGTGAGTTTTGACGAATTTATTGAAAATGGGATCAGAGCATCTATGAGCCTATCCAATGTGCACTGATGATAATCTGCACTCATAGCTCAAACCACCAGAATAACATTGCTTTAAGTGTGTACTCTGTAGATATGGTTCCTTTCCTAAACCTACCAAGAGCATAATTCCTGGTACCCATTTACAAATAATTGAGTCGGCTATCCTATTTTATTTTTACAAATCAAATGAATTGAAATCTGGGACACCTCTGGTCAACAAATGCACTCGTTCTCAAACTCCTTGCAGACTAGCAGATTGTAGACCAGAGGACAAGTCATCATGTCTTGTATTTTCTGTGATCCACCAGTCACTGAGCAACTGCTCTTGATGAAAGAGCAAAATCATGAGTTCACCACATGACATGCAATGATACTAAATCTGTGCCTGTGTATCCAAACTAGCAGTAGCCTACACACAAATAATGAACAGATGAAATGTCATTTATCAAGAATGTTGAACATAGTGTTAAAATGCATTGATTTTTTTGCTTGAGTCTAACGGAAATTGAACCAGTCCGTTTAATGGCATCAAATCGCCTAACAACTCTCTTACACAAGATTTTCCATACTTGACTAACCACACCTCCAAAAAAAGATGCAATTTTGTCAAGACATTCAAACTGTGCACTCAAGCCACTGAGAATGGACCAATTGGTTAGTCAAGTACGGAAAATCATGTGTATGAGAGTTGCTAGGCGATTTGGTGCCGTTGAACGGACTGGTTCAATTCCCGTTAGACTCAAGAATTTTTAATTTATTCTCTGGCTTCCTTCTTGAATTTACTTGTATAAGCAATTATTTGAAGCAAAACTGTACTGTCTATATATGTTATCCATATTTACAAGAAGACCTATCGGCCCTTGTAGAACTAATACGGATGTTATGTGTTTTTTGTTACTGAGGATACTTCAATACCTGTACGGGATGTTTGTTGTTGTTGTAATAGTCTTTGTCTCGATTGGTCCATTCTCAGTGGCTTGAATGCACAATTTGAATGTCTTGACAAAATCACATCTTTTTTGGAGATGTGGTTAGTCAAGTACAGAAAATCTTGTGTACGAGAGTTGCTAGGCGATTTGGTGCTGTTAAACGGACTGGTTCAATTCCTGTTAGACTCAAGAATTTTTAATTTATCCTCTGGCTTCCTTCTTGAATTTACTTGTATAATTTTTTTGCTCTATGTCTGAGAATATCAAAAATTTGTTTACAATAAGGACATAACAAACTAAATAAACACATGCACAGAATGTGACTGTCTGTCACACCACAGTGCACTTGTTGAACAGATGAACAGTTCTCTGAACATATCCTGCAAAAATGTCCCAAATATGAATAGTTCAGAGAGACACACTAACCCAATAACTTAAACCTGTAGCCAAGGATTTATTTATGAAACCAAAGAAGAATTTCAGACAATCATAGAGTTCATCAAGATGACTTGCTGGTGGTGTAGATATCTACCAAACGAAAGAAAGTTTGTAATTACAAAAATAACACAGCTACTATGTATACCTGTTATCCTCATTTGTTATCATGTTTTTCAGATCTTCAGAACGAGGTCGTAGAGAGGAATTTATCCTCAACTCCAACCACTTCAACCTCTCATCAGCTGCCATAGTTCCCAAAGAATGTGTTTACAGCTTAAAATCAATTAATGCTGAAAATCCAAATAAGAATTAAATAAAACTATACTGGTAATCATTTTCCAATAACAATGTAATGTAAGCATATAAATATATATTACTGACATGGAATTACTATCAGTTTTGCTTCTTTCATTGTAAGTGTTTTTTTAAAAAAAGGGGTTTAAAGCCGTAGAAGATTGACTTCACTGTACTCGGTTTCCCATATGTACTCCTCCGTCCCTCTCAACGAAGCGGCACGCCGCCTACCGAGAGTACCACTCATAGCACATAACTCTGTAGCTTCAAGTGATAATCCACAGGGATATCCGAAAAAAATCCACCTTATAAACAAGACGACACAAGCCGGATTCGAACCCGTGACCACTTGAACACAAGGTGAACAGCTTAACCACTAAGCCAGGGAGATTCATTGTAAGTGTGTCAATGGGGACGAAAAACATCATTTGATAGCTCCATTCTTAAAATTAAAAATTCAGCTATTATACCCAGAAAGAAAATGAAATAAATTTCTCAAATATGGAAAGAAATAGTACTGTTAGAAAACAACCAAATATTAACAAGGGGTAGATTAATAAAAGTGGCATATTTTAAAACAAGCAAATCAATGAAGGAAGAAACAAACCACAAATTTGAATCAAATGTTATAAGATGAAGACATTGGAATTATATGAACAATGTTCTTAGAATGGATGAAAACAGGCTTCTAAATAAACCTTCATGTGAAAGGCAGACGGAACAAGAAAATTAGGTGGCCCAAAAGAAAATCTATGCAGAACAATCAACAGAGAAAGATCAATGTTGGGCATAAGAGAGCCTCATAAGCAATTCACAAGAACTACAGCAACTTGCAACAATGTGCTCAACATGGAAAGACATGACTACTGCCTTATGTGCCATCTTTGGCCCAAAAAGTACTAACTAACTATAGATTAATGATCATCATTATAATCAGTCTTGAGCAAGTTCTATGGAGATGTTTTATATTTTCTCTTTGCTCTTGTTTTTCAATACTTCAGATATTAATATCAGGGGTGGATCAAATATAGTCTGCCAAGGCATTTTCGCCATATGTCGAGCTATTTCAATATTGAATATACACTGGCATTGAGCTAAGAAAACAAAGCCATCTTGGTTGTTTACTGCTGGCGTTTCCATTATTGATTGTAATTGTGTACGTTGTGGACCTCAATGTTTGTAATTTTGTCTTTCAATCTGATGTAATAGATGTACAAACAATACAATAATAATACATGTCATTAATTATATTCGGTAATAATTTTTTTTAAATGACACTCAGCGACAGAATGAAGAATGGTAAAGAAATTTTTCAAATTTATAATAGGGCCTACATCGTATTTGATGTACATTCTAATATAGTGCATATACTTTTAAAATCGTATATAACTGTTCATATTAACAGCCACATATATATACACACATTGTCAATTGTGATATTGCACTCATAACACACTGTTCACGTAGTTTCTCCATGTTGTTTGATACAAAAACGCGCCTGTTGCTAGGAAAAAGGGTTAAGGGTCAATGTCTTTACGGTGTAAGTGATACTTATGTAGAACACAGGTAATGTAGTCTTACTGGACGACAGCTAACAGACTATCACTGTCGGGAATTAGCGTGCAAAAATACAAATGATAGTGTACGTGACATAATCATACAAATAACAGTACACGGGACATAATAATAACATTTACATAAAAAACATCGAGTAGCATGACCACAACTAACACTAGGATGTAAGCATAGAAGAATGTTGAGAAGCAGATATGTCCCATTTCCACATTTCCCTGGGACACGTTAGTTGTGTTGTTTCTACTCGTTGTTTTTTATACTATTTTATGTACTATTGCACTATTAACTGTACTATTTTCATACAGTTTTACAGCAGTATTACTTTTTACGGTGTAAGTAGAATTTTAAATGTATACTAATTTTTTTCTTCATTCACCGCCGGCCAGTCTAATCACGGCCACATTTGTATGTATTTAAAGTTAGTCTAATCACGGCCACAGTCGTATGTATTTAAAGTTGCGGACTCTTTATGCTCATGGTTATAGTCTTGTCCAATATATTCTCTCTCTCAATCAGTTATAAGTACTAGGAGTGAAATCCAGGGCTACCAACACATGTTTGTTATTTTGAGTTATCACCACTAATGAAAATGCTAAAAATACGGACATTTATATAATAAATAACTATATAAATCTATAAATATAAATATATATACGCACGACATGTTGGCCCTATACGGCGTCCAAAAAAAAAACCATAACGGTTGCAACAGCGGGGATTCCCATACTTTAACTTATTTTCATTTCATCTTATGATCTATGCAGTGTGGCGTTGGTTATCTTGTCTTTCCACAAAATTATATTTTGTATGCTGTCAATCACTATCGATATCCATGTTCTCCCATGCCACACGGTTGTCAAGCATCTTCAAACCTGTTCTTTCTCTATCCCTCTTTCGCTTCAACTTGCCTGTTGCTACAATGTGTCCTATGTTTCATCTTCCTCTTCTCATGATGTGTCACAAAAATCTGGACTGTCTCTTTCGGGTGCGAGTGAGCATCTCTCTTTTTGAATGCACTTCTTTCAATATTTCTTCAATGTGCATATTTTATCTGCCCATGGTGTTCTTAACATTTTCCTATAAAACTACATCTCTACTGAATGTATATAATTTTTCACTATTCTTCTGAGTGTCCAAAATGCACTTCCATACACCAAAATTGGTTCGGCACTGTGGTGTAACAGACAGTCACATCCTGTGCATGTGTTTATTTAGTTTGTTATGTCATTATTGTAAACAAATTTTAGATATTCTCAGACATAGAGCACAAAAAAATAAAAGCATTTTAACACTATGTCCAACATTCTTGATAAATGACATTTCATCTGTTCATTAATTGTGTGTAGGCTACTGCTGTGTAGTTTGGATATACAGGCACAGATTTAGTGTCATTGCATGTCATGTGGTGAACTCTGTTTGTGGTGAATAATTTTTGAGCATGATGCGTCGAACAGAAGAGTTATTGGGATGAAAGGTAAGAACAAGTTTAGCCCTATCAGAGGAGGAGGAAGAACCCCTAGAGTTAGTCAAGGTATCCAGGCGAAACAACTGGCGCACACGGAGCCACGCGGATGAAAGAATGCTGTCAGGGAACGAGCGTCTACGGAAAAACTCAATTATCTCAGAGGACTTGTCAAGAAAATGGCCGTAATCGCTACATAAGCGACGCAGGCGAAGAAGCTGGGAGTACGGCAGAGTTTCGACACGCGGGAGGATGAGATGAAGTGTAGAGCAGAAAGCCATGTGCATCAGTAGGTTTATAGTAAACGGATGTGCTACGGTAAGGAGGGTGAATGGTGACAATGATGTCAAGGAAGTTGACAGAGGTAGTGGAGATATTAGATGTAAATTGAATAACTCTGCTAGACAATGTCCCTACTAGATTTCCAGCAGGATATAGTCCAGAGAATTGAAATACGCTGTGTCACCGTTTTATTTGCGCCAATGACCCGACACATTCGTATTCGGCGGAACATTTGTGTTTATTTCCATATGTATTCTTGTATATACATGTTCGTTTTGTTAGCTCTTTTTTCGTCCGTTCATCAACTGTAAAATTTCTTGTCATCCATTTCTTCTGTGATGCCCTCTTTATTTCTGGTATTATTTATTTTATTTTATTGTTTAATTGATTCTTTTAGCATTTGCCATTGTTCGATTATATTTTTATCTTTTCTACATCATTGTATCTACTCTGTACAGCAATAGAGTATCGTTCATTCATTTATTTAATTGATTCAGACATTGTCAGGTCCAGCTTGGTATTTCTTTAGGCTCTCTTTAATTTCTTCAATTTTAATTTTGCTATTAATGGGAAATGGTCACTATTGCAAACTGTCCCTGGTCTTGTTCTCACAGATAGCAAGGCTGTTTCGAAATCACTCGCATATTCGTTTTAGAATAGGCCTATAGGAGTGTGTGCATGGCCTATGTCTATTAGTTGCATATTTGATAATTTTTAGCGCTCTATAGTAAAAATAGGCGCATCACCTTGTGAAAAGATGAGAAATGCAAACGCGAAAAATCAGAGAGTAGTTAGAAAGTCATGGGTAGATCAAACATCATCTTCGGAGGTCATCCCATGCCGTAATTCTCCCAGAACCTTTGCGAAAACTTAATAAAATTCTTGTCGTGTCAAGAATTTCAGAAGTCGTGGTGACCAGAGCCGAGAGACCTCCACTATTTTTGATGATTGTAAAGCTCTGATATAACTAAATTGGACTAACGTCCGCGGTTAAAAAGAGCATGCACCACCATAAGAGGTAAATTTTACATAACCAAACCAGCATAGTGCTTGTATTAGCCCTCTACGAACTTATAGTCGAGTGGATGTAACTGTCATCACCACTTGTGATGAGCAAAAACAATAATCATAACACAAGTTATGCACCTTCAAAGTGGGAGAGCGGATCTAACGCCAAAATTGAAACTAGGCAGGTACGGTGGGGATGATCGCATCGGTTAGTGACGCAGTTATGTCATGTCAAGATACAGTTGTTTTTTCGGGGGCGGCGCCCTAGCTTACCAAGGGTGCCATAATGCACAGTTTCGACGCTGTCCAACACCATCTACCGCCCTCAAAGGCACCAACCTATAATTTATTTCACATGAGAACTCAAGTCAAGTCCGTAGATAAGGTAGGGTCATCCCACCTCCCCAACTCAAGCCCGTAGTTATGGTACGGTCACCCCCCCCCCAGGAAATTAGAACATGCAAATTCAATCATCACTAGAAAACAAACAAAAGAAATGACAAAATCCCTTTGATCATACCCCTCTCCTTTTTCGAAAAGAATCATCAAAAATGTGGTGAGTGGCTTCTTTTTCTTTTTACGTAACCCCTTGCACTCTCTTAGCGAAGACGCATCTACGGCCCTGTGAATACTTACATCTACATAGTTGTGTGAACACCTACGTCTGGAGCCCTGTGAACACTTACATCTATAGCCCTGTGAACACCTGCATCTACGGTTCTGTGAACACTTACATCTTCGGCCCTGTGAGCACCTACATCTAGGGCCATGTGAACACCTATATCTACGGCCCAGTGAACACTTACATCAACGGCCAAAGGGAGCCAATTGAAGGACATCAGCAAAAAAAGCACCCCCAAATACCTCTTTTCTCAGCTATTCTGGGAGTAGAAAAATCATGTCAAGATCCTACCTTCATGTTATCAATCCAGGATTTTCTTTTACCCCCTCTTCTCCCACCTTGGGTATTCCTTGCAAAATAATTTTAGTAAGTTCAAACCAAACACGTTTACCCTACTTCATCAATGCCAAAAATGGTTCCCGATAACCTGCAAGTTTGTTTATTTTCTTCAGGACGAATATATTTTCTTGTGTTCTATATCATCATCATCAAGTACCGCCTCCGCAATGAAAGTTGGCTGCGAGAGACCTCCAACACCTCCTGTCTCTTGTCTTGGTGGTGCACTCTGTTAGACTGTAACCTGTCCATCTTGTGATGTTACTCTCCCACTAGTATCTCTGCCTACCTCTTGCTCGCTTCCCTATGACTTTACCTTCAAGTAAGGTCTTCAATAAGGCGGCATGTCTTTTAATGTGTCCAAGATATTGTATTTGGCTGAACTTTATTTCTTTGTGTTCTATATAACTAATTCTTAACAAACGTTTGTAGCACTTGTATTTCTGAATTCTTCTTTCGGTATCTGCAATGAGTGTCCAGTTTTCACATATGTATAAAAGTATTCATTCATTCATTCATTTTCCTTTTGCGCTGAAGTTAGCGCATAGGGCAGAGGTCTGATCTCTCCAATTCTGTCTGTTCAAAGCTATTCTGTGCAGTTCTTGAATAGTATGGATATTGATTGTTTTACTTTCTCTAAGTATTGTTCTTCTGGGTGTTTCTTTTGGTCTTTCCCTGGCTCTTTTGCCTGTATTCATTCAAGAGATTGATGGTGTATTCTGTTGATGTCCTCGCTTAGGACATGCCCGATGTAGGACCAACGGCGTTTTCTGATAACATCTGTGAAGAAATTTTAGAATTGGAATTAACTGACTTCTGTTACATAAATCGGTCTGGACTTTACAATGTTAGTTGATTAATCCAACGATCGACGGAATGGCCCAGACTTAATTAGAGAAACACCCTCCATCAACGGACGTTACTACCGGAAGTATACTTAGCATTAAAGATCTGAATCGATTGATCTTTATTGTATTAATACACTGTACTGATCTTACTGTTCAAAATCATATTCAACTTTGCCAAGGCAGCCCAGGCCATGACGAGTCTTAGCTTAATTTCATTTCTCGAGTTGCCATCATCACATATTTGGGACCAGAGATATTTGAAGATGAACAGATAAATGTAAAAATCTACATGCAACTAAACAACAGTTCACAATCACATATATGCCTATCCATTGTAGTATTTCAGTGGGCAAAAGGTTTAGCTAGTGGTGCCCATCTCCTCTCCAGCTGTCCTTTTGCGTCCTTGTCAAGGCTAACTGTGATTTGGAAAAGCAACATCAGTGTTGGAGTGAAAATCAAACTGTATAGGTCGCTGGTGCTTTCCGTTGTGTTGTATGGTTGTGAGAGTTGGACACTCACTGCGGACATGGAGAGAAGATTACAAGCTTTCGAGTATAAATGCTACAGAAGAATTCTACGAATTTCCTATAGGGAACATAAGACCAATGTGTACGTAAGAAATAAAGTAGAGGTGTGTGCAGGTGTCCAGGAGCCATTGCTTTCAATAGTGAAACGACGAAAACTAGCATGGTTCGGACATGTATGCAGGCACGATTCCTTGTCAAAAACAATACTGCAGGGAACTGTCGAGGGTGGAAGAAGCAGAGGAGGACAAATAAAGACATGGACAGACAACATCAAGGAATGGACAGGGCTAGATATTTCCACACTCATCCGCATCGCTGAGGATAGAATTCGCTGGAGGACTCTGTGTGCTGATGCTTCCAATGTGGTACCCCTACGACCCTGAAGGGTTATGGGTTTTATTGATATTGATAGGCCTATCACATGACATTGGGTCAAAGTGCACGATCACATGAACCGCTAGAGCGGCAGCAAAGATATCTCCAAATATACAACATAAACATAATAATGATATTGACACTAGAACAAATAACACAGACAAGATAAATGTGAACTATAAAATATTCTTATATTGTAAACACATTTATTAAAAGACAGTGGCATAATATAGGATTTGCATAAATGAATTGAGGCATCAGGTATGTGCATAAAGAATCCTGTGAAATTTTAAAAATTTAAACAATACTTCAAGATGCATTTAAACTAGTGCTATAATAGATTCCCTCTTTAGCTCATTCTTTTATAGCAAATTTCCCTATTTCTCTACTTAATAACATTTTTCAAAACTCCAATTATATTTATTCTATATTGTTTGTACTATATAACAAATTTCTGCTATTATATAAATACTAGACTCGTTCCGTTGTCCCGTTGGGACAAAATTTATTGGGTTGTTTATCCTGAATTGTCTCATATGGCCAACCCCGCCCATCGTATGTGAACAAAAGCGAGTATGACTTGGGATCCATATTCGAGCTAAGTATATTGATATTAATGGACTGTTTTGGTTGGTTCTCTGAATTTATTGGGTAAATGTGAATCGCGGTTAAAAGGTGGTTCTCCATATTCATTGACACAAACCATTGTAACCTCATTAGATGTTAGTTCATTATATCCATTTTGATAAGATTATTGGCGATCGTACACGAAGACCATGTTAACTTTTGGGATTGCTCTTCCAGTTTCAGCAGCAGTCTGAATCTCCCCTGTTTCGTTATTACGCATTAACTAATACGACTGTGTTAGTCTATTGTTCTGACGAAAAAAATCAATCGATTTTGATCAAGAATTTCTCTTTCGCATGTAGCATATACTGCGAGTGCTTGTCGAACGTCTGTTGCTTGAGTACTGTCTAAAACATACAACTGAGCGAGCTGTGGAACATTGTTGTATGGCGGTTGTATATGAGAAGTTCGATGATAAGTTTGACCATGAACTTTTAAAACATATCGACCTCGACAATCCGTAGTTTTTTCTCCCATGAAAGAAAGAGAGCTATTATAAGAGCGAATATTCTCGCAAAAATATGGGTATTTAGGGTGTGTATTATCAGAGAACATCAGCGCATGAACTTGGGATGCCCCAGATCATTATCATGGATGTCTTGTGGGTTTGAGCGCATGATCTTTCCCTTTTAGTAACAACTTATAAACTTTGCCATCATTAGGACAAAAGTAAAAAAAAAATTTTACCATATAGGCCTAATATCGGAAATTTCACAGCTATGTGCAGAAAGAAATACGATCCTCAGCCAAATTTGCTGTTTCATATGAAATTGCTTGACTTAATGCATTTGTGACAATGAATAAGCCTATGCATCTGCAGCTTGACGCCCCTGCGTTTGCTCAACAGTTTCATGCTGTCTGGTATTCTCTATTCGTAGCTGGTCGATTTTCTATTTGCACTGGCGATTCTACCTTAGCTCGATGCCGATGCAAATCAGCATCCTTAGCAAGTCATGTTTGTCTTTGTTTTAGGGTTTCTTGATCAATTTCTTTGCAACTCTCTTTCAATTCTATATCTATACTCTGCAGCATTTGCGGCACGGATCCGAACTGGTGACTCTTGACTTTAACGATTCAACCATTTAGCTTTTCACTCTTTTGTGTTTTGACACTTTCTTTCAATTGGATCGTCTTCATCCATCATTTAAAGCAAATTATACAAATATTTTAAATATAATGTATTTTAGATAACTTAACCACAAACTGATACAGAAGTTTACTTGTTATCACATCAGTAACACTTGTATACAAAAATGTCGTCTTCTTTGAATAACGTTACGACACCTATCGTTTTCATTGGATGTCGCAAGAAATTCCGTGACGTAAATGCGCTATTTATAAAGTGTTTCGGAGGTACTGACAGAACAAGGCTATTATATTATAGATTCTGTCGGTCCATACCAAGTTGTTATAATAGAATTTTAATGTATATGCTAGTCTTCTTCCTTTGTGTTCTTTCTCAAACTCCTGCAGATTTACAGGATGTAGTATGGAGAACAATGTGCTGTGTCGTGGTTTACAGTTTGTCTGTGATATTCGTCTCTCGGCTTTACATATCCAATTTCAGAATGACTTTCAAGCTACTTATACCCTATATTGTAATATAGCCAACTTCACTCCATAGCCTCCTTAGTTGCATTCCACTCTTTCCATATCTAGAATAAAGGAACTATGCTTGAAATGTGGCATCACCAGAAATAAACATCATTATGAACTGAAAATAAAAATAATGCTCACGAGGATTGACCAACAGACAAATGAAACTGTCGGTTGTTGCGTAATTGCAGATTTACTACATGGAGATTGGAATGGAGATATGGATGTGCTCTGTATGCAATGATAATGATCTTAAGACCAACTAAATACCTAGGAATTGGCACTGGAGATAAATATCACACAAATTAAAAAGATCAAAGTGGGTGATGTGAATACGTTGATAGCGATACTTACAGCTGTGAAAAAGTCAAGCAGGCATGACTAGTTAGCTTCCAGGTTGGTGTTCAATATACAGTATCATACTGAGTATGGGAACGGGTTTTCTCGTACGGCTAACCTCCTATCGACAAGACTACAGTCGTCCACCATTAAGCAAAAGTAGCAAAAATATTGCACGCATTGGTGACAACACACAAATCAGATTGAATCCCACTTGGGTCGTCGTGTTTATAAAGTGGATTTTTTGGGATTATCGCTTGAAGCAATAGAGTTACGTGCTGTGAGTGGTTATTCTTCTGCGTTCAGCATCTGTGGTCATGTTATATTGTCAGGCCTGTTGTCATGGCGAAGTCCACTGTCTTCTCCAGGTCAGAGCGGCTTTCCCATAGCTTTTTCCTCAAGTCTGTATCCTCTAGCCAGGTCTGCTGTCTCTGCTTTTTGTATGTTGGGCAGTCCTGAAGTATGTGTTCCGGAGTCTGGGTTCCGTATCCACATGGACATTCATCTGTGTATATCATAAATTGGTAAAGGTGACCAAACAGTCTGCAATGGGCTGTGAGTGGTACTCTTAGAAGTAAGTGTGCTATCTGGATGAGAGGGGCGGCATACATATGGGATAACCCAAGTCCAATGAAGTCAATTCTCTACATCCTTTTCAACCTTTTAGTTATTATTCTAGTAGTGAAGGAGGAAAACATAATTTTCTGTAGAATAGAATTGAATAAAGATAAGACATGAAACATACTAGTGCAATTTTCTAAAAACAAAGGAAGAGATTATTTGAAGACTTGTACTCCACAGAGAGTTAAAATGTGAATAGATGAACATTACAAATGAAAGTCAAATAGTGTTTAGTTCTGTACATCAAAAGTGAAGATGATCAAATCAAAGTTTAAGAACATCAAAACTAAATATTATCAAGCCAAATATAGTTTAGTACATCAAAACTCAAGATAATCCAGAAAAAGTTTAGTACATTGAAACTCAAGATGATCAAGTCAAATATAGTTCAGTACATCAAAATTGATGATGATAAAGGCAATAATAGTTTAGTGTGTCAAAACTGAAGATCAAGCCAAAATTTAGCACACCAAAAGATGATGAAATCTAATATAGTTTAGTATATGCATCAAAAGTCAAGATGATCAAGTCAAACATAGTTAAGTACATCAAAACTCAAGATGATAAATCTTAGTACATAAAACTGATGATGAATAAATAATCCCATTAGCTGTGAGTAGATGGCTCTTGATGAACCATAGCTTTTCTGGCAAAAGCACAGGTTGTTCTGACTTGCATAACTGAGGTTACACCTGAACTTATATAAGGTCTTAAAGGCATTGATATGTAAGAGGGGATTTATAGATACATGTTTAGTCCCAGTAGGGAGGCACTCCAGTGTGTCAGTATTCCAGGATTACCAAGTCCTGTCAGTAGCACAGCACACTTTTGGGACAACTATCTCATTATTCTATGTCAGATTTGTTGACTATTCTGGAGTGATGGCACATCTAGCATTCCTCACAATCTAGGAGTTTGCCACAAAATCTAGGAGTTTGCCACAAAAGGATACAAATGCAATGTCTGCTGGTCTGTCTCTCTTCATCATCCATAGGAATTATCTAACAAACAACAAAAGTAAGAAATTAAGAAAAGATGTGACCATGGTGATTTGTTCACAGGTGACAGGCTGTCAGCCTTTTCCGCTAACTTTCCTTAGTCGTCTCCTATCCCATCTGAAAAGAAGATAGATGCCCTATTCTTTGCACCCTGAACTAGAAGTCCAATCCCCAGTTGCCACATTGGTTTAGACAGTAAACTGAAGATGATCAAATTAAATATATTTTAAACACAAAAACTAAAGATTATCAGCCAAATACACTCATAGTTCAGAACACTTTAGCACAAAATGGTCATCAAAGTTTAGGATGTAACAACTTAAGATGACCAAGTCAAAGTTTAGGATATAACAACTCAAGATGGCCAAGTCCAAGTTTAGGCCATCACAACTCAAGATGACCAAGTCAAAGTTTAGGATATCACAACTCAAGATGACCAAGTCAAAGTTTAGGATATAACAACTCAAGATGACCAAGTCAAAGTTTAGGACATCACAGCTCAAGATGTCCAAGTCAAAGTTTAGGACATCACAGCTCAAGATGTCCAAGTCAAAGTTTAGGACATTAAAACTCAAAATGAAGAAGTTTAATATAGTTCAGTACATAAAAACTCAAAATGATCAAGCCATGTTTAGGTTAGTACATGAAAACTGAAGAAACCTGAAGTCTAAGGTTAAGTACATCAAATTCAAGATGATAAAGTTGAATATAGATTAACTACATGAAAAGTGAAAGAATATAAAGTTAAAGTCTTTTGAATCCCCTTTTGTTTTCCTGTTTATTTCATTCTCAAACTCCAGCCTGTTAACTGGATGAAAGTTCGGAGAACGGAATTCATTGTGTCACGGTTTATGACATCCATCGTTATTTTTGAAACTACTCTTTAGCCTGACAAGCATTAATGGCTTCGTTTGAACTTCCATGGGATAGGATAGCCAACAGTATTTTTAACACTATACAGTCACAACTTATGACATGTATTTCACACTGTCACTATTCTTTACTTCAATTTGAATTTCAGGTAAAACTCAGTAAATATTGTATAATCTCTGGTGATGATGATTGTTAAATAATCCCTTTAGCTGTGGTCAAGTAGCTCTTGACAAATTATAGACTTTCTGACAAAAATACTAATACTTATTAGTTGTGTAACATGGGGCAACACCCTGATTTATTTAACATCTCAAAGACATGGATGTGTAAGGAAAGTTTATGGATGCATATTTAGCACCTGAAGTGAAGCACACCTCTGCACCAGTATCTCAGGATTACCACATCACGCTAGGAGTACACCACATGCTATTGGACCACTATCTCATTATTCTTCTGTCAGATTTGATGACCCATCTGCAGTGATGGCACATCTAGCATTCTATGTCACTTAAGAATCTGCCACAAAAGGACTGAGGTGCAATGTCCACTAGCCTGCATCTCTTCATCATACATGGGGATTATTTGATAGAAGACAAACGTCAGAAATTGAGAAAAGATATGACAATGATAATTTGTTCATCAGTGACAGGTTTTCAACCTATCCCACAACTTTTCATAGTTGTATCCTACGTCATACGCTTAGAATGAAGAGAGTTACACTATTCTTTGCATCCTGAACTAGGATTCCAGGCCCTGGTTGCCACAATCTGGTAGGAAGGACTTGCTAGTTCATAAAACAAACTGTTCACAGAGAGTCAAGTCTAATGACAAAATAATATCAATTTCATATGGAGGGCACAGAAAATCATAAACAGTATATAAATGTACGCTAAAATTATTGTTTTTGAGAAAAACAGGCCCAAACCACATTTCACTGTGACTTTAGTTTAGTGCATACACTAGACATTGACTAGTATGTTTAATGTCACAGAGATACTATGTTAAGTATCATAGTCCAGCATAATAGTTCTCAGAGATAAATACTAAATAAAGTATATTACAGGTTACTGCAGATACCTAACTATAGATATAAAATAATAATAAATAATAATAAACATAGAACAAAGACAATTATCAAGAAATAAATAACGATATAGAAAATGCAACCATAAAAAATATAACCAGGATGACTAGACAATGGTTTCCTCACTAAAAAATCATTGCCCAGTTTCAATATTATTTGTTTCTTGATAAAAGTCCCATTAGGACCGCCATGTTTATAATTGTCTTTGGTCTATGTTTTATTGTTATTTATTATTATTTTATATTTATAGTTAGGTATCTACAGTAACCTGTATACTTTATTTATATCTTATTTGTCTGGTTACTGCAGCACTTTACATTTTGTCAGATATCCTCCAATATTTTAGTTATTTATATTTATAATAGTACTCAACCTTTTTGGCCCAATGCTCTTTTTTGGGGACAATTTCTCTTATTTGCTCCCCTAGTGCCTCAAAAAAAAAGTCATATACTTTTTCTGCATTACAATTGTTTTTTTGAGCTTTATTTCTATGATTCTCATTGTTTATCATTAAGAAGTTACCCTCCTGTGGCCCCCTGGACAGGTCTGTGGCCACCTCCCCACCCTCGAATTTTCAATGTTTTTCCATGACTCCTCCACATGTCACTGTAGTACAAAAGGGTAGACATAAGACCCACATTGAGAATCTCTGGTCTAGCATATAAATCTAAATATTCATGTTAAATATCATAGCTTTAGCACAAATTTCTTAACCATTTTTCACCAGCGACCACAAAGAAAAAATGTAATGGCTAATTGAATGCATGAGTGGCGTACAGAAAGGTCACTGTTGGAAATTAATTGGAAAATATATAATAAAACAAAAAATATTTCAATATGAATTCTCTCAATTAAGACAGGTTACAGGTAAAAATCAACAGTTATAAACAATGGAAAGGTTATCGATCCAAAAAGAGATTGTCAGGTTCAAAATTGCACTACCTACAGGATTAGAGACAAGCAAATAAATTTAACTAAAAATGGGACACAAGGGAAAAAGGATAATAGGGCTAATCATTAGTCCAGTACATGAAATAAGAAGCAGGCAAGCATAGTATTCAGAAAAATGAAAAATATATTGTGTAATATGACCCTGCCAGTAGAGGTGACTACATAACTCCTATACTAACATATGGATGTGAGTCTTGGACAATGAAGAAACAGGATAGTGGGAAAGTAGAGGCAACAGAGATGTGGTTTTATAAAAGAATTCTGAGAATACCATGGCCTGCCAGAAAAACTAATGTGGAGTTGTTGAAAGAGTCAAATGTGAGACAGAGCTTAAACAATAATATAAGAAAAAGACAATCTTCATATTTTGGCCATGCTATGAGATAAGTTTGAAGAACATAGTTAAAACAGGCAAGAATGAAGGCAAAAACCGCCAAAGACGGATGTGTTGGGCCATTGGTGCAAATAAATAGGCAACACAACGCATTTTCATTCTCTGGACTACATCCAACTGGAAATCTTGTAGGACCATTGTCCTGTTACAAGAGATATCCAGTGGGAGTTTGAGAATGAATACTGAAGAAGAAGACAAGAGAGACAGAGGGCGACAAATGAAAAAATATTAGACAGTGTAACAACCTGGCATAGCAGGAAAACAACAATGATCTTGACACATAATAATGGAGATAGAGAGCTGTGGAAATCCATGGTCGCCTATGTCAGTCAGCATGGCATCTGGTGATGATGAATATGTAAAAACTAAACATATTCATGTCAAATATCATAGTCTAGCACATAAAATCTCATAACAATACTAACTGTTAAATGTCATAGTTTAGCACATAAAATCTCATAGCAATACTAACTGTTAAATATAGTTTTGCATATAATTTCTCACAGTCTAGCACACCAAATGCAACAGCACTTCTGTTAAATATCATAGTTTTACATATCATATTTCATAATCTAGCACATCAATTCCCATACTTACTATACTAAGTTTCACAGTCTATAGCACACTTGTTATTTATTTAAAGCTTCCTATAAAATGGGACAGGATGGCCAGTTGTGTTATTTCTGCTTATCAATAAGGGAAATTTTTAAGTAACTGGCCCCACAGAATATAATTCTGTCCACATAAATGTTACCATTGGGTAACTACATAATATTGATTCTATTTTTGTGTGCTGATGTCTCCAAATGCAGTACATCTATGAATGTGATGGGTTATGAGTCTTATTACAATAATATTAATTTGGATTCTCAGGAGCAATGATCTGTTCCACCAAATCATTGCACGCACCATGAAAAAAGTATCTGGTACAACCTGAAGTTTTGATAAGAGCATTGCCAGAAAGTTAAACACAGGCAGAGTAAAGTCTGTCTTAGAGCATGTCATCACATCCTGGTCTACAGCAGCCAACGCAAACTTCAGCAAGATAAATAGACTCCAAAACAAAGCAGCTCGCATCATAATCATGGCATTCATATCCACAAAAATTAAATTCATGGAAAGCATTACTGATTACAGCCAATGGAAGACATACAAATAAGTAGAGTCTTACAACAAGCTGAGAAGTTTAGGAGACTGATCAGAAGGACAACCCATGCACAAATGGATGAACAGTCCAGAAGACAGGATTTTAACCAGGTCTGTTCAACTGGCACCTATTGTCTCACATCTTTATCAGCTTGCAACTTGAGTCAAAACAACTGCTCACAAACACATGCATATATCACACAATGGCATTGGGTCAAAAGGCATGAGTCCATGGACCTCTGGTCAGCAACCAACCAACCAGTCATCAATGTGAAAGTCTGAAAGTGAACAAAGAAGAAGAGGAAATTGTCACACATTCATACCCTAATCACATAATTTTCATGTTCAAGTCACCACAAGTCCATAAGTCAATTAGATGTTTGTGCAACAGTGCTAACTATTCAAGGTGCATATAATAACTAGGAAAGATTATTTCAAACATTGCCATACACTTGCATATCATTATTTCTGATGATTAAATCTGACAGAAGTTTGTTATTACATTTTTTTGACTTGTACAAATCTGTTCTTTTCATTTTTCGAAACGTTGTCATTTCTGGACTTGGTTGTGGGGAAGTACACCCATCGTTGCTGTTATTCTTACTTCTAAGGTCTGAAGAACTTGGTGGCATGGAATATATTTCTTTCTCATAACAGCTTTCTTCAATACATTCAATGTTGCTGTTCGGCAATTGGGTATGGGTACTTGAAGCATTTTCATAAGAACTCGCTATCATATTGTTACTCGGTGAACATCGTTTTTTACTGTGTGTAAACTTGTTGATGTGTGATGTGTGTGTTGGTGTATTGGTAAAATACGGTTCACAATTCTGGACTTCAACAACATCAATATCTGAAAAATCGGAACTAAAATAGTAATATGTTCGTTCCTCTTTCCCGTGGCTAGTTTTACTTCGTTCTGACCTATATTTACTCCGTTTCCTGTTATATGACTTTTTAGACATTTTGTGTTTTGTGTGATTTCTCTTTTTGGAAGAGGATGATGATGAAAGTGACGACGAAGATTGTGTGGGTGATCTTTGCTTCACCAATCTTGACTCCGTTAAAAATAAAAAAGAAGATTTTGTTTTTCCTTTCACTGATTTTATTTCTTGTTTTTTAAATATGCCGCTTTCGGTATCAAACTTATCATTTCCTTTGGTTTGTTTAGACTCAAATCTATATCTCAGAGGTTTT
Organism: Meghimatium bilineatum; assembly: GCA_034231615.1. Taxonomy (NCBI): domain Eukaryota; kingdom Metazoa; phylum Mollusca; class Gastropoda; order Stylommatophora; family Philomycidae; genus Meghimatium; species Meghimatium bilineatum. Next base: position 59,570,021 of record CM067304.1, read on the forward strand.
GTTAGTGTGACGCTGTTTTCTGATACGCAAGGGTTTTCACTGAAATTCAAATTGTGGTTATTAGGTCGGCCACATAAATGATCCTCTCTGGATTGACTGTGCCTGACCGTACAAGATAAGCCACGTTTAGAATGGGAAACATCAGCCATACGACAATTTGTAGCAATTTCCGAAACTTTGGTGCCGGTATTCAAACTATTTTGTGCGTAAGATTGTGAAATCTGAATTTGACTTTCTACATCTGAAGAATATTTTTTTAAAAGTCCACTTTTGTTTCCAGTCCGGCTTCTGTTTTTCTCGGCTACCAAGTCTGTATTTTTCGTTTCTCTACCTTTGTCTGTGCTTTTCGTTTCTTTACTATTGTCTGTATTCTTAATTTTCTTGCAATTTATTGCCGTTTTATTATCAGTTTTTTCAAACATTTTAGCCATATTTTCTATAACCTTTGACCTCCTGGGATGAGTGACAAGTTTGGCATGAGTCCTTGTTTCCTCAGTTGTATCATCATCTACAGCACTCTCTGGTAGTATATCAAGAGCAACGATTTCAAGCCTATGTTTACGAGTAAATTCTATCTTTGAGTTGTTCGCTTTCGAGCTTTCGTATATATCCTCATATTGGTTTTCAGGATGTTGGTGTTCTGAACTGTTGTCTGTTTGAATTTCAGAAGTTAACGGTGGGATTGCTGATTCTTTCGTCGTGTGAGGTAACGACATTTGAGCAGCCTTCTCCTTCCCCTGGTGGGAACCTGTAACAGCGATCCCGAAATCACCTTGAAATACGGGCTCGTAATATTGTTTAACTGCGGAGCGATTTTTTAAAAGACTCCAATCGATCGCATGAACTGGGGAACGTTTTTTCGTAGTCGGGCGATTATCTGGTTTTATTTGTGAAACTAGGTCGTTATTAGATTCAACGTTTTTCCGGACTAGACTACAACTGTTATTTGCAAGGATTTCTTTCTCGTGGTGAACGCCCATTGTGTACTGGTCCCTTTTGGGACCATCATTATCTTTTCTCTCGCTTAGATTGAAGAGTTCACCCTCACCGCTGTTCTTTCCTTCTCGCTCAGAATGTTTTTGTACCGGGACAACCCCATCCATTTTATCGCTGTCACAATGGGCCAGACTAGCAGACGATGGCTGTAAGAAGTTGTCTTTCTTTATGCACCTCGTGGGTGGCGTTATGGTTTTCCCGGTAGCTAAGTGGGCGGTAACGGTTGCTAGGGACGCTTGGCCCTTCCCGCATGTACAGGACAACCCAGCGGGGGAACCATTGTTTCTAGTTGTTAACAGAGATAGTGCTTTCGAGGGCAAAGGTGCATAAATGTCCTGCAACACTTTGTCGGTGATAAAACTTGCTCTTAATCTGCTGATGTCGCAGATTCTTGAATGTTCTGAATTGTCTTTCATGTCTGTCTCATGAGAGCAATACAACCCAGCAGCCTGTCTTGATGAATGTGTGGTTGAGAGAGTTGATGTATTCTTTCTGCAAACGTTTTTACGATGAGACTCTGAAAAGACGATGGTATTTGTCGGTTCTTGCGCATCTTGTAGACGGTGTACATTGTCCATTGTTTCCGTCGGTACAGCACAAGAAATTGAACTGGTAGACATGCCTTCATGTGTGTTGATTGTCAATCCCTCATGTGTGTTGGTTGTCAGTCTCTCAGCTTCAATTGATCCAGCATTGGTACTAATGGAAGCATTTGCTCTTTTCTCCTTCTTTTCTTTTTTCCTTTGCTTGTGGCAAAAACTTTCCAAATTTCCTTTCGGCTCGTCGTATCCACTGCTGTTATCATCATAGTTATTCTTGTTATTGCTATTTTTTGTACTTCCATTTTCTGCACATTCATCATCAGCAGACTCGCAGGAATTGTCTGCCATTGTACCTTCGTCAGAATCACAGCTTAGAGTCTGGCCATTAGGCGACGCCATTCGAAATTGTTGTGAAAGAAAACTGCACACAGTCGTCAACGATTCTGCATCTGGTGTCAAAATCTCATATCCACACTCACGGCACATACTGTCGGGACCACGGGCTCGGACATTGTATGGGCTGATCTTATAGTCTGATAGGCTGTCAAGTATTGCAGCGCGTTGGTCTGCAACCAAATCTTCAAAAATTGCACGCAGGTCTTCTAAATTTGCCGCAAAGTGTGGGCAGAATCCGTCATGCCGTGCAGCGCCCTCTTCCTTTTCATCAATAGTGGCATAAATACCTTCTTTTCTACAATGTTTACACTGACGTTTCTTCATGAGAGTTGTAGATTCTGCTGTCTGCTGAACTTCGTGTTCAAGATTTAAAGTTTTCTTTACTCTATAGAGAAAAGATTCCTGGCTTGTCTGTTCTCCCTCACTTGATGTACTTATATCATACTCATAGCACGTATCGCCACTGTCGGTTTTATTTTGTAGTTTAGCAACAGAAGAATCTCCTGCACTGCTGCTTGGAACATTGCTTTCCACGATATTGATATCTGGTGACAGGTGAGCTGAGTCAGTAGCTGATGCATTTGCAGATGTCGACTGACGATTCTGGTACTTCGCTGCAAATATTTGATCTGAGACTGTGTTTTCGGAATTTTCCGTATATTTTTTACAGTTGAGGTCTTCAACTTTCGACTCTTTCATTGTATCCAAAGTTGCTAAACTCTTTTCTTCTTCGCGGAGATGTTCGTGACAATTTGCAGAAATTGTGTAATTTTCTAAAGACGTTCTAAATGATGCCATTTTACCAGACAATTTCACATCTGCATACATCAGCGTGCGAGCTATGTCATTTATTTCTGGTAAAGTTACACTATCAGAACTCTTTGAAAGTTCTTTGTTCGACAGACGTTGAAAAAATTTAGACAACTTTTTTGTATTCTTTTCTGGAATTTCCTCGAGTTCTTTATCACATTTCTGTATTTCATTATCTCGTTGTCTTTCAGATACAGTAGTGCAAAAGGAAATCTCCATTGGCTCTGGTTTAGCAGATTTTAAAAATTTTGTTCTGGAAAACTTTGACAGGAGTCCGGTAAATGCACTGCCCTTTGATTCCACTGCTACAGATACATCTCGTTTCCGACTTTGATCAGTAGATTTCTCAACAAAGCTTTTATTTTGATTGACATTTACCAGAGATTTTTCGACCAATAGATTATCCATAACAGAATTATCCTCCATTTTTATAGCACAGGATTCCATACCCAAAGAAGAGTTTGAATGATTAGATGTTAGAACAATAGAGTTCTTACCAGCGGAACAACTCAGAGAATGAATAGTGGATACATTTGACACGTTAGAAATAATTTCATCTTTATGTTTGAAGTTACTTAGCTGACTGTGTAAATGTCCTCTTAATTCTGTTTTAATATTGTTAGATCTAAAAATATCATCGGAGTACTGTTCTTTTATCTGTGAGTCGTGGTCACTTTTGGTAAGCTGTTTTTTATTAGCAGCAGCGCTATAAGATGGCGGAATAATATCTGAACCCCTTATGGAAGCCCATGAATCATCGCGCGAGCAAGGGTATGGAAATTCTGGACTACGACAATTCTGAATGTCATGAAATTCGGAATTTAAAGCTTCAGAAAATGTAATATCCGGACTAGAAAATCGTCTTCTTGATCTAATTAACAGGCGTGATGAATAAACGTGCTCATACGTTTCGTCTGAATAAGATTCAGAGTACGTTATTTGGCGGATGAGGCGTCCACAACTTCTGCAAGAATTTGGACTATCGTTCGCGGCACCAGCTACGCTAGCAACATCGTCATCTTGGCTGTGTTTGGTGTCAGGGCAGTCACAAGAGGATGAATGTTCATCTGAGCATAAGCAGAACCCAAGCTCAAAACTGTGTCCACAATCACTTGACGACGTTGGAAACTCCGAATTCTCTGTAGTACGGTTGACTTGCTGGGTGCAACAGTTATTATTCTGACCATCTTTCAGGTCGGAATGGCCTCTGTAATTTATACCTTTACGATCAAAGATAATTCTATCCACGTTAAAGTCACTGAAAACTCTGTCACTAAAATCCAAACATGAAACTTTGTTTTCCTGTTTCGTGTTGCTCAAATTCAAAGACATTTTGCTTGGAAAGACTACTTCATCGCATTTCCTAGTATCACTGATTTCATTATTATTCGGCTGACTGCAAATCTCGTTGTTAAATGATTCATTTAAACTTGAGTAGATCACACCTAAGCTGCCTGTATTTGAACCATCTTCATTACCTGGATTATTATCTTGGTAGCCTGCAGTAGATATATTAGCTATTGTATTGTAATGTTTAGCCTCTGTTGGGAACGTTACCAGAGCGTATATGCAACTGGAGGAATTTGATGGACTGCTAGGCCGAATGATGCCAGTTCTGGGTGAAGTACCAACAGCATTGTTGTCGTTAAGTGAACTGAGTGCTGGAGGATGTTGTTTTGATTGAATAATTTCATCAAATATGTATTTTGGTTTATTGTTTGTGTCTGTAAAATGTTGATCTTGAACTGTTGCATAGATCACGTTATCTATATTCTGTTCTATGATGTCCTCGGGTTTAATAGAGGCATATGTTAAGCTTTTTGATCCCGTTTGGTGCTCCCCTGCAGAAGCAAAATTTCCACCAACAGCTCCAAACTCGCTGTTTTTTATGAAAGGGTAACCAACACCAGGTAATTCACCACTCGAATCGCTACCAAAAGCTTCTTTGCAAGGATTTTTGCCGGGCAAAGGATTAAATACCAGTTTGGTGGATCTTGGGATAAAATTGCTAGCTGCAGAGTATGTTGTGACACCATTCTCGCTCGTTCCATCGTTGTGAATTTCATTGTAGCTTTTTAATGGTTCATCTACATTTACAAATGCCAATGACGATGATGTACCTCCAGAGTGAATCTTCGTTGATGCTGAAGAAGAAAATGCCGAGGGTGTCACATTAAATGCAGACGATATATTTCCAGCGCTGTGCACGTATGCTGATGCCCGTCTGTCACGGGAACAGAAATGAGTATTGTTTCGTATACTTCTTGTGTCACCATTATTTTCATTCTTATCAGACAGTGTGGTGTTATTTATTCGAAATGCCCCAACTTTCGGTTTCCGGGTTAGCAAAATCTCACAGTGTGTGTCCTTGACAATTACATCGCAGTGCACTTCCGGTGTTCCGTTTCTATGGAAATCTGTTGGCGTCTGTCTAACCCCATTATCAACAGAAACGACCATGTACGGATTGCCATCTTTTTCGCCCAAGCCTGGATTGGAAGTTATACATGCAGATTCAGACGTCAATGCTCCAACGGACGTGCATCCACTTTTGTTTTTCTTAAATTTACTCTGCAGGAACGCCCTATCGCAAGCAGACATGCAGCTGAGAGGCAAATCTGGTATCTCCTCATAAATGTGAGGGGATTTCTCCTCTGGAGTAGCGGGAGTTGGGGGGAGCTCTCTTCTGGACGATGGAGACTTTGTAGCAGATTTGTCTTTCCCAAATCCGTAGTCATCCTCCTTTCCACCATCACTGTGACCAGTGGAGTTACTTCTCTTTTCCTTTTTCTTATCTTTCAACCATCGCATCATTGTGTCTGCAGTCAGCTCAACGAACTAGTTGGTTAACTCTTCTTATCTTTCAGATATTGCATCATTGCGTCTGCAGTCAGCTCAACGAACTAGTTGGTAAACTCTCGATCACCTCTAGAAATAGAGATTTATGTCACGACCATAGAGCATGATGATCTAGGCGGGGCAATATGTACGGAAATGGTTAAAACCATCTACATTCTTAGCATACACCAACAGTGTATATCTGTGGATAAAAAAAATAGAACAAAATAATGATAAATGCGAAACTTCATAATTAAAATCAATTAACAATAGTCTATGCAACAATATATTTCACCGTCCGTATGCTAAGACCGGAAAAAAGAGTAAGGATAGTAACACTGTTTCCACGCACGTGAAAGATGCGATTAACGGGATTTGCCGTGGAGTTGGCTGTCTGCTAACTAGTGAAGTCGGATGTGTCTTGTCAAAAGACACATATATCACAGCTAAGATGTAAATCATGACACAGCTCATTCCGCTATCCGGACTTCATCCTACTAGTTTGCGGGAATATTAGAACGAACGCAGAAGAATATATTGCATATTGAAGGCTGTCCAAACTGACCAATGCCCATGTCAAAAGGGTCCCCAGACTCCAGAACATATTCTGCAGACATGCCCACTCTTTGATGACGTGAGAACCAAAATATGGCCCCAAGAGACAGATCTGAAGGTGAAGCTGTGGGGCAACCGTGAGGACCTCCTACTGACGACTGAATTCATGGAGGCGGCACACCTTCCTGTATAGACTTATGAGCATAGGAAACTGATCGCAGAAGAAGAAGAAGAAAAGTTAAATAATAAATAAATATTGTAGATAACATATCTAGAAGAACAATGAAATAATATCCACGGGATAAAAAGAAACTGTGTAGAAGAGAGACCACAAAGGAGTTGATAAAGATGAGAAAGGAACTGAAAACGGAGGCATAGCAGGAATTTTTGTGTGTTGATGTTCTGGGCGATAATCTCAGCAGGGAGTAGTATGCTGCTCTATTCAGAGGGTAGAGTACATGTGGAACAACCTGAGTACAATGCGGTCAATCCCTGTCATTTTCAATCCTGGTTCTCGAGCCAAATATATTCCAGTTGTTCTTGTGGGCCCATGGTATCTTGTAGTATTTTAATGTTGCATTATCTATCTGTCGGCTTCCCCCGTGCACACCGACCAGCACTTCTACTTGTGTATGCTCAAATCTGCAATTGATTGTGCTTCATTTTCATAAGTTGTTGAACCATTTCCTGTTTCTTCATACAATTCACAAAGGATTAAGTTTGTTTCACAAAGCAGTTTTAAAAAATAGATTAGATTCCATGGAACATATTTTTTTTTAATAACGGAACTCTATCCAAGACTTCTTTGTTACTTATCTCTTCGTGTGCATGACATTGTATGGTATGGAATGTCCTGTCTAAATATGTCGCTAACGAAAGTAATACAATAAATACCGTATGTGAAATGAACGTTTCTCAAACTCTGAAACGTAATGATACATTGAGAAGCAGGCATATAGGTTTTTCTGGAATCTTCTTCTACAAAAGTACGAGACAGTACTGTCTTATGTTGTTTTCTGTTTGTGTTGTCATTATACATTTTTTTAATAATATAAATCTCGCAGAAAGATGTCTTAAATTGTAAAATGATGACAAAAAGTTGACAACAAAGATTACGTGATTTTACTGCTGTGTTCTCAAACTCCCTCAGATGTAGAGATGTGGTCCGGATAAAGGAATGCGATGTCATCGTTTATAGCTGCGATGCACTTTTCGGATTCACATATCCGATTTCAGTATTGCTTGAAACACATTGAACATATTTAGGAATGACAGCCATCTTCACCCCCATAGTTCCCTCAGTCGTCTCTTGCAACATGCATGGAAGTTAAACAGTGTTTCTACTCTTTATTCCCCTTTATGGCAACACACAGGCGACGTTATGATTTGATTTAGTAAAGGTTGCTTGGTCATTTTACTCATAGAATTATTGTTTACACTCAAATCATGAACATTTTTCTTCTCTGAGTGTGTTCTCAAACTCCTGCTGGTCAACAAGATGCAGTCCGGAAAATGGAATATTTTGCATTATGGTTTACAATTTAGCTGCGATCACTGCGCCCTTCGACCTGACATACCCGACTTCAGCATTTCTTCTGGGTCTCTTTATAACTCTATTGGATCTGACAGCCAACCCCAAACCTTCTTAGTGGATTCTTACAGCATGCATGGTAGGTAAGTTTCTGTTATTTGCTCTCTTTTCGAGCACCGACAACACACGGGTGGAATAATGATTTAACGTGTTTTAATTAACTACCTATATTTCTAAAAATATGAATTTCTGATTAGTGTAACGGATGCCTTGCACATGGCCAAGATTGCAACAATAGCTTCCACACTGTCACAGTGGCTTGGTCAGGTTATCTCAAAACATATACTATTTGGCGAACTCTCAGATGGTACATGAAAGAAAAAGCAGAACACAGTTGAGATACAAAAATGTATGTAGAACATCAATAAATGCCTCTGTTATATCTTTTGACACGCATGTGGGTCTCACCAATGGCCCACTAGACAAACCACACATGCAACAGAAAACCTTAGTGGATGACATGCCGTTATATTGAGGTTATCTTCTTAGAGAAGCTTCATGGCACGTCATATATACAATTGTGCGTTTATTTTGTTCTTTAAATGTGTTTCATGTTTACCTGAATATATATGTATATATGTGGTTGGGAGGGAGCCAGAGATGTACTGTGCAGCACTGGGGAGGAAGAAACTGACAGCACTGTTTTTTCCTATGGCTTAGACCCATCATAGAGGCACAGTGACTCAGGACGTGACAATCCTTTTGACTTGAACATTTGGTTGCATGCCTGGAGCAATAGAAAAGTTCGGAATAACCAGTAGTCAATTGGTGGTGGGGAATGAGCACAGTGAACCCTATCTTGATTACAGTGGCTAGGAGCAGTGCATAGGTTGAAACCTACCTTCCTGGAGGTATGATAGTTATTCTCTGGCTCTGTCCCGGGGTGGGCCGAAAATCCACAGACTTCCCAGCAATATAATGCCATTTAATGGCATTAGGTCAAAGGACATGAGCTCATGGACCGCTGGATCAGCAACAAACCACACATCTCTTCTGACAATTGGAAAACATACTAGCAGAAGATCACATCACATGCAGGACAAGTCTGTACAGTAGTGCTAGGACATTCGATCATGCTGATCTTGTGCACATCCAATCCTCTACGATACAAGCATACTTCATACCGTATATCATGATAAACAATGCCATAAAACTGGTGAAGACAAAACTTTTCCAGAATATTTACAGTAAATGCTAAGATAAGAGAAAAACATAAACTACGAGACGGATATTAGTACAATGGAATCCTTCTACAGTGCATTATTATATAACGAACTTTCTTAAATAACAACACTTTTCAAAATCTATTATTGCATACATATTCTGTCGGCCTGGTATTAAGTTACTATAACGGGACTTCACTGTACCATATCCGAACAAGCTCTAAGTTCTTAAAAACCTGCAGATTAGCATTATATAATGTGTAAATGTGGGTTAGCACCTCTGACAGTTAAGCATATTCTTCAGGATGTTCCGAATATGAAATGCCTGGAAAATACACTGGCCAAGAGAAACTGTGGACGAAAAACTCTACGAACCTCTGTACAAGTTACAAAACACATTCAAGTTTATATAAGAGACAAAACTTCTGATGTAAGCACATTCCAGAAGAAGAAGCAGGATACAGTCCGGAAAATGGAATGTGTTGTGTGATTGTTTACATCTAGACTGCAATATATACACCTTTCGGCCTGAAACAACCAATTTTAGCATGTTTTGGTCACTCTGACCTCCCATGGAACAGCACAAACAACTCCAACTCCTAAACGTCTTTACTCGCCCCTTGTTTTCTTCATCTATGACATGTTACAGTATTGTTATTATATTACGTCATTTCGGGCATCGGCAATACCAACACTAAAAATAGATAACACTTCACTTAACTTAATATGTTGAACCAAATAGGATAGTGGGGAAACCGGCACGGGCATGCATCTTACCAGTTGAGACACACTGCAGTAGACCGTCTCATATGTAAACACGGAACAATCTTTTTAGTAAAGTAACAAAACAATGTGCAGTAAAGCGTGCCTTTAGCCCTTTATGCCCTCCTGTTGGCTCACAGGAAATCATCCTTCAAAAGTGATCGATTTGATTATACCTGTAATTTTTATTGGTCACTTTTCTAAAAATTTACGCGTCGACAATGTATATCACGGGAAAGCCAAATATATCATATTGGAAGGATTATTCCCAATTTTCACGTCCAGAATAAAGGAACATGAAATGGGGCGTGGCAAGAAATGAGCATTATTATGGGCAGCAAATAATGTTTGTTTACCAACAGAGAACTGCAACTGTCAGTCGTATGATTGCGGATATCCTCAGAGAGGGATTGGACATTTTTCTGTGTACGGCGATGATGATCTCTCGACTAACTAACACATTTCCAATTTAGCAAACGTTTTATATATCGTGGATGACCAAGTTTTCCATGAGAAAATGTCTATTAATAAAGAAAAATGAATTAGTCTTCAACGCTATTTTTTAAACTCCGCCAGGATTATCAGGGTGTTGTCTGGAGAACGCAATTCATTTATTGTCATTGTTTAGAGCTTGGCTGAAAATATTTGCGTAAACTTTACCATTGGTAATTTTCAATCTCATATCAGATCCTTTTTAATGCATCTTACATGTACAACATCGTCTCTATTGATCGGCATAGTGTTGCCAGAACCAAGAGGGAAGCAAATAATATCGATGTTACCCGCTACGCATGTTGCAAGAGGCGATTAAGATGGTTTAGGGGTGAGTAGATGCTCAAAGTAACAAAGAAGTCAGAATTTTCGTCCGAAAAACGCAGATATTAGTCAAGCTGTAAACCATCACAAAATATATTTATTTCATTGTGCTATATCCTGTTAACGAACAGAATGTGAAAACTTAAGCAGAAATAGCAGAGGGACCTGGAAGTTCTCAGTTTCTGTACAGGACTAATTAATCCAATTAGTACTTACACAAGCCTTTGAAGTTTCACTTGAACACAACAGATGTACTATCACTAAGCGGTTATGAGATGTAAACACGAAAACATACAAATGACAATACACATGACAATTTCAAAGTTTCGAACCGTTAGGTATTTCTCAAGAATATATAAAACAGTGAAAAATAATGAAAACAGTAAAAACAATGATACCACCGCAGAAGCAATATAATTGACCGAAGAAAGCAGTACTTGCTAGACACCTGCTGTGAACATTAAAACTTGCAACGCCAAATCGACTAGAAAAACACACTAACATTAACTACCGTGAGTCGAGTAGCGAGATGTCTTGATGTGCTCATCTTTGGTTGACTTTCTTCTGGTTGACATCGCCATTATTTTTTGAGGAATGTTACATTTTGACATGGGTATTTTGTGATATTGTCTGCACTACAACATCGAGTTGGCCGCGTAGGTTGACACACCAATATCCGGCCCCAGTAGCCAACCCTCGATAGCCAGATGTAATATCCGACAGATCTATATATAACCGTCTAGCTTTGCCGCTCAGCGACCCCCCCCCCCCGTCGACACGGGGAGTTTTTCCTTCTGAGAGTCAACTTATGCGGGATCCCGCGGCGACGAAATGGGCTGGTAAATGACATACTCCACTACTCACGTTGAATTATATGTACTGCAAATCCAAGGATCGGCAAACGGATCGGTCCCTTGGTTAAACTCAGAGATTTTTTTTTTACTGGATCGGGGTATATCTGTTAGCCGGTAGGCTCGGAAGATCTATGATCCATTATATCCTTTTATCAAAAGACGTATTTATAGATCTGCCAAACATCTGTTGTATCTTCTCATTATCAAAGTGATGACAGACAATGTCTCCCAAATTCTCAGTTAATTCTGAACAAGTATTCAGCTCGCATCGTACCATTCATACCACTCGAGAGTGGCGCTCTTGACAGACGGCGTATCGCTTCGTTGAGATGGACAGAACTCATATGTGGTAACCTGAGGACAATGAAGTCAATCCTTCCAGACCTTTTGATCGCTTTTCAACTCGCAACAGCAAAGATTTGACTGAGTTATTTCCTTGGACTTGTGTTGTGTATTTATGGGCCGTTGAGTTGCCGAGCCTCGAAATGGGAGCACATAATAGCGCCACTGTTACCAGTCAAGCATTTAGTAAGACGAGACCAAGGAAGTTTGATATGGATTTGGCTGTCCCATCACATAGAATCAAAGTGAACCAGATGCCATGCTGAAATCGCAGCTAAGCTGTAAACTATGACTCAGCGGCTTCAGTTCCATGGACTGCATTCTACTGATCTGCAGAAGCCTGAGAATGAACACAGAAAAATGATCTTTCTGATGTCTACAGAGATTTCTGAAAAGTCAAACTCTAGCAGCTAATCGTCTGTCACAGTTGGAGCATGTGCAACCAAAGTTAAAAACATGTGTGTTTCATTTTCTTTTCTGTCTTCCGCATGTTATCTTTATGCCTCTGAACATTGATGCTTCTCAACGATGACCTGGTATTGCTGGTCCACTCAGCGATTATGAGCAACGGATTCCCATGTGACCTCGATGTAGATATACCACGCCTAACTCTCTTCTACTCTTACGAGAGTGCTAACTATTCTAAACATTCCTTTTCATGCTTCTGTAATACAATAGTTGTTCAGACAACTGATTATGTGCATTGGTCCAGAAAGATGCTAATCCACAAAAAGCTATTCCGGGACTCATACGAACTTTGGACTACATCGCCATACATACATACTTAGAAGTAAGAGAGTAACCTAATGTTCACCAATGTTGCCATGTGGAACATTTTATGACCAAATTTCATATAGGCTATTTTGATTTTTTTTTTTTTTAAATATTGGCAATGAAATTAATGTTTTGGCCATATTTTGTGTGGTCAATTGTAAACGTGTGAATTAATATATAGTTATTTTGTTTAAACTGAGGAACATATTAACACAGTCAGGTCACAAAAAATAATGATGTAAGAATTCTTCTTCTTCTTCTGCGTTCGTTCTCAAACTCCTGTGGAGAAGAATGTAGTATGGAGAACGAAATACGTTGTGTCATAATTTACAGCATTGCTGTGATATTTGCGCCTTTCAGTCTGACACATCCGACTTCAGCAAGGCTTTGGGTCACTGACCATATTTGGGATGCGACAGCCTACGTCATCCCATAACCTCCTTAGTAACTCTTACGACATGCATGAAAGGTAAACAGTGTTGCTATTCTTTGCTCCCCTCCCGGGCCACGGCATCACACGGGCATTAACTCCTCGTTCGTAAACTCCTGCAGATTAGCAGGTTGTAGCCAAGAGAACATAATTTGTTTTGTCACGACTACAGCTTTTCTGCGATAACTGCTCATTTCAACCTGACACATCCGACTTTAGCATGGTTTCAATGTCACGTAACCCCCCCCCCATAATCTTCTTAGTCACCTCTTACGACATGCATGGAAAATAAACAATGTTGCTACTCTTTCCTCCCATTTCAGATCTCGTAATCACACAGACATTGTTATAATTGTTTCTCTCTTAACAAAACACAAACAAACATGAATGATAACGCTACTGAATTTCCTAGATGAGTGATTAGATTTAGCATTCCGTTCTCTGGAATGCATCTTGCTAATCTACAGGAGTTTGATAACGAACAGCGCAGAAGAAGAAACAAATAGTTTATGTGTGATTCATTATTTCAAAGTTAATTTATTATGTTTTATTATTAATTAGAAATATTGAATACAAAGTAATGTTGATAAAAGCAAGATTTTAGTAATCCATAATAACAACTTGGACGTTGGTCCGTTCCAATGAAATATGTATGTAATAATAGAAGATAGCTATATACAGTACAAACAATAAAGAATAAAAATAATATAAACGGGGATTTTGAAAAGCGTCGTTAAATAGAAAAATGTGTTCTAGAAGGCTGTACCAAGGAGGCTTTCACTGTAACAATATATCAAGTGACATATTTTTTCCAGAGCTTTGTCTTCGTCGTGGATACTCTGAAAGCATCTCTGTTTCGGGCAAGCAGACATGCAATTGCCAGAGACATGTGCATACATTTTTCGATGTCGCTGGTCCATCGTCTTCTTAACTTGGTCTTCCTCTTCTTCTCTTGACCGGCACTCTGTCCTCTAAAATCATCCATTCGATACCACCATGTCGCTTTAAGTGTCCAAAATACTGTAGCTTCCTTCTTATGATGGTATTTTCATAATATTATGGTCTGTAATTATGTCTCCCCCAAATAAAACCCAGTGTCTTTTGTAGTTCATACAGTGGCCCATGGAGCTTTGATTCCAGTGTTGTTTCCTCTGGCCAATATGTATGTCTCAGCGTTTCATACTCAGAACAATCTTGAAGTATATGCTTGGTACTCTGTGCTGCCTGCCCACATGTGCACATGGCCGTGTTGCCAATCTTGAAGTTTGTGTACATGTGACTGCGGAGTCAGTGTCCTGTTCTGAGCCTTAGAATTACAACTTGTTCTGATCTATTCATAATGTGATATTCATCTTGTGTTGGTGTATGTCGTTTTCTTATTGACTTGATCATGTTTTTTTCTGATGGTAGGTGATTAGTACATCTGGTTGGTCTTCGGCAGCACCTTCCTTAACCAATTGGTCTACTTTTTCATTTGCTGGTATTCCACAGTGAGAGGGTATCCACTGCATGGTTACCCTATACTGGTAAGACAGTTCATTAAATAGTTTTCGCACGTCTGTTAGTTTTCCAGACTAGAGAGCTTGAAGCACTGACCTTGCATCTTTCAGGAATACCACGGGCTGTAGGCCAGGGTTGGAGTTTAGCAGTTTTTTAGTTACTACCCTAATTGCCTGAATTTCTGCATCATAATTATTGCAGAATTTCCCTGTTGGTGTTCTGATCGTATCTCTAGACTTGTGTGGATATTCTATACACCTACATTGTTCACTGTATTCTGTGCTGACCCATCTGTGCATACTCTGACCCATATGTCTTGTGGATATTCCTCGTTCATGAAACTGAAGCCGACATGCTGACTTCTGCATGTCATCTGCTTTTTTAGTGTCGTTGAGACTATCATTCTTAAATATGGTTTAATGTATGTGCCCTGAAGGCAGGTTTGTGGCAATATTGTTACTACACTTTACTCGTTAATTTGGTTCAGTCAGACATTCTGTCTTGATATTGACTAAGCAATTGACCTTCTGTTCTATTGCTCTGGCCTGCCACGCCTGACTCTATTACTGCAAGGCCAATATTGAATATGACTTGGAAAAATAAGATCAGCATTACAGTAAAGATCAATCTATACATATCTCTAGTATTAATTATTCTTTCTCATGAATGTGAGAGCTAAATGCGGGTACGGGAAGAAGGATTCATGTTTTTTCATATACGTAAGTGCTACAGACATCTTTTAAACTCAGCTATTCTTCTTCTTCTTCTGCATTCATTCTTAAACTCTTGTAGATTAGCAGGATGCTCCGGAGAATAGAATGCATTGTGTCATGGTTTTCAGAATTGCAGCGATATCTGCGCCTTTCGGCCTGACACATCTGACTTCAGCACGGCTTTGGGTCACTGACCCTATATGGGATGGGACAGCCAACTCCATCCCACAACCTCCTTAGTAGCCTCTTACGACATGCATGAAAGGTAAACAGTGTTGCTATTCTTTGCTCCCCTTTCAGATCCCGGCAACACACGGGCGAAACTCAGTTATGAATAAAAATAATACATATATATCCTTCGGCAGTAAATTAAAAAAAATTCTGGTTATCACGAACCAATTATTGGTAGTCGTGAAATATCGTAAACTTGCTTGGTTTGTGTATGTTACAAGACACCTCTTACTTTCTGAATATATTTTGCAAAAAACCGTTTATGAAGTGGGGGGGGGGAAGAGAAGAGGGAATGACAAGAGAAAATTCTGGATTGACAACATCAAGGAATGGTTTGCATGCGATTTTTCTACACTCCGAATTGACGAGGACAAAGGTATTTTGGGGGCTTTGTTGTGCTATCTCTAGAGTGACATCCTACGACCCAGACAGGTTACGACTTTTATCATATTATATTTAAGACAGTAGGTAAGGTGGGATTGTGAGTTCAAACCACATCCGCATGCCTAGGAAGTCGGTAAATGACATGTGTACTATAGGAAGTCGGTAAATGACATTTGTACTAGGAAGTCAGAACATGATATTTGTACTGGGAAGTCGGTAAATGAAATTTGTACTAGGAAGTTAGAACATGACATTTGTACTTGGAAGTCAGAACATGATATTTGTACTAGGAAATCAGAACACGATATTTGTACTAGGAAGTCGGTAAATGACATTTGTACTAGGAAGTCGGTACATGATATTTGTACTAAAAATTCGGAACATAACATATGAAGTAGGAAGAAAGAACATGGCATTTGTACTAGAAAGTCATAACATGACATTTGTACTAGAAATTAACGATATGACACTTGTACTAGGAATTAAGGACATGAAATTTGTAGTAGGAAGAACCTGACATTTGTAGTAGGAATGAACAAGATGACATTTGTACTAGGAAGTCATAACATGACATTTGCACTGGGAATTAAGGACATGACATTTTCACTGGGAATTAAGGATATGACATTTGTAGTAGGAAGGAGAAACATGACATTTGTACTAGGAAGTCGAACATAACATTTGTACTAGGAAGTCAAACATAACATTTGTACTAGGAAGTCGAACATAACATTTGAACTAGGAAGTCGAACATAACATTTGTACTAGGAAGTCGAACATAACATTTGTACTAGGAAGTCAAACATAACATTTGTACTAGGAAGTCAAACATAACATTTGTACTAGGAAGTCAAACATAACTGTACTAGGAAGTCAAACATAACATTTGTACTAGGAAGCAGGCGGAAAATAGACTCCCGTATACTGCTAGGGTCCAAATGAGGGACAGAGAATAGTGACGAAGTGTGCCTGTCATGCATGTTGCAGGATGTAACTAATGAGGTTTTTGTGTGCAGTTCCATCAAGTATTGGATCAGTAACCTGAATCCGTGCTGAAATAGGATGTGTCAAACAGAAAGACGCATATATCGCAGCTAACCTGCAAACCATGACATAACGCATTTCATTCTCCGGACTACATCCTGATAATCTGCGAGAGTATCAGAATGGACGCAAAAGAATGCCAAAACTGGTAAAATCCTCCCCCTTAACGATTTTCTATTTTTAAAAAAAAGTCACCTAAGCCCCCATAAAAAAAGAAGCAGTAACCCCCCGTTAATCCCTACCCCTAATTATACTAAGTTTTCACATTTATTTTCTTAAAGATTTAGGTGTTTAGTCATTTTGTTGCAATTTTATTTTGCCTAATATTTATAAACAGTTTCAAGTATTTTGCAACTTTTGTGTGTGCATTACCACAACAAAAGTGAACAGAAGTGATTATCTTGGGCAGCTATTGAGGGAATCCCCGGTCTAGACTCAGGGCCAACAATGGGGAGAATAGAGTCACTATTAGCTGCCAGACATGCTGCAAGTGGTCCATGACCATTGTCCTGTGTTGTGTAAATTTTTACCAATCCTTTCAACCTTACACCTAGAATCAACCTTACACCTAGAATCAACCAAGGATGAGTCAATTCAAAGATGACTAAAAGCGTGTATATAATCCACGTTTAATGTCACATTGATAATGACGTGACATTCAACAGTCCATAAATCTCTGTACAGATTTAATTATGACTTCATTCGTTACGTTTTTTATTATTGTCGTGTTTCATTGGTCACTATTTACGAGTTGTAAATATTTGGAGTAACATGTCAAAAATAGCGAAGGCTGACCAACGAAAATCACGTAAATAATCCAAATCGACTTGTCATGTTTATGTTTTCTGTGCACGTCGTTCAATATTGGAGACGGTCATAGAGGAAAACAGAAATGCGGGTGAGAAACTTGTTCACAAACTGTGTGGTGATTAGTTAGTTCGTTAGTCGTCAGATCATCATCACTGCAAACTGGACACGTCAATAGTTGCTCCGATCTCTCCTTGAGTGTATCCGCCATTACACTTCTGCTGACAGTACCGGTCGGTTGACCATCCTTCTTCTGCCCCCTCCAAAAAGTTCACTTCTAGCAACACCGTATTTCAATACCTGATCTTTAATCCTAGCCATTGAAAAGGAATCATCATCCACATTAGTCTCACTCTCGCGTGCTATATCCCTTAAGGAGCTCAAAACGTCAGCGTGATGCATTGCTCCACTGCCCTGTGCCACAATCGCGCATGACGCCAGTTGATCCACTCTTTAATTGCCTCGAACACCCACATGTCCCAGCACGAAAATAAATGTAGCCACTTTCAGCCTCGCCTTTCTCAAGGCCTCAATCCACTGTTCGAGAACGAGACCCACTGGTACCTTCTTAATCATACTGATAGTCATTCAAGATTCAGACTTGCGTTACCTTCTGTGTGCATACCCACTCGAATGCCCTGGTCACCGCCATGGTCATACTACTCGTACTGACCGCAAAGGCACCATTCTCCTCCCTGAGCTCTGAGCTGTGAAGGTCCAAGCACTGCGAATATGTCTAATCACAGATCCACCAGTGTATATAATCACATTCCCCTCTTTGGTATTCTCACTGACCAAAGCCTGCACTTCTTTCCCCACAGCTGTGGGATACCATTCTCTGCTAAGTAATACTACTCTCAAACAAGTTTCGAAATCTGTAGGTAGACTTATCCATTCCGCACCTGCAGCCACATCATGCAATCTGCACATGTGTGTGATTGTGCAGTGATCTGTGTGGTGATTGTTTTCTCTGACCAGAGTTGTTACACGATGTCTTGTAGATTAAACTTTCGTTACTGCATGCTTTCCTGTGAAGGTGTGCAGAGAGGCTTTGTTTGTTTGTTAAATGGGGGATTAAAGTCTCTTAGCTGAAGCACGACGCTTTCAACCTAAGACAGAAGTCTATTTTGGTTATATCAGACCGTATTAGCTTTTATCTAGATGTGAGCTAATGGTCTTGGTGTTTGGAAATCCGTGCGTGCTATTGCTATATATTATCTATATTGCTAAGTGAAGTTGATGTTTCTTTTTGGCAAAATGCCTTTTATCTAAGTGTGACCCGATGGTCTGGGCAAAAGTGCAGAGAGGCTTTCTATGGGCTGTGGAAATATTGGCCGCTTTGCCATAGCGGACGCCGCAACATGTACAGGAAGGATTTGGAGTCTTGTAGATTAAAAGGTGAATATGTCAATAAAATATTGTCTGTAATTGCTGCATGTTTTCTGTTAGGAAGTTGTAATTCTTTACCCGGTAGTTGTGTGATAACAGCCGCATGCGCTTCCTGTCACTACGACGTATGCAGGGTATTTTTTAAATATTAGATATTCAAATTTAAAAAAGTAAAAATAAAATAATCATCAAAATTGAGAGAAATAAATACTTTTGTTTGTGGTTGCGCATCAGGACGTAGACATTTTTTTTGGCTGTAGTGATTTTCTAAGCAATATAAATACATTCAGTAGTTTGTATTTGTTTTCTGAACGATCCGAGTGCACGTTTGCCTGTGTCAGGATTCGAACCCGGCACCTTAGCCGTGCAGACGCACTCTGTACCACGCCGCCACAGAGTCAGACATGATAAAAAAAATACACAGAGAGATTCTACAAGAAATAGTATATCTGGAAAGCACAATCACAAATGGCGGAAAGTGAGAAACAGGTTAAGAGGAAAACAGAAATTGTCAAAAGTACTTTAAATGACATGAGGAAATTAGCATCTAAGCAAATCACAAATTCAAACTGAAAATTAGGAATTGTAAACTAGTAAACTGCTGCATCTGTTCTACATAAAAGTACGTTTCACCTACATGATAACGAACAAGCAGTTAGAAGACAAAAATACTGCCTTTGAAATGTGAATATATGGTCTATAACTTCACATATAACTTCAACGTTCAAACTCCTGCTGGATCTCCCTTGTAGCAGAACCATAGTCCTACTAGATTTCCAGCACATTGTAGTCCAGAGAATGAAAATGCGTTGTGTCGCCGTTTTATTTGCGCCAAATGCCCAACACATCCGTCTTCGGCGGAATATATATATATATATATATATATATATAAGAATATAGTAACTTCACAGAGGTAAAGAGAGAGAGGGAAACACACAAAGGTTCTGACTACACTGCATAGAGAGAAAAAACATATTAGGCTAAAAAGAAATAAAGATAGACAAATAAAATATATTTCCACGACACGAAAGGGAAGCAACAAATACACTACTCTGATATAACCAAATGAGATTCACATATATATAATTATTAAGCCTAGCAGAAAACATCCCGTAACTAAAGGCTGCCTAAAAAATTTGTCATTGATATTACCAATATAGGAGCATATATTTTAATTACAGCAAGGAAGTGAACAAGGCCACCCCCACCTAAAAATTTACTGCGATTTAGTACATGAAGAGTTATCTTAATCCCGGCAGGCTGCTGTCATCTCTTTACCTCCCTTAGTTTAGTTAATCGTTCAAGTTATCATCGCAGTCGCAATAATCTTAGACCATCGCGCTATAAGTCAGAGGTAAAAGGGCATATTTCCTTAAAGTACCCACAAAAATCAATGAACAAAAAAAACTTTATTTTCTTTTAATCCAATAAGCAACATCACACATAACTCCAACTGAATGGTCAAGTCCTACAAAACACACAGTTGAGGAAATGATATCAATGTTGAGCATTGCCGGACCACAGGAGAACTTTCAAGATTTTCTGCGAGCGCCTCGGGCTGGTAAATTTCCAAACTATAAAGGTGCCTAATATGGTCCATCTACGTGATAATCTCGCGAAACCTTACAAAGTTACATATTACCTATATATATATTATATATATAGGGCGGGAAAATTAAATATATTAAATATATATATATATATTTGCCCACCCAAGGTGCTCGCAGAAAATCTTAAAAGTTCTGTGGTCCGACAAAACTCAACATTGATATGATGGGTGACCCTTTTACCTCTGACCTAGTGATGATCTAACAAATGTAAATAGTTGTTTCCGCCGAAGACGGATGTGTCGGGCCATTGGCGCAAATAAAACGTCGACACAACGCATTTCCATTCTCTGGACTACATCCTGCTGGAAATCTAGAATGGATCATGGTCCTGCTACAAAGGAGATCCAGCGGGAGTTTGAGAATGAACGCTGAAGAAGAAGTAAATAGTTGTTGATTAAATAATACATATAGGTCTAATACTCAATAGTTATAATTCATTGTCAAATTCGCCAATGTGTTGCTAGGGAATGGGAATAAAGAATAGCAACAGTTTTACCTTCCATGCATGTTGTAAGAGGCGACTATGGATGACTTGCCGTGTGGTTGGCTCATCCCATAAAGTATAAATGGTCCAAGTGACCCAGAGCCATGCTGAAGTTAGATGTGCAGGCTGAAGATTGCAGATATCGCAGCTAAGCTGTAAACCATGACACAACACATTTTACGAAATACATTTTGAGCATGAGTATGAGAACGAACGCAGAAGGGACATGTCCAATTACTACTCTTGACTTAGCATATGATGACACATAACTAACTATAGAATTAGAATACAGTTGTTACTACTTCTACAGTTTCAGTGTAGGCCTATGTTTCAACGTAGGATCATACTTACAGTCAATTTACAAGTGAATTTCACAGCCCTGTAAGTTGTAACTGCAATACATTTTAACCAGGTGGGAATGTGTGTGTTAATTGCAACGGCGTCATAATTTATCAATACACCGGTACTTTAACACGCCGTCAATCCAACGGTAAAAATCGAAAATCTGTGTAGTTTATTAAATATTAAAACTACACATTAGTGTTCGCGTACAAGAATCACACAGACGATCTCAAAATGAACTAACACAGCTCCCGTTTGTTAGTGATCAACTTCTAAACAACCACCTTTTGCCTACGTCACGGCCTAACAATGAATCTCTAGGCCCGACAACACGGAACAACTCGACGAAACGAATGGTACAGAGAAATCGTCCCGCTGGGCAACGACACTGTCTTGGTCACACCTTCACCCATCCCCCCCCCCTCCTAATGTCAATTGAACATGGGAAGGGAGACCAGAATCGAGCATAATCGGAGTTAACAGACGCGAGTTTACCTCAGGTCGGAGTTGTTCAAAGAAGGAGGAAAAACCTGACTGTTGTTTGTTCTGTTTTCTTTGGTATTATTCTGCAACGTGATAGCGGTGTTAGATTGTGATTGTACCCACAAAAATATACTGGCTGTAGGATGTGCAACAGAATATGTCATTGTAAAGCAATTGGAGGTTAAATCTAAACAATTTGTGATATGCAGACGATAGCTCTCATTACACAAAAACTAACCGGAGCGGTGAGCCCCATTGGACATCCTTGTTCATTCTCACACTCCAGTAAATTAGCAATATGCAGTCCGAAGAATGGAATGCTTTGTAATTGTTTCCAGCATCATTGAAATATATGC
Organism: Meghimatium bilineatum; assembly: GCA_034231615.1. Taxonomy (NCBI): domain Eukaryota; kingdom Metazoa; phylum Mollusca; class Gastropoda; order Stylommatophora; family Philomycidae; genus Meghimatium; species Meghimatium bilineatum. The sequence continues at coordinate 59,592,233 of CM067304.1, forward strand.
GCCTTTGGTCTGATATCTGATTTCAGCGTGACTTTTGAATTAATCTGAGAAATGCTTGCTGGTGATACAATACTGATTTCAAAATAATACTCACGTGGGAGACAGGTAATGGAGTTCCACTGAATAACGACTGACACACTATCACTGCCGGATGCCTACATGAATTAATATACACAACAAAACACAGAATATAATCATACAAATGACAATACACAGGACATAATCGACGTTTCGGTCCAAAAGACGTTGCTGGATGTGTTGTCACTGTGGCACGAGAGAATGTCACCAACTGAACTTATTAATAACACAAGAGACATAGTTGTTGAGAAAATGATTCCTTACGTCACTAGGCATGGCACTTGAATGATTGATTGCTTCTAGATTACTTCGATCCATCTGACAGAGCAGCCAGCTATACACCAAACTTCCCTATTCAGCTCTTACTATATGCATGACAGGTAGGGTGTTGATATTTTTGCTTCCCCTTCAGGCCATTGCTAACACATGGGTGAGCCAGTAATGAAACTTTCAATCGGTGGTTTTCAACCTGGAGCATAAAACCCATCTATGGCCCACATAGACTTGAAGGGGAGCCACGGAGAAACTTTTTTTAATGAGAGAGCCACAGTACTGTCTAGAGAGGCAACAAGAAAGTAATTTTCAACGATAAACTGTAGAAAATAATTAATAATGTTATGATATCTACAAAAGACATTGTTTTTCCAAAAGCTGAAATAAGTCATCAGAAAATAGAAAACAGGATATCAAATCATTTACGTTCAGCAAGACAATGGTGCAAGGAAAAAACACACTGGCAGTGTAGGTAGACACGGAGAAGTCATTTGACAGAGTCTGAAAAGATGTATTGTTTAACTGAAATGTCCAAATAATGTCCAACTGGATCTGCCATTATCTTTAGGACAGAACTGCAGGAGTACAAATGCAAAGGATAACCAGCCGAAAGAAAACAATGGCTAAATGAGTCATCCAAAAAGTAATGCACTCCCTACAGGGTCAATAGCTCATTTATGCTGACGACTTAGGCATATGGACTTCGGATAAGCACGTCAACACAGCAAGAATGCAGAATGCAAGACTCCCTGTTGGCTTTTGACGATTTGCCTAAGAAATGGTCTACAAAAATCAATTCATTATGGAAATATGTGCGCCCCTCTAATATTTGATTATTTCCCTTGCCAATGTTCTACAGACAACGGATATTTATGTATTTATTTAAATATTACTTTACTTGGGGTTAGGGTTAGTTATGTAAAACATAACTCTCCTAAAACTCTCCTAACCACAACCCTAAATAACGAATATGTAAATGAATAAATAAGTATCCGTTGTCTGATAAACATACGCAAGGGAAATAATCAAATGTAGGGGGGGGGAGAAAGGGGGTAGGGAGCACATATTTCCTTAAAGTACCCAAAAAATCAATGAACAAAAAAAACTTCATTTTCTTTTAATCCAATATGCAACATCACACATAACTCCAACTGAATGGTCAAGTCCCACAAAACACACAGAGGAAAACATTGCCCATAAGCACTATGAAAAACATAGCCGGTACCATGTGGGATGCCGATGAGAGCATCCTCAGGACGTCATCACAAGCAGCGTAAAACCTGTGTTAAAATATGACATCACAGCCTGGTCTACAGAAATCAAATCCAATTTTCAGAAAGTCAAGTTCTGAAATTGGGCAGATCCCAACATAACAGGAGCATTAATTTCCACACAAATTTAACACATGGAAAGTATTACTGGATTGCAACCAATGGAAGATCTTATATAGTAGATCGTATAATTGTCGATATTTTGTTGTAGACGATCATTCATGTATCAACAAAGTGCATTGACCAAAACTTTTCACGTCTAATTTTGGCATGAGTATATACTGATGGGTCTGCTAAAAAATTAAATTGATAATGGAGACGGATGTACACTGATAAAACTGAAGGTTTTGTAGAACTGACCTAAGTAGAACTGTAAGGAAGTAAAATCACAGGTTGTCAGAGTATCTCTAACTTTCCTACGACTTGTCTGGAAAGAAGACTCTATTCCTTGCACTCTAAACTTTATGTCCAGATCCCTCTTGCTACACGGACGATAGTGCTATAACGAATAATATATGAAAAAAGCATGGATGATTTATTATTATAGAAACAAAAATCGTAAGGCAGCAAACGAGATTTGCTTCTGGTCCGTTGAGATGGCACCGATTCGCCTCGCAACCTTGAAGTCAACATGTTTTCCTTATTCAACCAGTCGGTATTCCAAACACAGAGTATTACGGTCAGCCAGAACAAACATTAGGAGCTGATTAAGAGATCGATACTATTCGAGAGATTACTTACTAATGGACAAAGACAGTCTATATTTTTAGTCACGCTATAAGAATGGAAAGTTTGTGGATGATAATTACAATGGCCAAGGTTGAAGCGAAGAACGACATCGTGAGAATAAATTGTAATGTTGTTGTTTTTTTCGTTAAAACATCCATCATCACATGACAAATAGTGAACAACAGTCATAAATCATAATACTAGAGTTCGAGAGTTGTTGAGATTCGGGATTGCTTACTGCATTTTATGATGATGGAGATTTGAAAGAAAATACAGGACAACAAGAAACCAACATATCGAAGTCATAGTCTTTATCTATCCAATTAACTCGATATATATATCCTTTTCGTTCGATTCGAATGTGCATAGTCTACAATTTTGTCTCTCCTATAAACTTGACTTTTTCGTAGCTCATGCGGAGGTCAGTAAAAAAATGTATTTCAGTTTTAACAAACCTGATCGACAGTTGGATGACCAATGACCTCTGAAATATAAGTCCTATTGATATGATGGGAAATCAAGCCTTCGAAAATGACGCTTTCTTTTATTTCCATTAAATGTCACTTATTTTGTATAATCATAATGACTAGTGAAAATAACAAGAATAGTCACGTGTAACGCTGGTTCTCCTTTGGACACTACGGAAATAAGTTACCTGTTTAATTTTAGTTATTTTATACTATTAATTTATATCTTTTTTACTTGTCATTCTATATCTTTCTTATTCTACTTTGCTGAACCCTTCCAACTTTGATTTTCTTCTTCCTTATGACGCGTTTCTTACCTCGCTCAAACAGTCTAATCCCATCCTCCTACAATCCTCATATGTGCTATCCCACGTTTGGTACATTATTTCGATTTTTGTCTTTTGTCCCGATGAAAGCCAAAACGTCCGATTTAGTCGAAACGTCGTCTGTCAATGTACATTGTTGCTATCGTGTTTTATTCACTTCTTCTTCTTCTTTGCGTTCGTTCTCAAACTCCTGCAGATTATCAGAATGTAGTCCGGAGAACGGAATGCGTTGTGTCATGGTTTACAACATTGATGCGATATCTGCGCCTTTCGGCCTGACACATCAGACTTCAGCATGGCTTTGGGTCACTGACCCTATATGGGATGGGACAGCCAACTAAATCCCACAACCTCCTTAGTCGCCTTTTACGACATGCATGGAAGGTAAACATTGTTGCTATTCTTTGCTCCCCTTTCAGGCCACGGCAACACACGGGAGGTCTTATTCACTAATATTGATAACACTTATACCTATTACTGTTCATTTTCATATTTGCCTTGTGTTAAACCACATCCCCACCCCTCTTTTTTTTCCATTTCCAGATTAGGGTTGTTTTCCGGACACTAGTTTTATCTCTTGACAACCAAGAAGTCAGGATTCTGAATTTTTCTCAATGGCCTCACAAATGAAGCGAATCTAGGGACGAAAGGCCAATTTTGAATCTCAATGCCACCTCTGATAACAACTAGGAAAAGAGTATTATGCTAGAAAATAGTTTGCACTGGTAGAACTGGAAGAAAACGGAAACCATACGCTGACCTAAGCACGGTTTAAACAATTCAAGTGGGAAAGGCAATATTAAGAGTGAAAGTCGAGCGAACAGGTAAGGTCACGGTGAGAAAAGTAAATGTTTGTGACCTCGTAGTTTCCGGTATTTTCCACACTCTCCATCTGAACAAATGATAATCAACATTACTTGTTCAATATTCCAGATCTTCTTTTGCGATCGTTTTCAAGCTCAGAGTAGCAGGATGTAGTCCGGAGAACGGAATTATTTTATCTTGGTTCACTGCTTTGTCATGATATCTGCGATTTTGACCAGAAATATATGACATCAGCTTCTGGATAATATTTGCCATACATGGGATGGAATAGTCGATTCTACTCCATCTTCTCCCTAATAGCTGCTTACGACATGCATGGAAGGTAAACCTTGTTATTGTTTGCTCCATTTTTGGGTCCCGGCAACGCGGAAGCGGTAATTTCAGTACATTTAGTTGTTTACGTTTGTTCTCGATTAATCATTACGAATTTGTGTCGTTTTTGCTAGGTTGCGTAAAGTACGTTGTGCTACCTTTCAATTTACGCCATGTATACCTAGCACATCCGACTTTCGCATGCTTATAAATTCATGTGAACTTTCCTATCATGTGACAGCATCCCTATATGTCGCCAGGCGATGGATGTGTATCGATTCTACTCCGGGACGGTTTATCACCCATTGTACTCTTAGATTTTACAGGCAAAAACATGTTTCTGTGTGGCTGTCTCCGATGAGACGGTAATCGGTGATTCAGGCTTGTGCCGATTACGCCTATATCCTACGAGGTTTCCGCTGCCAGTGAACTTGTCTCGTGTAACTAGAGGCATTGTCCCTGTGCCCCTCGAGTATGGTTCCGGTATATATATCACCCATGTGTTGCCGGGGCCCGAAAGGGTAGCAAAGAATAGCAACACTGTTTACCTTCCATGCATGTCGTAAAAGGCGACTAAGGAGATTATGGGATGGAGTTGGCTGTCCCATCCCATATAGGGTCAGCGACCCAAAGTCATGCTGGAGTCTGATGTGTCAGGCCGAAAGGCGCAGATATCGCAGCAATGCTGTAAACCATAACACAACTCATTCCGTTCTCCGGACTACATCCTGCTAATTTGCAGGAGTTTGAGAACGAACGCAGAAGAAGAATATATATATATTTATATATATATGGCACGATTGATCCAATTGAGCTCTAAGCCCGTCATTCCTGCGTATGATATGTTGTTCCGGCATTTTTCTGAGTTTTATTCATTCGATATTAGTGCTTTGCCTTTTTTCTTTTAGACCGGTCGCTTCATCTCTGCCCTTCTAGGTTACGTATTTTGATTATCATCTTCGCCCACCGGACATGTCCTCAGGTGCTCAGATCGCTCCAGCAAATCTCTCAAAGTTCTAGTTGTATGATGGTTCAGTGCTCTTTTTGAAATATTTGTAGTGTGTTCTCTACGGGTCGTGCCTATCCACATTCCCAAATCGCGCATTCTCAATATTGATTCGTGTTCCTGTATCTCAAAATCTTCTGATCGCTCGAAATCACGAAGAGCACTGAATATGTCTTCAGTCCATACACTGACCATTTGCTATGGTGGCGAGGCTAGCTAATTGTTCGGATCGTTTGTTTCCTTCACACCCTTGTGTCCATGGCAACAAATAAGCAGGAGTTTTCGCAGTGAGGCCCACATTCTCTCTCTCTCTCTAATGATTCCACCCATCCCATATGAACATCACTTGTTTTAACTTACTGAGTGATATTCAGTGAGTCTATTGGTATACACGCATGAGAATAGGCTTGCGATTCAAGCACGTTTGGTGCCTGCGATACGGCAAACACTTCAATCGTTAGACTGTTGTTGCGGTAAAGGTCCCACTGACTTCGTGCATTTATTTTCTTATGATATATCAGTAAAGACCGGTGCGCACCGCACCGCTGGTTTGGGATGACCGATCTGTCCGTGTAATTCACATATGTGCGATCGTCATATTCGTAATCTTGACCTCAGCATCCATTCTCACATGGCTACATTCCCTGCTAACTCTATTTAGTGTAATGACTGTCTTGACAGCCTCCTGAAAGACCATAGGTATCCATCCATTCCTCACCAGGAGTTATGATATCTGAGGATTAAATCCGTTTGTATCCTCGGCAATCCACGCTCTGTCTATCTTGGCCTTCTTCCCTTCACACGAGGGAGATCACTAATTTGTATTCTTAATATGTATTCTCTGCGCAAAACCGAAATCCAACAAATCCAACAGACACATCTTGGAACAGAGTATTGAAGTTTTGCTAATCACTGGAAACACACACTTTTTATTCTTCCGAGTTATATCTAAATTTGTTCCAGGTTGCAATCCTGATTGACTCGCATTTGATGGACTTGCTTATTGGAACTGGCATATTATCTAAGTCGTGACAAAGCATAATCTAATCTAGGGGATTTACAGTAGTAATTTCCCATGGCTTTCTATCGGTTTATTTATGGTGTTCTCCACTAGCATTTGACTAAATAGCCTGACCTACAAGGCAGCAGTGGTTTGATTTTAGAGTGGCCTTCTCTTAGATAGATTGTCCTCCCGCAACTAACGAACTCCAATTATATCTCAACAAAATATTTAAAAAAAATAAATAATTCAAAGCGAATAGAGGCTACAGAAATGTTGTTTCTGAGAAGAATGATGAAAATACTATGGACAGCTAAGAAAACTAATGCAGAGGTTCTCATTGATGCTGGCGTAAAAAGGTCAATCATATCAAACATTAGGGTAGACATTCAAGGTTTCTAGGGCATGTGCTGAGAAGAACACAGCTTGAACACGTAATAATCACTGGAATGATCAAGGGGAGAAGAGATAGAGAATGACAAAGAGAAAATTTGCGAGATGGATTGGTATAATGATAACAAGAAACAGAGAGTCGTGGAGAAACATGATCGCCTACGCCATTCGTCATGACACTTGATTGATTTAATGATATCTAAATTTAGCTCTGCCATGTGAACATGAGTGTCAATAGTGTCGTTCTTAATCGTCGTATTATGTTGTTAATGTGTTCTTGATAAAGGTTTTTTGGTCGAACGTCGATTTGTGTGTGTAATTATGTGGTCTTTTAGTGATTAGCAAAATTTCATTACCCTGTTCCTGGTCTTGCCAAAATGATATATAAACAACTACAGCCTTTAAATGCGTCATCCAATACAGAGCAAGACTATTCTTGAACTTAGTAAAACAGTCGAACACAATATGCCAGACACCCTACTTGGATATCAGGCTTCCAGCAATAATGATTCAACACTCATCAATCATCAAATTCCTTTACTTTCCCTGACTCCGGAGAAAACCCAATAGCTTTGAGCTGTTAACTTTCTCACGACCAACTGATATCCATTCGGTGTTTGAAGTCCTTTACAAAAATAGATCTTTCTGTACAAGCCAAACATGAATCGCGTTGGTCTTTGTCTTGGGGAAGAATCACCAAGTGAGACTGGATTTATGGAACTATCACAAATAGCGATCTTTAAACTATTGTAATGTATATGTGGCCTGAGAGCAGAGATTCTCAAAGTTGAGAAGATCAATCCCCAAATATTTTTCGTCTTCGTATGCGTTCGTTTTCAAACTTCTGCAGATTAGCAGGATGTAGTCCAAAGAACGTGACTCGATGTATTGCCCTTGACACGTGCGCCTATCGGCATGACACATCCAACTTCAGTATGGTTTCTGAGTCATTTTTGACTTATTATGAGATGGAAGGTCTGAACATGTTAGTATTTATTCCTTCTCCTTCTTTCATTTTCCCAGACCGTAGATGACACCATGTTACTCTTCAAGACATGCACTCAGCAAGCCAAGAAGAAAGGTGGAATGAATTCTGCAAGTAGATCAATTCAGACAAATCTCTTCTCTTAAGACGATCTGGCGTTTTCAGCGAAGCATAAACGGAAATGTTCAAAGAGTAGGTATACCTGGTTTTTTAATCCACTGATCTGACATGGCAGAAATCAGTCGAAGATAAGGGAAAGGCCTTCGTTGAGCAACAGACGGACCAAAACAATCTAGATATCAGACGGAGGATTATCACCACGCCGTCTGGTCTATGTACAGTGGTTGAGGGGAATGAGAGCATACACCCACTAAACCGAGAGCTCTCTCGTGTGAAGTGAAGCATGTTAAAGAGAGGTAAACCGTGGATGGGTCGGGCCGAGGATCACGTTAAAAATACCTGTGCCCAAGAAAACATAACTCCTGACGAGAAATATATATCTATTCCTACGGTCTTTCAAGAGGCAGTCAAGACTGTCATTACACTCAATAGAGAGTGCAGGAACACAGCTCAGTGAGCGTGAATGCTGAGAACAAGCCACTAATCTGCGAGAATACCGATGACATAGATGTGATTTACTAAGACGGGTCGGTCATCCGTCACCACCGATATGCATGATCCTTTACTGTCAGATCAAAAGGAAGAGCAGTGCACGAAACCAGTAGTGCCTTTACCGCAACAACAAGCTGTCTAACAATGGAAGTATTCACTGTAACTTGACTTGTGGCACGGCAAAGAAATACAATGAGGCCAAATATACGACAACCCCGATGGTGGACTGAAGAGATAGAGTCTGCATGAGTAAAGAAGAAGCAAAGTGTCAGGGAGTGGCAACATAAGAGACGAAAGACACTAGTCACCATAGAAAGCAAAAAAGAGTAGGAGCATACTATGAAGAAGACCACTGAAGTCTTTAAACAAATCGTAAAAGAAGCTAAGAAAGAACACTGGCATAATTTCGCACAAGATGTGGCAGCCGACAGTGCCCTATACAAATTGTGGAAATTACACAAGGCAATGTATCGAAAAACTGACACAAAATTAAACGTGTGTTTGAAGGACGAGTCGGGGCTTATACTAACCACAGATGAGCAGAAGGGCAGCGCTTTCTTCAGCAGATACCTCCAACAATCAGACCAGAACAATAGTGACGAACGTAAGACTATAGTGGCCACTTTAACAGCACTGCTGGTAACAAAGATATCGCTGATGAGGAACTAGTCTCGTTGGAGAATGTAAAAGAGACCATAAATAAAACATCAGATCAAATGGCACACCAGGGCCCGATGGAATACGCTATAGCCTCCTGAAAGATATTGCAGACGACCAGCCTAAAACAAATGTTGATGATTTCAACACGTCTGAAAACAGGACGCATACCAGAAAAGTGGCTACACGGCTACCTTCTTCCCTTGGCAAAGCCACCTCCGATATCAAGAATTATCGTATCATCATCTTACAAAATGTCTACGGCAAGGTGCTAGAGAGGATAATCGCTAGAAGACTGGCATTCGATTTAGAAAATAGTGGTCTACTTCCTGACACTCTAGGTGCATACAGACCGATGAGAGACACGACCACAAATGCGGCAATCCTTGCTTATGACATCTACGAGGGATTTCAGGCAAGGAGGAAACAGTGGTCGCCACGGTCGACCTAGAAGATGCTTACAACAGAGTCAGCTTTGGCCAGCTAATACATCTGCTAAGCGAACTCAGCATCGACTGGTGGATAATTCGATGGATAACAATGGTGTTAATGTCCAGACCTGTTGCTCTGAGATTGGGATCCTGGACATCAGAGATCAAAACTATAGCACCGGGATTACCTCAGGGATCGCCACTATCACCTGTACTCTTTAACGTCTATACATGCAAAATAGCGCAGCTTCAAGACGCTGGGCTCGGCAGGATACTAACATATGCGGATGACATCTTGCCGTACAAGCATGGCAGAAACAGAAGATACATGATTGACGACGTCCAGTGTAATCTAGAAAATTTGTCGCTCTGGTGTACTAACTGCAAGGCAGTTATCAATCCCACCAAGGAAAACATCGTCTGGTTCTCACTGAACAACAGAATAGTCACAGACACATTAAAGCAGTCTCCTGCATGGACATCAACATTGACAGGGAGCAGACTATGAAATATCTAGGCATCACTTTTGATAGAAGTCTATCTTTCGCGATTTCGCGAAACATGTGGACAATATAATTCAGAAAACTGGGAAGGGTGTCAGTGCAGTTAAAAGCATGGCATCTGCAGAGATGCCGCAGCGAACTCTTTTTCAGATGATGCAGGCAGTGGTATTATCTGCGTTGGACTATGGTTTAGGTTTATTGACACTAATTTGACACTGTCGCAAACACAGGTGGATAGATTGGAGAGAGTTCAAAATGAGGCCATGGCAGCTGTCCTAGGATGTACAAGAGATACATCTATCGTGGCCATGAGGTTTCTCATAGACTTACCTAGCATCAAATCAAGACATAAAATAGCCCAGGTTAAAGAATACTTCAAGGTCGCCAATAATGATCATCACGTCTTACACCAATCTATAGACAGCACAAAAGGAAAGCGAATCAAGAGAAGAAGGTCCTGGATGACAGAAGGAGAAGATACCCTACTCAGAGTTAGCGAGCTGCGGGAAGTGGGAAGAGGCTGTGAATGGGTGACATTTGGCAAAGAGAGAAAATTATTGACAACAGTTGTGATACAGATGGGGAAGAGAGTGCTGCGACTGGGCTGCCAACAGAACAGAGGGAATGATCCAAGAACTTACACTGCAGAACTCGAAGTCACACTATACAATAATTTACACAGATTGCTCAGTAACGCAAGAAACAAACAGGTGTGGTTGGGGTTTCGTGGCCTACCAAAATGGCAAGAAATGAGCTGAGAAGTCAGCTGCCTACCCCACTACAACATCGAGTATGAGAATGGAAATAGAAGCGGTACAGCAGCTCTCACTTGGCTGGCGACGCAACCACTAACAGACTCAGTGATACTCGCCCGTGCGTTGTCGGGGCCCGAGAGGGGAGCAAAGAATAGCAACACCGTTTACCTTCCACGCATGTCGTAAAAGGCGACTAATGAGGTTATGGGATGGAGTTGGCTGTCCCATCCCATATAGGGTCAGTGACAGAGAACAGAATGCTTTGTGTCATGGTTTACAGTATTGCTGCGATATATGTACCTTTCGCCCTATACATCCGACTTCAGCATGGCTTTGGATCACTTTGACCCTATATGGAATGGGACAGCCGACTCCATCCCATAACCTTCTTACTCGCCTCTTACGACATGCATGGAAGGTAAACAGTGTTGCTATTCTTTACTTCTCTCTCGGGCCTTGGCAACATACGGGCAATGAAGTTGGTTGAGAAATCTTCTGCATACTCCACTGTCACATCAAGCATGCGGATGGAGATAGTGGAAGTTACATCATCACTTAATTGGTTGATACTAATACATCAACACACTCGGTAATACTGACAGACTCGCAAAGCATGCTGCGCAAGATAGAAAAGTACATGCTCAGAAAGGAATTGAATAACTCAGTTGTCCGGAGCATTACATGGACACACTGCCCTAGTCATGCTGGAGTCAGAGAAAAAGAAAGAGCCGACTTATTGGTAGGCAATGCTGCGATAGATTACACATTACTGAGAAGAGATAAAGCAGATTTGATTAAGGCAGTAATAGTTCATTTCAATATGAAAATGAGGCTGAGAACGTACACATACTATGTCAGAGATAGGAATGCCTAGAGGGGAGGGGAGGAAAAGTACTGTTTTTGGAAAGTCCCGAAGATCACGCAAGCAACACCTGACTGGGATTCTGAGTCTACATACACCGGGATAGATGCTGTAACTGAGATCGGAGCTCTTATGGGAGTACCCCACGTGCTGTGATGCTAGTTTCTAATCAAGAGAATCAAGAAAAACTGTGCATTATCCCTGGAACTTTACTTATTCTTCTCGTGCATGTGTGTTGTCACGGCGAGAAGCAGGAGCAAACAAATAGTTGCAGTGTCACTATCTGAGAATCACAGACGCCCGAACGAATACTTAAGATTACACAGTCCGTACTAAAATATGAAACCAAACCTGGCCACATGGTACAAGCTGATAGTTTGCTTGGGTCACCCATTGTTTGTCTTTCCTCTGACAAGGTGCTTCGCAGCTAGCGAGCTGTTTCTTGTGTAGGAAGACCATTCCATTACCACCTTTTGTGCCCCTAAATCCCATACCTAATTTCTTCTGTATGAGCCGTGTTGGGTAACGGCGATAGTCCAGTTAGACTCAGGGTTGATAACCTTCCTAGTCGAAGTGCTGCTTTGCCAAACACGTCGAGTATCTGGGATTTGACCTGTGCGTTTCTCACGCACTCTTCTCGTTCGCGTGTGATTGTCTTCCATTCCATCGCCAGGCGCCGCCTGTGTATTTTGACTCTCCGCCATTGCTATATTACACAGATGTAGGTAAAATACGCCTATCTCGGACGAGAAGCTTCGCAAGCGATATGAATCAGTAGCTCTGGTCCGCCCGTGTGTTGCCGGGTCCGAGATGGGAGCAAAGAATAGCAACACTGTTTACCATCCATGCATGTGGTAAGAGGCGAGTAAGAACGTTATGGGATGAAGTTGGCTGTCCCATCCCATATAGGGTCAGTGGCCCATAGCCATGCTGTAGTCGGATGTGTCACGCCATAAGGAGCAGATATTGCAGCAGTGCTGCAAACCATGACACAACGTATTCCGTTTTCCGGACTACATACTGATAATCTACAGGAGTTTGAGAACGAGCGCAGGAGATGAAGTAGAAGACGTCGCTCTGGTCCTGAGAAGGCTTGACGGCAAAAACAACATTCAGAAAACTGAAAAATATATTGTGCAATATGACCTTGTCATTAGAAGTTAGGAAGATAGTTCTGCGGTGATATATATATATATATATATATATTCATTCATTCATTCATTTTCCTTTTGCGCTGAAGTTAGCGCATAGGGCAGAGGTCAGATCTCTCCAATTCTGTCTATTCAAAGCTATTCTGTGAAGTTCTTGAATAGTATGAATATTGGTTGTTTTACTTTCACATCCATATGATAGCATCGGAATAACGCAGGAATTAAATAAGCGCATTTTCGTGCGTGTGCTGATTGACCTTGACTTCCAGATATTAGACAGTCTGTTAAATGCACTTGATGCTAGGGCAATGCGAGTTGTAATTTCTGGCATGACATCACCGTCGAGTGTTAATTTGCTTCCTAGATAGGAGAATATCTGTACTTTTTCAAGTTGTCCATTTAAAGTAATTTCGTTAGGTGAATTGGTGAAGTCCATAGTTTTTGTTTTTGCTGAATTGATTTGGAGACCTACTTGTCCTGCAATGAGTTTTAATCTATCAGTTTATATATATATATATATATATATATATATATATATATATATATATATATATATATATATACATGTATATATATATTGATGCGAGTCTTGAACAATAAACAAGCAGGAAAGTGGGAAATTAGAGACAGTAGAGATGTGCTTCTGCAGAAGAATATTGTGAATACCATGAAAACTAATACCAGGAAAACTAATGTGGCTGTGTTGAATGAGTCAAATGCGAGACGCAGCTTAATCAAAGATAATTATAAGAAATTTAAAAACAACTTCTTTATTTGTCCACGTTATGAGACAAGGGGGATTGGAGACATAGTCACAACAGGTAAAATTGAAGGCAACAGAGAAAGAACGACAACGTGAGAAAATATTAGTATAACAACCTGCCACGGCAGGGAAAAATAATTCTTATATTAGACGGTCATTACATTGCAGTAACGGGACTTTATATGTATGAATGTGAGCTAGGACACTTGCGAGAGGTCGAAGTTCAGATAATTATCTCATAACAACCTCTGAGTTCATCCAGACAAGTACACTCAATCATCCTTATTAATCCCTCTCTTACTTGCTGCCAAATCGTTACACTACACTGTATACTATTATCCCAGGTCCTTTTAACTTCACACCCCTTTAGGCTAATGTTCAACTCCTATAAACTATTTCCACGTTGATCAGTGTTGTAGTGACTCCTTGGCCTCTTACAACAGAAACTGGGATTTCCCCAACCTGGCTTTTCAAATTCACTCAGCGAAAGGACAGGTAGCACACGCGAACATCACTATAGGCGACTAAATACACAAACACTCACACCGTGACAAGTTCACACTCTATACATTCTGGCAGTGGCTCTCAACTTGTGTCCCAGTGACAACATTTTTAACTAAATATAGTTAGTTAGCTAGTTAGTCGTTGAATCATCGTCATTGCACTCCGGATGAGTCAATAGGTGCTCAGATCTCTCCTCGAGTGTATCCGCCATTACACGTTGAATGACGGTCCCAGTACGTCGTTGATTGACCATCATTCTTTCTCGCCCACGAAACCGCTTCTTTCTAGAAACACCACATTTCAAACCAAGCTCCCTTATTCTAGTCATGGAACAAGAATCGTCGTCACTTGTACAGTCATTTGTTCGTGCGTTTTTCCGTAGGGTATTCAAAATGTTTGCCCTATCCATCGTTCCACCAACAGATGTAGTAGCAATGTGGGCGGCCAACCTATCAGCTCTCTCATTACCCCGGTCTCTCACATGCCCCAGCACAAAAATAAAAGTCACTCTATGCACACAGGAAATATTCACTGCATCTAGCTACTGTTCCCGAACGTAGCCCGAACTAAATATATGTGTGTGTATATAGAAAAATAGGTAGAACATCATGGGAAGAGAAGAAAACAAAGAGGTTCTAAAAACACCTACTATGAAGAAAGAAGTACTAAGAGAAATAAAGATTAGGCAAATAAAATATTTTGAATACATTAAAAGACATGACACCTTATTGAAGACTTTACTTGAGGGTAACTAAGAAAACAATTAGGGATCACGTCAACATCAGGAATATATTCAGAAACAACAAGTTAAATGGTTCGACCACATAACCAGACATAAAGGGCAAAGTGTTATCTAAGAAATCCTTAACAAGCGATACGAAAACAGTAGACCTATTGGACGCCCTCGTAAAATGTGGATAGATAGTGTATTAGAGACACTCGGAAATATAACAGTAGAAAAGGCAAATGGAAGTGCAAAAGACCGTACACTCACTCTTTTCTCAACACCAAAAGGTATATGAGCACAGAAAGAAGAAGAAAACTCGAATGCAAAGTCTAAGGGAAGCGAACAAGAGATAGGCAGAGATACCGGTGGAAGAGTAACATCACAAGATGGACAGGTTACAATCTAGCAGAGTGCACCACCAAAACAGGAAACAGTGGATGTTGGAGATCTGCTGCAGTCAACCTTCGTTGCGGAGATGGCACTTTATGATGATGATATTAATGCGGAGACATCCAGGTTGTGCATTAAAAATAAATTTGGTGACCTTTGCGAATCTTTTCATTGTTCAAGCTATATTCAGGATAACTGATACTTTTTACGGCAAACTATCAAATGAAAAAAATTGGCCTATTAACATGACGATATATGCCTTCCGTAAAAGGAGAAGCGGGTGTTTACCAAAAGAGAAAGGATCATTCGCCTATCTTGGTGTGTAATTCTTTTTTCTTGTTCATGAGTACTGTTATATTTTTGTGAAAACTCACTGACGTTTTGGATAAATTTCTGTTTCCAAGCGTCATGTTCAGATTTTCCATGAAAAAAAAAACTTTCGTTACTGCATGTTTTCATGTAAAGGAGTGCTGGGAGGGTTTCTATGGGCTAATTTCCCACGGAAGACGTTTGAAAATCCCAATCTCCTGCCTTCTACGGGCTTGCCCATCTCTAAAAGTACTTTCTCATTATTTTTTAACATGCACATTGAAGATTAGCCGGGCTCCAGTAAAGACCTGTGTACAGAAAGTAAACATGGCATGAAAGGCTGATTTAAAAAAATTAATTCCGCACTTTTCGTTTGTGGTGATTGTTGTTTTTCGTCATGCGACTTCAAGTATATAAGCAATGACCAACATAAATCATGATAATTATCACAAACTTCACGGATTAAATCTTGATTACTTTCTGTACGGAGATCTTTATTGCCGATGGTCTCGTTTTAATATATAATGCAGGGGGCATTACAAGATCGCCAGACATCAATAACTATTGGCGGTAGACCACTGTGTAACTTGCACTATGCCTATGTTATTGGTATTTTCATTATGTCCGAATATGAACTTCGTGAACTCACCTCAAAGTTGAAAAACGTTAATAGGAAATGTGGCATGGAAATTCGTATTGATAAAAGCAAGATATTGGTGACAAGTGATATAGGTTAAACGGTCACAAACTTGAAGGAGTTACCACTTTCAAAGTATCTTGGGTCGCAAATATGTGATGATGACAACTCGTGGAATGGGATTAAGGTAATACTTGAAATTGCGATGGCTTCCATGGCAATATTGAATTATTTTTTTTTTAAAGTAAGTACAGTAAAGATGAATCTATTCAGATCTCTAGGGCCAAGTACACTTGTATAAGGACGTGAGAGTTGTAGATTCAATGAAGACACAGAAAGAATGATTCAAGCTTTTTAAAACAAGTGCTACAGACGTTTGTTAAGAATTATTATATAGAACAAAAGAGAAATATATTTATCCAGCAGCAAATAAACATACATGCAGGATATCAAGAATCAATTATGGCAGTGGTGAAACAGCATAAACTTGTTTGATTTTGACATGTAACGACTCAGACTCGCTATCTAAAATTATTTTGCAAGGACCAGTTGAGGGTGAAAGAAGGAGAGTAGGACAGGGGAAATCCTTGATTGATAACATCAATAAATAGTCTAGGCGTGATTTTTCTACAATCCTGCGAATGGCTGCGGATCTCGCTGTTTTGATAGCTTTTAGTGCTTCTTCTTCTGCGTTCGTTCTCAAACTCCTGCATAGCAGGATGTAGTCCGGAGAACGGAATGCGCTGTGTCATGGTTTACAGCATTGCTCGATATCTGCGCCTTTCGGCCTGACACATCCGACTTCAGCAATGCTTTGAGTCACTGGGATGGGACAGCCAACTCCATCCCATAACCTCCTTAGTCGCCTTTTACGACATGCGTGGAAGGTAAACAGTGTTGCTATTCTTTGATCCCCTTTTGGGCCCCGGCAACACACGGGCGATTTTAGTGCTAATTTGAAGTTATAATTCTAATTACTGAATCCATAAGGTTATGTTACATTATGTTTCTTGGTTGAGTTAGGACATCAGTTATAGGAGAAACAATTATATCATCAACATTACTTCCTGGTGTACCCAGACTTTTCATATTTTCATCTCGTTCGTATGTTCCCGTAGTATGAAAAGGGAGCAAAGAATAGTGACACTGTTACCTGACACGCAAGTCGTAAGGGACGACGAATGCGGTCTTGGAAGTGGAGTTGGCTATCTCATCCCATGGAGTGAGCCAGAGACCATGCTGAAGTCGAATGTGCCAGGCAGAAGATACAGTTATTGCAGCTGAGCTATAAACCATGACGCAGCGCATTCCGTTCTCTGTACTACATCCTGATAATCTGCATGAGTTTGAGAACGAACGCAAAATAAGAAGAATATTCTCATTTATTAAAAAATACAAAATGATGAAAACATACATTTTATGGCCAGTAACATTTCAAAATGCTAAAAAATTGTGAACTGTGAATATGAAATCACCAGTATGGCAAGCCTGTCGTGCTTTGCCAGAATCTCCCTGGTGTTCAGCGTTCATAAATATGGGTGACAGGGGAGGGGGTTCTGAAAAAGTCTAACAATTGTTGACATGGTGGAGCGTTTAAATAAAAGTTGTATTTACAATAATCTTGTTTTTTTAATATACCAATTAAACTGCTTGAATTTGCAAATACAGACAAAAAAGTGTTGATATAATTAAATTAAATATAATGAATTAATGTTTCTGAATTCTTAACAGTTTGTTGATAAAGGGGGAAGAGCCAATGAATTATTGACGTAATTTATGGACAACCGCAGAATTTAAGCTGTATGAATTGTACATCAGAGGTCACGGATTCGAGTGCCTCTCATCACGTCTTTTTATAAACTTGATGTTGTCGGAGATCCCTGGGGATTATGGCTTGAAGCTACGGAGTTACGTGCTATGATTGGTACTCTCAGCAGGTGACCATTCACTTCATTAAGAGGGAAAGAGCACATATGGGGTATACAGAGTACAGGGAAGTCAACCCTCTATTATTAGCTGTTAACATTTTAAACCGTTAAGCCATCATAATTCAGATATATCATGATAATTCCTTTTATTTTACATTTTATTCTATATTTTTAAAAGAATTTCAAAACTACTTTTCCTATGATAGTGTTTAATTCGTGATGTGGGGCAAGAGTCACGTGATATGAATCAATATGTAGCGAAAACTAGAGTTCTCATACATATAACCTGTTTATTGCTTCATCACAACGTCCAAGATTACAACATCCAGGGTTGCGACATCAATAATTCAATGTACATCATCTTAAGAAATATTAAACGTTTCTTAGTTCACAGGCTTTCCTAGAGACTTAATCCGTCTCTCAACTGGGAGATTTTCAAGCTCTACTAAAACTTCCTAACTTCTTGATTAGAAACTGGCCTCATAGCAAGTGGGACATTCCCATAAGTGCTCCGCCCTCTGTTCCAGCAGCCGTACGACTCTGTGTTTTGAGTATAATGCCGCCGAAACAGACGTCGACATCAGGGCACAACTCTGGTCCTTGCGACAGGTTTCTTTGTTGTTCCACTCACCCACGTCGTGCCCGTAACTAGTTCAAGCACAACGTCAGCCTGTTGGAACAACATGGTAACTGTTATCGAAGGTTACGACTATTTGATTGTATAGATGACATGCCATGTAGCTTCTATAAGAAGATAACCTCAATATAAAGGCATGTCATCTTTTAAGGTTTCCTGTTGCATGGTTGGTTTGTCTAGTGAGCCATTGGTGAGACCCACATACGCAACCGCATGCGCAAACTTCACAACTACAACTTTGAAACTAAACTACCCTAACTATTACTTCTAACTACACTTCACATCTTCGGTCTAAACCTGGGCCCCGAACCTAGTCCGAATTCCCAGTATCTTTAGACCTAGTCTTCCGGACTCAACCCTGCCTGAACCCCGAAAACGCAGAGTTCCCCATTATTTGAGAAAAACTTCTCACCAATGAAAATGCTTCCCTCGGATATGATATTCTCATATCCGTTTTAAAGTCCCGCCCTCTTAGTCATTTAATTGAAGACAACAAGTTGCCTACGTGAAAACAATTATCCCTGGTCAATTTGTGTCCGTGATCCCAGACACTCTGTCTGCAACTCTTTTGTTCAAGCAACTGGCATGTATCGTTTCCCAACAGAGGTGACAGACACGCCTCTATACTTTACCACTTTGTTTATTCGTTAAATAGCCAAGGCGAACGCTCCTTTTAGTCTGGTATGTCAATACATGGCCGGATGAGTCGCTCTTCACTGACTGAAACGAACAATGTCCATTGTCAGGCTCGTTCCACCTCGGTCGACATGTTGACTTTTGTCGTCTGCTTTGCTAGCTTCGTGGATACTGTCGTTCTTAAATATGGTTTAATATGCCATATGGTTTAAATATGATTTGTGACAATATTGTTAATACGCTTTACTCGTTCAGTTGGTTCTGTCAGACATTCTGTCTGGGTTTTGACTAAGCAGCCGACCTACTGTTCTATTGTTCCGACATGTCACGCCTCACTCTATTACATTATGTGGTCCATTCAAAGTTCGTTTCCCTCAACTGCAGAATGTCTCCTTGCGACACTCATTCTGCCCAATGGCTTATATCTTCATAATCATCATAAAGTACCGTGCCGAATGTGTGGGCGATCATATTTCTCCATGCACATCGATCTCCCATATATGTCATCATCTCTCTTGGTGTCGTCAATCAAAGCCATTTAGTAAAACTGGCTTATATCTTTTCTCTAGGTCTTCCCCTTGATCTTTTCCCGTCTATATTTCCTGTTGTCACTATATTCTCAACTATTCCTCCTCTCATTATGTGCTAGATAAATGTTGACTGTTTTTTTTATATTATCAATAATGCATCTTTTCACATTCATCCTTCTAAGACATTCTTCATTAGTAATCTTTGCTGTCCAAGGAATGCGTAACATTCTTCGAATAAACCACATATCTGCTGCCTCCAATGATTTTTGTGATGTCTTATTTATTGTCCGTGCTTCACTTCCTAGAGTAGCACTGGTTCAATGTAGCATTTTAGGACACGTTTTATAGTATCCATCTATATGAACTTGTTGCATAGGATATTTTTCATTTTATGGAATGCTGCTTTTGCTTGTCCTATTCTGCCTATAATTTCGATCTTGCATTTACCATCTGAAGTTAATAATGTTCCTAACTATTTGAAACTATTCACCTGTTTTCGTTTTTCTCATTTAATACTATTTTGATATGTGGTGAGGCATGATATTATCATTGTCTCTGTCTTTTTTTAATGTTTAAACAAAGACCTTTTTGTTCACTTTCTATCACCGTCCTGTTTAATAGATATTGGAGATATTCTTGGCTTTCTGCTATGAATCTACGATATCATCTGCATAGCGTAGATTATTGATATTGTGTCCTCCTATTTTAATGCCTGGCATATTCTTAATTGATCTCAAGATATTCTCGCTGTAAAGAGAAAATAAATATGGTGACAATACACATCCCTGGCGTACACCTTGTTCTATTTGTGTATACTTCTTAGTTATATTATCCTCTTTCATGGCTGCTTCTTGTTGCCAATATATTGCGTACAATTCTAAGATTTTTACTTCCATATTAATATCTTCTATCATTTTGATAATCTGGTCGTGTTTTACTTTGTTGAATGCATTGGTGTAATCAATAATGCAAACGTTTATATCTTTCTGAACGTATAGTGATCTTTCAATTAAAGTTCTTAATGTATATATGGCATTTTGTGTTCTGTTAAGTTTAACAAATCCAAATTGTTCACCCGCTATTTCCTCTTCAATTTTCTATCTTGTTCTTCTCATAATAATCCGTAACAAAATTTTTGTTATGTGACAGGAAAGATTAATTTGGCTTAATAGAATAAATAAAAATGAGAACCATAAGCATTCAAGGTCATATGGGTGCCACTGGATATAACAGCACAAAAAGCTCTCTAAAAATCTCTATCTTCAGCCATTCGGAGGAGCGTAGCAACATCACACCCAGACCATTCCTTGATGCTATAAATCCATGATTTTCTATTGCCTTCGACTGTTTTTTTGCAATATCTTCTTCTTCTGCTTTCGTTATCAAACTCCTGCAAATTAGCAGGATGTAGTCCAGAGAACGGAATGCGTTGTGTGATGGTTTACAGCATTGCTGAGATATCTGCGCTTTTTGGCCTGACACATCCGACTTCAGCATGGCTTTGGGTCACTGACCCTATATGGGATGGGACAGCCAACTCCATCCCATAACCTCCTTAGTCGCTTCTTACGACATGCATGGAAGGTAAACAGTGTTGCTATTCTTTGCTCCCCTTTCGGGCCTCGGCAACACACGGTCGGTTCTTTGCATAAACAATAAACAAGTTTATTCTGTTTCATCAGAATAAACAAGTTTATTCTGTTTCATCGCCTCCAAAAGTGGTTGTTGGCACTACGACTTTATTTATTTTTTTACTGGTGGGTTTGCCGCGAACGTCTGACAGTAAGTCATTTAAATTGTATTTGCGTGTTTGTGATTTATTGCGGATTTCTGACGTCTCTGCACAGCGGCTTCGTAGACACAATATTGGTTGATGGATAATATGTTGATACATTTCTGAAAAGTGAAATTATTTAAGAGATATGTTTCTTTATATTCTCGGCGCATATGACATAACATCTTTTATTAAAATAAAAGATGGTAGCGGTACTTAAATGTATAGTGAAAATTATCCTGGTGTGCGAGCGATTAACAGGATGAGATACACTGCGCTTTAAGGCGAGCAAACATCAGATAGGCCATGTTGGAACACAATGGGATCAACATTAAAAACAGGCGTTTTGGAGCACATTGTAAGAAAGATAGAGTGAAGATTAAATAGTCGAATATAGACCGTGTGTTGCCGGGGGGACCGACATGTGAGCAAAGAATAGCAACACAGTTTACCATTCACGCAATTGTAAGAGGTGGCGGAGTGGTTATGAGGTGGAGTTGGCTGTCTCGATTGTCCTATCTCATAGTGTCAGTGACCCATAAGGCATGCTGAAGTCGAATGTATCCGGCCGAAAGGTGCATACATCGCAGCAATGATGCAAAAGATGATACAACGCATTACTTTCTCTAGACTACGTCCTGGTAATCTGCAGGAGTTTGAGAGCGAACGCAGAAGTTAAAAACTACTTTAGAAAATTCAAAAAACAAACTGGTCAGAAAGAAAGTAGGTTAATGAATAATAACACTGTCTCCTACGATGTAGGTACATGGGATAATTTTCAAATTAACTCGAGAGTGAGACAGGGATGTGTACCATCCCCCTATTGTTCATAACATACATAGATCACATTTGCAAAGTAGCAAAGACAACGGAAGAATACAATTTTAAGGATAGCTGAAACGAATTACTATTTGCAGACGACCAAGTACTAGTATCATCGTCAGAAGAGCAACTACAAAGACAAATTACACCAACTATGCCAAACCGTTAACAGATACATATAGAGAAGACCGAATTAATGAAGATAGGAAGAACAGAAAGAAAAACAAACATATATATTGGAAACAAAAGACTTTAGCAAGTGACTAAATTCACGTACCTAGGAAGCAATATAATAACAGACTGAGGGGGCAGCATAGAAATATACAATAGATGTTGTAAAGTATGGAAATGGATAGCATAACTCTAGGACAAATGCCACCAATCTTCAGAAACAAAAATGTAGATTTAAACACCAAAATAACACTATTCAAAACAATTATTATACAAATGCTGTGTTACCAAATCAAAACATATACAACGACAGCACAAGATAAACGTAAACTTGTGACAGCTGAAATGGCATGCTTGCTCAGAATCCTAGGAATATCGCTAAGAGACAGAGTGAGAAATGAGGACATTAGACAAAGAACCGGTACCACTCCAATCTAGGAATATATTAAGAGACAACAGATAAAAAGGTTTGCATACATCATCAGACTACCATCAGACACAGCAGATCACAGCAAGCTATGCTACACAGATACAGTGAAGGCAGACCTAGAGGCCGACCACGAAAACAATGGACCACCGAAATAAAAGAGGCGACAAACTCCACAATATACTCATCACATAAGAGGGCCATCTCCAGAAAACTCTTCCACTCTTGACGCTGAAAGGCAGCACACGGTTTTAGCAAATAGATAGATAGATCTACGATGTTTGTCATTAGTGGCGACTAAGAAGGGTTAGACAACTAGACAGCAGGGGTCGAGTATACTGTTTTGTAGAAGGTCAAAGTGATCCAACATCTCTGAAAATGGGAGTTGGATGGCTACCTCCTCGGGGATCTTCCTAGCGTAGTGGTTAAGGCATTCACTTTCTGCCCAAAGGTAATGGATTTGAATCCGGCTCACGATGTCTTGCATGTAAAGTGGAATTTGTCGGAGATCCCTGTGGATTATCACTTGAGCTACGTAGGTACGTGTTATGAGCGGTGTCTCCAGCGGGTGACGTCTCACTTCGTTGAGAGGATGAGGTACCTATGAGGTAACCTGAGTACAATGAGGGCAATCTACCACTCCCTTTGAGCCCTTTTTGGCTACCTCCATGCCGTAGTTCAAAGTGTTACAAAATATTGTATCATGATGAAGCTGGATGTGTTTAACTGAAGTGCGCATATATCGCAGTATGTAAGCCATGTATTCCGCTCTCCAGTATGCATCCCGCTAACGAACAGAAGTTTGAGAGCTGACGCCAACATTTTTACTAATTATCTCTTCATTCATACATTTTGCGTGAGGTCTCATTAAAAGATGGACTTCCTGAACAAACAATTTCCCTCAAGCACGATCTACGTTTCCAACACACAAAAACACCTTACCTGACTGCTTCTACTGGTGTATCGGGACAAATGGGTTAACGGTGTCAAATTGTCCTCTCGTGTGTTCCTGAGGGCGCGTCACAACGCGGCAATAGCATAACCCCTTCCCATTTCTTATCCCTAATTTATATAATGTATTATACGCACGAGACGTTCTGTCTAGACCAGCGATTTTCATCTTGTATATTCTACAACTTGTATTTCTCTTTATTGGTCAGTGGATCCCAAACTTTTCTCTCTAACTTTTCTCCTTTCTTGGAATTTTGCTAAATTGTTACTTTTTAAAATCTTTTCTTTGGAAAGAGGCACGCTTCAGCACTTGCGTGGTAATAATGACAATATTTCTATACCCCTGAGCATCAACACTTGTACCCACTTCCTGATGAAATGACTAAAATACTCTCAAACCCCGTTATAACAACTTTATCTTGACTGATGACATATTTATGTAATAACAGAAATTCACCATATGCAGTATAAATAGTACAGAAGAAATACAAATTCGGATTTTGAACAGCGTTGTTAAATAGGGAAATGTGTTTTAAACGTATGCGCTATATAGGGAATTTCACCGCATTACACTACGGCGGCTCACGGACAAAATTAAATGTAAATAATTTGAGAACTGTTTGTTGCAATGTTTATATGTACTACGTGAACCACAGGCAAGTCTAACATGCAAGGAGCCACATACACATTTATGCATGTAAGCCACATGACTAACTATGTGTGTGTCAATACCCATACCTATTGCTTTCCGCCTTTCCACTCTACCTTCAAGTAAGGTCCTCAACAAGGTGTCATCTTTTAATATGTCCAAAAATGTACGTGTGTTGTCGGGTCAGAACGGAGACAATGTCGAGTTACAAGAACCATTAGTATGTTCATCCTTCGACATTTTCTGGGAGGAAACTGATCACCTACGGGTCTGTCTAGAGTGCAATTATGTCGGTTCATAACTCGTTTGGAGAGGAGTGAACAAGCTGAGAGTCACTGACTTTAGCCACTGTAAGCGCGAAGACTGTCCTTCACGGTTCGACAGGTGCCAGAACACAATCGAGAGAGAGTCTTATTTTCACAAGGAAGATATAGACTAGACCAAATAATGCCGTCCGTATTTTTAGAAGGAATCTGGCGTGAGTCTCACTTCACTTACACAGTCCTGGGGACTCATCGGTCTCCATCTTTCAAAAGTGACGCTATTTGTCCTTTCCTGTGATTTTCATTTGCCTTCGGCAGAAGTATATCATCATCATTATCACCAGGTACCGTCTCCGCAACGAAGGTTGGCTGCAACAGACCTCCTACATCCCATGGCTCTTGTTTTGGTTGTGCACTCTGCTAGACTGTAACCTGTCGATTTTGTGATGTTACTCTCCCAATTGTATCTCTGGCTATCTCTTGATCGCTTCCCTTTGAATTTACCCTCATGTAAGGTCTTCAATAAGGTGTCATGTCTTTTAACATTTCAACAATATTTTATTTGCCTGATCTTTATATTTTAGTAGTACTTTCTTCATATTAAGTATTTTTAGCACCTCTTTATTTGTTTTATTTTATTTCCATGATGTTCTCCCTATTCTTCTATATACTCACATCTCAAAGGGATAAATTATGTCTTCTAATTGTTTATTTAGTGTCCATGTTTCTGAGCCATACATTAATATAGAATAGATTTAGCATTTTATAATTCTCATTTTCAACTTGTTTTTAATTTATTTAGATGTTAATATTTTCCTCATGTCATTGAAGGTACTTTTAGCCATTCCTAATCTCCTTTTTTTAACTTCTGTTTCACATCTGCCATCATTTGTGATTATGTGTCCAAGATATTGATAATGTTTTACTTGTTGTAGTTTCTCTCCATGTATGTATATGTTTAGCTCTTGTTCTTTTGTGTCTTTGCTGATTATCATGGTTTTAAAAAAATATTTACATCCATGCCATATTCATTACTTGATTTATTGACTTGATCTATTAGTCTTTGTAGTTTATGTTCACTTTCTGCTAAAAGAACAGTGTCATCTGCATACCTAAGGTTGTTTATTATTTTCCCATTGATCTTGATTCCTGGCATTTCTTTCAATGAAGTTCTAGACTAAACCAAATAATGCCCACTGTGTTTTTAAAAGGAACTTGATGTGAGTCTCTCTTCAATTATACAGTCCTGGCAAGTCATTGGTGTCCATCCTTCAAATTTGTCCTTTCCTTTGATTTTCATTTGTCTTCGACAGAAGTATATACAAGGTGACTAATTAAAATAACGGAAAAGTTAAATACGTCGCGTATGAAGTACTGTATATCGTCCAGATACTCGCGTGAATCGTCCACAAACAACACAAACCTATGACATCCCTTCCGTCAACAGATAACGATCCAGAAGGAACTGGTGATTTGTGGGTGAGACTCCAAAAATTATATTATAGACTCCGCCGAAGATGGATGTGTCGGGACATTGGCGCAAATAAAACGGCGACACAACGCATTTCCATTCTCTGGTCTACGTCCTGCTGGAAATCTAGTTGGACAATGGTTCTGCTACAAGAGAATTAAACAGGAGTTTGAGAATGAACGCCGAAGAAGAAGAAGAAGAATATTACAGACGCCATTACTGTACGATACACTCCATTGTAATCTATCTATCGAAGTGTTTGCATGATATTGATTCTTGATTAGGAACGAACATCATTTCACAAGGGGAATTTGCATGTTACTGTCAATACGTAATAATAATTGATCTTTTCCCAATACACTCACGCTCACAGATAGGAAATTCACACATAATATACATGCATAGTTTACTTTGAGCCTTCGTTATTATATATATATATATATATGTGTGTGTGTGTGTGTAGGCTATATACGATAAAATCTAAATCTGCAATCATACAGACAATGCTGATGAAGGCACAGACACTCTGGGCAGGTCACCTAGTCCGCATGAAATATCTTCGTCTGCCAAAAGAAACTGCTATATGGAGAACTCCAGACAAAAAAAACCTCGATAAGGCTGGAGGACAGAATAAACATTTTAAAGACTATTACGACTTCAATGATTTGCTTTTCTTCTTCTTCTTCTTTCGTTCACTTGAAACATGTCTATATCTGTAATTATGTCTCATGAATCTGTCGCATGATCCTGATCGGAGTATACTCCCACTGGCTCCCCATGTGGTTCTACGTAGTTTTCTGAGGATAGCTAACTTCCACCTGGCTTTTGTTGTTGCTTTTTTATGTGTTGCTTCCATGTCAGCTTATCATCAAAAGTAACTCCGAGGTATGTGGGTTATTTGTCTTCTTTAAAAAGCTCTCCATCTATCTTGATATCACCAGATTTTTGTTTTGGTGAGAGGGTAAAGAATATAGTGCTGCACTTATCTGTGTTAATGCCGAAGCCCAATCTATTTGCCCATAAGGTTAAGGCATCAATAGCTCTTGAGTAGAACTATCTGAAGCCTGCTTGCTGTAATACTAGAATGTTTTCACTTTCAAGCTACCACTGCATCCTAAGATTAATAATGCATTCCATTGTTTTGCATAGACAGCTTGTAAGGCTGATGGTCCTGTAATTGAAAACTGTGTTGCCATCTTTTCCTGATTTGGGAAGGGGTATCATTATTGCTTCCCTCCATGTCTGCGGAACATTACCTGAGGTCCAGCTTGTGTTGAAGATCTGTAGTAGCTTTGCTCTTGCTGCAGTTTCCAGGTTTTTAATCATTTCATTCGACACTCCATCAGATCCTGGGACTTTTTCATTTTCAATTTGGATATTGCATGCTCCAGTTCTTTCATTGTTATTGGTGCATCCATTTCTTCAGATATAGGTTCGCCTTGTACAATGTTTTTTCTGGTTCTCTCGAGCCTTCTGTTATTTGTCTGGGCTAACTTTGACGGTATTGTCGTCTGTAAAGAAATCTTCAAAGTAATCAGTTGCATGCTTACCTGTTAAAATGTTCTTATCTTTATAAAGTGTGATCCTTGTATTTCTCTCTGTAACTTCATCAATAAGTTGTTTTACCAGTTTCTATAATTTTCTAGTGTCTCTATCAAGGTTCAGAGACTGTTTTTTCTTTCTAGCTGCTCCGTCTGGCTTGTAACTTGGCTCTCTCTAATTTAGCCTTATTTTGCTGATATTTATTGTGGTGTTCATGGCTAGTTATGTTCTCTGACTGCCCTCTAGATGTTTCCATATCATTTTGTAGCTTCTCCAGTTCATCATTTCAGTAGGGTTTGTAGTTTCTGCGTACCCCACTGGGTGTGGTTTTACTAGGAGCATGTAGTATGCATCTATTAAATTCACCCACTATTCTATTGATGTCTTTGTCCATGTTCGTGTCCTTAGCTAGAACACTGGTTAAATGCTGGTACATTTTCCAGTCTGCCCTCTTATAGTTCCACCTAGTGAGTGTGCTGGTGTCTTTGATATATTAATTGTGGATTTTCAAAAATACTGGTCTGTGGTCACGACCTACAAGCTGCTTTCCAACGACACGTGTGATTCAAGGACTGGTGAGTGGAATGCCAGGTCTGGTGTAGAGGTGGTGTGCCATGCTCTCGAGTAGAAGGTTGGTGAGTCTGCTGGCTAGTTAGTAAGTATGAGATTATTTTCATCTTGCCAGCTCTCAAGTTCTTCACCTCTCTTGTCCATGTTCTCATAGCCTCAGCTCTGAGAATTGCCGTTGAAGTCATCAGACACCATTAGTCTATCTTTTTCTGGGATTATGTCTAGTGCCAATGGTATATCATTTGAGCAGTAGTTGTTCAGGTGATGGAAATTCTGTACTGTCTTTCTTTAGGTGGAGCATCTGATATTCTGCCCTCTCCTTATACACTTCCAGCCGACATGCACAGATATTGTTTTTAACAAGTATCAGAATTCCACCCTTTCTTCGGTCCTTTCGGTCTGATCTGTAGCCTCTGATTTTACAGGATACATCGCTGCTGATGTGTGTTTCGTGAATACAGCATACATTAACGTATTTTTCACATAGAATATTTTCAAGCTCCCTTTTTTACTGTATCCTTTCTTTTGCTGTTGACACCCTCAGAATTCCAGTGCATTATTTTTATTGGTCGTTGGTTTGTTTGGCTCTATCTCTATTTCCTCCTGGCTCCTCGGGGCAATTGAGAAGGACTTTCAGCAATTGAGGTTGGGCCCTTTCGAGATATAGGGCCCGGCACCGTCCTTGCATGAACGTCCGCCACAGGACAGGCAGCATAACTATTATTAGATATAGATATTATGTTCCCATTGTGTTTTGTACGTGGCATCCTGATTAATTGTGCGCCTTTGGCTGGTTGCCTCCGTCTTCCGCACCTTGCTTACTTGGACAGGACTGTGATCCTGCTCAGTGGGATTACCCGACCAGTCTTAGTTTTCAACCCCTGATGGTTGAACTAAGCCCCCCTCACCACTTCAAGGTGCTGGTCTCGACGGGGTATCACGTTACTCGGGTGCGTTATAAGGCTAATGGTTCGGTAATTCTTTCACATTTTCAAATTTCGTTTCATTGGAATGTGTATTATTAGTCTAGTTATCTATCTATATGCTGTGGACTTGTTTGCCTTGTGACATCAGGGGCAGAAGAGCTCTCTGAGGATGGGCGTCCTGTGTGCTGTTTGTAAGCTTGTTCCTGTGGCTTCTTTGATTTCTGTGACCCATCTGCCTCTGGCTTTATGGTCGTGAGGTCTCTGTGTCATGACAATCTGTAGTAAATGTTAAAGTGTAGGGTAACAACCCTAAACAGGAAGTAGATGGCTGGAGTAACACTGGGCAAATGTCAAGATATACAAAAATAGGTAAATGTGTTACCAAAATAAAACATAAAACATAACAACGAGATACAGGTACAGACGACGTTTCGACTAAAAAGCCCTCATCAGGACAAACAAACGACCACAATAAAACAAATCTTACATGGAGACAAATAGGGTTATAATAAGAAGGAGAGGAGGACAATATCAGATAGGTCTGTGGTATGCTGTCTGTTGGTAGCCATTTTAGTGCAGCTGTAACAATCTCAAAATCCATGCAGTTGTCTTGTATGTTCCGCTAGACATGTCGTGCAACATTATCAACAATTAATGAAATCGTGACCAACAAACGTTATTGATAAAGTAACTAGGAAAACAGCCCAGATTCTTGGAAAATATCCCCAGATCTAATCGAAAAACCCTGATCTGGGAAAAGAAGCACAAAAACAAAACAAAAAAGTGGTAGCGGCAATCGTGAGCAATGAGATGCTGGTACAATCATTCACTAAATTGATTTTGCAGCTACATTCTCAAATTGTGTTGCTAATTTGAATGTAAGTTTGCAGTTTACGTTTCCGTTTGTATGGATAATCAAGAAGACAACAAACCTAGCGGTAAAGTTTGAAAATGAACCTAGAACTTCTCGGTAAGTTTGTTAACACTATTATTAATTATAAAATGTTAAAGTCTCCCACTGCCAGGAAGTGTTTGTTGGGAATGTTAATACTGGTCATGTTTAATGGGATGTCATTTGGGCAGTAGAAGTTTAGTTCAAGAGTGTCCAGGCGTCCAGGTAATCTTTTTAATTATTTGTGAATTATCGGGTATTCATTCTCCTGGCTTCTCACCCTTGCAATTGTGTGTTTTGGTTTCTGATGGTGATATTGATGCTATTCGTTACACAGTGTTAGTGTGTTAACTTTCTTCCTATCTTTCCTATCAACTCCAACAAAACATTAATGCTTCGTATTTTGAAGGTTATTTTTTTCATTGAGATGGTTTTCCAGTCTTGTATGCAGCAAATAAATACTGATAAGTTAAGTAACTTCAGGCTCAGGTAATTAACTCTTTGACTTCAGGTGGAAAGTGTTTTCTTTATAGTTCTTTTTTTGTTTTGATAACTTCCTCTGCATTCCAGTGCATGGTGTTTGAAAGGGTTGTCGTCATTTCTAGTTGGTCAGTCACTTTATTCTTCCGGTTCCACAAAATAGACTAGAGGAATCTCCAGCAGCTGGCGGTAGATTATGATGGATGAAATTATTTAAATCGGTTTAAATTTTGTTGTGAAGACATGTTATTTAGTTGTCTTCTTCTTCAGCGTTCATTCTCAAACTCCCGCAGGATCTCTCTTGTAGCAGGACAATGGTCCTACTAGATTTCCAGCAGAATGTAGTCTAGAGAATGGAAATGCATTGTGTCACTGTTTTATTTGCACCAATGGCCCAACACATCCATCTTCGGTGGTATTTAATTGTGTTGTGTGATACCATGGTTGAAGGTGCGCTTCTTGTCCTGGTATCTCACTTTGTTTTCTTCTCTTTCTGTGACGTTCTCCCTTGTCTTCTATATATCCACATCTCAAAGGCATCAATTCTGTCTTGTAATTGTTTATTTATTGTCCATGTTTCTGAGATATAGGCCTATATTAATATAGAATAGATGTAGCATTTTATAATTTTCATTTTTAGCTTGTTTGTAATTTGTTTAGATGTTGATATTTTCCTCATGTCATTGAAATGATATGATTAATGAAGCCTAAACATTAAACAATAACTATATAGCAATTCCTATACAGAATATGCCTCCATTCAATAATAGTTGAATTACAATGTACCGGTAATATACAGGATAGCCAGTGTGTTGCTGGGGCTCAAAGGGGAGCTAAGCATGGCAACACTGTTTACCTTCTGTGCATGTCGAAAGAGACGACATAGGAGGTTTTAGGATACAGTTAGATGTCTCATTCCACATGGGTCAAATTAACCAATAACCCATACTGAAGTTGGATGTGTCAGGCTGAAAGATGTAGATATTACAACTTAGTTGTAAACCATGATAAAATGCCTTCTATTCTCAGGACTATCCTGCTAATCTGCAGGAGTTTGAAAATGAACATAGAAGAAAATATACAGGACATGCTTCAATTATTATATCTATCTGCATTTATAATTTTATAAATAGTAAGAAAATGTATCTGGAATGTTTATTTTTAACAAAATATTTGTTTATTGTAGAATCATTTGGACAAAATTTTCCAGAAGATTTTGATGGGACATTGGATTGTGTCAGCATTGCAATCACATGTTCATTTAACAGACAAGGAACACTGTTGGCAGTTGGTTGTAATGATGGTAGAATTGTCGTTTGGGATTTTCTCACCAGAGGCATAGCAAAATTTATAAATGCTCATGTACATCCTGTTTGTTCCCTGAGGTACATTTGCTTTTTATTTTTGTATTCTCAGTGCATTATTAAGTTTGTTAACAATTGTCACAGTAGAAGCATAAAATTAAATTTTTAGCAATGCTATTATGACTACTTAAGGAAAATGTAATTTGAAAATATGGGACAAAAAATATTATTCTGTTCAGTGTGACATTTTGGTACATTGATCAGCAAGCTCTGTAGCTCTTGGCAATTACTCTATCATGTGTACTATAGGTATCTATAAAACATAGCTAGATTTCTCACTGCAACAACCAGTTATCTAGTTCACAATCTAAGGAATGATTCCACAGTCCAGTAAAGAAATAATTCCGGTCGAAAGTCCACCTCATTATAAGCACCCACCAGATCAATGACTGCTGCAATGGCCTCCTGCTTTAGGACTGAAGTCCTTCACAAAAACACCATATGCAAATGTTGCAGTATTATCACATGTCCCTTTTCCTTGCTGGTAGCTAACTTCCCATTGTGTCGGGAAGGATGTGTTGTACCTCTAGAACAGTGTTTCTCAAAGTGGTGGTCTGTAACCGGTACTGGTCCTTTAGCCATTAGTGACCTGCCCACAAGTCATCAGTGCAAATCCTTATATACATGATATCAAACCTTTGACCCTCTGCATTCATGCAAGTTCTTAGCAGATTGAGAAAAAATTGCTGGTTTGCTGCAATAAAAATTTTGAGAAACACTGTTCTAGATGACACATTACTTTTCTGGCCACTATCTGTGCCAGTAACTTGCCATATACGTTTTGCAAAGTTGTTGTTGTTGTTCGTCAAACACAGGTGATGATGACCATTTGTTACATCCACTTTTGAAAATTCAATTTTAGTTATGTCCTTGATTATGAGTTCGTAGATGGCTAATGAGCCCTATTCGAGCTGTAAATGTCCTTGGACAGTTCGGACATGGAATGACGACAGTAGACGGATCTTGGTCTATCCGTGACTTTCTAGCTACTCTCCGCTGTTGAGCTGCTGCATTTCTCCTCTTTTTACAAGATGATGCGCTTTTTAAAATTTTAGAACGCATGTAGATCTATTTTGTGCAAGTTCTTCCCATGTATCGTGGTCTATTTCAAAGGTTTTGCAAAGTAATGATACAATAATTTCTGAATATTTCAGATCTGTACCAAGATTATGGGGTGGTTTCAAATAGCTATATGGCCAATCTTCCGGCATACAAACACTCTACATACTTCTTCCAGCATGAGGATAGAATTTGAGGCTGTTACTGAAATCATTCAATAGCTCTCCAAGATAATTTTACTAAGGCAGTTATAGTGTCCAATTCTCAGTCCATTCTTCTGAAAATTCAGAATGGTCAGTGTCAGTATGAGTGGATGGAATCTGTAACTTGTTCCAAACTTTGGGGGGGGGGGGGGGGGGGGATGGGGACATAAATTTGCTGCTCTGGACATGTTTCCAACAGGAGCGAGCAGACAGACTTGTGTCAAATGTGCATATATCTGGTGAATTGAGAATGGATAGGGGGGGGCACACTGAAGTTATGTAATAACTCCTGTTATTTGTGGACACAACAATAGATGATGCATCTAGGATCTTATGTGTAGAATTTCGTATTATGTGTAGCACAAGTAGGAATGGGCATCTGATTGGCAGAATGAGCAATTTGTTTAACAATCAACTACGGGTAATATCAGTATGCTTACACTTTTCTAGGTGTGATGATACAACTTATTTTATTCTCAAGACTACATCCTGCTAATCTGGGGTGTAACTGGGTCTGGATTTTGAAACCTGTTATAGATTAGGCCACATAGCTCTGGAAGCATATAAGTGATGCCTACAAGTTACACAAAAATTGTTGAAAAGCAGTGTCCTACAGAGGTTATGCTTCAATTATTATATTATTATAATAGTTGGGGGGGGGGGGGGTTCTCAAACTTTTGCTGGATCTCTCTTGTAGCAGGACAAAGATCTTCCTAGATTTCCAGCAGAATGTAATCCAGGAAATGAAAATGTATTGTGTCACTGTTCCATTTGCTCACGTTCGATTTTGATTTCGTAACTGATATGATGTATTTTTACCACTCCACTGAATGGTGGATGCTTATAACCATATAATTAGTAGACCAGCTGTATGAGAGAATTGGTTCCCGTACTGTATACTGGATACCAGCCTGAAAGCTAACTACAGTCAAGCGTGCTTGACTTTTCTGCTGCTTAAGTATCACTATTAACATAGCCACAGATGCCCATAATTATCATTTATTAAATTCTCAGTTGGAATCGAAATGGCCACAAGCTTCTTAGTGCAGCAACAGACAACACCATTGCTATTTGGGATGTTGTATCTGGAGAGAATGATAAAGTCTATCGTTTTCCGTCACCTGTGCTGAAAGTACAGTGGCACCCTAGAAATAGGTAAATAACTGTATTGTGTTTTATTAATAATTTCATTATTTTGGTCATAGTAGATTTGGTATAACATTCAAAAGCTTGAAAGATGTAGTGGATTGACTCAATGGAATCGCATGCCACCTGTCAAGATCACTACTTTAGCACATAACTCTGTAACTCAAGCGATAATCCCAAGTATCTTTGAAAAAATGTACTTGTAAGCAAGCCATTATGACCCAGAATCGAAACTGCCACAGCTTGAGCATAAGGAAAAATCAGTTAACCACTACACTGTTCTATTACTCCTTACTATATGGCTGCTCCGGTTTTTGATAGAATGGATCAGGCACTCACAAAATAACAACTCTATGCATAATAATAGAATAAAGTTTAGAATGGAATTCATTGTGTGGAAGCTAATTTGAAGTATTATGAAGTTCTAAGCTACAAACCTAGTAAAGGAAACATAGGAATGAATGAAATGTGCAGCTCTCCATGAAGGACTTCTGACAGGTTCTGTTGAGGTAATAGTGGGGGTGTTTCCTGTCAGTATTTCTCCTCTTGCTAGCTATAGATTGGAACAAGAAATCAACAATAGCAGATAACAGATTTGGAATTCAATGGTCTCTGGCATAACGAAAACGGATGTGCTGGACATTCCGAGGTGCAAATAATGTAGCTATGCTGTAAACTAGCAGCACAACTTCATTCATGCTCCCCGGTGTAAATCACACAAACTTTTGTGTTGGTTACCAGAGAGTGAACACAGAAGAACAACTAGAGGAGCTAGATTTTGTGAACAGTGTGAAGATGATCCACACTGCTGTGCCCTTGGAATACAGAGTAAATTTTCTTAGTGGGTTTCTAGATGTACAAATCTAGTACATGGATGTTAAAGAAACAGTAAATCGAAGATAGGCTTAGTGGTAGAGTGGTTAGTTCATAAACACAACTCATTTGAACTTAATTGTTTTTAAAAAACTGACCTGCCACATTGTATTGTTGGCGTGATTAGGTATATTAGTTCTATATTGTTGATGTGATTAGGTGTATTAGTTTTATTATGTGATTAGTTCTACTAGTTTCCAGAAGTGTATTAATATTACTAAGTATTCATTACAATTTTGTTTTAGCTTAAGAATGTTTACATATTTAGCCCATATTTAGGCACAGACAAATTGATACATTTGATTAAAGTCATGTGGTTCTAGACCTTGCTTGAAATAAGCACTTGGATTATTTATTTTAGGACCACCATGCGTCAACAATCAGGAATTTTGTTTCAGGACTGGCGGGCCATGTAATTTGGGCAGGCCATAGTTTGCCAACCCCTGCCACAGAGGGTTAAAATGACCCAGAAGCTGTGATGAAGTTGGATATGTTAGGCAGAAAAAAACCCAGATATCGTAGTTAAGCTGTAAACCATGACACAACACATTCCATTCTTCGGACTACATCCTGCTCATGCTAATCTGCATGAGTTTCAGATTGAAAACAGAAGAAGATTTA
Organism: Meghimatium bilineatum; assembly: GCA_034231615.1. Classification (NCBI taxonomy): domain Eukaryota; kingdom Metazoa; phylum Mollusca; class Gastropoda; order Stylommatophora; family Philomycidae; genus Meghimatium; species Meghimatium bilineatum. The sequence goes on from CM067304.1 coordinate 59,628,134, forward strand.
AAGATATGTTTTGAACACTGTTTGTATCTTTACTAATAATATTTGAATAGAATTTAAAGTGATATTATGACTATCTTGTTAATCTTTATATAGAATGCATGTTTCAAGGTTTTCTGTTCTATTTCTATTTACAGTAATCAATTTTTGGTCTGCCCACTAAAGCATGCAGCAGTTTTAATGACATTGAAAGGAGAGCACAAAATAGTTCCACTGGATGATGAGGTCAGTTCTTTGTATCTAGATATCATATATTTTTACTCTAGCTTGAACACCATTGAGTTTTTTTTTAAAATGTACTGATTACAACTTAAGCTGTAATCAACAAAAGAATGTAATACAGCATTTTTGGAAAAGCAATTCTCTTCTGCAAATGTCTTCTGTCCAAAATTAATACTATTATTATAACCAGTGTAAATATAGTATTTTACTTGCTTTTTAAAAATAAATTTTTCTTATTTGGTGAAGTAGGCCTATACTTCTTTTAACTTCAGACTCTAGTCCTATTTGGTTATAGCTTTTTACCATAAATAATGGAGGTTGTGATTTGGCGAACTACAACCTCAGAGGTATAATAATAACAACACATGGGGTGCACATGTTATTGTATGTATTCCAGTAAATCATTGTTATGATATGATCTTGGAAGACTTAAAAATCATTATCATCTGTACAGAATATGACTTCATTGTAATTGTTCATTTTTCAAGGGTGGATATACCTACATTTTCTTCCTCTTGACATTGCACATACAGATTTATTGTTGTGGATATAATCCATCTCCACAAGTCTCTGTTACTTGCCTTCTTTAATTCCTGATCACTAGTTTTTGTTGGTAGACTTAAACAATTTTGTTAATTAAAATATTACGATTTAATTTGTTCACAGTCTGATTTAAACATAATTGCATCCTTTGACAGAAGAGGACGTTTTATCTACACAGGAAATGCAAAAGGAAGGGTATGTTTTTGTTAGTTTCTGTAAGATTCTCAATAATTACATTTATATAATTTCAAAAAAGGATTGGAGATGGGATTGTCACTATAAATTTAACATGATAAACACAGAAATGCACACAGGACAGTACGGTAGGCTAGTTGATAGTGAACTTGCTCTCTATCACCAGGTTGCAGTGTGGCAGGTTCGAAACCATGTCCAGACAAAAAAAAGAATAAAACCGTGATGTGATTTCTTGCATGGTTCGATCCTCCGGTTGACTCAGCTATAAATGAGTACCTGACACATGAGTTAGGGAAGGTAAAGACAGCAAGGAAGTTAACTGGCCACCCCACCTAATAGTTGCTGCGACTTAGTGCATGAAGAGTTATCTTCATTCCCGACGGCAGGTTGCTGCCATGAGACATACCTTTACTTTACTCACACAGAAATGTTGCGAAGAATAGTCAACAGATTCTGCTGATTTGATATAATCATAGAGAAAATGGGTACGTTAAAAGTAAAATAAATGTGCGCACTATACCAGAAACCACTTAAATCAATAGTAACATGTGCTGTGTTTTGCAGGGGCCAGAAAGGGGAGCAAAGAATAACAAAACTGTTTACCTTCAATGCATGTCATAAGTGGTGACTAAGGAGGTTATGGGGTAGGGTTGGTTGTCTCATCCCATTTAAGACCAGAACTCATCCAGAACTGAAGTCGGATGTGTCTGGCTGAAAGGCGCAAATATCAGAGCAATGCTGTAAGCCATGACATAATGCATTCTGAACTATGTTAATTTGTAGAAGTTTGAGAACAAATGAAGAAGATGAAGAATAGTTAAAGGCAGAAAGCTGATATGGTTTGGATATGTCATCAAATACAACTCCCTGTGTAAAACAAACTTGGAGGCAACAATGAAAGGAAGAAGAAATAGTGGGGACAGAGAAAAGTGTGGATTGATAACATCAAGAGGCAAGACTTCAATTTTGCACTCATCCTCACTGCAGAAGACGGACGAAAATAGATATCTCTAAATGCTGATGCATTCTCTGCAACACCCAGTACCATCATGATGTGTTCTGGGATCTACTATTTTTACTTTCTATCAAAATATTATGCGGATGGTTGGTTACTTGCTGGTCCACCAGTCCGTGGGCTCATATAGATACACAAAAGATAGCCGACATGAAAATATATGAAGGCAATAGCTAAACATAGGACAAGATCAATGACATTTTTTGAGGACCTATGCTCCACAGGGAGGTAAAGGTGATTAGATAGATGTATTTTAGCAGTAGCAGCATATTTATTTATTTGTTTTATTTATTTGTGTTTTGCCTCCTTTTTCTATTGTTGCAGATTCTGGCATTTAATGCTAACAACTTAGAACTGGCTGCATCATTTAGAGTTACAACAGGAGGTCTTAATACAACAGCAATCAAATCCATAGAGTTTGCTAGGAGAGGGGAGTAAGTAATTAATTAACTCTTGAATACAACAGCAATCAAATCCATAGAGTTTGCTAGGAGAGGGGAGTAAGTAATTAACTCTTGAATACAACAGCAATCAAATCCATAGAGTTTGCTAGGAGAGGGGAGTAAGTAATTAATTAACTCTTGAATACAACAGCAATCAAATCCATAGAGTTTGCTAGGAGAGGGGAGTAAGTAATTAATTAACTCTTGAATACAACAGCAATCAAATCCATAGAGTTTGCTAGGAGAGGGGAGTAAGTAATTAATTAACTCTTGAATAAAACAGCAATCAAATCCATAGAGTTTGCTAGGAGAGGGGAGTAAGTAATTAATTAACTCTTGAATAAAACAGCAATCAAATCCATAGAGTTTGCTAGGAGAGGGGAGTAAGTAATGAACTCTTTAAAATCAAAGTGTGGACATATGTGACTATGTCGATAGAATGCAAGGCAGCAAAAACGGTCATGTTTGACTGGTTAGTTTTGAGTTTGATGATGAGCGGCGTGTAAGTACATGAACCAGTTCTTGTATGGCTGGCCTACTATTGATATGATTACAAACGTCCACTGTTCAGCGAAAGTGGTAAAAACACTGAGCTTATTAGTTACACCGCTAAAGTCAGATGTATCGGACCATTGGTACAAATAAAAATGGCGACAACACATTTCTATTCTCAGGAATGCATCTTGCTAGAAATGTAGCAGTATCTTTAAAAAAAATTTCCTGCTATAAGATGGATCCAGTGGGAGTTTGAGAATGAGTGCAAAAAAAACAAAACTGAATTATTTTCCTGGTTTGGACAGAATTATCTTTCTTTAAAGCACTAAATTTGGCAGACTTCTAGGTGACAACAAATACTAGATGTCTACTATCACTGCGGATGGGTCAACAAATCTGACAGAAGAACAAGGAGATAGTTGGCTCTGATGTGTGTAATATGTCTCTAGAATGACTTGGTAATCCTGGGATACTTGCGCACTGAAATGCCTCCCTTCCAGGACTAAACATGCATCCATAAACCCCCCCCCCTCCCCCTACACTTCCATATCTTTGAAACCTTATATAAGTCTGGGTGTCGTCTGTTACATAACTGAGAAGAATCTGTGCTTTTGTCAGAAAAGCCAATGGCTATCAAGAGCTACCTTCTCACAGCTAAGCTAAAGGGATTATTTCATCATCATCATCACCAGAAGCCATCCATATGTATTTAATAACAATATCTGTGCATATTGTTGTTGCTAGATCTCACGTAGAATTGTTGTGTGTTGCAGGGGCCAGAAAGGGGAGCAAATAATAGCAAAATTGTTTACCTTTCATGCATATCATAAGAGGTGACTAAGGAGGTTATGAGGTGGAGTTGGCTGTCCCATTCCATATAGGGTTAAAGTGACTGAAAGCCATGCTGAAGTCAGATGTGAGGCCAAAAGGCACAGATATCGCAGAAATGCTGTAAACCTGGACAACAACAGCGCAATATGAACGTAAACTAGTGACAGCTGAAATGGCATGCTTACATAGAATCCTAGGAATATCGCTAAGAGACAGAATGAGGACATTAGACAAAGAACCAGCACTGCCCCCAATCTTGGAGTATATTAAGAGCCAACAGATCAGATGGTTTGCACACATCAGCAGACTACCACCAGACAGCATACCACAGCAAGCTATGCTACACAGACACAGTGAAGGCAGACCTAGAGGCCGACTTAGAAAACGATTGACACTGAAATAAAAGAGGCAAAAATTCCACAATATACGCAGCACACACAAGGGACATCTCCAGAGAACTCTTGTACCCCTGATGCTGAAAGGCAATAAAGGGTTTAGCGAATAGATAGATAAATAGATGTAAACCATGACACAGCACATTCTGTTCTCTAATCTGTAGGAGTTTGAGAATTTAATATTCACTAATCTATCAGAGTATACCACCAAGGCAAGAGACGGAGGATATTGGAAGTCCATTGCAGCCAACCTTTGATATGGAGATGGCACTTGATAATGATGATGAGTGTAATAGAAGACCAGTATGTATGTCTTAATGTGTCTTAGTTTGCACATTCTTGAAGGATATGTTCAAATTTTTCTGGAATTTCACAGATGTTTTCTAGTAAACTCTGCAGACCGAATTATCCGAGTTTATGAAAGCAGGGAGGTACTTACTTGTGGAAAAGATGGAGAACCAGAACCCATGCAAAAACTTCAAGATTTAGTCAACAAGTGAGATTTTCAGTTTTGCATTTGTTTCATTGAAGTATGCTTATGCTCTGTTTTCATGTAAAGATGCATACATTCATTGTATCAAAAATGTTCATGCTTCAGTGCATACTTTCATTCTACTATTTCTACTACTATTTTATATTGATTAGCATTAATGTTTTTTGTATCCAGTGTTTAATAGAACTATTTTACCACCTCATATGGTTCCTATGTCACTATTTTGTAGTGTCACCTTCTTTTAAAATTTGTCTGCTGTTTCATTTCCAGGGATGTTTTTATATATGTTGTATGCTCTGAATACCATGGACTGCCAGAAAAACTAATGTAGAGGTGTTAAAAGAGTTAAATGCAAAATGGACCTTAATCAACAATATAAGAAAAAGGCAATCTTCTTTTTTTGGCCACTTCATGAGACAGGCAGGTTTAGAGAACATAATCACAACAGGCAAGATTGAGGGTACCAGAGACAGAGGGCGACAACGTGTGAAAATATTAGACAGTTTGACAACCTGGCACGGCAAAGAAACAACAACGACTTTGATACATAATACTGTGGACAGAGAGCTGTGGAGAGCCATGACCGCCTACGCCACCCGGCATGGCACCTGATGATGATGATGCTCTGAATTATACTCCTCTTGAAGAATTTGGCTAACTTTTCAAGTGAGTCTATCAGTAAATGTATACTGCTGCTCTTCTGGTTTCTGCAATTGAAAGAGCTGTCCTCTGTTTTGCTGTCTCATGTTTTAAAAAAAATATTTTTCTATGTCTGCATTTTATATTCAAAGAGAGTGTTTGCTGAATGTCTCACTTCATTTTCAGTATTTCCTAGTTTCAGTTGATAATCAGATATTTGTGTTCTTAGTTTTAATAGAATACATCCTTTCCCATTTGAAACATTTTTACCAGAGAATTTTCCAATGTTGCTGAAACATTTTTACCAGAGAATGTTCCAATGTTGCTGAAACATTTAAAAAGATGCTCTAACATATATATGTGGATTGGATGTACAATTTAATGCAGAAAAGCAGCACAATTACACAAACATTTGTGCTGGTTATCAGAGAGTGAATGCAGAAGAAGATATGTACAATGTAATTTCTATACTAATTTATGATCTGTACCACTATTGAATGTTTTAAGTGATTCCTCAACAGGACACTATGGAAAAAGTGTTGTTTCTCTGGTGATGGGGAGTACATAGTTGCAGGTTCAGCTAGACAGCATTCCCTTTACATATGGGAAAAGGCAGTAGGTAATCTGGTGAAAATTTTACATGGAACAAAAGGAGAACTCTTACTGGATGTGGTGGTATGTAGATTCATTAATAATATTTATTTGTCCAGAGCTAATAGTCTGTATGTTGCAGCAGTATGTCATTTTGGTATATTAAATTTCTACGCGATGGGGTAAACCAATGCTATTTGAATATATTTTTATATGGGTAGCCTCATTCCTCCTTAGTTGTCACTTACAATATATTGGGGGTGCAAAGGGAACGCACTGCTCTAGGCGGACCCAGGGTTAGCAGATAACCAAGATCCCAAATGTACCTCCACGCGGTGCACCCTGGAAACAGAAATAAGCAGCTCGAGCTGATTCTGGCCAAATCATCTGGGGATCGTGTCCGAGAATGTGGAGGTAGCAGATGGAAAGAGATTTGACTGCACAAGAGACAGACAATATCTCAGACACCACCAGCATCACCACATAATGTATAGCGACACTGTCGACATACAGTGAAGCTAGTCAGTCCAGTCCGAACATTGGAGGGGCGGCCAATGTAAAATGCACGTAAAGGTAGATGCATGGCGAGAGACAAATAGATTTCATACCGAGTACAATGAAACAATGAAAGGGCAGAACAGCGCTAGAGTGCAGCGCTAACTGAAAATAGAAAGTGAAAAGTTCCTAGGAAAGGGAACTACAAGCTGCGTCAGCTCGAGACGAGCTTCTAGTTTCCTGTGTTCCTTACAGGCAGAGACCCAGACCCACTCATTGGCGTTTGGTAAAGTAAGAAGACCTAATCCAACTCTAATGTCGAGCCTTCCTAAACCTGAAATATGCTCGTGAAGAGAAAGGGTTCTGTACCCGATGGGCTTAGGCAAGAAAGGGACAACGATGGTAGTCCTGGCCCAACTCTACTGACAAGGTTTCCAATACCGGAAATACACTTGAAGAGAGAAAGCGTTCAGTACCTGATGGGCTCAGGCGCTATTGGGACAAGGACGCTCAGCTCGAGAACGCCTTGCTCTCAAACGCGTGGTGTGAGACTCGAACTTGGACAAGGGGTATACGATGTCGGTGAATGACACCTCGGCTAAGAGGGCGAAAGAGCCAGGGTCCAACTCCTCTGTTGAGTTCTTCCCCTTAAGGAACCAGGCTCACGGATGAGAAACGGTTCAGTACCCAATGGGCACAGGCTCAGCACGTCCAATTACACGAGGCAAGTTAATAGACAGTGGAACACCTCGTGCGAGTCAGACGAGAGCAAAAATCGTCTGGGCGAAGAGTCGCCACTACGCGTGCCTGGAGACAGATATAGAGGCTGTCACATGCTAAGGGTAGCCCACCCGAATTGTCAAGGCATGCTGAAATCGGATGTGCTAGGCCTACAAGGCGCATACCGGTGGCACAACGTAATCACGCTCCCGGCGAAAATCACACGGATATCCGTGATGGTTACAATGGAGCGAACGCAAACAAAACAATATATTGGATGGGTCACAGCACTATTCTTTGCTTTCTGTTGAATCCCAGCTGCTCTTTTGTTGCCACAACCTTAAGGGGATTACAGAATAACAACCTGTGACCCGCAGTAGAAGAAACCCTAGCAACACACGGGTGATCCTGTAGTAAATTATAGAGTTCGTAAAGTCGACTAAAACTGCAAGTGAATGATTGACTGAAGTGTGGCAGAATGTAAGGGGAGTCATGGTTTGGTTACTGACAGAAGAGCAGTTCTTCTTAGTGGAGTGGTTGGTTGTTTGCTCAAACCCAAGGACATTTGACCCAGTGCTATTGTGTGGCATATGTTTGTGAGCTGTTTTATGCTCATGAGCTTCCAAGTTTATAATTAGGATGCAATGGTTTGTTTACAAGTGCATTTTTTTACAGGTTCTTCTGGATTATCGTTTGAGCTATATATGTTCTCTTAGCTGTAATTTATGACTGGCAACATGATCTTCTGGTAAGAGTGACAGACTACATATGTGGAAACAGTCATGACAAAAAGTTGATGCCAGTCTCCATGCTTGTCGACGGATTTAAAGGCTGTCACAAACTAGGGAAGATCACTAGAATTAAAGGCATGCTGAAAATGGATGTGCTAGGCTATTGTTATATAAAAAATATTTATCCCATGCTGCTAAAATCATACATCACTTGTGTGTTGTTGAGGCATAAAATGGGAGCAAGTTGTAATGATACTGTTACATGCCATGCATGTCATAAAAGGTGACTAAGGATGTTTTGGGATGGATTTAACTGTCCCATCCCATAGAGTGTCAAAGTGACTGAAGCCATGCTGAAGTTGGATGTGTCAATCTTTAAGTCACAGATATAGCAGCTAGCTGTAAGCCATGGTAGTGTACACTAAGAAGTAATGACTTTTAAGTCAATGGGAGATGTAGTAGTGTAGTGTACAGCTAAGATGAAGTGAATGGGAGTCATGGTAATGTAAGATCACTCACCTGCCGATTATGTGACCAGATTTTGAGTTCACTTGTCACTCTTAGTATGTAAAACAAGCTCCCATGGTGCGCACAGCCATCAGTGGATGGGTACCAGGACTCATTATCAGAGAGGATCGAGGAATGGTGCTATTGCTACTAGCAAATTCTGAGAAGGTGACACCAGTCAGACAGTTTTTGATAAACTATTGACTAGGCAGATAAGAACTTAAAACAGTGTGCTGCAACTAGGTCATAACTCAACTATAACATTTCCTTAATCTGTCATAAGTGAATTAAGTGCTTGATACATTTTTTATTCTAAACAGTGGCACCCTGTCAGACCAATCATCGCATCTATATCAAGTGGATTGGTTTCAGTGTGGGCACAAAATCAAGTGGTATGTACCATTACATTTGTATTGAATTTAATTTAGGAAGAGAAGTAGCAGACAAACTTGCTCAGGAAGGTGGGACACCATAAAAGAGTGACATATGAGGTGGCCAAGCAATAATTATAGCACTGTCGAAGTCTGATGTGTTGTTGTACAGTGAGTCTAAAATATTACTCTGCAACTACTATATATTACAGTGGAAGAAAGATGTGGATATTGATTCGAAAATTGAACTTATACACCAACTGCATACGCAACAACGAACCGTCATCTTTCGACTTAGAATTAGCCACTGCTGAATACAGGACCGCCTGCAAGCCACAGAGTGTATATTTAATGAGAGTTGTATGGGTTTATACAGAAGAATGTTTCATGTCCCATGGACAGTTATAAAAAACAACAAGAAAATACCCAATATTCAATTTTTTTCTGTTACCATCCAGCAAAAACTCTGTGACCCCCATGGGACAATATGAAATATTTTGAGTGACTGGTATAGGAGACTTCATGGCAATGTGTACATTTTCCAGGATATGGGAGACAGAAAAAGATTCTAAACAGTCTAGAGAAATAGCATGAAAGATGTTAAAACTAATAGCCAATACTTGCGAAAGGGAAACTGTAGAGATCCATAATCGTCTATGTAAATCGACACTTAACTTAATGATGATGATTCAAGAAAATTGAACGGCTCTTACTTCTGGCCAAAAAGTTGAACTGTGAGTGTAAGTTAACTACGTCAGTACTACGAGGCGTGTTCAAATGAAAACGGGACTTGTTACACCACGCGTGATAGAGCGCACTGATATTGATGACATTTTGCACTAGTAATGAGTATCCAATAATTTACATACGGTCACGTGTTCATCTTCCCAGCATGCATATGTGCTGCAGAAGACTGTTAACAATATGGCGGGTGTGATTCCGAACCCGTCCAAAGTGAATCAGCGTGCTGTGATCCAGTTTCTTTCATTTGAAGGATGTCAAGCAGTAGACATTCATCGGAGAATGAAGGCAGCATATGGTGACAAATGTTTGTCGAGGACCAGAGTGATGGAGTGGGTGCGTATGTTTAAAGACGGACGTGAGTTAACGGCAGATCTTGCACGGCCAGGTCAGGCGCATATTGTTGCAACAGAAGAAGCCATAGCCGTGCTTGATAAAGCAGTACTGACTGACCGTCGTCGGAGCATTCGTTCGCTTGCAGAAGAATTCCATATGTCAATTGGGACAGCCCACATGGTTGTTCGGAAGAAATTGAACTATCGGAAGGTGTGTTCACAGTGGGTCCCACGGATGTTGACTGACCACCATAAGGAAGAACGGATGGGGTGGAGTTTGAACCACCTGATGCGTTACAGGGCAGAGGGTGATGCATTTCTGTTGAGCATTGTGGCAGGTGATGAATCGTGGTGCCACCACTATGAACCGAGCAGCAAAATTGACAGCATGCAATGGAAACATCCAGGTTCACCAAAACCCAAAAAATTCAAGACACAGGTTTCTGCTGGGAAGGTTATGGTGACTGCATTTTTTGACCATGAAGGGCTTTTGTTGACTGATTTTAAGGAACCTGGTGTCAACATCAATGCCGCCCATTATAAAGACACTTTAGACAAGCTGCATAAGGCCATCAAGGCTAAGCGACCAGGCAGACTTTCTCAAGGTGTGATTCTTCTCCACGACAACGCTCGTCCGCACGTCGCAAAAATTGTGCAGGAAACATTGGCAAAGAAGAATTGGGAAGTTCTTCATCACCCAGCCTATAGTCCCGATTTATCCCCGTGTGATTTCCATTTGTTCGGACCGTTGAAGAAAGCACTAAAGGGACAGCGATTCAACAGCGACGCAGACGTGAAGACAGCGGTGACCACATGGTTCAGAGAACAGCCACGCAACTTTTTCTCGGACGGCATTCGACGTCTACCTAAACAGTGGGATGCTTGCCTAAATGCATACGGAGATTTTTTCTGATGAACCCAGGTGCATTCTTATTCACAAGTGGTTGCTTTGTTCAATTCCGTTGAAAATATTAAATTGCGTATGATACTTTTTAAATAAATCCACAAGTCCCATTTTCATTTGAACACGCCTCGTAGTTATTATTAGTGTGCACTGGAAAAGTTCAAGTATGTTCTGATGCCCTTCTCAGTAAATCCATAAGAGTAACAATTCCAGTTCGGTGTTGTTCAGTCATGTATATATACATAAATAATGTTTCTCTTTTCGGGCCATTCTTATTTATACTCCAAACTATCACAGTCTTGAGATCTACCATGATTTTCACCTCTGAAAATTATTTTAGCTGATATGGCCCCCTCAACGCATTGACTATGTTGTCATATTTATGTACCTTTTGATACTGTGGCCATGCTCACGGACCTAGCTGGCTCTTTACCCTTGGCACCTGCATGTCCTGGCATGGATATGAAAGTAATTTTTCTGGTTTTAGATTACTCTAACCTATGAACCAATTGCCAGATGATGGATGATGACTCCTGTATTTTAAGAATTTAAAGAATTCATATTGAATAGATGTTATTTTGATATTTCAGGAAAATTGGAGTGCTTTTGCTCCAGACTTCAAGGAATTAGATGAAAATGTGGAGTATGAAGAGAGGGAATCAGAATTTGATCTTGAAGATGAAGATAAGGAGAAGGAAGAAAGTAAAGGTAATATTGATGCTTTCATAATATTTAACTCAAATGTTAAACCAATGTTCTCCCCCAAAGACAGATGTGTTAGGCCATTGGCGCAAATAAAACAGCAACACAATGCATTTCCATTCTCTGGACTACATTCTGCTGGAAATTTAGTAATGCCATGGCCTTGCTACAAGAGAAGTATGATCCAGTTGAAGTTTGAGAATGAATGCTGAAGAAGAATCAGTGCTGTTGTATGGCTCAGAAACATGGAGAACAACAAATGGGACATCCAGAAATCTACAAACCTTCATTAATGGATGTCTGTGTAGAATAGTTTTGAAAAGGTATGATGGTTGGTTGGTTGCTGATCCAGCTGTTCATGGGCTCATGCCCTTTGACCTAATGCCATTAAATGGCATTATATTGCTGGAAAGTTAAAAGGTATGATACGAGTCTCGTAAAACTACCAATAATAAGTACATGAAAAAAAATTGAATACATTTTATTGAAGAACTAAGACAGCACTGGAGATGGATAGGCGGATACAACGTACATTAGGAACAGTGGAAAGAATTTGTAAGAAAAGCATTGTTCTAGAACCCACAATGAAAGAGGAAGTCCAAAAAATACCTAGAGGACAGAATTAGATACAGAGACATAAGGCTTGATAGAACGCAGAAAGAAATGGAAGCGGTGGTTAAAGATAGGAAAAATGGAAGAAATTTGTTTAGGGCATGCTCTCTGCAGGGAGTGAAATGTGAATAGATAGAATGTAATCTGTAAATTCACATCTTCTTGCAATGACAATAGAAAGAGTGTAGCAGTTGATCCCAAGTCACTTCAAACATAAGAGGTAATGAGAATGCCTACTTTAGGCTGTCACAAACTAGGGAAGATCACTAGAATTAAAGGCATGCTGAAAATGGATGTGCTAGGCTATTGTTATATAAAAAATATTTATCCCATGCTGCTAAAATCATACATCACTTGTGTGTTGTTGAGGCATAAAATGGGAGCAAGTTGTAATGATACTGTTACATGCCATGCATGTCATAAAAGGTGACTAAGGATGTTTTGGGATGGATTTAACTGTCCCATCCCATAGAGTGTCAAAGTGACTGAAGCCATGCTGAAGTTGGATGTGTCAATCTTTAAGTCACAGATATAGCAGCTAGCTGTAAGCCACTAGAAAGAGTGTAGCAGTTGATCCCAAGTCACTTCAAACATAAGAGGTAATGAGAATGCCTACTTTATCTATGGGAATGTGAATTCAAGCAATTCACACTCCGATAGATAAGGTAGGGAGCTGTGTTCAAGCTGTGTTCTTCTCAGCACGTGCCCTAGAAACCTTGACTGTCTGCCTCTAATGTTTGATATGATTGATCTTTTTACGCCAGTATCAATGAGAACCTCTGCATTAGTTTTCTTGGCTGTCCATGGTATTTTCATCATTCTTCTCAGAAACCACATTTCTGTAGCCTCCAATTTTGAATTAGACAGACCCTGGGGGGGGCTACCGACCCCTACCAGGCGCGTCCACAGGTGGCGGATGGTGGAGGGCACTCCATAAATGTCCATATATGGAGTGTTTGCTGCAATTAAGCAGCCGCGGACCAAACCGGTGCTGTTGCCTACCAGGACGGGGCGGGATATCAGTCGGTGCTGATATCCCCACTGAAATACCCCATGTGTCCAGTGACGGGCAGCTTCAAGCGAGTATGAGCCGCTATAAGCTCACGCTGCTGGCGTGGAGTAATGAACTCCGTGCCAGGAGCGCGTTGGGGAGGGGGGGGATTTTTTTTTTTTCCCAAAAATTGCTGCCTTGCAGTCACCATCGGGAGATGGAAAGGCTATGGGAGACAACCCTGACAGTAAAATAGGAGAAGGCCACTCCACAAACCTCCGATGTCTTGCGGGCAGTGCTAGGATGTCCAAGAACATGGATAGGAAGACTCCATAACTTCCCTCACCGAAGACGGAACATGTCAGCCTGAATAGGCGTGGGTACCCAGCAATGGAAATGGGACATGTACGCATTATACAGTTAATGATTATGCTCGGATTTATTACACGAAGTGGGGCTGCCCCTGTGGTTCATCGCCAGGCAGGAGGAGCTCCGGACCCCCAGCCTCGAATGGGTCCACCAAAAGCTACTGATGATGACTCTGTGTATCGGGGACCCGGGATTAAACAGAGTAGAGCAACCGGCCAAACCAATCTTCTTCTTCTTCTTCATCGTTCTTCAGTCAGATATCAGGTTACAGCCCCAATAGCTTCAATGAATTGTGTGATTCGCTTCAGGTCATCCATGGAACCCCTCAAGTCTGGAAGCAGTGCCGTCTCAGTAGGCCATATTTTCTCCCTCTCTTCTTGGTAGAGTTGACAGGCATGAAGAATGTGTTCTGCAGTCTCTGGGCTCAGTCCACAGTTGCACAGGTCTGTCTCACCAATCTTCAGCTTTCGAAACATGTGACTTCTCAGTCTGTTGTGACCAGTTCGTAGTCTGAAAATGATGGTTTGTTCCTTGCGTGACATTTGGTGGTAGGGGTCATTTGGTTCCGCAGTTGGGTGCATTTGCTTCCACTTTTTCTTATATTCTGCTTTTAACATGGTCTTACTTTCATAGTACGTATTATCATTTTCTATTTGTTCCAGTGATCCCCCTTTCCTTGCCAGGAGATCAGCTTTTTCATTTCCAGGTATGCCACAGTGACCTGGGATCCACTGCAGTACTGTTTCTTTGGTGGTACTGCTGAGGTGTAGTAAGCAGGCCGTAAGTTCATTCATGCTCGTGTTCTTTGGATCTTTCAATGCCTGCAATACTGATTTTGCATCCGTTAGAAATACTACATGTCTGTTGTGACTCGGCAAGCAATTCATGAGCATTTTGGCTGCCTCTATTATGGCTTCCATTTCTGCTTTAAAATTTGTGGAATGTTTGCCTGTGGGTATGGATTTCTCTATTTCTTTTCCATCTGGTGTTACTATATATATTCCTGATCCTCCATCTAATACTGCCTCTTTCGCTGATCCATCTGTATATACATGTGTCCATATATCCTTTGGGTATGCTTTCTGTATGTGATTCTTAGTTGTCTCCTTTAGTACTTGTATAGTAGTTTCTGTTTTCGAAATGATGCTTGGTATATTGTCCATAATTCTTGGGAAGTTTTTCCTGTCCCATGTTGGGTATGTGTTAAAGGTGTTTAGTGGTTTTAGGTTTTGTAGGTCTGTATCTGTGAGTGATTTCTGGAGCTGTTTAGCGGAGTGTAGAAAGCTACCTCTTTTGAGTCGCTCTTTTGTAGGTCTGCTTAGTCTTTGGTTCATTTGATGACTCTCCAAACATTTGAACTTTGCATACTGTGTGAGGATTTTTTCATTTCTTCTTTCTTCCATTGATGGCAAACCTGTGCATGTTTCCATTTCTGTGATTGGGGTAGTATTCATACCTCCTGTTATAATTCTGAGATTGCGGTTTTGTATCTTTGAGATCTTTTGAGTGTTAATCTTGGCTGCAGTCCCCCATGCTGACATTCCATATTCCAAAGCTGGTCTTACATAACCTGTATATGCTCTACTTAGAATTTTTCCATTTGCACCCCAATCTGTTCCAGCCAATTTTTTAAGGAGTGCTGTCCTCATTGTACCTTTTGTTTGGCACTTGTCTATGTGCTGTTTCCATGTAAGTCTTGGATCAAAAGTGACTCCAAGGTATGTAGGTGTCTCATCTTTTGGCAATGTTTGACCATTTATGGTTAGTAGGATTTTCTGTGGTTTGGTGGACATGCTGAAGATGGTATAGGTAGTTTTTTGGACATTGATAGACATGGCCCATTGGTCTGTCCACTTGGCCAAATTGTCCATAGTTTCTTGCAACCTTATTTTTGTTGTGCCTACGCTCTCTTCACTGCACCATATCGCCAGATCGTCTGCATACATTGCAGCATTTACTTTACGCGAGAGAATTTGGTCAATGTCATTCATAAATATAAGGAACAGAGTGGGGGATAGAACACCTCCCTGTGGTACTCCATGCTTAAAGAGTTTCTTTCTGCTATGCTTCATTTCAAGCTTCACTGCTGCTTTTCGGTTGTGCAGGTAGTGTTTTATCCAGTAATACATGCGCCCTGTCACTTTGTTTTGTTGTAGTTTAAGGAGGAGTCCATCTTTCCATACACAATCAAAGGCTTTTTCCATATCTACCCACACCACTGATGTCTGCTTTTTTTCCTGGAAAGCATCCTCTACTTCCTGGGCAATTAGTGTAATCTGGTCTTCAGTTGATCTACACTTTCTGAAGCCAGCTTGCTGATCTAGCAGGATTTTATTTTTTTCTAGGAACCACATCATTCTTTTGTTTACCAGGCGCTCCATTAATTTGCAAACACAGCTGGTCAGACTTATTGGGCGATAGCTGTCCACCTTGTTTTTTGGCTTGCCTTTCTTGTGGATGGGTATCATTATGGCGGTTTTCCACACCTGTGGCACTAGACCTCTATCCCAACAGTTGTTAAAAAATTTTATTAATTTCTTTTTTGCTGATGGTCCGATGTGAATTAGCAGTTCATTTGGTATGTCATCAGGGCCAGGTGATTTCCTAAGTTTTAATACTGCTAGTTCTTCATTTAGTTCATTAATCGTGAATGGAATATTCATGACATCTTGTTTATCTTTGCTGATCTCTTTTTCGATATTCCGTAGTTCTTTTCTTACTTCTCTTCTCCTATTTTCATCGACTTTGTGGCAGGCAGTACTTTGGTAATGCTGTATAAAGTGATTTGCAGCCTTCTTTCCTGTGAGTACATCTCCACCATTCTCTATAGCTACTGGTGCTGTTTTGTTATCTTCATTGTTGAGCATTTTTGTTATTTTCCATAGCTTTCTTCCCTCTTTGTCGAAGTTTAAATTTTCTGTTTTATCATGCCAGCTTTTCCTTGTGTTTGTAATTGTCGTTTTTCTTAGTTTGGCTACAGCAGCTTTTAGTGATATGTTGTTTTCTGTAGATGGGCTTTTTTCTGCTGTGTCTCTGGCCTTTGACACTTCTTTCTCCAACTCATCGAGTTCGTCAGACCAGTATGGTTTGTAATTTTTCCTAGCACCTCTTGGTATGGTTTGCTTGGCTGCTTGAAGAAGTGCAGAAGCCAGGAGTTGTGCAGTTTTGTTCACGTTTTTAATCCTTGGATTTAAGGTTTTTGTGAATTTGTCTGTCAGGTCAGCAAACTTACTCCAGTTTGCTTTCTTGAAGTTCCATCTGGGTGTGGTTGTAGGGCCAGCAGGGGTATGGTTAATGTCAATGGTGAGTTTGATGGGGCGATGGTCACTTCCGCCAAGCTGCTCCAGCACTTCCCTGTATGTTATTTTCGCTAAGGCGTCTGTTGCAAAGGCTAGGTCAGGGGTTGAGGTGGTGTGCCATCTTCTAGAGTAGAAAGTTGGGTGGTCTTCAGGTTCATTAAGCAGTTGAAGTTTCACCTCACACTGCCAGTCTTCCACTTCTTCTCCTCTAGTATCTTATTCTGTATATCCCCAACTCTGTGAGTGGCTATTGAAGTCACCAATTACAAGACAGTTATCTTTTTCTGTGTTAATTGTGTGTAGAGATAGGCTCTTGTCTTGTGGACAGTAATAGTTATATACTGTGACCTCTTTAGTTGGAAGGGTTAGACAGGTTCCAATGATTTCAGCCTGTTCTTCTGTGTCTACTCGAATTTCAGAGGCAACGATATTGTTTTTCACCAGTATAAGAACCCCTCCTTTATGTCTTTTTTCTCTGTCGTTCCGAAATGTTTGGTATCCTCGGATGTTGAATCTATTGTTGTTTGTGAGGTGTGTTTCCTGTATGCATGCTATGTCGATTTCCTCTGTGTGTAATCGGTTTGCAAGTGCAGTCTTTTTATTGTACACGCCCTCTGCATTCCACTGCAATATTTTTAAGTGCTTATTTTTGTCTGCATCATGATCTATATGTGATTTTTTTGAACCAGTAGTTTTTTTCCTCTGATCTCTTTTCCTGGCTCCACAAATTGAGACAGAGGTACCACCAGTCGCTGAGGGTGGGCTCCTTCGAGGCTTAGAGCCCGGCACTTCATCCACCTGACGGGATTCCACAGATGAAGCACCAAAACGAATCATCTGTAACCTTTTATTTGACATGTGAAGTCATTGCGTGACACTGTGGTTTTCAGCCTTGGCTGGACTATTTTGTACCTTTCGGTCCAGTGTCTCCGTCTTCCATCTTACTTTTGAGTCAGGATGTGTTTCCCTAGCCCTTATCCATCCAAGGATTGTCCACAGGGCAGTGGAGGTTTCATTTTGGAGTTTTCCTTCTCCTAGACAGCTTGCCTAACAGGGTTAACGAGCACCATCTGCCCGGGGTTTTGAGGTAGAGTTCCCCTCTCCTAGGATAATTTTTTTGTTGCCAGGTATTCATTATCCTCCTCTGTGGTTTATTTCTTGTAATCTTCTTCTTCTTCTTCTTCTTTCGTTCACTTGAAACATGTCTATATCTGCAATTCTGTCTCCTTAATAAAACTCACTGTCTTTTGTAGTTCATACAGTGTCCCATAGAGCTTTGATTCCAGTGTTGTTTCCTCTGGCCAATATGTCTGCCTCAGAGTTTCATGCTCAGAACACTCTTGAAGTATATGTTTGGCACTCTGTACTGCCTGTCCACATGTACACATGGCCGTGTTGCCAATCTTGAACTTTGTATACATGTGACTGCGGAGTCGGTTGTGTCCTGTTCTGAGACGTAGAATTATAACTTGTTCTGATCTGTTCATAATGTGATAGTCATCTTGTGTTGGTGTTTGTGGCTTTCTTATTGACTTGATCATCTGTTTTTTCTGATGGAAGGTGATTGGTATATCTGGTTGATCTTCGGCAGCACCTTCCTTAGCCAGTTGGTCTGCTTTTTCATTTCCTGGTATTCCACAGTGAGAGGGTATCCACTGCATGGTTACCCTATACTGGTAAGACAATTCGCTAAGTAGTTTTTTCAAGTCTGTTAGTTTTCCAGACTGGAGAGCTTGAAGCACTGACCTTGCATCTGTCAGGAATACCACAGGCTGTAGGTCAGAGTTGGAGTTCAGCAGTTTTTTAGCTGCCACAGTAATTGCCTGGATTTCTGCATCATAATTATTGCAGAATTTTCCTGTCGGTGTTCTGATTGTATCTCTAGGCTTGTGTGGATATTCTATATATACACCTGCACCTCCATTCCTCACAGCATTCTGTGCTGACCCATCTGTGTATACTCTGACCCATATATCTTGTGGATATTCCTCGTCCAGGAAACTGAGGGTGACTGTCCTCCGCTGCACACTGTTCTGTTCGTCCTCGCTTAGTATTCCTTTCACATGGGTCTGAATGTATATTGGCATTCCATGCCTTTCACTCCATGGGGTTTGTTCTGGTACAGACCTTAAGGGGCTGTCAACTTCAGGTAGGTCTGTAAGTTGTCTACGGAATCGTTTAGCTTGATGGATAAAGCTGCTTCTTTTCAGTCGCCCCATTGCTAGGTTTTGGAATCTTTCCTTCATTGGATGACTTGGCATACACTGAAACTTTTCCGCTTGAATTAGTACTTTTGTGTCTCTGCGTTCGCCAAGTGTTTGCATTCTTCCCATTTTCTGCATCTCTGCTATGGGTGTTGATTTCATTGCTCCCAACATTATTCTAAGTGCCTGGTTTTGCACTTTATCTAGATCTTGTAATGTGGTGTTTGATGCAGGACACCACGCAGCTGAACCATATTCCAGGTGTGGTCTTATGCCTTGCTGGTAAACTTTACTGAGTATATTCCCACTGGCTCCCCATGTCGTTCCACTTAGTTTTCTCAGGATAGCTAACTTCCTCCTGGCTTTTGTTGTTGCTTTGTTTATGTGCTGCTTCCATGTCAGCTTATCATCAAAAGTAACTCCGAGGTATGTTGGTTGTTTGTCTTCTTTCAAGAGCTCTCTGTCTATCTTGATATGACCGGCTTTTTGTTTTGGTGAGAGGGTAAAGAGTGTAGTGCTGCACTTATCTGTGTTAATGCTGACACACCATCTATTTGCCCATAAGGTTAGGGCATCGATAGCTCTTTGTATGTGTTTAGTGGCCACTGTCGCATGTTCTTCCGTGCACCAGATCACCAGGTCGTCAGCATACATTGCCACTTTGATCCCGTGTGGTAGTTCAGCAACTAGGTCATTGATGTAAACCAAGAAAAGTGTGGGTGACAGGACTCCTCCCTGGGGGACTCCATGACGCAGTAGGACTTTCTTGCTTTTGCGACCATCTAATTGTACCCTGGCTCTTCTATTATGCAGGTATGCTTTTACCCATTTGTACATTCTTGAGCTAACCCTGCAATTTC
The DNA here is from genome assembly GCA_034231615.1 of Meghimatium bilineatum. Lineage (NCBI taxonomy): Eukaryota > Metazoa > Mollusca > Gastropoda > Stylommatophora > Philomycidae > Meghimatium > Meghimatium bilineatum. The sequence goes on from CM067304.1 coordinate 59,647,834, forward strand.
GCAATTTCTTTAGGAGCCCTTCTTTCCAGACCTTATCAAATGCTTTCCTAAGGTCTATCCATGCTGCTAGTACCAGTTTCTTATCTTGGAAGGCATCCTCAATCTCTTGGGAGAGGTAGGTTGCCTGATCTTCAGTAGAGTAGCACTGTCTGAAACCTGCTTGCTGTGATACCAGAAGGTTTTCACTTTCAAGGTACCACTGCATCCTAAGATTGATAATGCGTTCCATTGTTTTGCATAGACAGCTTGTGAGGCTGATGGGCCTGTAGTTGGAGACTGTGTTGCCATCTTTTCCTGATTTGAGGAGAGGTATCATTATTGCTTCTCTCCATGCCTGTGGTACATTACCTGTGGACCAGCTTGTGTTAAAGATTTGCAGTAGCTTTGCTCTTGCTGCAATTCCCAGGTTTCTAATCATTTCATTGGACACTCCATCAGCTCCAGGGGACTTTTTCATTTTCAATTTGGATATTGCATGCTCCTGTTCTCTCATTGTGATTGGTGCCTCCATGACTTCAGGTATAGGTTCGTCTTGTCCAATGTTTTGCTGGTTCGCTCGAACCTCCTGTTGTTTGTCTGGGCTGACTTTGACGTTATTGTCTTCTGCAAAGGAATCTGCAAAGTAATCAGCTGCATGTTTACCTGTTAAAATGTTTTTATCTTTATAAAGTGTGATCCTGGTATTTCTCCCTGTACCTTCATCATTTAGTTGTTTTACAAGTTTCCATAATTTCCTAGTATCTCTTTCTAGGTTCAGCGACTCTGTTTTTTCTTTCCAGCTGTTCCGTCTGGCTTGTAACTTGGCTCTTTGAAATTTAGCCTTTGTTTGCTGATATTTGTTGTGATGTTCTTGGCTAGGTCTGTTCTCAGCCTGCTTTCTAGACGTTTCCATCTCATTTTGCAGCTTTTCCAGTTCATCATTCCAGTAGGGTTTGTAGTTTTTGCGTGCCCCCCTGGGTATGGTTTTACTAGCAGCATGTAGTATACATCTATTAAATTCACTCACTGCTCTATTGATGTCTTTGTCCAAGTTCATGTCCTTAGCTAGAACACTGGTTAAATGCTGGTACATTTTCCAGTCTGCCCTCTTATAGTTCCACCTAGTGAGCGTGCTGCTGTCCTTGGTATATTCATTGTGAATTTCCAGAAATACTGGTCTGTGGTCACTACCCCCAAGCTGCTTTCCAACGACACGTGTGATGTTCCATTCCAGGCCTGGTGAGTAGAATGCCAGGTCTGGTGTAGAGGTGGTGTGCCATGCTCTCGAGTAGAAGGTTGGTGAGTCAGCTGGCTGGTTAATAAGAATGAGATTATTTTCATCCTGCCAGCTCTCAAGTTCCTCACCTCTCTTGTCGATATGATCATAGCCTCAGCTCTGAGAGTGGCTGTTGAAGTCACCACACACCATAAGCCTTTCTTTATCTGGAATTGTGTCTAGTGCCAATGGTTTATCATTTGGGCAGTAGTAGTTCAGGAGATGGAATTCTGCACTGTCTGTTTTTAGGTGGAGCATCTGGTATTCTGCCCCGTCCATGTATACTTCCAGCTGACATGCGCTGATATTGTTTTTAACTAGTGTCAGAATTCCACCCTTTCGCCTGTCTTTTCGGTCAGATCGGTAGCACTGGTAGCCTCTGATTTTGAAGGCTATGTCGCTGCTGAGGTGTGTTTCTTGGATACAGCAAATATTAACTTGTTCTTCACTGAGGACATTTTCAAGTTCCAGTTTTTTGCTGTATCCATCTCTTTTACTGTTGACACCCTCAGCATTCCAGTGCATTATTTTTATTGGTCGTTTGTTTGTTTGGCCAGTAGCTCTATTCCCTTGCCTCCTGGCTCCTCGGGGCAATTGAGAAGGACTTCCAGTAACTGAGGTTGGGCCCTTTCGAGGTATAGGGCCCGGCACCGTCCCTGCCTGAACGTCCGCCACAGGGCAGGCACCATAACATTTATTAGATGCAGACATGTTTCCATTGTGTTTTATGCGTGGCAACCTGATTATCTGTGCGCCTTTTGGCTGGTTGCCTCCGTCTTCAGCACTCTGCTTACTTGGGCCGGACTATGGTCCTGCTCGAGTGGGAGTGACCGACCAGTCTTAGTTTCCAGCCTCTGATGGCTGAACTAAGCCCCATCACCACTTCAAGGTTCTGGCCTCGATGGGGTCTTGTAATCTAAGACACCTCTCATTCAGGGAAGGTGATTTAAGAACATTGCTCTCTCTTGTTCTAATATCTATAATTTCCCATTTACCCTACCCAACCCTCTAACCCTACCTAAACCCTATCCCTACCCCCCTCCCCTCCCCCCTGGTACATTCCTGGAGTGGGGTCAGTGACCCCACTCCAGCAACCTGAGCTTATAGCGGCTCATACTCGCTTTGATGCTGCCAGTCAATGGACATATGGGGTATTTCAGTGGGAATATCAGCGCCGACTGATATCCCACCCCGTCCTCGTGGTCAGCGACACCGTTTGGTCAGCGGCTGTTTATTTGCCCAGAGGGTTATTCACAGCTGGCCTCAAGAGGCTTTTCCACTATCCGCCACCTGTGGACGCTCCTGGTAGGGGTCGGTATCCCCCGCAGGGCCAAACCAATCATGACAACAAAAACACAATCAAAATTATGCAGTGGAACAGTGAGGGTGTGGCTAAGAAGAAATTAGAACTGCAGAATTTCCTTCAAAAGCAAAAGATTGATGTCTTGTGCATTCAGGAGACACATCTTAATGACAGCAACAGATTCTCCATCAGAGGCTTTGAATGCTTCAGATTAGATAGATTAGGCCACAAAGGAGGGATCATCACAATGGTACGAAATAACATACCTACTACAGAAATCGCACGTAACCCAGAGGACTCAGAACATCTCACCATCAAATTACATACAACCCCAAAACCACTGATTATTACAAATTTCTACTGCCCAAACAACAAAAAATTACACCTCAGGACAATACCTCTCACATCATCAAATCATATTATAGTTGGAGATTTCAACAGTCATTCCCCAAGCTGGGGTTACCCAACTATGGACTTGAGAGGAGAAGAAATAGAAGACTGGATGATAGAAAATAGGCTAATCCTTATAAATGAACATCTATCAGAGCCAACCTTTTACTCCAGACGATGGAAATCTCTGAGCACTCCAGATCTGGCCATTGCAACAGAGAACATCCAACGTGTGACATAAAGAGTAGTGGCACAACAGCTTGGTGGGAGTGACCACAAGCCTGTAATATTAACAATAAAAGGGAACCACAAGACAGAAAAGCAACAACACAAAATCGCTAGCTGGAACTACAAAAAGGCTAACTGGGACACTTACCAACGCCTTACAGAGGAAAAACTACTAACACATCTTAAGCAAGAAATATACGGAAAGATGCAAAATTAATAACAGGAATAATCCTGGAAGCTGCCAACAACAGTATACCTAGAGGAAGAAGACAAAACTACAAACCCTTCTGGAACAAAAAACTCCAGGCTATGCATGATGAAGCCTCTGCTGCAAGATCCAAGATGGAAACTAGACCAACAGAAATCAATATCATTGAACACAATAGACTGCAAGCAATTTTCAGGAGAGAAAAGCTAAACAGCATTAGATCCAGCTGGAAAGAAAAAACAGCAACACTCAACATGGAAAAAGACTCAACAAAAATGTGGAAACTTATCAAGTGTCTCAATGAAGAAAACAACCCCCAAAGTAGTATCATCATAGAAGACAAGGGGAAGTCCTACACTGGCACACAAGCTGCAAATATTCTAGCAGACTCCTATGCTGAAGAAAGCAAAATTAAGATAACTAGAACAAGAACTGCTGAAGTAAGACGAGAGACAAAAAACCTTGTAAATAAACATCAACCTTGCCCAGGCACAATGACCTCACCTTTTCACAAATCAGAACTTAACATGGCAATTCAAAATCTAAAAAAGAAGAAAGCCCCTGGACCCGATGGAATCACAAATGAAATGCTCCAACACCTAGGTCCTGTGGGTAGAAGCAGAATCCTAGACCTTTTTAATGAATCATGGGCGCAAGGGATCTTCCCAGAAGAATGGAAAGAGGCAGAAATAATTCTAATTGCCAAGAAAGGAAAACCAAAAACCAACAAAACAAGTTACCGCCCTATCAGTCTACTTAGTTGCTTAGGAAAGGTCATGGAAAAAATGGTGAATAACAGACTCTTAAACTACCTGGAGGAAAACAATCTTCTAGATGACTGCCAATCAGGCTTCAGAAAACACAGATGCACTGAGGACCAAACAACATACCTTGCCCAGGAAATAGAAGATGCTTTCCAGAAAAAATCAAAACTCCTAGCCACCTTCTTTGACCTCACAAAGGCCTTTGACAAAGTCTGGAAAGAGGGGCTATTGTTAAAACTTGCCCAGAAAGGAATCAGAGGCAAAATGTTTCAGTGGATAAAAAGCTTCCTACGAGGCAGACATGCAAGAGTCAAACTCCAGGGAATGAAAAGTAAAATGGTCAACATAACAGAAGGTGTCCCACAGGGAGGAATTCTGTCCCCCACACTCTTTATAGTTTTTATAGACGATCTGCCAAAACTATTCACACCATATGTACATAGAGCTCTATATGCAGACGATCTTGCTATCTGGACCCAATAAGAATACATTGGAGTTGCAAAAGTTAGAATGCAGGAGGCAATAAACAAAGTTGAAGAGTGGGCAAAAACCTGGGGTGTTCAAATAAACAAAAGTAAGACCGTCACTACACTTTTCACCCTCTCCACAAAGCCTGAAAATTATACTCTCACTCTAGACAATACCCCACTCCCAAAAGAAAACACCCCAGTCTATCTGGGGCTAAAATTTGACAAAAGACTTACTTGGGGATCACACATTGAAGAGACAGAAAATAAAGTCACACGCAGACTACAAATAATGAAAAAACTATCTGGGACAGATTGGGGAGCCAACATAAAAACCATAAGACAAGTCTATGTAGGTCACATTCGTCCAACTCTGGAATATGGATTGACCACATATGCAACAGCAGCAAACACCAATCTTCAAAAGCTGGACAAAATTCAAAATGCAGGTCTCCGAATCATAACAGGAGGACTAAGGAGCACACCTATAACATCAATGGAAGCAACAGCAGGATTACAAAACCTAACAGACCGCAGGGATGAGAAAATCACAATAATGACAGAAAAATTTAGACGTCTGAAACATCACCCTATGCATGAAAAAACAAAAGAACTAACAAAAAACAGACTGAAAAGACCAAGCTTCAATCACCTATCAAAAAAACTTATGAAAGCCAATAAAGAAGTAACCAGCAACAATCCGGATGAATGGGAACAGCTAGAAGCATATTGCAACATCACAAACACGTCACCCATATATACAGCAAAACTTACAATACCAGGCATTGAGAGCAAAACTATGGAAACCCCTACTGCCCTTAAGGCAAAAACACTTGATCACCTAGACACCCAATACCCTACCTCACAGTGGATTCATGTCTTCACAGATGGATCATCAGAGGGTGCAGTAAAGAAAGGAGGAGCTGGGATACTAATACTCATACCAAACACCCCAAAACTAGAACTCTCAATTGCTACTGGCAAATTATCAACAAATTACAGGGCAGAGCTACAAGCAATCTTGGAAGCATCAAAGGCTCTAGAGGAACGGAGGCTCAAAGGAGCTAACATAGTCTTCTTGTGTGACTGCATGTCAGTACTCCAAACCATCCAAAAGGAACCTAAAGATCTCCTAACAAAAACAACTGTAGAACTTCTAAATCAACTATCTGCCAACAATAAAGTTGTGCTGCAGTGGATCCCTGCACACTGTGGAATAGCAGGAAATGAAGGAGCTGACAGACTGGCAAAAGCAGGCGCAAAAAAGGAACAATTCCACCACAGAATATCACTGACTGAAGCAAAAACCCTCATCAAAGGAATATACAAACATACATGGAGTCAGAGAACAGGCAGTAACTTTCCACAGGACCCTATTCTAAAGCTAAACAGGTCACAACAAACCACAATTTTTAGACTTCGCACAGGACACTGCAGACTACAAGCACATCTCCACAAAATTAAGGCTGCCCAAACTGACCAATGCCCATGTCAAAAGGGCCCCCAGACTCCAGAACATATTCTGCAGACATGCCCACTCTTTGATGACGTGAGAACCAAAATATGGCCTCAAGAGACAGATCTGAAGGTGAAGCTGTGGGGCAACCGTGAGGACCTCCTGCTGACGACTGAATTCATGGAGGCGGCCCACCTTCCTGTATAGACTTATGAGCATAGGAAACTGATCGCAGAAGAAGAAGAAGAAGAATTAGACAGACATTAATAATAATAATGAAAACCATAAACTGTCAGGGTCATAGGGGTGTCAAATTGAGATATTTGATGCAGAAAAATCTCTATATTCTACCATGCTGACATCCTGTCACACCCTGTCCAGTCCTTGATGTTTTCCAGCCATTTCTTCATGCCACCTCATCTTCTTCCACCCTCTACATTACCTTGAAGAACATCTTTTGTCAAGGAATGTCTCATCAAATGTCCTTACTGCCACAACTTAATGTCTCATAATAATGCTGTTGAGCAAATTATAATAAATAGCTGTTAATCTAATAGGTATACACAAATATACAGCCAACCTTCATTGTGGAGATGACACTTGATGATGATTACGCTATTATTGAATATCATGCACCACTAATACATCAAATTGCATCGCCAGTATGAATGGTTTTGACTTTGGAACCACAAAATAAGTTTGGGTGTTTTGTGTTTGTGAGAACTAATCACTGTACCATTGAAAATTTTAACACTTTCTAAATTTTACATTATATAAATGGAATTTCCTATTAACCCTTTAGCTGCTGTGCACAAGATTACTTGTTCTTCTATCTTACTGCTATTGACAGGTTAACTGTTATTTTCTTTCACCTCTTTGCTAAATACAATTTCACACTGAAATTGCTAAGTACCAGTACGCATCAGCTATCCCATCCGTACGGTATATATTTTCTGGTGATAATTAAAAAGCCAGTACTGTGGGAGCTCTCTTATTTTTGTAGTTGAGGAAAAAGAGTTAGCAAAGGGGGAAGTCTTTGGGGAAAGAATTTAGTACAGCTGTGATCAGTTACTAAGAACAATAGAACACTTAAGGGCTTAGCTCAATGAAAGAAGCATACCGGTATGTTTTTATTTATTTTTATCTGATTTTGAAGAAAATTCATACTTTTTGATATAATGTTTATTTGTTTATCTTAGCTCCTGTTGAAGAATATGGTGAAGTTGATGTCTGGACAGTTGAACCTATTCAAGCATTTGTCAGCAGGTATATCTACATGTTTTAGTGTTAACTAGTTAGTTTTCAGAACATTAACATTGCACAAAGGACACATCTATTTTTCTCCGATTCCATTAAAGTATATCTGAAATTACATGATGATTGACAGTTCTTACAGCTCTTTGAAGCATTGGACATGCACAAGGAATCGTCACCCAAATTAATTTTGTTTCCATGCTATTTCTCATGAGAGATTCAGCATGTTTGCCTGGCCCATTGCTCTACCACGAAATACAGTAGCAGAAAGTCACAGAATGCAACATCCTTTCATTTTTATGAACACCTGAATAAGCAGGCATAAAAATTAATCTTCTCCTTCCAACTTTGAGCTCCCCACTTCCTCAAACCACTTTTCATGAACACAGCCTGCTTATATTTTGTATTTTCTTATCAGGGTCATGGAGTCCCTGAAAATGCAGACTTGATTTGCATTCTGTCTTCCAACTGTATCTAGGAGTAATGATGAATAATTATCTAAAGTACCTTTAATCATAGAAAAATACAAACAGGACAAAGTATACACATGCTAATGATGTGCAAAGGGGCTTTAACTAATTAACTGCCAAATAGAAATCTGCATGGATAAAGTCTCCCCAGACAAGCTAGTAGAATGACATGCCTGTATAGTGAATCTTTCCCCCCTCTGAGTAATAGACTTTTTCCAAAGCATTGCACACTGCTAAGTGTTAGAGCTTTCTGGATATGAAATAAGCCCAGGAAAATCTCCCTATTGCACATACGATTAATGAGCTCTATTGCTCGTAATTTCTGGGTATAGAAATATAACACTATAGAAAGAAAACTCCACAGACAGAAGATCTACATCTTTACAATCACTTTTTTTACCCACTGATAGGAGATATCTTCTTAAAACACAACAAACCATTGAGAGCTAGACATCTTATGGGTATGAAATAAAACTCTAAATAACCCCCAATTCCACAAAAGGAGATTGATCCTTCAGCATTCCATTATCTACTGGTGGTTGGTTGGTTGCTGATCCAGCAGTCCATGGGCTCATGCCCTTTGACCCAATGCCATTGTGTGATATATGCATGTGTTTGTGAGCTGTTGTTGTGTTCCATATAATGTGTTCCATTTATCTGGCCCTGGAGGGAGAAGCATATTCCTGATGTCATCCAGCGCTGGGCATTCAAAAAGGTGGTTGTCAATAGTTTTATAGGGATGAGTGCACAGCCGGCACCCTGGAGTATGTTGTGGTTGTATTGTGTTCAGGGGATTGTTAAGCTGCACATGTTGCGTGTTCAGTTGTGAAGATGATACTCTGGTTTTTCTTTTCTAAGAGGTTGATGTTTTCTTAAGGATTTGGCCTGGTCCCATTATCTACTCATACTTCAATATTACTTTTTCTTGAATTAAACTTGTTGTCCATTGTAGATCAGCTTTTATGTCCCAGAGTTAGCTTTCTAGCATGAGGCCCATATCTGGTTTTCTTGATAGAATGGGCAGGTGAACCCTCATTAGGGTGAACCCTCCAGAGACTGGAATACACCATCCCAACGTGGTACAGTCCATGAGAGTGACACAAAGTGGTTGATTGTGTGTCCACTAATATTTCAATGCTGTGTGTGCAGCCATTACTCCCTACTTCATTGGGAGTTGCTTTCTACTGACATGAAGTGTAATTTCTCCTTTGTTGTCCCATCCTATGACCCTCTGAGTCTTGGCTGAACCTTTGGTGATTTCTTTGAGTAACAGAGTCTGCCATAAGTAGATGGGGAAGGAAGAGAGGTTAGGAGATATAGAATCTTCTTCTATGTTTTCTCTCAAACTCCTGCAGATTAGCAGGATGTAGTTCAGAGAACAGAATGTATTGTATTGTGGTTACAGCTTAGCTGCGATATGTGCACATTTTGGCCTGGCACATTCGACTTAGCACATCATCTGTGTCACTTTGATCCTATATGATATGGGACAGGCAAAAAGTGCCGTAGTCACCTCTTATAGCATACATGGCAGCTAACAGTCACCATTCTTTGCTTTCCTTTCGGGACCTGACATCACATGGGAAGAGGTATACAAGTCTTATAGTGCATTTCATTTGGACTTCAAAAAGATGCAAGTGTTTAATTTCTTGAAATTCCTAGGGCTCAAAGCACACAAACAATACAAATAGAAAAACATGCCATGGTCGAATGACTTCTCTTCCCTTTTTCACCCTGTGTGTATATAAATAGATAAAATATAAAACGAAGAAATTAGGAAAAGAGTTAGTATAATATTATGTATTGAACATATTGAAAGTCAGCAAGTAAAATGGTTAGATCACCTTATGAGAAGAACCCAAACCAAATACCAGTAAGAGCATATAACAAAAGAATATCCCGGTGTAAAGCCAAAGGTAGACCAAGAAAACGGTGGATAGAACACATCAAGATAACCTTGAACAAACATGGACTAAATGGAACCACGGCGACACATCTGGCCTTGGAACGACAGCTTAAGCTCCCACCTCTACGCTTAACGGCAAGTGTGAACCATCATTCATCTGGGGATAAACAATACACAATAGACAATAGTGTATATACAAATGAAACTTTCAACAGATTATGATTAAGTGTGGTGCATTATCGAGAGTTTACAGCGTCTGTCTTACAATCGTGAGGTCCAGTATTCGATTCCCAGTAAGGACAGAGTATTTTCTGTTGAATGGTAAATAAAAAAAACCCACCCAGTATGTGGCAACAGCAAGGGCATACAGGTTTCAGATTTTTTCATTTTGTGTTACTTAATGGGAAAATATGCAGTAATAACAGTTGCGATTAATATGTCAGCACCGCCCAAATGCGTGTTAACTTTCGTTTATGTTAGATTTGTGCGTGTAGACTATGAAATGACCGAGATTGTTAGTGTGACACTATAGTTCGAATTATGGTGACCGGCGATGGTGACATGTTTTCCGGATAGATGGAGTGTTAGACGTATAGACGGACAGTTTCGGGAGGGCAGTCCGTCTTAGAGAAGGCCACTCTAAAATCAAACCACTGCTGCCGTGTAGGTCAGGCTATTTTTAGCCAAGGCTAGTGGAGAACACCATAAATAAACCAGTAGAAAGCCAAGATGGAAACTACTACTGTAATATCCCTAGATTAAATTGTATGTTTCATACTTAGTAACCACTGGAAAGATCAATGGCAGAAGAGATAGGGGTCGACAAAGAGAAAAGTTGCTATACGGACTAGTATTGTGGCATGGTATAAGTTCACCAACCGAGCTTATTGACAACACAAGAGACAGAGAGTCGTGGAGAAACATGATCACCTACGCCATTTGGCATTGCACTTGATTGATTGACCGCCCAAATTCAGATATGTTGATTCAAATAAAACAATGACTCAACACATCTCAGTTTTCTGGACTACATCATGCTGGAAATCTAGTACAGCAATTTGGTTTGCTACAAGAGACATCCAGTGGGAATTTGACAGCGCACACTAATATTTTTGTTGGTTTAATGATAAGTTAATATACTTGTAATGGAAACGGCTTGATAAGTTACCCTTTAGCACACGGTATACAAAAAAAAAAAAAACGTTTTTGTTGTTAGTGATATTTAAATAATATTTGCACATTTAAATAAAGAATTAAATTCTGCATTTATTGGTGTAAGTTTTGTTTGTGTGTGTGTATGATACAAGACATGTGAGAAAGTGGAAAAGACGTTTTTTCCACTAATAACAAATTATAACCACAATAATGATGAAAAATAATAGTAAAAAATAACTTACCTTTTTTCTTGAAATATCCTTGAGTGGCAACACTGATAGAGGCATATTTCAACACTATTTATGTTGTTTCATTGCTAAATTGTCCAAATATTGTTGGAGGAACTGAATAAAACATGTAAAATCGTTGCAGTAAAATCGTTTTTGGAAGCTAGACTTAGTCTTATTTTAGTCACTTCAAAACACCCAGTCCAACCTTTAAAAGTCAGAAGCTAACGTGACATTTCTGTATATTTCTACTGTGGAAACTAACTATCTCCAAGAATTCATCATTCAAATCACAATCCATTATTATTTTATTCAAAATACGATGAAACTAAGGTCTATAAATCCGATTCACTTTCATGTTTCCACTATGACTTGTTGATGTGGACAGATGTAATATATTTCACTAAATACAACGCCATAGGAGTCTTTCCCCGTTCATAATCAACATGCAAAAGAAAATCACATGACAAAATATAGATGATGTCTTCATCATCTGTATTCAATCTCAAACTCCAGCAGATTAGCAAGATGTAGTCAGGAGAATGGAATGCTTTATGTCATGGTTTATAGTATTGCTGTGATATCTGCACGTTTTGACCTGACACATTTGACTTCAGCATGGCTTTAAGTCACTGAACCTATATGGGATGGGACAGCCAACTTCATCCCATAACCTCCTCACTCGCCTCTTATGACATGCATGGATGGTAAACAGTGTTGCTGTTCTTTGCTTCCCTCTCGGGCCACGATACCACATGGATGAAATATGTATGTAATAACAGAAATCTGTTACATACAGTACACACAACAAAACATAAATTTAAATGGAGATTGTGCAAAGTATTGAGAAATATGTTATACAAGGACTAGCCGTACATTCAAGTGTATTAAAATTTGTATAGCCATTGAATAACATACAAACTCTTAGAAGAACTAAACATCATTATTGCCCATTTATTACTAGGGTGCTAAAGGAGAACACAATATAAACACTTTACGTTTCATGCATGTAGTAAGAAGTGATTAAGGAGGTTATGGGGTGGAGTTGGCTGTCCCATCCCAAATAGGGTCAAAGTGACCCAAAGCCATGCTGAAGCCAGATGTGTCAGACCGAAAGGTGCAGATATCACAGTAAAGTTGTAAACCATGACACAACACATTCCGTTCTCTGGACTACATTCTGTCAATTTACAGGAGTTTTAGAAGGAATGCAGAAGAAGAATAAGATACCATACAGTTTCCTGGCTTATGTTTCCATTAAAATCATGTACAGGAATGATTTATCATGAATATGTACATAGGTATTTACTTATCTTCTAGTGATGAAGAAGAAGAGGATGAACATGCTCTGCTTTTCCTGCCTGTATCACCTGAAGTAGAGGAGCCAGAAGATGGATGGTCAGGCAATGCTGAATCTGTAAGTCATAAACTGTTTTTTTCCTCTTATAACCAGTATGAGTGTTTTCTTTCGTTAACATTATTATTCTTTATTATTTTTAAGTGCATGATTGTTTGGTGCTTGGTCTGCTGTAATGCCTCAAATATCTTTTAACAGCTTCATTGCTTTTCTGAGTTGGACAATCTATAGATTGGAAATCATTGAGTGATTTACTTTTTTTTGGGGTTTATTAACCAGTAGCTGAGCATACTGAAAATACACAATTCGAGCAAGTTGAGACTATTTGACTGTCTTGCAATTCTGCAATAATTATGATGCAGAAATCTAGGCAATTAAGGTGGCAGCTGAAATACTGTTTAACTCCAATCCTGGACCACAGCCCGTGGTATTCCTGACAGATGCAAAGTCAGTGCTTCAAGCTCTCCAGTCTGGAAAACTAACAGACTTGCAAAAACTACTTAATGAACTATCTTACCAGTATAGGGTAACCATGCAGTGGATACCCTTTCACCGTGGAATACCAGGAAATGAAAAAACAGACCAACCGGCTAAGGAAGGTGCTGTCGAAGACCAACCAGATGTACCAATCACCTATCATCAGAAAAGATAGATGATCAAGTCAATAAGAAAGCTACAAACACCAACACAAGATGACTATCACATTATGAATAGATTAGAACAAGTTGTGATTCTACGTCTCATAATGGGACATAACCGACTCCGCAGTCACATATACTTCAAGATTGTTCTGAGTATGAAATGATGAGGCAGACATATTGGCCAGAGGAAACAACACTGGAATCAAAGCTCTATGGGCCACTGTATGAACTACAAAAGACAGTGGGTTTTATTCAGGAGACAGAATTACAGATATAGACATGTTTCAAGTGAACGAAAGAAGAAGAAGAAGACTGTCTTGCTAGTTTGCAAGGAAGCTGGCTAGATAATATGGTATATATTTATGGTCTGAGTTTTGATTTTCATATATAAAGAGATAGCTGTTATAGTATTTTAAAAAGTTCACTGAAACTCCATTAAAAAGTTCACTGAAACTCCATTGAAACTTCATGCTTGAGGATTTAATTAGTAAGAGATAGTTCTCGTTGGCACCATTTTATAATGGAAGACTTTGCATCACAAACCAGTGTGTACATTTTCTTCACAAACGGTTTTCATTTGAGATGTTACAGCTCAATAGTTGTCTTGAGTAACAGTATGTAAGCATGTTCAAGTGATTTGCATGAATAACAGCCATATTTGCCCCTGTCACAGATTTTTAAATGATCATCCTTTTATTTGTGGAATAAATTATTTTATGGATGAAAACATAGAACACTAATTGATTTGGATTTACTGTTCCCAAAAACAAGCTGAATTGATGTTTTGACGTGAATGGTCCTTATCATGTAAATCACTTTGTATTTTCAATTTTTGTCTTTTGATGTAGTTTTACTACAAACTATTATTAGTTACTTTGTATTTTTTCAAATCCTGTGCATTATCATTCTGTCTAACCCTTTAATTTAGTTCTTCTTTTTCTGCTTTCTCTGAAATAATCAACACGAGTATTCATGTGATTTGAACCAGAGAATGTAAAATACGTCATGCTGCTAGTTTTACAGCGGAGCTATGTTATTTGTGCTGTTTGTTCCAGAACATTTGATTTCGGCATGTTTAATTTGTGATTTAAATATCATTTCTGTAACTTAATCCCAGAGCTAATACCATGAAGCAAAATAACTAGAAAGATAAGCTATTGTTAACTTTCGTAATTACCAGATCACGTTAAGTCATGTGTTCTTGAGACCAAAGACCTGAAAGTTGAACACAAAATAACTAGAAAGATAAGCTATTGTTAACTTTCATAATTACCAGATCACGTTAAGTCATGTGTTCTTGAGACCTGAAAGTTGAATACAAAATAACTAGAAAGATAAGCTATTGTTAACTGTCCTAGGCTGGAAACTAAGACTGGCCGGACAGGACCACAGTCTTGCCTAGCAATTAAAAGTGCTGAAGTCAGCAACATTTGGCTAGAAGGAGCACCACAACAATCAGAATGTCATGCATTATCGCACAAAAATTTAAAATTGGCACAACAGCAAAGTGTACATGTGGGCAAGCTAGCCAGGCTTCAGAACATATCCTTCAAGAATGTGCAAACTATGACACAGTAAAGTGCACATTATGGCCTTCTGATACACCTATGAATGTTAAACTTTATGGCACAAAACAAGAAATGGAAAACACTGTCCAATTTATAAAAGAAACAACTCTGCAGATATAGACATTATTAGCGAACGGAAGAAGTTAACTTTCTTGATGACCAGATCATTGTTAAGTCATGTGTTCTTGAGAACAAAGACCTGAAAGTTGAACACAGAATAACTAGAAAGATAAGCTATTGTTAACTTTCGTAATTACCAGATCATGTTAAGTCATGTGTTCTTGAGACCTGAAAGTTGAACACAAAATAACTAGAAAGATAAGCTATTCTTAACTTTCCAGATTACCAGATCACGTTAAGTCATGTGTTCTTGAGATCGAAAAGTTGAACACAGAATAGCAACACTGTTACCTGCCATAAATGTTGTAAGAGGATGCTGATATTGCAGGTGGTGTTGGCTATCCCATCCCATTGGTTAGAATGGCCCATGGCTATGCTGAAGTCAAATGTGTCAGGATGGTACAGTAATCACAACCACTCTGTAAATCATACAGAAGAAGACTGATTGCAAAAATCACTGTATTTTACAAAAAAAATATTTTAAAATGGACATGACAGGACTAGGGAACATACAAGAGGTAAACTTATAACATATACCTAGTTAGTGAATCATCACACCTGTTTGTTTCTGTGGCTCTAAAATTAAGCAAAGGTTAACAATACTGTTATCCACCATGCATGTTGTAGGAGGTGACTAAGGGGCTTTGGGGTGAAGTTGGTTGCCCCATCCTATAGAGTTACTCAGTGATTGATGTGCAACGACTTTAATACACAGTTAAATAATCCAATACTGTGAACCCAAAAAGAGGGATTTGCACATGCGGTTGTGTAGTATCCTAAACCTTTGTCTGCTGTGTACGCACAGGAAATTTTTTTTTGATTATATAGGTCAGAAATGGAAGACACTTATGTATTCCATTGGAGGAAGAATGCAAATGATTTGTGAATGTGTTTAAATTTTACCACGAAAGGATAAAAAGAACAAATTCTTGATTGATTTTTTTTCAAATACTGACTAGATTATTTTTACTGGAAAAAAACACTCTCATTGAGTGGAATCACCATGTCGAGCTATTCATCAAATTTCATTTCTCAACTATTTTATGTTTACAGGATATATTTTCTTCATCACTGTTGTCATGTTTATTTTTCTACCAATATTAGCCTTGTTTGCTGCCATGTTGTGCATTTTTTTCTGGCTGTGTGTTTTAAATTGCTTTCCCTTAATAAATCTTTGATCAGAAAAGACCAGCACAGGCTGCTGTATCCAGAGTATCGGTAAACCAGTTTGTAGTTGTTTTTTTTATTAAATTGTTGTTGATGTTTGGAGTAGTGGGGTATTTTTTTGTGTTGGTATACGTTCACTTAGTTACAGCTAATGCACTAGAGCTACTTGTACTTGTGACAATAAGGTTTCCATTGAGTAGCTGGCATTTGGATGCCAGGGGGGCTAGGGCCTGCAGTATTTCTCTTTGCTAACTAAAATCAAGAATATAATATTTTTGATATTTGGAGCTTTGGTAAGTAAATATTGGAAAAAATTGTAATAGGGGTTAAATAGCAGTTTTATGTTGGGCAACACAGAATTGATGTTTCAACCAAAAAAGTCTTAATCAAGATAGAGACAAGCAAACACAGAACCACAGCATGGTATGGAGATAGCATCAGCAATGTTGGAGAGTATACAGGTCTGGAATACAACAAAAAGAGATGAAGAGAGTACTTCAAAAGTACTTAGTCTCTCTTTTGTTGTTTTCTAGACCTGTGCACTGTATAAAATTGCTGTTGCGTGTAGTCTCCGTTTCATTTTGTAGTTCTATTCTGTTTGTCTCTTTTTGACAAAGACCTTTTGGTCGAAACATCGATCCTGTGTATCGTTCCATGTAAACTGCTATTTAACCCTTTTTAATATTTTTTTGATATTTGCAGTCTGCCGATCACTCAATATTTGGAGCTTTAAAAGAGCATTATGTGCATAAATCAAAAGCTTGTATGTTGCCTCAGGTGTTATATAAAAGTATAATTGAAGCATATTTTGTATAGAACATTCATTGCCATTCAAATATTATTGAGATTTTATGCACCACCTATATGTATCAGCAACATTGTTAGAATTCGTTAAAATGGTATGACTTTGCTGTACTTGAACACAACCAGATTCAAGTGAGTTGAGACTGTTTGAATGTGTTACTAACTTCTCTGCCGGGGAAGCTGGCTGTATTGTCAAACGGTAAAATTATCATTCAGATAATGTAGTTGGGAGTGTTTGAATGTGTTACTAGCTTCTCTGCCAGGGAAGCTGGCCAGACTACTGGACAAATATTTGATTTCAAATTCTTTCAGCGATGCACAAGATTTCAAATTTTTCTCATGTGATTCCCAGGGTTAGCAGAAAATCACGACATTAGCCCGTAGCATGCTGATGGCAATTGTAAGTTGTGGGATGTGTCTACCCATAAACAGCTGTTGATTAAGCCCATCAGCCGTTGATGTGAACTACTTTAGCAATGTGAAATCACATGATTGTAAATGTCATGTCATGTGACCAAGGATTTGCACTATTCTAAGCTAGGACTATGTCACAACAATCACAATCATTCCTTTACTATGTAAGTTGTAAGACAGATCATTCGTGTTTAATTTCCACTCCATCATCTCCGATCAGAAGAAATCAGGAATCAGCGCCATAGTTCATGAAATTTTTATGGATTCGGATTCCGATGCTAAGGAATTCTTGGGATTTACATTTGGTTTTAAAGATATAATATTAACATGTTGGTTTCGGGAAAAAAACCCAGACATTTCACAGCATTTAAAATGGCATTGGATATAATTTCATTGTTTCAGACTTAATTATTTCTAGGCCTAATTGTGAATTGTTTGGCAAGATAAGTAACATCCACAATGTTTTATTTGTTTATGCAGAAGATATTATGTTAGTTTGGTTATGAAACAACATAATTTCAATAGCCCTAGTTATTAGAGGACTGTATCAGAATTGTTACACATAGAAAAAGTATAGGTGCTTCCAGAAATTGTTTAAATTTTCATCTTTACAACTTTCTCACACCTCTCGTAACATACATAAACAAACAAACCTAATACAAATATATGTGATATTCAATTTATTATTTACATATAAAACAACTATTTATAAATCTCTAAATCTCTAAAAACAAAAAAGTTATTGTTTTTCAAACACCCACCAAAAATAAAGCAAATTTTCAAAAAAGAATTCTCTGGTTGGGGGAAAAAGTGCATAATTTAAATGTAGAGTACTAAAGGTTAACCTTTAGGCCCCTATGGTTGCAACCTTGCATTTGCGTCCCACCTTGCCTGTGGTCGCAATCACACGCCTTACGATATCACTCCATTCCCGAGTATGGAACTTCACGAAGTTAAAGCTTATATGACATAGAATTCCCGCCCCACGAAGCTAGGAATACGTCACAGTTTACGGTAAAATTCCTTTACTCATTACGATTGTAAGAGAGAGAAAGCCGGTTGAATTTGTCAACGCATTTCTAGAGCCATTTTTGGCAGTATTTTACTATCAAATTGAGTACCGCGTGGCATGGGTAAGTGATCGTGACTACATGTTCTAATTGTTGTTTTTTGTGTTTAATATGTTGTTATTTGATAATTATGTTTGTTTATTTGTTCAAAAACACAAAAATATTATGTATCATGGGTGACATGTGTGCATGGACAATAATTACGCTGCGTGTCGGCATAGACCTAGTCCTAGTGTTGACAGGACGGACGTTTTATGCGATTTCTTCACGTTTTATTAGTTTTTTAGTTCATATTATATTAGTTTTGATATAAAACAATATATATACAATAAGTATAGGTATTTATGAGGATTTTATCAATGTTGCCACACATTGCTCATGTATTAGGGTCATCACGAAGATATATTTGCGATTTTGAAAATGGCGTTTTGCGTTTTTAGCCCGAATTTTCAACTTTACAACTTGCTCACAACTGTTATATCACACATACAACAACAACAAAAGCATGATTACATTCACTACTCACTCCTTTATTTAGATGTGCAAAAATTATTTTGATATCTTTTAAAACAAAAAAGTTATGACGTTTTAAAAACACCCACCATCAATAACGCAAATTTTCCAAAAAAAAATAAGTCATGCCCTGAGGGAAGTTTTGTAATTTTAAGCCAGGGTCCTAAAGATTAAGACACCTTTTCATGGTGCATCCTGGTATAAGGTAGCAACGAATCTCATGTGAAACACCTGGTCAACACCTTAAGGATCAAGTTCTGGTAGTGTAGACTGAGATGGAATGTTAATTGTTTGCACATGAGATAAAAAATTATTTTTGAATGCTACCTACTTCATGAATGCTCTGAACAACTCACAATTCTGTGCAAGTTCACCTGCACCAGCCATTGACATGCTTAAATGATCTGAAAAGTCTTTTGTCCATTGTCAACTGCGTTTGCCCTTTCCCTGCTATCAGAAACCATGTTTCCGATTACTAGTTTTACATGCTGCTGTTCCTCTTTATATGACCAAAAAACCTCAGCTTTCTTGTTGTAATGTTGTTTAGCAGCCACTCATCTTGCATTTTTAATACTTATTTCCTGATCCATATTTTTCACTTTCTATGATATTTCCAATATCCTTCTGTAGTTTCTCATTTCAGAGAATGTAATTCTCTTTGCCACTACTTTATTAAGTGTCCATGTTTCACAGCCATATATTGCCTGTGGAAATATATTTACTATGATCAGTTGTAATATAGCTTTACAGCTGGTACCATGCCAAAGTTTTTTTATTTGTTTTAGTTTTTATTTTCTTTATTTCTGCTGCTATCTCTGGGTTGAAGGGCCTGAAAGGGGAACAAAGAATAACAGCTTTACAGCTGGTACCATACCAAAGTTTTTTTCATTTGTTTTAGTTTTTCTTTTCTTTATTTCTGCTGCTATCTCTGGGTTGAAGGGCCTGAAAGGGGAACAAAGAATAACACTTTTACCTACGATGACTCTCATAGTAGACAACTAAGGAATTTGTGGGGTGGAGGTGTCTGTCCCATTCTGTAAAAGTTTAAAATGACTCAAAAGTCATGCCAATGTCAAATGTGTCAGGCTGATATGGCAGCCAAGCTGTAAACTATGGTACAATACATTTCATTCTCCAGGTTACATCCTGCTAATTTACAGAAGAGAACAAATGTGGAGAAAGAAGATTTCTGCAACATAATACCCTGAACTGTTAACTGTTTGTAGATAGAATATAGCCATTTGCAATTCTGTTTACTGCTGTGTGTTAAACTCATGATAGTTCTTGATAGAATTCAATTTGTTGCAATTATATATTAACCAGCCATTTTGTCTCACAGTTAGTATGGACAATAGCAACCAGAGTATGTGAAGTATACATTTGTTAAAGTTTGTTGTTTGGTTGTATTTTTTGTTCCTGTTCTTACAAATACAAACCTCCCACAAAGGGAGAAAGAGGAGGGTATAAACTGATGCGAGTGTGAGTGGATATAGGTAAATTTAAATGTTACTGGAAGTTGCTGAACCAGTGGTCCAAGAGCTCATGTTCTTTGATCCAATGCAATTGTGTGATATATGTGTTTGTGAGCTGATGTTTTGTTCCATATTGGATGTTTAATTTATTCATTAACATTAAGTATGCCATACTAAATTGAAACATGAGGGTAGATGATGCTTCAACTAAAATAATTCATTAGTATGAATACTTCTTCTTCTTCTTCAGCGTTCATTCTCAAACTCCTGTTGGATCTCTCCTGTAGCAGTACTACTAGATCTCCAGCAGGATGTAGTCCAGAGAATGGAAATGCGTTGTGTCGCCGTTTTATTTGCGCCAATGGCCCGACACATCCGTCTTCGGCGGAAGTATGAATACAACAAACAAACAACAAATCTACATGGAACATAGAATAAAACAATTTTGTTTTTTTGGTGTAATGAGATTGTTGCATTTATCTTCTGCATTCATTCTCAAATTTATGCTAGTGAGCAAGATTTTAGAATGGAATAAATTGTGTCATGGTTTGCAGTCTTGCTGAGATAACTGCACCTCTTGGCCTGACACATCCAACTAAGATTGTATTCGTACAATAGCAGATACTAGATAGAGCTTCAGAAATCCTACATGAAAATAATTAAAGATACCTATGTGGTAATGATGTTTTGTCAGTCACTGAAAGTATACAGAAAGACACATACAAATTGATATTTTGATCAAAAGGCTTTTATCAGAAACAAAACAACACATGACACATGAGGGATGGCTACCTAAGATCACATCACATTGCTAAATAAAAACACAAATGCTGAAAAGAATTGAATACTAAATGGAAATTTTAATTATTGCTTTGTGGAAGTGGTAGATAAGGTAAAAGGTCACAGTAATATGGGTTATAAATCATGGCACATGGTTTCTTGTTATTGCTAAGGTGCCTATTCAGTGGTTGACTAGAAACTGTTCAGAAGTGATGGTGTCATTCATTGACCTCATAGAGCAAGAGCCTGGATAGCCTACTTACTTCCTGGTGGCTATGTGAACTATGGGAGTAATTTTTTATTTCAAACCATGAATAACGAGTGGAAGTGGATGTAGAGCCTGGGTTTACTGGTCAGCAGGCAAATAACTTTACATTACACTGCTGCAGTTCCCGAAATATATATGAAGTGTATAAAACAAGTCAAAATGGCCTCTGACATGACTGTGATTTCAATATGAGCATTGATCATACTTCAGTAATCATATAGACCTTGCTAGGAAAAACTTATTGGTATAGAATGGCTTCTGATAGATCAGAAACAGCATATCAGTGACAGCATATGTCACTACACTATTATAATTAACAATATCTAAAGAAATCAGTCACCAGTGGAAATGGCCCATCATGGGATTCCTATACCTTGTGTTCAAGGTGAACCATAAGTGTGCAGGCATATTTAGGCCCTGTTCTAGGTGCCCATGTAAAAATAACTGATTTGGTCCAAAAAACTATGCGCAGGTTATAAAGGTGGATAATCATAATTATATGTTTTATTTTAAATGAACATCTATTTTACTTTTTAAAATGAACTTATTTTAATTTTTGTTAATAGTTGTGACTGAAGTGCACATATTACAAACTGCTTTTGTTGTTCATTGGTAGGACAAGTTGTCACAGCAGTTCGAGTGGATTGCAGTATTTTAATAATAATAATTAAAGAATATTGTCTATAAGACTATTCAACTATTGGTGTATTTTAGGCCTCCCTCTAAATATATCTAATCATACTATCATTTGCCTGTGCATTGCCAGGGCCCCAAATTGGAGTAAAGAATAGTGACACTGTTACCTGCCATACACATCACAAGAGATGACTAAGAAGGTTTTGCGAGTGGGGTTAGCTGTCCCATCCATAGAGGGCCACAGTGACTCAGAAGCCATTCTGAAATGAAGTCTGATGTGTCAGGCCGAAGTGTGCAGATATCACAGCCAAGCTGTAAACCATGACACAATGCATTCTGTTCTCTGGACTACCTGCTAATCTGTAGAAGTTTGAAGTAAATGAAGAAGAATATAGTCAGTACATTGTGGATATTTTGATTTTGAACCATGAACAAGTTAAATTGAGTTGCGTTTGTGTGATGGAGTCACACTAAGCACTCTACCAATGAGCCGAAGCAGTGTATTGGGAGATAAGAAAACTGTAGTAAACCATTCAATTATGGAGATGACAACTTGATCATGAATCAAATTTAAACTGCTGAAATTTAATAACAAAAATGTCTTCATGTTCTAAATGCTGTTTATTGCAAAAAAAGCATTTCCATGTTCATTTTCAAGTTTACATTTGTGTTTATTTTTTAAATATTCTTTCAGGGCATTCAGAGACACCTTGCACATGTTAGACATATTGTATTGTTCTTTTTCTCCAATTTACCTGCATATCTCATATCCAGAAAAATGCTTACATTTATTAATTTGTGTGTGCATTATCCTTGCTTCCAAGTCTCACCTTATTGAAATGAATTACGTTCTTGAATTAATTTTAAAAAATGTTTGTTTATACATTTTATAATCACATATTTTTACAATCACTGACATTGTAATATGAAACATTTTTTAAATGAGTCATTAGTTTGCCATATATTTCTGAATATAAGCTGAGAAATTTTGTATTTTTCCTGCTATTGATGTAGAGGCATGGCTGAGAGTGTTGGTCTCACACTAGTGAGGTCTAGAGTTCGATCCCCAGTAAGGACCCTGGCTCGATCCCTGAGTTTTATCTTTCGAGGGTAAATTAAAAACTCACCCAGTACATGACGTAGTGAGAGCAAGAGCATGCGGCCTTTATCACACAACTATTCAATCCCCTCCCTGCAACTCCTTAATGGAAACATGCAGTATTTAACAGATGTAGGGGCATGTATATCAGCACAATAAAAATAATTACTGGTAGAAACACAAAAACAGTAACACAGAATCAAGTTAAATAGGCTTACTTGTAACAGGAAAAAACTTACCGGTACCAAATAGCATTAAAAATAATTTAAAGTTGGAATGGTATCACTGTCTGAATTCTGAAACAAATCACAAATTTCATTCTCTGTCATGGAAGCTTCAGGGTGGATATCATCAGTTCAGTCTCACTATCTACCAGTACATTGTCATCACCCTAAAAAATAGTGTTATCCTCATTTCTATCCATTACATTACTAATGGAGCATTTTTTGAAAAATCAGATGATCATTTTGGACAGAATATCTGACCATGATTCTTTGACCCATTTAGCAATTTTAATGTTGCAGTTTTTTTATGTTGCCACCTTCATTACAGCTAAATTGGATGACAGTATAATTCCATTTTGTCTAAAGTTTGTTTTTAAATAGTTACGTTAAGGGAGATATCTATCTTGCAGCTGCAGGAGGGAGGTAAGGCCTCCAGAAATGAGATACAAATAGCCTCATCTCACTACATTGTTTCTTCACTTTTTCGGTGAGATGTGCTAGAATCACATCCCAGATGTATCAAGTCCCTGGCACATATGATTTATTGAATAACTCACTTGTCCAGAGCATTACATAGATATGCTGCCCTGGTCATGCCAGGATCAGAGGGAAACTAGAGAACCGACTTATTGGCAGACAATGTAGCGATTAGATGGCAAAATGCTGAGAAGAGATGAAGCAGGCTTGATTAAGGCAGTCATAAATTCATGGCAAGATGAAGATGATATCAATCAGGCTGATAACGCACACATACAGAGAATGTCAGAAATGGGAGTCTCTAGAGGTGAGGGAAAGAAAAGTAGTTTTTTTTTTAAAGACCTGATGATCGTGTAATCAACACCTGACCGGGACTCTCAGTCTACATAAACTTGGATGGCTGCTGGACTGGAATAGAGCACTTAAGAGTGTCCCCCCGCATGCTATGGTGCTAGTTTCTAATTAAGGATCAAGTCCCAGACTAGTATGGATGGTTTTTATTATAGTGGCCTCCCTTCCTCTGCCCCTCCCCCTTTATCCAGCCATTCCAGAGTGTGACTTTAATCATTCAAACTTTCATGTATGCACAAACAAGTCACTTAGTATTTCACCTGCTTAGGCAGTCTTACATTTTTTTTAAAACCGGGTTGAGGGGGAAGGGAAGCAAACTTCCCCATCTGCCATGCAATCTATAACAACAGTTAAACACATCTTCTCATGTTGTTATCTTTACAAAAACCGTCTTCACACCTTTTCGTTTCCTTCTGCCATTGGATTTCAAGACAAATCTAAAAGCCAAAAAAGTTGACCTTATCCATTCAGTGACTAGCTTTGAACTTACAGTAATGGCTGACGTTATAGTTGCAGCCAGCCTTTGTTGTGGAGATAGCACTGAATGAATCAAATATCTCAGAACACTCTGGTACCTGGTGGTCAAGAGATAAAATGTGTGTTTGGGGACAACCTGATACTGCGCAATTTTTATATTATTCCTGCTTGTGGCAGGTTTTATGAGGCTGGCAACACCTCCAGGGGAAAGGCATCACTGTATTATCCTCCATGTTATATTTTATGTCAGTACAGGTAGTGTGGGGCAAATATAAGAAATAACCTTGCATCTTACGATGGCTAAAGTTTGTGTTATTTCCCTTTTAGCATAATTTCGCTTATCCCATCATTCATATAATAACAGAATTCTACACTATTATTACTGGTATTATTTTTTTAAACTTCAGTCTATACATGGTTTTGAGACTTTTGTCACATTTTTCACATTAAAGTTATATCCTCGGTTTATAAACGAATCAGCTTATATTTGGAAATATACAGTATGTGATTTTAATGCCTTTAAGATTAGCAAAATATATACGTTGATATTTCAGAATATCATATTTTAAAACACTAAAATGAAAATTTTTGGTTAAAATATTAAAATAAAACAAGTTCTAATTAGTTATTTATTCAGCTCACTATTGCTTTAATGTTTAAATTATACTTTTTAATATTACAGTTACCGGTAATTTAAATGTGTAACTTTTGTTTGTGTTGAATAATACAGTGGAATCCCTTTATAGCACAGACATTTATAACACAATTCCCTATTTATCAAGACTATTCAAAATCCTCATTTAGTTGATTCTTTATAGTGAATGTTGGTTAGCACATAAATATTTCATCTATCCAGTCCAATATCTTTTCATAGGTATTCCACTGTGCACATGATCATATTTGTAGAATTTGAAATATAAGATTAATAATCACATTATCAATATCAATTTAACATCATCTTATTCATTCATTGTCAGACCTCCTGCAGATTAGTACAATGTAGTCCGGAGAACGGAATGCATTTTGTCATAGTTTACAGTTGTGATGTGGTATCTGCACTTTTCAGACTGACAGATTTGACTTTAGCATGGTTTCTGGGCCACTTTGACCCTATATTGGATGGGACAACCAACTCCATCCCCCCCCTCCTATATAACCTCTTGCGACGTGCATGGACAGTTGTTGCTATTCTTTGCTCCCCTGTTGGGCCCCGGAAAGATATGGACATAGCATCTATGTTGTCTGAACATATTACACAATTGCTCTCATCTAGTAACATCTTAGCATTGTTTCATCCAGATTTTCAACATTTCAGGTACACTCCATGCTTCTTCTTATCCATCTTTGATATTTTCTTTTCTGTGCAATCTTTTTTTTATTGCCATTGCATGTGCATAGAGTATATGATGTGACAGTTGTCAGGTCATCATAATTGCACCTTGTAGTTAATTCGGACATGTCCATAAGTGTTCTAATCTTGTCATTCATTATGTCATTCAGTATATATGTAACTCGCCATTGTGTTGTTGAGGCCCGAGCAGGGAGCAAAGAATAACAACACTTTACATTCCATGCGTGTCGTAAGAGGTGACTAAGGAGGTTATGGAATGGAGTTGGTTGTCCCATCCCATACAGGGTCAGTGACCCAAAGCCATGCTGAAGTCTGATGTGTCAGGCTGAAAGGCGTAGATATCGCAGCAATGCTGTAAACCATGACACAACACATTCTTTTCTTTTGACTACATCCTGCTAATCTATAGGAGTTTAAGAACGAACACAGAAGAAGTAGAAGTACATGTAACTGAGTGTTCAAGTTCTAAGATGGTCAATAACTTCTTTTTATTCCTATATGTCGCTTGTGTCTAGCAACTCCACGTGCCACTCCCAGTTCTGCATTCTGGACATAGACGAAACATCCCTGTATTAGACGAAACATCCCTGTATTATTCAACTGACTTCTTATCTCCTTGATTAAGTTGTTCTTACTTGTCGCATTATGTTATGATTGTGTTCTTGATAAAGACCTTTTGGTTGAAACAGATTTTTGTTTCTTATCATACCGCCAAAGACTGATGTGTTGGCCATTGATGCTAATAAAACGGCGACACAACGCATTTCCATTCCTTGGACTACATCCAGCTGAAATCTTGTTTGACCATTGTTCTGGTAAAAGAGAGATCCAGTGGGAGTTTGAGAATGAACTCTGAAGAAGAAGTTTCTTATCATGTGTGTTTCCAATGATTAGCCAAACTTCTTCACTCTGTTTTCTAGTAACTCCTTGATTGCATTCATAATATGTCAGCAGTCTGCTGAACTACCATTTATCATTGAGGCCATGCTGACAAGTCTGTTTTCCCAAACACCCACATGTCTGAATACATAAATGAAAGTAACTCTCCTCAGCCCAGACTCTGTAACACACTCACCAGCTGTGTGGAGAGTCTACATTGGAAACTCACAAGGAGTTAAACAAGTTAATACAGATAATGACAGATGCTGAAACTCTTTCATATTATTATGACGTTTGTTGACACAGCAGAGGAATAACATCTTGGAACAGGTGAAATCATTCATGACTCTATCTGATCACTTCTTTGTGATATTTTCTTTACAGTTATTTTCTTTCATTATGGGAAAGATGTCCTGTTTCTTTCAGATAAAGTTGTTAGTACCATATCCTATTCAGGAAATAGCGATCAACCCAGCATTTTATGGCTGTAATGATTTTATAGGCAATATATGCATTTAGTAGGTTGCCATAGCTTTCAGAATAGTTCAGATGCACAGTTGGCTGTGGTGGAAATTGATCCAAATTGTGACATTGGTTAACTACAGCCTTCTGTTTTGTGTGTTTTCAATCATTTGTGCTAATGATGTTCTCCCATGCCACAATGTCAGGCTGTCTAGCATCTTCTCTCTCTTGGTCTTCCTCTACCCTTCTAACGCTACAATTTGCCTGTTGTCTCTTTCTGATGTTGGTATGCAGTTCTTTTTTTGAATTAACTTTTTTCAAGAAATCTTCATTACTCTTTTTATCTGCCCATGGCTTCTTAACAATCATCTGTTAACCACATCTCTGCTGCCTCTATATAATTTTTCACTATTCTACTGATTGTCTAAGATTCACTTCCATACATCAGAATTGGTTCTATATAACTTCTAAGAACTTTCTTTCTCTCTTCAACTGACAAGAATATATTACATAGGATGTTCTTTATCTTGGGAAATGTAATGTATCATTATCTGGAAAATAGAACTTCTAAATAATTGTAACTTTGTCTTCCTGTTTGGTTTTTGCCATACATTTTTTATTTCTGGTGTAATTTTAAGGTTGTTTATTTTGATCCCTAGAAATTATGAACAACATAGCTCTTGTTTCCTATGTGCAATGTTGTTTTCTCCCAAGCTTCTTTACACAGAAGGATTTAACTTTCAGTGGTGTGCAATTCTTTGACAAGCCTCCAACTTACAGGTGCCTTTGTATGTAGAATGTATATTCCACCATTTTGTATGCAGGCATCCAATCAGATGAAAGTTTGCAACCATTTGTTCTTATAAAAGTTGACCAAACAATCTATATGACTGCATGTCTTCAATACGACCAGTTTTTTTAAAGGACAATTCTAGTCTCTGCTAAACAGTGTGTCTATTTTTAATTATTCACCTGAATATATTCAAAATTCTGGACATTTTCTAGTCCTTCATTGTCAACACTTGTTAACCGTCTTTGTTTTCAAAGTCCCTTCTTGTTTAAATAAAGCATGCTTTGAATTTTTTAAATGTTCCATTGCTAAATTCATAGAGTTTCTGCACTGATTGTTGGCTGCAGAGGACCTTCAACATCTTTCTCTCTTGTGTCGGTGGTGCACCCTCCTAGACTATCCTAGTCATGATGTTCCCTCCAATTTGTATCTCTTCCTACCTCTTGCTCTCTGTCCCTCAAGGTCTTCATCAAGATGTCATATCTTTTGTACCTTTTAATGTGTCCATAATCGAGTAATGAAGTTATGTGAATAATTGGAAAAACAAATGAAAACACATAAATATAACATTTTGACCAAAAGGCCTTTATCATACACAACATAGCACATGATGAGTAAAAGATATAACTGTCTTTGATCCCACCATGACAGAAAAATTAATGAAAACAAAATTAAAAAAGAAATGAATAATAAATGAGGATACAAAAAAAATGAATGGACGGGTGCTCAGGTTTTACTTACACATTGTGTGATTGTATCAAAGATTGTGATTGTACGCATGCACACAAAATATCAGAATAGAATTTTCCATATTCATTCAAGCTTTGCTTCAGTTGTGCAGACCTTTACAACTCTTATTTCAGATTCCTTATGCTTCAGATGCTTCTGCTCTAGTGAAAAGATATATTTTTGGAATTTTGAATGAAGATTTCTTATGAGGATTGATGACTTAATTCCCCAGTGAATAAAATCAAGATCATATATGATGACTGTTCAAAAAGTATAGGAACTTATTTTATCTGGGAAAATAAATCATATGTTATTATTCTCTGATAAGTAGGTGTATAGGAGAGTATTGCATATGTGTGAATTTTTTCTGACTCATAGGCAGTGTCAGTAGCCAGCAATCAGCATTAGAATGACAGGTTGCCATATTGACTTTTTTAAAGCCAAATTGCACAAGTCTGCTTTAAAAAAATTTAGTTATCATCATAGAATTGGCGTGGCCATTTGGGCATTTTCTTGATTATTTAAAACTAGGCACCCAAAGGTAACTTTTGACTCACTGTTTAAATAAAGACAAAGAATATTCCTGTAGACACAACACAGTTTTTGTTAGAAAGAGCCCACCATAATATAGCATCCAGTTAATAATTACTTTCAAAAAGAGAGAAAAATTTGTCTACAGTATGGTTTTTATAAAACAACATCATTGCCATGAAACTCTATGAATTTAGCAATGGAACAATTCTAAAAAATACAAAGCATGCTTTATTTAAACAAGAAGAGACTTTGAAAACAAAGACGGTTAACAAGTGTTGACAATGAAGGACTAGAAAATATTTTTAAATATATTCAGGTGAATAATTAAAAATAGACACACCTTTTAGCAGAGACTAGAATTGTCCTTTTAAAAAAACTGGTCGCATTGAAGACATGCAGTCATATGGATTGTTTGGTCAACTTTTATAAGAACAAATGGTTGCAAACTTTCATCTGATTGGATGCCTGCATACAAAATGGTGGAATATACATACATTCTACATACATATATTTCTAATTAAATTCTCCTTCCCTCCTGTGTCTATAATTGGAACTACAGGATAGGATGTAGTTGTGCCAAGTTAAGTAGACATAATAATAATAAAGTTGTATACAGGATAGGATGTAGTTGTGCCAAGTTAAGTAGACATAATAATAATAAAGTTGTATACAGGATAGGATGTAGTTGTGCCAAGTTAAGTAGACATAATAATAATAAAGTTGTATACAGGATAGGATGTATTTGTGACAAGTTAAGTAGACATAATAATAATAAAGTTGTATACAGGATAGGATGTAGTTGTGACAAGTTAAGTAGACATAATAATAATAAAGTTGTATACAGGATAGGATGTAGTTGTGCCAAGTTAAGTAGACATAATAATAATAAAGTTGTATACAGGATAGGATGTAGTTGTGACAAGTTAAGTAGACATAATAATAATAAAGTTGTATACAGGATAGGATGTAGTTGTGACAAGTTAAGTAGACATAATAATAATAAAGTTGTATACAGGATAGGATGTAGTTGTGCCAAGTTAAGTAGACATAATAATAATAAAGTTGTATACAGGATAGGATGTAGTTGTGACAAGTTAAGTAGACATAATAATACTAAAGTTGTATACAGGATAGGATGTAGTTGTGCCAAGTTAAGTAGACATAATAATAATAAAGTTGTATACAGGATAGGATGTAGTTGTGACAAGTTAAGTAGACATAATAATAATAAAGTTGTATACAGGATAGGATGTAGTTGTGCCAAGTTAAGTAGACATAATAATAATAAAGACGTAGAAAAAGACTCATAGTTCAGACAGACTGATATAAGTGTGCGTGCAATTTTCGTTGGGGTTGAGGCACACATAGGAATAACAAACTGCAAGAAATGTCTGCAAGAGTTTGCTTAATATGGTGTTACTTATGATAATATATTTCTAACTCTATGTGAACTTTTGATTTATGTAGTGTACCTTTCCATAGTTAATGTGATGATGCCATGAATTTATGTAAATGTTCTATTTTCACTAGTGTCCTAAAGAAAATTGATAATTTTATGGGCTTGCAGTCATAAATTGGTAAGGAATGACTTTTGATAGATCAGAGGCAGCACATCTTAAACTGTCATTGGACTATTATAGTTAACAACATCTAATATAAATCCAAAAATGAACATATGAAAGCTCCTGAAAAATACAAAGGGAATTTAATGTGACAATGCGATATATGATAACATAAAAGCATTAAAGCTGAAACTTGATGTATATCATTCAAGTAAGAAAAATATAGATAAATTTTGTTTGGCTTATTTCTGGCTTTTTTTCTAGTGCTGTTTGGCTTTAAATTACAATTTTGATGTGGCAACCATGGAGTAATGATGTATAATGATCAGCTACTGCATTTTAATTTTTGCTGAATTATGGCAATACTAAAGCAGTGATATCGCATTAGATTTTGGCAATGGCTTGGTGATACTATATGGAAGGGGTGCAAATGGCGTTGTATTGCTTTCACATGATTCCCAGGGTAGCAGATATCCAATATCCTAAAAATTATCTCCTCGTGGTGTACCTTGGAAACATACCGGTATATCATTTCTTGTGTGGTGTATCTGCCCAACACTTTTAAGGATTGCTTGGAAGCAGATGAAATGAGAATTCATCATAATCAGAAAAGCATTGTCTCTGATAGCTCTGGGTCTACATAACTAGTGGCACGGTCGCCACATAGTGATGCAGGGCATTCTAGCTCAGACAGTTGGAATGAAAAGATATTGAAAGGGCGGCCAATGCAGATGTCTCTATATGAGTGGATGACGATAAGGTATAGAAATGTAAAAGTATATATTGAAGGCCTCTGGAGTAGGCGACACCAGCTAGAGGGCAACCTTGTGTAAGGGAAAAGCTATGCTTACAAGGTCTCAAATGTCCAGCATGAAACTGGTCACCTCATTGTTCATGGTCGAGAACACACAACAGTCAAAATGAAATGTCCAATAGAAACGTCTCCTCAAAATTGGCCGCATTCAAAGTAGAAACCATGCATCAGGTATTGAATATGCAAACTCGAGCATATATTTCTGGGTATGAAAGAAATCATTGAATACTGCTCCCTATTGCACAAGAAAAAAGTGTCAAACAAATGTTGGAGAGCACATATTATTTAAGCTCACTAGACCAATGCAGTGTTGAGTTTTGGACTCTGGATGTTGTGGACAATATAGATAGGGAACAGGACCTCATCTTTCAAGACAAAACAACTCAAGTCTAACTCAACTTATTGTTGCCCATCATGGAAAATTAAATTAGTTCAGTATTCACAGATATAGTGGACAATGATGCAATTTTTACATGAGATTTGTTTGCCTGCTGCGAAGTTACTCATCCAAGATAGGTGTAATTCACCACTTATTTGGATGAAAAATGCAATGGATAAGAGTCAAAATACTGGCCATGCTTGGAGATCGATAGGTGTGAAATGCTTTAAGAAGTCTCCAAATCTCAGTGGTATGCAGTGCTTTAAGAAGAAGACTCCTACTCAGATGGTGTCTGTGCTTGTACATAGAAATCATGTTCCACCATTTTGTATGCAGACATCCTGCATCTGTTTGGTGGGATCAATGTTGGCTACTTTTTACTGCACAATCCACATGACTGCATGGCTTCAGTATGACCATTTAATGCTTTGTAAAACAGTTCAACTACAAAGTTTAATGAGTAGGTTGAAAGGTGTAGAGGACTGTCCTCGTTGTACTTGGGTCGATATGTACTACATCCCTCTCAATGATACCTGCTGAGAGTAGTTCTCATAGCACCAGGATATATTTTAGAATCTGCATGTAAGATATGAATAATGTCTATTGTGTAGTAGTTCACACTTTGATATTTATCCCAGAACAAAGGTTGCGCAGACTCGTACAAAAGATGATAATTTACTTGCGTGATGCATGCAAATTTCTTGGTGGATCTTCATAGTTGAACACATTATCCTTTAGCATTCTTCACAAGTACTGGTACGCATCAGGTGGTGTAAAATCTGGGTGGATGGGTATGGGAAGACAGTACCATGTGAAATTATTTGTCTTGGAAAGTTTTCGGTCTGAAGTGTTCTTCCACTGTTTCCAATCAATCTTAGTCCCCCATTACGACCACTTCTGTATGAGCAGAAATAGTACTCAACTATGAATACCTATGCCTCAATCAAGAGAACCATTTCCAACAACAATTACACAACTTCCTTTTCACAATTGGGAGCATGTGGAGCTGGAGTTAAATTTTGGCTAAATTCCTAGTACTAAAAGTCATGTTCGGATTTGCTAAGAGTGGAGAGGTTGAACACCCCTCCTATTAATAGGCCTGTACTGTATTATATTTCAACAGTTCACAAAAGTGACTGAATCCAGCACAGTTGCAAAATACAATTTTAAGGTACATTGTATAACAAAAGGCCTTTTTTTTTTTTTTTTTGTGGCTGATGATGACGAAGTGATTTTTTAACTTAATTTCTTGACAGCCCATGGCCTTTATGACAAATACACAGGTCCTCCTCATTTGTGTAACTGAGGAGACACCCAAGCTTGTATAACGTTTGTTGTCTGAAAGGTGTGGTTGTGTTAGGGGAATGCA
Organism: Meghimatium bilineatum; assembly: GCA_034231615.1. NCBI lineage: Eukaryota > Metazoa > Mollusca > Gastropoda > Stylommatophora > Philomycidae > Meghimatium > Meghimatium bilineatum. Next base: position 59,681,224 of record CM067304.1, read on the forward strand.
TGTTTGGTTTCCAAAGGGCGGCATTCCGGCGTGATTGCATCCCAGGATTGTCACATCTGGCAGGAGCGTATCATATACTTCTGGACCAACTAGTTCATCATTCTTCCACCAGCTTTGTTGAGTTATTAGCAGTTACAGCACATCTAGCATTCCCCTTTGCCTAGGAGTCTGTTACAGAAGAACAAGGGTGCAATGTTTGCTGACATGCATTTATGGGGATTATATGATAGCTAGACACAATTCATTAGTAGGGGACAACAGAACATACAACTTGAAACACATAACTGTAAAAATGAATGTTAGAGGGATTTTCACTGGAAGAAAAACCAGAATCAATAGTCATATTATCGACCAGGATTATACTGCACGGTGGTAAGTTTATAAGACCCAACTGCTATTCCTTTTGTTAGATCCTATTTACATCATTGTGTTTTTCTATGACGAATTACACACTAGAGGTAATATGGTTACAAAAAATAGTTGTAAGTCTCAGAGATATCCCAGAGCTCTTAGCAAAGGTAGTTAATATAAATGTGTGTATACAGGTTACTCATCTAATGTGATGTTTGTTACTCATCTAAGTTGATGAGGTTTATAAACAGTAGCAAATATAACCTGTGATCTATCATAATGTAGGTTAAATATTGAGGTTAATAAATATTCACAATTTCAACATTGTATTTATCAGATTAAGATGACTAAATCTTGAAGTTAATAAATATTCACATACACAACCATAGATCTATTGTAATGCTAGTTAAATCTTTACTTAATTCATTTCTTATTTAAAATTCTTATTTGTTATGTAGCCATTCTTTTTCTGTTCACCAGAACTGTTCTTATATCTGAAATTTAATGCAGTAATAATTTCTCTCTATATGCTCAGGCTGAAGATCAGCCAAGTGTCACAATAGAGAAGAAGAGGGGTCAGTCAAATGATTCAACACCCACAGGTAATAGTAGCGGATAGCTAGATCTTATAATCTCTTACCTTTTATTTGAAAGAGTACTATTAGAACATTGTGAATAACCCATTTAGAAATCTGTTGTAACATTCAAATTATAATTTATTTTTGGATAAAGGTTGTTACGTGTGTCACTGTAGACAGAACTCTAGATTTCAAGCATTGTTTTCAAACAGTAATTTCTCAAAGCATAGTTGTCTATTGTCAGTGCTAGTTCTGTTGATTCATGGTTAATTATGCGACAGGGGTGTGGACAGAGGTTTTAATTTATGCTCTAACACCAGATATGCTGTCTTGAATGTCATGCTGAAGTTGAATGTGTTAGATGAAAAGGTTCAGATATCACAGCCAAGCTGTAAACCATGATTCAGCTGGAACAGAAATCTCATGATATCCTGCACCATGCAGATGGTGACAACGACAACCTGTTTTCTTCTTCTTCTGTGTTCAGAATTTCTTTGGTCTTGCTAAATCTTCAGGCCAGTCACCAGGGTCAATCTCTGAGTCTTCTCCAGGTCAGAGCAGCTGCCCCAAAGATTTTGCCTCAGTTCATTCAAGTTTGGCCATGTCTTGCCTCACAGTTCTCTGTATTCTGGACAGTCTTGGAGTATGTATGCGGGGGTCTGTATGCCCGTTCCGTGCATGGACATTAATTTGTGTGAGATCCATTAATATGTAATGATAAGCAGTTTTACTGCATTCCTTCAAATTATTCACCAATTATTCAGTAATTCACTAATTATATTTTTTTAAAACAGTTGCGGACTGAGCACTACAGAGCAATATTCCCTCTAGCGTGCGTGGATGAGTGGTTGCATTTGTACATGGAAGTTATTGGTTAAGATATGTACCATCCGTGAACATAAAGACTAAGTGAATGATGTTTTTTAGGTAGTAACAACCGTCACATAGAAATATTGATACAATACAAGAATCAGTGGACAGGTTTCTATGGAACAAATAGCTAACATAATTAAACAGAACAAAATTCAGATAAAGACATACTGACGCTTCCAATATTCAACACGTTGCACGATGATAACCCTTGACCACTCGACATGTGCGCGGCACACTGAGTGGGAGGTGGATGTCCAGTTCATGGCCGCAAATAGCTAGATCGGTATTTTAAGTAACTATTTTTTAAGTTTCGAAGATAGTGCAATAGCATATGAAATTAAAAAGTTAGTATGTTGTCACGTGATTTGTCCAATGATTCTTGTATTGTACCAAAATATTCACTGCTCAGACATCTCCAGATTTACAGGAGAAGAAAATTATAGGGACTATTTCTACGGAGACACACATCTGAAGAAAGCTGTATGAGAGTCTTTAATAACTTTCAAATACAGTATTTATCAGGAGAAACTGCACTTATGTGTAATTAGTGATTACCTGAAACGACAGCAGTACGCCTCAAGCATACCCATAGGAATTCTGTCTCCTATAGTAGATGATGGAGGGTATGTATGCTGATAGTTCCCGTGGCGTATTGATTCTATATTTTCCTAGTCCTACACGTCAATCTACTATCTCCTTGAGAAATTCTAAACTCCCTCAATCTCTTAATAACAGTTTCACCCACTATGGTATCCTCATCCAATAGACGTGTATATACAGAATTTACAATGTCTTCATTGTTGCACATATGTGTATATATAGCTAAACAATTGCTAACAATAAATAAGCAAATTTGACTTAATGTCATTGGGATTTTTTATGTGTTCAGTAATATCAGTTTTAGTGTCAAAACATATTTTTGTTCACAGGAGAGAAAAGAACCAGACAAGGTCATGATTTCCCAGCAGGTTCTGAGAGAAAACGTGGGCAAACAGACAGTAATGCATCTTCATCGGTCAAGAAGAAAAAGACAAAGACAATTGATGTAGATCTTCCTGATGCTCCAAGAGAGGGTGAGGTTCAGTAATTTCTTTCTTATAAAGTTTGATACATTTTCTCATGTCTAACATATTTCTGAAATTGTAGATCTTGGAACTATCTGCTATAGACAGATACTGTTTTTTTTTATAGAGACTGCTTGATTTTTGCCATGGTCTGAAAGGGGAGAAAAGAATAACGACACACTTTACCTGCCATGCATGTTGTAAGAAGTGACTAATGAGTTTTTGGGGTGGAGTTGGCTGATTCATTCCATGTAGTGTCAAAGTGACCTGTTAATATTCAGGAGTTGAGAATGAATGCAGAACAAGTGAAGCCTAAAAATTCAACAGTTGAATAGTGATGTCTTATACAGGTAAAGATAGGTCTCATGGCAGCAACCTGCCATCGGGGATGAAGATAAACTCTTTATGTACTAAGCTGAGGCAACTATTAGGCCAGTTACCTTCCTTGCTGTGTTTACCTTTCCTAACTCATGCATCAAGTTTAAAGTATAATAGGTAATTATTTTACTTAGGAAAAAATAATCTTACACCTATACATTTTTCAATAACTATTATAAACTGTGATAATATTCATAGCTGGTAAAATGGGCTATACAGTTTTACCTGCGACAGAAAGTCTATAAATTTAGAATATAATTCACATCCATTGGTTGTGAATTGTGAGATGACATTCAGGCATATTATTGTTGTTTGTATGCATTTGCAAACCTATTGTCATCTGTGATCTAAGCCACCTTCTTCAGTGATCAATTTCCTATACTCAGCAGTCTATTCAGGTATGTGAGTTGCCTATTAGTCTATCCAGGTATGTGAGTTGCCTTTTAGTCTATCCAGGTATGTGAGTTGCCTATTAGTCTATTCAGGTATGTGAGTTGCCTATCCAGGTATGTGAGTTGCCTATTAGTCTATTCAGGTATGTGAGTTGCCTATTAGTCCATTCAGGTATGTGAGTTGCCTATTAGTCTATCCAGGTATGTGAGTTGCCTATTAGTCTATCCAGGTATGTGAGTTGCCTTTTAGTCTATCCAGGTATGTGAGTTGCCTATTAGTCTATCCAGGTATGTGAGTTGCCTTTTAGTCTATCCAGGTATGTGAGTTGCCTATTAGTCTATTCAGGTATGTGAGTTGCCTATTAGTCTATCCAGGTATGTGAGTTGCCTATTAGTCTATCCAGGTATGTGAGTTGCCTATTAGTCTATTCAGTCATCAGTGGGGAGGGGAGTCCCATTCAAATGCCCCATAACAACTTCATTTCCAAATTCTTTCTCTGAGGACGAGGCTTTGGTCCTCAGGTCTCCAAAGAGTGAACATTTCTGCAAAATGGTCTTACGCCTGGAAACTATTTTGATATGGACATTATTCAGTTTGTACATTATTTTGTAGAGATATGCAAGCATCTTTGAAACTCAAAAATAAACAAATCGCAGGCAGATTTTATATTTTCTCACATGTGAAATATAGTAAATAAAACAAGAGATCATATCAATGACCCCCACTCTCTCACTGATGAGGTGCTACTGGGCTAGAAGGCGCACACAACACCCCCCACCAACCACAATATCATGCAAAGTGCAACCATGTATATGCAGTCAGATCATATCAAGAATGAAGACATTAAGAGTTCCATATAGACACAACATATGTTATGAAAGTTAAAGAAAACAAAGAATAAATTGATCTACCGATCTCAGAAGAATGGACTCGTCTCAACATATTAGTCTGCACGTGTGATACCGGAGAGTAAAAAAAAACAGCAACACTGTGACCTGCTATGCATGTCGTAATAGTTGAAATTTGATGATGGAGGTTTGAGTATATTACTGCCATATGTCAAAATGACCCAAAAGCCATGATAAAATTTGATGTTCCAGACAGAAAGGTGCAGATATCGCAGCAAAGTTGTAAACCATGATACAACACATTTTGTTCTCCAAATTACATCCTGCTAGCACCCAAGACTTTCAGAACAGATCTAAAAAATTAAAAATTATCAGTTGCAAGAGCTTACAAAACAAAAAAAAGACTTGGAGAAAGACTAAGAAAAAGGTGAGTAACAGCAGCTGAATCCACAACCATTAAAAAACACAATATCCCCTTCTTGATCATCAGTCACAGCTACATTCTGCACGTACAGATAGCACCGGACAGAAGTAAGTCACAACAGTTTTTTTGTTATATGCTGCAACCCAGTAGAAATTTGGGATTAAACTCTAGGAAGTTAGTGTACTATCATGGCAAACTTAGTCCTGGCAACAGATTTGATCGTGGTGTATTACCAGTGAACTACAAATACGGTTGCGTCTCTCCAATGGCCCACTAGACAAAACATCCATGCAACAGAAAACCTTAGTAGATGACATGCCGGACATGTCATCTATACAATTATGCTTCTCATGCTTTTGTTTTATTGTTGCAATGTGTTTTAATATTTGTATATATGTATGTACCCTCTGTGGTTAGGAGGGAGCCAGAGATTTACTGCACATCAGTGGGGAAGAGAAAACTGACAGCACTGTTTTTTCCTATGGCTGAGGCCCATCATAGAGGCACAGTGACTCAGGACGGGATAATCCTTTTGATGTGAACATTTGGTTGCATGCCTGGAGCAAAAGAAAAGTTCGGTATAACCAGTAGTCAATTGGTGGTGGGGAATGAGCACAGTGAACCCTATCTTGGCTGCAGTGGCTTGGAGCAGTGCATAGGTTGAAACCTACCTTCCTGGTGGTGTGATAGTTATTCTTTGGCTCGAACCTGGAGTGGGCCGAAAATCCAGACTTCCCAGCAATATAATACCATTTTAATGGCATTTGGTCAAAGGACATGAGCCCATGGACAGCTGGATCAGCAAACAACCAACTATTACCAGTGATCTAAATTGTAAGTCAGAACAAACATTGTCATGAAAATCTTGGCCAAGTATAAACCCTATCTTTTCATTTTCTTAGAAATACATCCACTTCTAAATGTGAAGAAGCAACAAGAAAAGTCTCATTCAAAAAGAACCAGGCCTCAAAAGTCAAAGTCCTCAAAGCCAGAGAAAGCTAGACATAAAGATCGGAGTTCAAGGACTGATGATGCCACCAATGAAAATTCCAGTAAGTTTCAAACTGCTTTTTGAATTTCATTTAGAGACTATCCCATTTTTAAAAAAAATACATCAACTATTTGACATTCATACTGCTCAGTGTGAATAATGTCTTTTTAGCCTAAATTATAGCAAAAGTTAGAAATTTAAAATGTAGAAATGATTCCATAAATGTTTTGCTCATGTGCAAGTAAAGCTGCTCAAACAACTATTCTTGGGTATCTGTGGCTATGGTTATGGTAGGCTGCAAGACAGCGGCAAAAATATCATGCATGTTTGACCATGGTTAGCTTTGAGGTTCATGACCAGTGTTGTATATATAGGAACCAATTCTCTCGCACAGTTGGTCTACTAGTGATATGCTTACAGATATCCACTGTTTAGTGGAAATGGTAAAAACACTAAACGTATTAGTTGCTACCACCAAAATCTGAAATGCTGGACCTTTGGTGCAAATAAAATGCTGACATGGAACATTTTCTCTTGATTACATTCTGCTGGAAATCTAGTAGGACTATTGACCTACTATAAGAGAGACTCAGTGGGATTTTGAATACCCCCCAAAAAAACCACTTTCAGTTTAATCACATTGAAAACATATTTGAGGAAATATATTGAGTATAGAATCAGTGTGTGATATGAGAGCTAGCTACACCTTGAAATAATACAACTGGATACTGTGTGGTTTCTAATACAATGGAATCCAGTTATATAACAATTTGATCTATTCCAACACTATATGTATGTGATAACATAAATTCACTATATACAGTACAAACAATATAGAACAAATATAACGGGATTTTAAAAAGAGGTTTTATGTAGGGAAATTTGTTATAAAAGAATGCGCTATAGAGGAATTCCACTGTATCACAGCGCTATGTAACTATTGTAATTTGTTTACTTTTTTAAAATATATAATTTTTTTTAAATGGCACATTAAAAGAAAATTGAATTAGAAGCTCTACATGCCAACTCATCTAAAACTAAAATAATGGATCTCACAAATTAAACAATTCATGTCAAACACAAAGAACATATGCTAGAGAACATTCAACTTTAAATAGTTCAAATAGTCTTCAAGAGTGCAAGAGAACGTTCAATTAGTCTTCAACTATTTGGAGAGCAAGCTATCATAAGATGGTGATATAAGCAAAGAGATATCAACCTACATAGCTCTAGCAGCAGGTGCATTTAACAAGCTCGCAAATATTTGACGCTCACAAGAATTTTAACAAACTTACAAAATTTAGATTGTTTAATGCATTCATACTACTTGACATATGGATGCTAAAGCTGGAAATACACAATGGCAATAGACACTAGATTAATTACCTTTAAATACAAGTGTCTTCAAAGTATATTGAACATAAAATGGACAGATTTAAAAATAAGAAATTCAGAGGTGAGAAACAAATAAAGAATTGTAGAGTACATATAAGAGAAACCTGGGCATAATGAAGTCAGTCCTATATGTCTTTAATTATATAATTATCAGAATTTTAAAAGCACAATTATTTATATCTGGCTCTGTGACTGCAGGGAATAGAGCATATCTTGGATGCCCAAGGTGTTGGTTCAATCTCTTCTGCAGGCTGTTATTAATCTGGACTATTCAGAGAACAATGACAATCTACTGAATCACAATATCACTATATTCCAAAAATTCTGGGTTTGTCGCTGTCATAAAAAGGAAATGACACCAACTTTCCGTGTATATTTATCTATATCATTATTTTTTTAATAAACTATTGCAGATACAGCAAGTTGATACTTGTGAGAGGACAACACATAGATCGTGTGAGAGCTTCTCATCTTCCACCCATATCCAAAAAATTGTACGGCACTTGCTTCATTGTCTATTTTCAAAACAAGACAACGGCGCTACTCCTTGAATTGTGCTTATCAGTGACGACCACACACAGAGCTGGCCCTTATTGTGAAAATAGTTATTAGATTAAAGCATCTATCACTCTTGTTTGTACTGTGTTTTAACAGGAGCGAGCACTTTTGATATTTAGATTTTGTGTACATAGAACTGGTAATTGCAAGAGTTTTGAAGACTGAGAAGCTCAGAAACTGCTACAAGCAATTATAAATAGTGAAACTAACATTTATTTAGATTCTGTAGGTTTGTGTCATAATTTCAAGCATTTAGACATTTTGAAATTTATGTATTTTACTATGCATGTTGTAGGAGATGACTAAGAAGGTTTAGGTGGTTATGAAACCAACTCCCTGTGAATGAAGGCTGACAGTATATTTGTATCATCAATAACCAGGAAGTCGTTCAACCTATGTGTTCATATGTATATATATAGTCAAGTTACCACCAATGTCCAGGATGGATCTGCATTAAGATTGGGTTGAAAACTTCAGTAGCGCATCAGTATAAAATTATTGAGTAATCTGAAAATTGTGAATTTGATCTTCATCTGGGAATTTTCTTTTGGTTTATCTGTGGCATAGTGGTTAAACAATTTGAGGTTATGAGTATGATATAATGATATGGCTGGAGTCTGAATACTACAGGTGTCTGTTTTATTACTGATTCTATGAGTATGATATAATGATATGGTTGGAGTCTCAGAGTGTTACAGGTGTCTGTTTTATTACTGATTCTATGAGTATGATACAATGATATGGCTGGAGTCTCAGAGTGTTACAGGTGTATGTTTTGTTACTGATTCTATGAGTATGATACAATGATATGGCTGGAGTCTCGAGAGTGTTACAGGTGTCTTGTTTTGTTACTGATTCTATGAGTATGCTTCGAAAGATTCAGCCGGGCTATCAATGGTTGGATTTGATGAAATCTGTGCTGAAGTCACCTTCAATTTTATACTTGGACATGTGGATGTTAGGGGAAGTGAAAGAGCAGACATGTCTCCAATGTGGCACCTCTACGATCCTGACTGGTTATGTGTCTTACTATATACAAAAATGTTGGAACATGTTTTCTGAAACATGTAGTACTCCCCTGAGTTGGAGTCTTCTCAAAGCATTGCGTAACACTGACAGGGGTCTCCTGAAAACATTGCATACCACTGAGAACTGACGTCTTCTTGGTTTATAAGAAAGCTATGAAGAAATATCTCTGCCCTCAGGAAACAAACATCACTTTGCATAATTCTTTGGGATCAAAACAAGCATTAACGGTTGAGTTAACCACTAATAAGTATTCATTAAACACATTTTTCTAAACTTCTTTCTATTGTTACCAACATATATCTGATGTGAATCTGGAATTGGTTTCACTGTGAGCCTTTAAGTTTGCTGTTAATTGAATTGCAAGTTGCTGTATGTTTTCATTATTCTATTATAACATGATAATTATTTTTTCATAATAAATCTGTTTGTTAAATATTGAACTTGCTAAATGTTTGTTAACAAATGTTCTTGTGTTTTGACCTTATATGGGATATCCAACTCCATCCCATAACCTCCTTAGTCCCCTCTCATGACATGCATAGAAGGTAAACAGTGTTGATATTCTTTTCTCCTCTCTCAGACCCTTACAACACACAGGCAACTTATAACTTGTTACCTTTCTCCTGGATTATATAACCTGTTTACAAAAGAATGGACAGAGAGCTTGAGACCATAATTAAAAAAGCTAACTACATAAATTATGAATTTACACCAAATTTGAAACACATATATACCGATGGAAAGCAAACGGCAAATCATAAATTCAATCTTCATACCAACATTATATTATCAATGTCTGACATGGACACTAACTAAAGAACAAGTTAGAAAGCTTACTATGTGTGAATTGAGATGTATCTGAAAAGCAGCAAAACTAGATCATGTGAGAAATGAAGAGTTTACAAGAAATGTAGGAACATCTGTGTGTAAATATATTGAAAAACAGACTGAAATGGTTTGGCCACTTAATGAGAAATGAACCCTTATTGGCCAGCGGCAAGAGCTTACAACATGAAAATGGAAGCATCAAGATACAGAGGAGACCAAATGTGGATTGAAGGAGTTACCAACATTCTGAGACATCACAATATATCAACCATATATTGTTGCATAGAGCCCAAAAACCGATCATCATTCAATTCTGTGACACCTTATAGTAAAAGCAGAAAAACAGATATAACCTGTTGGTTTTTAACCCATTCAATCCCAAATAACGTGTTGGTGCCCGCTTGACACAAGTTTATTTTGACTGATATCCATTAACTTTTCCATGCAAACAGACACGCTAAATTTAACCCTGGCGTGATCACAGATAATTGCGACAGCCAGTGTTGTTTCTAACAGCTGGTATTTCTGAACTGTAAAGGTTTATTATGACCTTCAATTTTCATAAAAACTTGGTAAAAATTGACCTACTTATGATTCAGATGTTGATAGGCAATTTTTAAAATGTAATTCTAGAGAACTTGAATGAATCAGATGTTGATGGGATAGTAGTTCAGTATTTAGTAGGCCTGATTGATGTGTGCAACAGACCTAGTAATGATTGAGAATTGTCAACACAGCTGATCTATGTCAATATTGATCAATGTCACGAGAAATCTGGTCCTACAAATGAAATTCATCCAGATTAGGGCCTACTCTGCTATGAAAAAAAATTTTTTGGGAACCTGTTTCACCAGATATCTAGGTTATTCCCCTTGCCCCGGGCATGCAGTCCTGAGTTTTCCTGATCGGCCGCAATTGAAAAGGTTAATGCGTTTCTTTTTCTTCATAGATGGAGCAATGTTAATAAATCACTGCAGAAGTCTGATCATTGGTATAGAATGCACCTTATCTCCATTCTTTGGATTACGTCTTGCTGGAAATGTAATAGGGCCATTGACCTACTACAAGAGAGATTCAGCGGAAGTTTGAGAATGAGCATTTACTTTCAATGTCACACCATTTTCAGTCAAGTCTTTCCCAATAGGACACTATTTTTCTGCGTTTGCTCTCTGATAATCAACACAAAAGTTTGTGTGATTTCTGCAGGGGAACGTGAAATATGCTGTGCTAATAGTTTCTCAGCAGATGTGTTATTTACACCTTGGTAGACCCAGCACATCTGTTTTTGACATGCCTCTAATTCAGGTAGTGCGCTTCCCTAGTATGTGACAGCCTTCCTGCATGTCGCCCTTGACTTTTCAGACCAAAACATCTCCCTGAGTGGCAGTCTCTGTGGAGACGGTAATAGGAGATTTAGGCTTGGGTCGCAATAACCCTTCTCGCACGAGGTGTTTTGCTGCTAGTAAACTCACATAATTAGACATATTGTGCGAGTTCTGAGCCCAATATTGTGCCCACTGCACCTTTCTCTGTGTGAGCATGATTCCGGTACAGGAAAGCATCAACGGTAGAGATATGCACGGGTTTGTTTGTCCTCTTAGCCAAGGTGTCCATGCAGAGACATCGTCAATCCCTCATCCATACACATTTTTGAAGAGCACCAGGGCTTGGAAGCTTGTTCAAGCTACTAGAAGCCTATTCTCGAGCTGAACAGCACTTTAGTTCTGATTTCCTTTTATGTTTGCACGTAGTTTTGTTCTGCACTCTCATTGTACTCAATATGTTGTCTTTTGGACTCACCATTCGTCATATCTGCCCATTCCATGACAATTGCATTGGTGACCCCTCCAATACTCAAGCCGGAGAGTGCTGTGACATTGTATGTGTTGGCAAAAGTATTGGAGGTATTGATTGTCTTTAGCAGTCAATTCTCATTCCATCTGCAATGCGGACATGATTCCAAGTGCTTGCCAGAAGCAGCACGAGCCGCTGTACTTGTTTCCAAAGTACACCATGAGGAGGTACTTTTTGAGATTTTGGTTATCTGCTAACCCCAGGTCCGCCGAGAGAAATGTGGTACCATTAGCACCCCAAAATCAACCAATAAAGTTAGGACGTTGAAACTTTCAGAAGGTGTTTAAGCATGAAACATTTTATAAAAATGTATTTCTCAGTAATATTTAATTTATGATTTTGATAGATGTATGCTAGATCTTGTCTAGTAACGGTAGTGCAATTCTCCTTTTTTTGAGGGATGTGGTTCAATACTAATTTCTGGACCCGCTGAACTACTTTGTGCCAAAAAAATATGATCGCTATAGTCCAATAGTCATTAAAACTTTCAGCGCAAAATTGGTCTAATCATTGTAACACATATCAGAGTGACATATTACAGGAAGTACTGCATGCAATCTGGTCTGCAAAATTGTCCTGAATAAATTGTAATACTTGTTGATGACAAAAGTCTATGGCAATGAAAGGGATGCTTTTTCCTTTCATGGCAAAAGTTTTAACAAAAATTAATAAACCAACATTTTTTTTGGGATAATTTCTTTATTCATCATGACAAAAGTAATATTGGAAAATTTGAAGAAACAAAACCAGTGTGAAACAGTTATGATTTTTGGACATTCAGAGTTACGTTACACTTCTAGTTTTCCATGCATAATCTCAAATCAGGAACTTCTTGCATAAAGTCACTAGGAAGATATGAATACCATCATCTAAAAATGATGTAGGTAATGAATTGGGTAAATCAGCTGTGAAAAAAGCATGATAACCACATGTCCTGTTGTATTGTATGGATACAAAACACGAGACTAAAAAAATAGAGGCTATGAAGTTGAAGGACTTTGAAATATCATATAAGGATGCAATGAATTTGTTGAACAGAAAAAATACCCAGTGCTCCAACAATGGCAAATACAAAGTTACTGAAAAAAATATGCTTTTTGATGTTGCCACATGTAGGTCTTACTAATAAGAATGCTGGATGACAGAATCCAGGGAAAAAAGAAGATGAGTACATCCAAGAAATAACCACATGACACATGCAAGCAGAAATATTCAAGCTTATGCTCAGCTGAAGAGAACAGGGACATCATCAGAAGCCAAGTCCACAGACTGACTGTGCTAAAGTGATCATGGCATGGGACACATTGTTTAAGTTGACCAACATTCCTTCACAAAGACTTTAATTTAGTGATGTAACACAATTTTCTAGGTCTACATACAAAGGTACCCCAGGCCAATTCATTCCATGCACATATACTAATTACTGTAATGCAGCTATTCAATGTTCTATTATTGCTTCAGTCAATGTGCCACCAAGTCTTGGGACTGTTCTAGTGAGATGGTGAAGGAGACTGCCTTCCCGTGTTCTTGAATAAACTCTTCTTCCTTTTTACTGCTGGAGTACGTACCAAATTTCCAGGTGCTAGAAGTAGATAAAACTAGTTAGAAAACAGGCATAAATAATAAAACCCATAACCGATGCTGGGATGTCACATTAAGACATTTTGTGCATCCGCCCATCTCTATTATCTACCATTCTGATGAGTTTAGAAACTTCACACCTTGTCCAGTCCTTGATATTGCCCAGCCATGTATTCTGGTCTCAAAAAAATTACAAAGATGTGAGGTGTTCAAATCCCCAATTGAGCAAATCTGAACAATCTCTTTAGTACTAGAAACTTCACAAAAAGGCCAGTAAATCCCTCATCCCCAGCAAGTTTTCACAAGAAGGTCTTCAAATTTCCTGTCATGTAGTGAAATAAATTCACACATGAAAACAGACGAATGACTTTTTTTTCAAGGTAAAATCTCATCCTTAAGGTAATCATGTTTACAACCATGATAATACATTATCATTGGTGTTATCGTGTCTTATTTTTGTTACTGGGGCACTCTCCACTTTGTTGGATATCCCCCTGACAGGTTATTTTTTCTTCTTCTGACATTGTATTCTCGATTTCAACACTCATGGGCAACATCTTTAGTCAATAAATGAATGTCTCACTATGTGGCTGTACGAATGGAGTTTATGTTTCATGACTTCACAGCAGTTCTTGTAAACTCGCTAATACATTAATTCTATCACACGCACAAAAATTTGTATTTGTATCTTTATAGAACACAGCCATAAAGTGGCCAACGCAAACAAATACAAAGTAAATAACACCGATATTATCTTCACACAGCATTGGGGTACGTCACAACATCGAGTATGAGAATGGAGATGTAGTGACTCCAAGGACAGCAGTACTCAGTTGATGACAACTATCAACATCAACCGTCATTCAGACCCCCAGAGCATGCTACACAAGATAGAAATGTGCATAAGAATTGAGTGGGTCACTCAACAACGGTCAAGTCAAAGTGTATCTACTGTCCGGGTCATGTGGGAGTCATCTTATCATCATTAGTGGTAGGGGGGATTTAAGGATGCATGCTTAGTCCCCAAAGGGAGGTATTCCAGTGCGGTAGTATCCCAGGATCATGATATTCTGCCATGACTATCATATATTTCTGGGTCTTGGGCGAGTTTGGGCATCACCTCAGTTACTCAACTACTGAGGAAGACCCATGCCTTTGCCAGAAATGATATGAGCCATCAAGCTACTTGCTAAAGGGATATTTCATTATAAAGATCATAGTACACTGTAATTCTGGACTGGCAATATTTCTGTAGTAATAAAATTTGCTATATACAATAGCAAACTGAACGATTCTGGACAGTTCAGAAAGCAATGGCAAACTACTGTACATATTATATTACCTAAAAATAACTACAGTAAAAAAAATGCTGGGTTGATGGCTATGTTTTGAATAGGATATGCTACCAATTTTATATATCAAAGAGAATAAACTAATTGGAGATTTTGAAAGATGTTAGAGAAATATGTTGAAGATAACTATCATCTTGGATTATCATCCTATCACTAGTTCTCTTGAGCGTTTGCTTTGGGATTTTGTACAGTGTCTGGTTTTGCTGGTTGATGGGTCATTCAAATAAGCTATGTGCTGTTTGTGCAGAAGAGCTTTGATCTGTACGTCGTTTTTTGACAAACCAGTCTTGATGCCTGCGAACAGCAATGCCCACCATTTCTTCTGTAGTTCTGTAGATAGTGTCACAAAAGTTTCCCCAGCTTTTAATATCTATGGAATCAACTATAAATGGTGAAATTTTGGTATCCACTGAGCTGCGCAGTTGCTGTATAAAGTAGCAAGCAAGCTCACTATCAACTAGGCTACCGAGCTCCTCTTTTTCTAGGGTGTGCCCAAGGAGCCATGGCAGTGGTTGGTTTCTGATCCAGCGGTCCATGGGCTCTTGCCATTTGACCCAAGCCATGGCAGTGTAATATTAGCCTTTCGCTCATCGACCAGCAGATCTAGGTTTTTTGAGTTCACACATTATTCATAGCTTGAAATAAAAATTACTCCAATGATTCACCCAGTCACACGGAGGTGTTCTCATGTCCTGAGACAGTCGAGGAATGGTGCCATTGCTACTTAGCAAGCCAGCAGTTTCTGGTCAGTCAGTGAAAGTCAGCTGAGCATATATAGGAAAACTTTGTACTTTGACACTTGTTCTAACTCAGCCAGCTTACCAGTACCTGAGCCCAAAAAGGGAGCAAAAATATAATATATAAAATAAATGTGCTAGAAGAAAAAGTGTTAGTACACAGCTTTGCTGCAAAGAGAATGTGTCAACAAGCCACTATTAAATGTAACTGATGAGAAAATATTAATAAAACTAATTGCAGTGGATTCTCTCTATAGCACATCCTTTCATAATAAATTTCCCTATTTAACAAAACTTTTCAAAATTCCCAATTATATTTATTCTGCATTTATATTTTGTTGGTTAGGATCAAGTTGCTATAATGGGATTTGGAAAAAAAACGGGATCAAGGGTCCATGTTATACTGTCAATTAGCAGGATGTGAAACCAACCTACAAATATTTCACTGTCAATATTTGTATTCTTTGGTTCACGCACATTTAGTGAGCTCAATGAAATGACATCATTTGCAGATATTTTCACTGGAATTCAAAATGGCTAATAGTAGATACACATGGAGATTAAAGCTTGCAATGATTTAACGGTGTTTGTATTTTCAAGATATGAGCTATTGCTAGAATATAGGAGTTTGGGGTGGGGGATTAGACCTAGGTGTTAGCCCTTTTCCGATTTCATAAATCCTAGTTGGTAACTACATTGAAAGGGAGACAAATTATTTCTGCTTTTTATTTTCTCATGTACCACCTCCCATGGAACTATTATTGGGAGGTTTTACATATATAAGTCAAGACAACAACAAAATAAGGGGGAGGGGGTTAATTAGAGCTTGGAGGATCGTAAGAGTGGAGACATGCTGGGGTTTTGAATGCAGGGTGCTTTTCAATTGGATTATGTAGGTGACAGGTGTTTCCCATAGTAATTATGACCCATGTCATAGTATGACCCTGTGTACAAACTTTCCTGTTCGCAAGCACTCCTCATGACTGCAACAATTGTACTGAGTCTTTGTCAGTCGATGGCAAATTTTACCAAAGATATGTAGTGGAACGGAGGTGTGATGTCAAAAAAATTGGCCGACCCACAATGACATTAGCATTTTATAAAAAATATGATGGGAGCAAATATTTAAAAAAATGTAAACAGGAAATGCTACATGGACCCTTGATCCCTTATTGTTCCTGGGATTTTACTAATTATAATATCCAAATGTAAGAAATGGTTGCAACAAAGTTCTCATAACTGTCTACGTCAGATGTGAAGGGTAACTAGTGCAAATAAAAGTGACTACACATCTGCATTATCTTGACTACATCCTTCTGGAAATCTAATAGGATCATTGTCCTGTTACAAGAAAGATCTAGTTTGAGAATGTACACTAACAAACAAAACAATGTCAATTATCTAATTGGCAGAGTCAAGAATATCTGTTTACATTGCACAACAACTCAGAATGTTATAGATACATCTTCAATACATAGAGCCTTACCAGATGCCCTCCTGCCATAACCTAACCCTTTCTTAGGCACTGAAGATGTGCATTCTTCAAAGGACGCTTCTGACAGGGAAGGTGATAGTACAGGTGAATTTACCGGGGACTTTAGGATTCCAGCTACAGGGCTCTTAGTAGGTTCAAATGGTGCATCTGGTTGCTTAGCAATGCTCTTCAAATAGTCCTGAAATTCTGCCAAATTTACACAAATTATAAGTTATTTTAACAAGGTTGTTCCTTTCATAGATCAGAGTCCCTTAACACTTTGTTAAACCAGTTAATGATTGTCTAGAGTCATAATACTGTGATAAACATTTGGATTCCATCAATGAACTGTACTGTGGTCACCAGGGCCATAGTGCTTGTCCACAGAGCTGTTTCAGATGGACATAGTTCTCTTCTTGTGGTGTTACAGTTGGCAGTTCTGCAAAATATGTTGTTTTCTAGAGATTGCACATGGGCAAATTTTGGCAACACCAACTCCAAACTTCATGTACACATGTTGAGTCTGTTGTGGTAAATCATTCTACAACAGCTATTTCCATGAGCTGCATTGTGTAATGATGCTGATCCGTTTTATTTCAATCCTCAGGAATTACAAGCAATGAAGCTCTTGCTTCCTATGTACAAATAGGATTTTTCAAGAGCTTTCTTTCCTACCCATCTGTGAAGTGATCAGACTCCAGCTGTAAGGTGGTCTAATGATGCTAATTTATAATGGCATTAATTTATAATAATCTAGCTTAAGACCATTCAGAAAGCAATGGCACACTACTAAATGTATTTATATTGGCTATAAAATCACTACAGCCAAAAAATGCTGGTTGATGGCTACGCCCTGATGGTATTTTGAGGCGCGACTAATACATTCAATTGTACTGCCAGTGCAACGTGGATGACTTTCAAATCAGGAGCAAGTCAACAAAGTTGTTAGTCAAACTAACAACTCTGCCAATGAGCCAACTACGATCCATTTGAATATTCTAACAAGATTCTAAACTTTTATCCCATATTATTAACCTTTGGAGACGACCAAAATTCTTCAGACAAATAACAATTGAATAACTTTGAATGTGGTAATGGACGATGATTCTCCATCTCTCTGTCCTTGGATGTGTCCATCTCACCATGAAAGTGCATCGTCTGCCGGGTTTCATCACATATATTCTTCATGTGTCGTCTTCACATGAACTCAATGTCTTGCTACAGTGTTTCCCAGTATGTTTAAACCCATTCCATAATATTCTCTTAGCATCCTTCCACTTCTTCTGCGTTTGTTTTTAAACTACTACTAATTAGCAATGATCAACTAGGAGGTTCATAGGGAGGAAAATAGAACCACATCAGCTTGCAAAGCAACTGTATGTTATTAAAAAAATTACCATAGAACATTAACTGTACTATTCAATTTTCATCTCCTTGTCAAGCACATCTTCAGAAAACCTCTTATCAGATTACCATCATTTTTACACCTATTCCTCAAACATATTCATTTCTAACTACACTCTTTGGCTGTTTCTTCCTTTTATTTTATTCACTAAAAATTTAAAAAAGCTGTGTTGTTATTTAACACAATGTTGTTAAATTTTGAGTTGGGATTTTATGCCTGAAGATGTGTGTACAAATGTATTTGCTTTCCTACTAAATGATAAAGTATAGCTGGGTTGCGCCAATAAAGTGAAAAATAAAACAGCACTTGAAACAAAATGTTACAGGAATTCTCAGAATCGTAACCTAGTACTGTCTCTGCATCGAAGGTTGGTTGCCAAGGTACAAAGTTTGAATACATTCATTCTCAAACTTCTGCAGATTAGCAGAATGTAGTCCAGAGAACGGAATGCGTTGTCATGGTTTACAGCAATGCTGCAATATCTGCACCCTTCGGCCTGACATCCAACTTTAGCTTGGCTTCGGGTCATGTTAAACATATATGGGATGGGACAGGCAACTCATCCCATAATCTCCTTAGTCACCTCTTATGACATGCATGGAAGGTAAACAGTGTTGCTATTCTTTGCTCCCCTCTCGAGCCACGGCAATGTAGATGGACATGCAGGATTTAGAAACCTCAATGGAAAAGTACAGCAGGAATCCCTCTATAGCGCATACTTTTATAACAAATTTCCCCATCTAACAAAACTTTTCAAAATCCTGAACATATTCTTAATTTATAATGTATATGACGAATTTCTATTACACACAGATTTTTTGGGTGCAGACGAAGTTGTTATAATGGGATCTGATTATTATAAAGCAATACAAGAAATGAGGAGAGACTTACTGTTTGCCTTGTTTCTTCTCAAGTCGAATATAACTTTCTTCTTTGAGCCCATGCCTGAAGGAGTACCCTGTGAGTGAATGAAGCAAGATTATATATATATATATATATATATATATAATATTGAAACAAAGAATTAAGGAAGTTGTGTATCAGTTCAAAACACACACAAATTCTGCGTTAGTGACTTTGGTCATGGAAAAGGACAGCACAAAGCAAAGCCAGATCATTAGTAACAATCATATACATGATACACCTGTTTGTCACTATGATCTTAAAGGGGAGCATGCACTACAATGTGACCTACCTTCTTCTTCTTCTGTGTTCTCTCTCTGATAATCTCCACAAATAAATTTCTGCCGGGAGCATGAAGTACATTGTACTGCTAGTTTCACAGTAAAATTGTGTTATTTGCATATGAGTTGGCTCACAATGAGTCCCGGTCATCCGAGGCACAGCACATCCGTTTTCACCATGCCTTTAATTTGGGTAGTGACTTTACTAACTACCGACGTGTGTATTGACGCAGAGACGATTGTCGTTCACGTTTATCTCGCACAAGGTGTTCCACAGACAGTGAACGTATCCCGTGTAATTAGATGTTTTGTGACTGTACCCATTGGGTACTGAACCTTTTCTCATCCACTAGCTGAGTCTCAGTCTGAGTCTCACCAAACGTTTGGACCAAGTGTGCTCTCGAGCTCAACAACTTGTCCCATTTCTCTCAGCGAGCATATTTTTTCCAGGATGGAAAAAAATTCTACAGTAAAGTTTGGCACCCAAGATTGGGTCTCTGCCCATAAGGAGCACCGGTACTTAGAAGTTCTCATTACTCAATCTAACAGAACGCATTCCCTTCTATTTGCATGACGGCAGCTTGAAACTGAATTTCAAAAGTGGACATAACAAATGGCCATCATATCTTGTGATGGATGAACAGCACATATAAGTGTCTACGCTCTGCCTGCTCTCTCATAATTATGAATGCCAGCACGTTCAGGGCAGTAAAGTCATATGATGCTCTGGTTGGAAGAAGTTATTGCCATCAAACCTATAATCTAGAGTCATAGCAGTGCCACTTACATCCATCTATAACTGTTTTCACTCCTTGTTTCATGGACAAATTTTAAGCAATTATCAATCCATATTTTTCTTTATCCCCTTTTCTTCTTTCACCTTCAACTGTCTCATGAAAGACATCATGAAAAGGAAAGCAAGTCCCATCAAGTGCCTAGACCACAAAAGTTCGCAGGTGGCCCATTACCAGATGTTCTAAGTGACATACAAGAACTTTCATTTTTGATTGTTATGCAAACATATATATATACAAATATTAATGACATCCAATTCTATTTTTTTTCTGTGTTCATTCTTAAAACTCTTGCAGAGATCACAATGTGTTATGGTTTACAGCTTAGCTGCGATATCTGCACCTTTCGACCTAACACATCCATCTTATGACTTGTCTATCCCAAGTGAATGATGGTTGATATTATCCACACTTGTGGTTAAGCGTAAGTGTGGGAGCTTGTTATCGTTCCACGGCCAGATGTGTCTGCTTGGTTGCATTAAGTACATGCAAATGACATGTATGGGAGGTAAACAGTGTCATTATTCTTTACTCTCCTTTCAGAACCTGGTAACACTGTGATCCAATCATATTGAACCTTTCAAAGCATGTAATGAATCAGACACACTGTGCAGCAAACAATCATTAACATAAAACAAAAAAATAAATGTATAAAGTCAAATATATGACAAAAGATCTGACCGTACCTGTTCCTCAGTCTTAATGATCCCAGAAGTTTTTGCCATCATCCTACTTGGGACAGACTGGGCTGGGCGCACATCTGCAACAAGTTGTGATGTTGAAGCAGGCGTTTTCTTTTCACTATCCCTTTTTTTAGGAGATTCACTCTTGGACCGTACTTTCCTGCCAACAGATGATTTCTTAAAACCACTGGCAGAGTCATCGATACCTTTACTATGAAATATTAGTTTCTCAGACTGGCTTGAAATATCTACACTCATGTCCATATCGCTAGAATCAGTAGAAGCCAGGTCCGTAATCGATTCAGACATGGTAACCTGTGCAACATGTGGAGATTGTAATGTTTTTTGTGGGCTCTTGAAGTCTTCTTTAGCTATGTGTGTATATTTAACAAGCACAATTGGACTTATAGCTGGAGCAGTTTTTAGCGGACTGTTGCTTCTGAATTTTGGTCTTGCATTGGAATTTGTGTTCCTTGCTGACTGTTCTTCTACACTGAGTGTACTGTCTGCACTAAATTTATTTAAACACTTTTCATTTGCAGAACTAACTGTTTTCCTCTTTGTACTACCCTCTATACTGTGTTCTAGATTCTGAGGACTATATACTGTTTCCTTTTCACTATCTGTTCTATTAACTTTAGATTTTTTCTTTGGTGCTGGTAGGTCCCCGGTTTCATCAGAAACAAATTTGCGCTTTCTATTCAAAACAACTGCAGTATTAACACAAATTTCAGCTGAGCTGTCATCACTGGGGATATTCGACTTGTTCTTACTATTTAACTTATTGCCTAAACCTTTAATATCGCCCAACACAGGTATCTGCAAATCTGCATGCTCAGAGTTTGAGGATACAGCTATTTCAATATGTTTGACTTGTGTATATTTACTTTCATGATCAAATTGTGACTTTTTACTATCAATATCTTTATTTTTATTAATATGCGGGACACTGGTTGCATTTTCATCATTACTTAATTTCCCTTTCTTCTTCTTCTTTGTTTTAACAGTTTTGGTTTCATCCTTGTTGACAACTATTTCATCTACACCAATTGAAACATTATTCTCAGAAGTGATGTCTTCTTTAATCCTCTTCTTCTTGTGTTTTTTCCTCTGCTGTTGGTCCACAGCCTTACCATCATCCTTGAGAAATTGGAGGTCACAGACAAAATGCTGTACTTGTTTACTATCTCCACTAAGATGAATATTTGAAGTCTGATCTGAGCTGTAAGGAGATCAGAAAATGAAAACAACAATTTAATATTATATATAATAAAATTTATATAGCAAAGATAATTCAAGTTTCAGAATAATATGGAAAGAAACTATCCACTACAATCTCATACTCGACTCACACCTAAATTTCTCTGGCATTTTGGTAATAATATTCAGATTTGACTCGCACAGTCGTTCATATTCTACTTTCAGTTGTGCACTGAAACTATTGATCATTCTTCCTCCAGCTTAGTATTTTGGTTTGTCTTTTTATGGGTCTTTCAATACTTTTTTGTTGGGCGTATTCACCTGGTCAGCTTACAGAAACAAGATTAGTAAAGTTTCCATTTACCAAGTCATTGAGGCGAATATGTTGTTAGGTCTGTATTTTTTTAAATTAACGAATGGTATACTAAAGGACAATGTGGTTAGCATCATGCCTGTCGCCTTTACTGTTCCATTAGAGATCTGATACCCATTTTCTTGGGCTGACCAAGGAGCTGTTGATTTTAAAAATATTTACAACTGGATTGAAAATTGAATCCTTAGATCACCAGAATAGGAAACTAGTTCACTAAACAACTTTTCCCTATGCTCAATGGAAGGCTTCTCTAGAGTTTTATTTTCCATCCAGAGGACTCCAATTCTCAGTTGTATGCAAATCTTTGAGAAGAGCCTCATAAGAAGGGGGGTGGGGTTCCATACATGACCATCAACAATATAAGACCTGTGGACTAAATTAGGAATCATCTTTCTAATGTAACACATTTGACTTTTCCTGTGATTTTCATTGGCTGTCAACAAAACATATACCGGTACACAAAGTGACCAATAAAAATTATGGGAAATACCATTTGTCAGTTGAGAAGTCAATGAGCCAACAGGACTGTGTAATTGACGAAAGACAGTCTATGTGTGAAAGTAGATGGTGTGTTGCAGTATTTTGTATGTAGACATTCAATCCCATGAAAGTATTAAACAATTTGAAAGTATCTAATGTTGGGCTACTGTTAACCACACAGGCCATGTGACTGTATGGCTTCAATACAGTCATAAAATGTTATGAAAGAACCACCAATAGGAGCTCTGAACAGACATAAGAAAATATTGAAAGATGAGTTACTGATCCAGCACGTAAAAAAATAAAGATGACACTAAGAGAAATGTAACATACAATTGATAAGAATGACATGACAATAATTATCCTATAGTTTTTGTGTATGCCCAATCTACTGCCACTGTACCCACATGTAGAAGCTCTCACCAAAGCAACAACAAAACCCTAGTAGATACATTCCCATATATTTCTTCTTCGTTCGTTCTCAAACTCCTGCAGATTAGCAGGATGTAGTCCGGAGAACGGAATGCGTTGTCATGGTTTACAGCATTTCTGCGATATCTGCGCCTTTCGGTCTGACACATCCGACTACAGCATGGCTTTGGGTCACGACCCTATATGGGATAGCCAACTTCATCCCATAACCTCCTTAGTCGCCTTTTATGACATGCATGGAAGGTAAACAGTGTTGCTATTCTTTGCTCCCCTTTCGGGCCTCAGCAACACACAGGTGATTCCCATAAATTTGACTTTCCCCCTGTGGAATCCCAACAGAACATCATCTATGCAATTATCCAATCATAAATAAGCCTCTGCTTGAAGTAATGTACATTGCTTTGTATATTGAATATTGTACTTCTATATAGTGTACACTGATTTGAGTCTTCTGGGAATGAAAATGTTTCAATTAGAAACTAAAGTTTATGTGCTATTAATTAAAAAAATAATAATCAATAACACAGACTATAAGAAGTACTATAAGTACTCACCCAGAATGAATGGTAGTACCGCTATCAAAGACCTTGGAATACCTCTTCACAAGCTTGTAGACTACCGCCCTATTGGAAGCTCGGACTACTTTACTCCCTGCCATATCAAATAGCAGCTTCAGCAACAAGCTTTTGTCGACCTAATTTCATGATAACAAGTATATGTAATCAAGCGACTAGACATACATTCAACAAATATTAATTTAACACTGACACTTTCCCTTCTGCTTATGCAGTTGATCTTACACCATCTTGGTTACAAGTGCAATTTTTCTGAGATCCATGGAGATCATTATTTGAGTTGCATGCTTGAATGGTACTCTTGGCAGGCACCATTTCATTGAGAGGGGTGGAGTACATATGAGAAAATCCTGAGTTCAATGAAGTCAATTCTCTGACTTTTCAGTTTTTGTAGCATTCAGCCATAAATATGAACCAAGTTATAGCACTATATTATTAAGTCACTTGGAATGGGGTAGACATCACTAATGTACAGCTCCCCTTAGTTACCTTCAATGATATGCAAGGTAGATCAGTTATTTTTTTCCTTTTCACATTGTCTCGACATACACAAAACTGTTGATAAATGTTTTTCATAGATGCTACTGAAAATGGAAATATTTGTGAGAAGCAACAATTATTTCAGCAGATTAAAACAGAATTCTGAAAGACATCTTTATGCAAATATGTAATTTTAGATCTAGTTGATATTTACATATTTAAATAGAATTCTGTGGTAGATTCTAGTTTAATCATCCACTAGAAACAAGGTTGATTATTGAAAAAGAGCAGGTAAGTGCAATATATGCCTATTTTCATTTTAAACAACCGCTACCGCAGATGACAAGTCCTCAAATCACAAAATCCATTCCACTGCCACATACGACTTTTTCATGAGTATTTTGCAGACCTGTATTATTTTATACAGTACATGTCTATTAAAAAGGTCACCCCAATAAGACTTGCATCCATTTAATGTAATAGTGGATCAATTTAGTGCCAATAATCAGTTTTAATTATTTTATACTATTTTTGCAATGAACACTTCAAAATTATCTATATAAATGATAATTTACATATGTTAGACTTCCACTGCTAGATAAAATCAAGTTATGCAATGTTCAACTGAATGAAGCTTGAGAAAATTGTATATAAAACTCATCCATGTCTATGACCAAATTTACTTGGTTGCTTTTTAATACATGTGCTTCAAGGCTGCCATCTTTGCGCAAAAAGTGGATATGAGATGTGGTCCTCCCCGACCTACATGTCGGTAAAACTGTCCGATGATATGACAAGCCTGAGACTGACCATCACCTTTCTAAGAGAGATCAATGTGGTCATAATAATAATAAAACATGCAACCCACCATGGTCATAGAGGTGTTACATTGAGATATTTGATGCAGAAATATCTCCATGCATATCTATCCTCTACCATCCTGATGAATTTGGAAACTTCACATCCTGTCCAGTCCTTGATATTATCCAGCCATGTCTTCTGTCCACGTCACCTTCTTCAACCATCCATTGTTCATTAAAGAACATCTTGTTTTCGAGGATGTCTCATAACATACCCGTACCATAGGAGTTTACGAAGTTTCACAATTGTTAAAAGTGGTTCTTGTTGACCCACTACTACATTAATTATAATCTCTATTAATTTCTACTTTCTGAAGGAAATTAATGGATAAATGTAGTCATATGAGTGAATGAAGTAGATGTGTAATTGTTTTTTAAAATCATCACCTACAAAACAACAACCCAAAAAAAGTGTGCCAGTGAAAGTACGTACATGAAAGCACCGTTGAGATACTTTCTGATGCTTGGATACATCAACCTCCATATCTTCAACCATGTTGCTAGTGTCATCAACATCTTCAGGCTGCACTACTTTGCCGGTCTTAATCATGGCTTTAAGTACTTTATAGATTACTTCAGAAATCACACGCCGAGCAAGCTCTATCCTGAAATAACAAGTGTTTCTTGTTACATACCATGAAAAAATGTGGCATCCACAGTAAACTGAAACACTCACTGCCACTGATAAAAGACTTGCTAGCTATATTTCTTTCTTTTGCATTGGTTCTCAAACTTCTGCAGACTTGCAGGATGTAGTCCATGAATGGAACGCAGAGTGCCATGGCTTGTGGCCTGTCTGTAATATCTGTGACTTTCAACCTGACACATCTTACATCAGCATGGCTTCTGAGCAACTTTGATCATCCAAGAAATGGAGCAACCAACTCCACACCTCTTTAGTCACCTCATACAACATGCATGGCCAGGTAAAGGTAGGTCACATGGCAGCAACCTGATATCAGGGATGAAGATAACTCATCATGTACTAAAGTAAAGGTACCTGGCAGTAACCGGTCATTGGGAATGAAGATAACTCTTCGTGTACTAAGCCACATTCCTTTCATTGCTGTCTTTACTTCCCTTAACTCATGCGTCAGGTACTCATTTACAGCTGAGTCGACTGGGGGGGTGGTTGTGTTAAGCGAGAAATCACAACCCGGAATTGTTTGGGGTCCGGGCATGGTTTTGATGCTGTAAGCAAGCAAGCTCACTATCAACTAGGCTACAGCGCTCCTCATGGCCAGGTCAGAGTTGCCATTCTGTGCTCCCCTTTTGGGCTCTTCAATACATCGGTGACTAGCTATATATATTCAATACACTTTATAGTACATGTACTTAACAGACCTCTACCATTGTCCTATCTTTACTCATGTCTTCCAGTTCTCATATCTTATTCATCCCTCTTGTATCTGTATGAAATCATATCCTCCATATTTTCTTGGCATTAAGTTTTTTTCCCTTCAGATTCCCAGCTGGTCTTCTTAATATATATATTCTATCTCCATTTCTTGGGTTCTCTCCAAACTGGTGGGCATTTTAGGCATTTCCACAAGTTCTTCATTGGTGATTTTATACCATCTCAAACCTAATATTCTACACAGACATCTCTTTTTCCATGTTCTAATCTATACAACATTATTTAACTTTTGAACTCTCAGATTTGGACTATATACTTGCTGTGTAGACATATTAAACTATGAACGAAGAGCATGTTAAAACTAAGAGCATTCTGAGGATTCTCCATGTGCACTCTTCAATTATGACAATGTATTCTTTAAATATGACAAGACTTCATGTGGACACCAGACGGGAAAAGAAAACAGGGAAGACCAAAAACAACGCTCAGAAGAACATTTATGAATGAATTAAAAATCAACAGGCATAAATGCACAAGACATGCAATCCCTGGCAACTGACCAACAGGCATGGAGAACTATAACATCGGCCCTATGTGCCAAACTTGGCAAAAGAGGAACTGATTGACTCTTCAAATATATCCACATTGTCCCAATTGATCTGGTCTCTTCTTCCACTGTTATCAGGTGTTATTCAGTTTTCCAACTTTCTTCTTTACCTGTGGGTTCCAATCCAGAGCCTGTCCGTGGCTCTGTTGTCATTATATACCATATTACAAGCAGGAAAAATATCTCAGGGTCGACATCTACTTCGATACAAAGATGTAAGCTAACACAATATGCGTGATACAAACACTGATATACAAACATGGGAACAAGTTGCCATGGATGGTGTTTAATGGAGTGGAAAGATCAGGTATGCTATAAAGACAATGAAGAAAGTGATAGCAGTTAGCTCAAAAGTTGCATGTCTAAGAAGACACACATCACATGATTTTCAGTACTTTCAACAACAGTACTTAATGTGAAAGATTCTTGGTGGCTAAGACATTCATCTTAATTATATATCTTACAGCACAACAATAACATCGCCTGGAAAGATGGAAATGTGCCTACTACAATAACATACCAACGCAAATAAATATTAAAATTTTAATAAAACTTACTTGTTTGTGAAAAGAATAAACTCAATGAATGGCTGAAGTAGTATTAACATGGCCTTGCTTGTCAGCTGAAGAAGTGAAGGATCAGATGAATGTTTACATTGCATTTCATAGTCACTGTCTTATAAAGCAACTATTCAACAAATACTTGCCTTACTACAGATGCATCTGTGTACATGTATTATCATATTATCGTTTAGAAATTTCTTTGATCTGATAATGTATTTGGGGTGGGGTTTCTTTCAGTCTTTCACCAGGTAAACCATGGACTGTTTATTTTTTTGAATATATATTTTTTAATCATTTTTTTCTTCTTATTATTATTATATGTTCGTTCTGGTAAAGATGTGTGGAAACGTTAACCATTTTCGTTCTTATTAATTGTATTATACTTATCATATTTTTTTTTATTAATAGTGATATTTATTTGTCACATATAATTTACTTATTCACTATTATCACCTTGAAAGGAAGAATTCTACTTCCAGGTGATCTATTGCAGTGACGGATATTGGAACATTATTTTAACATCTCTAATACCAAAAATGTATTGAATTTTCCTAAAACCAACCTAAAAGAACTGTAATTTTAAAAAAAAATCCAGTGGCAGGAGGAAAGTTTTGTAATTTTAAACCAGCTTGCTAAAGGTTAACTAATGCAGATGCAAGCTTTCAGCATGGACAATTATCTAAATAGGACGCTAAACCAAGAACTGTACTACCTGTCAAATTCACTTGTTTTGAAATAAGTAAGATCTAATTTAAATACAGGGAGGTTATTTGGGAGTACCTGAATGGACACAAGGAAGATTACGGCCTTGTTAATTTAATGAAGGTAATGCTGAATAGTGTTTTTAATATAACTATCAAAATATTGCCAAGATTTAACCTTTTGCACGCTGCATTAAAATTCAGTAATTTCAGTCTGTAACTACATTCTTTTTTGCCCGTGCGCACTATTTATGGAGGGTATGTGGAAAGTGCTAAATTTTTTTAGCTGTGTATATTATTTGTGTGTGGAAATAAAGGAATGATAAGTTTTATTATTCTTCATCTTCCTCCTTCCTTTCTTTTCGCTTTATACCCTTTTATGCCTTGCAGCATCAGGGGTAGAAAAGTTCTCTGGAGATGTTTTTTGTGTGCTTCATATATGTTTGTTTTCGCTGACTCTTTTTCTCTGCAATCCATCATTTGCAAGGTCTGCCCCTTCTTTATATCCATCGTGTCTGTATAGTAATGTTTTCTCAAGGAGCACTGTCTGATGGTAGTCTGGAAGCATGCAAAAACCACTGAATCTGTTGTCTTCTGATGTAATCCAGGGTCGACATTGTGTTATTTATTTGTGTATTTGTTAATTTAGTTAGTGTATGTGTGATATCAGATAAAATTGTAAAGATAAAAATGTAAAATAACCCAGGTAATGCGTGTGACTTATCTGTTCTTGTTCGATATATACAAGCCAGGATAAAATGCCTAGACCTATAATGTTATTTTATAACCAAACTAACACAGCGTACATATAATGTCATCTGTGAAAACACACAAAACGCGTTTATTGAACTAAGATTCCCGCCGAAGACGGATGTGTTGGGCCATTGGCGCAAATAAAATAGCGACAACGCATTTCCATTCTCTGGACTACATCCTGCTAGAAATCTAGTAAGACAATGTCTTGCTACAAGGGAGATCCAGCGGGAGTTTGAGAATGAACGATGAAGAAGAAGAACTAAGATTAGTGTCAAGGCCTAGAATTTCGGTGAAAAATTAATAATTAAATCTGGGATGATATGCAGCCAACTATGCCTAGATTACTCAGCTGTTATTTTATAACCAAATTAATGTGTTCATATAATACTGTCTTTGAAAACAATCGAAACACACCGCTCAAACTAACATTATCAATTACGCAATAGAAATCAGAATTTA
Source organism: Meghimatium bilineatum (assembly GCA_034231615.1). NCBI lineage: Eukaryota > Metazoa > Mollusca > Gastropoda > Stylommatophora > Philomycidae > Meghimatium > Meghimatium bilineatum. The sequence continues at coordinate 59,710,841 of CM067304.1, forward strand.
GAAAACTACTCCTGAAAAACAGCTGCAATTTTGACGGATTATATTGGCGGCTAAATAGTCACATCTTATCTATATCTCATGTTATTTAGTAGAACGATAGCAAAAATTGGAGTTAATTATGTCTACTTTCATTTCCTCTGTTTATAATGTTTGATGAATAATGCTTGTTTATAATTGTGCTATCCTTGTTCAATGAGGTTCGTAGTAACGGGTGGCTGTAGACAAGGACAGCTACGGAAGTTATATTGCGTCTTCCGACTTTAGTCGCTCACAGCGCGGTGAAGGTTAACTGGTGACATATATTGATATATTGACATACGAAGTACATGTGAACTCTCACAGAGGTGTGACCTAGACTAGATATTAAATTTGACATACATGTGATTAACAGAGGTGATTGCTATTATCTCTAAGAGTGAATGAATGAATGAATTTACAAGTGACAGTACTTAAACCCAACATACGAGCCCTATACGACCACCGATACAGAAGTCAGTCTTATGACACTTCATTATTGCTCTTTGGCGTCTATAGACCATGATGAGAAGATAAGAGTAACCACATCTTAGAAATCAAACCTATATAAAAAATATTCTATACAGCAAATGTTGTCTAGTTCCTAGGATCTAATTTAGCCTGTGGACGGAATCGAAGATAGAGCCAAGAACTACATTGTTTATATTTGTTGTCCCCAAGTTGCCAGCATTGTCTTGTTATGAATCCACTATAAGTTACATATTGTAAATATTATTACATAGCTTCTACACCACTCTTGATTCTGTGATGCCAGTAGGATCTGTCTTGTAAAGGAACATAGGTCACATACCAAGTTTTAATTGTTCGTTATTTCTAAGTTATGCACATGTGCTCTGTACCACATCCAGTCTGGTTCAGTGGTGGCATCGTACACAGCGCGTCTGTGAGGATAAGGAGCCTGGTTTGATCCCGCAACATACAATTGTGCATCTGGACCATTCAGAAAACTGGCAAATTACTGAATGTATTTGTATGTAAAAAAAAAATTACTAACCTTTTCTACAGAAACCTTTTTCATTTCATCAACAAAGATGTCTGCCATATGAAGTTTAAGACCATCTGGCAAGCGAGGTTCATGAGCATTCAAGACATGATTGTAGAGAGATAGAGCAAATTTGCGGCAATAACTCTCCTGCCAGTTTTCCTTACTGAGAAGCATAAAAGTCTGGCGGATCATTTCTCGCACCATCTATTCAAAGAAAAAGTAAAAACAAATTATGAATATGCCATCTAAATTTGCGTCGTAAATGAATTAGTATTAAGTTATTTCGCTGTTTAAACTTTAGAAATCTGGCTAATGAAATGAGGCTTAGACAGGACAAGAACCTCAGGGATCTACTGGTCCGGAGTCATCTTAGGCCTGATGTCCCCTTTCATTCTGGCACTATCTGCTGCAATCGCCCTAGATGCTACACCTGTCCGTATGTTACCCAGACCTGGTCTGTCACATTCCCCAAGGTCACCTTCTCCATCGAGGAGAGTTTCTCCTGTGTGTCCCGGAACGTCATCTATGCTATCATCTGCAAGTGCTGCACATAGGTGAGACTGTTAGGAGGCTTGGTGACAGTTTCTGCAGGCACCTACACAGTATCAAACACCATTCATTTTAATGGCACAGGCTATCGGGGCGCTAAGGATATTCAGGTGACAGCCATCAAAGCATGCTTCTCCGACGACCGGATCTGTCTGGCACTTGAGAACCTATATATATATATATATATATATATGAATTTGCCACTCTGAAACCTTTGGAAATGAATGAGCGCTTGACATACGCATAATATCGGGTTGTTCCATCATTTCTCTGTCTCATTTTCACAAGTATTCGGTCTGTTTTTGTATACTTCCCATTTCTGTACATTTCCTGTTTGTGTCACCGTTGACCTATCATTTTGGCCATTTCACTAGACATGCGAACGCAAGTTCTGTAGTCCCTACTTTCATTTTTGATTTATATGTGTATGTTATCCTTGATAAAGGCCTTTTGGTCGAAACATCGATTTGTGTGTGAGCATATGTTTGTTTCGTATTATTAGCAAAACTGTATTATTATTAACCCGTTTTACCTAATGAAATTGAGAACCCACTTGGTACTGTGTGATTAGATGTGTGTGACACATTTATTTTAAATTAAAATTGGAACAAGGTAAGTTCATATTTTCAGAAATTAGCTTCATCCTCCATTAGTAAGAGAGTTCAAAGATTATTTAATTTCGAAAATAGCGGGCTCTATTATTCTTTGAGTTTTATAATTGGAGATATTATTTCAAGTGATCTGTTGGAAAACAACTGTTTTTGATTTTGACGGTGGAGATTGCAGACTTGTTGAAAATCGGAAAAGATAAGGGAAAATTAACAGCTAAAAAATTCTAAAACTGTTCCCACTGATATTGTTTCTGAAGAATCAGAAAGGCCTAGTGACAGCAATGATAATCTTGCACTACTTTATACAGAAAATAGAGTTAGACCTCATGATAATATTGAGTGGAACAAAGTTCAACTTTGGAAATCCAATACTTGGGAATATTTTGCAAAGTTTCACAATATTTTGTTCAGTTTTGAAATTTGACATGAAACACACAAAAATGGCATAAAACATGGCAGTTGATAGATTTACTTCAAATAAACTGATTATGATCAGTAAATAGACAGTCAAGCATCTACTTTAGTAAGATTAGATAACATTTCAAGACAAGTAAAACAAACTGAGGGTGAGTAGAACAAAATGTGTAAAAAAAATTATGTTCATCTAACATTTCTGTTTGTGGTGTAATTTTTTTATTTTGTAGTTACAATTCTTATATTTTTATATTGTATATGGATTTTACATTAATTATCTTTTTTTTTGATACCTTATATGACCTTGCATAGCTAATACTATGTCTTCATGAAGCTTGCACCTAAATCATGTTGCAGTCCAAAAATTTAGCCTAAAATTAATTACGTCCAAATCCCTGGAATAATTCCGTCCTGGAAGAGTTAGGTCTCACAACTTCAGAGTGATAAAATCAATTGACTAAATTAAAATTAAATCTGTCATGGTTTACAACAAACATTTGTGATATGTTGAGTGATGGATGTGTGTATTTGGCCTGGGTGAGATGACTGGCTGGGGTTTTAATTCTAGTGGAAGAGTGCCTGTTGAGCATAGTGAAAGATACAAAACTATATCCAGATGAAATTCAATGACATTATGGCCACCTCAAAAGACTTGCTGAGGTTCCATTTATTAATGCAGTTGTTTCTCACCCATGTGTTGCTAGGATTCCATTCTTTCATTTATGCATCCTGCCAATCTGCATAAGTTTGAGAACAAATGCAGAATAAGTATCTCTGTCTACCTTAAGCTAACTTCACCCCTCAACTATACCTTCATGAAAGGTCTTCAACAAGGTTATCCTTCCACAAAACACCACCTACCATTAAAAACTTATCAAGCCTTAGTTTGTCTATTCCATTCCATTCTCTGGAGTGTGTCTCTAGGAACACCTTCACAAAACTCAGGGCATCTTCAGTCTTTGAAAAGCAGTGTACTAGGCTTGTGATCCTCTGTGACAGCTCTTCCTGAAGAATGTAATCATGTTAACATTGTCAGGGTGGTTACATGAACTAATCACAGGTATATGAAATAATCATCTATATTTATAGCTACAATAGTAATCCCAGCTATATTTACAGCAGCAATAGGGCCCCAGCTGTATGTATAGCTACAATAGTAGTCCCAGCTATATTTACAACTACAATAGTAATCCGAGCTGTATGTATAGCTACAATAGTAAACCCAGCTATATTTAAAGCTAGAATAGTAATCACAGCTACATTTAGCAACAATAATGATCACAGCAATATTAACAATTATGTAATATAATCAAAGATAAATCAGCAACATTTCGTTCAGTGAAATGATTTTAGATGTGGAATTATCAAAGATAAATTACAGCTAAATCTAGTTGGCCATCATCAGCACCCACTTAGCTAGAAGATCTGCTTTCTTTTTCTTCAGCGTTCATTCTTAAACTCCCGCTAGATCTCTCTTGTAGCAGGACTATGGTCCTACTAGAGTTCCAGTAGAATGTAGTTCAGAGAATGGAAATGCGTTGTGTAACCGTTTTATTTTCACCAGTGGCCAGACAAATTCGTCTTCTGTGGTATCTGCTTTTTCATTTCAGGTATTCCACAGACTATAAAGGTGGTGATGACAGAACTCCTGTGGGAGTACAAATAGTCACTAATTCTCTATTTCAGATAGAGTTTTTAGTGTTTTTTGGCATTCTTTTTTGACAGGGAAGATTTTGAGATTCTTAGCAAGTACCAAATGACTTTTACTCAATGTGGCTATAAGTAGTAATGCATGAGCTGGACAGTCTTTTTCTTCAGAGGGTACTTTGCGGCAACTTTCTTCCGAACTTGAGTCATGCTGCAGATAAGAGGATAAAATCCTCCCCAGGCTTCATGACAGTGATCATTGTGTGGGGGATTTGTGTAGTCTCCATTCACAATATGCATGACAATGTTATTCTTGCTCGCTTTCTTTTCAGACCCTGGTAACATGGATTATATTATGTAGTTATGAAGAAAAAATATATTTTTGTTTGTTCTCAAATTTTCACTGGATCTTCCTTGTTGCAGAGCAATGATCCTAGATTTCCAGCAGGATGTAGTCCAGGGAACAAAAATGCACTGTGTCACTATTTTATTTATAATAGCAGACACATCAAACTGTGGCATTGTAGCTTCTACGTTCATTCACAAACTTCTGCAGAAAGCAGAATAGCCCAGAGAACAGAGTCCAATGTGTCATGACTTACAGTTTGGATGCGATATTTGCCTTCAGCATGGCATCTGGGTCACATGCCCCTCTTTTGGTTTGGGGCAGCCAACTCCATCCCCAAAAACTTCTTTAGTCGTCTCTTGTGGCTTGCATGGTAGGTAACAGTATCACTATGTCTTTGCGCCTCTTTTTGACCCTGGCAACACACGGGTGAGCATGATAACGAATACATTCTGTGTTTACCACTCCCTCACCAGTGCTAGGCCAACCATACAAGAGAACTGGTTCTTGTACTTTAACATGCCCACTTTAATCAAGTGCACTCAGCAACGGTTTTCCTGCTAATAAGGGCGGATGTTGAGTGTACTTTATCATTGTGATACCCCTATTCAGGAATGTGAAAAGCAAACGATTGTTAATGTCATGTGCCCAGAATCAGTGAATCATAGGTAGAAGTAGTATTATACTTCCGATACCAGTACGGTATAGAGAATGTCGGACAAGAAATTGCAAATATCTAGACATATGTTGATCTGAATAAATCGAGTTACAATGGCTGTCAATGTGTAATTGTCGTAAAACCATTATGGATTGTGATATATTATGAACCATTATGATAAGGAATTCTTGGAAATTACATTTGTTTTCAAAGTAGATATAGTAACATAATTGCGTTATGAAATAACTTCAGACACAAGTTTGAACCTAATATATTGATGTAGACTACAGACAACACTAGGTCTAAGTTCACAGAACAAATGTTTTGACAAGGCAAGTTCCATCTACATATTTTATTTATTTCCCCAGCAATATTATGTTAGTTTAGTTTGGGTATGAAACAACATGAATACAATAGACTTAGATGTGTAGAAGAATGTTTTCAGGGTTGCCACATCCGACAAAAAAGGCGAGCAATTTTTATCTAAACATTTGATTTTGATTTTTTTTCCCCTTTGCCCATCTTTACAGCCTTATCACACCTCTTGTATCGCACATAAAAAAAATGTACACAAATTGTATAATCTCTAAAAACAAAAGTTATCGTATTTTCCAAACACCCATGTTTTGGGTTTTTTAATATTTTGTGAAAAAAATGTCTTTACCTCTTTCTCACACCTCTCATATCACACATACACAAAAACAAATTACACAAATATGCAATTTCTTAATTACATGTGCAACAAATGTTTTAAAGCAAATTCTAAAAACCAAAATGTCATTGCATTTTCTAAATACCCACCCAAAATAACTCAAATTGTCAAAAAAGAATGTGGTTGTTGCAGGAGGTAAATTGAGTAATTTTAATCCGGCTTGTTGAATTAAAGGTTAACTGAATCCCAACCTGAAATCTAATCATGGTCAAGCATTAATGCTCATAAACATATACCTGAATCAAAGGCTTGTCCTGCATCCACATACAGTAGAAAAGACCTTTCCATATTTTCAATAGATCAGGTTCACTTAAACCAACTGCAATACATAAAAGATATTAACTTGATATAAAGCATTCATTGAAAAACAACAAATCAAGTTTGTCATTAGATCACATTACTGCACAAAAGATACATATATGTGTGCTACAACTCCCACAGTATACTCTCTGCAATTACATCTTTGAGTCTTCCAGTTCTCTAACAAATTAAGTGGTTAAATCTAAATCATTAAATCTAATGACAATGAATTCTAACTATCAATTCTTGCAATACAAGATCTGGATTTAAAGTCAGAGCATAAAAGATCTGCCAGTATGGGGTGTCTCTTTAGGGACACTATGAGAAACTTTTCAAAACGTTTCTTCTGTCCACTGGGAAGCCATTTTCCACTTTGGATACAAGAAAACACAGAGATTTGTATCTTCAGCAATGTGGATTATCTATGAAAGATCTTAACATGTTCAGTCTTGATGTCTGATCATGATTTTCTTTTAGTCCCTTCTGCAACCTACAGCTGTTCCCTGTGCAAGCTCTTTTTGACAAGGAATCATATCAGCATATATGTTCAAACAATGCAAGTATGGAAATCGATGTGAATCCTCCAAGCTTTTTCAAGCCTTTTCTAGGTATACTTTATCTTGTGTTCATTGGTGTTCCTACAGACTGCACACAATAGAATGAAATGCATTGTATTATGGTTTACAGTTTGGTTGCATATTTCATATAAAAATGATAGTGGAGTAGGTCTTGCTATAGCGCATACATTCTAATAAGATAGGGTCTATATTTTATGCCAGGTGCTTAATGTCCCAAGGGTCATTTTTCATCTTAGGTGTGACCATATATCTTGAATATATCCATATATACTGAAGAGATATGTCATAGAAAGTAGTGCACACAGCATGTCTGGGAGTTTTATGAGACACACATAATTAACCATTATGCTCTCCAGGTAATTTTTATTGTGAAAGTGCTTAATGCACCTTTCTTCTTCTTTGTATCTGCAGGATGGTTGTAAACTACAAAAATAAAACCTGGAGAGAATTAAAATACCTCTGATCTACATAAAATGAAAGATACAAGAAAATCATGCAGAAAGAAATTTTTACAAGAAATGCTGAAAAAAGTGCTTTAAAAAAGAAGCTATTGTTGGGTCACACATCTAAATCTCCATTCAGGATATGTTCGATGACAGACCTGATATTCCCTTGTGACACTGGGCTGAGCTAGTTGAATGTATTAAACTACCTTCTGGGGTTCAGGTTTTACTGCTGGTTGAGGTTAAAGACATGCTTGAGAGATGCAGCTCCTACAGTAAGAGCTGGTGAGGAAATGGCTGGAATCCACAAAGCAGGGAGTCACATTGCTACATCTCAAGATGAGGACGATACCGAGGAATGCCATAGATGTGGACAACATGATCCCATTGATTGAGTCCAGTGTGATTAGTAGTTCCTCTGGGTCTTGGATAATCCTGGATATCAATTTCCAGTAATCAAGTTGTAGAAGAACATGACTGAATTTGTGAGTACTGTACCCAGCACAATGATAGGCATTGCTCTTTGGATATTAACCATAGACTTTTCCACATTTATACAGAGGTAGAGCTCAGGTATACACAAATCTCTGAAGCACATATAAGGGCCACAATATCATTTTGAGGGCAGTAATCTTATAGTAATAATGCAAGAAGCTTAATGCCCCAAAATCATTTATTTTGGTTCACATTAAGGAGATGTGGCCTATTTTTTTACGGAACAAACTATGGTCTCATAAAATAATAAAACCAGCGAGCGTACGCAACTTAATAGAGGGCAATAAGCAGTGTTAACAAAAACTTTACATGTATTGTGTCCCTTTATTCAAGCACAGTTGAGAAATAGTTTGGAGGGGAGACAGCATATTTTAGTTTTTGGGGAAGAGGGATGGATTAGATAATTTTTGAGGGACAGTGTCATGGTGGTTAGGATTAGTGTTAGATTTTTAGTTTTGTAACAAACTTGAGTCTGTAACAAACATACAGCACCTTTCTCTGTAGCTGGAAAACACAGTAAGCAGAAATCTGCGATTGCATTACCGATGTTGGTTTAGCCTTGAGTCTGTTAATCACTTGAGATTTCTGTGACGCTTTTTGATTATGTGGTCTGCAAGGAGAGATTATAGTCTAATATGGATCTGATGTATCCTTTGTATGAATATCTAAGTGTTGTCTTATTGGCTCCCTAGGATATACATGCAAGTCACTTAAGCACATTCAACCTACTAGACGCCTTTTCTATGATATTGTTAATAAAGTTGTTGAAGGTTAGTCTCCTGTCAAGCTGAACACCTAGGTATGTTGGGTTTTCTTCGCAATTTATTTGAGCTGCTTCAAGAGTCATATTAAGTTTCTTCTATTTTTGTTTTTGTTGCTAAGTGTAAATATGGTATATGTGGTTATGGTTTTACTGGTGTTAAGTGTTTACCTTAAGTTTCCAGAAATATTAAAGTATGTTGATATTGTGAGAAGGGCTTTTCTCTCTGCAGCTAGGTGTAAGTCTGATCCACTTGCTCATATGACAAGGTCGTCTGTAAACATGGTTTTGTGAGTTTTAAGCAAGTCAGCGAGATCATTTATGAAGATTAAGACTAAGATGCAGCTGAGGGCTGATCTTTGGGGTAGCTCTCCCTCAAGCGTGCGTTTGGATGATTTGTTGTTGTTTACTATTCCGTTCGCATGTGTAGGGAGCTTCTTTCTTAGTCCAGCCACCAGAGGCTGGAAACAGACCAGCCAGGCCCTCCTACCAGTATACGGAAGGTCGGGTGGAGACCACTACGTCACTACGCAAAATTATATTTTATAAGATGATATGACTTATGACTGCATTCATCATATGCTATCAATCATTATGCCCTCTGGTTTGAAAGCAAGCTCCAGAAATTTTCTGAGAAAATTAAAATTAACCCCAACATGAAAGTGCCTAAAACACACAAAAATGTGTTCATAATAGTCTATTAAAATTAACTTTAGGGACCTACTTAAATGTGGGCCTAATATTAATAAGATTAGTATGCTTTAACAGCATAGTACTACTATAGCGGATAGCGGCACAGGACTTTCTTTTCAGTCGATGCTGGTGTGATAAAAAATTTAGCAGGCAGACCTACCTAGCAGTTTGACTTAATTCGTTATTACAAAGATGCACATTCTAAATTAAATACTAACCTTCGTGTCTTGAACGAACTGACAAGTATCTATTTAGTCGTTTTATGGCTCTGTCTCGTATTTTTTTTTCATTTGATGCTAGTTTTTGAGCAAAGTTTACTTCTGCTGAGACCCCTCTCTCCATGATGATGGTAGCATGGACCGGAAAATACCACACATTCCAGATAATTTATAAAAAGTATATTCACTTTTATTAATGATATTTTCATAATGAACTAGCAATTGCATGTAAAATAAATTTTAAGAATATAGCAGTGACGTTCGTGAATAATTAATATCTCAAAACATCAGATTGAGAAATGAAGTTTTAAGTAAATTTATAAAGTTCACGTTTATAAAAAAAATGAAATTTTTAATTAAAAAATTGTAGTGGCCCAACTGGTCATTGAATGACTGCTTGGTTTATCAAAATTAAGGTCCACTGTATTATTGTCTAATATTTCTTTCAACCGTATAAAGATGATCTCTTCCCAGGCTAAGAGTTACCGGACTGCATGTTAAGAGAACAGCAGCAGCTTGATCGAAGAGGTAGAACACTCTTTTGCTGATGATATCATGATATACAGACAGGGAAGGGATGGAACAGAAACTGTTGAATCAATGCAGAATGAGCTAGACCGTATCGCCTTCTGGTGTGATGATTCAGAGGCACTGATCAACCAAGAGAAGGCTGCGGTAACGTGGTTCTCTCTTAACAATCATATCGTAAAGTCTGCGACACCGACGGTGGAGATGAGTGAGTACGATGCAATCAGAACCTCATCCTTACAATACCTGGGCGTGCGATTTGAGATTTGATCGCAGTCTGTCTTTCCGGGAACTCGTTGATAATGTTATCGCAAAGGCCCGCAAATGCTCTGAGAGTGATGGCAGCGGCTGCCACTAAATATCCACAGCTTGTAATCTTATACGAGGCTCTTGTCCTCCCTGTCATTGAATATGCAGGCGCCATTATCACCGCCAGTCACACACAGATTGAGAGGCTGAAGAGAATTCAAAACAAAGTGATGGGCAGCATCCTTTGTCGCACAAGGGACACACCATGTGTTGCTATGAGATTCCTCCTTGATTTCCCGAAGCAAATCTCGTAGAATTGATATGTGGCGTGCCCGCACATAATCAGCGTGAGTTCTGACATAGACCACCCACTACACAGCGAGCTTTCACTTGTGAAGCAAGCTCAAGAGAGGCAAATCGTGGATGGGTCAGGCCGAGGATACCGTTAAACATATATGTGCCCCAGAAAAATAACTCCTGGCGAGAAATGGATACCTATTCCTACGGTCTTTCAAGAGGCAGTCAAGACCGCCATTACACTCAATAGAGAGTGCAGGTTATATATATATATATATATATATAAAGCTGGGTAGTTCAACTTTGCCTGCGTCGCTTATGTAGCGATTACAACGATTTTCTTGACAAGTCCTCTGAGATGATTGAGTTTTTCCGTAGACGATCGTTCCCTGACAGCATTCTTTCATCCGCTTGGCTCCGTGTGCGCCATTTGTCTCGCCTCGATACCATGACTAACTCTCAGGGTTCTTCCTCCTCCTCTGATAGGATTAAACTTGGTCTTACCTTTCATCCCCATAACTCTTCTGTTCGATGCATCATGCTTAAACATTATTCACTTCTCCAGTCTGAACCTGACACCCGTGACGCTTTCCGAGACTTGCCTCTGGTGGCTTATAGGCGCGACAGAAATCTGGAGGACATCTTGGTCCATAGCCACCTTAAGTCTTCTGTTCCCGATCATTTTGGCACTGTTCGTTGCTCACGTGGCCATTGCTATATATGTCCTTACGTGATTCAGATGCGCTCCATTTCATTTCACAAGGCAACTTTCTCCATCGATGAGGCCTTTACATATGAGTCCCGTAATGTCATTTACGTGATCATATGTAAACGCTGCAGCAAACAGTACATCGGAGAAACCGGCTTAAAATTGAACGATCGCTTTTGTAACCATCTTCATGCCATCAAGCACAGAACACCCACTCCTTTGGCCACACACTTCAACGGCAACGGTCATCGTGGTGCTTTGATGGATCATGTGCACTGACTGTATTTGCTGAATGAATAAGGGAGTTAGCTGTTAACATCAGATGGGCTCGTGCATAATTTCTGCCACGTTCGGGGCTTAAATCTTGGATCCAGTAGTGTGGCACAGGTGTAAATACTGTTAAACTCAATGTCCGCAAATCTTCAAACAGGGCTGCTTTCATAGTTTTTATCCCAGCATCACTACCTTCTTTCTGGAGGAATGCCATGAATGTTTTCACTAATGGGATCACAACTGATATTGGTGCCTGAGCTGCACTTATTTCACGTGTGAGTTCTTCAAATGGTACCAAAGTAGCTACCACATTCTCCGTTACTGCCAACTGCTGTGCCGTTAGCCCAGTTACCGAATCAATTTCTACACAGTACAGACTGATTATGCTTCACCAAGAGTATGTTTCAAACATCATAAGAAAACGAAGATGGAAATACCTTGGTCATGTTTTACGACTAGATGTAAACAGAATAAACCAACAAGCCCTTATGTGGTCACCTGAGGGTAAAAGAAAAAAAGGAAGACCTAAAACAACCCTTAAAAACACCATTCTTAAAGAAGGGGAATTAATAGGCTGTAAGACCATCCAGGAATTGAAGCTGCAGACAGCGAACCGCATCACATGGAGAACCAAAACCTCTGCCCTATGTGTCGCTTGCGGCACGAAAGGAACAAACTAACAGACTGATGCTGCTCTGTTGTTCTAACAGACGTCGTAGCATATAAAACGTTGAGTTCCATCTTGTTGTCACGTCCTGGATAAGCTGATGTTGTGGTAGGTTTAATTCCTTTTGAAGTTCATGCAAACGACTGGTTGCTGAAAAATAGTGTTGGAAATGTCCTACCAATTTTCTTCCAGTACCGATGATGTCAGAAATATACTTTAGACTCAAAAGACCATCACGCACACACAGCTGCAGTGTGTGTGTGCAAAACATCCAACACTTGAATAGCTGCCATCACGAAAGCATTTGACAATGTTAAATGAATTGTCTCTCACAACAACATGGTACTTCTCACGTGCAATTGACCACTCATCCAGCATCATTTCAAAATGTGCAAGCAAGTTTGTGGCCGTATGATGTTCATCACATGCAATACAATGGAAGACTACACTGCGGTGAATGAATGAGTCTGTTAACCAATGGCCAGTAATGCCCATAAATGACTGAGTGGTGTGTTCAGCTGTCCATGTATCTGTTGTGAATATGTAATCAGTGTCAGATATCATTGCTGCAATTTTTACCTTCAGACGTTTACACATATCAGGAATGACATGTTCAGCAACGTACTTTCTTGAAGGCAATTCATACCTTTTTTCCATTGTATGCTTCAGCTCGCTGAAACCTGGTCGTTCAATTACTTGAAAAAGCTCCGTATCTATGGCTATCATTCGGGCTACGGCAGCATGAATGCGTTTAGCATTGGGATTGTGATGTCCCAAATTGTGACCCATCCCTTGCCTGCATAATTGACTGCTGGGTACTGCTGCTTGCTTTGTCCAAACACGATCCCAGATTCATCATAGATGTGGTCGCCACTACAATGGCCTACATTGATGCTTTCTTTTCCATCATTTCGTCATAGCTTTTCTTGTGCATCAATCGCAAATAGGTTTGCATTGATGATGTTGAGAAGTCTTTGAGGCGATCTGATCGTCCACGCAAGAACTGTTTGACACAAAACTTACATATTACCTTCGCTGAATCATCGTCTTTAACCTTGAAGTAATCCCAAACGGCGCTGTATGACTTAGATTTTGATCCCATTTTATTTTATCGGCAGGACCAAAGAAATTTACGAAAATTCGAAATATTCAAGTCCCACGAACTCATGAAGTAATGTACCATTAAAATTCAAAATGAAATTTTTCTTCTTCTTAAAATGCTTATTGACATCAGCGAGAAATAGTAAACTGGAAGTACTACTGTGCTTGACCTCATGAAACATGTGCAGAAAATTCACCTGACTAGGCAACACAAATCCGGTAAAATTGGACCGGAGCCGAATTCCTGATTTACCGGAGCCGGAATCCGGTACACCCCTACTTCTAAGTAACTTCAGCGAATCTCATATCTACAATTCTGATTCGGAGTTTGAGGCATTTGGATAATGTTTGTTGTTTACTCACATCTGCGAGTGACGAAATAAATACAGTATGCCCATCTACAATTTTAGACCTATTGGTAAATGAGAAATCGGGCTTTCGAAAATGACTTGACTATTCCCTGATTGCCATTGTCTTTTACGCAAAGTGTAATCATAGTGATCACTGACAATGACGGGGATGTTCAAATGAGTCATTAGGAAAGCTTGATTTACCATTTGCGAATAGGTTTTATAATTTAGATGGTCGTGACTATAGTCCATATCACAATAACTGTGGTATTCTCTGGTTTTTCCTTAGGATCACATGTGTATTATTATATATTGTGAAATAAGAATTGCAGGATTCATTCTCCTGGAAATTGTTATTTTTGTATGTCTGTTCTTTTGCCGCTCTGCTAGATTTACTCAACACAAATGATACAATTGAATATTCTGTGACGTTATAAGATCGTGAAGTCGTTGGTATAATTCGGGAGCGCGAAATAGGAGCAACGTATAGCAACGTGATTTGTCATGTTGTAAGAAGTGAATAAGCGGGTTTGAGAGTGACATAGGCGGTCCCTTCCCACAGGTAAAAGGGACTCTCAAGAGCTACGCTGAAGGAGTTTATGACGGGCCAAAAAGTGAAGATATTACAGCCAAGCTGCAAATTACTGTAGACACAACATAACTTTTTCCATCCACATCTTATCAACCATCCGAAGTTGGAGAACACATGAAAAATCCCATGGATTGTCAGGCCCAGAAAAAGAAGCAAAAATGAGCAGCACAGTGTCCTGCCATGCATGTCTTAAGAGACTACTTAAGACGTTTATTATTATGGGGTTTCCTATCACATCCCGTGGAAAGTCAAGGGGATCCAAAAGCCGTATAGAAGTCGAACGTGTCAGGCAGAAAGACGCATCAATCAATAAACCCGTAACCCTTCAGGGTCGTAGGGGTACCATTTTAGTTGCTTTGACAAAGAGTCCTCCAATATTTTCAGCGATGCGGATGAGTGAGGAAAAATCTTGTCCTGTCCAATTCCTTGAGATTGTCTGTCCATTACTTTATTTGCCCTCCTCTGTTTCTTACCACTAGCTAAACCTCACTGAAATACTACAATGGATAGTCACACACAGAGGAAGGCGCGTACAAGCTGTAAACAATGACACGGCACATTATATTCAATAGATAGCATCGTGCATATATGTTTGAGAACAAATTCAGAAGAATTACAGAATAACACACTTCAATAATAAGTAACACGCGTGCCACAAACAGATAACAAACTAGCACCCAATCAGATTAATATGCAAATAACAAATATGACTTCCTATTAAAAAATATAAAAAATAAAAACTTTATTGATGTGAATTAAAAAATACATCATGTTGGTGATATGTGACAAATTTTAGGTGGTTTTCTAAGATGCGCATATAATTGGCATATAATGATTTCCATGTAGATATGAAAATTACAACTTGATTGATTAGTAAATGCAGTGTTTTTTTCTGGGGATTAACAGACGCCGAGAATATCCTGTCCATGAAAACAAAAAATCTACCGTGAAACATTAGGAAGGTCATCTCATCTATGTTTTGTTCGTTTTTACTAAACGAGCAAGGACATTGCTTCACAGACCTAGCTAAAGTATTGACTTCTGAATTTATAGCTGACATCGCACACTACCCCCTGGTAGTAAAATTTATAACACAAGCTAGTCTCGCCTTTAGAAATATTTGATCTCATCAGTGAAAAAAAATCTGGACAATTTCACATTGTATTTCGTCATTTATACAGTCTTGCTGGTAAATCAGCATTCATTCTTCAAGTGGCGCATTATACTTTCCCTGTAATTTTCATTAGTACTTTATGTCGTCAGTCAAAGAAGATCACCATAAAAGTCAAATGCATCACATAAGAAGGATTAATTCCTATTTAACCCACACATCGTGCATTATCCATGGTGGCGAACAAAGGAATCCCGCGACGCCAGTATAAATAAAGAGTAACACCTCAGTAGCCATTAAGTGATCTTCATACATATTCAAAAAAATAACCAGTATCTAGTTTTGGCGTCACCATATACATAAGGTCCTTTTCCAGAATATTTTTTTACGCGGATCTCAAACGTCACTTATCTTTGCTAGGTCAAATTTTCCCGTGTCCTACAATGGCTGGTGATTCAAAGTATATGCAAAGTGACCATTGTTATATCTCAGGCATCAGCCAAGGTAAGTGATGCTATGTGGATCAGCGCACAGGAATAATTCAGAACTTTGTGTCCACACAGATGAATTAAGATAAAATTAAGAATGTTTTCTAGCTCAATATAAAGATTTTTAAAGGCACGTTTCATAAATGAACATTTAAAAAAAAACATTTTCGAAGCAATGGATTGTGTTTGTGTGTGTTATATCGGGGGGTGGGGGGGGAGTGGGTTGGTTAGTGAATGTAAAAAATGTATACACAACTTGATTAATTAGTGAGTGTAAAAATGTACACTCAACTTAATTAATAAGTGAATGTAATGCATGTACATATAACATACAACTTGATTGATTAGTCGGTATTAATATATATATATATATATATATATATATATATATATATATATATAACATACAACTGGATTCATTAGTGAATTAATAAAATGTATATACAACATACAACTTGATTGATTAGTTAATGAACATACAACTTTTTTAGATAATGTAAAAATGTACAGTTTGATTGATTAATAAACATAAAATGTACATGCAACATACAGTTTAATTGATTAGTGAAAATATAAAAATATACATGTACTATACAGCTTGATTGATTAGTAAACATAAATACAAAACATATAAAACTTATTGACATGTTCTTCGGATAGACAGTAGTCTGTCTACAAAGCAAAACATGGAAGAGATATGTTATATCTGAGGTGGTCGGATCCAATGTTTTGTTCTCGCAGTTCATTCACAATGATAGCATAACTATTAGGTTATATTTATGAATCATATATTTTCATAACAATACAACAGTTAAATAAATTGAAACCAATATTTTTCTACACTCTTCTGTTATATTGATTTCATAAGTCCAGATATGTAGCAGTAGTTTGTGGGAGATGCTGTAGAAGTTATATATAGTAGGCCTATACTATAGGGGCCTACATCCATTTGTTTATTGGTGTGCTATTTGGTGCTTTGAATTAATTAGTTTTAAAGTAGATTTGTACGGTTGTTGTTATTTTTAGTTAGCTAGTTAGTCATCGGATCATCATCACTGTAAACTTGACACGTCCACAGTTGCTCCGATCTCTCCCTGAGTGTATCCGCCATTGCACTTCTGCGGACAGTACCGGCCCTCTGCTTGTTGACCATCATTCTTCTGCACCCTCCAAAATTACTGTTATTAAATCACGTTATATATAGTATTTGTTTAGGTTTGTAGACTATCGAAAACTAGTTGTTTTTCTTGGTGTTTTTATGGATGCATTTCTTATAGATTTGAGTTACAATTATGCTGCATTAGTTTTAGAAAATGTCACGGTTAGGATTAGATAATAAACTATTAGGTATAGTGCTATGATTATGCTGCAGTATTTGTACTTGTAGAATGAACTATTATGACGGCAAATAAATTGTGCAAAATGAATTGCCCCACAAATATTTCTTTCATAATGATGTCTTTCACATTGATTTAAACATTCAAATTCACATAAATGCACTGTTAACATCATGTAAGAAGTATAACATGAAAATCCACATACAAAAGGCGGAAGTTATGAAAATCAGAAAGTCACCAATAACAATAGATATTACAATATATGACTCAGCAGAAGCTAACAAAGAATTCACTTTTTTGGAAAGTGTAGTTTCTGAAAATGGAAAACTAGACAGAGAAATAGAATCATGGTGCCAGAAGACAAACGAAATGACATATTAACTTTCACCATTACTCCTGCATCTAAATATCAATATGAACATAAAGAGACAAGTAATGTCTACAATTTTTATACCAACGCTTTGTCATAAGTGTCAAACATGGTTTTTAAGAGCCTTGCAGTAGAAAATCATCACGTATGAGATGAAGTGTTTGAGCAAAGCAGATATTGTCACCAAATTAGACAGAATAAAAAATGACGACATCAGAAGAAGAGTAGTAATAATGCCTTGTATTGAATATATATAACGTCAGCAGATAAAGTCGTTTAGTCACCTAGTGAGAATGGACCCAAGTTAAATACCATTGAGAGCTTATAAGAAACGATCATCTGGATACAGAGCCAAGGGTAGTCCAAGAAAGAGATGATAAACAGTATTTTTATGCTAACAATCTGCTATCAATGCTAGACATGGGCGCTGACAGCAGCCCAGCAGAGAAAACTTAAAACACGTAAGATGAAATGTCTGAGAAAAACTGCAAGAGTTACCAAACTAGTAAAATGAGAAATGATGAAATCAGAAGAATCGTTATGACCATGCATTGAATACACAGAGAAACAACACATACAATGGTTAGGACGCCTTATGAGAATGAATTATAATCAACTACAGACAAGAACATATAAAAAGATGGATAGATAACATCAAGACAACCCTGAAAAAATACGGATTCAACGCAGCCAAGGCGATAAATCTTGCCTTGGATAGACAACTGAACCTCTCAGTCACCACCCCTACGCTTAACGGCAAATGTGGGTATGGATATTCTGGCCATCATCCACATGGGAATAGACAATTTCGTTGATACACTCCAAGTATATAAATAGTGACAAACGAAAATCACGACATAATCAAAATATATCACGAATGAAGGCCTCTTTACGCTCTGTTGAGAGTTCTATATATTGGAGCTCGGTTATGGCGCAGTCATGTTATATTTAGAATAGGCCAGATCTGCAGTAGTCACAGTAGGCAGTACCATTAATACTGGATCAAGCAGATCAAATCTTGAAGTAAACATGTTCATTGTTGAATAAACAAATTCAACTTTAGCTTATCAGATCCATTGTTGGATCGAACTGATTCACATCAAAATGGTGTTATCGATTGTGGAATTGAGATGAACCTTTACAATGCAGTGGGGCTGCTTCAACGAATTTTGGAATTGAAAAGATTCAGTGCTTGGTGTAGCTGATTTACTGTTGAATTTAGCGGATTCAATGTTGAGTTGTGGAGATATAATAATGTTGGATGGAGAAAATCCACTGTTGGATTAAAGAGATCTATTGTTGAATGGATAATATTCAATGTTGATTGGGACAAGTTAAATTTTGGATGAAATAAATCCATTGTGTGTCATGAAATAGATCAAATGTTGGATGGAGCAATTCCATGGTTAGATAAAATAGATCTAATGTTGAGTAGAGCAGATTCAACGTTGTGTTGAGCACATCCAATATTGTGCAAAGCAGATTCGATGGTACATGGAGCAGACTCATTGTTAAATGAAATAGGTCTACTGCCGCCTGAGCCAGCTTCAGTGTTTAGTGGAACAGATTCATTGGTGAATACACTATAGTCTATGATCGCTGGATCCAATTCCATAATGGAACGAGAGTCATTGTTGGGTGCTGTACTACTGTTTAATTGAACAGCCTCTGTCTCAGGTGAGAAAAGCGACAATATATTCGAGTCGGAGTTTATCGGCTGTCCTTCAGTGGTAGAATAAAACTGAAAATCAAATTCTGGAAAATCTGCATCTCCAATGTTAGGAAATTGATTGTTTGGATGAGTTTGGTATTCAGTGTCGAGATATTCTGGACTTCCAGGATTGGAATAATCAGAATATTCCTCCTCGGAAAATAATGAATGACACATATCATAGGGCAGTGCATCAATAAATCTGGAAGTTGAGTTGTGGATATTGATGCCAAATTTGTCACTTACTGCGCCAAACAGCTCACCAACAGGCTGCAGAAAGAAACGTCAATGAAATGATTTAATATATATGTATTATATTCAATGATAATTCTCTCTTATCTTTCAATTAAGGTATTATTATATATACTTTTGGAGCAAATATGTTGATATTGCATTTCAAAATCTTTAACGACATAAAGCTAATAATATCTAAATAAATTACATAAAGTGTCATGCTAGGAGAAAGGAAATTATGGTTGTCCACAGCTCTGTCTCTTGTGTTGTTAATAAGTTCAATTGGTAACATTCTCTCGTGCCACAATGACACCCCATTCAGTAACTTCTATCTTTGTCTTCCCCTGTCTCTTCTCTGCTTGATTTTTTCCGGTGGTTAGTGAATGTTAACGTTTTGCTCTTATTATAAACGCTAAAAATCCCGATTGTCTGTGTCTGCTATAATGTGTCTGCTTACTCCAGCATCTCTAAAGACTTCCATATTTCTATTTTTTCCCAGTTTCCATAGAATTTTCATTATTATTTTTTCAAATAATAAGCCCCCAGCTCACTTGAGTTAGTCACCAAATGATGGTATAAAGAAGTTTAGGTACATTACGGGAAGAAGTGGTCATACTTTAAACAAAACAAATATGCACAATATTTAACCACACGAAATATCGACAAAGACGCATTTCGCAGTAGATAAGACTACTGGAAAATCCAGCGATCTGCCCACTACACACTGAATATTAAATAGCTATTTTCTATTCCACTGCAAATGTTCTTGTCTAAATCTCTTATTCAAGTCTTATTTAGCCGTAATATTTTAAAGTCTCAAAATATCATCACAACAGGGTACGTAAAGTTTCGCTTGTTCACGCCTGATACTCTACAGGAATTATGGTGAGAGACCCGTATTATTTAATTGACTAAAGGGTTACCTAAGGATGATGTGGTTAATATCACTCCCAAGCTTTTACTTTCCCATATGATCGAGTACCCATTTCATTAGGCCGGCAGGAACCGTTGATTAAAAAAATATTACCAGTTGAACAGTGAATTAAACTTTGGATCAACCGACAAAGAAGCCAGTGCGCGAAACCCTAAGCTACCGTGGACCCAACGGTGACCTTCGGATTATAAAGACCTAACTGCTAAATGTAAAGATGTCTTCATTCGGCACGTTATTAATTATTGTTACATTTTCCATTGGTTATTATTTATATACTTGAAGTAGCCTTTGTTATTTTTGGCATGCTATTCCAAGTATATAAATATTGGCCAACGGAAAACGCGGGAGTAATCAAGAAAATTATAATCGAATGAAGGCCTGTAGTACTCTGTCAATAACCACGCCCCGTTGGTACATAACAAGAATATGTGGTATAACATAACCAGAAGATAATATATTGCCAATTGTCGAACCGTACCTGCGACCTGTATTCTTCTATAGTAGGTGGTCTTATGTAAATGTCGGATATATCAACCATGGAACCACGTTTGATTTCTAGTGTAAGTCCTTTTGCAATCATCTAGAGAGAGAGGAAAATAAAAAGATAATAGCAATACATTGATTGAACAACTTTATACATAACCAATTCTTAAAAATTTTTTTATTTTAGCTGATTATGTTTGACTTAAAGTGAGTTTCCGTTGTACCTGTCAGGTATGTCGTAAATGACGACCAAGGAAGTTTTTTTGGTGGAAAGGGGATGAGGGGGGAGGGGGAGGTGTTTAAGTTGGCAGTCCTATCCAAAATAGGGTCACGTGACCAATTTTTCCATTCTGAAGAGCGAATGTATAAGACCCAAAGGCGCTGATATCACAGCTAAGCTGCAAATAATGAAATAAGGTAACCTCTTCTCTGGACTACATTCTGTTAATCTGCTGAAGTCTCAGAATTAACGAAGAAGATGCCATGATAGAAATGTTGTTGTCTGTTGAAATATTATGATTTTAAAATCATTACAGGACCTTATCTGCGACTTTTCCAATGAGTGGGTGAAGAAGGTGGTATTCCTAAACTAGAACTTTTCTCTTCGTTTAGGAAATATTTCTCTTGAAAACATAATTATGTTTTCAACAGTTTTATCGCAAAGATCAAAGTACCAAGTTCAATATTAGTCGCAAAGTTGTGTGCTCTCGAACCGATCAGGAAGCAATGATAATCTACTGAATGTGAATATTGCCTAGAAAATCATCACAGAAATACAAGTATGGTTAATTTCTGTGTCCTGAATAAATATTCTCCGTCTAAGCCAGATATGTCGGGCCATTGAAAAATAAAACGGCCACACAACGTATTTCCATTCTTTGAACTACATTCTGCTGAAAATCTAGTAAGACAATTGTCCTGCTACAAAAAAAGATCCTGTGAGAAAATTCATCCTGAAGAAGAATACGATATTCTATCAAGTTTGTCGTAAAGGAAAGGGATGTGATGTCAACCCTCTCTTTTATCTGATTTATTGTAGTGCAAAATATTATGTTTTATGTTCCTTATTGGTCGTAGAGGGGGGGGGGGGGTTGAACCACGCATCTACAGCTTTAGTAATCACATTAATTGTTATTATATAACTTCAAGTAGCAGGTTTCACACTGCCAAGAGTAGATGAAAGACAATTATGGAAAAAGTCCTCCAAATAGTCCTGAACGTTGATACCAATAAGCGTTACTTATTTTGAAATAATATTTTTCCGTGCTTGTCATTGGCTGACTGCAAAATGCATGTGTAAATACACCAATGATCATTCACATTAGCCAAGAAAAGTGTCTGAGATTAGGACTAGCGAGTAGAACTAGTCTGGAGAACAACGTATATCAAGAATGAGCTAATCGCTCATATTTTCTGGGAATTACATTAAACAAACATACAAATAAATGAAAAGAACACATACAAATAAAAACACATACAAAATATAAAACAGATTTTAAAAAAAACTAACAAAAATACTAAACACCAATAAATACACAAAAAACAACAAATAATAAAACAAACAAAAAGACTAGCAAATACACAAAAACGAAACACAAGAAAAAGAAAAAATACACAAAAAACATTATATGCAAATGAATGTTACAAAAAGTGATGTACAAAAAACACGAGACTTGCCACTCACCTTCACGCGTTTTTTCAACTCTTCGCATGCATCGAGATAGTTAAAGAGCTGTGATAATTCCACATACAGCTCCGTTGGATAACTTACATTGGGTCTGCAAATATAAGATAATTAGAATGCTTTACAAATCAATAGTGGTTATTTCTGTAAAAAAAGACATACATTTCAACATTTAACAACTATTTGTTGATTTATACAATATGAAACATGTTTTATTGATAGGCATTATCATTCAATTGATATATAATTAATTGGCAGCATATCCTATTCAGGACGTGGTTATTCCATATTTTATTTGGATGTGGTGATTTTTTAGGCAATATAAATACGTTCAGTAGTTTCCCAGTGCTTTCTGAACGCTCCGGATGCACAATTGTCTGTGGTGGGGATCGAACTCGGTACCTTGGCTGTCACAGAAACTTCGCCACAGAGCCAGACAAAATACATGTATATTGTATATATTGATATATATAAGTACTTGTACTGTTCATTGGGGAATTGCATGTATGTAAGTGATCAAGTGGAGGCTAGAAGAAACGTTTCAAGAAATAATTACAGATATCTCTCAAACATAGTTCTTGACCACCAATCCTGACATTGGCAAATCATCGACCACTAAAAGCTGTGAAAAGTTTAGAATACAGCGAAAGAAGTGAAAGTGAAAATAGAAGTCAGTGCATTCTATCATCAGCTCAGCCCATACTATCTGTGAATTTTATATTCTTCGCTTATCTGTTGGAGTCATACGCTGATATAGATTTATTCAATGAACTGAGCTGTGGACAACAAATCCGAGACAGGACCATAGAGCGAGTTTATTTAACTGTTAAACCGATGATTAAAACCTCAATTTGCAGAGGTTTGACCATTTCATAGACACTATTGTCATGTGACGCATTGTCTCCAGAACATTGTCTTACCAAAGAACTCCCTGAACCCTTCTCTGTTTTGGGTCATGCGGCTTGCATTTTCCAACGACGTATTCATGTTATCTTTAATGCCGCCAGTCCATCATCTTCTTGGTCTGCCTTTTCTCCTTTGTGCAGGTCTCTGCCCTCCACTATTTGTCTTTCTAAACAGTTGTGTCTCTTTATACGACCTTATATATTGTTTGTTATATTATTATATTGTATGTCGATGTGTTATTTTATAATATGTGTAGTTTTATTTTTGCTATTGTATTTAGTAATCAACACTCTGGCATTAATGTGTTTATAAAATCTTAATTTCTCTTTTTTTCTTTCCATGATATTCTAAGTATCTTTCTGTAGTATTTTATCTCAAAGGTGTTGATCTTCTTAGCCGCTGTTTTACTAGTGTCCATGATTTATATTGGAACCGGAAAAATAAAAGCTCTTAGCATTAGCAGTTTCGTTGTTATGCTGTTATTTTACAATATGTCATTGCCAACCTCTTCATTATCTTTTCCATGCAGTCTCCTGTACCGCTGATGTCTGCTCCTAAGTATTCGAATTCATCCACACATTCCATCTCGGTATTGTCTATTCTGATTTGTAGTTGTTTCATGAGTTGAATCTCATCATAGATTTGGTCACAGAGGTAGACCCCCATCAGAGATTATGTCTTATCTCAGAGGTTAAGTCACAGAACTTTAATCACAAAGTTGAATCTCAGAGGTTAAGTCACAGAACTTTAATCACAAAGTTGAATCTCAGAGGTTAAGTCACAGAACTGTAATCACAAAGTTGAATCTCAGAGGTTAAGTCACAGAACTGTAATCACAAAGTTGAATCTCAGAGGTTAAGTCACAAAACTTTAATCACAAAGTTGAATCTCAGAGGTTAAGTCACAGAACTTTAATCACAAAGTTGAATCTCAGAGGTAAAGTCACAGAACTTTAATCACAAAGTTGAATCTCAGAGGTTGTCACAGAACTTTAATCACAAAGTTGAATCTCAGAGGTTTAGTCTAAGAAGTTTAAGCACATAAATTTAATCTGATGTTTAGTCTCAGAGATTCAGGCTGAGAGGTTTAAGCACACACGTTTAAACTCAGAAGTATGGCCTCAGTATCGATTTCATCAGAGGTTCGGCCACAGAGTTTGAGTATGAGCTATTCAGTTCCATAGTTATAACATCAGAGGTTACGTTTAAGAGGATCAGGCACAGAGGTTCGTTCCAGAAGATGGTGTTATATATTCAGTAAAAGTTTGTATAAGAGGTTAAGCATGGAGGTTTTAATGAGATTCAGTCTCAGAAGTGTAATCTCAGATTTAGTCTCAGATATTCAGTATAGGAAGCTTAAGCACATATTTTCAATTTCAGAGGTTTGGTCTTATAGGTTCAGTTTTAAAGTTTGAATATGATGTTTCATCTTCTTCTTCAGCGCTCATTCTCAAACTCCCGCTGGATCTCTCTTGTAGTAGGACCATGGTCCTATTAGATTTTCAACAGGATATAGTCCAGATAATGAAAATGCGTTGTGTTGCCATTTTATTTGCACCAATGGCCCGACACATCCGTCTTCGACGGAGTAAACAATGCATAACAGTTGATAATTTAATGAGATTCAGTCTCAGATTAGTATCAGAGGTTCAGTCCAAGATATTTCAGCTCAGATATAAGAGATTTTGTCTTCTTCCGTGTTCATTACCAAACTCCCACTGGATCTCTTTTGTAGCAATGGTTCTACTATATTTCCAGCAGGATGTAGTCCAGAGAATGGAAATGCACTGTGTCGCAGTTTTATTTGTACCATTGGCCCGACATATCCGACTTTGAAAGTGGTCCTACATGATTTCCAGCAGGATGTAGTCCAGAGAATGGAAATATTTTATTTGCACGAATGACCCGACAGGTGTGTCTTCTTGGGTAGTTTTAGTTTCATATATGTAGCCTCAAGTGTGTCTCTCAGAGATTTAATATTAGCAAATTTATGTCAAGCCTAACATTATTGTCATTTTGAAAACTGGATTTGCAATCTATTGGATGCTACTTACGCGCTCAGCAGGTCGGATAACTGCCTGACTTGGTCATTTGCTTCTAATATCTTCTGTTCTATATTGCTTGTGGTAATCATCTGTGTTTGGTCTAATCTCTGCAACTGAAAACATAAACAGAAAATGAGATAATAAAATTGTTGAAAATTACAATTAAAAGTTTTGTAGAGAATAATGGAAATAAGCACATAGGTGTATCATACTATTATGTTATTAAGATATTGTATATTTTGAAATTATTTATTAAAAAAAATAGAAAGTAGGCTATGTAGAAATATTTAGAATTACATATTTTGATGTTTGATTCAAAACAAGCGTTTTATTTAGTTATTTCCCTTACCTATTCAGATTGTGACAACGATGCCGGTTTTAAATTGATTACGATATTTCTATATGAAAATAATGTTGATTTAGCAACACGTGAACAAAAGACCACGAAATCAACTACCAGGAAAATAGGACCCCCATTAAAACTACTAGAAAAGTTGCCCACGTAAAAGACAACTATCACTATCTTGACAGAAGTGAACAAGTCATCTTTCGCATGATGACAGGGCACAACAGACTAAACACTCACTGAAATAGACTAAGATTGATTCATTTCTTGTGTCCATGTGATAGGCAGGCAGCACAGACAGCGGAACATATCCTGCAAGACTACATTACACTAAATTATTATATAAGACTACATTACACTAAATTATTATACAAGACTACATTACACTAAATTATTATATAAGACTACATTACACTAAATTATTATACAAGACTACATTACACTAAATTATTATACAAGACTGCATTACACTAAATTATTATACAAGACTACATTACACTAAATTATTATACAAGACTACATTACACTAAATTATTATACAAGACTACATTACACTAAATTATTATACAAGACTACATTACACTAAATTATTATACAAGACTGCATTATTTGATATGCAATTAGCAATCGCCAAAGTAAGTTCTCTATACATAGTTCATATAAATGTAAAGTTAGGTCATATGGCAACAACCTATAGTTGGGGATGAAGATACATTTTCACGTACTAATCAGCAGAAACTATTAAGTAGGGTGGCCAGTTCCCTTCCTTGTTGTGTTTACCTACCCTGACACATAAGTCAGCTATCTACCTACGGTCGTGTCAGGCGAGACATCACGACCGATTTCGATTTTTCTTTTTTTCCCCCTGACGTGGTTTAAAACCTAGCATGCTGTAAGCAAACTCACTACCAACTAGGTTAGCGAACTTCCACAAAAGTATTCCACAGAGTACTTTTTGAAATAAAGGGATATCTACAATAAAAGTGACCGTTTTGAGGACAAGATGCAAATGTCATAGTTAGCAGCGCTTTACACTATTTAACTTTTCTCAGAGACCATATTCAAAATATGTAATAAAATATAATACCTGATAATGAACAAACACATCGTATTCTGACTTCTCTTGTTTATTCATCTCTGGCAGCAAATCTCGTTTAGTCTTTTTATCAGCAGGATTCATTAAGAACCAATTTTCCTTCCACCTTTAACCAAAATGAAATGGCATACTGTTAAACATATTTATACTGATCATCATCTTCAGATTTTAAATATAATTATTTTTAAACATTGTTTATAATTGTTATTTACAGCGTAATAATACATTTATTTCATATCTTTTTCCTCGTTTGCAATCGTTCTCAAACTCCTGAAAATTAGCAGGATGTAGACCGGAGAACGTAATGCATTATGTCAAGGTTTACAACCTTACGGTGATATCTGCGCCTTTCTATTTAACACATCTGATATCAGCATGATTTCTGTGTCGCTTGATCCTATATGAGATGAGACATCCAACTCAACCCCATAACCTCTTAGTCGCCTCTTACGATATGCATCTTACGATAAGGGGGAAGAAAGAGACAGAGGAAGACAAAAGAAGTAGTTGGATATATTTTGAAGTTTCGTAATAATAGAAATATACATTTTCAATCGTCCTGGTATGACAGATTTCCTTGGATAACTGGCTTTGCTCACAAGCAAAACTGTTTTATTATATATTTCAATTGCTTGGCGTTAGGTGCAAGGTAGGTATTGGTGATTTAAGTAACTCTTAGAAAAATCAGTAAAACAGTTTTGATGGGTTTTAAACAAGTTTGGATGGGTTATCGAGAAAATGTCACCAACTGAACTTATTAAGAACAAAAGAGACAGCGAACTGTGAAGAAACATGATCGTTTAGGCGATGATGTATTGCACTTGAATGATGTTTGTGTTTGTACGTATAATTTTATGTGTATAAATTATATGTGCTTGTATATTTTCGATAGAGTCAGGCATTGCATTAAGAATTATCTAAATAAAGACAAACGAAAGTAAACAAAAACCAAAGTGAATGATCAACAGACATACAAATGGATGCCTGCGATATACATGTTTCTTTCTTTTGAGTTCGTTATCAAATTTCTGCATATTGATAGGATGTTGTTCGTATGATTCTTCTTCTTTCGTTTACTTGAAACACTTGTCTATATCTGTAATTCAGTCTCCTGAATAAAACTCACTGTCTTATGTAGTTCATACAGTGGCCCCTAGAGCTTTGATTCCAGTGTTGTTTCCTCTGGCCAATATGTCTGCTTCAGCGTTTCATACTCAGAACAATCTTTGAGTATATGTTTGGCACTCTGTGCTGCCTGTCCACATATACACATGGCCGTGTTGCCAATATTCGTAGAATGTAATGCGTTGCAGCTTATGTGAAATATTTTCACTTTTCAACCTGACACGTCCACCTTCAATTGGCTTTTCTGACTGTATATTGAATGGAACAGCTAGCTGTACCCCAAAACCTCACTAGTCGCATCTTATGACATGCATGAAAGATAAAAGTATTGTTTTACTTTACTTCCTTTTTGGGACCCTGGAACACGCGAGCGAATAGAAGGTAAGAAATGGTATATCACCAAAAAAACCCCAAAAAACTCATGGAAACAACTACAAACAGTAATACAGAACTCAAGAAGCGTTGCTATAGATGGATAGGACATACACTAAGAAGACCAACATAAAGTTTTATAAGGCAGGCATTGTTCTGAAACTCCTTTAAAGACGATGTCGGGAAATTGGAGCAAATAAAACGGCGACACAACGTATTTCCATTCTCTGGACTACATCCTGCTGGTAATCTAGAATGGATCACAGTCCTATTACAAGAGAGATCCAGCAGGAGTTTGAGAATGAACGCTGAAGAAAAAGAGTTCTGGAACACACAGAGAAAGAGGAAAAGAGAAAGACCAAGATATTCCAAGAGGAAAGAGTTAGATACAAAGGATGGATAAGCTCGGAAAAAATGAAAGGAATAGCTAAAGATTGGACATGATGGAGTAGATATGTTGAGAGTCTATACTCTGCGTGGAGTGAAAGTTGAATAGAATAGATGTCCATTTGTTGCTGGGGCCCAAAACCAGAGCAAATTATAGCAGCACTGTTTTTCTTCCATGCATGCCGTAAGAGGCGACTAAGGAAGTGGGTGGGGTGGTGGTGGAATTGACTGTCCCATCTCATATAGGGTCAAAGGGACACAGACGCTTCACTGAGGTCGGATGTATGAGACCAAAAGGCGCAAATATCGCAGCCATTCTGTAAACCATAGCACATTATATTACTTTCTCCTAAAATATATTCTGCTAAACTGCAGGAGTTTGAGAACGAACGCTGAAGAGGAAGGAGAAGATTTGTTGACGACATATGCTTCCCCACACAGAGTGAAATGTGCATAGAATAGATATCTAGAAATAGTCTCACTATTGTTCATAATTGATCATTATAGTTACAATGCTTACATTTGTACATCTATAAACATTGGATCAATATTTTTTAAATGACCGTTGAATTCAGGAGTCTTCCACATATCGTAGTACCCATGCTCCTGGGAATCTGCTGTTTCCTAAAAATAGAATGAAAAAGTAAAAAAAAAACACTTGAACATAAACAGTAAAGTTTAACAAGATAAAGCAATGAACAACAAGAATTTATTAATTTTTTTACAGTATAGGATTGCCATAATTTGGCCATTTCATGGATTGAGCCGGCAGCAAATGTTAATAATTTAAAATATTTAAAGCTGGCCACGAAGTCTTAAATTTTTGTATTGTGTGGTCAGTTAGAAATTTATTAATATGGCCTAATTAGTGCAGTGAGAACAGCAGGCGGAACGACCGATTAATTCGAAACGAAATCAGGGGTCAGACAGGACTGCCTCTACTTTTTTTCCCCTCTTCTTTTCAATATTTATCTTTTATTTTCAGAAATTATTTTTCTACTTCTTTCTTTATCCAAATTAGAAAAAAGTATACTAACCTTTTCATCTTGAATGTTTAGCACATCTTGTCCAGTAAGACGTGAATCTTCCGCCTGATCGCTCCATTTAAATATCTGCCTTTCGTATCCTGGAACTCTCAGTAAACTGGCATCGCTTATCATATCATTTATACCAGTAGCTGATGGTGGCTCTGTAAACTTATCAGCCCCCATGAAGGTGAATGCACAAACTCCAGTTTCTCTAACCCATTCGGGCGAAGTTGATGGGGCATTACTTAGAGGCAATGGGTCTGCTGACCACAATCCAACAGAACTAACATTGTGAGTTGGAAGAGTTAATTGTAAATCCTTCTCCTGTACAATTATGCTTGGAAGTGTCTCGTTTTGTGCATACATGACAACATTCGGGTAATTCAGATTTGGTAATTTTTCTTCGTGTTTGGCTTCTTGGCCAGTAGAGGCATCTAAAAGAATTGTTGGATGAGAAAGCTGTAAATCGAGCTCTTGTACAATTAGGCTGGGTATCGTGTTATTTTGTGGGCACTGTATAGCATGCTGATAATTCAGATCCTGTATTTCGTGTTGGGTTTCTTGGTTGGTAGAGGCATTTGACAATTTTATTGAATGAGATAGTTGTACATCTTTCTCCTGTACATTTAAGTTAGACATCGTGCTATTTTGTGCGTATGTGATAACATTCAGATCACTCAGATTTGATATTTTGTTGTTGTGTTGGACTTCTTGGATGATTGAGTCATCTGGAAACCTTGACAGAGGAGCTG
This sequence comes from Meghimatium bilineatum, assembly GCA_034231615.1. Lineage (NCBI taxonomy): Eukaryota > Metazoa > Mollusca > Gastropoda > Stylommatophora > Philomycidae > Meghimatium > Meghimatium bilineatum. The sequence goes on from CM067304.1 coordinate 59,741,460, forward strand.
TTTGTAAACCGAGATCCTGTACAATTAGGTTGGCCATCTTGCTATTTTGTCCGCATAGCATAGCATTCTGATCACTCAAACTATGTATTTTATCTTCTTGTTTAGTTTCGTGGCCAGTAAAGGTACCTGGAAACATTTCTAGAGGTGCTAGTTGTAAATTGAGCTCCTGTACATCTAGGCTGGACATTGTATCATTTTGTCCGCACCGGATATCACGCTGATATTTCAGATTAGGTATTTCGACTTTGTAGTTGGTTTCTTGATTGGTTGACGCATCTTGAATCTTTGATGGAAAAGCTCTTTTTAAATCCTGTTCCTGTACATTTAAACTGAACATCGTATCGTTGTCAGCGCATGGGAGAACCTTTTCATAAATCACACTTGGTGTATCTTCTTTGTGTTTAGTTTCTTGGCTTGTTGAGGAATTAGGAAGATTTGTTGGAAATACTATTTGCAAATCTTGTTCCTGTAAATTTAGGCTGGGAATTGTGCCATTTTGTGCGCATAGTATAACATTCTGATCACTCAAATATGGTATATTTTCTTCGTGTTTGGCTTCTTGGTTGATAGAAATATCTAGAAAATTGGTTGAAGGATCTAGTTCAAAATTGAGCTTCTGTACATTTACACTGGACAGTGTGTCATTTTGTGCACATGAGGCAGTATGCTGATAACTCCGATTTGTTATTTCGTCTTTGTGTTGAGCGTCTAGGTTGGTTGAGACATCTGGAAGCTTTGTTGGGGGAGATAGTTGTAAATCTTGCTCCTGTGCAACTAGGATGGACATATTGCCATTTTGTGTGCATGAGATAACACTCTGATCACTTGATATATCTTCTTCGAGTTGGCCTTTTTGACCTGTAGAGGCACCTGGAAACTCTGTCTCCATAGATGGGGATCTATTTAGGATGGACACATATTACGATATTGTTGACACGAGTAGTAAACATGGAAAAATGGTAAGAAACTACAAAATAAACTACATAAATTTGTGAATAACTGCGTATAAAGAAAACTAAACATTAAGTGGCAGGATAGGATAAGAAATGAAGAGATATGGATACGAACAGACCAAGTTCTGATAGACAGCAAATTGAAGGAGAGAAAGTGGAGATGGTTTGGACACATGTTTATAAAACAATTAGAAGATGTCACTATAAGTTTAATGCCTTGAAACCCAGAAAGAAAATAAATAGAAAACTGAAGACACAAGAAGCCACGAAAAAAGACCATGAAAGTCTTTGATGAAAATCATGCCATACGGCTGAAAACAACCAATGATACAAACAAATTAAGAATACGTGTTTGTGACTTATGTAACCAAACACGAGATTGCACCCAAGATTGATAGTTCGCTTAGATTAAGTAGAAAATGCTAAAACAGTATTATTTGCAATAATAACCTCGGAGATAAAGGCTAAAAACACTTAAACAAGATGGATATGCTCGGAAGAAATGATAAGTTGTTTTTCTCAATTCCTAGGAATTATAGGCAGAGTTCGTGCATCCTGCTGTGCAATGGAGGAAAGTTTATTTCTATCATCTTTCTGTGTTCGTTCTCAAGCGGAGTACGTTGTGTTATGGTTTACAGATTTGTTGTGATATATGCCCCTTTCGGCCGAACACATCCGACTTCAGCATGACCTTTGGTTCATTTTGACGTTATATTCGTTGGGACAGCCAACTGCGCCCTATAACCTTAGTCGCCTTTTACGGCAGACATGGACGGTAAAGAGTGTTGCTATTATGTTCTCCCCTATCGGAACCCGGTAACACATGGATGAATAAGACTCCAACTCTCAGCGGTGTGCATTACTTTGATATGAGGCGTCGTACTGGAAGGTAACTCGAGTCCCTTGACAATGCAGTCCTGTGGACTCATCAGAAATCATCTTTCTAAAGTGACTATTTGACTGCTGCCGTGTATTTAATAAGGCACTGTGTGTGTATACTTTGTGTTACAGCAAATAAAAATCATGGAAAAAAGGCAAATAGTGTCACTTTAGAAGAATAATTTCCAATGACTCCAAAGGACTGTATCGTCGAGGACTCGCCTGAACGTACTGAACACATAAAAAACCATTGGCACGTGAGATTGATAAGAAACTGATGAAAAGCCGATGTCCTGACAAAATGTAACAGGACAATTTAAAACAATTTTTATAAGTAAGATGTAGCCAATAAATCAGTATTTCCAAACGTTGGGCGCACGCCCCACAGGGGTACAATTTGATTGTTTAGGGGGGCAATTTCGAAAATATTTTTGTGGAATAATCCAGTTTTTTAAAATTAAAAAATATGTCTTATTACATAGGGTGGGATGGGATTATAATTTTAGAAAGACAGGTGGGGCATGGTAAAAAAAATAATGTTGAGACACACTGAAATATGTAAATACTGCTATTTAATGTTATTTGTTGACTAGATTTCAAATTCCTGTGTAATAAGGGAATCGGGACATGGATCTAGGTCACGTGATAGTCGTCATAGTAAAGATAATATGTATTAATGGGCAGATATCGTCAGAACACACGGTTTCTATATACATGTTTAGCTGCCTAGCCAGCGGTTGACCAGAAACGGTTTGACTAGCTTTCCTACCCGCACTTATTCAGTACCCATGCTGGCATTTCTCAGCCTTATAAGCACACAATTCCATATCACTTGCTCAGTACCCATGCTGGCATTTCTCAGCCTTATAAGCACACAATTCCATATCACTGCACAGTACCCATGCTGGCATTTCTCAGCCTTATAAGCACACAATTCCATATCAAGAAATACACGTTCTCAAATTCCTGCAGGTTAGCGATATATGCAGGTTAGTTATATATTCCAGAGAACAGAATGCGTTGTGCAATGGCCCACAGCGGAACGTCAATATCTGTTCCTTTCGGAATGACACATCTTATTTCGGCATCACTCCTGCGTCATTTTGACACTTTATGGGACGGGACATCCACCCCCACACTGACACTTTCTTTGTTGCATTTTCCCCATGCACAACAGTTCACACTGTTGCTATTTTGTACTCTTTTCGGAACCCGTAAATGTACAAACATATGGATATGTATATTTTTCCTGGGAGGAAGATGTGTCAATAAATGAGATAAAGCAAAGCTAGGAACATGGTAATACAGTTTTGTTGATCACTGGAAACACACACAAGTAAAGTAAAGTAAACCGATAACATTTATTAATGCCGTAGGGATGTTAGCTATCTCACATTTCAGTGGCTCTGCTATATGAGGGCGATAGCTATCTCCTTTCCTTCAAAGTCTTTACTTCCTGGATTAATCCGGTACCCGATTGTTGTCGACCCTGTAGCTGTTCCTATCTAAAAAACAACCCAGGACTACTCATATGCGATGCCAGTGCGCTATGACTACGCGGAAACACACAAATTATAGAAAATATAGCTTATAAACTCTGGTACACTATTGCTTCAAACAAAAGACTCCTAGAATGTTTGCCTTACCTCTCTGATTCCATTCTCAGACAAATGAGGTTTCGTTTTGCAGATTTTGAGAAACGTCACCTGAGAATAAAGGATAAGTTTATATTTTTAAGTATCAGTGTTATATAGTATCATCATACATTGTGGTAAAATATTATCTGCATCATATACTATCATCATACATTGTGGTAAAATATCTGCATCATATACTATCATCATACATTGTGGTAAAATATATAATCTGTGGCGAATTGTTTGTTATGGCACATTTATTTTTCCAGTGGCGTATTATTGTTGTGAGAAATTGTTTGTAGTAAGGAATTTGTTGTGGAAAATGATTGTTTGTTAAGGGTAATTAGTTTTGAAATTATATTTACTGTCAATAATTATTTGTTCTAGAAAATTGAGTATTGAAAGAAATGTGTAGTGGAAAATTGTTTGTTTTGGAAAAGTGTTGTGTTTATGTGTTTAAGGGTTAAATGTTTTCTGGTTGGGGAGGAGGGGAGTTCAGGGACAAATTCAGGGATCCACCACTAGTCATATGAAATTTTTTTTTTTTACCACCCCGCTCCAACCTCCTTAAATATTTTGGAGCAGAACAAGCAGGAAAAAAAAACAACCGACGTGTTTGTTCAGATTGTGTGGGCCTTTTTTCAAATTCAAACAATTGAATTGGTGCAAACCAAAAGATATGAAGCGGGAGCTTCTTGTCTTTTTTCCTATTTGCTTGGTTTGGGTGTTAAAGTGTTAAAACAGTTAACTCCACCCCCCCCCCCCACAGCAAATCGGAGCATAACTTTTAGTACTTGGAACTTGGCAAAAAAGGCAAGTAGGACTCATCCCCCCTTTAATCAGCGATGTTTTTCACACAATACTCATTAAATCCCTTCATATAAATAGACATGCTTGAGTTTAAGGTTTTAAAAAAGCACGCTGAAACTAGCAATCTCAGCAAATTATTAATTCATGTCTTACATAAAAATCAGTTGTGAAACTAGGCATTTCTGCCTTAAAATAAATTAACATTAATTCGGCTGTTGAGCCTCTGATTTCACTGTTCAGGAATACATTCATCAGTTTCGTTCCATTTTTCGGTACCATTTATTAACCGAACTATCAACTTCCGCAATTATTTATTCGTTAAGAATTATATCAGACCCTATGCACAAGAAATTCATAACCTTTAATTTCAAGGCACATTTGTTCAACAAGATGCAACATCGACTAAATATTTTTTATCCTTATCCTGAGTTAGGACATAATTACGCCAAATCGTCTGCAAAATCAATTACTAAGAATCTTATCAAACGTCCACTTTTAGGTCAGTAAAGTAGACTGGGAAGGGGTGGGTGTGGGTTCACTCCACCCACATGAAGTCAGAAAATGACATTTAGTAAAAATAAGCAAGTCAAGAAAGCTACAATCCCACCCCCCAATTTCCTATACTCCCGCTTTTTTCTTATTTGTATTCCCCTTATTGGTATTCCCGAAAATTTCACACAAAATCCAACGAAAGCAAAGAAATTATCTTTTTTTTTAGATACCTCCCCCCCCCCCCAGAAGATATAGCTACGCTCCTGCCGATTTATACACAAACGAGTTAATTTCGTGCGTAGTTTTTAATGACACAGCAAAAGTTTCTCCTGTCATGCGGAGTCATTTATACCCCCCACCCCAAATCCTATCTGTAGCTTTCTAACTTACATCTGTATGTTTTATGTGTTTTTAGTTATGCATTTGTTGAATTCTACTTTCTTGTTTATATTTTATCTTTTTTTTTAAAAATGGTATTCACTGTAAATGTTTCTGTATTTGTATGTCATATGTCCCGTCTCTACAAATAGACAATCATACGATACATATCCTTCTGCGTTCGTTGTCAAACTATTGATATCAGATGTAGTCCGGAGGACTGATGTGTTTGGTTTACTGTGTCATGGTTTACAGCTTCATTGCAATAGCTGCGTCATTCGACCTGACACATCCGACTTCAGTTGGGTTTCTACATCCCTTTCATCCTATATGAGATGGTCAGCCAATTACACCCCAAAACACCTTCTTAGTCGCTTATTACGAGATGCATGGGTGTTAAACAGTGTTGCTATTCTTGTGGCAACAAACGAGCGTACTAGCAGGAAAAAAAACTGATTTCTTTAACGAATTAATTCTTTCTGACGTGTTTTGTTGAATTTCGTCCATTACTTTGCTATTGATAACATAGCTATGATAACTTTTGAACTATATATTGATAACATATCATAAATGTGGGGGGGGGGGGCGGCTGCCGAATTTTGGCTGAAATTCTAGTACTGAAGATTAAAAAATAATTTTGCTTTCATTTTCTGTAAAAGAGGGGGTGGGGGTGATTTTGAACCACACAACCTCCTTTATTATATACGGGTTTTTCCGTCAAAGACGGATGTGTTGGGCCATTGGCGCAAATAAAACGGTGACACAGCACATTTCCATTCCCTGGACTACATCCTGCTGGAAATCTTGCAGGACAAAATTGTCCTGCTATAAGAGAGAACCAGCGGGAGTTTGAGAATGAACGCTGAAGAAGAAGAATATACGGGTTTTACATGGGCGATGCTTACAATTAAACAAATAATCTGCGTACGTTTGATGTAGAATGTAACATTGTAAACAAAATGTCATAAAACGCTTTAAAATATTCGAGAAATTAAAGATTTAACAATTTATTTTACACTGAAGTTTTAACGCTATACGTTAAACATAAATATGGTATTGTAAATTACTTATACGGATTCAGTAGTGAATGTTATCATACCACTTCGGACAAGTTCATATATGTTCAAAATAATTATATTGCTTTCATTAAATAAATTTGAAGTTTAGAAAATACTTACCAACAGGAATATTGCTGTGTCCGTTGTATCTATGTCCACCAAAAAATGAATGCAACAAATTATCCGAAGACTGTATCAATGAAATAATTCACAGAATTCCAATTGAAGGAAGAGAGCACGAACAATCGAATCACCAATTGACATTACAAGTGAATCAATTATATTTCAATTGCTCTATTTAAGGTAGAACGTAACCAGATCTGCAAGCCAATTGTATTCATGCTTCCATGACCGCATTGGTTGCATTCACAAATATCTTGATGACCATAGGTCTACATGTAGTTCCGCCCACTAAGGAAATATAATACTGCTGACAAAGACAAGAAACGAACACGTATCCCTCGCACAATCACAAATAAACTAGAAGGGGGGGGGGGAATAACCATATATGTGGCGTAGGTAGCCAAAGATGTTTCAATATCTCAGTCTTTCAATGCAGGTGTCCGGAAGTATCAACAATTGACCCGCGTCCTTTGTTGATAGATATTGAAATATGACTAATGGGCTGTCCGTTCAATACGCCAGCAATTTAATTTGCCATTTTCGACACCCTATCCTCTCCTATTGCCATCTGTCAAGAAGTCTAGAACCTCCCTTGCTTAATTATGTTAAAAGTTGTTTATTTTCCCCTCCCCTAAAAAAAAACTAAACAACAAAATTAACAGAAAAAAGTCGGAATTTACATGATTTATTTCTCATTATTAGGAAAATGATTCCAATTCATACATAAATCTCACATTCATCTGATTTCGTTCTCAATCTCATGCAGATTAGCAGGATACAGTTCAAACAATATAACGTATCGCCTCATGGTTTACAGCTTAGCTGCGATATCTGCACATTTCGGACTGATACATCCAACTTCAGCATGGCTTCTAAGTCACGTTGACTTTCTAAAACCAACTCTATCCTACAGCCTCCTTAGTCGCCTATTACGACGTCCATGGCAAGTAGCAATGTAACTATTCTATTCTTTGCTTCCTTTTTGGGCACCGATAAGACACGGGCATTATATAGTTTAGTACGGAATATAGTTCCATATTCTTTCAAGCACTTGCACCTTTGCACCCAATTATTTTTATAAAAGGTTTTTGACTTCCTCTTTTCCTCCTTCCCTGTCGGTTCTAGATGAATGTCATAACTGTTTTACAATGTTTTCCCTTCGTTCTCACAATGTATATCTTACAGAGACCGTCGGTGTTAGAAGACATATCCAAAGATTTCATACGTTACATGTTTGATTATTGTCTAGCTTTTAACACTACCACGAAGTTAGTGGAGGAAAGAAGGACAATCAAGTCCAACCAAAACAATAACAGCCATGCATTATACAAACAACTCACGGAGGAAATAAAAATACAAATAAGAAAAGAAAAACAACAATTTATCAATGACTCCTGCAAAAACATAGAGGGCTTCTACGAAGAAGGAAAAATGAAAGACATGTTTCTGGCAGCAAATAATACAAAGAGCAAAACATATACAACATCTATGCGAGTCATCAAAGACAAATGCAGGAAACACCCTCATAGAACAATGTAACATTCTGAAAAGGTGGAAAGACTATTGTATTGTAAAGAAATATGCTCAGAGCTGCCCCAAAGTGACACAGTGAATCGATCAATCACAGACATGAATATACAGGAACCAGAACTTACACTAGAAGAAATTATATCAGCAATTGACTGATGAGAGGAAAAGCAGCAGATTGTGACTACATAACAGTTGAAATGATATACGCCGGGGGTGAAAGCAGTGTTATTATCTTCTTTTAAGCTATGCAACAAGATCTGGGAAACGGAAACTTGGCCAAGGGACTGGAAACGATGGGAATACATACCAATACTCAAAAGCGGTGATATGCAAATAAGTTCAAATTATAGAACAATCGTCTAAATCAGCCAAGCCATTAAAATACTACTGCACACTATAATAAAAAGAATACATACCAAAATGGAAGATCACGAAAAATCACGAAGCGCAGGCAGTATTTAGACCAGAAAGCGACACAGGAGATCACATAATTTACGTGAGGATGATCGTGGAGAAATATAGAGAGTATAACATCGAATTATTGCATGCATGTTTCATAGATTATACCAAAGCATTCGACTGCGTGAACCACCAATACCTATGGGAAATGATGAACAACATTGGTTGGTTTCCCAGAACACATTACAAAACTAATTGCAGAGTTGTACAAAGACCAAGAAACAGCGTTACAAGTGGATGTGCAAGATTATAGTGGTTTAATATACAAAAAGGGGTAAGAAAACGCTATACCTTGTTCCATACTTGTTTAACATCATGCGGAAAACATAATGAGAAACGTGAAGCAAGAAACAAATAAACCTAAATTTAGATCCATAAATATAGGGGGGGGGGGGGGCTGCAGATTCCATAAATTAGATATGCAGAGGCCACAGTGTTATTACTAGGGCTCGGATTTTCATGAAATGTCATATTTTTTTCCTGAAGCATATTTTCAGTTTTAAGTTAATTTCTACATGTTTCAAGCATTTCTGAACAATTTTAAGCTGTTTTTATTTGTCATATAAATGCATATTTTGACCATAATTTTGATGAGGTCATATTTTGCCTGAAATTGGAGATTTAGGTCATATTTTGGTCATATTTTGCATATTTTCTGTTGTACTCAACGTTCTGGTGTACTCCGTTTGCTTATCAATGTTAGCACATCTTAAACTATGTTTACCCGCCGAAGACGGATGTGTCGGGCCATTGGCGCAAATAAAACGGCGACACAACGCATTTCCATTCTCTGGACTATATCCTGCTGGAAATCTAAAAGGGCCATTGTCCGACTGCAATAGAGATCCAGCAGGAGTTTGAGAATGAACGCTGAAGAAGAAGAAGAAACTATGTTTAGAGACAAATTGTGAGGATTGGCTATATTTCTGAATGTGTGTATTAGTGAATATGCATGTGTGTCTTTCATGCGACTGTAGGGAAGGGAAGACATCAGTCAACTCTTTGATGTCAGTCGGCATCTGATAATCAAAAAGGGAGTGACATCCGCTCAATACTTCAAAAGAATTTTCTGGGTTTTGTTTTGAAAGTAAATTGTAGGAAACAATTTCAAATGTTTCAACGTCAAGAGCGAATATTCCTGGATTTGTTAAAACTTCCAGTTTCAATTTAAACCGTTTGGCGCCCATTTGTATGTTACAATTATTAATTTGCAATTTGCAACAGTGACTACATGATCTCGTGCTCTAGCTCATAGTTATATAATAGTCTTAATAATAGTGTTATATTTTATATTGTTTATGGTTGATTCACTGGAATAACTTTGTTTTACAATGCCTAAAGTGTCTAATTCTAATGGTGCAAAGTTGCGTAAATTTGTGCAGGAATTTGGTTCAAAAGTATTTAGTACCGATGGAGAAATATTGTACTGTACAATGTGTGAGGTCAAGGTTACAGCTGGAAAACGGTTTCTTCTTTTTCTTCTGCGTTCGTTCTCAAACTCCTGCAGATTAGCACGATGTAGTCCGGAGAACGGAATGCATTGTGTCATGGTTTACAGCATTGCTGCGATATCTGCGCCTTTCGGCCTGACACATCCGACTTCAGCATGACTTTGGGTCACTGACCCTATATGGGATGGGACAGCCAACTCCATCCTATAACCCCCTTAGTCGCCTTTTACGACTTTCATGGAAGGTAAACAGTGTTGCTATTCTTTGCTCCCCATTTGGGCCCCGGCAACACACGGGCGGAAAACGGTTTAATGTGCAACAACATTGCAATACTTCTAAACATATGAAATGTTTAAGTAGACTTTCTAAAATGGAAGGAAGACAAAGTTTACGACTTGAAAAATGTTCTGCTACTTCCTCTTCTTCTTCGGGAAACACAGAGACCGGTTTTTGTAAAGATTTGTGTCATATGATGGTTTCATCAAATATCCCTTTAAATAAATTGCAAAATCAATATTTCCGACAATTTCTGGAGAAATACACTAGCCATCCTATCCCAGATGAATCTACTTTAAGGAAAAATTATCTCTCCAAATGTTATGAGGACATGTTAAATAAAATTAGAAATTCTATTGCAGATAACAAGATATGGGTTTCCTTAGACGAGACTACTGATGTAGATGGCAGGTTTGTCGCAAATGTTATAGTTGGAACTTTAAAAGGAGATCAACCAGGAGAAAAATTTGTCCTTAACTGTGAAGTTCTTGAAAGAACAAATCATACCTCCATAGCTGTTCTATTTGATAATTCCTTGAAGCTGTTGTGGCCAAATGTAATAGAAAGAAATAATATCCTTCTATTAATAACAGATGCTGCTCCCTATATGAAAAAGGCTGCTAAAGGACTTAAAATTCTCTACCCGAAATTGATCCATATTACTTGCCTTGCTCATGCACTGCATCGAGTAGCTGAGGAAGTTCGAGGTAATTTTCCTGATGTGGACAAGCTTATTTCAAATGGGAAAAAAATATTCATCAAGGCTCCTCTTCGAGTACAAAAATTCAAAGAAGAAGCTCCTCAACTACCACTTCCTCCACAACCTATCCTTACACGTTGGGGTACATGGCTGGACGCTGTAAAGTATTACTGTGACAACTATTCAACACTAATTAAAATATTTAATGCCCTAGACTAAGACGACGCAACATCAATACAAGCAGTGCAAAGCTTATTTTCTACCAGACTATCACAAAATCTGACTTATATAAAGTCAAACTTTTCGGCAATTTCAAAAGCAATAAAACGTCCGGAAAGCGAAGGGACTGCACTTTATGATGCATTAGATATTGTGAAACAAATTCAAACAGAAATAAATGGATCACGTGGTGAAGTAAGCAACAGGATTAAAGTAAAATTAGAAAGTGTTCTTCATAGAAATTCTGGTTATTTCTCATTGTGCAAAATTGCAGACATACTTAGTGGTAAACATGCAACATTTCAAGAGGATGAACCTGAACTTTCAGCAAATGATCTGACATTATTTAGATTTGCCCCTGTGACATCATGTGATGTAGAACGAAGTTTTTTCAAAATATAAAACAATTCTCAGTGACAATCGACGATCGTTCAAATTTGAAACTCTAAAAATGCATGTTGTTGTCGGTTGCAATTGTACAAACAATGAAAACTGAGGAATAAATGTGGTAAGTGTTTTTATACATGCTTTGTTAAGTATTACTACTATGTAGGTACTATGACTACTATGTAATGCGTAAAACATGCAAACAATAATAATTTGATTTTTTTTTTTGGTTCATAAATGAGAAAAACCTTATGGTCATATTTCGGCATATTTAGTATATTTTAGGTCATATTTTGCCTTTTTTAGGTCATATTTGCATGTCATATTTCAGGATTTTTAGGTCATAAAAATCCGAGCCCTAATTACCAACAAATAAAAAAGACCTACTGGATTTAATTAAGTCATACCAGAAATTCAGCAAACAACGAAACTTTTAACGTTTTTAAACATGAATACAAAATTACGGAAACCGACAAAAGGAAATCAGGACATAAAATTAATATAGAGAACTGCAACTTAGAAGAAGTGACACATTTTGATTATTTAGGAACTAATATAAACAATGCGGGTGACTGAGAAGTTAAGATTAAGAGAAGAACAACAACGGCGCTGACAAAATTAAAACTAATGAAATTATGGCAGGGTACTAACATAAGAACCAAAGTGTGCTTACTATGAACATGTGTTTCCAGTGCGATATGTGGATACGAAGCATATGCACTAAATAAAAACATTGTCCAAGAGAATAACATCATTTGAATTGAAGAGTTCTGAGAATACCACGAACAGCAAGGAAAACAAACCAGGAGGTGCTAAGCAAAATCAACGTCCAAGAGGGCTGGCTTCTGAACGCCATATTAAAGAAAAAGCTAGGTTTTTTTCGGTCACGTTAAGAGACGTATGGAGATGGTGATACTTGGAAGGAATGATAGAAGATAACAGGGTTAAAGACTGACCAAGACACTGTTGGACATAAGACATACATGAATGCCTGCACATGTCCCTAAAGGAGGCGGAACAGCTAGATCAAGACCGATGAGAATTCAATAGATACATACGAAAGACTACCTTCTGGAAAGAATGTCACGCGATGATGATGATTAACATTATCACTATTATTAACATTACCACTATGATTAACATTACCACTATTATTAATATTACCACTATTATTAATATTACCACTATTATTGACATGACCACATGGCTGTAGATATGTCTTCAGTTAAAAAAAAGGGGGGGGGGGGTTTAGCTAAAGAAAGTTCCAAATAGCATTCGTCTATCTGCGTGTCTTCATGCCCTCTTATGTATGAGAAACTTGACATTTGTGTGTCTGTGGAAAGCCTTTAACTGGATGATTAACAAACTTCTGGTGCAATTCCTAGAACTAAAAGTCGTTTTAGTTTCCTAAAGGGAGAAGGAGAATTTAAACACTTCACTCGTCGCAGACGGATGTATTGGGCATTTGCGCAAATAAAACGTCAACACAACGCATCTCCATTTTCTGCACTACATTCTGCTAGAAATCTAGTAGTACCATTGTCCTACAACAAGAGAGAACCAGCGGGAGTCTGAGTGAGAATGAACGCTGAAGAAGAAGACCTCACACCCCTCTTCCCGTATATACAATCTTACCGCCGAAGACGGATGTGTTGGGCCATTGGCGCAAATAAAACGGCAACACAGCGCATTTCCATTCTCTGGACTACATTCAACTGGAAATCTTGTACGAGCATTGTCCTGTTACAAGAGAAATCCAGTGGAAGTTTGAGAATGAACGTTGAAGAAGAAGATATACCGGCTTGCATTACACTTATTATTACCACTACCACTATTATTATCATTGTTACATTATTATACCTTTCTTTGGTTCGCTCTATATCATTATATCTTTCTTTGGTTCGCTCTACATCGTTATACCTTTCTTTGGTTCGCTCTACATCGTTATACCGTTCTTTTACTCGCTCTGTATTAGTGTTTACCATCCTATTGTCCTACCTAAGTCTTTCTAAAATTCTGATAAACACCTCCTCGTGTAACATATACATATTTTTTACATTCAAAAATAGAATTATTCCTGATTTTTTTTCTATAATTGCCCAAACCCCCCCCCCTCCTTGAACAATCAAATTACCATGCCCCCGTGTTGGTAAACGATGCTCTATATTATTATACAATAGTGACTAGCCATATCATTAGATGGTGAAGAGTTTTACAAGAATTAATCTGTAATATACTATAGTTAATATAAAGAATTAACCAATAATATAATATAGTTAATGTAAACAGTTAATCAATAATATAATATATTTAACATAAAGAGTTAATCAATACTATAATATAGTTAATATAAAGAGTTGACCAATAATATAACATAGTTAATATACAGAGTTGACCAATAATATAATATAGTTAATATAGAGTTAATCAGTAATATAATATAGAAGAATCGAAGATTTATTAATAAGGAAATATCATAATGCTGCAAGCAGTATTAGAAGCAGGTATATCTTCTTCTTCTTCATTGTTCTTCAGTCAGATATCAGGTTACAGCACCAATAGCTTCAATGAATTGTGTGATTCGCTTCAGGTCATCATTGGAACCCCTCAAGTATGGAAACAGTGCCGTCTCAGTAGGCCATATTTTCTCCCTCTATTCTTGGTAGAGTTGACAGGCATGAAGAATGTGTTCTGCAGTCTCTGGGCTCAGCCAACAGTTGCACAGGTCTGTCTCACCAATCTTCAACTTTCGGAACATGTGACTTCTCAGTCTGTTGTGGCCTGTTCGTAGTCTGAAGATGATGGTTTGTTTCTGCCGTGACATTTGGTGGTAGGGGTCATTTGGTTCTGCAGTTGGATGCATGTGCTTCCAGAAGCAGATATATAAAAAAAGCAATTGTGGTCAGGACTTCCACAGTGTATATTCTCAAGCTGCTATGAATATCGTAGCTGGTCTATGTTGCAATCTGACAGCTAGAGTACAGCTCTGCTGATCTGGCAGCTCATCCAGCTTGTCTTGTTAAATATGTATTGATATTACCTTTCCTTTAGAGTTAACAAGGCTTTTATACCAACAATCCCTGGTGTTAATGGGTCTCGGAACCAAATGGGAAGATGGCAGTTACAGTTGTTATCAACGAAAAAAAAATATTCACTCTTCAACGCCTTTCGCTTCAATGCATAAAGGGGTATAAAGCGAAATGAAATAGGTTCATTATGGGGAGAAGTGTCTACATTTCAAATTTTTAATAATAATATGCATAATTTCATAAAGCTTCCATGACTCAGAGATTAAAATGACGCAACTTCTGCTGCAGATGAATCGATCTGCGAACAACGCACCGAGAGCACCCTCCCCACCCCAAGGGTCATCAAAGGGGGGTAGAGGAATGGGGGGGGGGCTCCCAGTGCATAGCACGCAGATAGCTGGATGAAACTATTTATGCATCTTTATCGTAATGTCGTTTCGTTAAATAATGTATGGTTTGTTTGGTTAAAAATGTGAACACTGCTAAATGTAAAGTACCGAGGAAAAAAAATCCCAATATTTTTGGTTGTCTGAAAGAAATATTTATTCATTCAGCGAGTTACTGAGATAGTTATTGATTCAGTGAGTCAGTGTTATAGTTATTACTTCAGTAAGTTATTGAGAAAGTTGTCAGGCATCTCTTACGACTTACATGGCGGGATTCATCACATCATAGAAAGTTTGGTGGTTAAATCAACACCCCCACTAGGCATCTCTCGCGACTTGCATAGCGGGTAACATACATTATTACAACTAATTTTCTTGACTCCTGTTTCTAATTCTCGGTAATACAAAGACGAAAATCAACCATAATAGATATTAGAAAACGTTCAAAATATGAAAACATGGCATTAGTACTCAGCAATTCTGTGTGTTTTGCCACAGATCTAGATTTGTTGTTGATTTTTAGACTGCCCCCAGGGATTTACTCAAACAATACACACACCGAAAAGGGGGCTATGTCCAGATAATAATACAAATATTGTGTGGTCTAAGGTTTATGAAAAATGTGCTGACGAAAGAAAACATTTGATGACATATTACTACAAACTATCAAATGTTTGTTACTGAGTCACGCGGGTAACGTGCTCATTGACGGGCAATCTTCATAAAACAATGCAAATGTTTTCTCAGTCAGCAATGAGAATTTGTGAGCGACCGGGTAACATATCGTTTGTTAATATATCATTCACGACTGTCGTATGATATTGTTATTATACACCAATAGAAATTATCACAACATCATCCATCGCCGTCGGCATCACCATCTTCATCAACATCACCGCCGTGATGATGGTGCTTGTTGTCATTAAATTCATGAGGTTGTCAATAATTTAGAACAATATATGTCAATTCCCCCCCCCCCCCCCCCCTTATCAACAACTGTCAAGAATTCAGAGACTCCTGCTTAAATATGTCAAACATCTGTTAACCTCATAAAAATTGCTTTATCAGAAATACACTACAAAATTACTAGTTTTGTTTCATAATTGTATACACATATTTCAAATTTAATTTAATCTATCTATCTATATGCCGCGGCCCTTGTTTGCCTTCCGGCGTCAGGGGTGGAAGAGTTCTCTAGAGATGGACTTCTTGTGCGATGTTTGTAAGCTTGTTCCTGTGGCTTCTTTGATTTCTGTGATCCATCTTTTAAATGGTCTGTCTCTGACTTTATAGTCGTGATGTCTATGTGTCATGGTCATTTGTGGTATGCTATCTGTCGGTAGTCTGGAAGCGTGTGAAAACCACTTGATCTGTTGTCTCTTGATATGTTCCAATACTGGTATTGTTTTGGTTATCTGTATGATGTTATCGTTTCTAATTCTATCTCTTAATGACACTCCGAGTATTCTTCGTAGACATTTCATTTCTGCTGTCACTATTTTTCTTTTGTCTTGTGCTGTCATTTTCCAGGTATGGCACTGGTAGCATACTGATGGAATAATAATAGGCTTGTATAATGCAACTTTAGTGTCTATGTTTATATTTTTGTTCTCGAAAATACATGTCATCTGTCCTAGGATCTGGTATGTTTTGTTGCATCTATTTTGTATCTCTTTACTGGTTTTCCCTTCACTCGATATAATACTTCCTAAGTAGGTGAACTCATTTACCTGTTTAAGGTGTTTATCATCGATGGAGATAGGGATATTTCTTTCTTTCTTTGCTATTGCCATTATTTCGGTCTTTTCAATATTGATCTTCATGTTGAATTTTTGACATGTTGTGTGGAGTTTGTTCATATCTTCTTGTAATTGTTCTTTGATGTCGCTATTAGTACTTGGCCGTCTGCAAAGAGTAGTTCGTTCAATTTGTGTTTTATGTTATCTTCTTCGTTGGTACTTGTTATTTTACAGATGTGGTCGATATATGTTATAACAAGTAGAGGGAAAAGGACACACCATGGGTGAACTCCTGATTGAATTTGGAACTTATTGGACACTCCTGCATTTTTTCTTACTTCATATTGGCTATTTCCATAAATGCCCTTGAATATGTTGATCAAATATTCTGGTACTCCGTATATGGATAGTGTTTTCAATAGTTGTTGTCTGTCTACCCTATCGAAAGCCTTTTCTTGGTCTACGAATGCGACGTATAATTCATTGTTGTTTTCTGTGCCTCTTTCTGTTAGCTGTCTAAGTGTAAAGATAGCATCCGTACAACTTTTTGTTCTTACGGAAGTCCATTTGGGTGTTTTGAAGTTGTGGTTCAATGTATGATTATAATAGTTGTTCTAATATTTTCTTAAATTTAAAAAAAATAATTAAATTGGTATATAAAAACTATATTATTGACCCCTCCCTAACCATTGTCAATAACTGGCAAAATTTTGCAGACCTCTCCTCTCAATGAAATTGTTGACGTAAATTATGGACAATCCCTATAATCACGACCATCATCATCAATGTGGTGGTCGTTATCATTATTATCATCATCGTCGTTATAATCACCATCATGATACCTGGATATTACGTCTGGAGATAATTGATGAAATGGGGTACCAGATCGATTCTATATATGAGACTGGAGGAAAAAAAAAAGATTTGAGAACTGCAGTGGCGTACCAGAAATCGCTTCTACACACGAGGATGACGGATAAAACAAGACACTCCATTGCATAAATGTTTCTCATCGTTTGAAATGCTGATTTAACATGTGCTGTTATGCTCATTAAAATTAAAAATCACTTAGCATCGAATTCAAGCTTAGGACAAAACAAAATATAAAAAAAATGTGATTTCGTTTTTTGTTGTAGAGACCCACAAGCTCTCTTCGACCTCGAATTCTCCTAAATCGCTTCTAGCGACATGCATAGTGGGTAGCAATGGTGCTATAATTTTCTCCCTTTTCGGGCTCCAGAAACACCCTGGCGTTGTAAATGTTAATAGCTGTTGTTTTGCATCCAAGTCCTTCCGTCTGGACTTCAATTTTGCCTAAAAACATTAACAACTATTATAGTTCTCTGTGTATTGCCAGGTCTTCAATTTTGCCTCATAAAATTATTAATTATTATAGTTATCTGTGTATTGCCTGCTCTTCAATTTTGCCTCATAAAATTATTAATTATTATAGTTATCTGTGTATTTCCTGGTCTTCAATTTTGCCTCATAAAATTAAAATTATTATAGTTCTCTGTGTATTGCCTGCTCTTCAATTTTGCCTCATAAAATTATTAATTATTATAGTTATCTGTGTATTGCCTGCTCTTCAATTTTGCCTCATAAAATTATTAATTATTATAGTTATCTGTGTATTTCCTGGTCTTCAATTTTGCCTCATAAAATTATTAATTCTTATAGTTCTCTGTGTATTGCCTGGTCTTCAATTTTGCCTCATAAAATTATTAATTATTATAGTTCTCTGTGTATTGCCTGGTCTTCAAATTTGCTTCATAAAATTAAAATTATTATAGTTCTCTGTGTATTGCCTGCTCTTCAATTTTGCCTCATAAAATTATTAATTATTATAGTTCTCTGTGTATTGCCTGGTCTTCAATTTTGCCTCATAAAATTATTAATTATTATAGTTCTCTGTGTATTGCCTGATCTCCATCATCTTGTGGGTCAATTTTACTTCCTCTGCTATTTCTTCCTCGTTCTCCAGCCGAAGTCAGATGCTGATATGGATTTCTTAAATGAACTGTACTGTGGTCAACAGCCCACAGACAGGACAGTAGAGCTTGTCCGTTAGAACTGTTTCAGATGGCTATAGTTTTCTTCTCTCTGCGTCATTCAATGGGCTGTTCTGTAAAATGTGTTCTGTGTTTTCTGGAGATTGTCCACAGGGAGCACATATCGGTGTCAACAACTCTAAATTGTACGATCATGTTTGAGTCTGCTGTGGCCTGTTCTCAATCTGAAAATAAATGTCTGTTCCTTTCTTCCAAGCATATAGATACCATCGGTTTTTTGGCTGCATGGACGATTTAATTCCCGTAATGTTAAAATGGAGCTTTTGACGACGAACGTCAGTTCTGGAAATCATTCTGAATCTTCTATTAACTGTTGGCATGTACCTCCAGTTTTTTTTCTAGTTAACCTGCTATATTATCTATCCTGATATGTGAATGGCCTGGAATTCACAGGAGAACCGCTTCTTTTGATTGGTTGCTTAGCTGAGATAGTGATTTTAAGTCATTCAGGTGGAATGTATTTGGTTTCTGAAGGACCTGCAAAGCAGATTTGGCTTCACGTATTTCATAAATTTGCTCTTTCACTACTTCAGAAAATCGTGTAGTGCTTGCTGCCGATATCCAAGTATCTTTCATCTGCAACCTGTATTATGTATCTGTTTACTGTATCTGATATTGTCTGTATTTTTCTCTCTCTGTGTTCATATCTATAGTAGGTGCTCTAGCTTAGTGTTGACAATTTCTCAAAATTTGGTCAATAAAGGTATTTCAGATTTGAGAATGATGACAGCGCGGATACTAAACAATCACAGACAGTCACACACAGATTGAGAGACTTGAGATAATTCAAAATGAAGCGATACGGATCATCCTTGGTTGCACAAGGAACACACATTATGTGGCTATGATGTGTCTTCTTGATTTTCCGAGAATATCTCAAATAATTTATATGTAACATGCTTGTGCATACTTCAGAGTGAGCTCTAACGAAGATCACCCACTACACAGTGAACTTCCTCGTGTGAAGGGAAGCAGGCGTAAGAGAGGCAAATCGTAGATGGGTAGTGTCGAGGATACCGTTAAACAGTTTTGCGACCCAGAAGGCATAACTCCTGGCGAGAATGGATACTTATTACTATGGCTTTCCAAGAGGCAGTAAAGACCGTCATTACACTCAATAGAAAGTGTAGGGAACATAGCCCTATGGGCGTGGATTCTGAGGTCAAGTCTCTCTTCTGCGAACATGTCGATGACACAAATATTGTGATTTACACGGACGCATTGGTCATCCATCACCAGCGATAGACATGGGCTTTTACTGCCAGATCACAAGGGAGAACAGCATACGAAGCCAATGTAACAGACATATGCCATTGCATTAACCATTTTAGCCTAGATTGGTCGCTAGTTTTGCTTGTCAAGTGACATTTCTGTGACGCCACGGAAGATGCGCAAATTATAACACAGATTGACATGGCTCTGCGCATAACATTATAAAAGTTAGACTGTTTTGACGTGATTTGATCACATCTGCTGGTCATGTACCATCATTTATATCAACAGTTAAACGAAGAAATGTGTTTGGAGCATGTGACAAAATAGAACCGCTAAATAAAACAATCTTGCATAACACAGTGGAGGGTAGAAGAAGCAGGGAGTTACAAGGAAAGACATATGATATAACGTCAAAGAATAGACATGGATTGAATTCTACAGCTTGTATCTATAGGGTGCTACTGGCCGAACGGCCTTGTATACGGTTGGGGATTTTATCGACTTGTTTGCAATATAGGGGCATAGTACATATAAAAAGGTTTATAAAAGTACATATATTAATTTATTTCAGCAGTCAAGACACGAGTCGTCAGCAAGCTTCACCGCTACAGAGTATCATGGATTGGGGGTAGTCAACCCAATGTCCAACCTCCTTAGTCGCATTTCACGATATGTATGATAGGCCAATTTTACTATTATAAGTTTTTTCTATTCGGACTCCAACAATGCAATGGTAGAGAACACAACAAAGATTTCAAGAAGAGCACTGAACCAACATAGAGTCGGAACCAGCAGCAGCTATATTCTGAGATATTTACTGAAGCGGAGATCTGAGCAACTATGGACATGTCTGTTGTGCGAGGAGGATAATCAACCTATCTAATACCAAACTGGAAGAATACGGTGGCTGGTTCACGAACATAATACCTAACAAACTACTCACATAATACCTAACAAACTACTGATATGTCAAGGTACAATTATTATACTTGCTTCACGATATTTGATCTAATCTAGTATCAATACCAATGAAGATTGTTTACTCTGCTCGCTGGAGCCAGACAAACTCAAACAATATCAACTAAATCAGAAGGTGAGATTTGACATTTCAATTGTAGGAAAGATAATTGATAGTCAAATGTTTTTCACACCTTTCGCGGGACAGGATTACCTGAGGTTCACCTATAAGTGGACACACCGAACAATGGATCTTTATCGCCGCGATTGTTCTGGACACAACCACAAGAAAAGCTATTCACAGATTAGTTTACAATTAAGAGACATCTTGATGTAACAACACGAGACTACGGACAAGTTGAATAAAGTGTACCTCGCCTCAAAAATACTTTCATCTCATACTAAACAAACATATAATTTTTAATGACTATAATCCCTGATATAAACAAAGTGAACGCAAGCGTGATCGTCTTGATATATGACCTGTTGGCTTATTGCAAAAGTCATCTAAATGAATCATTTTACTTTCTATGCTTTTAGTTGGTTGTAGACACCAAGTATACACAACGTGCCTGTTTTAAAATCACAGGAAAAGTCAATGAGTTCATTTTAAAAGGCTGGTTCACAATTAACAAACAGGTCTTATAAAAATCGATGGTCTGGCCCCAAGTTCTAGGTTGAGTAAGCGTGAATACTCAGGATGTAGTGATAACCCTACATTACATATAAATTAGTAATATCTAAACAAATTACAAACAGGTTAAAAATGAGAATTATAAAATGCTACATCTATTCCATATTAATGTATGGCTCAGAAACATGGACACTAAATAAACAATTAGAAAACAAAATTGATGCCTTTGAAATATGGGTATATAGAAGAATAGGGAGAACATCATGGAAAGAGAAGAAAACAAATAAAGAGGTGCTAAAGACACTTAATATGAAGAAAGAACTACTAAGAGAAATAAAGATCAGGCAAATAAAATACTTTGTACACATTAAAAGACATGACACCCTATTGAAGACCTTACTTGAGGGTAAAGTCAAAGGGAAGTGAGCAAGAGGTAGGCAGAGATACAAGTGGGAGAGTAACATTACACGATGGACAGGTTACAGTCTAGCAGAGTGCACCACCAAGACAAGAGACATGAGATGTTGGAGATACGTTGCAGCCAACCTTCGTTGCGGAGACGGCACTTGATGATGATGATGATGAGTGATAACCCAATTATTTTTTTGACTAGTATGTTTTCTAGGTAATATAAATACTTAACAGATTGCCATTACTATATGAACAGTCGTGAGAAACAATTGCCTACGGCTGGGTTTAAACCCGGAACATTAGCCAACCGAGATGTACATTGTACCTCTCCGTCACAGAGCCGGACTGAGTCTAACCACAAGTACCTCTCCGTCACAGAGATGGACTGAGTCTAACCACAAGTACCTCTCCATCACAGAACTGGACTAACCACAAGTACCTCTCCGTCACAGAGCTGGACTGGGTCTACGAGTCTGACAAGTACCTCTCCAGAGCAGGACTGAGTCTAACAACAAGTACCCCTCCGTCACAGAGCAGGACTGAGTCTAACCACAATTACCTCTCCGTCACAGAGCAGGACTGAGTCTAACCACAAGTACCTCTCCGTCCGAGAGCTGGACTGAGTCTAACCACAAGTACCTCTCCAGAGATGGACCGAGTCTAACCACAAGTACCTCTCCGTCGCAGAGCAGGACTGCGTCTAACCACAAGTACTTCTCCATCACAGAGCAGATCTGAGTCTAAAAGTCTGACAACAAGTACTTCTCCTTTGTAGATTATCTTTTTATAGCACAACAATAATACTATCGTCTGGAAAGACAGAAAGGTACCTACTAATATTATTTAATATATTTTTATTGGGGATCTCTTTGGTATAGTGCTTAATGTATTTGCGATGCACACAAATGATCACGAGTTCAATAAATGATCGTGACGTGTTGTTTTCAAGTGCATTTTTGACGGAGATACCTGGGAATAACCGATTGAAACTTCGGAGTTACGTGCTATGAGTGTACTCTCAACAGGCAGTGTGCTGTGTCTGTGAGAGGAGCTTGCTATATTGTTACTTGCTTTTCCTCTTTATAGATGAGCATGCACGTCTTCAACAATTACATGTATTTGTGTATATAATAGATGCAGTCAAGGTAACACTCATTTGAATTGAGATTGAAATGTTAACTAAAGCTGTGATACTCTCAGATTTCCAATGTATGGTGGTAAGGTAGAAAGATGCATGTTGGGTAAGGTAGAAAGATGCATGTTGGGTAAGATAGAAAAACGCTCGTTAGGTAAGGTAGAAAGATGCATGCTGGGTAAGGTAGAAAGATGCATGTTGGGTAAGATAGAAAAACGCTCGTTAGGTAAGGTAGAAAGATGCATGCTGGGTAAGATAGAAAGACCCATGTTGGATAAGGTAGAAAGACGCAGATTGGATTAGGTAGAAAGATGCATGTTGGGTAAGGTAGAAAGATGCAGGTTTGGTAGGATAGAAAGATTCATGTTGGGTAAGATAGAAAAATGCATGTTGGGTAAGATAGAAAGATGCTTGTTGGGTAAGGTAGAAAGATGAATGTTGGGTAAGGTAGAAAGATGCATGTTGGGTAAGGTAGAAAGATGAATGTTGGGTAAGGTAGAAAGATGAATGTTGGGTAAGGTAGAAAGATGCATGTTGGGTAAGGTAGAAAGATGAATGTTGGGTAAGGTAGAAAGATGAATGTTGGGTAAGGTAGAAAGATGCATGTTGGGTAAGGTAGAAAGATGCATGTTGGGTAAGGTAGAAAGATGCATGTTAGGTTAGATAGAAATGTGTATGTTGGGTAAGGTAGAAAGATTCATGTTGGGTAAGATAGAAAGATGCATGTTAGGTTAGATAGAAATGTGTATGTTGGGTAAGGTAGAAAGATGCATGTTGGGTAAGGTAGAAAGATGCATGTTGGGTAAGGTAGAAAGATGCATGTTGGGTAAGGTAGAAAGATGCATGTTGGGTAAGGTAGAAAGATGCATGTTGGGTAAGATAGAAATGTGTATGTTGGGTAAGGTAGAAAGATGCATGTTGGGTAAGATGGAAAGATGCATGTTGGATAAGGTAGAAAGATGCATGTTGAGAAAAGTATCACGTTGAAGCCCGTAGATAAAGGGAGCTAACCACAGATCAAAAGAAGATGTTCAACTCCTCCCCTCCCTCACAAGGAGATGTTCAGCAACTCCCCATCCTCACAAGGAGATGTTCAACCCCTCCCCTTCCACGCACGAAGATGTTCAGCCCCTCCTTCACAAGAAGATGTTCAACCCCTTCCCTCCCTCGTGAAATCCAAACATGACTTTTAGTATTAGAAATTTAGCCAAAATGTTGGTAATTCCTCACCCCCCCCCCTAACGTCTACAATAAGTTCATCAAATTTCTCATGAAAAAAGACTTACGTAAAACACAGGTTTATATATCGTCTCAATGGGACACCATAGACTATATCTAACACTAGTGGGTAATGATGGGCAATGATGAGCACATAAAAAATCATAAAAATTACAATACACAAATCATATTCAACGTTTCAACCAAAAGGTCTTTATCAAGACACAAACATAACATTAAAAGACGACGAATAGAAAAATTATCACAACGTCCAACGGAAATATGGAAATGATATGCCGGAAGGTCAGAAAGTACATAAAAACGTAAATATATGTGGAAACGAAACGAACAAAAAGATGAGTAAATGACGGAACAAAATGAATAAAGACAAAGACCACACCAAACCAGTACTAGACATAAGAGTGGTCGGAATTGAGTCCAAAAGGACATGAAAAAAGAGGGAACTGTACGTGTAAATATTTGATTATGCTTTACTTTTTTTGTTTCAGGGAAACCTATTTCCACTCTCCTGTTACTAATACCGTCTCTAAGACCTTGGCCACTTGAGTGAAGAACTCGATTGTTCAAAGCATTACATAGATCTGCTCCTTTGATCATGCAAGGAAAGGAAATATTATCCATCCAAGGATCAGAGGCAAGGAAAGAGCAGACACATTGGCAGGCAATGCTGTGGTTGATGACACAGTATTGAGAAAAGATAAGGCAGACCTATAAAGATCAGTGAAATGATTAACAAGAGAGTGAAAATGATACTAGAGATAACAACGTGCACAAAGAATGACAGAGATGAGCAGGGGTGATGGAAGAAAGTGTACCCTCTTTGAAAAGATCGAAAAGATCTTTGTTTGTCCTCTGCACAGACGGGAGATTTCGTCGCCAATCTTGAACTTTGTATAGGGGCCCTACTTGTGACGGACGTATACTTCAATGGAGTATAGTTCAACGAAGGTCAGGTAAATTGAATACCAAATAGTTCCCCCCTCCCCCGCTGTCCCATAAAACATTCTTTTGCCTGGATAAAAAAAAGTACGAAGCAATATGTTGTGTTTCACATTTTTACACAGCTAACAGAATGTTTAAATTAAAACAATTTAGTTGATGTGTAAAAGCAGTATCGTGGATATCAACTTGTGTCATCGCCCCCTCTCATATTGTCAACAACTGTCAAACGTTTCATACCCAATTTTCTTTATTGTTGAATAATTTATTGACATCCCTTTCGGTAAATAATGTTCAAGATTGTACCTAAAATTTAACATAGAAACAAGCACACAAAAAGCTGACCACCACAATTAATCATGTAGTTTTTTTGAAAGTGGCACAAATAGGTCTTACACTTACACGGAGGTTATTTAATGAACACTACTCTTCCCCCTTTTTTGTGTTTTTGTGTGTAGAGAATTTTCAAATTATCACTAAACAATTTCGGCTGTGTTAGCCACATTTGCAATTATAACTTGTTACCGCCTAACCCCATTTAGACTTTTGTGTGTTATCAAATGTTTTTATTGTCTCCCAATTTCGTACAAGAAAGTTAGCGGTACTTGCCCATATGTGCCGAATGGCTAGGCTAACTTTTAGGCTAAGTAAACAATGCAATTCTAATTTATTCTTTTGCGATATGTGATCTGTTTGAAATAAATTCATTTCTGAGAGTTCATTAAAAGTGCTTATTAAAAGTGAATAGGTATTTAATATTTCTTTGATTCAAGGATACGGATTCTTAACTGGATACGGATGCATTTTGCCTGGTAAGTACGGTAGTACAGTTTTTAATTAAAAAAACCCACATTTATTCTTATTTTATTGTTTTGAGGTGTGTATATAGACCTATCTGTAATTGTTTCTTGAATAAACTTCCTGCCGAAAACGAGTGTGTCGGGTCATTGGGTAATTAAAACGTTGAGGAAACGAATTTCCATTCTCTGGACTACATCCTGCTGGAAATCTAGTAGGACGTTGTCCTGCTACAAGTACGATTCAGCGGGAGTTTGAGAATGAAGGCTGAAAAAGAATAATATAGTTCACTGTCTTTTATAGCTCATACAGTACTTCATATAGCTTCTATTCTATTGTTTTATTGCGTTACTATGTTTTATCATACAGTGCTTCATATAGCTTCTATTCTATTGTTTTATTGCGTTACTATGTTTTATCATACAGTGCTTCATATAGCTTCTATTCTATTGTTTTATTGCGTTACTACTATGTTTTATCATACAGTGCTTCATATAGCTTCTATTCTATTGTTTTATTGCGTTACTATGTTTTATCATGCAGTGCTTCATATAGCTTCTATTCTATTGTTTTATTGCGTTACTATGTTTTATCATACAGTGCTTCATATAGCTTCTATTCTATTGTTTTATTGCTTTACTATGTTTTATCATGCAGTGCTTCATATAGCTTCTATTCTATTGTTTTATTGCTTTACTATGTTTTATCATACAGTGCTTCATATAGCTTCTATTCTATTGTTTTATTTCGTTACTATGGTTTATCATGCAGTGCTTCATATAGCTTCTATTCTATTGTTTTATTGCGTTACTACTATGTTTTATCATACAGTGCTTCATATAGCTTCTATTCTATTGTTTTATTGCGTTACTATGTTTTATCATACAGTGCTTCATATAGCTTCTATTCTATTGTTTTATTGCGTTACTATGTTTTATCATACAGTGCTCGATAGTGTTTCTATTCTGGTGTTTCTTTGGGATAGTATGTTTTACCATACATGGCTATATAAAGATTTAATTTGAGTGTTGTTTCTTTGGGACAGTGAGTTTTCTAATACAGGGCTCCAGAGCATTTATTCTTGTGTTGTTTCTCTGTGTTAGTATGTTTGTCTCATAAATGGCTTCACATAGTTTTTACTCTTGTCTTGTTTCTCTGTGCCTGTATATATATCTCTGTATATCATACATGGCTTCATAGAGCTTTGATTCTTGTCTGGTTTCTCTATGCCAGTATGTTTGTCTCATACATGGCTTCATAGAGCTTTATTTTTATCTTGTTTCTCTGTGCCAGTATGTTTGTCTCATACATGGCTTCATAGAGCTTTGATTCTTGTCTTGTTTCTCTGTGCCATATGTATCATACAGGGAAGGCTCCATATAGTTTTGATTCTATTGGTATTTGTCTGGGAGGGCTCCATATAGTTTTGATTCTAGTGGTGTTTGTCTGGGGGGGGGGCTCCATATAGTTTTGATTCTAGTGGTGTTTGTTGGGGGGGGGGGGGCTCCATATAGTTTTGATTCTAGTGGTGTTTGTTTGGGGGGGGCTCCATATAGTTTTGATACTAGTGGTGTTTGTTTAGGACACCATGTTTATCTGGTACTAACGTTACTAAATGAAAAAAAATATTATTTTCACAACTAAAATAATGAAACAAATTATATAATTTAATAGTAGGACCAATGTGGTACATCTGACTTTGCTAAAATAGAATCTTTTTGTGGGTTTGTTAATTATTTTTATTTGAGGTAATAGGTAGGGTGAGGGGGTTTACCTTCTTTTAGCAAGTTTCCCGAACGAGCTATCTTCGCACTGCAAATTACAACAACGTTCCATGTTAACGGGTGGGTTATTGGTTTGCAGTGCTCTATTTGGGATATTTTATTTTTTTCTAAAGAAGAGGACTAAGGAGGACCTGTGCTTTTGTCAGAAAGTCTATGAACTGTTAAGAGCTACCTGCTCAAAAATCAAAGGGATTATTGCATCATCACACAAGAAAGGGTTGCTGAAGAATCATACCTATCTACTTCAGATTTCATCTAAAGCCCTGATTGTTTTTCACATTTATGCTATTGTTTCTCACATTTATGCTATTGTTTCTCACATTTATGCTATTGTTTTTCACATTTATGCTATTGTTTCTCACATTTATGCTGTTGTTTCTCACATTTATGCTATTGTTTCTCACATTTATGCTATTGTTTCTCACATTTATGCTGTTGTTTCTCACATTTATGCTATTGTTTCTCACATTTATGCTATTGTTTCTTACATTTATGCTGTTGTTTCTTACATTTATGCTGTTGTTTCTCACATGTCTGCTGTTGTTTCTCACATTTATGCTATTGTTTCTTACATTTATGCTGTTGTTTCTTACATTTATGCTGTTGTTTCTCACATGTCTGCTATTGTTTCTCACATTTATGCTATTGTTTCTTACATTTATGCTGTTGTTTCTCACATGTCTGCTATTGTTTCTCACATTTATGCTATTGTTTCTCACATTTATGCTATTGTTTCTCACATATATGCTATTGTTTCTCACATGTAGGCATATGCTATTGTTTCTCACATTTATGCTATTGTTTCTCACATATATGCTATTGTTTCTCACATGTAGGCATATGCTATTGTTTCTCACATTTATGCTATTGTTTCTCACATATATGCTATTGTTTCTCACATTTATGCTATTGTTTCTCACATTTATGCTATTGTTTCTCACATATATGCTATTGTTTCTCACATTTATGCTATTGTTTCTCACATATATGCTATTGTTTCTCACATGTAGGCATATGCTATTGTTTCTCACATTTATGCTATTGTTTCTCACATGTATGCATATGCTATTGTTTCTCACATGTCTGCTATTGTTTCTCACCTGTATGCTATTGTATCTCACCTGTATGTTACTGTTTATATATGTGTTGGTTCCAGTGCAGGGTTTACGTATAAGCTAAACTCGCTATAGCTTAGGGTCCTTACTTTCTTGGGGCCCCAGAAAATCATATTTGACACTGACATATAATATCTGGACGTATAAAGGGCCCTATATCTCAAATAATAGCTTTGGGCCTTATCAAATCTAAACCCGTCGCTGGTTGGTTCCACACAAGGGGCTGTCAATAAATTGTATACATTGCGTCATCAATATTGTTGCAAGTTTGACACCATCCCCCCCGCCGCCCCACCATGCCAACAGTTGTAAGTAATTATGGGTTCCTATCTGCTTATTTATGATTAAAAAACAAATTAACATCCCCCAAGTACCCGTAAAAACGTTCTTTAGCAAACAGAAAAATTACATGGTTTGTTTCACATTTTATGAAAATGTTTCAAGGTCAAACAATTTAATTAGTAAATAAATAAATATTATCGGCAACCACTTTTTTCAAACCGCCCCTCCCACTTATTAGCAACCATAAATCATTTTCACACTCCCCGCCATTAATTCTTGACGCAATTTATGAACAGCCCCTGATATGTTGTCTCTATTTTTCACAGCTTTTCATATTCTCCAAGTCACACTTCTTTACATGATCTAAAGTGGCAGGGACTATGCATTCACTGCCAATGATTTACTTTCCCTATAGATAAGTGTGTAACATCCCGAAATCGGATGTGCTAGACTGGAAGACTCAAAAACACAGCTTCGCTATAATCCAATAGCATAACATACTTAACACGCACCAACCCACCCCCCCCCCGTGATTCACTCGACATTTCGTTTTGTTATCATAGATAGAACTCTGAACAAGTGTGTAAAATAACAGTTATTTAGAAGACAAGATACAACTGATGTCTTTGCTATGCGAATGAATAAAAGAGTAAGGAGAACTTAATGAAAAGTGAAGGAAAAAAACACGTTATGAAAACAGTAATAATAATCAGGTACTGTGCCGACAGGCGTGGGCAATCATGGATCTCCACAACTCTCTCTATTTCCAGTATCTTTTATCACGATCATTGTTGACTCTTTGGCATACCATGATGTCAGACTATTTAATATTTTTTTCTCGAAGATTGTCTGTTTCTGAAATTATTAAATAATCCCCATCTCCCACTGAACTCCTTCAGCAGCTCTTCGTTAGTCTTTCTAGTCTTACTGTCAACACTTTCTAGTCTTACTGTCAATACTTTCTAGTCTTACTGTCAATACTTTCTAGTCTTACTGACAACACTTTCTAGTCTTACTGCCAATACTTTCTAGTCTTACTGTCAATACTTTCTAGTCTTACTGTCAATACTTTCTAGTCTTACTGACAACACTTTCTAGTCTTACTGTCAATACTTTCTAGTCTTACTGTCAATACTTTCTAGTCTTACTGTCAATACTTTCTAGTCTTACTGTCAATACTTTCTAGTCTTACTGACAACACTTTCTAGTCTTACTGCCAATACTTTCTAGTCTTACTGTCAATACTTTTAAATTCAAGTAGGAAGCATAAGGATAAATGAAAATAATTCTTACAGATGACGGGAATTGAACCAGGTCTTTTCTAGCAGCACCGAATCGCTTTGCAACACAAGTAAACAGGTTTTCCGTACTTGACCTACCACATCCCCTGACAATACTTTATAGTCTTACTGTCAATACTTTCTAGTCTTACTGTCACTACTTTCTAGTCTTACTGTCAACACTTTCTAGTCTTACTGACAACAGTACATATGCAAAAATAAAAAATAAAGGAAATAAAAACAAAACACATAAAATATTTTCTACATATTAGAAAAGACATAGGTAGGTAATGAGTTTGCCTCTTTTGGAGAGGCGTGCCTCTTTCAACCAGCGGACAACGTCCAATTAGGTTATATCAGGACGCACTACCATAAAATATTAGAGGTAACAAAGACCCCTAGGTATATAATAATTCTTACGCTTTTAGAAAAGACATGAAACAAGGTTGAAGACTTTACTTGTAGATAGAGTGAAGATCAAGAGATACAAGACAAAACTCAGCATTGTTCACCACCAAGGCAAGAAACAGAGGGTGTCAGAGGTCCGTTACAGCAAATGTTGAATGTGGAGACATGACGTGCTGATGATTAATAGTTAGAACTGCCAATACACTTTCTGGAGATTGTTCTCGAAGCAGACACCTTTATTTAATTATTTCCTCTTTGTCTGTAGATGTATTTTTGTATATAAACTGTTTGCAAGGAACTGATTTCCCTGTTTGTTAACCCTTGTTTTCCCAGGTCCCGAAAGCAAAGTGAAGAAAAGCAAGATTGCAACATATCACGCAAGTCGTACGATTCGACTAAAGAAATTGAAATGTAGGATTGACTGCCCGGTTCCACGATTTCCACCATAGCTTGCTGA
Source organism: Meghimatium bilineatum (assembly GCA_034231615.1). NCBI lineage: Eukaryota > Metazoa > Mollusca > Gastropoda > Stylommatophora > Philomycidae > Meghimatium > Meghimatium bilineatum. The sequence goes on from CM067304.1 coordinate 59,772,692, forward strand.
AGACCTACAACACGTGTACAGAATCAAACCTTTCATACGGAGAATGTCTCAAACTTGTGTACAGAATCAAACCTTTCATACGGAGAATGTCTCAAACTTGTGTACAGAATCAAACCTTTCATACGGAGAATGTCTCAAACTTGTGTATAGAATCAAACCTTTCATACGGAGAATGACTCAAAACTGCAAGAAAGTTACGTCAATGTCCACTCCAGAGTAGACTGCTGTTCCACTCGTGGCATTCCAGACTACATCAACATTGAGTAAATCGGTGATCAACTTGCAATAGTTCTGAGAAGCCTCTCCATCAAAAAGAAGAATTCATCTGGATCTGAAAGTCAAAGACCACTGTCTGGCATAGGAAACAGGAGTGATAAACTCGTACTCCCTCGTGATTCCACCACCATCATCATCTCTATTTATTATGTTCATTTATCACAATTCTAAACAATGAATACATATCTATATTTCTTTTAATATGGAAATAACGTTCCCATTATAAATTTGGCATCCATCGTCAAACTTAAAGAAGTAAGGGAGATAATTAAAACAAACCGCCTGCTTTTTTTGACAAATAGGTTACCCATTTTTAAAAATCATTTTGCTGATGCATATTCGTCTTCTGGGATGCACCCTATCACCATACTTGCATATATATATATACATGTATATATACAAATGTATATATATATATATGTATGCGGAAAACGTCATGAGGAATAGTAAGGAACGACAAGAACACAAGATATGTTTAACTAACACGGGGTCTTTGTTACCACTAATATTTGTTGGTAGTTGTCCTGATATAGCCTAATTGGACTTTGTTCGCTGGTTGAAAGGGGCACGCCTCTCCAAAAGAGAGGCAAACTCATTAACCTACGACAAGAACACAAAAAATTACATCCCCTAAATATAGGAGGATATGACATATCAGAGATAAGATACGCAGATGATACTGCACTTCTAACTACACACATAGAAGGCATAGAAAGAATGATCAGTAAAATAAAAGCATACAGGGAAGAACAAAACCTTCAATTAAACATGCAGAAAACCAAGATCAAAACAACAGATAAAACCAAATTAACACGATGAATTAAAATAGATAACGTGAAACTTTAAAACGTCGACAAGTCTGATTATCTGGGTGCAAATATAAACAACGTAGGTGATTGTACAATGGAAATTAGGAAAAGGTTAGCGATAGAGAAATTAAAAGAAATGAAGACTATATGGAAAAACTGTTGTAAAGAGACAAAAGTTATACGTCTTAGATCAAACATTTTTCCAGTTGCAACATGCGGCTGCGAGACTAGGACTATAAATAGAACAACGGCATGCGGTTGTGTCTGTAGGTCTCACCAATGGCTCACTAGACAAACCAACCATGCAACAGAAAACCTTAGTAGATGACATGCCTTTATATTGAGGTTATCTTCTTATAGAAGCTTCATGGCACGTAATCTATACAATCCCGTAGTCGTAACCTTCGATAACAGTTACCATATTGTTCCGACAGGCCGACGTTGTGCTTGAACTAGTTGCGGGCACGGCGTGGGTGGGCGGAACAACACAGAAACCTGTCGCACGGGCCAGAGTTGTGCCCTGATGTCGACGTCTGTTTCGGCGGCATTGGACTCGAAACACTATCGAGTCGAATGGCTGCTGGAACAGAGGGCGGAGCATTTATGGGAATGCCCCACGTGCTGTGAGGCCAGTTTTCTAATCAATAATCAAGAATAGAACAACGGCAAAAAGAATATCGGCATTCGAACTGAAGTGTTATAGGGCAATATTCAGTATTTCCTGGACATAAAATATAAGAGAAGTGAGGTTTTGAATATGCTGAATATAGAGAAAGGATGGCCGGTGAATACAATTTTACATAGAAAACTGAAATATATCGGACATATAAAAAGACACAATGGTATGGAAAGACGCATATTAGAAGGCATAATTATGGGAAGTAGAAGGAGATGGACAGATGGCATCAAAGACTTATGAAGATATCATTGGAGGAGGCAGGCAGATTGGCACAGTCGGCTTTAAGACATCAATTGCAAAGACAACGTTTTGGAAAGAATATGTCACGTGATGATGATATTCCTCTTGGTTGAGTGACATCAATAAGATTTTTTTTCGGTGCTATCAATAAGATTTTATTTCAGTGTTTTCAATAAGATTTTATTTCGGTGTTTTCAATAAGATTTTATTTCGGTGTTTTCAATAAGATTTTATTTTGGTGTTTTCAATAAGATTTTATTTCGGTGTTTTCAATAAGATTTTATTTCGGTGTTTTCAATAAGATTTTATTTCGGTGTTATCAATACGATTTTAGTTCGGTGTTATCAATAAGATTTTATTTCAGTGATATGAATAAGATCTTATTTCAGTGATATGAATAAAACTTAGGCTAATTACCAATAAGATCGTGTTAACTACATTTGCCTTTTAAATCTAAGCTTACTACCAACATTATATTAATTAATGTTTACCCCAAATAGATCGCAATCCATGGAAACAATGTCTCCACATGCTTCAATCAGTCAAGAAGGCAATCATAAAGAAAAGATACCAAACCAGAATCGTCGATATGTTACACACTGCACACAAAAAGACACAAAGTCCAACTTAATTTTACAAGATCAAGATTTACAATTAGTTCCTCCAACAGAGAACATTAATCTTGTTGGTTTGTGCACAACAGATCTATGGCCTGTAAGAAATTTCCCATTAACTTTACCCAAATGTATAAAGGAAACGGGGATAGAAGCGTTCAGGTTATTACAGAATAAAGATCAGTTATCAAATACTGATGTGAATTATTGCACAAGCAGCGATGTTAGCTTTCCAAGAGCTCCAGGTTATGAGAGATGGAAACGTAAACAGAGCAAACTGACAGATGCTTTACAATGTGCTGAAAAAGATACACAAAGCCCTAAAATAGATGTCTTACGTCATATGTGTATTCCTCAACAAAATCCAGTTGATAAGGTTAGTATAATTTAAAAAAAAATATTTTACATAACGTGAAAGTAGAAAATAAAATAAATACATTTCAATAAATATTAAGGGGAGACTATAGAATTTTAATTTTCAAATAAAAGGAGATTCATGTAAATGGTAGATGTGTATCACAGTGTATACACACATATGAATCCCTGCACATATTTGGTACATCACAGTGTATACACACATATTAATCCCTGCACATATTTGGTACATCACATTGTATACACAAACATGAATCCTGCACATATTTGGTACATAACATTGTATACACAACATGAATTCCTGCACATATTTGGTACATCATAGTGTATAGTAAAGTAACCCATAGCATTTATTAATGACGTAAGGGTGTGATATGTTAGCGATACCACATTTCAGTGGCTCTGCAAATGAGGGCAGTAGCCATCTCCTCTCCTTCGCAGTCTTTACTTCCCGGATTAATCCGGTACCCAATTTAAGGCTGGGTCGACCCGGGAGCCATTGCGATCTGAAAAACATTTGCGGCTCAACTAGAGAATGATCCCAGGACCACTCATATGCGAAGCCAGTGCGCTAACCACTGCGCTACGTGGCTCCTTAATCACAATGTATGAACAAACACCAATCCCTGCACATATCTGGTACATCACTGATTGTGACCATTACACAATATATGTCCAAGCTCAGGTCACTATTTTGCATAGTATCCGAGTGGATCAAACTATGGCCGTATGTAAATTTTTGCCGAGAAGCTGCCACGAAGCGGGGGTTCCAAAATATTCAACATCATAGCTTACCCCTTCGAATTTGACTCGTTATTAAATACCCTCCCTCTTAACTGTCAGAAAAAAATCTTTCACAAACATTCTTAGCAATTTCTATCTCTCTGTATGGTCAGCTAGGTCAACGTCAGAAGATCTGCACTTTTATATAATGGAATTGAGTTGCCAAGACTTGAACTACGCATCAATAATTGGATATCGATAACAACAATTACGGATCTGATGATCTTTACTTAGGAAACCCACGGAGACTATAACAGAATGGAATGGGAAATTATATTATATTTTTTTTTCTTTCTATTTTGTTATGCTACTACGTGTCATTACTACGAAAAAAGGCCAACAAGCCACACCAATTATCATGAAGCCAAACACACTTGAAAAAGGCACAATTTTGTCGAAATCGGCCTTTAAAAGGCCAATATGGTAAACCTGTACAGTGTACTGTACACAATGATGTGTCAACTGTTTGCTACTGCTACTTTCATGTACAAGATCTCTCCCTTTACATTGACTTATAGGCCATATTTCGTTTCTTTTTTCTCAAACATCACATGTGCAAGTAATAGTTTCGTTAAAGTAGTGGGTTCCTGTCCCCATTACCTTCTGCAGTTCTCAAACTCCTGCAGATGACGAGGAAGTAGTCCGAAAAACAAAATACGTTGTGTCATAGTTTACATCTTGGTTAAAATATCTGCACATTTTCGCCTGACACATCTGAATTCAGCATGGCATATGGGTCACTGATCATCTATGGGATGGATCAGACATCATAATAAATTGGTGCCTCCGCAAAGAAGATTATTTGCAATATCCAACATCCTCTGTCTCTCGCTGTAATGGAACAGCCAACACAACCCCAAAACACTCTTTAGTCACCTCTTATGATATGCATGCAAAGTGTCACTGGTCTGTACATCCCTATTGAGCCATGGCAATACATACACCTTAAATTAACAAGTAACAACACTAAAGATAATGTCTTGTTGTTACTACTACTAATCACATACCGCAACCCAAACAGATGTGCTTGGCCGAAAGGCGCAAAATAATAGTGAAGATAACTTTCGTAGTTGTTATCAGAGATCGAACACAGAAGATTTTAATCAAACTATTGCATAAATTTTAAAAAAATGCATTGTCCTTAGTGTTACCATTTCTAAGACTCCACGTTGTCGGATATATTCAAGCACTTTGGTTATTCTTCTTTATTTTTGCTTTATACCCCTTTATGTCTTGCGGTGTCAAGAGCTCTGATACCGCCTTTTTGTGTGCTTCATATTTGTTTGTTTTCATGGACTCTTCTATTTCTGTAATCCATCTTTTGCATGGTCTGCCCCTGGCTTCGTATCCATCATATCTGTATAGTAATGTGTTTTGGTTGTTCTTATTATAAATCTTAAATGAAATTTGTATTTATGTGTTTCTACTTGCACATTCTGGTTCCAGAAAACCTCCCCAGATGTCCAAGAGCAGAGATACTACAATATGTGGGAGACTCCTGAGTTCAACACACACCTTAAAAACATTCGCTCTAGAAATAGGGACTCAGAGATGTAAGCATTATAGCGATAATTGTTAATGAAAGCAATCTGAGTGAAGACATGTTTCTAGTCGTGTTACATAATACCATGCTTGATGGTTGCAGCTCTCGGCTTGGTATATCTGACTTCAGCACCAGTGATTGCTTGGGCAGGACTGTGCTCCTGTTCGATATCAGGGATGGCATGCCCAATCTTAGTTTCCAGTTTCTGTTGGCTGGACTACGCCATATCTCAATTTCAAGGCTTTGGCCTGGGTACAATGTGAGTGATTTTAATGAGTAGTATGATGATGATAGCAAACCCCGAGGGAGTATAAGCTTGCCACTGTTATTCACTGTGCCAGGTAGTAAATATTTACTTTCAGTTCCAGAATACGATTTCTCTGGTATTCCTTTGGTGGAGAGGAATTCCTTTTTTTTAAAAACAAGTACTAGATGACAGTTTGAATCAATGCGGCACAAAGGTATAATTATGCAAGATGCATGATCTTCTACACTGGAGTGAATGTTCTGTGACTTATTTGCTTCTGGAGGCATACCGCAGATAACAGTGTTCATTCACTGCAAAGCAGTCCAATCGTAGGTCTTCAACAGGTTTCACAACAGTGATCATGACGTGGAAAAGTCAACCGTACTTCCAACTTTCATAGTTGTCTCTTACACCTTGCATCGCAGATGGCAATGCTACTATTTTTTGCTACATTCAGACACTGACAATGCTACTATTTTTTGCTACCTTCAGGCACTGACAATGCTACTATTTTTTGCTACCTTCAGGCACTGACAATGCTACTATTTTCTGCTACCTTCAAGCACTGGCAATGCTACTATTTTATTTCGAACTTTCAGGCACTGGCAAACACACACCTCTTTGTAGTATATAAAAGATATTTTGTTTTGTGTGTTTCAATCGTAGAAATTGTAAGCAGTTACATCTCTTGTATTCTTTTTTTTGTTGCAATTAGGAGCTTTTCTCTGAGCTTTGTCTGTCATACCCAGAAGGCTCCAAGTCTCAACTGTGTTCAATGCTTTGAGAAAAAGTCTCCAACATAATTAAGTCATAGTTAACAATCATAAACAATGTACACAAATCCTTCTTTTATTTCGATGAAGATGAGACTTGGTAGAATACATCTAATCTTGTGTTATTTCATTTTGTCTCAAGGTGGACAGAAGACTATCATGCTGAGACTTCACACTTGGAGAATTCTGATAGTAAAACAGTCATACGAGATGAGAGGACAATGATGACTAAACCAAAGTTACTAAAGGATGAACCTGTTAACATTAAGGTATGTCTTTATATGTTTTTGTGGCTATTTTCTGAGTTCATCTGAAACAGATCAAATCAATTATGGTTATTTGAATAATTTATGACTATTTTGATGTTTTATATCCAACGTTTTCTTGGTCTACCTTTGGCTTACATCCAGATCATTTGTTATATGCTCTTATTGGTATTTGGTTTGGGTGCATTCTCATAAGGTGACCGAACAATTTTTACTTGAGGTCTTTCAATACATGATATTATACCAACTTTTTTCTTAAATTTCTTCATTCATTATTTTATCTAGTTTAGTAACCATTGCAGCTTTTCTCAGACACTTCATAGTGATAAATGATGGCCAAAGAAAATCACGAAATAATTTTTTTAAAAACATAGTGCATGAAGTCCTAATTAATTCTGTACATAGGTCTTCTACTACAGAACATCTCGCCCTATAACATCTGGCAAAACGAATAAATCCATATCTATTTTTGTTTAGAATATGTTGTCTATTTTTAAGCAAAAAAATACAATTTGTTACCTCCCTTTTTATGAAGGGAGTCTTTCTAAAGCTACACATTAGAGCGATTCACTACTAGGGCGGTACATCAAAGCGGTTTTCTCTATAAAGCGGCACATCAGAGCAGTTCTCTCTCTAAAGCAGTACATCAGAGCGGTTCACTCTCTAAAGCGGCACATCAGAGCGGTTCACTCTCTAAAGCGGTACATAAGAGCGGTTCTCTCTCTAAGCGGCACATCAGAGCGGTTCTCTCTCGAAGGCGGCATATTAGAGAGGTCTTTCTCGCTTCTCCGTTTTTGAACATGTGATATCAGGCCACCGACTTTGTAGTTGAACTATTCAAAATTCCATTTCCAGCACGTGTTTATGATCTTGTGCGTCGTTACTGTCCATGTTTGTGTACAGAACATTGAAATGTAATGTTAAATAATTTTATCAACATCTCTATATTTATTTTTAACTTTTTCAGTTGCAAAGATTACACCTGAAAAAGATCGTGACCTTAAGCAACTTAGAGCTAATGATATTGAAAGCATATGATCAAGTCAGGCAGACAATCGCCAGGATCAGAGAGTAAGTATTTATATTAGGCCTAGATATAATGTGGAATAGGAATTTTATAACAAATTGGTCCGGACCAATGAAACAATCATTATCAAATGTCGTCTCAGCAAGAAGGTTGGCCATAGCGAATCTTCAACTGTCGTTTGCCTTGGTTGTGCACTCTGCGAGATCATGACCCTTTGCACTAGCCTATAGAAGATCTCTGCACACAATTAAGTCATGATTTTCGTTGGTCACTATTTATATACTTGGAATTGCCTCGACTATTTTTAGCATGTGACTCCAAGTATATAGGCATATATAGTGTCCAATGAAAATCACGACAAAAATAAAAAAAAAACATAACAAATAAAGTCCTAATTAATTCTGTGCATAGGTCTTCTATACAGCAAATGGTCAAGGATAGACAGTACCATCTCGTAATGTCTTCAACAAGGTGTCACATCTTTTAATAGGCCTATATAAAAAATATATTTAAAGTTTGATTTTTATTTCCTTTTATAGTTCTTTTTCTTCATATGAAGTGTTGTCAGAACCTCATTGTTTGTTTTCTTATCTTTCCATGATGTTCTCCATATTCTTTACATATCCACGTCTCACAGCATAAATTTGAAGATGAAATACTTAGGTACATATGTAATAATTGTCGCCCGTGTGTTGCCGGGGCCCGAAAGGGGAGCAAAGAATAGCAACACTGTTTACCTTCCACGCATGTCGTAAAAGGCGACTAAGGAGGTTATGGGATGAAGTTGGCTGTCCCATCCCATATAGGGTCAGTGACCCAAAGCCATGCTGAAGTCGGATGTGTCAGGCCGAAAGGCGCAGATATCGCAGCAATGCTGTAAACCATGACACAACGCATTCCGTTCTCCGGACTACATCCTGCTAATCTGCAGGAGTTTCAGAACGAGCGCAGAAGAAGAAGATATGTAATAACCAAAATTCGCTATAGGCCTATACAATAAAGAATAAACTAATTGGAGATTGTGACAAGTGTTGTTACAACGGAAATGTTATGTGTTGTTACAACGGAAATGTTATGTGTTGTTACAACGGAAATGTTATGTGTTGTTACAACGGAAATGTTATATGTTGTTACAACGGAAATGTTATGTGTTGTTACAACGGAAATGTTATGTGTTGTTACAACGGAAATGTTATGTGTTGTTACAACGGAAATGTTATGTGTTGTTACAACGGAAATGTTATGTGTTGTTACAACGGACATGTTATGTGTTGTTACAACGGAAATGTTATGTGTTGTTACAACGGACATGTTATGTGTTGTTACAACGGAAATGTTATGTGTTGTTACAACGGACATGTTATGTGTTGTTACAACGGACATGTTATGTGTTGTTACAACGGACATGTTATGTGTTGTTACAACGGAAATGTTATATGTTGTTACAACGGAAATGTTATATGTTGTTACAACGGAAATGTTATATGTTGTTACAACGGAAATGTTATATGTTGTTACAACGGAAATGTTATATGTTGTTACAACGGAAATGTTATGTGTTGTTACAACGGACATGTTATGTGTTGTTACAACGGACATGTTATGTGTTGTTACAACGGAAATGTTATATGTTGTTACAACGGAAATGTTATATGTTGTTACAACGGAAATGTTATATGTTGTTACAACGGAAATGTTATATGTTGTTACAACGGAAATGTTATGTGTTGTTACAACGGAAATGTTATGTGTTGTTACAACGGAAATGTTATATGTTGTTACAACGGAAATGTTATGTGTTGTTACAACGGAAATGTTATATGTTGTTACAACGGAAATGTTATATGTTGTTACAACGGAAATGTTATATGTTGTTACAACGGAAATGTTATGTGTTGTTACAACGGAAATGTTATGTGTTGTTACAACGGACATGTTATATAGGCCTACATATAAAATGATACCGGTACTATCAAGTCCAGTAAAAAATTACTGGTAATAAATAGGCGCCAGACTTGGTGGAAAAATATGCACGATGATCAAAAATGTGGATACCCTGTTCTGGAGCTGCTCTGATGTAGGTATTTAGTATGCCTACATACTCAATATGTCTTTATCTCTGGAAAGAGCTTAAGTGGAGATGAGTTGGAGATGTTGGAGAGACTGAGCTAAAGATGATAACACTATGTAGAGGATGAACATTTGATCTTGAAACTGAATATTGCACATGTAAACAGAGAGTAGGATCTTGTAAGTGAATATTTGATCTATAAGCAGAGAATACGATTTTATATCTGAGCATTTCATTCGTTAAAATCATATCACGTTTATAAATAAATATGAGATAAAAAAAAGTATAGAAAAGATATTTATTTATAAATAGTCTGCCAAAATTGCAAGATATCTTAGGGGGCTGCACACATATTATGTCAACAATTTGGGGTGGGGAGGGGGAAAGGTGGGTGGGTCTGAAAAGTTTGACAGTTGTTGACAGGAGACAGGGTTTGGACTAAAAGTTGACATAATCAATACTGTTTTTATAGACCTACACCAATTAAATTGTTTAAATTTAAAAAAAAATATTTCTATTAGCGTGAAACAAAACATATTCCTTCTTACATATATGTTTCATATTCCTACTTATTTTGTCGAAAAAATCTTTATATATGGGAGGGGGATAAGCTATGTTGGACACAATTAAGCAGGGATGCCACTGAATTCTTGAAAATTGTTGCCAAGTGAGGGAAGAGGGGTCGAAAATTAGCAAATAATTGTTAACACCATTTATGGACAGCCCCTTAAGGTGTAATGTGTCCATCATCATCATCAGGTGCCATGCCGGCTGGCGTAGGCTGTCATGGCTCTCCACAGCTCTCTGTCCACAGTATTATGTATCAAAGTCGTTGTTGTTTAATTGCTGTGCCAGGTTGTCAAACTGTCTAATATTTTCTGATTTTGTCGCCTTCAATGTTGCCTGTTGTGACTATGTTCTCTAAACCTGCCTGTCTCATGAAGTGGCCAAAAAAAGAAGATTGCCTTTTTCTTATATTCTTATATTGTTGATTAAGGTCAGTTTCGCATTTGACTCTTTCAACACCTCTACATTAGTTTTTCTGGCAGTCCATGGTATTCTCAGCATTCTTCTGTAGAACCACATCTGTGTTGTCTCTAATTTCCCACTTTCCAGTTTGTTTATTGTCCAAGACTCGCACCCATATGTTAGCATAGGGATTATATAGCACTGCAGAACTCTCTTTCTCACTTCTAATTACAAGGTCATATTACACACTATATTTTTCATTTTTCTGAATGTTGTTTTTGTCTGTCCTATTCTGCATCTTATTTCTGTTGAACTTCTTCCATCTGCTGTAATCATTGTACCTAGATATTTGAATTGGTGGACCTGTTTTAATACTATATTATTCACCTTTAATCTTGCAAGGTGTGTTATTTTGTTTCTTTGAAATAACCATTACTTCTGTTTTCTTGATATTTAGGAAGAGACCTTTCTCTTTACTTTCTGTGACTACTACATTAATTAAATCTTGAAGGCCTTCCTCACTTTTTGCAATCAGAACAGTGTCATCCGCATATCTCAAATTATTTATGTTATGTCCTCCCACTGGGTTATCTACTATTGAATGCAATAAGTTTTCACTGTATAAAGAGAACAGGTCTGGTGAAAGCACGCATCCCTGTCTGACTCCTTGTTTTATTTGTTGAAAAGGAACAAATTGATTTCCTACTCTTATTGCTGCTGTTTGTTGCCAGTACATGTTCTTGATTATTCTTAAATCCTTGCTGTCAATGTTCAAATTCTCTAGCATGTGTATAATTTTGCTATGTTTAACTTTATCAAATGCTTTTGTGTAGTCTATAAAACAGAGGTACAGATCTGTTTTTACCTCTATAGACCTCTCTATTAGTGTTCTCAATATATAAATAGCAGTGTTGGTACCTTTGCCTTCTACAAAGCCACAATGTTCTGGACTATTTCTGATTTTATTTTGTTTCTCACTCTCTTCATGATGATTCTGAGAAGTATTTAATGTGCCCATAGACAAGGCAAAACTATTCAACCAAGTGAGGTATTCTATCACCAAGAGATAAACCTCCAGTGTTGGAAGCAATCAGATACTGGAAGTGTGAGGGCTTGGGTAACACACGGCAAATATCAAGATAAATAGATATATATATATATATATATATATATATATATATATATATATATATATATATATATATATATATATATATATATATATATATATATATATATATATATATATATATATATATATATATATATATATATGTAACCAATATTTAAAAAAAAATACTAGCTCTCAATTTGTGTCTCATTGTTATGTCTGCCACTGCCTCTTATTACCATACATCGCCACTACATTTCATTTTGTTATAATGCCTCGTTACTACAATGCTTTGTTCATAATTGTTGGTAACACATATAGGGCCTACCTATTTCTGTTTATCTTGAGGTATTCTAATGGTTTATACCTGTCAGTTTCCAGAAATATCAATCTGCATTTCAGAAAACAACACTACAAATCATATGTGCGTTTCAGGGGATTAGAAGGAAAGCTAAGAATAACAATACTATTAGCTTCCATTCATGTTGTAAGATGCGACTAAGGAGCTTTTGGGGGTATGGAATTTGCTGCCCCATCAACATAGAGAACCAAAGTGACCAAGAAGTCATCCTGAGGTCGAAGGTGTCAGGACAAATGGTGCAAATGCCAGTTCAGCTATGAATAATGACAAGGCTTACCATTCTCCAGACTACACCCTGCTAATCTGCAGGAGTTGGAGAATGAAAACAGAAAAAAAAACATCTTAAATTATGTATTATGACCCCAAATTATACTAATTTACTGTATAAAGAATACTTTACAAAAGGCATATATAGCTGTGGTTAGTATGTTAAAAAACCCAACTGTACAGTGAACAGGTAGAAATGTTACCATATTGATAAAATTGTACCTTACTTTATAGAAAGAAAACTGATGCAAGATTTAAAAAGATCTATTCTCTTACATTTTCAGAGTCCACACAGGTTTCCCACATAGTCTCTATTTGATATATATAGAGCATATGTCATACATAGGTACATGCATGGAATTGAAAAAACACATAGAGGTGAGTCTCAAGTTTTCCTGCATATATGTTTTTACTATGGTTAGCCAGAGGCAGACCATGTAAAATGTGGATCACAGAAATCAAAGAAGCAACAGGAACAAGCTTACAAACAGCGCACATAAGGTAATCTCCAGAGAACTCTTCCACCCCTGACGCCGCAAGGCAAACAAGGGACACAACATATAGATAGATAGATGTTTTTACTAGATCTATTTTTATTATGTGTTATTGTAACTCAATACTCAAACAAGTCCAACAATTAAAATATTTAGAAACAACAATGACATCAGATGAAAGAAGTTCAACAGAGATAAGAAATAGAATAGGGAAGTCAAAGGCTGCATTCATAAACATGAAGAATATCTTGTGTAATATGTAACTGTCAATAGAAGTGATAAAGAGAGTTCATTATAACTACATAAAACAGATTCTACCATATGGATGTGATTCTTGAATAATAAATAAAAAGAATAGTGGAAAATTACAGGCAACATAAATTGTTTCTATAGAAGAAAAACTAACGAGACGGTGTGAAATGTGAAATGGGGGTTACTTAATATTATCAGAAAGAGAGAATCTCTATGTTTTTGAACATGTTATGAGACAGGGAAGTCTGAAAAACATAGTTACAACAGGCAAGATAGAAGGCTAGAGAGATCAAGGATGACAATGTGAGAGAATATGAGATAAAAAACCTGCTGATAAACAATACTGAAATAGAGTTGTGGAGATTCATGATGGCACGTCACTTGGTGATGATTATTATTGCAACATATGTGTTGATCTATGGTTGTGATAGCAGCTTAAAAGTAACAAAATATTGGAAGAAAATACATTTATTTGAAATTAAATGCCATAGAAAGCTTAAATATTGGCTGTGCATTATTCTAGTCAAACAAGCAAATTAGAGATAACAACAATATGTTTGTAAAACAAAAACAAAATGTGGACTTACAATGGACATGGGGGCCTATACTAAAATGAATATAAAATAGTCTACCACAACAAACATTAAAATGGGTTGATGAGAAAAGAAAATGGAAGCCAAGAGAAAATCTTTGCAAAACAAAATGGATAAGACTATGGGTCTTCTTAACAACATGCAAGAACAAAGCAGCATCACATTACTCAAACAGATGGAAACTGGTTTCTGCCATATTTGGTGCTGAAGGAACATAGATTATTGTAAAAAGTAACTACAATTAATTTAGTGCTCAAATTATCACAATGTTTCAACAGACAATCAGCTATAGTTTCCAGTTTATATGCCATTGATGCATATTGAGACTTCAGTGTTAGACTTGTAATTTTCATTGATCAACTGCATACCTAGGGACATTGCGATCTGCACTATGCTGGTTGCTTGCATATTTCTGGAGCCTGAAAGGGAAGCAAGAATAACAACACTTTTACCTACAACACATGTCATAAGAGGCAACCAAGGAGATTTTTAGGGTGGAGTTGGCTGTCCCATCTCTTGAGGGGTCAAAGTGACCCATAATCACTGCCAACGTTGGACATGTCAGGACAAAAGGTGCATATATTGAAGCTAAGCTATAAATAATGGCACAACACATTCCTTTCTCAGGACTACATCCTGCAAATCTATCAGAGTTTGAGAATTAATAATATGCACCTCCATGAATTATAAATTAAATTTATTTTACCTCCATTATATTCAAATATGCTGTTCATAAATTACAGCAACATTTTCCTCCCCAATATTCCCCCCAACCACCACCGGTCAACCTACTGTAAATACTTCAAGCCACCACTTGCTTAATCATGTCCAAAATAATTCCCCCCCCTCCCCCCCAACAAATTCTTTGGAAAAATAAGGTAAGGAAATACTACAGGATTGTTTTTCCAAGATTTTGAAAAAAATGTTCAAATTCAAACAATTTAATTGACATTTACACACAATGTTGTTATGTCAACTTTTCTCAAAGCCTCACATGCCACATGTGCCAACATTTGTCAAACCCTCACATGCCACATGTGCCAACATTTGTCAAACCCTCACATGCCACATGTGTCAACAATTGTCAAACTTTCTTAGACCCCCTTCCTGCCAATTGCTGCTGTAATTATGCACATCCTCCCTTAGAAAACATCAGATGGAACTCGGGGGGGGGGGAAGGTAAAGGTAAGCACAAAATATGGCACCACTCCCTCCTTACAGCAGAAACATAAACTATATATTTCCCAAAAATAGTCACTATTGAAATTGAGCCATGACCTTTTTTCATAATAAACCCAACACTTCATCCATCCTCTTTGAACAGGACTCAATTAGATGGGCATATTTAAAAAATAAAACCAAAGAACTATTTCTTGTATGCTTAATGACTGTCCAATGAATTTATTAATCAGATTTAATGTTTTTCTAGGGACTTGGTCAAAAACTTAAAGAAGACATCAAATGTGGTTTCAGTATTGATATCTCATGCATTGACAGAAAAGCACCTGCTCTTCCAACTTGTACATCACAGGTATAGTTTAACAACTGACAGATGTTTCATCTTTTTATGCATGCTTCATTATCATATTGTGATGATGTTTATAGAATCATTGCATAGAACAACAAGACTAAACAGTTGATACCAAATGATCTAACTAAAGAATCATGTAAGACTGGAATAAGATTCTACTAATGAATGAAGAGGTTTTTTCTCTTATAAAAACTTTCCACTTAATTTCGTTGGGTCTTTTGTTTGGAAAACTGCAAGACTGGAGTGAACGATTTTGCTAATAAGCGAAGGGATGTTTTAATGTGTCATATTCTTTCCAGAATATTGTCTTCCCAATGAACTCTCTGAACCCCCTTCTGTCTTGGGTTATGCGACATGCATTTTCCAACGATCTATTCATGTTATCTTTAATGTCGTCAGTCCATCATCTTCTTGGTCTGCCCTTTCTCCTCTCCCAGGTGCTCTGCCCTCCATGATTTGTCTTTATAAACAGTTGTGTCTCTTTTTCAGTAGTTCTCTGTTTGTTATTGTGTTTAGTAACCAACACTCTGGAATCTTCAATGTGTTTATAATATCTGAGTTTCTAATTTTTTTCCTTCCATGATGTTCCAAGTATCTTACTATAGCAATTCATCTCAAAGGTGTTGATCTTCTTTGCCACTGACTTACTTAGGGTCCATGTTTCACAACTGCATGTTGCATCAGGAAAAATAAAAATTTGTAGCATTAATAATTTTGTATGTTTTAATGAGCGCAGGAATTTTTATCCATATTTTTGGTAGAATTCTTTGTGTGGAAAGCTGCAAAGAATTGATTGAGGGAAATGGATTAAACTATCTTTCTCACTTTCCTTCCTCGTAGTCAAGTCCACAGAGCTGTGGTGTTCAAACCTAAGGAGGTTAGGGGGTTGTGGTGGTGGTGTCAACTATCCCAACTCTTAGTGTCAAAGTAACCCATAAGTGTTGATGAAATCAGATGTCTCACGCTAACAGAAGCACATTTTGCGACCAAGCTGTAAACTATAACACAATGCTATCCCCCATTCTCCAGACTGCATCTTGCTAATCTGCAGGAGTTTAAAAATGAACACAGAAGAAAACATTCCTCTATATCTACAAATAAAGTACATATACTTCATCTGGGATCATGTAGTTACATCAGTTCTAAAGTGCACAAATACTTTTTTAATGGTACATATGTGGGTATCTATAGCCATGTTGATAGCAGGGAAAATCCAAGCATGCTTGACTGTACTTAGCTTTCAGGTTGCTGTCCAGTGTACAATACTGGAACTAATTCTCTTGTACGTTTGGTCTATTAGAGATTTGGCTACATAAATTTGTGCTTAGCTTTGAGGTTGGTGTCAAGTGTACAATACTGGAACTAATTCTCTTGTACGATTGGTCTATTAGAGATTTGGCTACATAAATTTGTGCTTAGCTTTGAGGTTGGTGTCAAGTGTACAATACTGGAACCAATTCTCCTGTGCAGCTGGTCTATTAGAGATTTGGCTACATAAATTTTCACTTAGCTTTCAGGTTGGTGTTCAGTGTACAATACTGGAACTAATTCTCTTGTACGATTGGTCTATTAGAGATTTGGTTCTAGATGTCCATGCACAGTCTGTTACTAAACATAGTTCGATGAATTTGGCTATGTGTTCTAATGAAACGACAATGCAACTCATTTAAATTCCCTGGACTACATCCTGTTTGAAATATAGTAGGACCATTGTCCTTCTACAAAAGAGATCCAGTGGGATTTTGAGAACAACACAAAAGAAAATGGTACATATACAAAATGTAATGATATATTGTTGTGCATAATCGCTGAGAGATATATTGCTGATTCTGGAATTTGTCTATTTGTTCTGAGACATGGCCTTTCAACCTGGAATGATGGCACATCATGGTTTTATCAGGGAGAATATAGATAGATATAATGAATGAGAAACTTCATATAGTCCGTGTCATTGGATATCATGTCTGTTCGCAGCATTCCTGTACTGTCAATAATTTCTAGTACTGATGTTTTCCTATGTAATAATGCTGAACTGTCTAGCATTATTTCTCTTTCCCTAACCCTCTTGCTATTTAACTTTCATTTTGTTATATGTTCCATAATTCCTTTTTCTCATGTGTGTAGAAAATTCTTCTTCTTATTCAGCGTTCATTCTCAAACTCCCGCTGAATCTTCCTTGTAGCAGGACCATTGTCCTACAAGATTTCCAGCGGGATGTAGTCCAGAGAATGGAATTGTGGTGTGTCGCCATTTTATTTGCGTCAATGGCCCGAAACATCTGTTTTCGGCAGGGTGTAGAAAATGAAATGTCTTCTGATGCGAGTAAGCAGCTCTCTATTTGAATTAACCTCTTTCAAGATATCTTCATTAGGCTATTTTATCTGTCCATAGCATTCTCATTATTCTTATTATTACTGCATTTCCACTGCATCTACATAATTTCTTACCATTCTGCAGATTATGCAAGATTCACTTGAATGCATTAAAACTAGTTATATGCAGAGCTGTAGATATAAATTTGCTAAGATGAAGTGGTTTGTTTCCGCTGAGAAAAAAACAACTGATTGTGTGGACATTGTGATTATTATTTGAGGGAACATCACAAATCTTCAAGGAAAATATTCACTCTGAATTTTCTTAAGGGTAGGGGTTCAAACTCATTAAACACTCCACTCATAATATACAGTCATGGCTACATATAACTACTAAGAACTCTCTTTGTCACCTTAATTGATAAAAGATAATTAAAAGATAAAAGACCAGCCAAAGATAATTCTTTAAGGTGAGTTGCAGAAAGGAATACTTTCTCAAGGTGGCAAAAAGAAGTGCTACAAGGACTCATTAAAGATCTCACTGAAAGTCTTTGAAATAGACCACTATTAATGGGAAGAATTTGCACAAAATAGAGCTACATGTTGCTCGATGGTCAAAAAAGGTGCAGCATCTTGTGAAAAGAGGAGAAATGCAGCAGCTCAACAGCAAAGAGTAGCTAGAAGTTGTGAATAGACCAAAAACCATCTACAGTAGTCATCCAGTACCCAAACTGTCCAAAGACATTTGCAGCCAGAATTGGGATTATTAGCCATCTATGATCTATAGTCAAGGACGTGACTCTAACTGATTTAAAAAGTAGATGTAACAAATGTTCATCATCAATTGTGGTTGATAAACAACAACAACCCTTGAACTAACTGTTATCACTTTCTTCATTGTCTTTATACCATACTTGATCTTTTTTCTCCATGCAACACTATTCATGGTAACCTGTTCCCATGATTCTACATCAAATATATTTATATATTAATTATATATTATATTTATAACAAATATTTAAATATAAACATACAATAATACTTCCATTGACATTTTTTCTTCTACAGTCTATTGACAGCACAAGCAATGGAGATCTGATTCTACCCAGTTCTAGGTATTCATTTTGGTCTAACCTCGGATATCCAGTTTGCCCCAATATCATCTATCCAGCATCTTCACATATCAACAATATGTTGCCTTTCGATATTTGGCATCCATTATTTCCTAGTGCTGTGCGTATGGATCTTCCCAATCCTGCACATCCAGTATATCTTGACTTTGAACATCCAACGTATCTCAACATTTTATATCCAAACTTTGGATACACAGCTTATCCCAGCCTTAGATACCCAGTTTATCCCATTATTGAGCGACAACAGATTAGCAGTGACTTTCGCCTTTCATCATCGTGTTCAAAAGAGATAAAAGTTGTTCCATCAAACAATGGTATTCCATCCAACAGTATTTTCATAACTAACAGTGAATTTACTCCATCTGACAGTGGTGCTCCATCAAACAGTGAATTATATCCATCTGAGAGTGGTGCTCCATCAAACAGTAAATTTACTCCATCTGAGAGTGGTGCTCCATCAAACAGTGAATTATCTTCATCTGAGAGTGGTGCTCCATCAAACAATACTGCTAAATTCTACTGTGGTGCTCTATCAAACAATAGTGCTAAATTCAAAGGTGGTGCTCCATCAAACAATAGTGCTAAATTCAACTGTGGTGCTCCATCAAACAATAGTGCTAAATTCAACAGTGTGCTCCATTAAACAATACTGCTAAATTCAACATTGTGCTTCATCAAACATTAGTGCAAAATTCAATAGTGGTGTGCCATCAAACAATATTGCTAAATTCAACTGTGGTGCTCCATCAAACAATAGTGCTAAATTCAACAGTGTGCTCCATTAAACAATACTGCTAAATTCAACATTGTGCTCCATCAAACAGTGCAAAATTCAATAGTGGTGCGCCATCAAACAATAGTGCTAAATTCAAAAGGTGTTGCATCAAACAAAAGTGCTAAATTCAACAGTGATGCTCCTTTAAACAGCAAGTCTACTTTATCATATAGTGGTGCACCATTTAACAGTGGTGTCTCATAGAATAGTGAATCTGCTCCATCCAACAGTGAAGAATTGTAGATTCAACAGAGGTAAATGCAAATAAAGTAAATAGGTTACTATATCAATATAAAATAATAAAATATAGAAAATAACAATAAATAAAAGGAACAAATACAACAGTCAACGTGTCGGTCCAATTGGGACCTTTAAAGACAACAAAAACAGTTAAGAACAAAAAACCATAACGAATATAAACAAAATGGATTTCTCCCACCAGGAAATCAACAAAAAGCTCAAAAATTTTACCGATATTTGGGTTATTTATATTTGTCTCCGATATTTGGGTTATTTATATTCGTCTCCGATATTTGGGTTATTTATATTCGTCTCCGATATTTGGGTTATTTATACTCGTCTCCGATATTTGGGTTATTTGTAGATTCAACAGTGATGTTTCATCCAATAATTGTACTCCATCCAACAGTGATGCCACATATGACAGTGAATTCACTATATCAGTGAATCTGCTCCAACTGACAGTGAATATGCACATTTAAAAATGAATCTGCTCTACAGGACAATGAATCTACTCCATCTAAGTAAATCTGCTCTGTATAAATAATAATTATGTCATCTGCTCCACTTAGCAGTGAACTCGACTAACCTAAAAGTCAAATCTAAAAAATAATTTTGGCAAATCTGCCCCATATGAAACAATTTTTTTTACACTCAGCTGTGTACAATTTTAATAGCATTGAGTTGGCTTCATCCAACAATAGATCAGCTTAATTCAACAATAGATCATCTTCATCCATCAATAGATCATCTTCATCCATCAATAGATCATCTTCATCCATCAATAGATCAGTTTCACCCAACAATAGATCAGCTTCATTCAACAATAGATCAGTTTCATCCAACAATAGATCAGCTTCATTCAACAATAGATCAGCTTCGTCCAACGATAGATCAGCTTCATCCAATGATAGATCATCTTCATACAACAATAGACCATCTTCATCAAACAATAGATGTTTCACCCAACAATAGATCAGCTGCATCCAACAATAGATCAGCTTCATCCAACAATAGATCAGCTTCATCCAACAATAGATCAGTTTCATCCAACAATAGATCAGCTGCATCCAACAATAGATCAGCTTCATCCAACAATAGATCAGCTTCATCCAACAATAGATCAGCTTCATTAAACATCTGTGTATGAATCAAATCTAAAGCAAAAATTCAACTTTTTATCTCTTGCAAATGAACATTTCAAAAGTTAATATACTGTACTGGTACAAATGGTGTGAATGGGCATTTGTGTTTTCACAAAATGGTGGAATACAGAATTTATATAGCTATCATTTGTGAAGAAGTATGAAACTGATGAAGGTTGCCCTTCTCTTGTCAATTCATCTGTTTATTGTTAAGTCAAATATTCATGTTTTTTTATTGTTGGGCCAAAATATTCATGCAGTTTTTTTATTGCCAGGGAGCTGCATGACCTGATATCTATTCTAGTACTGATATGGTTTTTTTATTGCCAGGGAGCTGCATGACCTGATATCTATTGTAGTACTGATATGGTTTTTTTATTGCCAGGGAGCTGCATGACCTGATATCTATTGTAGTACTGATATGGTTTTTTTATTGCCAGGGAGCTGCATGACCTGATATCTATTGTAGTACTGATATGGTTTTTTTATTGCCAGGGAGCTGCATGACCTGATATCTATTGTAGTACTGATATGGTTTTTTTATTGTCAGGGAGCTGCATGACCTGATATCTATTGTAGTACTGATATGGTTTTTTTATTGCCAGGGAGCTGCATGACCTGATATCTATTGTAGTACTGATATGGTTTTTTTATTGCCAGGGAGCTGCATGACCTGATATCTATTGTAGTACTGATATGGTTTTTTTATTGCCAAGGAGCTGCATGACCTGATATCTATTGTAGTACTGATATGGTTTTTTTATTGCCAAGGAGCTGCATGACCTGATATCTATTGTAGTACTGATATGGTTTTTTTATTGCCAGGGAGCTGCATGACCTGATATCTATTGTAGTACTGATATGTTTTTTTTATTGCCAAGGAGCTGCATGACCTGATATCTATTGTAGTACTGATATGGTTTTTTTATTGCCAGGGAGCTGCATGACCTGATATCTATTGTAGTACTGATATGGTTTTTTTATTGCCAGGGAGCTGCATGACCTGATATCTATTGTAGTACTGATATGGTTTTTTTATTGCCAGGGAGCTGCATGACCTGATATCTATTGTAGTACTGATATGGTTTTTTTATTGCCAGGGAGCTGCATGACCTGATATCTATTGTAGTACTGATATGGTTTTTTTATTGCCAGGGAGCTGCATGACCTGATATCTATTGTAGTACTGATATGGTTTTTTTATTGCCAGGGAGCTGCATGACCTGATATCTATTGTAGTACTGATATGGTTTTTTTATTGCCAGGGAGCTGCATGAGCTGATATCTATTGTAGTACTGATATGGTTTTTTTATTGCCAGGGAGCTGCATGACCTGATATCTATTGTAGTACTGATATGGTTTTTTTATTGCCAGGGAGCTGCATGACCTGATATCTATTGTAGTACTGATATGGTTTTTTTATTGCCAGGGAGCTGCATGACCTGATATCTATTGTAGTACTGATATGGTTTTTTTTATTGTCAGGGAGCTGCATGACCTGATATCTATTGTAGTACTGATATGGTTTTTTTATTGCCAGGGAGCTGCATGACCTGATATCTATTGTAGTACTGATATGGTTTTTTTAATGCCAAGGAGCTGCATGACCTGATATCTATTGTAGTACTGATATGGTTTTTTTATTGCCAGGGAGCTGCATGACCTGATATCTATTGTAGTACTGATATGGTTTTTTTATTGCCAGGGAGCTGCATGACCTGATATCTATTGTAGTACTGATATGGTTTTTTTATTGCCAAGGAGCTGCATGACCTGATATCTATTGTAGTACTGATATGGTTTTTTTATTGCCAGGGAGCTGCATGACCTGATATCTATTGTAGTACTGATATGGTTTTTTTATTGCCAGGGAGCTGCATGACCTGATATCTATTGTAGTACTGATATGGTTTTTTTATTGCCAGGGAGCTGCATGACCTGATATCTATTGTAGTACTGATATGGTTTTTTTATTGCCAGGGAGCTGCATGACCTGATATCTATTGTAGTACTGATATGGTTTTTTTATTGCCAAGGAGCTGCATGACCTGATATCTATTGTAGTACTGATATGGTTTTTTTATTGCCAGGGAGCTGCATGACCTGATATCTATTGTAGTACTGATATGTTTTTTTATTGCCAGGGAGCTGCATGACCTGATATCTATTGTAGTACTGATATGGTTTTTTTATTGCCAGGGAGCTGCATGACCTGATATCTATTGTAGTACTGATATGGTTTTTTTATTGCCAAGGAGCTGCATGACCTGATATCTATTGTAGTACTGATATGGTTTTTTTATTGTCAGGGAGCTGCATGACCTGATATCTATTGTAGTACTGATATGTTTTTTTATTGCCAGGGAGCTGCATGACCTGATATCTATTGTAGTACTGATATGGTTTTTTTTATTGCCAGGGAGCTGCATGACCTGATATCTATTGTAGTACTGATATGGTTTTTTTATTGCCAAGGAGCTGCATGACCTGATATCTATTGTAGTACTGATATGGTTTTTTTTATTGCCAGGGAGCTGCATGACCTGATATCTATTGTAGTACTGATATGGTTTTTTTATTGCCAGGGAGCTGCATGACCTGATATCTATTGTAGTACTGATATGGTTTTTTTATTGCCAGGGAGCTGCATGACCTGATATCTATTGTAGTACTGATATGGTTTTTTTATTGCCAGGGAGCTGCATGACCTGATATCTATTGTAGTACTGATATGGTTTTTTTATTGCCAGGGAGCTGCATGACCTGATATCTATTGTAGTACTGATATGGTTTTTTTATTGCCAGGGAGCTGCATGACCTGATATCTATTGTAGTACTGATATGGTTTTTTTATTGCCAGGGAGCTGCATGACCTGATATCTATTGTAGTACTGATATGGTTTTTTTATTGCCAAGGAGCTGCATGACCTGATATCTATTGTAGTACTGATATGGTTTTTTTATTGCCAGGGAGCTGCATGACCTGATATCTATTGTAGTACTGATATGTTTTTTTATTGCCAGGGAGCTGCATGACCTGATATCTATTGTAGTACTGATATGGTTTTTTTATTGCCAGGGAGCTGCATGACCTGATATCTATTGTAGTACTGATATGGTTTTTTTATTGCCAAGGAGCTGCATGACCTGATATCTATTGTAGTACTGATATGGTTTTTTTATTGCCAGGGAGCTGCATGACCTGATATCTATTGTAGTACTGATATGTTTTTTTATTGCCAGGGAGCTGCATGACCTGATATCTATTGTAGTACTGATATGGTTTTTTTTATTGCCAGGGAGCTGCATGACCTGATATCTATTGTAGTACTGATATGGTTTTTTTATTGCCAAGGAGCTGCATGACCTGATATCTATTGTAGTACTGATATGGTTTTTTTTATTGCCAGGGAGCTGCATGACCTGATATCTATTGTAGTACTGATATGGTTTTTTTATTGCCAGGGAGCTGCATGACCTGATATCTATTGTAGTACTGATATGGTTTTTTTATTGCCAGGGAGCTGCATGACCTGATATCTATTGTAGTACTGATATGGTTTTTTTCTGGATAATGCAAAGATGCTATGACTGATGTTGTGAATGAGTTTTGGCAATGTGTTGTCTGCCCCTGAAAGTGGAAATAAAGAATAGCAAGACTGTAATCTGCCATGAATACCCTATGAGGCAACTAAAGAGGTTCGGGGATGAATTTAGCTGTCCCATCTCAGATGGTCAAAGTGACCCAGAAGTCATGCTGAGGTCGGATGTGTTAGGTTGAAAAATCTAAGTATCGCAGCCAAACTGTAAACCAACACACTCTGTTTTCCAGAAGCAGGACAGCATCTTGCTAATGTGTAGTAGTTTGAGAATGAACAAAGAAGAAGAATGAGTTTGTCTATAACATGAAAACGTAAGATATCATCCGGAGCGATATTTGTGTTGTTATAGTTTACAGCAATGCTGCGACAGCCTGAAAAATCCAACTTCTCCATGCATTTTTGTAAGGTTTGCTTTCCCTAGCCTTTGACTGTCCCCAGTATTCCTGCAAGGCAATGGTGATACGTATGTGGAGAGGTACCAACCTCTTCCAAGGTGACCAGTTGCATATCATGTACATCTTAACAGCGCCTCATGTGTGCCACTTTATTTTTTCTTTATAAATTGTTGATCAGATTTAGATTCATCAGCCACACTCCCTGTTTGTCTTAGTGTACTAGTGATACACACTCCCAGTTTATCTTAGCGTACTAGTGATACACACTCCCTGTTTGTCTTAGTGTACTAGTGATACACACTCCCTATTTGTCTTAGTGTACTAGTGATACACATTCCCTTTCTGTCTTAGTGTACTAGTGATACACATACCCTTTCTGTCTTAGTGTACTAGTGATACACACTCCCTGCTTGTCTTAGTGTACTAGTGATACACATACCCTTTCTGTCTTAGTGTACTAGTGATACACATTCCCTGTTTGTCTTAGTGTACTAGTGGTACACATTCCCTGAAGTAAGATTTCTCCTGCTTCACTCATGCGTTTTAACCAGTCAGCCATGATTGTTTTTAAGGGTATTACTACCATCATATAAGTTCCTGTTACTTTTTTTTTTATTTCTCATTGATATAAGTTTTACTATTTGTTAGTTTTACTATTTACCAATAACATTTTATCATAGTTGTTATCGTTGTTTAGTTTTGTTACTGCGGCACATAAATTATACAAATGTACGTGTCACAAATTGATCAACTGTATAATGTAGCTCTTACACTTTGAAAGATATAATTTTAAGTCAATGTAAGGTCACATTTTTTTAAACTTACTCAAAAAATATTCCTACACCAACAACAAAACTAATGTGTGTAAATTCAGACAATAAAGAATATATTTTTAACTGGAAAGATTTATGCTTCTATTTTAAATCTTCTTGGATACTTGTGTTTTACTTGCTTGTAGTTAGCCAGTTGTCGGATCATCATCATGTATTCATTGATAACTTTACTTGTGATTCTTATTTTGTAACACAACACTTCACTCCCAGTACGTGCATTCTAGTTATAGACACAGAAGAAGAAATACACCGTAACATATTCTATCCATGGACACAGAAGGAGAACTACACCTTACATATTCTAGTTCTATCCATGGACACAGAAGAAGAAATACACCTTATATATTCTAGCCATGTACACAGAAGAAGAAATAGACCTTACATATTCTAGTTCTATCCATGGACACAGAAGAAGAAATACACCTTACATATTCTAGTTCTATCCATGGACACAGAAGAAGAAATACACCTTACATATTCTAGTTCTATCCATGGACACAGAAGAAGAAATACACCTTACATATTCTATCCATGGACACAGAAGAAGAAATACACCTTACATATTCTATCCATGGACACAGAAGAAGAAATACACCTTACATATTCTATCCATGGACACAGAAGAAGAAATACACCGTAACATATTCTATCCATGGACACAGAAGAAGAAATACACCGTAACATATTCTATCCATGGACACAGAAGGAGAACAACACCTTACATATTCTAGTTCTATCCATGGACACAGAAGAAGAAATACACCTTACATATTCTAGTTCTATCCATGGACACAGAAGAAGAAATACACCTTATATATTCTAGCCATGTACACAGAAGAAGAAATACACCGTAACATATTCTATCCATGGATACAGAAGGAGAACAACACCTTACATATTCTAGTTCTATCCATGGACACAGAAGAAGGAATACACCTTATATATTCTAGCCATGTACACAGAAGAAGAAATAGACCTTACATATTCTAGTTCTATCCATGGACACAGAAGAAGAAATACACCTTACATATTCTAGTTCTATCCATGGACACAGAAGAAGAAATACACCTTACATATTCTATCCATGGACACAGAAGAAGAAATACACCTTACATATTCTATCCATGGACACAGAAGAAGAAATACACCGTAACATATTCTATCCATGGACACAGAAGGAGAACAACACCTTACATATTCTAGTTCTATCCATGGACACAGAAGAAGAAATACACCTTATATATTCTAGCCATGTACACAGAAGAAGAAATAGACCTTACATATTCTAGTTCTATCCATGGACACAGAAGAAGAAATACACCTTACATATTCTAGTTCTATCCATGGACACAGAAGAAGAAATACACCTTACATATTCTAGTTCTATCCATGGACACAGAAGAAGAAATACACCTTACATATTCTATCCATGGACACAGAAGAAGAAATACACCTTACATATTCTATCCATGGACACAGAAGAAGAAATACACCTTACATATTCTATCCATGGACACAGAAGAAGAAATACACCGTAACATATTCTATCCATGGACACAGAAGAAGAAATACACCGTAACATATTCTATCCATGGACACAGAAGGAGAACAACACCTTACATATTCTAGTTCTATCCATGGACACAGAAGAAAAAATACACCTTACATATTCTAGTTCTATCCATGGACACAGAAGAAGAAATACACCTTACATATTCTAGTTCTATCCATGGACACAGAAGAAGAAATACACCTTATATATTCTAGCCATGTACACAGAAGAAGAAATACACCGTAACATATTCTATCCATGGATACAGAAGGAGAACAACACCTTACATATTCTAGTTCTATCCATGGACACAGAAGAAGGAATACACCTTATATATTCTAGCCATGTACACAGAAGAAGAAATAGACCTTACATATTCTAGTTCTATCCATGGACACAGAAGAAGAAATACACCTTACATATTCTAGTTCTATCCATGGACACAGAAGAAGAAATACACCTTACATATTCTAGTTCTATCCATGGACACAGAAGAAGAAATACACCTTACATATTCTATCCATGGACACAGAAGAAGAAATACACCTTACATATTCTATCCATGGACACAGAAGAAGAAATACACCGTAACATATTCTATCCATGGACACAGGAGAACAACACCTTACATATTCTAGTTCTATCCATGGACACAGAAGAAGAAATACACCTTATATATTCTAGCCATGTACACAGAAGAAGAAATAGACCTTACATATTCTAGTTCTATCCATGGACACAGAAGAAGAAATACACCTTATATATTCTAGCCATGTACACAGAAGAAGAAATAGACCTTACATATTCTAGTTCTATCCATGGACACAGAAGAAGAAATACACCTTACATATTCTAGTTCTATCCATGAACACAGAAGAAGAAATGCACCTTACATATTCTAACGGGGTGCAAAGGGTACAACATTACTCTCATGCTGGCCCAGGGTTAGCAGATAATTAAGATCCTAAAAGTACCTTCTCATCGTGCACCCTTGAAACAGAAACACAGTGGCTAGTGCTGTATTTCTGGCCAACGCTTTTGGGGATCCTGTCCGTGGATGTGAAGGCAGCAGATGGAATGAAAATTTACTGCATAAAAAAAAGCAATATCTCAGATTTTGTGCAAACACATACTATTTTGACAACTCTGATTGCACACAGAGATGCACAGCATTCTGGCTCTATCAGTCAAATGCATTGGAGGGGCGGCCAATGTCGATGTCCCAATATGGGTAGATGTCACGAAAATTGCGAGTCGTGCAGAAGTTGCAATACATGTAAGGATAAAATTGAGTGCAATGAAAGAGGAGCTTGGCGCCAGAGGGCAAAACGACATGCAGTTAGGATGGGGAAATCAGAACAAAAGAAGTAAAGTAATCCCTGATTACTGCCCCATTGGAAACTGCCACCAAGGGACATGTTTTAGACTGCAAAGTCCAATGGTACAGTAGGCGATAAAACATAATGGCGTAGAGTTGCTACACATTCACCATCTGGCGACAGACAGGAAGGCTGTCATAGGCTATGAAAGCCCACCAGAACCAAAAGCCTGCGGAAATTGGATGTGCTATCACTACATTGGACACTACATAGATAGTAAACTGTCTCAGGGATACAGTAATGAACTATCTCAGGGATATAGTAATGAACTATCTCATGGAGATATTTGTGAAATATCTCAGGGAGATAGTAGTGAACTATCTCGGACAGATAGTAAGGGGACAATTGAGGGTAGGATAAGGTAGTTATACAATAAATGAACTCCAAGAACAATCACCATACCCTGTAAATACCTTTCACCATATGCTGACAGAGGTGAAGCTCTTACGTGGATGCCAGATTGTACCACTGTTGATTCTGAAAAATCACTCATCATAATTAATACCATGCAGCATAAAACAAAATGGGTCCTTGTTGATAATCTTTACAGTCTTTTTGAATATATTTCAGAAATTATTTTCTATACTGTGGCTTCTTTTGGTATTTTAAGAATATACTTAAGATTCAGACTTGGAACTGAAAAAAACTTCATAGCAAATGTATTAGTGTTATATTTATGACAGCACAATAGCAATTAATTAAAAAATATTTGAAACAAAAAATAACAGCACATAAAGGAACAATTTTGTAGAGAATTTAATCACTTTTGAATCCTGAAAAAAACAAAACTCATTGATTTCCTAAAGTAAAATGCAGTACCTATGCTTAATCCACCCACAACGTACTTGTTATCTGCCTCCAATATCATAAATATGTTTTCAGCAGGGTAGTGCTCTAACACTGACCCTTTTAAAAACAGTTTTGAACACAGAAGGGGATAACAACTAAATTGTGTACTCTGCAGATGAATTGAGCAGAAGCAGGTAAAATACAAATCAGAAAAAATATAACAATTTCTTGTCAATTGAGGACCTACATTATTATAAGTAAAGTTAAAATATCAACAATTGTTTATAATATCTATCTGTCTGTCCTTTTGCTGCTGTCAATGTTCTTAACATTATTTTCAATTCAATATGGGGACAAGTACCTACATTCCAACTTTTTAATATTAAGCACATTTTCATTCCAACTTTGTCATAGTATTATGTGCAGTTTTCGTGACGTCACTGCAATCACGTTACTAGTAAACGTTGTCAAAATTGTTAATTTAATTGGAGATTAAAAAGTCACTTTTACTGCTGCCGGATGAATCAATCTGCACGCTATATGCTGAGAATCCCCACCCCCAGGGTTATCTGCGGGGAAGCGCACACACAGATGTATCCGGCAGAAGATTGATGCATCTAGCGACTGTAAAATGCGTCTGTACTGATATTATGTTTCGCTACATAATGTAGGATCAGTTCTATTCAAGTTTGAGATTTATTTAATTCAAATGTAGGTACTTCTCCCCGTATTGTACTTTATTTTCTTTACTTCTATGACAAACGTAGTAGAAAACCATCCATCCATGAGCCCATAACCCATCAGGGTCTATTCTATTTCTATCTTCAGCGATGCGAATGAGTGATGAACAATCTTGACCTGTCCAGTCCTCGATGTTATCTGTTCATGATTTTCTTTGTTCCCCACCTCCTCAGCTTCTACCACCCATGAATGTTCCAGATATGACTATGCAGTAATGAAAGTTTTATTTGTTCTTTTACTTTTAACTTATGAGATTCAATCAATACTTCTCAAGCAGCAATATTTTATTATGGTCTGGTTTTTATTTTTTTATCTGCTGTTAGGTGTCACAGAAACACATGATGGCAGGTTGACTAGCAATTATTTGTACCTCTCAAGTGCCAGGGGAAGAACGGGGCAACAAAGCTATAACTTACAAACATACAATTTGTCTTGCATCTTTTCACTATATCTTCTTAGATAATGTCCAGATATCCAATACTGTAAAAAATTTACTTTGCTTGCCATGTGTCACAAAATGTGTACATTATTTCTTTTCATGAAAATTATTAACAAATATGTAAGGAAAATCAAAACAAAAACACATTTTAAAAACGTATGAATAATTTTGATTTGTATCGGTCTTCATGACTTAGGTCTCGTGTTTTGTTGTTACAGTAAATATTTAATACAAACAAAGATGCTACAAAAAAAGTAGGGAAAAATCTGGTAAGTAATATATTAACTCTATGACAGTACAAATTACACCTGCCAATTTGTCACATAAATATGTGTAGCAGAATGAATATTGTGTAAAAAAAATGTCCAAAAGAATGGCATCCACATTTTAGCACTAACAATTAATTTGTATAAAGAAAGCATAAATATTTTAGTTCTAGAATTTCTCTCACAAAATAGCATGAATATTTTTATGTAGTTAGAACTTCTTACAAAACATCAATATTTTTATGTAGCTAGAACTCACAAAAACAGCATTAATATTTTATGCAGCTAGAACTTCTCACAAAAACAGCATTAATTTTTTATGTAGCTAGAACTTCTCACAAAAACAGCATGAATATTTTATATAGCTAGAATTCACAAAAACAGCATTAATTTTTTATGTAGCTAGAACCTCTCACAATAGAGCATGAACATATTGTGTGGCTAGAATTTCTCACAAAAACAGCATGAATATTTTATGTAGCTAGAATTCACAA
This sequence comes from Meghimatium bilineatum, assembly GCA_034231615.1. NCBI lineage: Eukaryota > Metazoa > Mollusca > Gastropoda > Stylommatophora > Philomycidae > Meghimatium > Meghimatium bilineatum. The sequence goes on from CM067304.1 coordinate 59,804,069, forward strand.
AAACAGAATGAATATGTTATGTAGCTAGAAATTCTCAGAAAAGCAGCATGAATATTTTATGTATCTGGAACTCACAAAAATAGCATAATATTTTATGTAGCTGGAACTTCTTACAAAATACAGCACAATTAAAAAAACAAAATATTAAAAATAAAAATGTAAAACAGTAGAAAAAAACACATAATAATCTATCTTGTGCTATAATCAACTCTAGTAAAAAATATCAATTCTGTGATGCGGTGACAGGTATAGATAACAGTATATAAAAAAAACAAAGATCTCAAAAAGTGTAGAAATTGATTTAATTCCACATGCCCTTTATTCCTCTCAACAGAACAGCAACAGAACTCATTGAGAGCACATAATTCTGTAGTTAAAGTGATAATCCCTTTGGAATTCTGAAAAATACACTTGTAAACCAGAACTGTTGCAGTCTAATTTCGAATCCAAAATCTCATGAAGACATACGTGAACCACACAAACTTCCATACTACCGGTAATGAAAATGATAATATAACCTTTAGCACTCTGCATTAAAATTGAGTAGTTTTTCTCTGTCACTGTATTATTTTTTTACTTTACGCATTATTTGTGGAGGGTACTTGGAAAATGCAATAACTTTTATGTGTGCGGAGCTTTTTGTATAATTTTTGTCTGTGGAAATAAAGGAAGGAATGGCTATTGAATGTGTGGGTTTCATTAGAAGGTACAGCTTATAAAATGTGCCACCAACGCACATTAAGTTGAGCATACACCTTCTTTTAGGTAGTATAAACCCTCACATGGAAATATTCACTGCTCAGACATCTTCAGATTGACTCACAGGAGAAAAAAATTAGAGGGAACATTGTTTCTTAATTATACATAAATGAACACACACATTAGATCAGCTCACTTTAAATGCATGCACATGAAATGCTATAAAAACAAAACGGACATTAGATAACATAATTATTTTTCCTAATCCCTCAAAAACCCAATTGCGTACAATCTCTTTTAACATTCAGCACATTGCATTAAAATTATGCAATCTTTCCCCTGCCACTGGAGTCTTTTTTTAAAATATGTTATTTTTGGTTGGTGTTTAGAAAACTGTTGTTTTTAAAGATTTAAAAATAATTTATACACATTTAAATAAAGAATTGCATACTGCAAATATATGTGTAATTTGTTTTATTGTATGAGATGTATGAGGTGTATGAGATGTATGAGATGTATGAGGAAGCAGTGATGACATTTCTTCACAAAATAAAAAAAACAAAAAACACAAACAAACTGTGTTTCTGTTTGGAAAACGCAATAACTATTGGGTTTTATAGATTTTATAATAAATTTTGTACATGTAAATGAAGAAATGAATACTATATTGATGTAAGTTGTGTTTGTTTGACACAAGAGGTGCATCAAAGGATTGAAAAGGAGATGAAAAATATTTTAAAAATCGGAAAATAATTATTTTCCTTTATTTCCAATATGGCAGCCCTGATGAAATGTTTAAATACCTGTCTATTGTATTTATGTTACTTCATAACAAAACTAACATAATATTGCTGGAGAAATAAACATAACGTAAAAGTAACATACCGTGTCAAATAAATTTTTCCAGAAACATAGACCTAGTCTTGTCTGTAGTCGACATTAATTCATTAAGTCTATACTTGTTACATGTCATAACGAAGCAAACATGTTACCATAACTAATGTCAGAACAACCATAATTCCCTAGAATTCCCTACTATCAGAATCAGAATCCATAATTATTTTAAATCAATTAGGGCCATAAAAATTGATGTCCATTATAACCATTGATTTCTAAATGGACAAATGGCTTCTGATATTTACACTGTTTTTGGTCCAATATTTCTTAATTCTTCTCAGACTATAACCGGAATATGAAATTTAATACTTCTAGTAACTATGATTCACTGATTCCGGTAACATGACATTAAAGTGTGTGATTTTTACTTCATTGAATAGGGAGACATAGCAACGGCGCAGAACTGTGCAGTTGCAAACAAATATAAGACTAATGGCACGGTTCATCGTCTGTAGAGTGCTAAAGGCTAAAAGATAGAACTTACACACAACTGGTTCCCATGACCAACTAGTTACAAACATTGCTTATTATTCTCTCTACTGATTGTTCAAAAATCCCACAAACATTTTAACTTGGGATTTGCAACATAAACAAAAGCTAAACATCTTTTGCAGGTCTTTATTCCACACCTATAGTTGACCTCTTTACCACTGGAGTCTGTCCCACGGCAGTATTTTAATCCACATGGATACCATCCGATACAAGTGTGTACCTGACAAGTGCAGGGTTTGCTGGAGTCTGGTGTGTCTCTACATTTGTTATATTTGCTTGGAAGTAGTTCCGATGTTGCTGAGATGAGTGTTATAAAATCTTTGTCCAACACTGAAGAAATACAAAATAAAAGTTATTAGTAAGAACGTGATTAGATGAAGGGATAAAGGGAAAAGACTTGATATTTTGAGTCTAAAACATACACATAAAAAGTAGACATATCTTGACACATAAAAACAAATAATGATAGATGTGAAACAGAGGTTAAAAAAAAGGAATAGGAATGGTTAAAGTATTTTCAATAGCATGAAGAAATTACAAACATTCAAATAAATCACAAACATATTATACCAAATCTGCCAAACATTCTGAAACAGCTTTAATGAATAAGAATAAATATTTTGTTTGTCCGGGCCATGTTGTTGCAGTGGGATTTGAATGTAAAACTGTGACTTGCCTTGCATATTGACCAAGAAATGCCATGTTGAAGTGTCAGACAATTGGCAGAAATAAATGCATCTTTATTTTCTAGACTACATCCTGTTGGGAATCTACAAGGGACATTGTCCTGTTACTAGAGAGATTCAGTGGAAGTTTGAGAAAAAAAAAAATAATTTAATATATTTACAATAATGATTGTTTTGCTCCTACATAAGCAATGGGTCACAATAGCAGTGCACCAAATAATATATATACAGGTTTCATACCTTTTCTGTGCAAAACTGAGCTACTTAGTCTTAACAATTAAAAATAATGTGCAACTCATGTGAAACATTAAGAAATGAACTAACTGATTAGTAGAGACTGGAAAGAATGGCATGTACAAATCAAATACCAGATACATTAAACATTTCCTGGACACACTATTCAAAGAACACTGGGGCATATATAAGGTTTGTCAGCCACATGTGAACCCATAGACAAAGGGTATATTTAATGTTTACATAAAGGCCAGCTCTGTGGTGGAGAGGTACAGAGCGTGTGTAGGATGGCCAAGCTATATGTTCAAACCAGCTAAAAAAAAACTATGCATCCAGACCATTCAGAAAGTAATGGCAACCTAATCATCATATTTACATTGCCTAGAAAATCACTAGTCACAAAATTCTCAATTAATCATCGTGTCCTAAGTAGGGTATACTACCAACGTTTTAGGCTCAGATAAATTATTACTCACACTTAGATATAGCCCTAAGATCAGACTCTTGGGCATATATCCCATCTTTAGCCTCACTACAGATGTTGAATGCATATGGGCTAATCACGTAAGCTTTATCCAGATTAACCATCAGGTTCAAAGTGTATATGTTCATCTCTTTTTCTTCCTCTGGTGTGCGAATAGCTGTTGGATTTTTCTATGAGTGGTGAAACAGAGATTAAAAAATCATTAAACAATGTATCATCTACAGACAAATTGAAGAGGTGTATCCCTTTACAATTAAACACTAATACAGGGGAATCCCTTTATAAACATGATCCTAACAGACACACATATATGTATAATAACAGAAGTGCGTTATATGCAGTACAAACAATAACGAATAAACATAATTGGGGATTTTGAAAAGTGTTGTTAAATAGAGAAATTTGTTACAAAAGGATGCAATATAAAGGGATTCCAATGTACATATACAGAGAATTTGTAAATTTACAAAATACACATAGATACATACAGCATAGGAAAACAAATTCTGTGTGAAATGACTCACTCAAAACCAAGTATGATCTGTAAATATGCCAGAATGTAGAAGGTCTGAAAGTCTCAACAGTAGCCTACTAGACCAACCACCATTCAACAGTGAACCATCAAGTAGACTTGACCATCAAGTAGACCAGGATGTAGAAGGTCTGAAAGTCTCAACAGTGACCTACCAGACCAACCACCATTCAACAGTGAACCATCAAGTAAACTTGACCATCAAGTAGACCAGGATGTAGAAGGTCTGAAAGTCTCAACAGTGACCTACCAGACCAACCACCATTAAACAGTGAACCATCAAGTAAACTTGACCATCAAGTAGACCAGGATGTAGAAGGTCTGAAAGTTTCAACAGTGACCTACCAGAGCAACCACCATTCAACAGGAAACCACCATTCAGACTTGACATGCAATATTATGAGGTTTTCCTCTATTCAATTATGTTTCTATCCCCTCTGAGTAGGAGGCTTTACAAAAACAACAAATCACTGCACACCGCTGAGAGTTGGAGCCTTCTGGGTATCTTCTTGTTCACAGTTTAACATATCTACACAGAAAATCTTCTTCTTGTTCGCAGTTTAATTATGGGTATGAAAATAAGGCTCCAGAAAAATCTCATAATTACACACATGATACAAAAATCCTTTGCTTGTAGTTTTTAGGAATTAAACCAAACAAAAACATCACATTCAGACATAAAATAAGTATTTCTCAAGAATGCTATCCTCCAAAAATTTGCCATCTTGTTTGTAACAGTAAAGCAGTGAACACTGAGCAGTGAAATCCCTCAGTGGAGCATTCCTTTATAAGAAATTTCCCTATTTAACACTTTTACAAATCCCTAGTTATATTTATTCTTTATTATTTATACTATATATGGGAAATTTATAATAAGTGAGTGTTTACTATCCCATCCCATAGAGGGTCAGTGACCCAGAAGCCATGCTGAAGTTAGATGTTTCAGGTCAAAAGGCACAAGTATAGCAGCCAAGCTGTAAACCATGACAGAATGGATTCTCTGGACTACATCCTTCTAATCTGCAAGAGTGTGAGAATGAACAGAGAAGAGGAATAATAGTTAAGTTCTGAACCACATCAAAACACTCAATTTATTGGCCTGAAACTTGACAATGAACTCGGATGAAGAAGTAGCAATTTAGTGTTCTTTTTCTTTGTATGTTAAAAGGAGCAAGTTGGACAGAAAAACATAATCACATGAACTCCAAATGTCAAAATGAATTTCAAATGTCAAAATGGAGCCAAATGTCACAATAAACTTCTGATGACAAAATGAACTCCAAATGTCAAAATAAATGTAAATGCTAAATAAGTATACAGGCAAACCATATAACTACTGAAGACTTGGTTGATTGGTCATGGCCGCAACATTAGATATAGTGCTCGACTATGAGAATAATGGATGATAACGAAAGTTGCTGGATGTCCAAGAAACAACTACATTACACTGGCATGTAGGAACAAGTGCTCACAAATTGTTTTAAGTTTACTGTATACAGGGTACTTAAAAATAGGGGACAGTTATTAATAAATTGTGGGATTATCATCGTTGAACTCCGGACACATCTATATGTTCTCAGATCTCCCTTTTAGTGTATCCACTATTACATGATGACTAAAATTATGATTACACGACTATTACATGATGATATACCAAAGAATACAATGTGCACTACCTATGAGGTACTACTTAAAAATTATCACTGATAAAGGGCACCTTCTACACTCTGAATTTCTCAAAGTGAAAGGCAGTCAACTTAAGAGAGGAAAGTCGTGGATGAGCAGAGGATATTATACAGAGTGTGTGCAAATTGGAGGATGTGCTACCTGGTGTGGAACGGAGTCGGGCACCCTTAGTGTCCGACAGCCTTCAAAGTACTAATAACACTCATTAGAGATCGCAGGGAATGGTGTCCGACAGTGGTGTAGTCAGAGGTGCTCACTCTGATTGGTGAGAATTCCAGTAAAGGTGATATGATTATATATACAGATGGGTCGGTTGAGAGACACATCAGGATTGCCTAAGCCTTCACGGCTCAAAAGTGGGGGAAGACCATCAGAGAGGAATGTGGTGTATTTACTCAGACGACAAGCATCATGACAATGGAGATTTTGGCAGTAACCAAAGCTTTGAAATGGGTGTGCTCGCAGACTGTGACACATGCCTATATACTCAGTAACTTGATGAGCATTATTGTAAAAGTGCAGGCTGGGTATATTCTGGAACAGTGGCTGAATGTAGTGAAGAATTCCTGTGTGTATAAAGTGACTTTTATTTTTGTGCAAGGACATGCAGGAGTCCGGGGTAATGAGAGAGCAGATAAGTTCGCCACACAAGCAGCTACTACGGCTGTTGGCATAACAATGGATTGGGCGGACATTTTGAATGCTTTACAGGAAAATGCACAAATGACTGTATAAGTGACGATGACTCTTGTTCCATGACAAGAATAAAGGAGCTTGATTTGTGGTGTCACTAGAAATGAATGGTTTCATGAGCGAGAAAGAATGATGGTTAATGAATGGTGTACTGGGACCATCAGTCAACGTGTAATGGCGGATACACTCAAGGAGAGATCTGAGCACCTATGGACTTGTCCGGAGTGCAGTGACGATGATCCAATGATTAACTAACTAACACTATGACTAACAGTTCCAGTTCTTTGTTGGTTGACATTCTTATAAGCTAACATTAGAGCTCATTTCTGACAATACTGCATTACAAGCCCAGTTCCTTCATTCTGGACATGGAATCATCACATTCATTAATTTCATTTGCTTATGTTGTTTCTCATAAGGAGTTCAAAATGTCTGCACGATCCATTTATCTACTGCCGGGTACAGTAGCAGTGCAAGTCATCCATTCTACTTTTTCATTGCCTTGAACACCCACATGACCAGGCACGAAAATGAGTGACACATTCCAACTTTGACCTCTTGACTGTCTCAAATTACTGTTCTCAAATGCAACCATTTGGAGTATTCTGATGATGCTCATCGAGTCACTAAGGACTCAGACATGTGTTGCCCTCTGTATGCTCATTCAGTTTAAGGCCTTGGTCACTGGCCACTTGGTCTTCATAGTAGGGAACAGTTGGGGGTGACATGATGAGATGACTGACTATAATGATGAATGTTTATCAAATGTACAAAAATACTACAAACCTGCCGAAGTTTTGACATAGCATCTGCAGTGATAAAATCATTTCTCTGGAACTGAGTTATAAAACAAATAACCTGAGGTTGGGTTTGTCCTAGATCTTCCTCTCCTAAAATGTACATCCGAAAAATCTGCACTTCCTGTGAAAAATCAAATGAAATGGAAGAATGTTGACAGAGTCGACTAGTGTTCTTTTAATCAGCACATGAATTTCGATTGATGGTCATACTATATTATTTATATCAAAGAAGCCACAGGAACAAGCTTACAAACAGAACAAAAGGCAGCCATCTCCAGCGAACTCTTTTACCCATGACTCTACAAGGCAAATTGATTATATTATTTTATTTTCATGTGTACTTTTTAACACCGTTAGTTTCAATAATGGTTTTCCTGCTCTGTTATAATGTATTTATCACAAGAGAACTGCAGCAAATCTATGATCTGATACACACAAATTTAAAACACAGGATAATGAAATTTTGTGAATCACTAGAAACACACAAGAAAACATTGGGAGTTTTGATGTGATTTCTTCTTCTTCTTTCGTTCACTTGAAGCATGTCTATATCTGTAATTCTGTCTCCTTAATAAAACTCACTGTCTTTTGTAGTTCATACAGTGTCCCATAGAGCTTTGAGATTCCAGTGTTGTTTCCTCTGGCCAATATGTATGCCTCAGCGTTTCATGCTCAGAACACTCTTGAAGTATATGTTTGGCACTCTGTGCTGCCTGTCCACATGTACACATGGCCGTGTTGCCAATCTTGAACTTTGTATACATGTGACTGCGGAGTCGGTTGTGTCCTGTTCTGAGACGTAGAATTATAACTTGCTCTGATCTGTTCATAATGTGATAGTCATCTTGTGTTTCTTATTGACTTGATCATCTGTTTTTTCTGATGGTAGGTGATTGGTATATCTGGTTGGTCTTCGGCAGCACCTTCCTTAGCCAGTTGGTCTGCTTTTTCATTTCCTGGTATTCCACAGTGAGAGGGTATCCACTGCATGGTTACCCTATATTGGTAAGACAATTCGCTAAGTAGTTTTTTCAAGTCTGTTAGTTTTCCAGAATGTGATGATCACAGTCAGTGTTGTTCTTTACATGTCATGTACTATGTTGTGTTCTTGATGGAGAACTTTTAGTTGAAATGCCAATGTATGAGTTTTCCTGTATTTCTAGTGATTAACAAAACTTCATTATCCAGAACTTTTAATTTTTGGCCTTTCACAATGTATTTAGACGTCATTATTAAAAAATGATCTTTAACAGTCTTGCAAGGGAGTAAAATCCTTACATGTGAAATGCAGTGTCTGAGAAAACCTGCAATGGTTACTAAACTAAATAAAATAAGAAATTAGGAAAAGAGTAGGTATAATATCATGTATTGAGCATATTGAAAGACGGCTAATGAAATCATTATTAAAAAACAATGAAGGTATTGGATTTTCCAAATACCTTCTATAAATAATGCATCAAGTAACAAAAGAATCTAGTGGCAGCTAAAAATAAAGCAATTTTAACCTTTAGCGCGCTTTGGTTAAATGTGTTTGACAAAATTATTAATACCGCTTGTCATCCATTGTTGAGTGCACTCCTCCAATGATATGTAGTGTTAAATAGGCGTACCACAGCCTGATTGGTTAATGCACATACTCGGGGACATGCGCAATTGTAGCGGTCACATTTCCATGTCCGTCATGTCCATTTTGAACAGTTCTTTGTAGCGATTACACATAGTAATCCAATTAATCTGACCACATCTGCACACTGGTATGATGCCATGAATGTGAATCAGGTTTATAGACATTTGTTTCATCGTATTTTGAATAAAATAATAATGGATTGTGGTTCAAATGATAAATTATTGGGAGTTCTTTAGCTTTCACAGTAAAATATACAGAATGCCATGTTCATTTCGGACATATAGTAGTTTGACATCAATTGCTTGTGAAGTGGTCTAGGTATAGATTCCAAGAACGATTTTACTGCAAATCTACATGTTTTATACAGTTCTCCCAGCAATATTTTGATAATTTCACAATGAAAGAACATAAATACTACAGAATTATATGTGCTGTACACAGTGTTGCCAGTGCAGAATGTAGAAAAAAATCCCCAATACAAGGTAAGTAATTTGTTTATACTTTTTTTTACGTTTTGTTTGTTATAATTTATTTGTATTTTGTGAAAAAACATCTTTACCAACTTTCTCACATGTCTGGTATCACACACACACAAGTACAAAAATTACACCAATATATGCAGTATTCCATTCTTTATTTATATGTACAAATATTATTTAAATATCTCTTTCAACCAAAAAGTTATTGCGTTTTGAAAAGTCACCAACTATTACGTAACATTTTCAAAAAATAATCTGGCTGCAGGAGAAAAATTATATAATTGTAAACAAAGCGTGCAAAAGGTTAAACTGCTGTAGCTACATAGTGAACGGTTCAGTGTTGTTGATGTTCAAGTAAATAAGGTCATTACATAAAATTCAAAATTATTATATAGAATCATTCCTTATTAAATTATAAGATTCAACAGTGTGAACAAGGACTCATTAAAATGATTTCTTGCTGTTTTCAACATGTTTAAAAATGGGTTTCACCAACTTGAACCTAAATACTTCATTAATTTGACCACCCTTAGTCCTATCTCATATTCAAATGAAAAATACATGCATCATTATGTGGATAGCCTACTGTTTTCTTTATCATATAATCACATGTTAGTTCAAGTTAGTTTTATTTCAATCTGTTACGCCAATTATAAGTCTAGTAATGAATATATGAAGCATATCATATATAGGGCATTGCTATTCAATTATCATTGAATTTTTAGACACAACTAATACATCAAATTGGTATCACCAATACAATGTAGATGATAAGCTTCATCAGCTTTTAAACGACACCATGAGATCTTCTCATTTGCAAAAGTTTTGTCATGCAGACATGTTAAATGGGTGGGTTGCATGATACCATGGGTGCTAGTGTGCCTTCGTATCTCTGACTTCAGCACCTGTGCTTGCTTGAGCAGGACTGTGGTCCTGTTCGATATTGGGGATGGCCCTACCAATCTTAGTTTCCAGCCTCTGTTGGCTGGATTAATCCCCATCTCCACTTTACGGAGTTAACCTCGATGGGATTACCATCGAAAGCCATACCTATGAGATAATTTGATGTAGTCAGGTTTGTGATGCGAGTCATAGACATCTAGATACAAAATTACATCTAAAGTATAACAAAATCAATCGGTTATCAACCAGAATAGTAGACCAATGCGATTTCAGACAGCATGTATGATGATGCGACTGTAGTAATTTTGCATATACTTTGTGTTATCAGCCAATGAAAAACACAAAAAGTCATGGTTCCAGTGACAAATTCTGAATTCTTAACTTTCATTGCATGACTATGGTGGGAAATTAATTTAGTTGGATAAGCCAAGATAAGTGACACTGCATGAGACCAGCACACAGGACCATTCTGGAGGACTTGGCATATACAAAGCTCATATATTTTCTAGCTATAGGCTATGAATTGAAACTGGTCCAAGGATGGGAAATTCTGGAAACTCGTTGACAACTAACAGTTTTTGTGATGCCATAGAGTCCTTTTGTAGACTTATATTTAGATTTATGTGGCAAGTTCACTATCCACACTTTTCTACCGCTGGACTGATGCTTGTATTTAGTATTAATTATATAATCTTAACAAGGGAGCCACAATATCTTAAGTCATTCATTTGCAGACCAGCATATCTAGGTTTCAAGTCTACTAGTTATACTATAAAGATATAACAAATAAAATATTTTGGATATATTAAAAGACATGACACCTTGTTGAAGACTTTACTTGAGGCTAAAGTCGAGGGGAAGCGAGCAAAGGTTAGGCAGAGATACAAGTGGGAAAGTATCATCATGAGATGGACAGGTTACAGTCTAGCAGAGTGCACCACCAAAACAAGAGACATGATGTTGGAGAACTGTTACAGTCAACCTCTGTTGTGGAAAAGGCACTTAATGATGATGAGTTATTCATGGTTTCAAATAAAAATTACTCCAATGGTTCACCCAGTCACCTGGAAGTAGGGTACCAAAGCTCATACTTAGGGAATGTTGAAGAATGGCGCCATCACTTCTGTGCAGGTGTGGTATGTGACACTAGAGAGAAGGTTTTGGGTCATATCTGACTAGACTAGGCAGCTGAGCACCTTATCCGATAGCACTGCTATGAATGATGCTGGTTCATAACTCAGCTTATCTTTACCTCTACCTCAAAGAAAAACTCTTGGCAAACTTTAGAAATCAGATACCAATATTTAAAGAATATCTTCTTTGTTCTGTATTTTGTAGGATGTCAGGTCACATACTTGACATACATCTTCAACAATGAACTAAACACGGGATTTGTTTCCGGTCATAATCCAGTATATATATAGTATAGTTATTATATAGCCCTGCCTTGGTAGGGAACATTCTCTATATGTTTTCAATTAACTGTCCATCAAACTTTAACTTACTGATTTGAAATCAATAAACTGAGTAACAAATGATCCACCTGAACCCAGGAACTCTAAAGTAACAGTGTCTGCTGTTGTGTTTGCAACAATCTTTTCAACAATTGTCTCCCCTCCCTTATTTCTGGCATTTACTATGAGCTCACAACCTATAAGCGGAAGCACTAAAGCAAGCATGTATACATTACATAGAAATGAAGTCATTTTTATTGTTTATTAGTATGAACTGCAACTAAACAAAGTTTGACTCTTTCTTAAATTTAACCGACGTCCTCTACTTCGGTAGTTGCCATATTTATTTACTGTTTAAATAATAACTTCCGGTGCCATGAAATAAAATATTCGAATTTACACATTCTAAATAATGTAAAACCCAAAAATGAATTATTAACATCTTCAGGCGCCTTGTGGAATGGTATAGTCAATCATGGGTCTCGCCAATTTCCTATTTCTTGTATATTGTACTTACAAGATGGGCAGATTATGTGACAGAACTGTTTGACGACCAACGAATAACAAACCATCAATACATAAAAATGATGGACCAGCAATATCAGAAGTAGAACATGCAATAAATTCAATAAAATGCGGAAAGGCTACAGGCTTCGACAACATAACAGCAGACATAATAAAAACTCTAAATAAGTTTGGTGTAGATACTATCACAGAACTTTGCAATGACATATACGAAACATCTAACTAAAATACTACTCAAGATAATACATGAAAGAACTAAGAACATGATAGACACGGAGGTTGGTGAAGAATAATTCGGTTTCAGGAAAAACAAAGGAACCAGAGTAGCTATACTGAGTATCCGACTAGTGATAGATAAATATATAGAAGCCCAAAAAAGTATCTATATTTGCTTCATAGACTACACCAAGGCCTTTGACAGAGTCCAACATGAAAAATTAATCAAATGTCTTCACGAAATAGGCATAGATGGAAAAGACATCAGACTGATTAGAAATATATATTGGGAACAAACTGCATCAATAAGGTGTGAAAACAGCTACTCACCATACATAGAAATAAGAAGAGGGGTAAGACAAGGATGCATTTTATCACCAAGCCTATTTAATATCTACACAGAGAATATCTTTAAAAATATAGAAGAAATATCAGGACTCAAGATCAATGGGAAAATAATAAATAACCTTAGATATGCAGATGATACTGTTCTTTTGGCAGAAGGTGAGCATGAACTACAAAGACTAATAGATCAAGTCAATAAATCAAGTAATGAATATGGACTAGATATAAATATCCAAAAAACAGAAACCATGATAATCAGCAAAGACACAGAAGAACAGGAGCTAAACATACACATACATGGAGAGAAATTACAACAAGTAAAACATTATCAATATCTTGGACAGATAGTCACAAATGATGGCAGATGTGAAACAGAAGTTAAATGGAGAATAGGAATGGCTAAAAGTACCTTCAATGACATGAGGAAATTATTAATATCTAAACAAATTACAAACAAGTTAAAAATGAGAATTACAAAATGCTACATCTATTCCATATTAATTTTCCAGAGAAGAAAACAAATAAAGAGATGCTAAAAACACTTAATATGAAGAAGAAACTACTAAGAGAAATAAAGATCAGGCAAATAAAATACTTTGGACACATTAAAAGACATGACACCTTATTGAAGACCTTACTTGAGGGTAAAGTCAAAGGGAAGCGAGCGAGAGGTAGACAGAGATTACAAGTGGGAGAGTAACATCACACGATGGACAGGTTACAGTCTAGCAGAGTGCACCATCAAGACAAGAGACAGGAGATATTGGAGATACGTTGCAGCCAACCTTTGTTGCGGAGACGGCACTTGATGATGATGTATATTGTATTGGGATCACTGTTGACACCATGTCATGTTGCTGTATTAAACTTTCTAATACTTTCTCACGCTATCTTCCTCAATCTCACTTGCCTTCAATCTTGCTTACTGTAAAAATGTTCTCCAGATCTCCATGTCTCATAAAGTGTCAACAGAATTCACGAAACTGCATGAATCACAGAAATGGGCCGATGTTGATAAAAATAGCCGGTATTTCCCATTGTGAAGGAATCCTCACAGGAAAAACAAGTACTTATCCAGGAAAGTAAGGGAATTGATCCCAGCTTCACTTATCTTCCTACATCCGACTTTTCTTGTGATTTTCATTGGCTGCGACACAAAGTATATATAAAGCGACAGATGATCATTTGTATCAGCCAAGATGGGTGACGCTGTGTGAGATCAGCATTTAGGACTATTCTTGAGAACTTTTTAGTAAATAATTTTCGGAGAAATCTCTTCTATTTTTGGTAACAATTACACTTTCTGTGACGTACGTGATTTTCCTTTTGTATATCTAGAAAGCCATGCACCATCAATCAATCAATCAATAAACCCGTAACCCTTCAGGGTCGTAGGGGTACCACATTAGATGCTTCAGCACACAGAGTCCTCCAGCGAATTCTATCCTCAGCGATGCGGATGAGTGTGGAAATATCTTGCCCTGTCCATTCCTTGATGTTGTCTGTCCATGTCTTTATTTGTCCTCCTCTGCTTCTTCCACCCTCGACAGTTCCCTGCAGTATTGTTTTTGACAAGGAATCGTGCCTGCATACATGTCCGAACCATGCTAGTTTTCGTCGTTTCACTATTGAAAGCAATGGCTCCTGGATACCTGTCACGTGTCAAATATTCAATATAGTTCACAGACACATAAGGGCTGCCCACATCAGCTGTAGAAGCTTTCATTAGTTGCTGTAGACACTTTCATTAGTTGCTGTAGATACTTTCATTAGTTGCTGTAGACACTTTCATTTGTTTCATTAGTTGCCAAAAATATCATGAAAGAGAAGTACACACTTTTTTAAAGAAAAGTCCTCAATTGCAGGGACATCGAATTATCCTGTGCGCCAAAGGCGTCGGCGTCACATACACTAGCTGCGCAACTGTTTCTAAAAACATGTTTTATTTCTCCATCGGCTGAAGCGCAGATGGCAGGGCACATTCCTCCTCCCCCCTACTTCTTTCGAGCGAAAAGAACAAATATAAATAAATAAAAGTACCAAGTATCAAATACAAATATTACGTACATATTTGGCAATAAACAACTTTAATGTAGCTATGAAAATGATGAGAAGATAGAGGATTTACTTCGTTGCATTCTAGTTATCCCGTATGTTCTCCGTACCTCTCAACTTGAATAACCTTTGCTTGAGTACCACTCATAGTACGTAACTCCGTAGCTTCAAGACGTCGTGAGCTGGATTCGAACTTGCAATTTCTTGAGCACAAAGCGAACAGCTTAACCATTAAGACAGGGGTGATATATTATGATAGAACTCGAGAGAGTACAGGTTTATTACTCTTTTTATGCCTCCTCCTCACCCACCCCCAGGTAGCAAGGTTTTACTTGTTTTAGTTTCAGATTGAGGAACTCTGACATTTTCTGTAACGAGAAGTTTTTTACTTAGTTTTCTTCAAGGTTTCTACTCCAAAGGAGACTTTGCCGTGACATTCTTGAAACCTTGAGACATGTTGCAGATAAAATACATGGCTGATTCCCAAATATCCAGGAACGGATCCTTAGTAGACTTCATTACATCAGTGATCATGAATGAAGTATTCATCACAACACCTAACCTCCTTAGTACCTCCTGCGACATACACGGCAAGAAGTAATATTACTATTTTTTGCTTCCCTTTCGGGGCCCTCAAAATGAACGGTGACCAACATTAAAAATAATACAAAAGAAACAATTTGCAATTTTCAGTTCTTTCGAATCAATAACTAAATAAAAAGTTTATGGAAAGGTGATAGATAAAAGATCATTGTAAACAGGGGGGGGGGGGGGGAGGGCTTTCAAGCAAAAGAAGAAACAATGGTTATAGTGAGGATCTAGTAGATGGTATAACAGAGTCAGTTTCTGCGATCGTGTCCACTTACTAGCAGACCCAAGCTTCGACATGGGGATCATTTGATGGATGGCAATAGTGCACATGCCTAGACCAGTTGCTTTAAAGTTGGAATCTTGGACCTCGAAGATCATAACCATAGCATTGGGATTGCCACAGGGATCTCCATGCACGTATGTGGTTTTTAACGTCTTCTTCTTCTTCTTCTGCGTTCGTTCTCAAACTCCTGCAGATTAACAGGATGTAGTCCGGAGAACGGAATGCGTTGTGTCATAGTTTACAGCACTGCTGCGATATCTACGCTTTTCGGCATGACCCATCCGACTTTAGCATGGCTTTGGGTCACTGACCCAAACACGCGGGCGTTTTAACGTCTAAAATTACAAAATTACACAGATGCAGGCGGCTGGGCCAGATTGAGTCTTCACTAATGCGGATGCTCTCTTATTTTATAATCTTGGCAGGAACAGAGATGACATATTTGATGGCCTGGAGAGTAATATAAAACATCTTTTGCTCTGGTGGTGCACGAGTTACACTGGAGTCATCAACACCTGCATGGCAAAAATCGTCTCGTTTTCGTTGAACAAGAAGTAGTTACAAGAAAACTGCCGGCTGTCACCTGCATGGACATCGACATCAACGTAGAGCAAACTATGAAAAACTTAGAAATCATGTTCGATATAAGCCTTTCTTTTGTGAAACATATCGACAGTGTCATACATAAAATATTTATGAATTATGAAAGTAAATTGCTAAATATATTATCTGGAAGACAAAGCAATAAGTTGCTGGATGTGATGTCATTGTGGCATGGGAGAATGTCAAAATTAATTTATTAACAACACAACAGTTGTGGGAAAATAAGTCATGCTCCATGGCACTTGATTGATTGATATACTACAAAACTCATTAACTGTCAGCTCATCTGCTCTAATAAAACGATTTTAAAATTATATTTAAAATCATCCAGATTTATAGCTAACATGTAGATTATCCTTTATTGAGTGAATAGCGCCAGAGTTCCATGACTGACGGAGTCAACCCCTACAGAAAAACCCCACTTCCTAGCGGTTTTGCACGAGAATTGCACGATGGAGTAAAGCCCTACAGAATATTCAGAGGCGAGACTCTAAAGCAACCCACTGTGTGTTAAACCATCTTCTGTCATATCTCACATTTCTATGAGTTTCAAACGTATTTGTGTTGCATTTCCATTTTGATTCTTGATTAGAGTTCAGCGTCACTACTGTATAGACATTCCCATAAATTATCTGCTAGACATTCCGTCAGCCATCTAAAAGTATGTACGCTGAGTGTCCTAGTCAGCTACTGGTTGCGGAATCTTCTGGTTTCTCCCACTGTTTCTACTCTCCCCCTGGTCACTCCCATTTCTATCATTCTCTAATCATGTAGATTGTCTTTTTCAGCATTCTTTTCATCGTTGTGTAGTGTATCCATGTCTGTTCTAATTAATTCAGCCCCGTCTCTTCTCTCCACTTTGCAATCCACTAAAGCTTTACAGGCCAATGTGTCAGATATTTCTTTGTCTCTGACTGTCGCATGACCAGTGTAGTATAAGTATGAGATGCTCTGTGGTTTGTTCATAAGAGTGTCCTATTCTTTTCTTACCAATGCATTTTCCTATCTTCCGCAGCATGCTCTGTGAGTCTGATAGAATCACTGTAGGTGTTGGTAGTTGTGTTGTCAGTCACGTAAGGGTCGATGTTACTACCCCTATTTCCATTTCCATTCTCTATGTTTTGGTGGGATAGGCAGCAAATTTGCCAGCACCCTCTTGCCATTTTGATAGGTGATGAAACATCACCAGCATCTGTTTGTTTCTCTTGCTACTGAGCAACCTGTGTAAATAATTATACCGTGTGGCTTAAAGTACTGTTTTATCAGTTCTTGCAACCATTCCCTCTGTCTTATCTGCAGCCCAATCGCCCCAATATCTTCCTAAATATATTAAAACATTCAGCAGCGATCTTCTCTCTATTTACTTCCATCTAGAAGAGTCGCCACTACGCGTGCCTGGAGACAGATATAGAGGCTGTCACAGGCTAAGGGTAGCCCACCCGAATTGTCAAGGCATGCCGAAATCGGATGTTCTAGGCCTACAAGGCGCATAACAGTGGCACAACGTAATCACGCTCCCGGCGGAAATCGCACGGATATCCGTGATGGTTACAATGGAGCGAACGCAAAACAAACAACCAAACTTCCATCTATTCACAACCTTCCAGCTCGCCGGATCTGCGTAGGCTAACATCTGTTTCGGCCATCCGATCTTATTTTGACCTTGTTTGATGCGCCTTACTTTTGTGTTATCCAAATTTGGTATAAAGGGTCATTATTAGCAACTTAAAAAAAAAAATTCTCTTGCGTTACTCGATGTCTTACGTTGATGCTAGGTAGGTCTAGAAGAAACAGTATGGCAGCAACTGGTGTATTTTTGGTACATTCTAGAAACTGCCCTCATGACTTAGTGTTGGTCTCTCTCCAGCCTATCAACCAATGATTGCGACAGTGTGAGTAATAGCATAGTCCATAACAGATAGTACCACTGCCTGCATCAGCATAAAGAAGGTCCACTGATGCATCTCTGCGGATGCCATAACGTTAATGAATAAACATTTTTAAAATTAATTAAAAAATTTAGTGACTGCACGGGATATTAAAGCTAATGTTCACATGACGCAATGAGTCAGTGATGAGAAGAGACCGCTGAGTTAATTAGAAGTTATGGATACACTAAAGAGTCAAGGAAAGGAATGATGGAAACAAATTTATTTGTCCGTGACTACGAAATTGAACTAGCAGATTGACATGAAAGAATATTGACGATGGTGACAAAACTTGCGTATTTTGGACATGGTGACGAGACACTGTTCACTTTCAAATATTATCTAGCAGGGAATGGTTGAGGGTGGAAGGAAAAATGGACAAAGAAAATCCGGACTTCATACCATTAACGATCAAGGTATGATTTTTTCACACGCGTACATATGATTAAAGATAGGGATATTTGCCGAACTTTTTTATGGTAACTCTTTTAGCATGTTATTCCTACGACCCTAAAGAATTACGGTCTTTATTTTTATTATTATTATTATTATTATTTTATTATTATTATTATTTTATTATTAATATTATTATTATTTTATTATTATTATTATTATTATTATTGTATAACTAGAAATTCATTGCACGTATCTGTTTCGTGTAAGATCGTAATTTTATGACATATTTCTTGGACCATCTGACAATTCTTTGTTTTCAACAAAGTCGACAAAGGGGTTTCTATAGCATATATAGAATCTGCAAGGAAGCAGATAGTTCGCTGGTTCATACGTAGAACGAGACAAGATCCAAACAACTTACAGCAAAGGGAAATGATACCTAGATATAACAGAGAATTATCGAGAGGCAGACTCCAAAATAAAAAGGTTTTGTGAGGGAGCAGAGGCACCCGAGCATAACATTGCACAAAACACAAGACAAATATTTAATCAGATGATTTCCTCAGAAACAGTAGACAAAAGAAGCTGAATCCGCAACTTTTGGCGTTGTGAGCATCATTATCACCACCACCACCACCATCACCACCATCACCATCATCATCATCATCATCATCATCATCATCATCATCATCATCATCTTCATCACCATCACTATCACCATCATCGTCATCGCCAACATCATCACTACCACCACCATCAGCATCATCATCACCACCACCACCACCATCGGCATCATCATCACCATCATCATCATCGCATCATCATCACCACCACCACCATCATCATCATCATCGTCATCATCATCACCATCATCATCATCACTACCACCATCATCATCATCATCACCATCATCATCATCATCATCGTCATCATCATCACCACCACCACCATCATCATCATCGTCATCATCATCACCACCACTATCATCATTACCATCATCACCACCACCACCATCATCATTATTACCATCATCAGATCACCACCACCATTATCACCACAACCACCACAAACACCACTACTATCACAACCACAATTATCATCATCATCACCACAACCACCACCATCATCATCACCATCATAATCACCACCACCACCATCACCATCATCATCACCACCACCATCATCATTACCATCATCATTATCATAATCACCATCATCATCATCATCACCATCATCACCATCATAATCACCAACACCACCACCACCACCATCATCACCACCACCACCACCATCATCACCACCACCACCATCATCATTACCATCATCATTATCATAATCACCATCATCATCATCATCACCATCATCACCATCATAATCATCAACACCACCACCACCACCATCATCATTACCATCACCATCATCATCATTATCATCATCACCATCATCATCATTACCATCAGCATCATTATCATCACCACCACCACCACCACCATCATCACCACCACCACCACCATCACCACCACCACCATCATCACCACCACCACCACCATCACCACCACCACCACCATCACCACCACCACCACCATCATCATTACCATCACCATCATCATCATTATCATCATCACCATCATCATTACCACCATCATCATCATCATCGTCATCATCATCTCCACCACCACCATCATCATCGTCTTCATGATAATCACCACCATTATCATCATTACCATCATCACCACCACCACCATCATCATTATTACCAACATCAGATCACCACTACCATTATCACCACAACCACCACAACCACCACTACTATCACAACCACCACCATCATCATCACCATCATAATCACCACCACCACCATCACCATCATCATTACCATCACCATCATCATCATTAACATCATCACTATCACCAACATCGTCATCGCCATCATCATCACTACCTCCACCACCATCAGCATCATCATCACCATCACCATCATGATCATCGCATCATCACATCATCATCACCATCATCATCATTACCATCCTCACCACAACCACCATCATCATCATTACCATCATCAGATCACCACCACGATTATCACCACAACCACCACTACTATCACAACCACCATTATCATCATCACCACCACCACCATCACCACCACCACCATCATCATTACCATCATCACCACCACTACCATCATCATCATCACCATGATCATCATCACCATCACCATCATCATCACCACCACCACCATTATCACCACAACCACCATCACCACCACCAACATCATCACCACCATCATCATCATCATCATATCACCACCACCACCATCATCATCACCACCACCATCACCTCCACCACCATCATCATTACCATCATCACCACCACCACCATTATCACCACCACCACCACAACCACCATCACCACCACAACCATCATCACCATCATCATCAACATCATATCACCACTACCATCATCGTCATCACCACCACCATCATCATCACCACCACCACCATCATCATCACCACCACCACCATCATCATCATCACCACCTCCATCATCATCACCACCTCCATCATCATCACCACCACCACCATCATCAACACCACCATTATCACCACTACCAGCATCATCATCACCACCAACATAATCATCACCACCACTACCATCATCATCACCGCCACCACCATCATCATTACCATCATTACCATCATCACCACCATCGTCATCATCACCATCATTATCATCATCACCATCATCATCACCACCACCATCATCACCACCACCACCATCATCATCACCACCACCACCATTATCACCACCACCATCATCATCATGAAAACCACCACCACCACCACCACCACCACCCCCATCATCATCATCACCATCATCACCATACCCAACACCATCACACCACCATCATCATCATCACCACCACCACCATCAGCATCATCACAACAACCACCACCATTAGCACAACCACCATCATCATCATCAGCACCACCATCATCATCACCATCACCATCATCATCATATTTTTCACCACCATCACCATCATCACCACCACCATTAGCATCATCGCCATCATTATCGCCACCATTATCATTATCACCACCACTATCATCATCATCATCATCATTATTATTATATCCTCGTCATCATCATCACCATGACCAAAATCGTCATCATCATCATCATGACCATCATCATCATCATGACCATCATTCATCATCATCATCACCATTATTGTCGTCGTAATTATCACTGTCATCGTCGGCATTGCCACATCGCCGTATAACACATTCAGTGTATAATCAAGAGAAACCCTGGCTATGGCGACGAAATTAGGCAGGGACGACAGGATATGCCGCCATTTAGGGTGGTGCCCATGGCTTCAAAATTCTAAGTTTCAACACTGATTCTACAATTGAAAAAATCATAGTTAGTTAGTTAGTTAGTCGTTGGATCATCGTCATTGCACTCCGGACAAGTCCATAGGTGCTCAGATCTTTCCTTGAGTGTATCCGCCATTACACGTTGACTGACAGTCCCAGTACGTTGTTGATTGACCATCATTCTTTTTCGCCCACGAAAACTCTCCTTTCTAGCGACACCACATTTCAGACCAAGTTCCTTTATTCTAATCATGGAACAAGAGTCATCGTCACTTGTACAGTCATTTGTTCGTGCGTTTTCACGTATAAGGGCATTCAAAATGTCTGCCCGATCCATCGCTCCACCAACAGCCGTAGCAGCAGCGTGGGCGGCCAACCTATCTGCTCTTTCATTACCCCGGACTCCCGCGTGTCCCGGCACACAAAAAAAGTCACTGTACACACACAGGAATTATTCACTGCATCCAGCCACTGTTCTCGAACGTACCCCGTCTGAACTTTCACAATCATGTTCATGGAGTCACTGAGGATACAGGCATGCTCGCAGACAGTCTGTGAGCAGACCCATTGCAAAGCTTTGGTCACCGCCAGAATCTCCATTGTCAAGCTGCTTGTCGTCTGAACAAATGCACCACTTTCCTCTCTGATAGTCTCCCCCCACCTTTGAGCCGTGAAAGCCCAGGAACTCCTGATGTGTCTCTCAACCGACCCATCTGTATATATAATTATATCACCTTCCCTGGAATTCTCACTGATCAAAGCGAGCACCTCCGACTCGACCACTGTCGGACACCATTCCCTGCACTCTCTATTATGTGTTATTACTCCTTCGAAGGCTGTTGGGTAATCCGAGGGTGCCAGACTCCAGTCGGCACCAGGTAGTACATCCTCCAATCTGCAGACACTCTGTATAACGTCCTCTGCGCGCCCCATCCACGACTTTCCTCTCTTTAGTCGACTTCCTTTCACTTTGATAATTTCTGAGTGTATAGGGTGCTCTTTATCAGCGGTGATTTTTAGGCAGTCCCACGCCCTGCACATTTGTATTCTTTGCTCCGCAGTTGAGCAATCAAGTAGGTATGGTATAGCCCGAGCCGACGTATTTCTCGTGCACCCCAAAATTATTCGCATTGCTTCATTTTGGATTCTATCCAATCTTTCTGTTTGAGTTTGACTCATTGTCAGAATTGCCAGTGCGTACTCTACCACCACAACCACCAATCCCTGATACAGCAGAAATAGCAGTCTCTGTTCGCATTGAGCAGCAGCCATAACTTTCATCGCCGCAAGACCTTTATAAGCCTTTACAATTATGTGGTCAACATGATCTTTGAAACTCAAACTTCGGTCCAACATGACCCCCAAGTACTTCAATGTGCTGGTTCTCTCGAGGACATCCCCTCTCAAAGTAACCGATGTCGTGGACGTGTTCACTATGTGATTGTTTAGGGAAAACCATGTTATCGATGCCTTTGATGGATTAACAAAAGCTCCAGAATTACTGCACCATTCTCCTATGCGATCAAGCTCCCTCTGCAAATTTCTTGCAATTCTTTCTCTATCTCTGCCCTGCCTATATACCAAGATGTCATCAGCATAAGACATGGTTCTTCCTGGTCCTGCAATCTGACAGCTTGAAATTTTAACTGTATACACATTGAATAGTACTGGGGACAGAGGTGACCCTTGTGGTAGTCCTGGATTTATGACTGTTGGTGGCGAAGACCAACTCCCACACATAAGAACAACCTGTCTCTGATAAAGTGCAGAGACAATCCACCTGACAACAAATGGACTTACTTGGAGTTGCAGCATTATGGTCATCAAGAAATCAAAGGACACTGTTATAAGCATCCTCCAGGTCTATTGCAGCAGCGCATGTCTCCATTCGTTTGTCAAAACCTTCGAAAACGTCCTGCGTGAACACATCGGCATTGTGCCAAGTCTGCTTACCTGGACGATAACCTCCCAATATTGATGGTAGTCTATTATTCTTTTCCAGATGTAGGGACAATTTCCACGCCACAATCTTTTCTAACAACTTGCCGATCGTATTCTGCATGGTTATGAGTCTGAAACCCTGTATCTTAGCATGACTCTTGCCAGGCTTGGGTAGTGGGATCAAGTAACTATGCAAACAGGTCCTCCTCTACTTTGCCGTTCGCTAGGCTCTTGTTGAACAACATTGCCAGCTCCTTAAGGTCTTCTTCTGACCTGCCTTTGAGATCATCGTACCTAATGCCGTCAGGTCCTGGCGCAGAGTTTCTTGATCTTTTCAGTACGTCTGTAATATCTTCAAGAGTAATTACATTATCGCTTTCCAAAGCTTGCTCCTTGCACATGTCTGTGACTGTTTTCATGATTTTATTGTGAAATTATTTATTTATTATTTATATTTCTTTATTATCATACTTTTCTATAAATATATTTTTAACCCCCCCCCCTCCCAAAAAAAAATCAAAAAAAAATCACAGTCTCGTCATTTCTTTCTCTCTCCCTAACGCTTTAACTTCAGTAGAGAACATCATTCATCATCTTGGTTATATTATGTCTCAACGAATTGATTATTCATTCATTCATTGGTACCATTCCTTCCGGCGTAGGCGATGATGTCTCTCCACAGTCCTCTGTTTATTATAAATTTAAATATAGTTTCTGATGATTCTGTATCATGCCAGACTTTCAAGCCATCCAACATTTTCTCACGTTGTCTTTCTCTGTCTCTCTTACCCTCGATCTTTCCAGTTGTTACGAAGTTCTCCAGTCATGACATGACCCAGAAACTGTGATTTTCGTCTTCTAATACATTTAATAAGTTCTCTAATTGAGTTGACCTGTAGTAGAATTATAGCATTACTTTTTTTCAGCTGTCCATGATATTTTCAACATTTTTCTATAAAATCACAATGCTGAATTCATTATAAATAAGTTTATTCAGAACATACTAGCAAGCACAATTTATTTACAACTCAATAAATTAGCCATTTTTCCTCTCGTTATGGGAACTTATAATTACAAAACAAATGCGTTCTTTGATACAAGAGTTATATAACAAATTATTGAATGCTTTGTAAGCGTCTGAAAATACAACTCAATCTAGTGAGATGTTTTGATTATTTGTTTCTTGTATTTTTGTGTTTATGTACTGTTTGTTATATGTAAGTTATATCAATAAATATTAATAATATAAGATGTTGCTGTTACTCCTACATCACAAGTATGGAAGATGGCAGAATACCGAAGGAACTACCTTATTGAGAATGTAGTAGTAGTAGTAGTAGTAGTAGTGGTGGTGGTGGTAGTAGTAGTAGTAGTAGTAGTAGTAGTAGTAGTAGTAGTAGTAGTAGTAGTAGTAGTAGAGAATGCCACAAACAAATGAATGATAAATGCTGCTACACCAAAGACTTTATCCCGAAATGTCACAGACGTATGAAAACACACTTTGTATGATATGGGCATTGATACGGGCCTATGGGAACAGGATGTGATGTATCGTGTTGTATGGAAGGGAAAGATCAGGAATGGTATAAAGACAAAGGAGAGAGTGATAGCAGTTTGTTCAATGGCTACACTTCTAAGCAGACACACAACAGCACACAATGGTACAAGTAGGCCTATGGTTCCATAACATGGAAGACTATCTGTGGCTGGGAAGTCTTCTGAGTCACACACATCATCGCATTGTTCATAGATTATATTTCTTATAGTACAACAATTCCATCGTCTGGAAATATTGAAAGGTGCATATTACTACACACAAGTAGTAATGCCCATTTGGTACAATTACTTATTGAAACTCAGGTAGCTATTTGCCCTTGTCTATTCATTCGTAAATGGCCAATTAGCGCTATGGTAACTGCAAAGTTCCTTGGATAGGTCGAGTCTTGGATGATCACTTTATATGGGGTTGAATATGACCATATCTTTCTAGCCAGTCTTCGGTGCCAAGCCGCTGCACTCACTGTACTCCCTTTTTCTTCTTCTTCTTCTTCTTCTTTCCTTCCTTTTTACCCTTTGCGAGTGTCGAGGGAGATACAATGTTCTTGTTCTCGCTTTTCTGGCAGTTTCAGATAATGTTATTTGGTGTTCGTGTAATGTCTCTTTGATGTTGTCGATCCAGCGTACTCTAGGTCTACCCTTGGCTCTTCTTTCTGCTTCTCCTCTCTTTGTATATGTTTTATAAACTAATGATTCACACGGCATTCTTTCCAGATGACCAAACCATTGTATCTGTTAGTTTTGTATGTATTGTAGAATTGATATGACACCCACTCTTTCTCTTATGACATCGTTTCTAATTCTGTGTCTTCTGGTCACTCCTGTGGCTTTTCTCAGACACCTCATCTCTGTTGTAACCAGTTGTCTCTTATGTTTTGTTGTTAAGGACCATGTTTGCTTTTTTCACAGGATGATATTCCCTTTATATATATATATATATATATATATATATATATATATATATATATATATATATATATATATATATATATATATATATATATATATATATATATATATATATATATATATATATATATATATATATATATATATATATATATATATATATATATATATATATATATATATTGAAATGACCGAGTGCAAGTGTGTTTGTCATTGCTAGGAGATAGGAGAATTAATGACATTGGCTAATGATTCATAACCATAAAAACTAAGAAGAGATTACGTATTTCAATAGAATATAGTCCAGCTGTAGTAATCTGAAATCGGACATGTACTTAGAGTGAATGAAAATAGAATTCCACTACAAGCATTAAAATGATTACCAGATGGCAAAAGAAAGAGAGGAAGACAAAGAGAAACTCTTCGATGAATAACTATCGAGAAACGTATAGCTAATGGCCTGAATACCATGCAAGAATTAGATAGTACAGCATCACATAGTTCATACCGGACAACATTGGTTCCTACCAGTAAAGGAACATAGATAGAATCATCATTTAACCTAGAACTTGATTATGACTTGCTAAACTATACACAGATAACATATGTAATTACTGTTTTGTAGACAGGAAAACTAGCCCTGGCTAGCTAGAACGAATATTACAGCTGTTTTCTGTTGTGATGCACCCATAGAACGAATAACAATAATTTACTGTAGTCCAGTAGTACGGCATTGTTACATTGAATGGCTCAGATCACATAGAAAACTCTAGGTAGCTTATACTAGACAAAACAGAAACAAAAGATCGACGTCAGAGTTGGGAAAACTGCTTCAGAGTGTTGGATTTAGATTTTTTCCATGTGCTATGTGGCATAGAAGATGGAATTCCAAGAAATTTTTTATAAACCGAGAAAGGGGAGGGAGGAGAAGTGCATATAGTAATTTTATATTGACCTGGTGGGTCAGAAAAATGAGCTCGGTGGGCTGGAATTTTCCCACATACAGTATTTAGCCCACAGGCTGTATTATGCGTATGACTGATAACAAATGGAAGAAATGCTGAGCGTAGATCATGTACCTATGGACTGTCAGTTAATAGATAGCAATATTTCATGTATCTACCAGGCGAACTCCTTGCGTAGATAATGTACCTATGGACTGTCAGTTAATAGATAACAATATTTCATGTATCTACCAGGCGAACTCCTTGCGTAGATAATGTACCTATGGACTGTCAGTTAATAGATAGGAATATTTCATGTATCTACCAGGCGAACTCCTTGCGTAGATAATGTACCTATGGACTGTCAGTTAATAGATAGGAATATTTAATGTATCTCCCAGGCGAACTCCTTAAGCTTTTCGCTTTGTGCTCAAGAGTTTGAATCTCAGCATGGATGCCATGCTAAGAAAGTGGGATTTTTTGGAAGATTCATTATAAAAATTGCTTGAAACTATGCATTTACCAGAAATGAATGATGGTATCAACGAATTCACCTTCTATGGGTGATGGTATCAACGAATTCACCTTCTATGGGTGATGATATCAACAAATTCACCTTCTATGGGTGATGGTATCAACGAATTCACCTTCTATGGGTGATGCTATCAACGAATTCACCTTCTATGGGTGATGCTATCGGCGAATTCACCTTCTATGGGTGATGCTGTCAACGAATTCACCAGAAATGAGTGACGCTAACGACAGAATGCGTGCCGCGTCCGGGAGAGAGAGAGAGAGAGAGAGAGAGAGAGAGAGGTGAATACCTGGCTAGGAAAAATGTATGAAGTGAAATTGTTGCCTGTTGTGTTGCACTCAAAGAACAAATAACTATTAAATGCAGTCTGGCAATACGAAATTCTTACCCCCTATTCACTTATATAGTTTTTATTATATATTTTAAAACCCCGCCTTACATATGGGGGCAAGCCGAGTACAATGACGTCAATCCTCTACAACTTTTCTTTTCAATTTTTCAGAAAGGAAAATTTCTTTGTTTGTTTTGACCTATGAAAAGATAAAAGTGTTGTCAGCGCATCACCTGGGACAAACCGCCACCATTTATAAATCACTGTTGTCATATGAGAGGGACAATAAAAAAAAATCACAACATAACAACATTTGTGAAGAAATAAGAATACAGCTTTGTAGATACAACGTGTCCAGCTAGGTGGCTGAGTGGTACAGAGCTGGTTTCGAAAGACCAAGATACCTACTCACAGACAACTGTGCTTTCCCACCTTTCACCAAGCAACGGAAACCTACTGAAGGTATTTATATTGCCTACACAATCACCACAGCCAACAGATACTGTGTTTATTGTTACATCCTCAGTAGGACAAGCTGCTAACAACACACTCTATCTAATAAAACTGAGGAAACCTCATTTTGGATACATGAAAACAACACATGTTTTGAAAACAACACATGTTTTATAACTGTTAGTCGATGTCTCAATTCTTTTCTGTTTGGACCATACAATCATGAGCGTGTGCTGCCATAGAAGACCTGCACATAATTAATTACAACTTAATTTGTTACGCTTGTGATTTTTTGTCTTGTTTTTTCTTGGTCACTATTGATACACTTATAGTGGCATGCCACAAAAAATATAGTCAGTGAGACTCCAAGTATAAAAATAATTACCAACGAAAATCACGACAATAATGAAAACCGCAACCAATGAACTTCTAATTACTTCTGTGCAGATATCTTCTATAACTGCATACGTTGTTGATACAATGACATTTGATTAAATGGTGTTCATTAGCTGGCCAGATTCATCTGTGATAGTCACCAAATCTTCATTCAGGAAATATGTTATGTTTGTAGTGATTCGCCGTATGATTGTTCAAACGGAAACATGTGCTAAAAGTTCCCAGGACACCGGTCAAGAAACTGTATAACATCCTAAAACATTAATGTAAATCCAGGAGTTTGAAATGCCAACCTTCTGCATTAAATGCGCATTTTTGTTCACACTTTATTTCAAATGTGTAAATTTTTTCACACTTTAGTTCAAATGTGCCAATATTTTCATGTTTTAATTCAAATGTGCCATTTTTTCACGCTAGTTCGAATGCGCCAGCTTGTTCACGCTTTAGTTATAATGGGCCAATCGATACATGTTCCAACATTTAGTTCAATTAAAAAATATCATCATATGGACATATGTGGAATCTGTAATATAATAGCCGTGTTCTGTCATTCTCCCCCGAACGCTCTATAAATAGCGCATTAACTTCACGGAATTCCGTACCATATCCATTCAAAACGACTGGTGTCGAGACAGAATTC
The DNA here is from genome assembly GCA_034231615.1 of Meghimatium bilineatum. NCBI lineage: Eukaryota > Metazoa > Mollusca > Gastropoda > Stylommatophora > Philomycidae > Meghimatium > Meghimatium bilineatum. Next base: position 59,833,766 of record CM067304.1, read on the forward strand.
TCCCCCCCCCCCCTGCACGACTCAAAGCAGACGCCATTGTTGTATACAAATGATATTGTAAAGTGCGATTGTCAATCTGATCAACGTCGCTATAATGAACCAACATCAATGGTTTTCGCCAAAGAAGATGGTGAACCACTCTTTCACCGCGACATTCGCGTTTATTCATTCACAAAATATTGGTAATGAACTGAAGTATTAGATGAATTGGTTATGGATTGTATGATGTTTCAATAACTTTTGTTCTCATACGGTTAGCCAGTTTGCAAGCACAAGGCAATGCTAGGCATATCAGGGTAAGCAACACAATAAGTTTCATCCCGACTGGACGACGAGTCCCGACGGGATCCGAACGAATCTAGTTGTCAATAACCTTTATTGCCATATAAGACATCATAGTAAAGGGAATTTATTTTCACATCTTTGCGACGGCGTGGAAAGCCAGTATAGCTTTCGGTGATCACGATTGATGTGGTCAGCGTTCCTCTTTTACTTTCCAAGCTATGATCTGGTACTCTGTAGCTGAGACTGACTACACCTGAAATACATACCTGAAATCAAATGTATTTCAGGTGTAATTTCTACATTTCTACTTGTGAAATACATTTCCAGTAACAATTGAAATTACACATGGGACACCCGACTAGGATCCAGTGCACCAACTACTTAACTGCCTCATCTTCAGAGCGCTAGGTATGAATATGAAATAGCGCTTAATAGGGCCTTCAAGAACAAAATGAGAACGGAAAGCATGCATTAACTTCTAGTATACCACACACTTAGTACATAGACATGGAAAGTGGCTTAGTTCTACCATATGCCTACTCAACAGCTCCATTTATTATAGGATATTATAAAAATGTGATTTTAGACTGCGTATAATAAAATTTATAATTCATATTACTTGTCATCATTATGCCTATAAACTGTGTATAAAAAAAATAGTATATCGTTGAGACAAGGATGAAAGTATTTTTTTAAAATGTACATATTTTATGACGAGGAAGGCTCTTTCAATCGCTGTCGAGGGTCAAATTTTTATTATTCTTAGGCTATGACCATAAAAAAATAGTGTAGGTCACTGTGTCAGGTAACCCTGTTACCACGATCTCCAAGAAAAAAAAGTTCAATGAAGGTGGTGAGGCAAAGCTGTAGTGTGTGTGCTTTAGTGAGTGCAATTGCCAGAAAAACGAGAAGTTTTATTGTTGCCCTTTAGGATGCGACAAGGCAAAACAGCCAGTTTTGGTGGACTTTGGTTTAGAATACTAAAAAAAGTAATTCTATATTTCAGCGACTTTTAGAAGAGGTATTTTTATCATTATAATAATTTTTATTAATTTTTATATTTAAGTATCAAGGGGATATAACCACTGCAAGGAATCGCTCGAATTGTAACATACTAACATCCAAATTAAATTAACAATTTCAACTAAGATCTAAAACATGATTGAGGTAGGAAATGTAGCAAATAGCAAGTCTCAGAATTTCAATCTTGGACAGTTTCTTGTCAGGTGGTAAGGTTGGAAGCAACTTTCTGAGATCTGAGAAAGCTACATTGAAAGCTTCGACCCTAATTCTCTCCCTTGTCGCATGGGCAGTCCTATATTTCTGCGTGGCTCTACGACGTCGTCGACGCTCTTCTCGTGATAGATGAACCAAGCTCTCCTTTTCTGGTTGATCATCATCTTTGCTGATGTTGTTGTTGTTGTTGTTGGTATGGCTGTATTGATTGCTGATTTTATTGCTTTTTAGAGGCAGCTGACTGGCCGCAGTCAAAGAGGAAGCAACTGGGATGACACCGTTGTTGAGTCGATTGTGTGTTATTTGAGGAAGAGTTGGGTTGGAAGTAAAACAATCATCTAGAGATGATGCAGAGCTGGTATCTTCAAACAACGGATGACTGAAGTTAATGAAATGCCCTGTTTTGATATCACTACAGAACTCAAACGGGGGTGGCGGCGAGATGGCTGGTGGCATGTGTGTTAAAGTCATTGTTGGAGCCATCGTGTACTCAAGATGAGATGTTCTTAGCTGTTTCATTGCTGCTGTCTGATTAGCAAAAAAGTTATCTGTTATCCGTTTTTGAATATGTTACAAAGTTACTCAGGACAGTTGTCAAAAATATCGTTCATAAGGTTTGCCTGTGGTATGTTTTCAGTGTTTCAGTGCTATGATCAAACGTGTTCAGTCGCTCAGAGAAGCTCATCTGTCTAACACATCCTTCAATGAAAAGTTTTCCAAATCTGAAGAAAGAAAAATATTTTTTTTTACAAGCACATATAAGTATAAACATAACTTAAACGAAGGCTATGATAAGTAGAATAAATGTGAAAGCATATGTTTATAAGATTAGCAGACAATTTGAACAAAATAATAATAATTTAATTAGCAGAGCATGTCGATAGGAACGTAAATATTCATTAATTCATTCATTTTCCTTTTTCGCTGAAGTTAGCGCATAGGACAGAGGCCAGATCTCTCCAATTCTGTCTGTTCAAAGCTATTCTGTGCATTTCTTGAATAGTATGAATATTGGTTGTTTTAATTTCTCTAATTATTGTTCTTCTGAGTGTTTCTTTTGGTCTACCCCTTACTTTTTTGTTTTGAATGAAAATTAATGGGAATGTACTGACTTCTGTTACACAAATCCGTATGGACTTTACGATGTTAATTGATTAATCCAACGATCGACGGAGTGACCCAGACATGTAAATATGGCTTCCCTTAAAAATGTGGGGAGAAGAGTCTATTCTTTAAAAAGCCTTTGACTTGGTTTAAGAAAAAAAACACATAATTTTATAGTTCAGAGGGAACCGCATAGTTGCATATTTCAGATGGTAACCACATAATTGTATATTTCAGATGGAAACCACATAATTGCATATTTCAGAGGGAAACCACATAATTGCATATTTCCCAATGACGCGGTAATATAAGATAATGGGCGATATTAGGAAGTTTTTTGTTCTTTTTCTTTATTGCTTATTTGAAGGTGGCTTAACCTTTCTGAAAAAGCTTGAAAAGGCGTAGAAGATTGCCCTTATTGTGTGGGGTTACCTATATATACTTTGTCCTTCTCAACGTACGCCTTCATAGCCACCTTGAAAGAATACCACTCATAGCACAGAACTTCGTAATTGCATAATTGCAAGTGACAATACATAGGTTTCTAATAAAAATGAACTTTGTAAACACGATGTGTCAAGCGGCATTCTGGCCCTGACTCTCTTGAATACAAAGCGAAATGCTTAATTAACCACTACCCCAGGTATCATCCAGTCCACCTCAGAAATCATCCTTAAAATGTGACGCTATTTGATTGTGTTCCGTGATTTTCATTGACTGACGATACAAAGTATGCACACAGTGACTAATGAAAAACATAGGAAAAGTCAAATAGTGTCACTTTTGATCATGCCTCGGGTGAGCAAATGACTGTATAAATGACGAGGGACTCGCTTAAGCAAAACGTTGTCAACCGAAGGGCAACTACTCCGAGCAGTCAGAGCAGTATATTTTCTATCCCCAGGTGGTGGTGTTGTTGTAGCTTCCACACTTGTCGCTGAGCGTAGGAGTTTATGAAGGAGATGTAGTTTACGTTCCAGAGTCAGGTGTCTTACTCTGGTGGAGGTGTAGTCATGTTTATTCAGGATGGTCTTCATGTTGTCTATCCATTTAATTCCTCGGTGTGCCCTTAGCTCTATATCTTGACTCCATCCTGGCATAAGCTCATATGGGAAGTTGGTCATTCATCCTCATAAGATGTTCAAACCATTTTATCTGTAGTTTCTCTGTATATTGGTTGCATGATGTGATACCTATTATCTTTCTGATGTTCTCACTGCGCATTTTGTCGAGTTCGGTGGCGCCAATAGCCTTTCTTAGACATTTCATTTCTCAAGTTTCAATCTATCTCTTATTTATAGATGTCAATTACCAAATCTGGCAATGGTAACATAGTGTTGGTATAGTGATGCTCTTAATCATTTGTTTCGTTACTTTATGTTGATTTTTGGGTGGTATGTCACATCATTTGCCTTTTTGACATGTTGTTTCTATCTCTCTGTCGAGTCGTCCGACCTCTGTGGAAATGCTTTCTAGATACTTGAACTCTTTCACTTGTTTTATTTGTGTGTTCTCTATTTGGATTTTAAGTGCTCTGCTGTTCTCGTCATTTGCACAGTTTCTGTCTTTTGTGTGTTACTCCGCATATTGTATTTATTGCATATTATTGATAGTGAGTTGACGTGAGATTGAAAATGTTTCTTCATCGTCACACATGATGTTTTGGTCGTCAGCAAAACAGCAGCTAATTGAGTTCGCTGTTCGGAACAGAGTACTGTACTTATATTCGCGACTAGCGAACTATCATCAAGTTCTCATTGTAATGTACTTGTGCTTACATTCATGACGTCGGATATAGAAGACATTTTCGCTGGTCGGAATACAGCAATCTAAAATGATTCTTCAAACTTTCCCAGTGACTTTAATTGGCATTAGATGCAAAGTATATTCATAATATACCACACACTGTGACCAATGAAATTCACTAGGAAAAACCAAACGAGTTATTTTAGAAGGCTGGTTTCCAATTAGCCAACATGTATTCTAAAATCAATGATCTGGGTACATTCCAGTTTAATGGGTCAAAGGTCAAATAATTCATGAAAATAAGATGCTATTTAAACATATAGTAAAAGACAATAGGAATTAGAAATTACAATTGAGAAACTGTTAAAAGATGAAAATGATTACATTTTGGACCTTCCATAATATTTCAGTTCTTATACTGTGCTGATATCAGATGTGTCTTAAATCACGGGCTTAAAAAATATGAGAATCATTGAAATAAACTGAGAATCATTGACAGACTGAAGAACGAGAAAGTAAAAGAAGAACTTGTGTATGTGACGTTTGCAGCAGACAGTCGGGCATCTAGAGTTAAAATATGATTTTATTGTAGAAAATGGATCGAATCCAAGTTATTAGTTAAAGTAAAGTTAACCATAACATTTGTTAACGACGTAGGACTGTGAGATGTAAGCGATCTCACATTTCAGTGACTCTGCTATATGAGGGCAGTAGCCATCTAATCTTCATCTTTCTCACAGTCTTTACTTCCTGGATTAATCCGATACCCAATATTAGTTAAAGGACTGAGATTGTGGAAGGGAGGGGGATTTAGAGGTTCATGCACTCATAAGTAGATGGTTGGGTGGTTTAGTTGGTTGGTTTGGTTGGTTGTTAATCCAGCTGTCCATGGGATCATGCCCTTTTGACCCAATGCCATTTAAATGACATTATATTGCTGAGAAGTATGTGGATTTTCTGGGCCACCCTGGGCCAGAGCCAGAGAATAACTATCACACCTCGAGGAAGGTAGGTTTCAATCTATGCACTGCTCCGAGTCACTGCAACCAAGATAGGATTCACTGTGCCCATTCCCCGCCACCAATTGACTACTGGTTATGACGAACTTCTCTATTGCTCCAGGCATGCAACCAAATGTTCAAATCAAAAGGATTGTCACGTCCTGAGTCCTCGTGCCTCTATGATGGGCCTCAGCCATAGGAAAAAACAGTGCTGTCAGTTTCCTCCTCCCCAATGCTGTTCAGTACATCTCTGGCTCTCTCCCAACCACAGAGGGTGCACACACACACATATAAACATATTGCAATAACAAAATAAAAGTATGAGAAGCATAATTGTATCGATGGCGTGCCATGAAGCTTCTATAAGAAGAAGAACCTCAATATAACGGCAGGTCATCTAGTAATGTTTTCTGTTGCATGGGTGGTTTGTCTAATGAACCATTGGTGAGACCCACAGACGCAACAACATGCGTCTCATAAGTAGATAAAACATATAGGATACATACAATCTGTAATCAAACATATGGATAGCCCGAGGATTTTAGAGCAAGCCATTTTTCAGAGTAGTTTTGCGTGCTGATCAGAAACCTCATCTTGATGAATGTGACTACTCATTGGGCATTTTACTTATACTTTCTATAACCGACCACTGAAAAGCACGGGAAAAACATTAGCTAAGATACGTGACGCTGTTTGGGATCAGAACGCAGGACGCTCATAGATACGGATTTGGTAGAATATCCCAAGAGAGTGACCCGCATTAGCGCTGTGATGTCACAATCAGTTGAATGTTTCTCGTATGTTGGACACATTCGTAGCAGATGTTGGGTATTCAGATCGTTAGTGATACAATAGTAGTCATAACGAGACACATGGTCACCTTTAATTTGATACCGTCATCTCGATATCAAGGAAGCTTGAATTTCTTTTCTTTTTTTTTTAACTTCAGCCTGCTTGAATTTCTTATTTTATTAATTTTTAAAATGTTTTGCCTGTTTATCTGATTATGTCGTAGATGCGACTATGCAAAAGAAAAAAAAGAGGGTGGGTTAGTAAAAGAAAAAATTTCCACTTAGTTTTTAATTGTACTTTTTGTTATTGAGAAAATATTTCTTTTTTTTTTTCAATTGTACTTTTGTGTTATTGAGAAAATTATTTCGTTTTTTTCAATTGTACTTTTTTTGTTATTGAGAAAATTATAATTTTTTTTTCAATTGTAATTTTTTGTTATTGATAAAATCATATCTTTTTTTTTTAATTGTACTTTTTTGTTATTGAGAAAATTATTTCGTTTTTTCAATTTTACTTTTTTGTTATTGAGAAAATTATTTCTTGTTTGAATTGTACTTTTTTGTAATTTTTTTTTCCCTTGTAGTATTCTTATTTATAGTCCAAAAATTATGATTTCCAATCATCTCAATGGGGAGTAGGGTTTGAATCCCTCAAATCCCCCCTCGTGTCTTTAAACCTTATGTGATGTTAGCTTTATGAATGATCAGATGCTTTTATTTATCTCTTTTTTTTTCTTAACTATCTCCATCAGGTTTTCCTTCCTGCCATGATATATTTAGAAGCTATCTTAAAAATTAATGATTTATCGACCTCTTGCATTGGGTGGTTGAAGTCAACAGTTCTCAACGTTGTCTATATGTCCACGCAGCTTGGTGCCACAGAGACTAGTAGTAGGAAAGTCATAGATACAATTTGAACTTGCGGGATCACATACCCGCCTATGGGAACCACAGGAAGGTAACTATTTAAAGGGCAAATAACAAGTTGTATACAGATACTCTACAAAAATATACAGTGGTGACATGTCTACTGCTTTTTTTTAAGCCCACGAGGAAATGGGGAGGGGGGTGGTGGTAAATCTGTCTAAAGGAGTCACTTAAAAATAGCGATAATCATTGGTTTAAGTAACGACTGTAGTAGATTGAGAATCATTGGTTCAAGCGACGGTTGTTGAAGATTGATAATTATTAGTTTAAGTGACGGTTGTATTAGATTGAGACTCATTGGATTAAGTGACGGCTATCACCACAGCCAAAATCACCACAGCCAAAAAATGCTGGGTTGTTAGCTAGATGCTGAATAGGATATGCTACCAATACATTTCCAATACTATCATACTGGTTATTTTATTTTTATCTGTCACAATCTCTCACAAATAACAGAAACAGAAACAGTAATTATAAGATATAAACAACAGAATTCGGATGTATTGGGCCATTCACGCAAATGAAACGGCGGCTAAATGCATATCCTGAATCTGGACTATAACCCTGCTGGAAATGCAGTTAACACCGTTGTCCTGCTACAAGAGAGATCCAGCGGGAGTTTGAGTACGGACACTAAAACATATGTAATGAAAATAAAAACAATAGTAGGTTCTATAGCTAAGTTTCTCAGAGTCCATTATCATACTCCTGCTACTAGCAGAATGTAGTCTGCAGAGCGAAATACGTTGTGCTATGGTTTACAGCTTGTCTGTGATATCTGTGTCTTTTGATATAATACATCCGACTTCAGCATGATTTTTGTGTGATTTTGACCTATGGGCGACTCAGCCTTCTGAAACCTCCGTAGTCGACCGTTAGATTTGAATTATAGGTGATGGTGTTATCCTTCGCTCCCCTTTTGTGTTTCAATACCCCGGCAAGCATAGCCAATACAAGAACAATTAGTAGAAAATCTGTACTGTTAAAACAGAGATCAGTTACCATTGCGCTGCATATTTTTTTTTAAAAACTCCGCAATCTGCTACCGTCCAGGTAAACCATATCTGATATTTAGTTTCTTTGTTATGCATTATGATTCTAAAATTCCACGTATTACACATTTGATCGAATAACACCGAACGCTGTTCTTTAACTGCAGGACAGTGTTTGTACCTATTAGGCATGAGTTTGTATTTTCTTTTCGAACTGCGTGTCGTCAATTGCATATGGTGCCAAACGAAAGACATCAGAGAAATTAAAAACTGAACTCCAACCTGGCAACTCTTTAACCTAATTAAACTAGAAAGGAAGAACCATGTCAACGTTACGCAGCAGACGGCGGAGAATAAAATGGCACGTGCCCAGTCTGTTAACGCGGGAGCGGGAAGAATAAAACTCAAGAAAGAACGTGATCCTGGAATCTTTGAGCCGACACTGGATAGCTCAGAAGAATACCAGGTTTTTGAAGAATTTAAGCAAATAATGTGATAGTTCAATTGATTAGCGAATAATGAGACAGTGTGTTTGTCCAACGGCGCTAATAGATTTTTGAAAGGGATTGAGTAGTGAATCAACTCAACCAAATCTTTGTTGTCAGGAATGTCCAAACTCATTGAATTGTGAAATGCTTCGATGAATCTGTTTGTTGCATTTGGCTCACCCACATCGCCCCCTCTCGCAACTCGAGAACTTTGATAAGGAACTGTTATTTTCTTTAGTAATTTCAACATTGAAACGAATCACGGAGAATCTAACAGGTTTTGTAGAACTATTAACTGAGTACAATATTACGTCAATAATTAGCATAAGATATAGACGAAATAAATTGACAGAATCCATAAACCATTGATAGGATCCTGTTTCACAAACATCACCAATTAAAAAATATTGCGCAACTGAATACAAAAATAATAATCTTAGTAATAGTCATACCCATAACCCCTCAGGTTCGCAGACATGCCACTCTGGAAACACAACACAAAAATCCCACCCTGTATATCTGTTATCAGTAACTTGTTTAAGCTCGAAGAATCTTATTCGTGTTCAGTCTTTAATATTATTTCTTTTTCTTTTGTCTGCCTCGGTTCAACTATTTTTCTTTAGTCTACCTCTGTTCAACTATTTCCACCTCTTTTTCTTCTACCCACAGCTGCTCCTTTCAGTATAATTTTAGAACGGGAACAATGCTTCCTCACATAACCAAACCACACAAATTTGCAACTTTTCACCGCTGCCATGGGATGTTCTTGTTGACATACAAAAGCAATTTGTTAAAAGATATAATACAAATAGTATCACGGCTATGGACAGTTTTCTAAACAGGTCATTAATACTAACAGTAAACGGGAGCATAGACACTACTTTATTTATTTGGGAAAGGACTCTGTATGTGTCACGTTTTTTTTCCCTAGGGGAAGGGGGTAAACCATATGACTCCTCACTAAAAATATAACAGTAAATTGAAAGTTGTAGAAATATCAGTCACATTAGCTTTAGCCTTCTTAATGATTCATTTCACTATTTCCATGATTGTCATTGACATTCACTATGTTTATACTTTGTGTGGCAGGCATTGAAAATCAAAGGAATAGTCAAATGATTCATTTTTAGAAGGCTGGATTTACTATTAGCTAGTAGGTCTTATATATATGAGACAGTAACGACTCTACAAATAATTTCAACCATAACAAGAAATAATAACAACCATAACAAACAATAAATCAACCATAGCAATGATTAAAATGTGAAGAATGATTAGAAGGCGAGTGTGCAGCGATGTTCTGAAACCTTTCCTCATCCATCTCACACGCAAGTTCTTCCCAGGATTACATGTCACTTCAAGATTATATATATATTAGTTGCTATTAGAATTAGATAAATATGTACACATAACATAAACACTTTACATATATTTTTTTAATGTAAGCATTATGCAAAGAACATGCTAAATGTATTTTTTTGCCTTCTTTCTCAAACTCCCACAGACACTCGAGTGTAGCAAGCAGGCCAATGGTCCTCCTAGGTAAAGTTAACTCATAGCATTTATTAACGCCGTAGAAGTATGAGATGTTAGTTATCTAAAATTTCAGTGGCTCTGCTATATGAAGGCTGTAGCCATCTCCTCTCCGTCGCAGTCTTCGTCGCTCTCCTGGGAGCCGTTGCGATCTGAAAAGACATTTTCACCTCAACTGGGAAATGAACCCAGCTAGGATCGCTCATACGTGAAGTCAGTCCTCCTAGATTTCCAGCAGGATGTAGACCAGAGAAAGGAAAATCGATGTGTCGCCATTTTCTTTGTTTCAACACATCCGACTTCCAAGTGGTAACTACTAGTAGTTAAAGTTCTAGTAGTACTAGTAGTTAGGAGCTCAGTCTTTTTCTACATCCACTGCACGGTGAATGTTTGTAGCCATATCGCTAATGGACCAGCCGTACGATAGAACTGGTTCTTATACTGTCTTCTGGACACAAACCTGAAAGTTAACCTTATCGATCTCTGAACCGATAACTGTATCTGAAAGTAGGTATCTGAAAGTTACTAGTAGGTATTGAAAGTAGGTATTGAAAGTAGGTATTGAAAGTAGGTATTGAATAGTAGGTATTGAATATATTGAATATATAATTGAAATTATATACTCTAATTGAAAGTAGGTATTGAAAGTTTTAACCGTATCTGAAAGTTAACCGTATCTGAAAGTTAACCGTATCTGAAAGTTAACCGTATCTGAAAGTTTTAACCGTATCTGAAAGTTAACCGTATCTGAAAGTTAACCGTATCTGAAAGTTAACCGTATCTGAAAGTTTTAACCGTATCTGAAAGTTAACCGTATCTGAAAGTTAACCGTATCTGAAAGTTAACCGTATCTGAAAGTTAACCGTATCTGAAAGTTTTAACCGTATCTGAAAGTTAACCGTATCTGAAAGTTAACCGTATCTGAAAGTTAACCGTATCTGAAAGTTTTAACCGTATCTGAAAGTTAACCGTATCTGAAAGTTTTAACCGTATCTGAAAGTTAACCGTATCTGAAAGTTAACCGTATCTGAAAGTTAACCGTATCTGAAAGTTAACCGTATCTGAAAGTTAACCGTATCTGAAAGTTTTAACCGTATCTGAAAGTTAACCATATCTGAAAGTTAACCGTATCTGAAAGTTAACCGTATCTGAAAGTTAACCGTATCTGAAAGTTAACCGTATCTGAAAGTTAACCGTATCTGAAAGTTAACCGTATCTGAAAGTAGGCATCGATCTCGCATGTAGCTCTTATATAATCAATGTAATACATGCATTAATTTATTTCACCAGTATAGCATGCAATAGTTATTAGAAATGACTAAAAATGTGATGCATATGACATATTTCTTCACCGCAACGTCATGCTTAGCATCAGTTCACAGTTCATTGGTGTGAAGTAACTCACCGATCGCGTATTCGAGCCCTCGTCAATTTATACAGTCATATTGACTAATTGATAATTATCATTCTTAAAACGTGAGGCAATTGATTTGTCTGTAAGTTTTATTGATCACTTTGTGTCGACATTCAATGAAAACCACGGGAAAGTCAAAAAGCTTTAGAAAATCACTTTTGAAGGATGATTCTGGTGAGTTCGCAGGACAGTACACATTATGAATGACTCTGCTCAGCACTGGTGTATATGGATGTGTACTAGTATTACATTACTGTTATCTGTCCTTTATGCTTGTTCTAATCGTTTTCTAACTTATACTCTTTATTTCCAATACGCCGTCCTAAGGGTAATTTAGGCACAAATACCACTTCGGTAAATAGACAATTTTTATAGTCTTCATAAAACTGGCTATCTCTGTTAAGCCGCTGAAACAGCCATTTATACACATATGCTGTGCTTGGAAGTAGTTAAATTCTCAAATTCATAGTGTATTCTTCTTGGGGTACAGAGACGTTGAAGCGAGCACCTGTTCGCTTCGCTCGCCAGAGCCAGGACTCATACTGGTTCAGACCTTGATACTCCTCCTCGCGGAGTACCCCGGGCAACAGAGCAATCTGGCTAAGCTATCAAGGATCGAACGATCTCCAGCTGAGGTGGGAACCTGCTGTGGACTTGGAAACTTCCAAGAGAGAATCGACTCTTCTTATCCGCAGTACGTCCCGGGATTAAAAGCAAGCTTCAGCATATTTTCGTCAACCTTTTCGCCAAGGCCCAAGTACTTTCGGCAGTTACCCGTCCGCACCCAGCGTCGTGATATAACCAAAAAGTCCTTCTTAGGACTAGGTTGAAAGCGACGTGACTAGGCATCCCGAGATGGCCTAGTCGAAACCAGTACTCAACAAACAAACAACAGTATTCTTCTGCATTGGCTTTCAGATTTCCACATTGTTGTCTCTGACAACAGTAATATCCAACCCCCCGGCTCCTAGCAATGCTGTAATGTTTATCATGAAAGGAGAGACGACACGACCAAGTACTTCTCGTTCTTCATGATATGTTGAGCAGGTCTGAAACAACTGTTGGCTGAGTAGTTTATGATGAGGCAATGGTCTGTGTAGCAGGAAGACCAAATGGTCTGTGCTAGTTTGTGATCCGCGACTAATTTACACACTTGCCCAATGTGTGTTTTGCTGTTCGTGTCTAAATCTACACTGTCTGTGTATGTAGTGACTTGAGAACACATATGTAGATGTCTTGAGAAAAATCGTTGTTTAGTTATGCGGAAATGGCCGACACTAAAAACGTGTTGATTAAAGTACAGAGGCGAATAGTTGTCACTTGAGCGGTCTCGGTTGAAATCTAGTATGACAATCCTGACAATTAAGCCCAATGTTATCACCGTTAAAATATGTTATATGTCTCAAAGAAAAAATATATAGGAATAAATCATCATCAAATCAAGTGAGTAGTACCTATGATTAGTATCAGAATATTGACGGATAAGAATATTCTGTATAGGCCTATAAAAAGTTAAAAAAGGATCTACATTTGCTTAATAGACTATAGTAAGGACTTCCATTTTGTCTAATATGAAACTATTATTTGAATGCCTCCAAAAAATAGGCTTACGTAGAAGATACAGCAGACTGATCGGACATATATGGGTACAAACTGGATCAATAAGATTTGAAAACAGCTACTAACCATAGCTAGAAATAAAACGAGTAGTAAGACAAGGATGTGTAGTATGTATTCGAATTACTACAACGTCGGTCTCAAATACACTTAGATTTCTAATCAGGATAAGAATGAACTTAATTACTACAACGTCGGTCTCACATACACTTAGATTTCTAATCAGGATAAGAATGAACTACCGGCATTTTATATTTTGAAAGAAAAATTTAAAATTACACCTAGTACACGTTACAGTATCTACTATGGCAAAACAACCTACCCTCTCTGAACTTCTTAGCAGGAAATAAATAAATACAAATATACGAGACATACCCTTCTTATTGCCATCGTAAATTTGTCCCTCAAATCCCGTTAGGCCATCCTATCCAGTTTTCGCTAATATGTAATGAGTCCGCACTAAGATGGGAGACGATTTAACACAGTTTGTAGTCCCCTGTTATTCAGCAGTGACAACTAATCAGTCAAATAACGTTGGAAATTTGCGAAAAGATCAGTTAAAATTAAAAGGGATCGTGGCTTTAGAACTACGAATGTTCACAAATGAAACACTGACTAGATCAACAATGCAGTGTTGCTTTAATTATGAAGACGTGAAGATTGCCAGAAAATTTGCGCTAAGGAATTGCAGATGGGTCATGTGAAAACACCTTTAGGAAAATACGATTTGCAGCAGGTCTGAATTATTTAGGGTGCCAGAAGTAATTAGTTTCTTAGAGGGACAGGGATGAATAGCAGGAAGAAGGAATATATGTGCGATGGAACTGTTGTGCCCTCAGTGAAAAAGTGCCTAGAAAGTAGAGAATTGTTGTGGGCACAATGAGAAAGTAGAGAATTGTTGTGGACACAATGAGAAAGTAGAGAATTGTTGTGGGCACAATGAGAAAGTAGAGAATTGTTGTGGGCACAATGAGAAAGTAGAGAATAGTTGTGGGCACAATGAGAAAGTAGAGAATTGTTGTGGGCACAATGAGAAAGTAGAGAATTGTTGTGGGCACAATGAGAAAGTAGAGAATTGTTGTGGGCACAATGAGAAAGTAGAGAATTGTTGTGGGCTCAATGAGAAAGTATTGAATAGTATTGGGCACAATGAGAAAGTATAGAATTGTTGTGGGCACAATAAGAAAGTAGAGAATTGTTGTGGACTCACCGAGATAGTAGAGAGTTGTGAACTCAATGAGAAAGTAGAGAGTTGTTGTGGACTGAATGAGGAAGTAGATGTTTTTGTGTGAATTCAATGAGAAAGTAGAGAATTATAACACCCCCGATAAACTATGCAGCCACCTTCGATAAGGAGACGGCGCTTCATCAAAAATCATTATTATTCTATATAGCTCTAAGAACTTTACTTTAATCTCACAGTATGCCATCTCTTGTAATAACATAAGAAGACGGCACTCAACGTGCGCATTGTTAATTTTAATCTCTCACCTTCATATGTGTTTCAACTTCTAGAAGCACATGCGGACTCGGCACTGTCTCCTGATCATTACTGCTTCATTTAACTCTCACCTCCATCTGACAGTGTCCTTCCTTCCTACCTTCCAGCACATAAATATTCTGGCTACATCTAAGGTACAGATGTTGTCATTACAGGCAACTCAGAGATTCACTGAGTCTCAAGGGACTTAACTCTAGTCTCTCAATCATCCCAACATACGGCTTGTTTCCATCCGGCGCGCAGCGAGGAACGACGCCCCCTTTCATCTGTTTCACGCCCCCTTGTTGAAAATCCGGGTTTTAAAACGTCGTTTTAATCATAGTCGTCAGCGGCGTTCACAATGGGGGAAAGACATTTCAAAAGACTGGGAAGTCACATTGACTGGAAGAGCATCCGAAGGTCAAGAAAAAACCGTATGAATCAGGCTGGTGCTATGGTTTTTTTTTTATACTCAGCATTTGTGATGTTGCTAAATCAGACTTAATTCTGTTTCCCACCCCCCCCCCTCCAATATACTACTCAGTTTGTTTAGCATCTTTAGATGGTTAGAATCAATAGCTCTGTCGTCATGAGAATCTCATATGAGGTAAGGATCTTTCAGTCAGGTGGACAGCAGAATTCTTACAGTAGACCAGTTAAAGAATCCTAATATTCTTAAGGTCAGAAAGTCTGCAAACTTTACGATGGGTTTAATATGTCATAGATCGCACCGTGAATCGATCACCTTACATTGGTGGGCGAAACAACATAGCTGCTCAATGTCACTGCACGCTATGCTGCTCTGATGCCAAAATTCCGTAATCTCTTCTGACGACAAGCATTGCAGATCCCATTGCTACTATTTGTTGTTCCACTTCCAGTCAACATTCTGAACAATACACAATGTGCTTGAAAACTATAAATGAACAATAAATGATATTTCCAGTTGTTTATATTCGTGAGGCATCTAACTAAATTTATCTCCGCCGTTACCACCATCAACATTAACATTAGCACGACCATCATTATCATCATCAACATTATCATTACCACGACCAACATTATCATTACCATGGCTATCATTATCATTATTGTCCTCACTATTTTTTTTTTACACTGAAAATAAAACTTCTAAGCATTTCTTTCAGACTTCACGTACCCAAAAGAGAAGGACTCAGCTAACACCAGTTCAAGCATCACTGATTACATTTAAAACATTTGGTTGTTATGGATTCTCGTATGTATAAAATGTATTTTTCCTATGTATAATTCACAGATTTCCGCGGATTTTAACGAGTTCTTAGAATAATATTGAAACAATGTCAACTGGATTTCTTGAACCTGTCCAATGACAGGGACTGACCATATGGTGAAGAAGTCCTCAGAACATTATCTTGTTCCGGGCACAAAAATTTGCATTCACAGGAAATATGAAATAGTTACTGATCACTCATTTGAAAAACTGGACTCCAAGAAGGGGAAGTAAATTAGGCGGAAATTAGAGCAGGGTTTTGTCATGAAGAACAATTGTTCAGAAACTGACCTGTCAATTCACCATTGTCTTGAAATGCTGAGCGTGTGTTAGGATGACTGTTCGTTCGTATACCGTAAATTATAACGGCAATTGTGTTTATCAAATTTTATGAATGTCTATGAATTAGTATGTAATAAATTCTCCAGACGACATTCTGCTAAGAGGAGTTTGATAACACAATCTCTATCAACGGGCTCAATCAATTTTTCCACTTACTGAAGAAGTATATATGACCCTGGTATTATTATTATTAATTCTGTTAATGTTATTATACTATTTTAGTACTACTACTGTTATTATTATTATTATCCATTTTGTGCTCTTTTCACTTGTTCCATCAAAGACACTTTTCATTTATTTTATTCAATTCCCCATAAGTTTGATAAGTCATTGTATAATAAACGCTTGCTATCAATTCTCCGAACTAAGAAACCTGTCGCGGGGGCCAGATTGCACCCTGATGTCGACGTCTGTTTCGGCAGCATTAGACTCAAAACACCATTGAGTCGAATGGCTGCTGAAACAGAGGACGAAGCACTTATGGGAATGCTCCACGTGCTGTGAGGGCAGTTTCTAATCAAGAATCTCCGAACTAAATTTCGATGGCAGGAGATTGATAACACAAACTTCATAAACGATTTCAATCAATTCTCCAGACTATATTTCGCAGGAAGGAGTTTGATAATTATCACAGAAGGCTTCTTCTTTTTCATTTTTCATTCAAAGTGAGATGCTGAACGAACATGACTATAGTTACCAGCCCAGAGACAGAGAGGTAGAGCTTGTCGAGCCACGATGCAGAGCTTCAGAGTTCATCCAGCCTCGATACAGAGCTGTATCAGATGGCTATTGTTTTCTTCCTGACGTCATGATAATATCAGATGTGTCATACCCGAAGACGCAGAATTGCAGCGAAGCTGTAAACAATGACACAATGTTTTCCGTTCTTCGGACGGTACCATGTTAATCTGTAGACGTTTGAGAAGAATGCCACGTGTCATAGTTTACAGCTTGGTTGTGAATTCTGAGTCTTTCGTCCTGACATATCCGATATGAATATGGTTTCTAAGTCACTGTGAACCTTTTGGATGGGACAGTCACCATAACCCATAGACTCCTTAATTGTCTCGTATGACATGCATGAAAAATAAACACTGTTGCTCTTCTTTGCTCCCCTTATAGACACAAAACAAGAAGTATTTACCATAGAAATCTTACTCACAAACCTCACTTATCTTGGCTTATCTATATTTTCCACATGCATTTTATTTTCTAGCGACACAAAGATTATACACGGCGACACAAAGTTAATACACAACGTTTATACACAACCACACAAAGTTTATACACAACGTTTATACACAACCACACAAAGTTTATACACAACGTTTATACATAACGACACATAGTTTATACACAACGTTTATACACAACGACACATAGTTTATACACAACGTTTATACACAACGACACATAGTTTATACACGGCGACACAAAGTATATACACAACGACACAAAGTTTATACACGGCGACACACAGTTTATACACAACGACACAAAGTTTATACACGGCGACACAAAGTTTATACACAACGACACAAAGTTTATACACGGCGACACAAAGTTTATACACAACGACACAAAGTTTATACACGGCGACACAAAGTTTATACACAACGACACAAAGTATATATGCAAGACACAAAGTATATAGGCAACGACACAAAATATATACACAGCGACACACGAGCAGTGGCATCAAACAAGATGTGTGGCGCTGGATAAAAATAAAACAATCATGACTATTCTGTAAAATGACTTGGAAATACTGTATGAAAAACCCTGGCAATAATTGTTAACAACCGCCCCGTACCGTGATGCCCGTAGTTAGACCATTTTTATATTTCTAGATGCGCGTGCTACATCCTGCTAATAGACATTTGAGAGAAAACTACAGATCTGCTGCGTTCATTCTCAAACTCCCTAAAATCAGAAGGATGTAGTCTGAAAATTCAAGGTCCACTAATTCAAAAATTTATGTACAACGATTACAGCAGAGGAAAGAAGTTCAACAGAAATAAGAAGCAGAATAAGGCGGGCAAATACATTCAAAAATATTAAAAATATATTGTGTAATATGACCTTGTCAGCAAATATGAGAAAGAGAGTTCTGGAGTGCTATATAACTCCTATACTAATATATGGGTGCGAGTCTTGGACAATAAACAAATTGGAAAGTGGGAAATTAGAGGCAACAGAAATGTGGTTCTATAGAAGAATTCTGAGAATATCATGGACTGCCAGAAAAACTAATGTGGAGGTGTTGAAAGAGTCAAATATGAAACGGACCTTAATCAATAATATAAGAAAAAGACAATCTTCATTTTATGGCCACATATAAGACAGGAAGGTTTGGAGAACATAGTCACAACATACAAAATTGAAGGCAACAGAGACAGAGGGCGACAACGTGAGAAAATATTAGACAGTTTGACAACCTGGCACGGCAGGGAAGCAACAGCGAGCTTGATAAATAATACTGGAGACAAAACTGTGGAGAGCCATGATCGCCTACGCCAGCCGGCATAGTACCTGATGATGATGAGTCTTAAAAACGGAAATTGCGCCATTTGTGTATTATTGTCCTTGCCTCGATCTAGTAGTCAGGTACAGTTAATACGCTCTCATGAGAAAATTCTAGGAACTCATACTGTGAAGTTTCTAATAACTCATACTGTGAAGTCTCTAATACTTCACGTAGCTACGTCACAACTAGCAGTATGATTAATTTCATTGGTTGCACATATTTAGAAACAGATATCTGGAAAACATAAAATGGTGCAAGATGTTTGTTTTGAACCTGTGCTTGCAGAGAGCTGAAAAATGATAAAAATAGATAAATAGGCAGAAAGACATATATAAATAAATGTATAAATATAGATAAATATAATGCGATAGATATAAATACATGTAGATAGATCGAAAGATTAAAAAAACACATATTAACATTTAATATATCTATATAATCTCATATATCGTATTGAAGACATATTGTGACAAAATCATGGCAGGTCTCCTAAACATAAAACGTTTGAGATAAATAGCAGAGTTTTGGTAACTTTAATCGTAAACACCCGTCCTGGATGAACATACTTCGACCCGGGAATCTTCCTGTTCTTCCAGCTTATAAATAGCTTTCACAACATGACATCGAGTACGGGCAGATATTCCTCAGACAAGAATATGGCCACCCGAGCGGATAATCTGAACCGATGGGGGTTAAGCTTGGGAATAAACGCTCGCAGGGGCCACACAATCTTTCCATTGTTTGTGTTAGTTGTTCTTCCAATCTGACTTAAATTAGTTTAATCTGGTACCGCATGGGTAGTTGAAGGTTCGGGCCAAGTTTGACGTAAAAAAGAAGTTCAAAGGGCATTAGAAGGCTACTGAAATGTGGCTTTTGAGACGGATTGTGAAAATAATATGGACAGCAATGAAAATTAATGTCGGTTTCTTCTTTTATCTGTTCGTTCTCAAACTCCTGCAGATTAGCAGGATATAGTCCGGAGAACGAAATGAGTTGTGCCGCTAATTATTTACAGCCTAGCTACAATATTTGCGCGTTTCAGACTGACTTCAGCATGACTTCTGGGTCACTTTGACCATATGCGATATGGGGCAGTCGATTCCATCGCAAAACCTCATAGTCGTCTCTAACGACAACCATGGAAGATAACAGTATTTCTATTCTTTGCTCTCCTTCCAGCCCTTGCAGGACATGAGCGTTAAGTAAGACGCGTTAATTTATTTCGAGGTAAAGAGACACATTGTAAGGCAAAGATGTTAAATGATAGGTTCAAATTCAAACATTGGCTGTCTACAATTTTGTAATGGTCTTTAGTATTTTTACAGGCTGCCAGGATATATATATATATATTTGACAGATGTGAGTTTAAAGACACAGGTGCTTTATATCAACGTCTCTAACAGTTCCCTCAGGACACCTTCAGACGATCGAATGCCTCAGCGTCATGCAGTAGGCATGCAGAACTTGTACAGACTCATAAGGAACTAAACCAATTTTGCGACTAGAAAGCTATCAAACAAAAATATTAGACACAACGTGCAGAAAGCATCGTTATCTAATAATATAATACAATAGCCAATAGTTGTACAAAATGAAATATTAAAATAATGGAAACCAGAAGAAAATAAATAGTAAACAGTTACTTAAAAACTTTGAAGCAACGAAGACACAAGGCAGAACACAATAATAAAACATGATGAGAAAGTTGTAATCATAATAATTACGTATCGAAAAGCAGAGTATTAAGTTCAAAAGGCGTTTACACATTTGGGGGGACTGGGTAATAATTTCCATTTCTTGATAAACTTTTCAACAGCAACTCAGTAAGATAGGAACTTCAGTTTCAATTATAAAGAATTGAGAACGCTTGCAACCAAGAACGTATTTTTGCGATCATTCTTATACTCCCTCTGCTGGATATATCTTACATTAGCAGAAGAATGTTCATTACTAGAGTTCCAGCGAAAGTAGTATAGAGCATTGGTTCATATAGCAGATTACATGGTCTCTAAAGTTTATAGTCTCTTATGGAGACTTTCAGTGGGGATCACGGAAAAAAGGTTCGACATTTGAGGCTACAGACAGGTACAGAAGACCATAGGAAAATAAATATATACATTATAAATATCAAGATATGTAATAATAAACTTGGAAAGCCTCTGAGACCTGTAAAGAAAGTCAATGACTTTTGGGCATAAGGGGACCACGGGATACAAATTGTTCCAATATAGGGTAACAGGCCAAAAAAAAAATAAAGTTTGAAAACTACACTTCTAGAAAGCGAAGATATGTTGCATTTCATTTCGTCAATTGCCCGACAATCCAATTTCTATTGTGGTATCCTATGCGTTCTGTGTTTTACCAATTCCACCATAGCCATATTGCTAGTTATCCAGACGCGCATCGCACATAATTATGGTATTTCGTACAGCACGCTGACTTCTTTCACAAATATGAATACTTTTCACAGCCAAAGTGTCTTGACATTTTAGTTCCTTTCTAGATTTATATCACCCTGCCCAAAACAAACCAGAATGTGAGTTCATCATATCTATGTAGCGAAGTCATAGCATCCACATATTTGCTAAATTATGGCTTGTGTTCATCAACTTTTTCCCTAATTTATTAGATCATATTCATACGCCGATTATTTCTAAAAATAACACATGTAAGCTCAACCATCTTGTACCTGGCCATGCATGCACGTGCGGTGAAGATTATCACATCGATTAGCGATTAGTCCTTGTACCGTACGACCTCTACTATTACTACCACAGAGTACTCTCCTGAAGCCTTTTGTGAGCCTCCACAGATGTATGCTTGTGAACACGTGACATATCTCTTTGACTGACTTCACGCTGTGAGAAGTTGGACGTGGTCAAAACTCGATCAATTTTGATGTAGTTGTTAAACACGAGGTTTATGATTTTCAACGTTATTTTCCTGTTGACAAGCTTCTTCTGTAATATTTTTACATGTATTTGTAATGTTAGTTTTATATACGCTGGGTTTAATTACGTAAATCTTGTGTTTTACATAAGTACAATTGTTATACAGTTTTACTTAAGTACTATTGTTATATAGTAACAAGCGGGATTCGAATCCGCAACCTATTGAGCACAAATCGAACTTCTTAACCACTACACCAGGGTGGTCCAAGACTACATTATTAAGCAGGTTTCTATTAATGGACAGAACATTGTCCTTACGGTTCCTTTCGCAATGACTAACAGATGGTGACGAATTAGTTCTCCCGAGAGATGACATGGTTCAGTCTTGGAGTGGGTCTGCAGAATCTCAAGGGGGGTGTACTCAGCCCACACGTGTCACACACAAGACATTGATATCACTAATTAAAGAATCACAAGGGAAAAGCGGCCCTGGTGTTAAGTATGGTTCGTTGAATACAGAAAATATGGGAACCGGTATCATAACTATAGTCAGTTTGCATATATTGACTTGGTCTCTGTGTGCTACCGCGGTTAGAAAAAGGTGCAAAGAGTAACGACACCGTAACCGACTATACTGACTGTAAAAATTGCAAACTCACGACCCTGTCTCGAAATTAAAACACAGTCCAGTTCATTGAAAAATTCCATAACAGCGTGTTACTCAACAAGAGAATAAAGTAAAAAAAGATGGAGAAGAAGAAGGCGACTAAGGAGACTTTAGGCGTATGGATGACTGTTTTATCTCAAAGAACAATATAATTCAAAAGCATTCTAAAGTTGGTTGCGCCAGACCTCATCTCATGACTAACCGGAGGCTATGGTCATCTGTATCTCATCCACAGATCCTGATATTCCTAGAATTATCAGTCTTCTGTTTCATGAACTTCAATATCAACCACGTTCCTTTCTTTGATACTCTACCCAGGCATCCACTACATGTCACAATGACAGAACCCCCCGTCTGTTAGTTGGGGCGTAACAACAAGACCGACCACAAAATGGCAACAAAAGTGACAGCAGCATACTACCCTTGTCAGCGTTGGTTTGTATCTCAACACCCGCACCGGATGACATTTGTTGGCGCGCAGAATGAATTTCAAAATGAGAAGTTACAAGAAAATTAAGAGCAAAGTACATACCCTGCGGCTTACCAGTTCTTTATATTTTTCAATAATAACTTTGCCGTTCTTAAGCAAATACTCCGGCTTTTGACTCTGTGATGGAGTAAATATTTGTACGCATTTGGGACAGATTTGGTATTCAAGTCGAAGCTACCAACATTTGAACGTGGCTTAATAGCAGTTGTGGAAAACTCATTCTTGCTTGTTGTATACAAAATTAATTATGGATTTAAATTAGACTTTTTGAAAACAAATATTATAGGTTCTGTTAGTATAGAAATATAATATAGAAAAATATTTCTTATAAATTACGGGGAATATATTGTAAAAAAGGTATGTCTGCAGCAAATTGTTGTAGAGGGTTTAACTGGTATATATCATTTAGAAGGATTAACTGGTATATATTATTTAGAAGGTTTAACGGGTATATAGCATTTAGAAGGTTTAACTGGTATATAGTATATAGAAGGTATAACTGGTATATAGTATTTAGAAGGTATGGCTGGTATATAGTATTTAGAAGGTATGGCTGGTATATAGTATTTATAACGTTTAACTGGTATATAGTATTTAGAAGGTTTAACTGGTATATAGTATTTATAACGTTTAACTGGTATATAGTATTTCGTTTTCAGTTTGTGTGTTCGCAGTTGAGTTAGTGAGCTAGCGGGTAAAATGACACGCATCGGTTTGGTGAATCTAACAGCATGGGACTTGAACACAATTAATTACATTTAAACACAAACATGTAGATCAGCGGTTCTCAAAACAAGTCATATTGTCCTCTCAGTGCTACAGAAACTCTTAAGGGGGAGGGTCACGAAAAACATTGAAATGTGGAATGTGGGTGGGTGGGAGGGGGCTACAGTAAGATAACAATTCGAACTATAATTAACAATGTCGACAAACCTTCGTAAACAAACATCTTTGTGGTGTTCTTACGACGAAAGTCAACGACCTTTTTGTTTCAGGTGGCAGGGGAGCAGTCATTTCCTTCCATGGCGTCTCGTTGCAAGTTTCTATGGTTTTTATATATTGGTTACGCCCAAAATTGATCGTTGTCTGTTGATTGTTTATCGTAGAGTTTATTGTGGGCGGCCAACTTCTTGTACCATGACAGTAGGAATATTATTATTATTTTCCAATACATTTGTCAGCGTTACTGCTATAGACACATCAAAATGGGGTTTAACGACCTTGATCCCTTTATCAATAGACAAGGTCGCAGATACCACTTTGGAAAACAAGGAACGGGTGTTATTCCTTTCAAATAAAATTAATAACTTCTTTTTTTGTGAACTTTTGATGGTCTTTCTTTATGGAAAACAGTTAAGGGTGTTTTCCAGACTCTGACTGACTACCTTTTAATATTAAATATTAAGTTCTATTTTCTTAAGGAGTTGGTTTGAACACCTTAACCCTATCCTTTATATACTGCAGTGCCATCTTACCTAGAAAGTGTATTTGTAAGGGAAATACCGAAAATATTTCTTTACAATCACCTGATTCTGTGAGGCAGCACATTTTGTAGTTAGTCATTTCTTGAATTTCAATGTACGTGAGATAGTGTAGCAACTACGATGCTGCGCCTAGTGGCATATATTGTAGAACCTCCAGAGCTGGCCATCTCCCTATATTGTTAGCTTCCTTATATTTATCAACTTCTTATATTAACCACCATCCTATTATGATCGACCACTTCTATACAATGTTGACCACTATGCATTGTTCACATTTAAAATTTGACCAGTCCCTAAATTTATCACCTTCCTATATTGACAACCCTCAACCCTCTATATTGACCACCCCTTATATCGACCAACCCTTATATTGTCACTCCCTTCCCTATATGGACACCTCACTATATTGACTTCTTCTTCTTCTTCTGCGTTCATTCTCAAACTCCTGCAGATTAGCAAGATGTAGTCCGGAGAACGGAATGCGTTGTGTCATGGTTTACAGCATTGCTGCGATATCTGCGCCTTTTGGCCTGACACATCCGACTTCAGCATGACTATATTGACAACCTTCCTACTTTGACCACTTCCCAATAATTAACACCTTCCATATTAACTACCTTTTTATATTGACCACACAGCTATATTGCCATTCCTATATTGACCCTTAAGTTATATTGATTACCTTCGTACATTGACCACCTATTTATATTGACCACCTACCTATATTTACATCCTCCCTATATTGACCACCTGCATATATTGTACAAGCTTCAGAAGTTAAGCAATTTATCATGAACCCCCACACGGAGTAGAGCACCAATACAATAAGCCCCATTTCATGTATTAATCAATTTCCTACATTGACCTCCATATATCTACTACCCCTTATATTGACCACCTACCTAAGTTGACCCCCCTCTATATATTGAACACCTCCCTATATTGACCACCTCCCTTCATTTACCATCTCCCAAAATTGACCACCTCTATATATTTACCACCTCCTTATATTGACCCCCTCCATATATTGACTACCACCCAATATTGACCCCCTTGTATATTGACCCCCTCCATATATTGACTACCACCCAATATTGACCCCCTCCAAATATTGATCGCTTAACTATATTGACAAGCTTATGAAGATGAGTACATTATCATGGACCGCACACGGACCACAGTAAAGCATCAATACAGTAAGCCCCATTTCATGTAGTGACCACATCTGCATGTTGACTACATTACCATTGGTGGTTACCTTTCAGAGGTTACAGAGAATACATGATCAATACGATACATCAATTATATGGTAATTGGGACACATGTATTTAGAAGACCTGACTCAGTGGTGTTACGCAGTATTAATAAAGTGCTTTCATGTTATTGTCAAACTCGTTGCACAGTTACTGTAATACGTAAGCCCATCACCGTGTACCAACAATGCCCCTCTATGGTGAGATGAAGAAGGGCGTTGACTCTCAAAGTGGCCAAAAGATGTGTTACATGAACTTGTTAAAGATCCCAAATGAAAGCTTTGGACATAAACCATGATACGCGGGAAGGTGCACAACGAAACAGTCATGCAGCGCACTAGCAAAAAGAAAAGGCGCAATAATGTGTGAGAAAAAGGAGAAATAGAGCAACTAAACAGTGGAGACTTAGCTAGACAGTTGAGAGGAGACCAAACACTATCGAAAGTGAACATCCATGCTCAAATTGTTCAAGGGCATCTAAGACTTCCATATGCCTTATGAGCCACCTACGAACTCAAAGACAAGGACATACCCATAACTGAATTTACTAAAGTGAATATAACAAATGATCATCATGAAGTGTGACGGACGAACACCATAACATTGCATCATATGTACACGTTAAACAACATAACACTGAACCATATGGACACGTTCAACAATATAACATAGCATCATATGGACACGTTGTACAATATAACATATCATTTTATGGACACGTTGAACAACATAACATTGTATACAAGTGATAGAAACATTTATTAATTTAAAAGCATCTTTAAAAACATTTACTCAATAACAAAAATTAATTTTAAAAAGTAACATTTCTTGTATATTATTATTATTATTATATGTTCGTTCAGACGAAGATCTGACATCGAAACGTACACCTTTTTGTCCTTATTCATTTTATTATAATTATTTTTATTATAACGTTATTAATATTTTTATTATAATTATTGTAAGACATATTTATTTACTTCCTATTATTACTTTTGTATGTGTATTATTTTTATGGCTCATACCAGATTGTTGGTTCTTCTCTGGTATTTTAGTAATTATATATAATTTTAGGAGAAATATTCAGCATGTCACAGTATAATACTGACATGCAGAAGTAGAAGGTTCAACTTAATATTTCTGTTGTCACCATCAATAGTAGCAAGGTTAAACAAATTACGTCACCATCAATAGTGGCAAGGTTAAACACATGACGTCACCATCAATAGTGGCAAGGTTAAACAAATTACGTCACCATCAATAGTGGCAAGGTTAAACACATGACGTCACGATCAATAGTGGCAAGGTTAAACACATGACGTCACCATCAATAGTGGCAATGTTACCTTGTGATAGCTAAACCAATCTTATTCTCTGGTCAGTTACTGTGAAATCTATGGCGATACAGAACTGTCCTTTAATTACGTAAACAATTTATTGTTAATTATTGACCACCTTTCGCCGTGTCAATCCGGCTCTGTAGCGAAGTGGTGCAGGACACGTCAGTGACAGCAAAGGAACTGGGTTCGAATCCCACCGCAGGAAACTGTGCATCTAGACCGCACATATAGCAATAGCAAACTACTGAGCGTATACATATATATTTCCTAGAACATCACTACATCCAAGTACATCCAAGTACATCCAAGTACACAATGGGTTGATGGCTACATCATGAATAAGATATGCGTCCAAATTTTCCTCTTTTTACCAACAACTGTAAAACGTTTTCAAGCTCATAATAATACTCACCTCTCTCCCCCCCCCCCCAAAGCCCCCCCCCACCACAGCTCTCCACCTTCTGTTTGTTGACGTAATTTACAGAGATCACCTATTGGTAATAAATAGCTTAAAAAATACGAATGGAGCAATACTTATAATAATGTCTTTTATACAATTATCTGTCTCTTCCGCTGATGCTACGTCACTTGTCAAACATTTCTGAAACGTACTAGATGACCTGTCACCTAAGCACCGCAGTTTTCACACTTCATTTCGTCACATTTGTTTGAAGCTCTGCAATGCCTACCTAGTCGCTCCTACTTCACAAAAGACCTCTTCAGTAAAGTTTGAACTCATGCCACAGGCCCCGTTTCTTTATAATTCAATATTTATAATGTCCTCTATTGCTGGGTTTACATTTCTACATCACCCCAGGGAGGGCGTTAATTTCTAGCAGGAATGTAGCATAAACCATTTATTGTATGTGTAGAATAGAAATACAAAAAATATAAAATAGATGAAACCTTCACTGTACAGTATATAGTTTCGTAGCTGTAGAAGTGGTAGAGTCTTCACAGACCAGGTGTTATAATCAGGTGACATCTTTTCCAGAACGTAGTATTGTTATTCATACTCTGACCAACTCACGATTCTAGGCTGGTTGATCTGCTGTGGCCACGGAGATGTTTGTATGTAATAGTCTAATGTGTGTGTGTGTGCGTGTGTGGGTGTGTGTGTAACCAAAGTTTTACCAACAGTGAAGATTACATAAAACGAACGAGAAATACAGGGAAGGACAGAGTGAGTCCCTTCATCAGAATGAAAAAAAAGTACAATCACCCATGAACCTGCACGTGAACAGGGTCAAATATACAGCCCTGCGACTTGTAGTGAATCATCCTTAAAAGTTAAGCTATTTGACTTTTCTCATTAATTTTGATTTGTCACTGTGTCCCAAACCACTGAAAATCATCAAATTGCCAAATCAAAACGTCGAATCACGTTGTGTTAGAAGGATGACGCCCAGTGAGTCAATTGGATTGTATTGTCGAGGGTAAAATATCAACACATACATGGTACGACGATTTAACAGTTTCCAGATAGGATGTGATAAATCCTAGATACTTCTATATCATATTATTCTTTTACTTATGTTACATCTGAAATAACCTTTTTAATGTTTATATGTTATTTATGTTTACAACTAGACCTAATATGTCCTTGCATCACTATGGCCTTCTGGTAGGTGCTAATGTTAAAATGGTCGTGTTCTCCAGGAACTTATATATATATCCATGTAGAGTGTATGTTATTGTTGTCTGTGTGTCGCTCGATAGGTCTATGTTCATAGTAGACGAAAACTGCATATGTTTTTAGTGATGAGAGTGTGATAGAACATGGAAAATGTGTTGGCACAAATTGCGAGGCGAGTATGTGCCATCTGCATGGACCTGGTTCAAATCCGTTTGTTACATAAAGAAGTTCTTGTTTTTCTACACAACTGGAAGAACAACTGGAAGCACAACTGGAAGCACAACTGGAAGCACAACTGGAAGCACAACTGGAAGCACAACTGTCTGCGACGTAAATTGAGCTAATAGTTGTGGCCACCATAGACGTATTTGTGACCTCCCAGACCTGTACAGGATTTACGTATAAGCTACACAAGTTCTAGCTTAGGGCCATACTTTCCCGAGCAATTGTCATATATACTTAGATATATTGCAGCATTATTTGTCTCAATGCCGCACGTCCGGAAAGTTTAGGGCCTTATCAAGTTTAAATCCGGCCCTTCCGGACACAGACTTCTTAATATATTATAGCAAATGGAAAAACTACTCTTATGACGTGTTAAGCAAGGAATTTGCTATTTAAACAAACATAAACTAAAATGCCCGTTACTGGTGTGACAGCTGAAGCGTGACCATCAGCTTTACTATAAGACCTAACTGCAAACAGTGAACATTCCTATATACGATTCCTTTTTTGATTATTCTCACGCTTTCCATTGGTTAAAATATGTATATTTTTGGTGTAGTCGTGATTATTTTTGGCTTGCGAGTTAAAGTAAATAAATATTGATTAACGGAAAACACGGGAATAATCAAGAAAATGAACGAATGAAGACTTAGTTAATTCAGAGAACAGGTCTTTTACTGCTGATCGCGGCTGAAAGTCACAAACTGTATTCTCGCACATGTACTTGGTGACTCAACGAACATTCTTTGCGAAGTTGAAGCTGGAATCGTCTGCTGTAAATGTGTTGATTTGTTAAGATGATCTCTGATCATAATGATTACTTTTGTATTTGTACAATTACATGAGGGCGTTGCGGGTAATGAGCAAGCCGACATACTGGCGAGTACGTCACAGTGTCAAAATATATATCGATGGATCGATCTGACAGTCGATGCGCTGAGAGAAGTTCTCTCAGAAGTTTTTCACAAGTGCGAATATTGGTCGCTGTAAAGAGTAAATGAGGTTGGTGTAAAGATTGGACAGCTCGTAAAGAGAAGTATAATAGATATGCGAGGAGACGGATGAATCAACACTAAACAGGAAATATCAGCCGTTACACTCTGATGGATTTATTGAGACTGGAATCGGAGCACTTATGGACTTGTCCTATGGACATGGACACATGGCCCTGATGATTACCTGTGGTCATAACTCAGGACCGTTACTGCATAATTACCGGGAGGTTTGCATAGGCTATATAAATATAAGCAGCTTTGCTATAGTAGTCACTGCGACTTGTTCAGCTTTGCTATAGTAGTCCCTGCGACTTGTTCAGGTTGGATTTTAATTGTATCCTCCGATAGTGAACAATTAAATGCTCTCCGTGATTGGAACTCCTGACCTCACTATTATGAGACCAGAGTTCTTACCAATTGACCAAGCGCTCAATAGTTTTAATAACGGAACACATTATGAACTGTTACAGGCAGCGCGCATATCAACAAGCTCGGGGGAAACATAAAGAGCATAAATCTCGAACAATAACTACAGATGGTTGTGTCATACGTTCAGCACTGAAATTAAAGCGCTTCTGCATCGCAACGTCTTTTCATGCATCCTCAAAGAAAAAAAGTAGTCCGTTAAAATTTCACATCTTTGGATCAAATATTGACGATGCAACTGACAAGAAAGGCTGAATGCGACAGAGCAGAAGTTTGAGTCGCGTGAATCCAATAGAGTTACAGTTATTCCCGTGACCGCATTAAAGATAATATTTCCACTAAAGGATTCTCATAATAGAAGCATTTCTTAACATCTGTGAATTGTCATAGACAAATATGAACGCGACGGTTGTGCAAGACTCTTAAAGAAGTTTGATTCAGAAAGCATCTAAAGTTGATGCAATGGTTGGATTCCGACTGTGAGCTTTCTTACAGTATTACAGTTCTCTACTCAATTTAATCCCTCTTTACCCTCATATTTTTGCCCACATGACTCTGGAAAATAATTTTTTTGAATCTTTTCGACATCTTTCTTGTTAAATCTGCGTTGTTCTTTTATCCGTGTAAAAAAGTGAATACCTTGACAGAATGATCAAAACGACGCGGCAGAATTCAAATTCACCCACGTGCGGAAGATTCCTTTCAAATAAAAGAATTCAATGTGAGTTACAATGCATACCTCTAGAACCAATGATGCTGCTGTGTAAAGGTGCTAATACATGCTTGGAATTGGCGCGATGCTCTATATTGTGTTTGTAACATTACATTTTGGTTTCTCGCACGTTTTGTGCTCTTTTATAGTAGAAATATCGTCTTTATATTGGTTTAGACGTTAGTGTCAACATCAGCTCTAGAACAATGGTGCCGGAAGGAAACAAAACATTCATAAACATAACGCTGTTTTCTGAGTTTGTAACGGATTAAAATTTTTGTAAAATACATTTTATAATAAAACAAACACATTCTTGGTGTGTTCTGTAAAAGCTAGAATTTTGTTTAAAAAAGAATGAAATTATTTGAACTTGTGTGTTATTTTTATTTATAGATGGACAGTCAATCAAGATATCGCAGAGACAGACCGTTCAAAATATTGATAATGTTGACGAAATAAGTTTCAAAATTTAAAATAAATTCTGAAAGACATGGCTACAACAACAGCATGCGGACATTAACACACAAGAATACCATCGAGGCCAACTCATTGAAGTGGAGATGGACATTAGTCCAGCAAGCAGGGTCTGGAAACAAAAATTAGTCGGGCCATCCCTAGCATGGAGCAGGACTACAGTCATGGTCAAGAAATCACTTGTGCTGAAGTCGGAGATACCGAGATGCTCACCAATAGCCATGGTATCATCATCAAGTGACATATTCTTTCCAGAACGTAGTCTTTCCTATGGATCTCTTGAATTCTCTGCGGTCTTGAGCAAGTTGCCCTGCATCTTTCAGTAACATGTGCAGACATTCTTGAATGTCTTTTGTCCAACGGCGTCTTGGGCGGCCTTTGTCCCTGTTACCGTCTATCATCCACTCCAGTAACACTCTTTCCATGCCGTCGTGTCTCTTAATGTAACACAAAAAACTACCTTTTTCTTGAATATGGTGTTCAGAATCCAGCCTTCCTGAACGTTAATTGTTCTAACACCTCCTGGTTTGTTTTCCTTGTTTTCCGTGCTGTCCATGGTATTCTCAAAACTCTTCTATAACACTTAAATTCAAATGATGTTATTAAAGTAGTATAGTTAATTCAAATAAAATACCAGCTTCGTTGTCGATTGAACCAAGGTTCGATGTGCAATTAACCTGGAATTATTTTAAAATAACCAACTGAAAGAAACGGTCGCCCGGATTTTCTGGGAAAGTGAATACGTCGAGTGTGATTCTGACCACACCATTCCTACAGATACCACTTGTCAATGAAAAAACACGAGTTTAGCACAGTATTTTACACTAGTTCTCCATGGAATGTTTCCTCTACTTAAAACAATATGTACGTATTCTCACAGTCTACTACATATATTATGACCTGCAGAGTGAGTCATTCATCTATTTAATGCGTCATTCATCTATTTAATGCGTCATTCATTTATTGAATGCGTCATTCATGTCTAATTTATCTCACGTTGCTTTCTTTCATTCGTGTAAATGTAAATATAACCCACACACCAAACCTTACTTAGTCGATCTCTTACATTTGTCGCTGGTAACAATGCTACATATATTTATTCACTTGTAGAGTCCTATAACAAACAGGCGGAGTTTCTTATTGATAACTCATCATCATCATCATCAGGTGCCGTGACGCTTGGCGTAGGCGATTATGGCTCTTCACAGCTCTCTATCTCCAGCATTATATATCAAGATCGTTGTTTCGCCACCGTGCCAGGCTGTCAAACTGTCTAATATTTTCTCAAATTGTCACCTTATGACTCTGTTGCCTTCAATCTTGCCTGTTGTGACTATGTTCTCCAAACTTCCCTGTCTCATGAAGTGACCAAAAAATGAAGATTGTTTTTTTCCCTTATATTACTTATTAAAGTCTGTTTCACATTTGACTCTTTCAATACCTTCACATTGATTTTTCTCGCAGTTCATGGTATTCTCAGCATTGTTCTGTAGAACCACATCTCTATTGTCTCAAATTTCCCACTTTCCAGTTTGTTTATTGTCCAAGACTCACATCTATACAGTTATATACCACTGCAGAACTCACTTCCTCATCTCTAATTCATTTTTCTGAATGTTGTTTTACCTGCACTATTCTGCTTCTTATCTCTGTTGGACGTCTTCTATTGGTAACTATATAACAAAATAACCACCTCTGTAACACTGGTGATCATCATCAAATTCTCTAGATTTTTTCCATCTTGATGTTTCAAGCATGAACACGCGCATGCGCGCGCGCACACACACACACGTACGAATACATGCATATATAATATATATATATATATATTATATATATATATATATATATACACACATTATATATATAATATATGTTCGGCTATACAAAACATATACATATATATATAGGTACCATATAGGCCAAGGTACCGAGTTCGTCCTCACCACAGGCAATTGAGCATCCGGACCGTTCAGAAATCAATGGCAAAACTGCTGAACGTATTTACATTGCCTAGAAAATCACTACAGCCAAAAAATGCTGGTTTGATAGCAACGTAGCTACGTCATGAATAGGATATGCTACCATATATATATATATATATATATATATATATATATATATATATATATATATATATATATATAATGATTGAACATTTGGAGATCAGTGCCTGTCAGTCATATAGATGATATCCTGTTGTTCCATCATTTCTGTTCGTCCTGTTTTATAGATATTTGAGTGTGTTTTGCCTATTTCCTGTTTGTGTTGTTTCAACCTCTGACCTTATAGCTTAAATTCTTCCGGGTTATATCTATATTTAGCTCTGGCATGTGAACGTCAATGGTGCTGTTCTTACTTGTCATTTTTTGTTGTGAATGTGTTAATGACCTAATGTTCTCGAAACGTTGATTTGTGTGTGTTATTATGTGTGTTTCCAGTGATTAGCAATATTTCATTATCCTTTTCCAGGTTTCGCATTTTGGATTATAAACTGGAGAGGAGATGGGCACCACCGACTGAACCTTTCACCTACTGAAATATTGCACCATTGATTGCAATAGTGAAACGGCGATAATTAGGAAGGTTTAGACATGTATGAAAACATGATCCCTTGTCAAAGGCAAAACTGCAGGGAACCGTCGGAAGGTGGGGGGGGGGGGCACAGGAAGGCAAATAAAGACATGGGCAAAACAACTTCAATGAATGGACAGGACAAGATTTTTCTTCACTCATCCGCATCATTGAAGATAGAAATCGCTGTTGGACTGTGTGCTTAAACATCCAATGTAGTACCCCTACGACCCTGACGGGTTACGGGTTTATAGAGATGGAGAAATTGGATTACAGTTTTGATGCAGTGATTACATAAAACAAATTCACAAATCGTAGAGAATTGACTACATTATACTCGGTTTCCGATATGTACTCCGTCACTCTCATTGAAGCGGCACGCCTCCTACCGAGAGTACCACTCACAGCACGCAGCTTCAAGCGATAATCCACAGGAATATCCGAAAAAACCCATCCTGTACAAAAGATGATTTCATCTAGATTTGAACCAATGACCTCACAATTATCAGATTGAAGACGAGGCGAACAGCTTAACCACTGTGCTAGAGAGATCCCCGAGAGATTACATATTATCGATAATAGATTTTAACCCCCTCCCCTTTTTTGAGTCTGTTTTGAGCTTAGCACAGTATAAATAACCAAATGACCACACTGTCAAAGGACATGCAACAAGGTGGAGAGTGCCACCTTAAGTTATACAGCAGAGACAGACTTAGCGCAGAGAGTTTACATTCCCATTATAGAGAAGAAAATTGTGTGTGAATGCATGTATATGGTAAGATGTTGTTTTACAAATTGTTTACTATCTATCATTAGGTGAATGATGGTTGATAGTATTCACACTTGCTGTTAAACTTAAAGGTGGGAGCTTCTGTTGTCATTCCAAGGCCAGATGTGTCGCCTTGGTTGCATTAAATCCATGTTTGTTCAAGGTTATTTTGATATTTTTTATCCGTCGTTTTCATGGTCAACCTTTGGCTTTATTTTGGGATATTCTTTTGTTATATGGTCTTATTGGTATTTGGTTTGAATTCATTCTCATTTTACTTGTCTTTCGATATGTTCAATACATGTTTAAAGTATCACATCTTTATTGTGTGATTGATTAATTACTTATATCACATCTTTATTGTGTGATTAGTTACTTATATCACATCTTATTGTGTGATTAATTACTTATATCATATCTTTATTGTGTGATTGATTAATTACTTATATCACATCTTTATTGTGTGATTAATTACTTATATCATATCGTATTGTGTGATTAATTACTTATATCATATCTTTATTGTGTGATTGATTAATTACATATATCACATGTTCATTGTGTGATTGATTAATTACATATATCACATGTTTATTGTGTGATTGATGCACTTTGTGTATTATATCTTGATTGAGTGATTACTGATCTACCCATATCACGTATTTACTGAGTGATTGCAAGATACACATTATAATATGTATCTGAATCAGCCAAGATAGAGAATGTGTGATTTGAGAGTGCAGTAAAACGGTGTACCGTGTGGTAAATGAATGTAAGGAATGATATAACGGCGATTAAATAGCAACTTTACGTAGAAAACCTACAGGGTATGTAAGGAATAGTATAAAGGGGGTTAAATAACAGCTTTACGTAGAAAACCTACATGGTATGTAAGGAATAGTATAAAGGGGGTTAAATAACAGCTTTACGTAGAACAAATACATGGTATGTAAGGAATAGTATAAAGGGGGTTAAATAACAGCTTTACGTAGAACAAATACAGGGTATGTAAGGAATAGTATAAAGGGGGTTAAATTGCAACTTTACGTAAAACAAATATATGGAATCGACTTTTTGACAAATGTGTCTCTTTATGAAATAGTATGACAAGCAAGCCGATAATGAAGCAAAAATGCAGCCTAAGACTGTGTTGAAGTACATACTAGGAAATGGCAGATATAAAAATAAGAGGGAAGGAACAAAGAATAACATTGCAAGAATGTTAAGTTACATTACATGAAAACATAGCATACACGCTGCATTGTTTATTGGTGTGTTCTAAAACTCCCACTGGATCTCTCCTGTAGCAGCATAAGGTTCCTTATATTTCCAGCAGGATGTAGTCTAGGAAACGGAAATTCGCTGTGTCGCCCTTTTATTTTCGCCAATGCCCGAGTTGGTAACTAATACATTGAGGGCTTCTGCCACTTGCAATGAACGGTGGAAGTCTGTAGACAAATCTCTAGTATTCCAACTGTAAATGAGAATTGACCCCCGTACTGTACACTGGACAGAAATTTAAACACTAACAACAGTTAAAAATACGTAATCTTTTTGCCGATGTAAGTATTGCTATTGACAGAGCCACAGACGCCAACACTTTCTGCATAAAAAGGACCATGTAATGTTAAACTAAATTTAAAATACAAATTCATATGTTCTATGCATAATATATCGACGTTGTGCCATTTTTATTTGACAATAGCTAAATAGTGTATTAAAAAAATAACACAATTTGTGAACATAATAGTAAATTAACATAGTGTATGATTTCGGTACAGATTTAAGTATTTTTAGCGCCCGTGTGTTACCGGAATCGGGAAGCTGCACAAAGAATATTAACACTATTACGTCACATACATGTCGTAGGAGGCGATTAAGGATGTTTTGGGGATCCGGTATAGCTGTCCCATCCCATTTAGGGTCAAAGTAGCTAAAACACCCTGCTGAAGTGGAATGTGTCGTGAATATATATCGCAACAAAGTTGTAAACTATAACATAATGGACTCTGTTCTGCAGACTACATTCTGTTAATGGGTATGAGTTTGAGAACGATTAAAAATATTCAGCTGAAATATACATTCAGTAATAGTTATAAATTATTCATGCGTTAACCACATCATCAGATCAGCATTTTGTTGTAAACCACACATATATTGTATATTTTTCTAAACTATACTGTTTTTGCTAATTTATAAAACATTACAGACCTACTGGAACTATAAAGATCCTCTTGTTAACTTCTATGTGTTCATTTTCCTTGAAACAGTAATATTTGTTGTGGTTGTGAATGATGGAGGAAAACAACTATAACTTCACTTCTTGTATTACAACGACAGCTGAATGGACGAGGTTTCCATCGAGCTTGTAAGGTTAAAATTTCAACAATGTCCCACTCGGAACTCTAACTCACTTCTGTTAAATAACCTCTCTACAAAGCCACATGCTGGGACTATAAACTGTGTGATTTGAACGTCTCCGTACGGTTTTTAAAGAAAAAAATATGAAAATAAATTGACAGTTGTCGAATCCTGTGTGCGAAGTTATAAATTCTGTTATTGAATTAAAGAAGCAACGTCTCAAAGAAGCAACGGTTCAAGTTATATTTGTGGGCGGGGTAACTTTCCATGAGGACTTGCCCAAAGTTATAGCCCACTTCTTTCATTGGCTGTCACTATAGACGCTGCACGAGCCAGTGAATCGATCATTGGTGCTGATTGGTTTAGCAATCTCAAGAATTAATATAACTTTAAAGCCATCTTGTGCTATTATTTTAAAAAAGCAAATATAAATATGTTAGCTATACAAATCATACCACAATATTATTTGAACAATAGAGCTAATACAAAATATTACTAACTGTAGAGATCGCTTGCATGTTTTATCTACACGTGCATTATCAATTTCTGCCATTAACATGATTAATGCTGTTTTTCGTGAAAGCGATTTGTATAAGCTTGCGTGGTTCAAATCCATTTCAGGACAAGCTTACTAAGAACTTAGGTCTGTGTTCATTCTCTGACTTAATAAAGTACAGTAGTTTCATTACTTACTTGGACTTTAAACAAGACCATATTCAGAAAAATAAATTCATTTGAAATGAAGTGCTACAGAAATATCTTACGAATATCATGGACAGAGAAAAAGAAGAACATTGAGATTTTTAAATTACGGAAACTAAATGAAGGGTGCCTTCTAAATACCATCATAAGAAAGAAGCAGCCGTTTTTTTGGACACTTAAAGAGACATGATAGTAACAAAAGGTTGATTCTGGAGGGCAGAGTGCCATGTAAGAGAAGAAGAGGAAGACTAAGAAGACGATGGACCAGCGACATCGAGGAATGTATGAGCATGTCTCTGGCCAATACAGTATACACGATGAAGCCAACGTTCTGAATAGAATATGTCACTTGATATATATATATATATATACACACCCATATATATATACATATACTGTATATGCACACAAACACTATATATATATATATATATATATATAGAGAGAGAGAGAGAGAGAGAGAGATGTAAGCGTTTGTGTGCATATACAGTATATATATGAGTTCGAATCCGGTTCGTGTCGTCTTGTTTACAACGTGGTTTTATTTCGGAGATGCCTGTGGATTATAACTTGAAGCAACGGACTTCCGTACAATGAGTGATACTCGTGGTAGGCAGCGTACCTCTTCGTTGAGAGGGACGGAATACATATGGGAAACTGAGTACAGTGAAGTCAATCCTCTACAACATTTGAACATTTGAGCTTAATCGCTACGCTAGGGAGATCCCCATAGAATATTGCCAATGACTTTATACTTTTGTGTGTAAACGAGTAACTTGAGAGATGCTGCTGATTTAGTTCTATCAATTTTTATTCCAAATATCATCACATCTTTCTTTCTTAAAACAAAAAGTTACTCCAAGTCAAGGACTATCATTTTCATTGTCTTGCAGACACAACTACTTAGAAATATTGGTTTTCCGCTATCAGGCTTCTGTTTGTTCTTCTTATTTCGTTATGTGGTCTTTAGCTATTATGTTTATGTTTCGTTTTGCTTTTCTTTATGTGGTATTTAGCAATTATGTTACTGTTATTTCCTTGTCTTTTTTTTTTGAAGTGACATATGTGTTCTTCTCTCCATGCATGTGACAATTGTAAATCTGTAGTAATTTATATATATTACTGCAGGTCTTAGGTTCTTAACCGTTTCATTAGTAATACCATCTTGTCCTAATGATTTTTTATCGTTTAGTTACTTTATATATACTTTAAGTTCGTCTAATATGAATGGCTTACACAGGACACCATTAACATATGGAGTGGTTAGTATCACGACCGACGTACGTAATTTCCTCAGAGGATCTGGTACGCATTTCCTTAGGCTGGTTCGACATATACTCTGTTCACTCTAAGAATGAAGTGGTTCAGTGCTTCTGATTGGTATTTGGACGCAGAGCGAATTAATAAATTGTTAAGTGCCCAATAATATTGTTTTTTAATTTCGTTTTTAATTTTTTTAAATGTTATTTAAATATTGTTTTTAAATATCTTAAATAATATTGTTTTAATATTTATCTTCTATTTAAAAATCACATGTTGTCGCGGAGTAATATTGTGGGGGTGGGGGGGGGTGGGGGTGGGTTTTGTATGTTTTGACCCACTTCATTCTTATAGTGAACTGAGTATAGACGATTTAACTCCCGCCCCCCCCCCTCCGAAGAAAGTGAGAACACAGTGTTTTACCAATAAAAATCAAGTCTAAACATGTGAGTAAACCCCTCTCCCTCCCCACACCCCATACACCAAACCTAATGGTCCTCACCCCTAAGTGTTACAAAAAAACCTCATTAAAAACTAAAATAATGACAATTTTTGAGATAAAGTACCAACTCCGTACCAGCTCCTCAGGGAGCTGCGTAGCGCAGTGGTTAGCGCACTGACTTCGCATATGAGCGGTGCAATTCCCCAGTTGAGACGGAAATTGTTTTTTTTCCAACAGCTCCTGGGTCGACCCAGCCTTAAATGGGTACCGGATTAATTTGGGAAGTAAAGACTGCGAGGTAGAGGAGATGGCTACCGTCCTCATTTGCAGAGCCACTGAAATGTGAGATCGCTAACATCTCACACCCCTACGGCATTAATAAATGCTATGGATTACTTTACTTACTTTACTTACGTTGCATCTCCTTTGTCGACGTTTAGTACTAGGAACTACAAAATTGTCAAAAGGTGGATAATCCCCCTCCCCTCCTTTTTTATAACGATTCTCTATAAAAAAAAGTAATAAAGTTACTCATGAACAAGAGACAATTTTACACGAATATATACGAATGACCACTTTTTTTAAGTTAGAAGACGTATTGCCGCATTCAAGACGAATCTGTGTCCCTGATTAGAATCAAAGCTCTATGTACCTCTGTATGAGGACAAATATGTGTCCCTGATTAGAATCAAAGCTCTATGTACCTCTGTATCAAGACAAATCTGTGTCCCTGATCTCTTCTTCTGCGTTCGTTCTCAAACTCCTACAGTTTAGCAGGATGTAGTCCGGAGAACGGAATGCGCTGTGTCATGGTTTACAGCATTGCTGCGATATCTGCGCCTTTCGGCCTGCCACATCCGACTTCAGCATGGCGTTGGGTCACTGACCCTATATGGGATAGGACAACCACCTCCATCCCATAACCTCCTTAGTCGCCTTTTACGACATGCGTGGAAGGTAAACAGTGTTGCTATTCTATGCTCCCCTTTCGGGCCCCGGCAACACACGGGCGGTGTCCCTGATTATAATCAAAGCTCTATGTACCTCTATATGAAGACAAAGCTGTGTCCCTGATTATAATCAAAGCTCTATGTACCTCTATATGAGCTGGAAAAAGCAGTGAAGTAGATAGAAGAGACAAAATGACAGATGTAAACATATTTTAACTGGGCGAGCAAAAAATAGGTGAAGTGGCTTAATTTTTCCTCGGTCATAGGCGCTGTCCCAGGATTTGTATGTGTACACATGTCATTAGGTTGTGTCTGCAGCATTGTCTAATATGGTCAAAAATAATCCCTCTCAATTTTGAATTGATCTTGAATCACGTATTAAGGAGTAAATGCACGAACCACTGCGTAACAGTTGCCACATTTCACAGCGGACTACACAATATATTAAGATGCTATAGACAGGTTTGGAGAACATAGTCACAACAGGCAAAATTGAAGGCAACAGAGACAGAGGGTGACAACGTGAGAAAATATTAGACAGTTTGACAACCTGGCACGGCAAGGAAACAACAACGACCTTGATACATACAACTGGTCAGAGAGCTGTGGAGAGCCATGACCGCGTACGCCAGCTGGCATGGCACATGATGATGATTATAGGCAGATAAGAGTAGTCGCATCTTAGTTACAGTACGGCGTTAAATATATGTAGGTTTTCTTGTCAAAAGCAATCTCCAGTTTTCAACTGTTTGTGTAAAGTGGCAAAACCCTGAAAGATAGCCATGTACATCTAGAATCTGTGTACAGAGTCAGGAATAATTTTACAAAATCCTTGTTTGAAAAATTGTTCCGAATATTCTACAAGCTTTATCAACACTATCATTGCATACACTGGGTGCCTTTTCTATTTCAGTATACTGGAGCACAATCTTGAGGGGAATTATTGTTGGGAGCGAATAAATAATATAAATAGGGAGCATCGAGGAATTATGGGGAAAATACAGAAAATAAGACCAGGTCCGTTCATTTGACACTTATTTGAACCAAGTTCGTTCATGTGACACTTTGAACCAGTTCAGCTCATGTGACACTTATTTGAACCAGGTCCGTTCATTTGCCAGTTATTTGAACCAGGTCAGTTCATTTGACACTTATTTGAACCAGGTCCGTTCATTTGACATTTATTTGAACCAGGTCAGTTCATTTGACACTTATTTGAACCAGGTCCGTTCATTTGACAGTTATTTGAACCAGGTCAGCTCATTTGACACTTATTTGAACCATATCCGTTAATTTAACACTTAGTTGAACCAGGTCCGTTCACTTGACACTTATTACATGGCAACTTATGTAACCACGCTTTCCGAATTTCTAAACGCAGATACGATTTTTGTCAAGACATCAAATCTGTCATATTCTCAAGTCACTATGAATATGACCGGTTAATCGAAGACAGCCAACAACTACAACCCACACCGCATAGATATGTAATTAGTTGAGGATCACACACATTTAACACAAATACATACCATTAGACAATCATACTACTAGGATCATTAGGATGTCTTTAGAATATGGGGTTGAAATGAATTGAAAAGGCGCAGTTAATTAATCTCACTGTACTCGGGTTACTCCGCATGTACCCAGTCCTCTCAGCGAAGCGGCATCTTTAACAAATAAATAACATAAGCAGAAATAAATAATGTTGACTCGGATATAGCAGGGTGAAATAAATAATGTAATTAAGATATATCGAGGAATTCTTGAAAAAATCCGAAGGCAGCAAAGTAAATTTGAACTTTATCCGTCAAGTTGATATCCATCGCAATGTTTGTAGTCCTAGCATATATATATGTATATATATATATATATATATATATATATATATATATATATATATATATATATATATATATATATATTATATATATAACCGGTGTGACAACTGAGGCCTGTACTTTAAGTTCAGGGTGTAAAGATTAGGGCTACCGTCTTCTTTTCTGGTTGTGTTGTGTTGTTCGTCCATCACAGGTGATGATGACCATTTGTTACATCCACTTTTGAAAATTCAATTTTAGTTATGTCCTTGATTATTAGTTCGTAGATGGCTAATGAGCCCTATTCGAGCTGTAAATGTCCTTGGACAGTTCGGACATGGGAATGACGACAGTAGACGGATCTTGGTCTATCCGTGACTTTCTAGCTGCTCTCCGCTGTTGAGCTGCTGCATTTCTCCTCTTTTCACAGGATGATGCGCTCTTTTTTATTTTAGAACGCCATGTAGATCTATTTAGTGCAAGTTCTTCCCATGTATCGTGGTCTATTTCAAAGGCTTTCAGTGAGTTCCGGGTACGGCGTACGAGGCGGCTAATAGAGACAGTTGGTGGATAGACTGACAACATGTGACATGTGGGGAAACAAAATCATCGCTGTCACATCGTGCTGTAGCATTTTACTTTTGTCTTCTAATAAATACCCAAATGGATGACAAAGTGATGCAGTCCAACAGAAATTGCAGCTTTGTCCTTTTGTGGCAGACTTCTAGGTTATGGTGGATGCTAGATGTGCTATCACTGCAGATGTGTCAACAAATCTGACATGAGCATGATGAGTTGGTTGCTCCCGAAGTGTGTTGTGATTTTGGCAGGACGTGATAATCCTGGGATACCGGCGTACTTGAATGTTTCCATTCGGGAGCTAATCATGCATCCATAAACTCCCATTACATATCCATACCTTTGAGATATATATGAGTCAGAGAATAGCCTAAATTACACAACTGAGTAGAACATGTACTTTTGTTCCACAACAGCTATATGCTGTCAAGAGCTACATGCTCACAGCTAAATGGATCATTTAATAATCATATGTCACCAGCTGCCTGCTCCAAGGTGAAGGGATCATTTAGTCCTCATATGTCAACAGCTGCCTGCTCCAAGGTGAAGGGATCATTTAGTCCTCATATGTCAACAGCTGCCTGCTCCAAGGTGAAGGGATCATTTAATCATCATATGTCAACAGCTGCCTGCTCCAAGGTGAAGGGATCATTTAATCATCATATGTCAACAGCTGCCTGCTCCAAGGTGAAGGGATCATTTAATCATCATATGTCAACAGCTGCCTGCTCCAAGGTGAAGGGATCATTTAATCATCATCATACGAAGAGTTACCTGATCACAAGTAAAGGGATTATTTCATCACCATCATCATGTATATACCTGGTTTAAAAAAAAGGTATATCTTATGACGCGGTACGACCCTGTCAACCGAGGATGGTAATTCAATTAAGTTATACAAACATTTAATAATCAAAAACTAGTGGGCGCCACGGTTCTGATAATTTAGTTACCACAAGTTCCGAAAATAGAGTATATACAACCCGTAGATTCACCCTCATCCCTAAAATATTTTCATCTTAAAATAAACAAGGAGACACTGGTTCCAACAAGCCAGTAGCATAATAATTTGCCAGGTAAGTATAGTATCTATATATTCTATATTTTATATACATGCACACATCACACTTTGACTTTTGTAGAGTGGTGAAATACGGTGGTGCGTTAATTTCAAATAATTTGCAGAAAATGTAACGGCGAAATACAATTCTACTGAATGTATCTGTGTTC
Source organism: Meghimatium bilineatum (assembly GCA_034231615.1). Lineage (NCBI taxonomy): Eukaryota > Metazoa > Mollusca > Gastropoda > Stylommatophora > Philomycidae > Meghimatium > Meghimatium bilineatum. The sequence continues at coordinate 59,877,778 of CM067304.1, forward strand.
AGATTGATATGATAGTACCCGTCTGTTCCTCTCTAATGATGCATTGTTTCTGACAATTTCAAGACCTCGCGACAGATTTGTAAATTTACTCAGGGGAGTTAATTCAAAACGTAAAATCACCGCATCCAATGAGCTGTTTCTTTACGTTCTCGAGAAGACATCCATGCACAACCTGCGCTGGTGTTGTCGCCATATTTTTGTATTTGATTTTGCCAGAAGAGGTAAACATTGAGAAATTCTGCCACTGTTTTGAGTTAAAATCATCTAGGAAGCACGCTCTTAGTCCAATTGTCTCCTCGTTACAAATCTACAAAACAAAAGACACCGGGAGTTCGGTTGCCAGGACCGTGATGAAGACGTAATACTTGATAAACTTATCCCTGCCGGTTTGTATTTGTTAGATTTCTAATTTGGTTAACAAAGGTGTCCATTCTGAAGTTGAGTAAGTGCAGGGTAGTTGTGCAGCCAAACGACGTTACTACAGCGTCATAAGCGATTGCAGCTTCTTGTTCATCGTTGCTCTCGTTTTTCTAATATTCTTCCTATCCTGGTCACTTTAACATTTTCCTTATCTATGTGACATGTATTTACAGTACTTTGTCCTGACTGTCACTGGTCCTGCTCATAAATTACGATAAAAATTGTTTACCAATTTTTGAGCTATCTTTCAACAAACTGTAACAAGTTCAGGGATCTTCCCCATTGGTTACTTATATGAAGATGTTAATCCCCCCCGCTCACCCCCCCCCCTCAACGCCTCATAAAACACACGTTTCTACTGCAAAAGGTACGAAAAAATGTACATGATATGTGTCACATTGTTAGAAAAAAAATTGTTCCCATTCAAACAATTTCATTGGCGTAGAAAAAAAACACAATATTGAAGACGCTAACTTTTGTGAATGTCCCTTCCCCGTGTCAACTAATCTAAAACTTATTAAGACCCCTCTTCCCCTTATTTGTAAACTTAGTTTATGGACAGCATCACTCTCTTGAGTCTGTGCAAGCTGTCCAGCCTCACTCTATTGAGTCTGCGCAAGCTGTATAGCCTCCTACAGTTTTATATTAAAATGTCTTAGATATTCTCTAACCATCGTAGTCGTGATCTGCCCCTTGTCCTCTTTCCTGGAAATTTTTCCTCCAAGTTAATCTTCCTAAGCCATTGTCTTTTTACATACCCAAAATATTATAGCTTATCTTTTTTGAGCTATTAGTGATAGTTTTTATGAACAAATCTTCTTATATCTTCAGGTATTCAAAGACGTCACTGCTGTATCGTCCTTTCTTTTACGATATTCTTAGGACGTTTCTTTATTATTTAATTTCAGATGTTTATATCTGAATGACCGAGTCCCTACGATTAGATATCATAAGAGCAGAAGAAGACAGGAAGGCGGCAGAAGAAACGAATATCGGACCACAGAGATGGGTCCAGAGCTTATTAGAGAAATCTCAGAGGAAAGATAACAAGGAAGAAAGAAAAGATTAATCGCTTGCGGTAGAGACTGTAAAACGCCAGTAAGGACAATTGCGTTATACAGCACAGAAACTATAAGTTATGAGGACTTTTCGCATATAAAGGAAGTTTACAGAAACCACTTGAGCAATTCATGAGTACGAACGAATAATATAGAGAGAAGAAAAAGAACAGGGCACACAAACATTGATGAAACAGTGAATCACGCTCAGGATGTAGCTAAGGACACCGAGATGTAAATATTACGATTCCCGAGGTCAACAGTCACTTGACCAGAAGAGCAGAAGAAGAATTAGAATTGATAGCGCAGGTACAGGTATCCGCAGAAATAGACTAAAACAACCAGTATACACGTACGACGGCCTCGGATGTAAGTAAAAACAAGCGAGGTCAGGTCGTTACGTTGACCGCTAGTTAGGGTGTACGTAAATAATTAGAGACGAGGTTGTGTGAGGTCTCTGGGCGTTTTAGAATATGAAATTGTAGATGGCCTTTCAATCAAGCATGGCCAGGGAGCCAACTACTAGCTGCCAGAGAGCACAGTACCAGTTGCCGGACACCAAAAGTTAGATTGGGAGGTTTCATTTGTGTTGCAAGAAATGAATGTGGTCGTAAATACAGAAGTTGGAAATCTGGAGAACAGTTGCCAAAGGAGACACGTATAAGCTCACATTCCCGTTGTGGATATGTACCATTAGCAACGACTAGCAGACTAAATTAGCCTGTATGAGGTATGTTATGTTATGTTCCTCCAGGGCCATAGACGGCGCATAGGGCAGAAACCATAGCTTTCCATTTCTGTCTTTGTGTTGCCAGGTCTTTCAATTGTTGCGTGTTGCAGGTCTTTCAATTGGTTCATTGACATGCCTTCTCTATTAATGGTTCTTCTTAGAGTTTCTCTGGGTCTCCCTCTTCTTCTTACTCCAAGTGGCACCCAATATAGTGACTGCTGGGGAATTCTTAGGCTGTTCATTCCGAGAACATGGCCGATGTAAGTCCAACGCCCTTGTCTAATGACGGAAGATATATAGGGTGATTAAGAATAAAGACGATCAGACCACAAATGATGTATATAGTATGTTTTTGTCCATCCCTTTCTTGTTTTCAGCTTGTGTGATAGTTGATTATTCAGTGGTAAAAATGTTTTTGATTATTGTGTAATAAGACGTGTACACGCTGCATGTAGAGAGGGTGAACACTCACAGCTTTTATGTGTTTCCAGTACATGGGAGACGAAATTATACCTTTCTTGAGGTGACGTATAGCTCACGGTGAGATACGTACTGAAATAGGTTATCTCCCATTATGTTGTCCTTTACATGTAAGATTGGAATGGTATTCCAGAAAGGAAGGCTTGGGGTCACATGGTCTAAATGAGAGTCAGGTATTGGAAAAGGAAATTTTTTATTGTGATTGAAACTAATAATGAGATGTATTTTTGTGTGTTTATACAATTATTGGTTAGATTTTAAAAAAAATATATATATATTTTGGTTATAACATGCGCGATATGAGTCAAAATCTCATAGACTCGACATGCCTACATTAGTACTTGATTGCTCACGTTTTATGATTGGATGACACGTTGTTTATGATATAGAAATTGACCACGTGTATATTTGAATGGTGTGAATGAATATAGAATATACGTGGTTCAGGTATAGTTGATAAATTATTCCCAAGTTGCGAACGTTACATCACCCTTGGTGAGTCTTATAAGAAAAAAATAATTGATGTATTGATTGGTGAGGGAGGATTGAAAAAGTAAGATCTGGGAAATATCTTACTGAAACATATGGTCATTTATTCTTGATTTTAAAGAATTGGTAGCGTATCCTCTTCAGGACGTAGCCATCAACCCAGCGTTTCGTGGCTGTAGTATTTTTTTGGCAATATAAATACGTTCAGTAGTTTACCATTGCTCTCTGAACAGCCCGGCTGCATAATTTCCTGTGGTGGGGATCGAACTCGGTACCGTGACCGTCATAGATATGTTTTGTACCACTCCACCACGGAGTCTTTATCAGGAATCAGTATTGCCGCACAGGGTGGTGGGGGGGGGGCAATATCATATCACATAGGTGTGCCAGTTTCGCTGTCCACATAAAAAAAATCTTGCCCACAGGTTGTTCTCTGCAAAATAGAACTTAGGGAATCCAAGTTGACCTAACACATACCTCTACATACAGGAGTAATATTGAACATAATTTTAAACAACTTCTGTCAGAAGAAGACAACGAGCAATAGAGATCTTGGATCATTTTGTAAAATGGGTAGATTTCAATAGAGTTTTTAATATCAAGCAGATCCCCAAATTTCAGCATTATCCAATACTCTGAGAAGTAGCCCCTGCTCAGGTAAGATCACAACTCTCAGCATTATCCAATACCTTGATAAGGAGCCCTCTGCTCAGGTAAGATCACAACTCTCAGCATTATCCAATACCTTGATAAGGAGCCCCCTGCTCTAGTAAGATCCCAACTCTCAGCATTATCCAATACCTTGATAAGGAGCTCTCTGCTCAGGTAAGATCTAAACTCTCAGCATTATCCAATACCTTGATAAGGAGCCCTCTGCTCAGGTAAGATCACAACTCTCAGCATGATCCAATACCTTGATAAGGAGCTCTCTGCTCAGGTAAGATCTAAACTCTCAGCATTATCCAATACCTTGATAAGGAGCCCTCTGCTCAGGTAAGATCACAACTCTCAGCATTATCCAATACCTTGATAAGGAGCCCCTTGTTCAGGTAAGATCCCAACTCTTAGCATTATCCACAATTTTTAAAAGTAGTCCACTACTCAGGTAAGATCCCAAACCTCAACATATCCATTACTTTGAGATGTAGCTTGCAACTCTTGTAGGTAAAAGTGTCATTGTTTAGGTAAAGTTCTGTAAGGAATATATTCTTACTATATAGATATATCATCTCATTATATTTAGATATCATCTCATTATGTAGAGATATCATCTCATTATGTAGAGATATCATCTCATTATGTAGAGATATCATCTCATTATGTAGAGATATCATCTCATTATGTAGAGATATCATCTCACTATGTAAAGATGTCATCTCATTATGTAGAGATATCATCTCATTATGTAGAGATATCATCTCATTATGTAGAGATATCATCTCATTATGTAGAGATATCATCTCATTATATAGAGATATCATATCATTATGTAGAGATATCATCTCATTATGTAGAGATATCATCTCACTATATAGAGATATCATCTCACTATATAGAGAAATCATATCACTATATAGAGATATCATCTCACTATATAGAGATATCATCTCACTATATAGAGAAATCATCTCAATATATCATCTCAAGATACAATCTCATTATATAGAGATATCATCGCATTATATAACGATATTATCTATTTCATGTTTTCTGCTGTAGAGTGGTTGCTATAGTGGAACTGGTGATACATTGCGCATCCTGGCACGCGGATAATTGTAACTTGGAAATGATGATTGGGCAACATCAAGGTGTACCAGCAGGTGACATTGAGAGAAATAAAGATTGTGCAATCACCAAGGTGTAACCAACAAGTGACATCGAGAGAAATAAAGATTGTGCAACCTCAAGGTGTAGCCAACAAGTGACATCGAGAGAAATAAAGATTGTGCAACCTCAAGGTGTAACCAATAGGTGACATCGAAAGAAATAAAGATTGTGCAACCACCAAGGTGTAACCAACAAGTGACATCGAGAGAAATAAAGATTGTGCAACCTCAAGGTGTAACCAACAAGTGACATCGAGAGAAATAAATATTGTGCAACCTCAAGGTGTAACCAATAGGTGACATCGAGAGAAATAAGGATGTCAGTTAAACGTCGTCAGTCACGGCCACAGTTAGCAATTATTTTCAACCATATCTCAGGTTCACACAATTTCTGACACAATTAAAACGAAAACATATTTTTATAATTAGTCATACAGATGAGGTTATGACAGTTTTTCAACGATATGTAATCATTTATAAGAAAATTATAACATATTTTCGAAGTCAAATTAAATCAAATATTTTCTGACACCACAGCAGAAATTTCGAAATTTAAAAATAATTTATAATTGTTTCTTTTTCTTTTGTGTTAGTCCAACACTTTGTAATGTTGTAGATGTAGACTGTTCTACAATATATGCTTTCTTTAGTAGTAAAAGAAGAAACGGGCGATCAATATAACTGTAATTATTAAATGTAATAATAGTCGCTATAGCCTTGACAATCTCTTGTAATGTTTACATTAGAAACGGGATACGTTGTATTTTTAGTACGTGATTTTCCCAATCTCATTCAATTTAGATGACACACTAATTTCGTTTCTTTTTAAAAAAATGTTCATTCTCAAACACAGCCCGAATTTCTCTTATAGCAGGAATGTGCATTATCAAACATCTACCGAATCTCTTTTATAGCAGGATAATAGTACTTACTAGATTTCCGGCGATTTTTTGTGTGTCCTGATGAAGACTTCTTAGTCGAAACGACGTCAGTCACTGTGTTTCGTTGATAGGTTGTTTTATGACTTTTTCTGGTAACACATATCTATTTTTATAGTCTAGAGAACGTAAATTCACTGTATCGCCGACTTATTGTACATTGTACAAATGGTGCGACAATCCGACTTCGGCGTTGAACCATAATTGTAAGGGGTAAATTGGAAACTAAATGTACAATTTATATTTATATATATTTAATATAATAGCCGTGTTCTGTCAGACTCTCCGGAACGCTCTATAAATAGCGCATATACGTCACGGAATTGCTTACGACATCCAATCAAACCGATTGGTGTCGTGACTTTATTCAAAGCAGACCACATTTTTGTATACATATATTATTGTTGCGCTAACAGGTAAATTTCTGTTCCGGTCTATGGTTAAAGTTATATGAAATACATTTTATATATATATGTATTTATAACATGCAACATGCTCTGGTCAGAAGATATAGTATAAGAAATAATATATACGCTTGCCCGTTTCTTATCGGTGTCTAAAGAGGGAGCACATAATAGCCAACACTGTTTAATTTCCATGCATGTCGTAAGGCGCGATTAAGGAAGTTACGGGGTGGGGTTGGTCTCATACATGATCAAAGTGTCCCAGAAGCTATGCTAAAGTCGGATGTGTCAGACCGAAAGGCGCAGATGTCGCAGCAAAGTAGTAAACAACGTCACAAAGCATTTATCAATTTTTTTTATAAACCTGCAAAAATGAAAATGTGAAAGCTACGTGTTACATATCATTACATATTGCATACCATGTTACATACCGCTACATGTTACATACCGAGACATGTTGCATACAGCTGACTCATACACGTTACATATCGCTACATGTTACATATCGCTACATGTTACATACCGCTACATGTTGCATACCGCTACATGTTGCATACTCCTATATGTTACATACTGCTGCATGTTACATATCGCTATATGTTACATACTCCTATATGTTACATACCGCTACATGTTACATACCGCTACATGTTACATACCGCTACATGTCACATTCCGCTACAAGTTATATACAGCTGACTCGTACATGCTACTTTAATACTGATTGCTAGCTCCTGAAATTATATATGGGCGCGGTGGTTGGTGGGAGAGGGAATTCACGCATGCCCATTACTGTCCCTACATCTCCCTATCTGAGGACACCAAAAAGCATAATTAATTTTTCAGAAAAATATATATCGAATACGCTTGAACCGCATTCGTAAGACGTTGGCGACGAATTGAACATGCATGCATACATGATGAATGGCGTGCTGTCATTCAACTAGCAGGACTACGCTAGTCCCCTATCATTTTAGTATTTTAATTAAAACTACTTTTAGTGTAATTTTGACATAAAATGAATAAACATTAAACTAATATTGAATGGGCAGCAGTAATATTCTTCACTCAGTTTCTTTACGTAACAATATCCTGTATTAGCATTGATTAGCAACCAACGCTGACAGCTTAAATTTTCTAGACTTATCGTTTGTAGCGTAGGACTAGGATGCATCTAACTATACTAATGACATAGAATACATTCTAGCACTTGAAATCATCAGTAAATATAATTTATATTTGCTTCTTATATGTGGTAGTGTTATTATTATTAAGATAATATAATTGTTTCCGATAGTAAACAGGACATTGTGAAAAGATATATGTTAGATTGTCAATATAATTTTAATATTTGAATGTCTAAGATGAAGAATGGGTCTTTATTTAGAATACTTGTCCGTATAATGAATTTGTGAATTTTGGGAAACGCTGAACGTCAAGTGCAATACCGAAATACAGATATGTTCTTTTAACCTATAATTAAGTTTCATTTGGAAAACTCAGATTTAAAAAACAGGCGGTAATAATAACATGTTTTGTTACAAAACGAATTGCTGTTATCAATCAGATATTCTATTGTGGAAAAAAGTTAATAGTATTCAATGACTGGACATCTAAGAGGTCTATCTTCCATCTTGAGCAAACTCTGCAGTGAGAGACTAAACTCTGCAGTGAGAGACTAAACTCTGCAGTGAGAGCATAAATTCTGCATTGAGAGAATAAACTCTGCAGTGAGACAATAAACTCTGCAGTGAGAGAATAAGCTCGGCAGTGAGAGCATAAGTTCTGCAATGAGAATTAACTCTGCAGTGAGAGAATAAACTCAGCAGTGAGAAACTAAACTCTGCAGTGAGAGACTAAACTCAGCAGTGAGTGACTAAACTCTGCAGTGAGAGCATAAATTCTGCAGTGAGAGTAAACTTTTCAGTGAGATAATAAACTCTGCAGTGAGAGAATAAACTCTGCAGTGAGACAATAAACTCTGCAGCGAGAGAATAAACTCTGCAGTGAGAGCATACATTCTGCAATGAGAATAAACTCTGCAGTGAGAGAATAAACTCAGCAGTGAGAAACTAAACAACTAGGAATCTTTTCTTAGTATTTTAAGGAGAACATCCGCTTCTCAAAGTAACAAACCTATGATAGATTAAAACTTCTGCGTAGAAGACATCCGCTTCTCAAAGTAACAAACCAATGATAGATTAAATCTTCTGTGTAGAAAGAAGACATGTGGATAGGCTAATTCTCACTGCAAAAAAGGATACAAGAATTCTATTGCAGGTAATTAATGAGAGATAAAATTAAGAAACATTAATGCTTTGTAAATATTCTTTCAAATTAGCCTAGGCCTTGTTCGCGTGTTGGCGGGGCCCGACACGGAAGAAAAGAATAACGATATTGTTACCTTCCATGCATGCCTTTAGAAGCGACTAAAAACGTTTTGAAGTGGAGTTAGCTATTCCATCCCATAGATGGTCAAAGTGATTCAGAAGCCAATATGAAATATTATTGCCAGATAGAAAGATAGAACTATCTTAGTTAATTTAACCTTTAGCAAGCTAAGGGAGGTACGGATCCCCTCCAGTACTAGCTTAGTTTTGACGAAAGGTGTCTGGGGCCACCTATAAACAAGGCGTGTTTATATGACGTAGCCCAGCCTTATTTGGTAATGCACATAAACTGGGACATGCGCAGATGAAGACTATTCATTTTCACTTTAGATAGACGTAATTTTAGTGACACTGAGTCTTTCGGAAGCATGGATATCGACATTTTGAAATATGGAAAAGTTGAAAATTCGCATGTCCCTTCCGCATATAGCCATGATTGGCGATGCGACTTCAATGAACTTGATGGACATATAGGTCTAGCTGATAGCGTTAGTGTGTTAGACGTTTTTTGAGAGGTACGTTGATTTTTATAATAGAATATAGTATTGATCACACTGCTTTCATGATTTAGATGGTGAATATTGATTGTGTTGGAGCGATAAAAAATGACTAGGTCTATCTTTCAGATAACAATTTATGGCAAATCTATGAGGTAATTCATTCTTACCAGTGACATTATGATGATTTGACAATGAAAGCACATAAATACTATTTAAATTAGGTTTATTTTACAAGGTTCCCACTTCATAAAATATAAAAACCATAGATAAGTAATTTTTTCATATTTTTTTTCCTTTGTCTATTATAATTTCTTTATTTTTTGGTGAAAAAATCATCTTTACTACTTTCTAATATGTCTGGTATCACAGACACACGTAAAAGAATTACACCAATATATGCAGTGTTCAATTCTTTATTTATATGTACAAATATTAATTAATTATCTCTAACAACAAAAAAGTTATTGAATTTATAAACAAATCAATAACACAAATTCTCAAAAAAGAATTCAGTGGCAGGGGAAGTTTTTTGATTTGTAAACACAGCTTGCTAACTGTAAAACCATGACTACATCCTGCTAAGCTGCAATAGTTTGAGAAGGGACGCAGAAGGAGAAGAAGAGCCCGTCTAAAATGCGCATGAATATCTTCTCGAAAGCGAAGCCCTATAAATTCACACAATGATCACACTGTGAGAATATAATTACCGATTAAAAACTTGGGGTCTTTGTTACCTCTAATATTTTATGGTATTGTGTCCTGATATAACCTAATTGGACTTTGTTGTCCGCTGGTTGAAAGCAGCACGCCTCTCCACAAGAGAGGTAAACTCATTAACTACCTACCCACTGTGAGAATATATTTCCTCAAATGCGGGTAAGTTTAGTCAAGTACAGATAACTAAGGGATAATGTTCCAGTGTCGGGTAACAAACCATAAACAGGAAATGGGTGGCTGGAGTAACACAGGGCAAATATCAAAATAAACAAAAAATAAGTATAGGTGTTACCAAAATAAGTCATAAAACAACGGTCACTGTGTCTCGTTGTTAGGTTGTTGTATGACGTATTTTGGTAACAATTATACTTATTTTTGTTCATTTTGCTTTAGATAGCGAATAAATCTACAAGATTACAGAAAAACAGGACCTCTATAATATAAAGATAATATTCCTTAGCATCGAAAAACAGACAAGTATTGGTTTACTGCATTACAACCCTTGAGTTTTCAGACCAAACTTGAACAAAAATATGAAAAATTGTATTGAATCCTAATTGTTTTGTATTGTTTCCTACTTAATTGGTGAATGGCGTTGAAGATGTCAGAAATCTAGCTATGTATGCGATGGAGTAAATCAACATCAAATTTTTAAACGTTGAAAATGCTTACAATGCGAGACGCATGAGCAATACAGGAAGCAGTTGCAGAAAACACACACAGTGCTAACCGCCAGCACATGGGGCATGTAAAATTATCCACACTTGAGAGAAAACGGCTTTCTCCAAAACAAAGGTAAGAATAGTTCTCGTTTAGTGTTTTTTTGTGAGCTAGGTGTTTTCTCAGTGGTTTTGAAGGTGTGAGGTATCGAGGAAACAGGGAAACATGGCATGGTGACAATCGTTGAAGACCAGAAGGGACGGAAGTGAACAAAAGGGTACAACTGACAAATCAAATCTCTATTTTACAACACCTGTGGCAAGGTTGGGAATGGGGAGAACTTAACAAAGCGTTATACAATACAGTATTATGCCGATATCATCTCACGTAAGAAAGGCCCGAGGAGGGATGACGCGCGCTGGATGAGATACCCCGATGACGATACTTCGCACCGAGGAGCAGTGATAATGACACCTGGTTACGAAATAGCTCTCTAGAAATCTTGTTTTAATTAAACAACACAGGTAAAAACTGAGAAAAAAGGAATAAAAGTAGGAAACAACTTAAGATTATCAATGTTATTAATACTACTAATAGAGCTGATATTTATAGTAGTAATAACAGTACTTCTGCTGTTACGATCACTGACATTTAGTACTATTACATATTTTCTGGTTTGTAGTTGGTTTTTGCATGCGATGTTTTTGTTTTCTGAAGAAAGACATACGATACCAAAATATCGAATTACTCATTAAATATCTGTATTATTGTTCTATATTATTTGGTTGTAACTTATCAGACATTTTCAGTTAGACTATACAACTCCCTCCTTCTTCTTCGTCCATTCTCAAACTCCTGTAGATTATCAGGTTGTGGTCCGTAGAGCAGAATATGTTGTTTTATTATTTACAGTTTTGCTGCGATATCTGCTCTTTTCGGTCTGATATATCTTTGTTATTTACCGAAGACGGAAGTTTCGGGCCATGGGCGCAAATAAAGCGGCGACACAGCATATTTTCATTCCCTGGACTACATTCTGCCGAAAATCTTGTAGGACCATTGTCCTGCTACAAGAGAGATCTAGCGAGAGTTTTAGAATGAACACGGAAGAAGAAGATGTCCTTGTTAGTATTACCTTCTATTACTAATTTAAGCCTATGTTAATGTTCTTTGTCTCGAATCCCTTAAAAGAACGTTGTTCTCACTGACATGCTGTAAGCTGCTAACCCTTCGCAAGATGTTCAGTTTCTTCAAGTGCCATATACATTCAAAAAAGTCTTCGATATCTTATAAACATCGCAATCTTGTAATGTTTCTTGTTCTCTTTCCATCCATGATTACTTCTCTAAACCATTGTGTACTTTTATATGTCTAAATTATTATATGTTATCTTGCGTTTTTTAATAATTTTGAGGAGAAGGACTTCATCTATGTTGATGTCTTTGCGGATGTCCGTGTTTGTCTATCTGTCAGTGATGTTATTAGTTCCCAAGAACCTCTGTTCTGTCTAAAGTCTGCTGGAATATACTGATTTCTCTCTCCATACTTTGTTCCATTCTTTTCATAGTAATTTAAAGAAGTATTATGTTGAGATAAGCAAACCAGAGCTTTTCAGCACGTTAAACGGGGCGTTAGGTTGTGTGCTATCACCCGATCTGTTCAATGTATACAGTGAAACAACAATGAGATATTCTAAGTTCGTAATGATGAATTAAGACTTTCTGGCGCTTTCAACGGATCATGGACGAAAATGTCCAATGATTCGGTATATCTGATTTTCAATCCACTGATCTGAGATGGCAGAAATGAGGCAAAGATAAGGGGAATGCCTTCCTTGAGCATTATGTTCAACATACGGAGCAAAACAACCTAGATCTCAGTCGGAGGATTATCACCACTCTATCCGGTCTATGTGCAGAGGCTGAGTGAAATGAGAGCATACACATCACTGCAGAGACCGTCCAGACCACTCTTAAATGATCGCGGTACACCGTCCCAGGCACTGACGGTATACGATATGAGGACTTCGCCGTTCTTAAGGACAGTGACATAAAGCGACCTGGTTCGTGAGTTTAACGAAAGCATCAAGAACGGTACTATCAAGGAAGAATGGCTGCACAACTACATATTGCCACTGAAGAAGTCCAATAGAATCCACACCCAGATAAGCATGATATCGAATCATAGCGATGCAGAATTCAACGTGCAAACTCATTGAGAATATTATTGCACACCATCTCGCTCGGGATCTGGAAAATAACCGCATATTTCGGGGCACGCTCGGAGGCTACAGACGTCAGAAAGAAACATGGCGCAAAGTCGCCGTTTTCGTCTACGACTTATTGAAGAGCTTCCAAGCAGGTCTTGAAACTTGTGCTGTCGCGATTGTCTTGGAAAACGAGTATAACAGAGTGCCGTTCAAGTACCACATCCACACGCTGTTGCTCTTTAATGTTGACCCTTTCGTCATCAGATGGATATCAGCGGTGTTGCTCGATAGGAAGGTGGCTCTCAGATGCGGTTGATGGCCATCTAAACCCATAACAATGCGCCCAGGTCTTGCAAAAGGATTACATGAATTATCCGTGTCACCCGTATTATTCAATGTCTACACTCTGGCAATCACACAACAGAGGATGGAAGAAAGAGAACACTGTATTTTGCGGACGATATCCTGATATACAGACAGGGAAGCGTTATAACAGAATTCTGTCGGATCACTGTAGACTGAACTAGACCGTACCGCCTCCTGGTGTGATAATTCAGGGGACTGATCAACCAAAAGAAGGCTGCTGTGACATGATTCTCTCTTAACAATCACATCGTAAAGTCTCCGATACCGATGGTGGAGATGAGAGGGTGCAATGTAACCAGGACCTCATCTTTACAATATCTGGACGTGCGACATGATCGCTGTCTGCGCTTTCGGGAGTACGTTGATCATATTATCGCAAAGACCAGCAAAGGACTTTCAGTTTTGAGAGTGATGGCAGCAGCTGATACTAAACAACCACAGCTTGTAATCTTATATGAGACTCTTGTCCTCCCTGCCATTGAATATGCAAGCGCTACTATCACCGATAGTCACACACAGATTGAGATGCTGGAGAGAATTCAAAATGAAACGCCGTGGATCATCCTTGGTTACACATAGGGCACACACTATGTTGATATGGGATTTGTCCTTGAAATTCGGAGCATATCTCATAGAATTGATATGTGGCATGTCCATGCATATCCTAAAGAGAATTCTGACATAGACCACCAACTACACAGTGAGCTTCCTCGTGTGAAGGGAAGCAAGCTCAAGAGAGGCAAATCGTGAATGGGACGTGCCGAGATTTGACCTGCAGCAGGCATAACTTCTGGCGAGGAATGGATACCTATTCCAATGGTTTTCAAGAGGCAGTAAAGACCGTCATTACACTCAATAGAGAGTGCAGGGAACACAAACCTATGAGCGTGGACGCTACTCGGGCGTGGAGAAAAACGAACGAGCCGACAAATTAGCTAGCCTTGCCACCATAACAGATGGCCAGACTATGGACCGAGCGGACATACTCATTACTCATCGTGAGTCCGCACGATCAGAGAATTTTGAGATGATTGAGCATGACTCAAAATCGAGAATGTGCGAATTAGGAGTGAAGATGGGAGTTCTCGTAGAGAACACATGACAAAGATTTCAAAAAGAGAAGTGAACAATATAGAATTGGAAAACCATCAGTCGGTATACCCTGAGAGATTTACTGAAGCGGAGATCTGAGCACAATGATGATATGGTTTTGATAGTTGAAAATGAAACAGGAAATAATGAGTATCATTGCAAAAGAGTCAAAACACAGATCTTAGTCTAAATAGCAGAAAAAAACTGAAGTAATGGTTATTTCAAAGTAAAAAATATATATATTTGAATGTAACATCAAAGTAAATGGGATCACTTTGAAACAAGTCAAAATAATCAAATATTTGAATATCTTAATAACATCAGATGGAAGATGTATTTAAGAAATCAAATGTAGAATTCCCAGGCAAAGATAATATTTCACAACATGAAGAATACCCTAGGTAATATATCTTTGTCAGTTGAGAAAGATAATTCTATCAAGTTATATAAAACCAATTCTAATCTATGAAAGTGAATCTTAGACAATCACCAGTATAATAAAAAATTATATAGAGGCTGTAATGATGTGATTTTATAGAATAACGTTAAGATCGCCATGGACAGATAAAAAAACACAAAGAAGATACCTTGAAAAAAGTTAATTAAAAAAGAGAGTTGCTTATCTGCTCCAAAAAGAGACAGTGCACATTTTTCGGACACATTATGGGAAAAGGAAAGATGGAACAACGCGTGACAACAGTCAAATTGAAGAACAAAATGGGTCGGGGAAGACCAAGATAGAAGATATTTGACAACCTAGCATTGTGGCATGGGAGAACTATGGTATCGGAAATGATTGACATTACACAAAACAGAAGGCTGTGGAAAGACATGACAAACGACGTCACACGGCATGGACAAAAATAAGATAGTGTTACCATAACTGCAATACATTTTTTCTGTAGTTTGTGCAAAGTTTAAAGTTGCTTTTAATCAGAAATTGTAAATAAATATATATTAAAAATTTCCGATCCCTTTTCCATATTTCGTTTCGTGAGATTCTAATACAGAGAGCATAATAAACTTGGACAAAGAGTTCACTTCTTTCTTGTTTTTATGCTACTAAGTTCCTCGGTGACTGGTGATTTTTAAATGTTCACGTTCCTAATTTCACAACACATATAGAACAGAGAGAGAGAGAGAGAGAGAGAGAGAGAGAGAGATTTGTTTGTTGATGTCGTCAAATGGCAGCCCTGGCACATTTAAGAATTATGGGATTGATAATAATCATCAACAAGAATGGAATCAATTATTTCATTTCTTTTGCTGCCATGTCTCTTGTTGCACAGATTCCTTTTTTTTAGTTTCTGAATGTCCAGTTCTGTTGTGGCTAAGTACAGAACGGGTGCGTTTAGGCTAAAGTACCGAGTTCAAATCCCGCAATAAGTAATTGTGCATACAGATCGTTCAGAAAGTAATGGAAAACGATTTAATGCATTTATATTGACTAGAAAATTACCACAGCCAAAAAATGCTGTGTTGATAACACATCCTGAATATAATATGCTACCAATTATTTTCCAGAATTAATAGGAATCTTTCCATCTTTCAAGAGGTTAGTATTATTAGAATCAGGAACGAAAATATCAGAAAACTAACAAACACAATACCAATCCTGAATTACATCAGAGGACAACATATTAATTGGTATTCGCATGCTTGCAGATTACCATTAGAGAGTGCCGCTCAAAAAAGTATTACTATAGAGAGACAATATATACAAAGCCAGGGGCAGACCTTGCAAACGATGGATTACAGAAATAAAAGAATCAACGAAAACAAATATATATATGAAGAACACAAAAAGCAATCACCAGAAAACTCGTCTAAATCAAAAGCTTCAGGGAATAAAGGGATATAAATAAAGCGAAAAGAAATAAAGAATATTATTCTACAAGAAATATCATGTACTAATCTACGATCCATGGCAATGATGGATGTGATCCACAAGACCAATCCGAGCCACAAAAAGTCTTCCAACGCATATGCAAAAAGTAACAGTTCCATCTGTACCATCACGTGCTGTTGTGAATTTTTTCGACATGCAGCCATTGAATTATTTGCTATCACTTCCTTTTTTTGTAGTTATACCATTCCTGATCTTTCCTCTTCATGCAGAACTATTAATAGTATCGTGTTTACATAATTGCTTATCAATGTTTGATTGCCTCATATATAATTAATAGCAAAAATACCAAATCTAAATTAATAATACAAAATAACGGCAAAAAGCAAAGGTCAAGGACTTTTTCAAAATTGCGGTCAAATAGGGGCCTTTATCAAGAAAAAACTACAAACTAGAAATAAACACAAAAACATGAATAATACAGTGGGATGGTCTAACAGCCGCATATAATAAAGTACAATGTGAATTTATTGGTAAATGTGTGTATATTTCTATCGACAGCCAATGAAAATCACGTTAAAAGTAAAATGCATCACTTTAGAACTATGATATCCAATATATCAAATAGTATTTACACATCCTGAGGGACTGAAACAGCTTATCTCAACAACAAAGAAATACAGCGAGATCCAAAATCTATATCTAAACGCACAGAAAACAACAATTATGATAACAGACAAAACAAAGATCAAATCAATAATCAACATAGACAACATAGAACTAGAATGTGTAAACAAATTCACAGGGCCGCCCCTAACAATTGTGGGGCCCTATGCGAAACGGATTGCGCGGGCCCAGTCTGTGTAGGGAAGGGATAATAAAATAAATTCTAATATGAATTTATGGGCCTATGAAAGTGCGGGGCCCAATGCGGCTGCATAGGTTGCAATGGCCTAAGACCGGCCCTGCAAATTCGAATATCTGGGAGCAAATATAAACAGTTCTGGAGATTGTTCAGTTGAGATTAGAAGAAGAATCGCAATTGCAACACTCAAAATTAACACAAATAAGAAATATATTGCAAAGTAATAATAACGACACTAAATTAACCCTTTTAATATCATGTGTTTTCCCAGTGGCAACATATGGATGCGAGACTTGGACTTTAACCAAGACAATATCCAAAAGAATAAATTCATTTGAAATGAAGTGCTACAGAAAGATCCTACTGATATCACGGACAGATAAAAAGAAGAACATTGACGTTTTGAAATTACTGAAACTAAATGAAGGGTGACTTCTAAATACCATCATAAGAAGGAAGCTACATTATTTTGGACACTTAAAGAGACATGATGGCATCGACAGGCTGATTCTAGAGGGCAGAGTGCCGGGTAAGAGAAGAAGAGGAAGACCAAGAAGACGATGGACCAGCGACATCGAAGCATGTAAGCACATATCTTTGGTCAATACAGGCCTGCTTGCCCGGAACAGAGAAGCGTTCACAGTATCCACGACAAAGACAACGTTCTGGAAAGAAAATGTCACTTGATAAAAGTACTTACACAGAACATACGTTTTGTCGAAGTTTTACAGTGACTATCATACTAGTGGGGTATTGATACGAAAACATACAAATACCAGTATACAAAATATTTTCAAAGTTTCAACCTAAAGGTCATTTAAAAAAACAACATAACTAATAGTGGAAAATGGAAAAGAAATTGATATTTATTGTATATTAAATCCAGGCTATTTTTGGTAACAAACAATTGACGTTTTCTGTGACGTAGCATGGTCTTATGTATATCTAGAAGACCGTGAATGACCACGCCAAATAATTAGAAACTGCTTAATTGGCTGGGACACTGAGTAAAAGGTGAAGCTATTACATGAACATTAGAACATTTATTTAACCAAGTTCGTGTATATGCTGAAAGTGTAGACAAGAAGACAAAACAAACAACAACAAAATGTGTACAACAGACGGAACAGTTTGATTCTCGTTCGCTGTACAAGTAGAACAGATAGTTTACAGAATGCACGTGCGAAGACTCCGGCCCCCATATTTTGTAAGGTCCTAATGAATAGCTTGATCATCTGACATGTGTGAAATTGCGGTAGGCTTTGTTCTCTGTGGGATACGCCTTAGGCATTCAATGTGTACTACGTCATGCACTTTGTGTGCATTCTCTTGGCATTTCATCCAGCAATGCATGTCTTGTCTCTGTTGTTGTTTATTCTTCTCTAGCTGTTGTCTGCGGCTGAAGTTACTTTTGTAACTTTTTTTAAAAAATTGTGATTTCTTTACGAATATTTCCTGCTGTGAAATCTGTCTTCTCTTTCGTTGAACAGTTATCGAATCTTGAATTGATACATTATCTGACTCTTTCTTTTTAGCTTTCCAAAAATTGGACACATAAATGAAACAAACTTCTGAAACAAAATAGCATCTGCTGTCGTATTTGTGTGATAGACAACATATTTCTGTTGCTAATGTGAACAATGTTTGGATAGATGAAAGAAAAAGATATCGAAAAGTGGGTTGTACCTTTCACTATCTGCTTAATGATTTATTTTTAATTGTAATAAGAATTTAATTATCTTTTTTTTGTAGCTTCAGATTTAGACGGAGCATATCTCACATGTATTTGTTATTAAGGATTTCCATATGTCGAGAAACTACGTACACAAGGAAGTAAATAACACTTTAGTTCATTTGTAGATTAGTTGACATGTTCTTACAAAGTGAGATTATCAACTGTAACCTTATGGCGTAGCAAAACGTCGACAATATAATAGGCTAACATAATTTAAGAACAGGGCAGAAAATACGAATTTATTGGGGGGTTGGGGGTGGTTGTGTGTGTGGGGGGGGGTAGCTTTCCTTTTGGAAAAGTATTTGCTGTTTTCTATGGGGTAAAGTCACTGTTTTTTCTTGTATTCTATTGTTCCCATTTAAAGCGAGCGAAAAAACGATAAGACGCGCGATAAGGTCAGAGATGGTTTGTGTGTTTGCATGTGTGTGCGAGAGAGAAAGAGAGAGAAGAAAAGAAAAAGATAGAAGGGGAGGGAAGAGAGTGAGAGATAGGAAAAGAGAGGAGGAGATAAATATATATATATAGAGAGAGAGAAGAAAGGACTGAATAAAATAATCACAAATTGTGTATTTTTACCATTTCTTCATTGTCTTCTTTCGTAATCTAGTCGTTCGTTCGGGACTTTAAGGAGAGGACAGAATAGCACCATCGATTTACCATGTATATAGCAAGAAGCAACTAAGGATGGTTAGGGAAGACATTTTGTATATTTTCTGCTTGTATCACCTTTGACCTAATTTCTATCCTTCCTGCCTTCCCGCTAGACACGTGAACGCAAGTTGTGTCGTCCCTACTTGTCATTTTTGATGTATACGTGTATGTAGTCCATGATAAAGGCCTCTCGGTCAAAACGTCGATTTGTGTGTGAGCTTATGTATATTTCATGTTATTAACAAAACTTCATTACCGGTTTCATGCTTTACCTGTTGGCTGGATTTCAGTTTTGCGCAGTGAGTACATATTTTTGATTTCCCTTTATAACCTTGCCATGAACGCAAATGACCTTCACACATTCCGAACGACAGAACCATCTGTATAAATTACTATGCTTCTCTCAGACGAATCCAGAAAGTTCATAAAAAAGACTACGTTCTGGAAAGAATATGTCACCTGATATACACACCATATTTCCTTACGCGATATATATAAAAATCGTGTCTGCTCGTACGTTATTATAATGCAAACATTTAGTGTAACATTTAGAACATCAATTTCATACAAACATTTTCATCCAAATGGGCTCGATAGCTTTTGAGTTATAAATTTGTTTCCTGTGGACACGAATTTCTAAACAAAATATAGTATATCATATTTCGGATGTAGCGAGATTAATCCATCATTTTGTGAGTGTAGTCATTTTCTTGGCAATAATTTTCATTATATTGCTTGTTACTGCTTTTTGAACAGTTTAAATACACAATTGAAAACTAAGGAAATAGATGCTGATTCCATGACACATGAGAAGCGATGAAGTTGATTCTATGACACATGAGAAGCGATGAAGTTGATTCTATGACACATGAGAAGCGATGAAGTTGATTCTATGACACATGAGAAGCGATGAAGTTGATTCTATGACACATGAGAAGCGATGAAGTTGATTCTATGACACATGAGAAGCGATGAAGTACGGGACTTTGCTGTATATAGGAAATAGGAAATAGATATCACAGAGAAGTTTGAAACATCAAGGCAATATATTTTGTTCTCCCTGTTACTCCCTCCTACTTCCTGCTACTCCATCGTACTCCCTCCTACTCCCTGCTACTCCATCGTGCTCCCTCATAATTCCTGCTACTCCATCGTACTCCCTCATAATTCCTGCTACTCCATCGTACTCCCTCCTACTCCCTGCTACTCCATCGTACTCCCTCCTACGTCCTGCTACTCCATCGTACTCCCTCCTAATTCCTGCAATATCCTGCTGCTCCCTGCTACCCCCTTCTATTTAGATTAAGTTTGAATAGGAACACAGAAGAAGGAGAAGATTCCTGTTATTGAAGTCTGTGTATATAAGTATGTCTCATCCTCGCACGCACGCACGCAAACCATATACACACACAACAATTAAACAATCACATCCTCCTTAGAGAATTTATAATTTCATCTTCCTATTCAAGTATGAACAATGTTTTCTTCCCAATCATAGCTTTCTGTTAGCAAGGAAAGACTGGCACTTTCAACTAACATCTTTTCAATCACAGGGGCTGGAACCCTCTCACCGTGCACCTGCAAATTGCCAATCTTCTTCAACAAAGTTGTACCTTAGATCGTGTCGACATCTTGTCGAACGAAGCATCGATTTGTAGATAATGGCGTAATTCGAGTTTAAACACTTAGCTTCCCGCTGTGCAACATATGTCAGACCTCAAAAGTCTTGCCAGTATGACAAAGGCTCTAAGGATGTTCAGAACTTAAGAGGTGTCATCCATTCACAGAGGCAAGATCTCCTACCCCAAACTCTTTCAGCGACTGGGAATGTACAAGGTCACAGTCGTGGGAAACGATTATTCTCCTTGGCGAGGAAGAAAAAAAAAATGAAACCGGAAAATGAGTCGAGGAAGTAGCCTTTATATTCGTTCCGTAGAGTATTTACAAATTAGTTTTGAAGAAACTTTTAAGGGTAAACCGACATTTGATTGTTAATAACATATGACAAAAAGAGGGCACCAAAAACATCAATATTTGAATGAAGCCGTCCCGCAGTCTGAGGATTTCAATGGCAATTGCTCTTACCAAAGTGGGCTTGGCTCAAAGAACTTCAGTCATTGCGGCAGCATGTGTGTTGAGGCAGGGTTTTAACGAATCTTGACGAGACAATGCTGAGGTAATTAAACTGGTGAGTAGGAGAATTAGAAATGGGTTACCGATAAAACGGTGCTCTCAAATTTCTTGCGATGTTTAGGGTAAAAATATAGTACATCTTACATTTAAATGAGTCATTAAAGCAATACTTAGAAAGGTATAACTCTGTCTTTTACCTGGAAAATTTCCTGCTGTCTGAAGCCAACCATCTCCCGGACATACGCTTGTTGGAAATTAATCATAGTTTAATGGTCTTCAACTAAGTATACGTGGGTGTTTTTGTGTGTAAATATTTTATTTTGAGATATTTCCGCTATCATAAAAATAAATTTATAATCATTAGCACAGTTGTTAGTCAATTAGCTTTCTGTTCTGGTGATCTGAGGTTCAATATCCAGTTCAACAGGAAATATTTTTAAATCACCAACGGTTCCTTGGTCAACCTTGCCTAAGAAAATGGGTACCAGATCTACGGGGAAAATAAATGCGGTGGGCTTTATGTTGGCCACCTTATCCCGAGGTATGCAGTGGGTCAATGAATAATACTGTATTAACAACGCTTTCCCTAATACGCATTAATTACGCGGAAAATGGGAAACTGGACTATTTAAACTGTAAAAAATACATTAGGCATAATAGTAATTTTTAGTTCAGCTGCACTTTTATATCGGACGAGTATGTCCTTTTTCATTGCTATCACAGGTCCCCTTTTAGAAATAGCAGTCGTCATTTTTATAGCCAAACATTCAGACAACATAAAAATCATAGCAGAACAGACACAATACAGGATGGGATCTTATCACATGCAACATTTAGGCTCTACACATACATTAATGATTAATACTGATTCAAGACCATAAGGTCCAAATAATATGAAAAGTCAATACGTCCTTCCGGTAGTGATGCCCGTTGATGGAGGGTGTTTCTCTAATCAAGTCTGGGTCATTCTGTCAATCGTTGTATTAATTAACTAACATCGTAAAGTTCAGACCGATTTGTATAACAGAAGTCAGTTCATTCCAATTATTTTTCATTCAAGAGAATTACTTTGTGATCAATCTCTTGAATGGATACCTACAGTCAAAAGAGCAAGGGGTAGACCAAAAGAAACACTCAGAAGAACAATAATTAGAGAAAGTAAAACAATCAATATCCATACTATTCAAGAACTGCACAGAATAGCTTTGAACAGACAGAATTGGAAAGATCTGACCTCTGCCCTATGCGCTAACTTCAACGCAAAAGGAAAATGAATGATGAATACGTCCTGATATAACAACAACGGTCTATGGTCCTAGGTTGAAAGAGGGTTGTCTCGGCGTAAAGGCGCTTCAATTCCATAACATCAAATTAAACTAAAACGTATATTTTCGTCTTCTTCAGCAATCAATTATTATACGACCAGTCGTCATTTTTATAGCCAAACATTCAGACAACATAAAAATCATAGCAGAACAGACACAATACAGGATGGGATCTTATCACATGCAACATTTAGGCTCTACACATACATTAATGATTAATACTGATTCAAGACCATAAGGTCCAAATAATATGAAAAGTCAATACGTCCTTCCGGTAGTGATGCCCGTTGATGGAGGGTGTTTCTCTAATCAAGTCTGGGTCATTCTGTCAATCGTTGTATTAATTAACTAACATCGTAAAGTTCAGACCGATTTGTATAACAGAAGTCAGTTCATTCCAATTATTTTTCATTCAAGAGAATTACTTTGTGATCAATCTCTTGAATGGATACCTACAGTCAAAAGAGCAAGGGGTAGACCAAAAGAAACACTCAGAAGAACAATAATTAGAGAAAGTAAAACAATCAATATCCATACTATTCAAGAACTGCACAGAATAGCTTTGAACAGACAGAATTGGAAAGATCTGACCTCTGCCCTATGCGCTAACTTCAACGCAAAAGGAAAATGAATGATGAATACGTCCTGATATAACAACAACGGTCTATGGTCCTAGGTTGAAAGAGGGTTGTCTCGGCGTAAAGGCGCTTCAATTCCATAACATCAAATTAAACTAAAACGTATATTTTCGTCTTCTTCAGCAATCAATTATTATACGACCAGTCGTTATTGATCATGTATAGCGTGGTTTATTTTAGTCGTTGTGGGTGTTGCCAACAGTTTGGTATGCAGAGACACTACTATGAACCAGACTGTATTTCTGTGAGCAGCAAAGCAGGAAGAGTCATCTAGGATTTGTTCTAGTGCCTACGATGTTGCTCCGCAGAGTCGATGATGCCCATTCTGTGTACGTGTAAGTGTTCTGTCTGCAGTGTTGGTCTCACTCGAAATATTTCTAATGTAGCCGAGTGACATTCTCTCTAGAACACTGTGTCTTCATAGTGGACACTGAACACTTTTCTGTCCTAGACAAGCCGGCCTGCATTGGTCAATGACATATTCAAACACTCTTTAATATCGTAGGTCCACTTCCTAGTCTTTCTCTTCTCCTTCCTGGAGCACTGGCTTCTAGAATCAAATGTTCCATAACATCATGTTTCCATCTAATCTAATCTAATCTAATCTAATCCAATCTAATCTAATCTAATCTAATCTAATCTAATCTAATCTAATCTAATCTAATCTAATCTAATCTAATCTCATCCAATCCAATCTAATCCATTCTAGTCCAATATAATTTAATCTAAACCCTTTGTTGCCTTTCAGCGTCAAAAGTAGTTTTCCGGAGACCAGAGTGATGAGTATATTGTGAAATTTGTTGTCTCTTTTCTTTTGGTGGTCCATCGTTTTCGTGGTCGTCTTCTAGGTCTTTCCGTGTGCCGTCTGATAATAGTAGTCTGCTGATGTTTGAAAACCATTTGATCTGTTGTCTCTTAGTACATTCCAAGATTGGGGTGGTGCCGGTTCTGTGTCTAATGTTCTCATTTCTCTCTCTGTCTCTTAGCGATATTACTAAGATTCTGCGTAAGCATGCCATTACAGCAGTCAACAAGTTTACGTTTGTCTTGTGCTGTCACTATCCATTTTTGGAATTGGCAGCACAGCGATGGCATAATAACCGCTTGAATTGTGTTATTTTGATGTTGAAAGCCACTTTTTTTCTGAAGATTGGTGTCATTTGCCCTAGGGCTTGATATGCTTTACTAGATCAATTGTGTATTTCTTTACTGCTCTTGCGGTTTTGTGTTATATTGCTTACTAAGTATGTGAATTCTATCATCTGAGTAATTAAGATTAATGTTTCCAATGTATATATATATATATATATTTCTGTTCTTCCTATCTTCATTACTTCGGCCTTTTATATATATATATATATATATATTCATGCTCAAGGTATGTCATTTATTATGAAATCTTTCTATTTGTCTTTGTAGTTCCTCTTCTGACGATGCCACTATTGCTTGGTCATCTGTAAATAGTAGTTCATTTAAGCTATCATTCAGATTTTATTCCGTTGTCTTTGCTAATTTCATGAAGATCTATGTATGTTATGAACAATAGGGAGATAATACACATCCATGTCTTACTCCGAGTGAATTTGGAAATTATCAGATGTATCATGTTTCTTCAAGTATCCAAAAAAAAAAAAAAAACTGAAGCTTTATTCTTATGATTGTATTTAGAAGACACCCTTCAATTCATTTCAGTATTTTCAAAACTTCGATATTCTTTATTTTCTTCTGTCCATGATATTCGTAGAATCTTTCTGTAGCACTTCATTTCAAATTAATTTATAAAACAGACAGGACAATTTTAAATATTTTAAAAACAGTATTTTGTTTTGTTGCTGCCAGTCGGTAAGTGATACAATAGAATGCAGTAAAAGTAATAGTACGTGCAAGCACACTCTTTTCAAAGCAAGCAATTTCTTTTATTATAACCAGGGCCGTACGTTTTTAATAAGGGGGGGGGGTTAACCTTAAAAAATATGGCCATTTACCTATTTTTGTGAGTAATTCCTTCATTCTCATTACATTTTTGTGTGTAATTTCTTCATTCTCATGACATTTGTGTGTGTAAATCTGTCATTCTCATTAAATTTGTTTGCGTAATTCCTTCATTCTCATTGCATTTTTGTGCTTAATTTCTTTATTTTCATTACATTTTTGTGCGTAATTCCTTAATTCTTATTACATTTTTGGTGACCTTTTTTGGAAAACCGCTAAAAAATGGAGGGATTGAATAATTGGTTAAACCCAGCTTTTAGATACATTCCTAGTACTAAAATCCATGTTCTGATATCCAAAGATGGTGTGGGAGTTTGAACCCCCCAAACTAATAATATACGGGCTTGTTTATTAAAATTACGTCCTGTCTTCGGATATTTTCCTATAAAAGAATTGGGAATATTGAAAAGGGAGTGAATCAGTTATGTTTATACAAGTGGCTGTCCATCTTGTTACTCATTGGATAGCTGTTCATGGAAAAATAATTAGAAAGAAAGCAATTTTATTTCTAAAAGGCCGTGTATAAGTGAAGACAAGACTAAGGAACTTATATGCAAGATGATAACATGGATCAGTAGATTTGAATAGCGTCAGGGAAACAATGTTGCAGTAACACAATGGTTGTATTGTAAAGCCGTTGTTTAGAGATGAGAATTTTGAGAATTGCCAGCTGATTTGAGCGATGTTTGGGTTACTTTCTGAAGATCTTTTTCTGCAGTGAAGGATGAGGCAGTTTGTGGCTTGATTATTTTTAAAGTAGTGAGCGGAGTACTGCAGTGCTTGTGAGTACATTTGTTTTACGTGTGTTCTGCACTGTTTATGTATTTTTAGATGTATTTTTGTAATTTTTATTAGCGAATTCGTGACACTATATTTGTAGTTCGTGTCTTTGTATTTGTAATTCATGTATTTTTGTTTCTCGTACATGAATTTGTAAATATAGTTCATGTATTTGCATTTGTCTTTCATCAATTTGTATTGCAGTTCATGTATGCGTATTTGGACTTCATGTCTTTGGATTTGCAGTTTTTGTAGTTCATGCGTTATGTATTTAATACAAATATTTGTAATTCTAGTTCACGTATTCGTCATGTAATCATATCGGAGGGATAGAATATTCACAGGAGAGACGATAACATTACTTTGGTGTGTGGTGTCTACGTAGAATTATGGTTGTTGAGTGGCCGGACAAAGTCACTAACATTGATGTATTGGAAAGATATTGTTCGTCCATCACAACTGACACCTACTAAATTACTATTGTCCAAATGACCAACACTTTGCCTTGGACACAATACCATACAGAGGAAGACTCTGGTACCATACAGTATGTGGAGATTTAACATACTAATCAAGAGCATAGCAAACCATTTCCATGTCAGACTTGGCATTGTACTCGGCAGATCTAACATGGGTTATCAACAGAACAGTTGGGAAGCAGCTTGAAGGTAATGACCACCGACCAGTCCTTCTTGATTAAAATATGATTTAAAATCTAGGAGCAACAGCAAGGAAGAACTATTGAACATCTTAA
Organism: Meghimatium bilineatum; assembly: GCA_034231615.1. Classification (NCBI taxonomy): domain Eukaryota; kingdom Metazoa; phylum Mollusca; class Gastropoda; order Stylommatophora; family Philomycidae; genus Meghimatium; species Meghimatium bilineatum. The sequence continues at coordinate 59,904,776 of CM067304.1, forward strand.
ATATTAGCTGGACTACTGGGAAAATCCTATAAATCTGGAGGGAAACAATTATGGTCCCTCTGTGTAAACCTGGAATAGATGGAACAACACCCACTAGCTACAGACCAATTAATCTTACAAATTGCCTGTACAAAACAATGGAGCGCATCATAAACTTAAGACTAAAATTTCACCTAGAGAGTAGAAAATTCATTGCATCACAGCAGACATTCTTCAGACAGTGTTACTCCAAGGAAGATCAAACTACATACCTCTCACAGGAAATTGAGGATGCTTTCCCAGACAAGAAATCAGTATTGGTGGCATGGATTGATTTACAGAAGGCCTATCATAAGGTATGGAAAAAAGGATTGCTTCAAAAAATTAGAAACTACAAGATAAATGGTAATATTGTTCGATGGACGAAAGCCTTTACTTCACAAGTGAAGAGCCAGGGTACAAGTAAATGGAAACACAAAAGTAAGAAGGTACTACTACGCCATGGAGTTCATCAAGGAGGAGTTTTATCCAACTCTTTTCCTCACATTTATCAACGATTTAATTGAAGAAATATCACGTGGAACTAGAGCCGGACTATATACTTATGATTTAGTTCTGTGGTGCACACATGAGAGCGCCATGGTTGCCACAAAAATGCTTCAGAGAGCCATGGACATTTTGACCAATTTGGCTGATAAATGGAATGTAAGTGTCAATATAGAAGGGTTAGAAACAAACTTTTTTTACACTTTCATCAAAATAAGGACCAGGAAACATCTATGTAAATAAAACAATCTTAAATGTAGATAAACAACCCACATATCTTAGTGTAACATTTGATGTCAAAATGACACGGCAACATCATATAAAAAAAACCAGAAACACAGGCGTAGAAGAAAGATAGCTATACTTAGGAAACTGAGTGGGACAACTTGGGGAGGTAATGAAAGAAAACTCAAAAACGTATACCAACAAGCTATTCGACCACACTTGGAATATGGTTATACAGCATGGATTTATTCATGAAACACCACACTGCAGAACTTGGATACAGTACAGAACCAAGCACTTCGAATTATTACTGGAGCAATGAGGTCCACACCAAATGTAGAAATGCAGAATATCGAAGGAATGTACTCATTGAAAGAGCACATGAATGCTAAAATTATAATTCATTGAGAAAAGTTCCTTTCCCACCATATTCACCGAATGAAACAAAGATTCCAGAAGCTGTCACAATGACCACTTAAAAGAAGCAGCTTTATACACAGCTTTATACATCAGGCCAAGTGTCTACGTCGACAGGTATCGGATATTCCAGAGGTAACAATACTACTGAAACCAGTACACACCCCATGGGAAAAACAGACATACCTAGCAGTGGCCATCCAAAGAACAATAACAGGCGTGTATGATGATGAACAGAAGAATAATTTTCAGAAAAGGGTATCAGCTCTCAGCTTCCTAGATGATGCTTACAAAATTGATCTATGGACCAGAGTGTATACGGATTTATAAGAATCAGCAAAGAATGCATTAAGAAATAGATGAAGTGTGTACGTGGAATGGAGCCGCGTAGCGCAGTGGTTAGCGCACTGGCTTCGCATATGAGTGGTGCTGGGTTCATTCCCCAGTTGAGGCGGAAATATTTTCCAGATCGCAACGGTTCCCAGTTCGACCCAGCCTTAAATGGGTACCGGATTAATCGGGGCAGTAAAGACTGCGAGGGAGAGGAGATGGCTACCGCCCTCATTTGCAGAGCCTCTGAAATGTGAGATCGCTAACATCTCACACCCCTACGACATTAATAAATTATATGGGTTACTTTACTTTACTTACTTACTATAAGTGGAATACTCAGATGGCCCCACTGATACTACATGTATACCAACGGGGAATTACTGCAACAACGACTCTGAAATCTAAGCTATTTTTTCAGCTGCTGAGAAATTGTTAACATCAGACAGGACCTTACACCCTATTGTAATACTTACAGATGCAAGATCTCACACCCTATTGTAATACTTACAGTTGCAAGATCAGTACTAGAGACACTAAAATCCAATAAACTACCAGAGGTAAAAGAGGTATTGTCATGGTGAAACATCAGTGTAGAATTATACTGCAATGGATTTCATCACACTGTGGAATAACAGGAAATGAGAGGGCTGATCAGCTGGCCAAGAAGACTTCTAAGATGCAACAACCGGAAGTACCAATCAGCTATCCGCTAAAGAAATCCAATATAAAGGCACAAAGAAAGCCTAACTTTCCTTCACGGGATGACTACTATCTACTTAACATACAAGAACAGGTTATCATATTTCGACTGAGAACTGATCGCAATAAACTAAACAACCATATGTATACGAAGTTTAAAATTGGCACATCAGCAAATTGTATATGTGGGCAAACCAACCAGACTTCAGAGTAAATCTTCAATAATGTGCAAAATATGATAGATTATGGTGCCTTCTGGTACACCTATAAACGTTAAACTCTATGTTACAAAATAAGAAATGGAAAAACACTGTCCAATATACAAGAAACAATACTGCAGATATATACATTCATAGCGAACGGAAGAAGAAGAAGAAGGTAGGAATATGTTCTTTTTTGCAATACTTCATAATTTCTGTTCTTTCTCTAGAAAACTGTATACATTGCCTTACAAAATATTCAATGGTGTTTTCCTAGTTACACATTAAACAAATATGTTCTTTCCATCTCAAAAGTTGAGATCCCAAATCTAATCTTTAAATATTTTCTATTTGAGGGTACTTTGAGTTCTTTCCTTATGTGTTCTCTGAGGTAGAAATGTTAATAGGTTGAAAGAATGTCTTCCTTTGGACTATTTTCCATTTATTAAACCGTTTAATGTTTATATGTTTTTGATGATATTATTCGTTGTTTTTTTTAGGACGAAATCTTTTGTTATTCATGGTTTTGTATGTTTTGTGCATGAACTATTTTTTTTTATTGTCATGCATTAGTCTTTACTGTTCGTTTTTAAGGATGTCTAATTTAGATTATGTAATGTTAGGACTCTTTAGTCACAGCCGGAGACACACGGGTATTATTACCTCAGTTGAGCTGAATCAAGACAGGTCTCCAGTATAAAAAAGACTGTCTACAGAAAATATAAACATAACATGAAAGATCTATTCTTCTTCTTCTTTCGTTCACGTGAAACATGTCTATATCTGTAATTCTGTCTCCTTAATAAAACTAATTGTCTTTTGTAGTTCATACAGTGTCCCATAGAGCTTTGATTCCAGTGTTGTTTCCTCTGGCCAATATTTCTGCCTCAGCGTTTCATGCTCAGAACAATCTTGAAGTATATGTTTGCACTCTGTGCTGCCTGTCCACATGTACAGATGGCCGTGTTGCCAATCTTGAACTTTGTATACATGTGACTGCGGAGTCGGTTGTGTCCTGTTCTGAGACGTAGAATTATAACTTGTTCTGATCTGTTCATAATGTGATAGTCATCTTGTGTTGGTGTTTGTGGCTTTCTTATTGACTTGATCATCTGTTTTTTTCTGATGGTAGGTGATTGGTATATCTGGTTGGTCTTCGGCAGCACCTTCCTTAGCCAGTTGGTCTACTTTTTCATTTCCTGGTATTCCACAGTGAGAGGGTATCCACTGCATGGTTACCTTATACTGGTAAGACAATTCGCTAAGTAGTTTTTTAAAGTCTGTTAGTTTTCCAGACTGGAGAGCTTGAAGCACTGACCTTGCATCTGTCAGGAATACCACAGGCTGTAGGTCAGAATTGGAGTTCAGCAGTTTTTTAGCTGCCACACTAATTGCCTGGATTTCTGCATCATAATTATTGCAGAATTTTCCTGTCGGTGTTCTGATTGTATCTCTAGGCTTGTGTGGATATTCTATATATACACCTGCACCTCCATTCCTCACAGCATGGATGACCCATCTGTGTATACTCTGACCCATATATCTTGTGGATATTCCTCATCCAGGAAACTGAGGGTGACTCTCCGTCGCGTCACACTGTTCTGTTCGTCCTCGCTTAGTATTCCTTTCACATGGGTCTGAATGTATATTGACATTCCATGCCTTTCACTCCACGGGGTTTATTCTGGTACAGACCTTAAGGGGCTGTAAACTTCAGGTAGGTCTGTAAGTTGTCTACGAGTCGTTTAGCTTGATGGATAAAGCTGCTTCCTTTTCAGTCGCCCCATTGCTAGATTTTGGAATCTTTCCTTCATTGGATGACTTGGCATACACTGAAACATTTCTGCTTGAATTAGTACTTTTGTGTCTCTGCGTTCGCCAAGTGTTTGCATTCTTCCCATTTTCTGCATCTCTGCTATGGGTGTTGATTTCATTTCTCCCAACATTATTCTAAGTGCCTGGTTTTGCACTTTATCTAGATCTTGTAATGTGGTGTTTGATGCAGGACACCACGCAGCTGAACCATATTCCAGGTGTGGTCTTATGCCTTGCTGGTAAACTTTACTGAGTACATTTCCACTGGCTCCCCATGTGGTTCCACTTAGTTTTCTCAGGATAGCTAACTTCCTCCTGGCTTTTGTTGTTGCTTTGTTTATGTGCTGCTTCCATGTCAGCTTATCATCAAAAGTAACTCCGAGGTATGTGGGTTGTTTGTCTTCTTTCAAGAGCTCTCCATCTATCTTGATATGACCAGCTTTTTGTTTTGGTGAGAGGGTAAAGAGTGTAGTGCTGCACTTAACTGTGTTAATGCTGACGCACCATCTATTTGTCCATAAGGTTAGGGCATCGATAGCTCTTTGTATTTGTTCAGTGGCCACTGTTGCATGTTCTTCCGTGCACCAGATAACCAGGTCGTCAGTATATATTGCCACTTTGATCCCGTGTGGTAGTTCAGTAACTAGGTCAACATGTAAACCAAGAAAAGTGTGGGTGACAGGACTCCTCCCTGGGGGACTTCATGACGCAGTAGAACTTTCTTGCTCTTGCGACCATCTAATTGTACCCTGGCTCTTCTATTATGCAGGTATGCTTTTACCCAATTGTACATTCTTGAATCTAACCCTGCAATTTTGCAATTTCTTTAGGAGCCCTTCTTTCCAAACCTTATCAAATGCTTTCCTGAGGTCTATCCATGCTGTTAGTACCAGTTTCTTATCTTGGAAGGCATCCTCAATCTCCTGGGAGAGGTAGGTTGCCTGATCTTCAGTAGAGTAGCACTGTCTGAAACCTGCTTGCTGTGATACCAGAAGGTTTTCACTTTCAAGTTACCACTGCATCCTAAGATTGATAATGCGTTCCATTGTTTTAGATAGACAGCTTGTGAGGCTGATGGGCCTGTAGTGGGAGACTGTGTTGTCATCTTTTCCTGATTTGAGGAGTGGTATCATTATTGCTTCTCTCCACGCCTGTGGTACATTACCTGTGGACCAGCTTGTGTTAAAAATCTGCAGTAGCTTTGCTCTTGCTGCAATTCCCAGGTTTCTAATCATTTCATTGGACACTCCGTCAGCTCCAGGGGACTTTTTCATTTTCAATTTGGATATTGCATGCTCCAGTTCTCTCATTGTGATGTGCCTCCATGACTTCAGGTATAGGTTCGTCTTGTCCAATGTTTTTTTGGTTCTCTCGAACCTCCTGTTGTTTGTCTGGGCTGACTTTGACGTTATTGTCTTCTGCAAAGGAATCTGCAAAGTAATCAGCTGCATGTTTACCTGTTAAAATGTTTCTATCTTTATAAAGTGTGATCCTGGTATTTCTCCCTGTACCTTCATCACTTAGTTGTTTTACAAGTTTCCATAATTTCTTAGTATCTCTTTCTAGGTTCAGCGACTCTGTTTTTTCTTTCCAGCTGCTCCGTCTGGCTTGTAACTTGGCTCTTTGAAATTTAGCCTTTATTTGCTGATATTTGTTGTGATGTTCTTGGCTAGGTTTGTTTCTCAGCCTGCTGTCTAGATGTTTCCATCTCATTTTGCAGCTTTTCCAGTTCATCATTCCAGTAGGGTTTGTAGTTTTTGCGTGCCCCCCCTGGGTATACATCTATTAAATTCACTCACTGCTCTATTGATGTCTTTGTCCAAGTTCATGTCCTTAGCTAGAACACTGGTTAAATGCTGGTACATTTTCCAGTCTGCATTTTTATAGTTCCACCTAGTGAGCGTGCTGCTGTCCTTGGTAAATTCATTGTGGATTTCCAGAAATACTGGTCTGTGGTCACTACCCCCAAGCTGCTTTCCAACGACACGTGTGATGTTCCATTCCAAGCCTAGTGAATGGAATGCCAGGTCTGGTGTAGACGTGGTGTGCCATGTTCTCGAGTAGAAAGTTGGTGAGTCTGCTGGCTGGTTAATAATGATGAGATTATTTTCATCCTGCCAGCTCTCAAGTTCCTCACCTCTCTTGTCGATATGATCGTAGCCTCAGCTTTGAGAGTGGCTGTTGAAGTCACCAAAACCATAAGTCTCTCTTTGTCTGGAATTGTGTCTATTGCTAATGGTTTATCATTTGGGCAGTAGTAGTTCAGGAGATGGAATTCTGCACTGTCTGTTTTTAGGTGGAGCATCTGGTATTCTGCCCCTTCCATATATACTTCCAGCTGACATGCGCTGATTTTTTTTAAACAAGTGTCAGAATTCCACCCTTTCGCCTGTTCTTTCTGTCAGACCTGTAGCACTAGTAGCCTCTGATTTTGAAGGCTATGTCGCTGCTGAGGTGTGTTTCTTGGATACAGCATATATTAACTTGTTCTTCACTGAGGACATTTTCAAGTTCCAATTGTTTGCTGTATCCATCTCTTTTACTGTTGAAACCCTCAGCATTCCAGTGCATTATTTGTATTGGTCGTTTAAAGTTTGTTCGGCCAGTAGCTCTATTCCCTTGCCTCCTGGCTCCTCGAGGCAATTGAGAAGGACTTTCAGTAACTGAGGTTGGGCCCTTTCGAGGTATAGGGCCCGGCACCGTCCCTGGCTGAACGTTCGCCACAGGGCAGGCACCATAACTATTTATATATACATACATGTTTCCATTGTGTTTTGTGCGTGGCATCCTGATTATCTGTGCGCCTTTTGGCTGGATGCCTCCGTCTTCAGCACTCTGCTTACTTGGGCAGGACTATGGTCCTGCTCGTGTGGGACTGCCCGACCAGTCTTAGTTTCCAGCCCCTGATGGCTGAACTAAGCCCCATCACCTCTGCACGTGCTGGTCTCGATGGGGGAAAGACCTATGACACGAAAAGTAAAAATGACATGAGAAATACAAATCCCAGTTTGTGATAAGAAATGTAAATTCCTTGTACTTGATGAGAAATGCAATTCTCTATCTTTAATGAGAAATGTAATTCCTTCTATTTGATGAGAAATGCAATTCCTTCTATTTGATGAGAAATGCAATTCCTTTTATTTGATGAGAAATGCAATTCCTTCTATTTGATGAGAAATGTATTTCCAACTTTTTGATGAGAATTTAATTTCTACTTTGTGATGAGAAATGTAATTTCTTCTTTTACATGAGAAATGTAATGACAATTTCTTTTGAAAATCATTAAGAAAGATGTTTCCCCACCTTATGAGTAGGTTCCTAGCACTGGAAATCATTTTCTGATTTGCTAAGATGGAAAGGGTGTAACACTCGAGCCCTGCCCCCTCCTTTATCTGCGAGCTTGATTAAGCATTTCATATGTCCATACTATTCTTAACATTCTTCTATAAAATAATATCTGAATAAGAAATGAAAAAGGTAAGTTTTGGACGCCTACGCTTCATACAAGTAACTCTGAGTATATAAGAAACACATTCGTGGACTTTCAAAGATAATATCGTGTTTGCTTGTTGCTATTTTTTTTAAACAGTGAAATGATATGCTTCTTGTGTGTTTAGTAACGGTAACAATTTTAAAGAAACTTTTGAAATAGCTGCTGTATTTTATTCCATTATTGAATTAGTTGTGGAAAAACCATATCTGTTCAGGAGTGATAGGAGGAAACAGCAGACATCAAGGAGGGCAGTGGTGGAGATTAGACATAATGAATAAAAACTTGCGGTCAATGGCAGAGAATGCGGCGGCGAAGACGCGTGGCAGTGATTGATTGTTTGATTAACCAATTATCTAAAAAAAGAAACTTTTGGCAGTAGTGACAGGAAATGCCAACTTAAAAATTACTGTTTGGGTCTCTCCCATTTCTCCCACCCTCTACATCTCCTCACGTCACGCACCCTGAACTGGCAGGGATTTTCTAGTATTCTAGTGACACGCATTGACCAGTCTTGCGGAACATTATGAAGATACAGACCAGGAATGACATTTATTAAGTACCGCGACGGAGTCAAAAGGTAAGCGGCCTAGGAGTACATGAAGTGCCCTCCTGGTTTCTTACGCAGTTTTGCTTGACAGATCAGGAGGATAGGAACTATATATAAATGAAAGCTCTGCATGTTTGACAGACCCTGTTTTTGGTTCTCATTCACAATTAAATTACGGCGAAAACATTTATGAATGCTTTTATATTCATAATTACTAAACGCTTGTTGCATTGTGATGTTTGGACGGCATTCTGCTCTGTCCATTCAGTTCCTCGCTTTTAATGACAGCTACACATTCAGAAATTACTACTATCACTACTACTACTACTACTACTGCTACTACTACTACTACTACTACTACTACTACTACTACTACTACTACTACTACTACTGCTGCTGCTACTACTGCTACTACTACTGCTACTACTACTACTACTACTACTACTACTACTACTACTACTACTACTACTGCTGCTGCTACTACTGCTACTACTACTGCTACTACTACTACTACTACTACTACTACTACTACTACTGCTGCTGCTACTACTAACACTGCCACTACTACTACAACTACTATTACTACTACTAAAACCACCACTTTTACTACAACTACCACTACTAACACAACACTACTACTACTACTACTACCACTATTATACTACGTACTATTACTACAAATACTACTACCATGTAAGAGACGACTGAGTAGGTTGTATTGTGGGATTGCCTACCACAACCCATGCAAGTTTGTATATAAAGGGTGGAGTTTGAAGGGTTCGAACCAGCCCTCCCGGTCTAGGTGAATAGAGCATTTCATTTATTGCTAAGAAGCAAGTAAATAAGACAACATGCGGCATGACCATGAAATTTATGGCAGCGACCAAGGTCTCTAACTGGATTAGTATACATATGACACCTCATATCTGCATCTTTAGTGACCCGAAAAAATTACAAGACGGTTACATTCTAGAAGAGTGGGGTGAGATATGAAAGACAAGTTAAAAGGAGAATAGGAATGGCTAAAAGTACCTTCAATGACATAGAAAATTAGAAATATCTAAACATATTACAAACAGGTTAAAAATGAGAATTATAAAGTGCTACATCTATTCAATATTAATGTATGGCTCAGAAACATGGACACTAAATAAACAATTAGAAGACATAATAAAAGCTTTGAGATGAGGGTATATAGAAGATTAGGGAGAACATCTTGGAGAGAGAAGAAAACAAACAAAGAGGTTCTGAAACACTTAATACGAAGAAAGAACTACTAAGAGAAATAAAGATCAGGCAAATAAAATATTTTGGACACATTAAAAGACTATTTTTTGAAGACTTTACTTGAGGGCAAAGTCAAAGGGAAGTGAGCAAGAGGTATGCAGATATACAAGTGGGAGAGTAACATCACAAGATGGACAGGTTATATTCTAGCAGAGTACACCACCAAAACATGACAGGGGATGTTGGAGGTCTGTTACAGCCAGCCTTCGTTGCGGAGACGGCACTTGATGGTGATGGGGTGAGGTAGTCGAGATGTCGAAATTGGAATGTGTCGCATTAATTTTCGTACCTGACCATGTGGGTGTTCAAAGAAACGACAGGACGGATTGTCTGGCTTGCACTGCTATTGTAACTGACGGAATTGCAATGGGTCATGCGGACATTTTGAACTCCTTATGATAAACAACGCGGTAAATGATATTAATGAGGTGAGTACTTCTTCTCCATATCTTGAAGGAATAAACTGGGTTTGAAATGCAGCTTTGCAAGAAATAAACGTAACTGTGCTTAACAACTGTTCGTTCTATCTCCGTCATACCTAAGACGTCCTTGTCTGACGCCCATCTCTAACTTGTGGAATTCTCCTACATTACTGTCAGCCCTCATCGCAGCTGTTTGTTTCCAATACATATTTCTTACTATCTTTGGACTTTGAGTTTTTCATCAACTGAGTTTTTCTAACATTTTTATCATTTCTGAATGCTTCACCTTGTCAGACGCTTTACTATAATCTATGAAGCACAAGTACAGGTCATTTTGTACTTCTATTGCCATCTCCATCACTTTTCGTATTATTTATAGGGAATTTCTTGTGTCTTTTCCTTCCACAAATACACATTGGTCCTCTGCATTTTCTTGTTTTAATTTTCTTCTTATTCGTCTCATGATTTTACGAAGTAAGATCTTGGTCATCTGTCTCACAAGGCTGATTGTTGGGTGGTCTTCACATTCTACTGCACCAGGTATCTTCGGTAAAACTATGAATATTGATTGCAATAAATCAGATGAAATATCGCCATTATTATAGATGTCATTTTGTATTTTTGGGATGATTTATATGCCATACTCACCTAACACTTTTAATGTTTTTCTTTGAAATATTAGCTGGTGCAGGAAACTTATTGTATTTCAAGTGTTGTATAAATTCTTCCACCTCTGCAGTAATATACTGGGGCCTTCGTCCTCCTTTCCCGTCGTTAGTTGTTGGAACAAATAAGAAAGTGAGGCACAGTACAAGTAGACGACACCACATGTTTAATTATTTCCCTTGTCCGTAAAACACAACTATCCTAACCATAATTCAAACCCTAAAATAAATTAATATTTCAATTATTAAATGATGAACATGAAATTTGCAAGCGTAGACAAAGGAAATAACTCGGTAACAGGGTAATAACAGTCTGCAACAGGGTAGGAACAGTCTCCAACAGGCTAGGAACAGTCTAAAACAGGGTTAGAAAATTGCAGAATATACCATCAGACTGAGCATCAAAACATGTTTTTCTGGTACGCCAGGCTGATATAAATGTACTGTATGTATTGACGCACGACCGAAACTAAAACTACTACTTGAAGTCCAAAGGGAGTAAAAAAATAAAGTTTTTTTCATCCAAAAATACACACAAAAATCATAGTTCAGCCACCGACCCTAATGTTTTCTTCACGAAACAAACCATATCAATGTTATGAGTATAAGGTATTTTCACAAAGTAGCATATATCAATGCACCGGGTATAAGCTTTCTTCACAAAACATTGATATGCATTTCTCCGACAAAGAATATTTCTCTGCCAAGAGTTTGAGTCGCTTGGGTATGAAAAAGAAGCTCACGAACAGCATCGTAGCACGTAAGAAACCATGTGATTTCTTTTCTGAATGTGATAGATTTAGAACACGGTTTAACTATTTGGAGACTATAAAACGACATTTTGGCTGGTCTAGCGAACTGAAAGTGTAGAACTAAAGCGCTCATTGGAAACATGAAGAGTTCTCTGAAGACGACAATCAAAAGAAAACTTGTCACAACAGAAATAACTTGTCTACGTAGAATTCTCGGATCAGAAGACAACAGATTAAGTGGTTTTCACATGCTTCCAACCACCAGACAGTGCTTCTCAAAAGACCTTACTATAAGGCATAATGGATGCAAAGTCAGGGGCAGACCATGCAAACAATGGATTACAGAAATAGAAGAGTCAACGGAAAAAAACAAATATGAAACACACAAAAAAGTCATCTCCAGAGAACTCTTAAGACACTGCAATGCATAAAGAGGTATAAAGCGAAAGGAAAAACAGAAAAGAAAGAATTCCTTGTCATCTTTTTACTCTTTTACATTTCCTCCTTTCCTTATGGTTATTTGTAGTTATGTACTTTCACACTTCTACGCTGGTATAAATAAATTTCTATACATATGTATACATATATTTGTATATTTACAACTATATAATTATTTGTCTTCATCACTTTCATTTCTCTATTTAATATAATATGTGGATTATATAGAAATAAGTAACAGTAGAATTAGTGTATTTATATATAAATAACAATTAAATTAGCAACAATAATTAGTTTATATTAGTAACAATAGTAACAATATTATTTATTAGTAACAATAAGTAACAATTGAATTAGTGAAATACATAGAAATAACTAACAATAGAATGACCAAGATGAATGGCATAAACCAGGGAAGTAAGTAAAGTTGTTTCCTTTATTCAAATATACTTCTGAGGTGAAACATCAGAGTATACTAGAGGTATTTGAGGGTATCGAGGAATACTGTGATATGCCCGTATTTTTCATCAACAAACGATTGATGAAAATCATAAATAAAACGATTAGTATTATTAATAGAATGAATAAAACGGCAAGGAAGTTTAGTGGACAATAACTATTTAAAAGACTAAGAAGAAAGAAATAAGAAACGAAAAACAGCACTAGAGACATTGCTCAAGAAGTAGTAACTTTTTTGGATCTTCATGCCAAATTAAAATATTTTCATGTGGTGTCGGACCAAAAATAGTCTTTGTATTCCTTTTGTTGAATTTTGTTGAGTTCTATGGTCATTGCAAATAGTGCTTATATTAGCCTGAAATTAGTAAAATTTCAGAAATATTTTCTGAAGAGCAGGCTTTGGCCCGAGAGCCTTATTTGGCCTATCACTGATGTATATGAACAGAAGAACATATATAACGAAGAACAGGTCAAATAAAAGAACCCAAAGACGAAAATGAAATAGATAAAGGCAAGCCCTAGTAGCAATAAAGAAATTAAAATTAAAATTGACGGGTAAAAGAAATTTGTAAGGAGATTACGCAGAAGCAAAATAAAGAAGTAAAATAATGCAGACACACACACAAAAAGGAATATATTTAGTTGAATGCATCTGAGAAGAGCTGGATAGATCGAATACTCATTGACACGCGACTGAAATATGGAGACTGTTTTCCAAACTTGTGAATTGTTTCCGTGGTACTGGTGAATGCACTAGACAAACTGCATAGCAGCAGCGTCTTCTGATTCTTCAGGAAGCGTGCACGGTTTATTTACATTCCCGGAGAAAAATGTGTCCTCAAACAAGCTTTATGAACCACCATTACCCCTGATGCAACAGAACAGTTGGGTATATAATAATGTTGACACTCTTTTGTGTGTGTTGGAAACAAGCTAACGCGTGGATAGAACTTCTTGCAGAAGCTGAAATAAAGAAAACGGCGGTTTACTGATTAAAGATGAATTCAGAATTTGACCTCGACCGACTTAATAAACAAGCAGTTAACCTAGTCTAAATAAATACACGTTTGAAAAAAAATATTAGGGGTGAAGAGAAAAGGATGGTTATGAAATAGTTTTTGGTATAGTTCCCAAAAATATTGCATTTACATGTAGCCAACTACAAGATATGTGATTACAGAAATATTACATTTACATGTAGCCAACTACATGATCTGTGGTTAGAGACAGAATACATGTACAAGTAGCCTACTACAAGATCTGTAGTTACAGAAGTATTACATTTACATGTAGCCAACTATAAGATATGTAGTTACAGAAGTATTGCATTTACATGTAGCCATCTATAAGATATGTGGTTACAGAAGTATTACATTTACATGTAGCCAACTATAAGATATGTAGTTACAGAAGTATTACATTTACATGTAGCCTACTACAAGATCTGTGGTTACAGAAGTATTACATTTACATGTAGCCATCTATAAGATATGTGGTTACAGAAGTATTACATTTACATGTAGCCAACTATAAGATATGTAGTTACAGAAGTATTGCATTTACATGTAGCCATCTATAAGATATGTGGTTACAGAAGTATTACATTTACATGTAGCCTACTACAAGATCTGTAGTTACAGAAGTATTACATTTACATGTAGCCATCTATAAGATATGTGGTTACAGAAGTATTACATTTACATGTAGCCATCTATAAGATATGTGGTTACAGAAGTATTACATTTACATGTAGCCTACTACAAGATCTGTAGTTACAGAAGTATTACATTTACATGTAGCCATCTATAAGATATGTGGTTACAGAAGTATTACATTTACATGTAGCCAACTATAAGATATGTAGTTACAGAAGTATTACATTTACATGTAGCCAACTATAGATATGTGGTTACAGAAGTATTACATTTACATGTAGCCTACTACAAGATCTGTAGTTACAGAAGTATTACATTTACATGTAGCCATCCATAAGATATGTGGTTACAGAAGTATTACATTTACATGTAGCCAACTATAAGATATGTAGTTACAGAAGTATTGCATTTACATGTAGCCATCTATAAGATATGTGGTTACAGAAGTATTACATTTACATGTAGCCATCTATAAGATATGTGGTTACAGAAGTATTACATTTACATGTAGCCATCTATAAGATCTGTAGTTACAGAAGTATTGCATTTACATGTAGCCAACTATAAGATATATGGTTACAGAAGTATTACATTTACATGTAGCCAACTATAAGATCTATGGTTACAGAAGTATTACATTTACATGTAGCCAACTATAAGATCTATGGTTACAAAAATATACTCAAAAGGAGAAAAGAACGACCAAATTAATTATACTTTAGTTTTCCATAATGTACAATGTTCCGCTCGGTAGATAGTAATCTTCCTTTAAAGCAGTGTTTCCCAACCTTTTCTTTTACCATGCCCCACCTAAATACGGTGGTAAATTCAGATATTGCCCCCCCCCTTTCCATGTAATATATATATATATATATATATATATATATATATATATATATATATATATATATATATATATATATATATATATATATATATATATATATATATATTTGATTTCAAAAATTGAAAAATTCCCTAAAAATATTTGAGTTGCCTCCTCTCTCCTCTTGAACAATCAAATTTCCCCCTGCCCTCTTTGGGGCGTGCGCCCCACGTTGGGAAACACTGACTGAAAGAGTAACAGACATTGTAGCTTCAATCACTCAGTGTCGTGCCTTGCTATGATGCAGGGAGGCTGCTGCAACAGGCAGCACCAATCAAAAACAAACCATTGTCGGAGGCGATATTTCGAAGACTTGTATCATATTGAGAAAATCTACAGCACGGTTCTTCCAGCAGTAATCCGTGTGACTACCGGATAAGGTGTATCTAAGCAAGCCGCTGACTGAACCAGCGAACTCCTTAAGACAGTACAAGTTGATTACCGTTACGCCACGGAGGTCCTCATGGAGATATTAGAATGTTGTCAGTTAGTTTATAATTAATGTTGATCGCAGGCGATGATGACAAACAGTTTCAGACTTGCGTTGTTGTATCTCTCTGTGTGGAGAGGACTGTCACAACTCTGGTATATAACCCCTTGCCACATTTGGAACACGTATGATCATAATTAGGCGACTGAGTGTTTCGTGTTCTGTGGTTAAAAGTATGAAGGTGTTGGCAGGAACGGTCACTTAGCCTTTGCCAGTTTCGTTTATATATTTCATACCACATCGTTTACAAATGTTTTGGGGAGCCGCTGTAGCGTATTGTAAGGTCATTCTCCTGCCAACAAGTAAATCCAGGTTCGAGTCTACTAGTTATTCGTGAAGTTAAATAACAAATTACTCTCGGTGCACCCAGCCATCAGGAAGTAGGGTATCAAGGTTCATGTTCTGGTAAAGTCGAGAAAATGTCGTATCATTAACAAGTAAGTGGAATAAGCGACGTTAGTCAGACGGTTTCTTGTCAACCACCGAGTAGGCATTGGGCATTCATAATAAACCGTGAGCTATGTCGTTCTATGTCATAATTCAGCTTACCTATACTGTTGCCTCTAGTAAGGATTCAGTATCTGATACTTCATGTTTGGACGTAATTTTCAGAAACCTACAAATATAGAATATATAGAAGTGATTCAACACACTGGCATGTCTGATGTACACTGCCCATAGGGTGACATTCTACGATATAAGACCTACTGACTAATTGGAACTTCAGCCTTCTTAATGAATCATTTAACTATTCCTGTAATTTTCACTAGCCACTATGATTGTACTTTGTGTGACAGCCAATGAAAATCACAGAAATAGTTAAATGAATTGTTAACAAGGCTGTATTTCCAATTAGTCACTAAGTCTTATACTAAAGATGGTCATGGTTCATGTCTCACATACAGTATGTTTTAACGAGAAGCTAACACAACATGACACACTTTAAGACTACAGATACAGTTACGGAATCAACACAACCGATATCAATTTTCTTTTCTCAGTCACGTGCCACTAGCTGACCAGTGGTACTTCTTCAATTGATGGATTACTGTTACAAGATCTGCTAATGAATGGTGACCGTCGCAATCTGAGCAGTGACTGCTCTCATTAGTGAAATAGTAAACTTGTGGAACTAAACAGGGAAGAAATCGTTGGTGTTTCCTTTATTTAAGGTTGTTTAATTGCCTCGTCTCATATTTTTCGTTTGTATGTTTGACCAAGGGCCGTAGATACGATCTTTTACAGAGAAGGCGCGTGGGACCTTACCTAAATAAAATAAAAAAAAAGGCAATCGCTTGTATTCGGAAGTTAGGTCTTCTATTTGTATGTAAAATTTGATGATATTTTTATAGAAAGTCCTCAAAGGTGTTTTTTTTACTATTTAAAATCACCATGCCATAATATTCCTAGTGCTTAAACTCATGTTCCGATTTCCTAAGAGGGGGGGGGGGGGTTGGGGAGTGAACACCCCAAACCAATTACCTCGTATCTACGGTCCTGGTTTTACTTAATTTCAGATATTTGAATTCAAACTATTTGCAGTGCGTGCGGGGGGGGGGGGGGGAGAAGCTGATGGCTCAAATCCTCTATTATAGCAAACAGGTCATGACATTTAGTACTAAGACACAGGTATTAAGAGCTATCTACCCCCAAACTTAACGGTTTCTAAAAAACGTATCATTTAAAGCACCACAAATAGTGTATTCATGGTATCACCCGTTATAAATGGAAGGATGTTTCGCCTGTGTATTGCAGGGTTGCCAAGAATGTGAGAAAAGATTAGTGAAACTGCTACTTTTCATGCATGCCGTAACAGAGAGCAACCCGTTGAGGTTTTACGGTAGGGTTGCTTGCCGTAACAGAGAACAACCCGTTGAGGTTTTACAGTAGGGTTGCCTGCCGTAAAACATTTTGGATCAATGAGATCCAGAAACCATGCTGAAGTCAGATGTGTCTGATCAAAAGGCGCACATATCACAGCTATGCTGTAAACCATGACACAACCCATTATGTTCTCCCGATTACATTCTGCTAATCTGCAGGAGTTTGAGAACGAACGCAAGAAGAAGAAGAGGGATGTTATGCTTTGATAGAAACACTTCCATTTTAAATCTAGCCTCCCTGTTCTGATAGAATGGTACTGATCGAAACACAGAACAATCGTGTGTTTGCGATTACATATTGCCACAATGTGTCACAGATCAACATACTGATTTAACAAATATTCATTTCTTGTTGTTTGTTTTTGTCTTGGTTAAGACTTTTAGTCGAAACGCCGTTTGTTTCTGTTGATGTCGTTAGCGTGTTTTGTATTACTGCAACACTCCTTGCGTGTTTCTTTTTTTTTTCCTTCTGTAACAAATTGATCTTTTTTTTTTCGTTTTACATTAAAAAAAAAACTACTAAATTTCTAACATATCGTCGGTACATTCAGGGCGTAGCATTCAACCACGCATGTTTTTAGTTCTAATGATTTTCTAAGCAATATAAATACGCTTAGCATGTTGCCACCACGTTCTGAACGGTTCAGATTCATATTTGTCTACTGCAGGATTTTAACCCGGTACCACCTATACTTAATATCCCTCTAAATGTCACTTGAATGTAGTACCGATGTTAATGTGGAAAACACTGTTTGAAAAATAAAACTTTCACCCTCTCATTTTTACTAAAGTCACATCTACGCTCCTATTTAAATAAACGAATGGAAACGAAGAAACGTTTCTTAACATATATATTATAATATGTGCACCAATCGGTGATGACAGATCTGTACGTACAACACATCAATTATCATACTGTTTCAATAAGAAAAAATGATAAGCTTATCTCCACCGTCAAGAGACAACAGTCTTGAAAAAGTCAACAACTTCACATACCTTGGCAGCAAGCTATCAACAACAGGAGATTCATAAACAGAAATATCACACCGTAATGCAGTGGCTGCTAACTCATTCAATAAACTATCAAATATCTGGCATTCAAAAACACTAAGAAATAACACAAAACTCAAAATCTTCAACTCTTGCATAATTCCAACATTAACATATGGAAGCGAAAGTTGGAAAGTAACATCAAACTAGAACAAAGACTAAACACATTTGAAAATAAATGTCTTAGAAGGCTACTGAACATATGTTGGTCAGACTTCAAATCAAACACAGTTGTCAGACAAGAATCAAAACAAGAATATGTATCCACCTATATTAGAAAGCGTCGCTAGATCGGACATGCGCTACGAATGGATACTGAAAGACTCCCCTGTTGAGATATGATGTGGAAACCAAAGGGAAAGAGAAAACGAGGCGGATCAGAAGAAACTACGTAGAACTATTACAAGAGAACGTTTCACCATCTGTATCAGAAACAATGAAGATCTAAAACAAATTGCAATGAATCGAGAGACATGGAAATCTATGACATCCGATCTATGTGCCGTGTTTGGCCCTAGAGGAATAACTAATTCTTGAGACTAACGGGAATTGAACCAGCCCATTCAACGGCACCAAATCGCCTAGCAACTATTGAACAGACTGGTTAAATTCCCGTTAGTCTCAAAATTTAAAAAAAATTGTCCTCTGCCTTCCTACTTAAATTTACTCATAGGAATAACTAACTAACAAGACACTACTACTATTAACCGATAGTGTAAAAGAAGAACCTTGTTTACACCGAGATTTGTACTTTTCAATAACTATATTGATCAGAATTATAAATCCGTATATAGGTCGAAATAAATAACTATATATTATTGCAATATTATATATTATTGCAATAAGTTATTACAATAACTAATGCAACTATATCGACCATAGAGTTATACATTCCGTCTATATAAGTATCATACGGTCACAGACGGAATGTGAACCAGGTCCGTTAAACTTTAACCGATTCGTTTTGTAACTTGAGCTAACAAGTTTTCATTATTCCACGAATCCTATTATTAAAAAAGAGATGCGATTTTATTTGACAACCATCGTGTATATTGCCAGAGTACTTTGAATATTGACTGGTGGACCGAGAGAACAACAACACACAATTCTGTTCGGGTATGTAAATTCCTTTAGGAAAACAAATATTTCAATAAGTGCGTACCGTTTGGTATTTGAATGCAAGGAATACTATGCCTTCTTGCTGTGTAGTGACAAACATAATTAATATATACACTGAAACAAGATGACTTCAGATGTATCCTGAGTAAATGAATGCCATCATTATGAAGCATCGATAGATTATTGAAAACAATTAGAAGGCTGCAGACGTTATTTGAACCAACCCTGTTCAGTTGACATAAATTCCCCTCGCCATTTGAACAAAAATTCGTTTTTCGGATTCGATTCATCAATTACTCTACAATATCTACTGGCTCATTGGAAATTCAACTTTCCTAGAGACATTTGACTCTTCCCGTGAATTTCATTGGTCATTATGATTATACTTTGTGTTGCAGTCAATGAGATTGGTTGTGAGATTCATTATACGGTTGGATTTCCAATTAGCCAGTAGATTTTATATCAGTTGATTTTATATTAGCCAGTAGATGTGTACCAGTGTATGGAGATGTAAATATCGTTTAACTTGTGTGTTTAATATATTCTTTAATTTGGTGATGATGAGTTTCCAATTGATGTTAAATGTTGTAACTGATAAGTAAACGTTTCTTGTGTGAAACATTTTCACTGCGACAGACAGACATGTATGAATCGAGTCCGAAAAAAAAGTTGACTGAAATGTTCGTTGTTTTAAACACTTCCACTGAAAGGTAAACGCATGTAACCATATTGATAGTATAGTAAGAATTCGGGATGTATAGGATGTCAGTAAGGGGTAGTACCTCTGACTTTAAGGCTGTTATACTTCTTTGGAGTAGTTCTCACGTCCTTAATCTCTCCTCACACCCAGTTCTCACTGTGGCTCCCAGTAGTTTCCAGCATGCGTCAGCGAACACACCTCGGTAACTACTTTGACAGGTCGGCAAAGTTGTGCTCTGATGTCGACGTCTGTTTCGGCAATATTAGACTCGGAACACCATCGAGTCGAATGGCTGCTGGAACAGAGGGCGGAGCACTTATGGGAATGCCCCACGTGCCGTGAGACCAGTTTCTAATCAAGAATCAAGAAGAACAGGTCGGCAAAACCAGCTGAGGGTAACTGAGGAGCTATGGCTCGAAGGTAAATACAGAGCACGTCTGCCCGAGCATGCGAAGCCTAGACATGATGGGCAGCGCGGATGAAACATCTGATGTTTATTGGGCAGATAGGCACGCACACGTCATTGTTGAACCTAAAGGGCGATGGCAGACACGCAGAACATTCAGGTAATTCACTGCATCCTAGCACATCTCCAGTGGCCTTGAATTATCTTGTCCCTGAAACACTGTTGGATCAGGAAGAGAGTGTGGTCGACGAATGGCGCAATTCATCCACACTTTAAACAAAATCAACGATATTCATAGCTCAGCTCTCATCATTCATCATCATCATTTTCCCCCACAACTGACACAGAACGTCTTGTGGTGATGGGAAGTGACGAGCCAGAAATTGTGGAATACTCAAACTGCAGCCACAACCCTGCACACAGTTAGATCTGGGCAAATTGTTGTTTCCTGTTGAACTTCAAAGAAGAAATGGGTTTCAGCAGCGCCCTGGTCGACTGAGAAGACCTTCTCAGGATAGCTCTGCACACCCCCATAACTTGGGAAAAAGTCTAGGAAAGATGTCTTAACAATAACCTGCCTTAGTTGACCTGGCCAGAATACCGAGGCTAGCGGGTATCAAACCAATGCGATCGAAACACAAAAACTATTATCAAACTTTTACTTTTTGGAACCTGGAATGTTCGAACACTATGGATACAACGTCTGCAAAAGGACCAGAAAGGAGAGCAGATCTAGTTGCAAAGGAATTGACCGCATACAAGCTTGACATTATAGAACTGATCGAAACGAGGCTACCAGATAAAGGCCGGCTAAAAATAGGAGGACACACATATTTTGGAGTGGCTGCCGAAAAGCTCAGAACGACGGGAATCATGATTTGGATTTGCAGCTAGAGCTGACCTTGTACAAAGGCTCCGAAGTCTTCCCCTGGTGACTAAGCTACCGTCTCATGAAACTACGTATACACGTGGACAAGCAGAAATTTACAACTTTAATCAGCGCCTATGCTCCGACAGTGATGGACCTAGATGAAGAAAAAGACAAATTTTATAAGAAGCTTGACGCTGTGATCTTGTCTACTCTTAAAACACACAAACGTACGTTTTGGATAATTTCAAAGTAAGAGTTGAAAATGATAATCAGTACTGGAATAGATTACTAGGATCAGGAAAACATGGGATCGATAAATGCAACAGCAACAGATTACGTCTTTTGGGACTATGTTCCACTCCTGATCTCACTATCATCAACTCAGTCTTTCGCATACTCACACGCATGAAGTCATCATGGATGCTCCTACTGACACGCATGAAGTCATCATGGATGCTCCTACTCACACGCATGAAGTCACCATGGATGCTCCTACTCACGCATGAAGTCATCATGGATGCTACTACTCACACGCATGAAGTCATCATGGATGCTCCTACTCACACGCATGAAGTCATCATGGATTCTCCTACTCACAAGCATGACGTCATCATGGATGCTCCTACTCACACGCATGAAGTCACCATGGATGCTACTACTCACACGCATGAAGTCACCATGGATGCTCCTACTCACACGCATGAAGTCATCATGGATGCTACTACTCACACATGAAGTCACCATGGATGCTCCTACTCACACGCATGAAGTCATCATGGATGCTCCTACTGACACGCATGAAGTCATCAGGGATTCTCCTACTCACACGCATGAAGTCATCATGGATTCTCCTACTCACACGCATGAAGTCACCATGGATGCTCCTACTCACACGCATGAAGTCATCATGGATGCTACTACTCACACGCATGAAGTCATCATGGATGCTACTACTCACACATGAAGTCATCATGGATGCTACTACTCACACATGAAGTCATCATGGATGCTACTACTCACACGCATGAAGTCATCATGGATGCTCCTACTCACACGCATGAAGTCATCATGGATGCTACTACTCACAGGCATGAAGTCATCATGGATGCTACTACTCACACGCATGAAGTCATCATGGATTCTCCTACTCACACGCATGAAGTCATCATGGATGCTACTACTCACACGCATGAAGTCATCATGGATTCTCCTACTCACAGGCATGAAGTCATCATGGATGCTACTACTCACACGCATGAAGTCATCATGGATTCTCCTACTCACAGGCATGAAGTCATCATGGATTCTCCTACTCACACGCATGAAGTCATCATGGATGCTACTACTCACACGCATGAAGTCATCATGGATTCTCCTACTCACACGCATGAAGTCACCATGGATGCTCCTACTCACACGCATGAAGTCATCAGGGATTCTCCTACTCACACGCATAAAGTCATCATGGATGCTACTACTCACACGCATGAAGTCACCATGGATGCTCCTACTCACACGCATGAAGTCATCAGGGATTCTCCTACTCACACGCATGAAGTCATCATGGATTCTCCTACTCACATGTATGAAGTCATCATGGATGCTACTACTCACACGCATGAAGTCACCGTGGATGCTCCTACTCACACGCATGAAGTCATCAGGGATTCTCCTACTCACACGCATGAAGTCATCATGGATTCTCCTACTCACACGTATGAAGTCATCATGGATGCTACTACTCACACGCATGAAGTCACCATGGATGCTCCTACTCACACGCAAGAAGTCATCATGGATGCATCCACCATGTAAACAGTGACACTTGATATTTGTCATCACCAGGCGGAGGGGTATATGAGAATTACGTGTTATCAAAGCCGTGTTTAGTGTAGAATGCTGGAATGACCACAGACGGATAGTGTCCAAATTCAATTTTCACATCGGATGACAGAGGGACCCACAAAGACAGACAGTAATGAAACACTTGATCACTGAAAAATTATAAACTTCAGCGCAACAACCAGCCAATATCAACACATGGACACACATAAAAGAATACAACTTAGAACATGTTAGTATGGAGGATGGATGGACGTCATGCTTAAATATTCATTATTCTTCGGCTAAATAACATTTAGGTCGGAGACACACCAAAACCAAGACTGGTTTAATGACTATTATATAGAAGATTTTACTACTCTGGAAAAAGAGTAGTACCTTCAGTGCCTTCAGAAATCTCTTCAATGTGATCCCTCTTCGCCTTTAAAAAAGCAACACAGATCATTGTCCGCAGCACGTGATAAGGAAACTAAGGCAGATGCACAATATAGGTGCTTGCACCAAAGTCAAAAAGAGATCCAAAATTTTGCGGACTGGAGGGACTACACGCAATTTCTACGATGCATTGAGAACAATATACCGCTCAAGTTCTGCAGGATCACCGCTTTTGCTTGACGCATATAACTTAGCTCTGTTTTAAGTTTGATCTGTTAGACCAGTTGATTTGAATGGTCATTTGCTGCAACGACAGACGAACAACAAGCCAGTCGTTCAAGAGAATTGCTTCTACACTTACACGACGGTCATTATCAACAAAGCTAACCACTGTCACTCAAAAACATTTGCCGATGTCTTGCTTCCCTATCGACATAGCCACAAACGCTCACGGCATATATGTTAAAAAAGTATCCCTTTTTTATAACTGTTTAATAGTAACTAAACACATGCATCACATTATTAACAGTTATCAGGCAGACTATTATTATACACTGCCCCTGATGTTATATTCTTGCAGAGAATTATAGCACATGATTCATTTCAATGGAAATGTTTAGCTACGATCGCAGATCCCTCTTGTGCAACCAGAAACTGTAATTACTTCTCGGGCCACCTGACACCAATTAATAATAACAAATATATAATTTATAATCAAAATATATTTCACTAACCTCTTCATATTCAAGCTTTATTGCACGAATTATGAAGAAAATAATTTCTGCAAACAGATAATTTACGCAGAAATGAATCAACTTGTTTTCCCTAACATTTATGAATGCATTCTTCTTATCTACGTATATTCGTTTCTTTTAAAAGAGAGCTCATCCTGGGAACATTGTCTAGTACGTGGAAACTTGTGTTTATGTTCACATACCACCTGCTATCTGACACTCGTATATTGTTCTCATACGAAAGTAACAACAAAAAGTAGTAGAATCATCACACAAAAAATCATCGCAAAAATACAAGATACAATAAAAACAGAAAATACTTTGTTAATTTCGATTTTTATGAAAACTCAGCGGCGTCCTTTGTTATTCTTTAGTTTGTTTTAGCTTTTGATTTATTCTCCATTGTTCGGTTTCTCCTCGGATCAGCTTCCTGGTTCTCATTTAATTTTGTTCCGACACCTGAGCAGTGTAATCATGTATCTGTCACTACTCGCCAAGTGACGTGGTTAAAACATGGCTGTTGTGCCAGTTTGGGATGACCGAATCGTGAAAATATTAATTTTCCTTGTAAATTTTATTTGAAGTGTGTATTCCTGGCAATAACATCAAACAGTAATGTATTATTTCGTATGGATTTAGCAAAAGATAAAAGTAATTAGAAAACAAAAACGCCCGTGTGTTGCTGAGGCCCGAAAGGGGAGCAAAGAACAGCAACACTGTTTACCTTCCACGCATGTCATAAAAGGTGAGTAACGAGGTTATGGGATGGAGTTAGCTGGCCCATCCCATACAGGGTCAGTGATCCAAAACCATGCTGAAGTCGGATGTGTCAGGCCGAAAGGCGCAGACATCGCAGCAATGCTGTAAACCATGACACAACGCATTCCGTTCTCCGGACTACATCCTGTTTTCTGCAGGAGTTTGAGAACGAACACAGAAGAAGAAGAAGAAGAAGAAGAAGAAAACACAAATAAATACTAAAAAATAAGTTGTATATTATGATAGTTATGTGTTATTTCTGTATATTCCTGTTGGTCTTCGCAATAACGGTGTCTGGATTTCTAGTTCAGGGTGCAAAGAATAAGGCCACTGTTTACTTTCCAAAGATTTCGTAGGAATCGACTAAGGAAAGTTGGGGGATAGATCTGCCACTTGTGAAAAAAAACACCTAATTATACAATTTTGTTTCAATTCCTTATCTTTGTCTTCTATAAAATAATCCCAATAGACGACGAAAAGATGCAGACCCGCGTACATTGTACATTTGCCTTTTTGTGGTAGATTCTTATGAGATGGGAAATACTAGGTCAACTAATCAAATACTAGGTATGCCATCAAAGTGGTAGGGTCAACCAATCAAATATTAGCTATGCTATCACAGTGGAAGGGTCAACCAATGAAATACTAGATATGCTGCCACAGTCGAAGGGTCAACCAATCAAATATTACGAAAATACGAATATGCATGTTCTGTATTTGTGTTCCTGAGGATACTTTAATACTTGTACGGGATGTTCGTTGCTGTTGTAATAGTCCTTTTTTCGATTGGTCTGTTCTCAGTGACTTGAGAAGACAGGCTGAAAGTCTTGGCGAGACCACATCTTTTTTTGAGGATGTGGTTGGTCAAGTACGGAAAACCTGTTTACAAAGCGATTTGGTGCTGCTAGAACAGACCTGGTTCTATTCCCGTCAGTTGTAAGAATTATTTTCATTTATCCTCATGCTTCCTACTTGAATCAACCAATCAAATACCAGATATGCCACCACAGTGGAAGGGTCAACCAATCAAATACTAGATATGCCATCACAGTGGAAGGTCAACCAATCAAATACTAGATATGCCATCATAGTGGAAGGGTCAACCAATCAAACCGAAGAATGAGAAGGTATTTTGCCTAGACGTGTTTGTTGTGTCTCTGACACAGGGGGTTCAGAGACATTGAAGCGAGAACCTGCTCGCTTCGCTCGCCATAACCAGGACTCATACTGGTTCAGACCTTGATACTCCTCCACGCGGAGTACCATGGACAACAGAGCAATCTGGCTAAGCTATCAAGGATCGAACGATCTCCAGCTGAGGTGGGAACCTGCTGCGGACTTGAAAACTTCCAAGAGAGAAACGACTCTTCTTATCCGCAGTACGTCCAGGGATTAAAACCAAGCTTCAGCAAACTTTCGACAGCCTTTTCGTCATTTTCGAGGATGGCCTAATCGAATCCAGCACTCAACAAAGTATCTCTGACACGACGTGATCATTCTCAGATACTGGCTTACAGTAATGCCACCCTTCGGGTACTAAACACGCAATCCCCCTCCCTTACGCATCCATATATTGATACATTATGTGAGTCTGGGTATTGTTTCAGCTAGACAATTGAAAGGAACCCGTTTTGCCAGAAAGATATGGGCTGTCAAGAGCTACCTGTTCACAGTCAAAGGAATTATTTTATCATCATCATCACAATTTTACTGGTAAATTTTACTTACAATATATCATATTTACTTATCACACCTTGGTCTCTGCCCGTAAGTGTTTCCATAAACTAGAAGCTTTGTCTCGAGCTAACAGAATATGTGGTACAGATTTCCTTGGGGCGTTTTCCGTCACTGCACATGGCGCTACCCTCTGGCGCTGTGCTTCCCTTTCGTTGTGCCCAGTATGTTGACTTTTCGTCTATCGCAATGCCTCTACCTTTTCGTGTCAATTGGATTGGCCGCGCATCCAATGCTAGGACCGGACTGACTAGCGTCACTGAGTGTCGACAGTGACGCTGTATGTGTTGGCATAGAAGTGTCGGAGATATTTCTTGTCTAAGCAGTCACATCTCATTCCATCTGCTGCCTCCACATTCCCGGACAGGATCCCCAAAAGGTTTAGCCAGAATCAGCACGAGCATCTGTGTTTCTGTTTCCAGGGTGCACCACTAGGAGGTGCTTTTGAGATCTTGGTTCTCTGCTAATCCTGAGTTCGCCGAGAGCAGTCTGGTACCCTTGGCATATCCCCCCCCCCCCCCCATAAAAGGAAATTACAAATCCCACATTAACAAACAAATTATCACCTTTTTAGATAAATTACCCACTTCCCTCCTTAACGAAGACATGTCTACGACCCTGTCTTTGTGGGGCATACAAACTTGCATAAAACAAAAGTGAGAACAGCTGTCAAATACTGTGTATTTCCCTTTAGTGAGTTAAAGGGACTATTGAAAGGGCACGTGTGGGGCTATTGGTAGCATATCCTATTCAGGACGTGGCTATCAACACAGTATTGTTTGGTTGTAGTGATTTTCCCGGCAATATAAATACGTTCAGTAGTTTTCCAGTGCTTTCTGAACGGTTCGGATGCACAATTGCCTGTGGCGGGGATCGAACTCGGTACTTTGGCCGTCACAGACGGGCCCTGTACCACTCCGCTACAGAACCGGACGTATAGCCGTGTAGCTATACATTAGTGTAATCTTATCGGATATTGTCAGACGAAAAGGTAACTAAGAATAGAAAAACTGTGGTCTACCATGCATGTCATAATAGGCGACTAATCAAGTTGGGGGGGGAGGTGGAAGCTGATCCACCATATACATGGTGAACGTTAGACAGTAGCCATGTTGAAGTCTGATGTTTCTGGTCGATAGGCGCAGATAAAATAGCAAAAATGGAAACCATAAGATAACGCATACATTCTCCAGACTACCTTCTCCTAATCAGCAGGAGTTTCCTCCTACTACATACATGGAAGGTAAACAGTGCTACTATTCTTTTCTCCAATTTCGGGCCCATGCAATACAAGGACACTATGAATATTAAATGTGAAAATTCAAGGAAATATGATTAACACCCATTTCTATTGTGGCTATATGATTGTACTCAATATTCCCAGGTGGTGTTGAACAAATGCGCTTATCCAAGGTTATATATAAGGGTATTTATGAGGGGTTCAAATCCTTTTCTTACGAAATTAGAACATGTCATATCATACTACAAAATTAGTAAAACTCAGAGAGTAATAAAGTTTCATCTTTAGCTATTTCAGTGCTTGATTAAATGTCAGTTCTATGAACATCTCCATTTAGCATTTTTGCACACGATATGAACACAATATTGATCCATTTATCAACGCACACACGATATGAACAAAGCATTGATCAATTTATCAACGCACACACGATATGAACAAAGCATTGATCAATTTATCAACGCACACACGATATGAACAAAGCATTGATCAATTTATCAACGCACACACGATATGAACAAAGCATTGATCAATTTATCAACGCACACACGATATGAACAAAGCATTGACCCATTTATCAACGCACACACGATATGAACAAAGCATTGACCCATTTATCAACGCACACACGATATGAACAAAGCATTTATCTATTTAGCAGCGTACACACGAAGTGAACAAAGCATTGATCCATTTAGCCGCGTACACATGATATGAACACAATATTGATCCATTTAGCAGCTTGCACACGATATGAACCAAGTATTGGTCCATTTAGCAGCGTACACACGATATGAACAAAGCATTGATCAATTTAGCAGCTTGCACACGATATGAACAAAGCATTGATCCATTTAGCAGCGTGCACACGATATGAACAAAGCATTGATCCATAAACACACAATATAATCAATAATCATTAAAAGATAATGACACATCTCTGGCCTCCGCCTTGGTGTTAATCTCCAGTGTCCTCTAACTCAGTAGGTCTTAATCTCCAATGTTCTCTACATCAGTAATTATAAATCTCCGATTTCTCAACCTCAGTAAATTTTAATCTCTAGTGTTTTCTACATCTTTAGTCCTCACTCTCTGTGGTCCTCTACCTCAATGGTTCTCCTTTTTCTGTGTTGTAGCTGAATGGTTATCACTCTCTGGTATTCTCAATATCAGCGATTCCAGCCTTAGTTAGTCGTCGGATCATCATCACTGCAAACTGGACACGTTCATAGTTACTCCGATCTCTGCCTGAGTGATTCTACCAGTACACTTCTGCTAACAATACCGGTCCACTCTGTGTGACCAGAATTCTTCTGCACCCTTCAAAAAAATTAACTTCTAGCAACACCGCATTTCAAACCCAGTTTGTTCTTTAATCCTTGTCATCGAAAAGGAATCATCATTCACTATCGCGTGCTATATCTCTTACGGAGTTAAAAACGTCGTCTCGCTCTATTGCCCCATCACCCTGTGCCACAATCGCGCAGATGATCTGCTCTTTAATTGCCTCGAACATCCACATGTCCCGACACGAAAATAAATGTAACTACTTTTAACATCGCCTTTCTCAAGGTCTCAATCGACTGTTTGCGAACGAGACCCACTTGTACCTTCCAAATCATACTCATAGTTGCTCAATGACATTCTCACTGACCAAAACCTGCACCTCTTGCTCCACAGCCGTGGGACACCATTCTCTGCATTCCCTTCTAAGTGGCATTACGACTCTCAAACACGTTTCCAAATCTGTGGGTAGACCTATCCATTCCTCACTTGCTGCAACATCTTGAAATCTGCACACACTTTGCTTTGTATGACATCCTCAGCACGTCCCATCCACGACATTCCTCTCTAAAGTCTGCTGCCTTGAACTTTCTGTATTTTTTATGCAATAGGTGTTCCTATTCTGCATGTATTTGAAGGTACGCCGTGCACAGAAATACTGTAATATGTGATCTGCCGTTGGACAGTCGAGTAGGTACCGCATAGTTCTTGTCGATGTATCTCTTATGCACCCACGAATGATACGCATTGCTCCATTATGGATTCTATCCAGTCGTTCGATCTGAGTTTGGCTAAGAGTCCGAAAAAAAGTGAAAGTGACTCACATTCGAGTGAGATTTGATTTCGTGTCTCTTGTCCCTGGAACATAATTACAAATTATTTTACTTAATTTGTTTTTAAAATAAATAATTCGCCGTATTATATTTTCTTAAAAAATTACAAATTTGTATATTTTTCACTCCCCCCCCCCCCCCGGTCCACACTTCGTTCAAGATTTCGTTCACAGTTCCAAGTGTTCTTTTTGTGATCGTGATACACCACTCTCCGCAGCTAAATAGTGGACACTGGTAGCTATAAGACACATTTAGAGAACCACTGCTTTACCTCAAAATCATTCTGAAAGTACAAATATTCTATTTAGAAAACTATGCCCAGACTAGAAACTTAACTCTCGCCGCAAAAAATAATTTCTACTTCCAGTAAAACTAATCTTTCAGACCATGATTAAAGTGTTTGGTTGTAGAGTTCCCTGAGTGTTATCTGATACTCTGATGGTACTGAAAGGTGAGTGCAGCCTAGAAGAGAGTGTGGAGGAAATTATCTAAAAGCTGTGTATATATAGCTATGAAATGAACTGTATTTTTTGGTCTCATTCTGCCGTGTTCAAATTCCAGTTTTATACCATAAGTAGTCCAAAATATTAATTGTTTTGACCGTTCATACGCTCGTGTGTTGCCAGGGCCCGAATGGGGAGCAAAGAATAGCAACACCGTTTACCTTCCACGCAGGTCGTAAAAGGCGACTAAGGAGGTTATGAGATGGAGTTGGCTGTCCTATTCAATATAGGGTCAGTGAGAAAAGCTATGCTAAAGTCGGATGTCATTTACTGAACGGAACAAAAAGAATAAAGATAAAGACCACACCAACCCAGTACTAGACATAAGAGTGGTCGGAATGGTGTTAGTGTGTCTTTTTAAAAATTATTTTTGTTCTGTCATTTACTCATCTTTTTGTTCGTTTCGTTTCCACATATATTTACGTTTTTTTGTACTTTCTGACCTTCCGGCATCTCATTTCCATATTTCCGTTGGATGTTGTGATAATCTTTCCATTCGTCGTTTTTGATGTTTTGTTTGTGTCTTGATAAAGACCTTTTGGTTGAAACGTTGAATATGATTTGTGTATTGTAATTTATATGATTTCTTGTGTGCGCATCATAACCTACACGTTTTAGCTATAGTCTTTCGTGTCTCATTGAAGCGATATACAAACCTGTGTTTTACGTAAGTCTAATTGTTGTCATGTTTCACGGAGTTACCTTGTATTGACCCTCTGGCAATGAAGCCTCCATCTGAGATATACTATCCCTCTTGTATTGCGTAATAACATGTTAAAAAATCTGCTCGAATGTACCCTCAAGTAAGATCTTCCACAAGGACCGTCAAGTAAGGTCTTCCACAAAAAAGTAAGGTCTTCCACAAGGACCCTCAAGTAGGGTCTTCCACAAGACCCTCATAAGATCGTCCACAAGGACCCTCAAGTAAGGTCTTCCACAAGGACCCTCAAGTAAGGTCTTCCACAAGGACCCTCAAGTATGGTGTCATGTCTTTTAATATGTTCAAAATACTTTATTTGTTTGATCTTTCTTTCTTTTCATAGTTCTTTTTTCATGGGATCTATACTGAGGTAAGGTAAAATGTTATGGGGAAACCGCAAAGACTTGGATAAGCGCATTTTGCACTGGCGAGAGAACTGATAATCTAATACAAGGATGGTTAAAATACGACTCGCAGGTCAGATCATGTCCGCCAAGCTAAGTTTGCTGGCCCTGGCCACCAGATGGAGTTAAAAGTCTCACATATACATGCTTCCACAAAAACCTACTTGGAACTATAAGGCATACAAATAATATTGTTTACTCTATTTGACGGGGTAAAAGAAGAATTCAGCACACGGGAACCAAAATGAAGGCCACCATTGATCAAGCATAACCACCAGGACCGACGACGACGAAGTGTTTTAACTCTTGCAGACGATTGAAAGTGTCGCCTTAGCTAACTCTTTAGCTCCGACTACAACTGTTCTGAAATAAATCGAATGTACACGCAGCCAAACACCTTGCATTTCTGATTTCTCATGTCTGTGTTTCTTGAACCCATCCTTGTTCTTTCATGGTTCCCAAACACTTATGATAAGAATGAGCTTCGTCAGAATAATGGCTCCGACTTCCAGGAAACTAACATTAACTCCCTTCCCCGACCTTTCTATTATCTCCCCTCAAATATTCGAAGTCAGATTCTAATTAGATTTATAACAAGGAAAAATAATTACCCTGTTATTGGAGCCTCCCATGAGAGTTATCGTTCCCTTCTTTCGCCCCTTAGCAACGCGTCCCATATGCTTGCTTGTTTCAACTGCATCCTCCCCACTTCATTTGGCCATTCTTCTTTACTTCCTCCAATCAATCTTCTTAATTCTACTGGGGATTCTGAAAAATATTTACTAAATCAATGAAGTACGTTCACAGAATTTTCACTGAAAACTATCTATATTAATAATAATAATGTAAATAATAATAATAATAATAATGTAAATAATAATAGTAATAATGTAAGTAATAATAATAATAATAATAACAATGTAAATAATAATAATAATAATAATAATAATAATAATAATGTAAATAATAATAATAATAATAATGTAAATAATAATAATAATGTAAATAATAATAATGTAAATAATAATAATAATAATAATAATGTAAATAATAATAATAATAATAATGTAAATAATAATAATAATGTAAATACTAATAATAATAATAACAATAATAAAATAATAATAATAATAATAACAATAACGTAAATAATAATAATAACGTAAATAATAATAACGTAAATAATAATAACAACAACAATAATAATAATGACAATAATGTCAATAATAATAAGAAGATTAATAGCTGTCCAATTGCAGTCGATGATGACAACAGTTTCAGAATTGTTCTGTTAAGTTATATCTGGTATGTGCGATGAAAAATAAGCACATTCTGGCATAGAATATCCTTTCATTTGGGACAAGAGTGGTCAGAGTTGGATTTTTGTGTCTTTGTTCTTCTGTCCTTTTCGTCAGCGCGCTTTTTTTCTGTGCCTTTACTGTTTGATGCTTCTAACCAATGTGAGCATCTTCGATGGTATTACTGCGCCACATTATACTCAGCACACACGAGGGTCATCTCCCGAAAACTCTTCTACTTCTGTCGCTGAAAGGCAACAAAGGGCTTAGCGAATAGATAGATATACATTGGGTGAAACTGAGCGGCGAAGTTGTTATACGTCGAAACGACGTCGACACTGAGATACTTTAGAGACACTTAGAGAGAGTCCGTGAAGAATTTCTTCTGTCACCTTCAGGTCGTTTGTTCTTAAGGAGTTCACTAGATGCAACACTGGTGAGATGGTTTGGGATGTGTTTATCACGAACACAAAACATTTATCAGATTACAGAAATCTAGCTCTATCCCTGTTGGACCTTCTTCAGCAATGTATTGATTGGACCTTCTTCAGCAATGTATTAATTGGACCTTCTTCAGCAATGTATTAATTGGACCTTCTTCAGCAATGTATTGATGCTTGAGATATTCGTTCTAATGATGTTTTCAGTTTGACTGCTTAGATCTCAAAGAGACGTAAACGATTTTTGCTGGTTTCATATGTGTAGTCGGGAGGGGGGGGGGAGAAAAAAAAGAGGGGTGGGTGGGTCCGATCTGAGATTTATTTCCAGAGACTTCAGCTTTCAGTGTGGTGCAATGCCTAGTGAAGGAACCTTCTACTTGAGAAATCTATTTCTCGAGACCAACTGGTCTTTTATTTGGGTTATCCATTGTGAATCTTTGGACGAGGCTCTCAGCAACAGGTGAAACATTCCCATTGTAGTCAGACGACATTATTGTCTAACAAGGCGAATCCCATTATATAATTAGTGACCAACAGAAAACCCAACAATTCCCAAAAACGTAAAAATAGAGTCCTAATTAATTCTGTTGGAAGGTCTCTATACCGCTGACGGTCTCTTTCCAATCCATAGTCAAATTCGATCTGTATTCCGAATAGTAGCCATGTATATGTAACCATAGTATTATATTTGTAACCATAGTATTTAATAGTAACCATAATAATGGCGATTTATCACACAAAGATGTTGGTAGATTGCTCCTATTTCGACAGAGTAACTTCACAGAGGGTGAACAAACCTCGTGTAAGAAAGGTAATATCATTGCCCACTGTGTCTTTGGATACTGAACTCAATTTTATTTGGAATCATTCGTGTTGGGAAACGGTTACAGTCGAGTTAGACTTGGTTGCTTTACTATGGAAGACTAGGACTTGCTTCCCTTCAACGTTGCGCACAATCTCAAAAGTCCAAGTCTCAACACAGTTTCGGTGAGTTTGAACAGAATGTACTTCCCAATATGTGCTCGACGCTTTGACTGTTCGGTCAGTGAGTTTGAACAGAATGTACTTCCCAATATGTGCTCGACGCTTTGACTGTTCGGTCAGTGAGTTTGAACATAATGTACTTCCCAATATGTGCTCGACGCTTTGACTGTTCGGTCAGTGAGTTTGAACAGAATGTACTTCCCAATATGTGCTCGACGCTTTGACTGTTCGGTCAGTGAGTTTGAACAGAATGTACTTCCCGATATTTGTTCGACGCTTTGCCTGTTCGGTCAGTGAGTTTGAACAGAAAGTACTTCCCGATATTTGTTCAACGCTTTGCCTGTTTTACAATGGCAGCTATTTTCAAAGCATCATGTCATTCACATTAGTGCCTGATTTAGTTAGATACCTGATTATCCAATACCTGAAACAGTCTCCTACTTTGAATGCTGTCTGTGGTCGTGAGACGTTATGTTATCAGACATTTTGTACGTGTGTTTTCGACCATGAACACTGCTTCGACTTGTTTTGTACTGGCATTTTATACGTTGATGTCACCATCGTATTACCCTTACAAAACGTTGCCATCTATCGTGTGGTGCCTTCTAGAGAAGCATTCAATGTGTACTCTAGACGCTACTACACATTAGCGTAATCGTGACCGACCTCAAGTAGAAGACCTGCCAATAGAACCCAAACACGCCTTTTTGCGTCATGTTTTCGATTATTCCCGTAAATTTCATTGGTCGGCATTAGCATGTGACATAAAATATATAAATCCCCATCGAGGTCAACTCCTTGAAATGGAGATTTCGCCAAAAACGGATGTGTCGGGCCATTGTCGCAAGTTAAACTGCTACACAGCGTATTTTCATTCTCTTTAATACACCTTGAGAAATCCAAGTGGAGTATGAGAATAAACGCTGAAGAAGAAGAAGAAGAAGAAAAAAAAATGTAGAAATGGAGCTTAGTCCAACCAATAGAAGCTGAAAACAAAGCTTTGTTGGGTCATCACTGACATCGAGCAGGACCACAGTATTGCCCAAGCAAACACTGGTGCTGAAGTCGGAGATACCAGGCGCACCATCAACCATAATATCACGCATCATCATCATCAAGTGCCGTCTCAGCAACGAAGGTTGGCTGCAACGTATCTCCAATATCTCCTGTCTCTTGTCTTGGTGGTACACTCTGCTAGACTGTAACCTGTCCATCGTGTGATTTTACTCTCCCACTTGCATCTCTGCCTACCTCTTGCTCGCTTCCCTTTGACTTTACCCTCAAGTAAAGTCTTCAATAAAGTGTCATGTCTTTTAATGTATCCTAAGTATTTTATTTACCTGATCTTTATTTCTCTCAGTAGTTCTTTCTTCATATTAAGTGTCTTTAGCACCTCTTTATTTGTTTTCTTCTCTTTCCATGATGTTCTCCCTATTCTTCTATATACCCACATCTCAAAGGCATCAATTTTGTCATCTAATTGTTTATTTAGTCACTTAATAAACATTAATTGTTTATCACGCATCACGACTAGATAATATGTCTGTACAACAGACGAAAATGTATATGAAAAGTGTGTGTATCATGTGACTTATTCTTTCCAGAACGTAGTCTTCCGTATGAATCTTCTAAACTCTCTGCGGTCTCTGACAAGATGTGCCGCCTTCTCTAGTGACACGTGCACGTGTTCTTAAATATCTCTTGTCTAAAAATGTCGTGGTCGACCTCTACCTCTACTGCCTTCTATTGCCCCTATCCAACAACATTCTTCCATGCCATCGTATCTCTTCACACGGTCGAATAAACCTAACTTTCTTCTGAACATAGTATTTAGAAGTCAGACTTCTTTAACGTTGACTTTTCTTAGCACATTTTAGTTGATCAACATAACCAAAAGGAAATTCCTGGCACAATACTCCTGTACCATAAATAGGGATTTAACAAAAATTACGGCAGTAAGTGAAAATATAACGTCAAGATGTTTGTTTAGACTTTTTTTGTAGGTCTTACATTAGTTATTGGTCACAGAGCATTCTATTTATGTCAGGATCTACTATGACAGGGAGAACAGAGGTGTTCTGTTGGTTCATACATACACGCATCAATGGAGACGAGAACCATCCAGTATATGAAATTATTGAAAATATTTAAGTAAATGTTTAAAAGGGTGCTGTCAGGACATAGAATTATCGTAAACGGGTATGTACATTAGTGGATATAGATCACGGAGACGAGTAACTACGCCTATACGAGTTTACAGCATCCATTAAAGTGGTCATCATATTTTCCAGGAAACGTGAGAGTTACATTCCTGTGTATATGGAGTCATAAGTCCAGGCTCTAATCAATGAGAATTACTCGATCGGAGATATTATTGTCTACACTGTTTGATATGTGCACAGTGCTTGGGCTCAATGCAGAGAACAGTGTAGTATGAAAGAAATTGGTGCTTCCTGTACAACCACTAGTATTACGACAATGGAAGTGATGGCTGGGACCAGGAAAAGATATGACCAGAGGCTAATGAGTCTGCTATCTTAACGATACTATTAATACGCTTTCAATTGGGCTATCTACGCCAATGGTGTCAATTATGAAGTCTATGTTGAAGAGAACTACTTCACTTTTGTGTACCTGGACATGTGGATGTTAGGGGATATGATAGAGCAGACAGATTTGTCAAACGTGGCCACAGTAATTTAAGATAGTTCAATAGACAGTTTTTAAATTTTGAATGCAATCAAGGAAGACTATATTGAGGATATGTGGTGTATTTCTTCTTCATTGTCTATGGATATACTGCAGGTGGGAAGCGTGATGTTGCAGGAAACGAATGAACTGTATGTAGGAACCAAAAGAAGAGTTATTCACCAACACCGAATCTGAACAGTCAGCTACCACATGCTGAATAACATATTGAATATGAGAAGTCTTACTTTCGATTATCTTGAAATCTCCACGGTTTTGGACAAGCTGTCCTGTCTACTCCTGATTCCTTCTCTCGATCCCTTCAACAATACCCTGTTCATATCACTATGTCTCATTACTTGGCCGAAAAAAAACCTAGTTTCCATTTTAATATGGTGTTTAGAAACCACTCTTCTTGGACTTTTTTTGTTTTTTGTTTAACTCCTCTTGGCTAGACTTCCTTGCTGTCTCTGATATTCGCAGGACTCCCCTATGTCACTTTAATTTGAAAATTCGTTTTTCTCTGATGCTATATTGTTTATTGTCCATGCCTCGCATCCGTAGATCACCACTGGAAACATCTTGGTGATGCTTATTGTCATAGAGAGCACGTTGTATGAGCCAGACATTCTCTCAGTTGTGTATCTGCTCACAAATGTCGCTTTATCGTTGAAGATGCGATTAATGAGAAGTATTTATTACGTATTCGTCTTTGATACATGCTAAATTGACGAGGGAACAATCGAAGAGAGTCTGTGTCGTATTTGTCTTTCAGACATGCTAAATTGACGAGGGAACAATCGAATTGAATCTGTGTCGTATTTGTCTTTCGGACATGCTAAACTGACGAGGGAACAATCGAAGAGAGTCTGTGATGAATTCGTCTTTGAGACATGCTAAATTAACGAGGGAACAATCGAAGAGTCTCAAGGATGACGTCACCAGCAACATCTGCAGGGACATGTGTGATTGCGATTTCCGAATGTTGTGGTGGCTGGATTACCAGAACCGAGACCTCCTCTATTTTTAATAGTTTGTAAAGCTCTGATATAACCAAATTTGACTAACATCCGTGGTTGAAAGATGCGGTAGCCTATTTGATAGTGAGCTTGCTTTCTATCACTGGGTTACAGCGTGCCAGGTTCGAAACCACGTCCTGACAAAAAAAATGTGTACGACCGCTCCTCCAGTCGACTCAGCTGTAAACGAGTACCTGACGCATGAGTTAGGGGAAGTAAAGACAGCAAGGAAGGGAACTGGCCACCCCACCTAATAGTTGCTGCGGCTTAGTACATGAAGAGTTATTTTCCTCCCCAAAGGCAGGTTGCTGCCATGGGAGCAACAAGGAGCAACCTTTACCTTACCTCACCATCGAGGTACATTTTACTTTAAACCAAGAAATGTTTCAGAAGCACAAGAAGAACATTTAAGAAAGGGGTTGGGGTGTTAATACTCCCCGGTTTTACTATAATCTTGCTGCAACATACACAAATATATATGTATATATACACACTAACAAACACATACTCATGCATACATACGCACACATACGTGCATACATACACACTTTCATACACGCATACATAAATACGCACACACAAGATTATCCACTATACACCATAGCTTAACTATAGACCTTTTTCCAAACTGGATTCCCCTATTTCGTGTCAGAGTTTTAACTACCGTTACTCCGGATAATAGAGAGTTAACCATACGCTGTAAAACATCTATTATCATGTCTGCTCCCCTCTTGTGCTCCACTCCTGAGTATCTGAAGCTGACAGTAAATTAATATTTACTTAAAGTAACTTTAATTTAACATTCAGGTAACATTCATAAAAAAAAATCTTCCAGAGACCCATAAAGGAAACAAAGTCGCCAATATGGCAAAGGGGACGTAATTCTGCCTTCTTTTGCGCTCGAGTAATTCCCACTTTTAATTGGGCGCTAATTACCAGGTTGTGAAACAAGGGAAGTAATTTTCACGTCGCGCTCGATGACTGAAGCCGAAATTGACGAGTGTTGTCTGTCCCTTCTCTTATTGTACTATGCGGAGTGATGGAACGTGAATATACGTACGTGATTGTCACAAAACAGATGTACAAACTATACATTTGCTTACTGTTGTGAGTATATTTTGTATTGGTTATACATTGAACGATATATACATTAAAAAATGATAGTGATGGCTGGATAACCGGATCCGCAACCTCCACTATTTCTTTATAGTTCAGTGCTCTGATGTGGGCCGAGAGGTGGGGGGGGGGGCTGTCTATAAATCAAGTCAACAATTACAGTGAAGGTTCTAAAATAGTTTAAAATTTGTTGACAACCGGGTTGTGGGAGGTGTTGGACAAAAGTTGAAATCAACAATACTGTTCTATATACCAATTAATGATTTTTTATTTGGATAAAATATTCTTAAACTTTGAACACGAAATCCTATAATTATTCTCTAAATCTGTTTAGAGGTGTGGGATAATTTTTTTTTTAATGTATATAATTAAGCAACAAAAAAGGGGCGAGGGTGGTCCCTGAATTTCTGACAGTTGTAGCCACGAAAAGAGAGGTGTTCGTAAAATGTTGACGTCATCTATGAACAAACTTGGACTTGTGTCTT
The DNA here is from genome assembly GCA_034231615.1 of Meghimatium bilineatum. Classification (NCBI taxonomy): domain Eukaryota; kingdom Metazoa; phylum Mollusca; class Gastropoda; order Stylommatophora; family Philomycidae; genus Meghimatium; species Meghimatium bilineatum. Next base: position 59,944,551 of record CM067304.1, read on the forward strand.
GTGAGGTTGAATGAAGAGTACCTCACAACAAGAGGTACTTCACACTTACGCTGAATGATATAGCCACAAACCTAGGTTAAGGTTTCTTAAATTTACGCTAATACGGATTTTGAACATACAACAACTAAGTCTTTCTACAGTAGGAATTTGTGGACTGTCATTCATATTGGCTGATTCGATCGATTCGATTTTTTTCCATTAACCACTTTACGTATACTTTGTGCTGTCAATAAAATGTTCTGATCAATCCATGGTCAGCCAACAGGTGTTGTATGTCAGTGGAACTATAACCGAAGAAGGATTTACTCTCACCGCAAACATTACTAACTCAAAGAAAAGGAGCTTAGTAATGAAAAATATTTCAGAAAATATAAAAACAAGCGTCGGTGTGTTGATGGCGAACGAAAGAGAAACAAAGAATAGTTACGCTGTGATTTGCCCTACTATGGACATAGTAAAAGACTACTAATGAGTTTGTAGGATAGAATTGACTGTCACATAACAAGGTCAACATGATGCAGGATTTAACCCCAACTCCTGAGAAACCACATCTCTTAACTGTGCCTAGCATGGTCTAACGTGGTCAAAGTTTATCAGAGTGGTAAACTTCAGAGTAGAACTTCAACAGAAAAAATCCTAATAATTCGTACCATATCCTACTCATGGCGTAATCATCAACTCCGCATTTTTTGCTGTAATGACTTTCTAGGCAATACAAATACGTTCAGTAGTTTGCCATTGCTTTCGGAACGGTGCAGATACATAAGTGCCTGTGGCGGGGATCGAACTCGGTACCTTGACCGTCACGACACAGACTCGCTCTGTATCATTCTACCACAGATCCTGTCTCAGAGTAGAACACTGTAGGCAATTTGAAGGATAGAAAATGGAAAGTAGAGACCATACTGTTTTTCTTTAGATCAAGACCTACTACATTCATACGCACACTACAACAGGTTTTCTTCCGATCAAGACATACTACATTCATACGCACACTACAACAGATTTTTCTTCAAATCAAGACCTACTACTTTCATACACACACTACAACAGGTTTTTCTTCCGATGGTAGTTGGTGGGTTGCTGATCCAGCGGTCAATTGGCTCATGCCTTATGACCCAATTCCAGTGTGTGATATATACATGTGTTTGTGAGCTGTTATTTTGTTCCATATAAGGTGTTCCATTTATCTGGCCCTGGAGGGATATGCCCTAAGTATTCTTCTGATGTCACCCAGTGCTGAACATTCAAAAAGATGGTGGTCAATAGTTTCATAGGAGTGATCGCACAACCGGCACCCTGGAGTGTGCCGTGGTTGTATTCAGTTCAGTTCATTGTTAACCTGTACATTTTGTGTGCGCAGTCGGAAAATCATACTCTGGTCTTTCCTTCACAGAAGGTTAATGTTGTCTTTAAGATTTGGACTGGTCATATATTTATATATTTTCGACCCAGTGGTTCACGTGGCTCTTTTGTTCATCCAATTCTCTTTGTTCACAGATTTCAACATCATTTTAAGTGTGTGCATAGTTGTTCGGTTTTAGGAAAAACAAAGGAACCAGAGAAGCTATACTGAGTATCCGGCTAGTGATAGATAAATATATAGAAGTCCAAAAAAGTATCTATATTTGCTTCATAGACTACAGCAAGGCCTTTGACAGAGTCCAACATGAAAAATTAATCAAATGTCTTCAAGAAATAGGCATAGATGGAAAAGACATCAGGCTGATTAGAAATATATATTGGGAACAAACTGCATCAATAAGGTGTGAAAACAGCTACTCACCGTACATAGAAATAAGAAGAGGGGTAAGACAAGGATGCATTTTATCACCAAGCCTATTTAATATCTACACAGAGAATATCTTTAAAAATATAGAAGAAATACCAGGACTCAAGATCAATGGGAAAATAATAAACAACATTAGATATGCAGATGACACTGTTCTTTTAGCAGAAAGTGAACATGAACTACAAAGACTAATAGATCAAGTCAATAAATCAAGTAATAAATATGGACTGGATATAAACATTCAAAAAACAAAAACCATGATAATCAGCAAAAACACAGAAGAACAGGAGGTAAACATAAACATACAGGGAGAGAAACTACAACAAGTAAAACAGTATCAATATCTTGGACACATAGTCACAAATGATGGCAGATGTGAAACAGAAGTTAAAAGGAGAATAGGAATGGCTAAAAGTACCTTCAATGACATGAGGAAATTATTAATATCTAAACAAATTACAAACAAGTTAAAAATGAGAATTATAAAATGCTACATCTATTCCATATTAATGTATGGCTCAGAAACATGGACACTAAATAAACAATTAGAAGACAAAATTGATGCATTTGAGATGTGGGTATATAGAAGAATAGGGAGAACATCATGGAAAGAGAAGAAAACAAATAAAGAGGTGCTAAAAACACTTAATATGAAGAAAGAACTACTAAGAGAAATAAAGATCAGGCAAATAAAATACTTTGTACACATTAAAAGACATGACACCCTATTGAAGACCTTACTTGAGGGTAAAGTCAAAGGGAAGCGAGCAAGAGGTAGGCAGAGATACAAGTGGGAGAGTAACATTACACGATGGACAGGTTACAGTCTAGCAGAGTGCACCACCAAGACAAGAGACAGGAGATGTTGGAGATACGTTGCAGCCAACCTTCGTTGCGGAGACGGCACTTGATGATGATGATGATAGTTGTTTGTGTGCATGGTTGTTTGTGTGCATGGTTGTTTGTGTGCATAGTTGTTTGTCTGCATGGTTGCTTGTGTGCATGGTTGTTTGTGTGCATGGTTGTTTGTGTGCATAGTTGTTTGTGTGCATGGTTGTTTGTGTGCATGGTTGTTTGTGTGCATGGTTGCTTGTGTGCATAGTTGTTTGTGTGCATGGTTGTTTGTGTGCATGGTTGTTTGTGTGCATGGTTGTTTGTGTGCATGGTTGTTTGTGTGCATGGTTGTTTGTGTGCATGGTTGTTCTTGTTATGCTCCATTTCTTGCTAGTATGTCTGCTTTGCCATTGTCATGTGTGTTTGATTGGTCAGGAATCCACTGCATAACAATGCTGATTTCATAAGATGTAAGCAGCTGGTTGTCATGGTAATATATTTCAACTAGCTCATGTTTACAATGTCCATCACATTCTAATGCTTGAAGAGCGGACATAGTCTGTAAAAATCATAATATTTTGGACTTTTTATGGAAAGGCATCAAATATGCTCTTCAGGTGGCACAAAGAAAACTCTAGTGCTGTTATTTCGGCTTCATAGTTAGAACATATCTTCCCACAGGCATCAAACAACTCATTAGATGTGATTCTGGATATTCTATATAGACACCGTAACCTGCTTTGATCGGTGGTTTTGAAAGCAGACACATCAGTATAGACATGAATCCATTGTTCTTGTAGGTGTCTATTGTTTTCTATGTTGCTTTCGTAAGACTTATTGTCTTTTCGTTTCACGAAATTGACGAAACTTTTCGTTTCTTTATCTCTTAATTGTGTTGATTTCCGGCAATTTAAAACCCGTGTGTGGTGGTAAACATTTTTCTACTATTTGCAGTTCTTGTTTCTTGTATGGGAGGTGATAGCTGTCTTATATTTCATTGATATGGCTGAGGACTGACTTTTGTGTTATTCTGTGGTTTAGTTGCCAGTTGTGTACAAGTTGTCCATTTGGGTGATCGTTGTTTATTCTCTTGCTTCTTTCATAAGCCTCCATCGCAGCCATATCGCACCGTATCTCAGGGGGTTCTAAATTTGTGTGTATTTCAGATGCAGCCGTCGGTGTAGATCTCATTACTCCACTGATAAGCCGTAGGACATTGTTCTGCACTATGACTAGAGATTCTACACTTGTCTTGGAACATGATGTGAGGAGTTCACTAGCAGAGTGTATATAACCAAGATATAGTTCTCTGAGGGTATCCTTATCTGATCCCCTAGATGTTCCAGTGAATATTTTCAGTAGTTGTAACCGTTTAAGTTCTTTATTTTTTACATTTTCTACATGATTCTTGAGGGTGTGGTGTCGGTGATTCCAAGATATGTGAGATGTTCTTCTCTTGGCAATTTCTGTGTCAAACCATAGACTGATATTTTATTTGGCTACTTTATGACTCTTTATTTATCTTGTGTCCTAGAAGTATCACAGATGGGCACTCAGATGGGACCCAGCTATGCCTGCTTGTTTATGGGCCACCTTGATCACCCGGTATGGGAGTCATATATTGGGACTTTCCCATTGATGTTCTATAGGTATATCGCATACAGACACGGCGTGAAGTTGGGTAAGAAATCTTCAGCATATTCTACTGTCACATCGAGCATGAGGATGGAGATAGAGGGAGTTACAGCAGCTCTTAATTGGTTGATAACTGATACATCAACACACTCGGTAATACTCACAGACTCTCAAAGAATGTTGCGTAAGATAGAGAAGTGTATGCTAAGAAAAGAATGGTGGGACTTATTGAACAACTCTGTTGTCCAGAGCATTGCATGGATGTACTGTCCTTGTTATGCTGGGATCAGTGGAAACGAGAGAGCCGACTTATTGGCAGGCAATGCGGCGATAAACGGCACATTGCTGATAAGAGATAAGGCAGACTTAATGAAAGCAGTAATAAATTCATTTCAAAATGCAGATGATGTCAATGAGTCTGAGAACGTACACATACAGAGAATATTTGAAATGGGAGTATCTAGAGGTGAGGGAAGGAAAAGTGAATTTTTTGGAAAGTCCCGAAGATCACACAATAAATACCTGACCGGGACTCTGAGTCTACATGCACTGGGATGGCTGCTGGAGCAGAGGGCGGAGCACTTATGGGAATGTCCAGCATGATGTGAAGCCAGTTTCTAATCAAGAATAAAAAATCAATGAAGGGATCGATACCACAGACGTGACTGAAGATGATTTGTCACTCTTCATTCACTTAATTGATAACTTTCACCTGGCCATCAAATACACATCCGAGATCTCCACCTTCCTCCCTAGTGAGTTTTCTGGATATATCCATCACTACCCAACCTTCCCGTCTCAGCATAACGGTACACTACAAACCAACTGATGTCCACATCTTTCTTTTATATTCCTCGTCTCATCCATCTGCCTGTCGCGATTCCCTTTAATTTTTTCAACTTCTTTGTCTCCATCCTCTGTGCAATGGTGACAAGGACTTTCTCGAGAAAGCCCACTAGATGATGGACGTCTTCCGCTGTTGAGTATGCCCTGATATGGTCCTTCAGTCTGCCCTGTCTCAAGTGTTCAGCCTCTCTTGCCGAGATACCCTTTTGAATATTCGGAGGTCTTCTCCTTTGACAATTTCAAACTTGTTGTCACTTTCCACCTGCATAACGCTGCTGTTCGTCATTTCCTACTCGAACACCACCCTCTTCTCCAGTCATATTCTGAGACGCGTGAAGTGTTTGGCGGACCCACCTCCCCCCCCCCTTTCTGGTTGCATATAGATGTGACAAGGGCCTCAGGGATTTACTGGTCGGGGTCATCTTATGTCTGACTCCCCAATCAGTCTGACACCAACCGCTGCAAACGTTCTAGATGCTACACCTGTTTGTATGTAACCCAGGCCAGATCCGTCACATTCCGCAAGGCAACCTTCACCATTGAAAAGTGTTTCTCGTGTGCATCCCGTAATGTCAACTATGTCATCATCTGCAAGCGCTGCACCATGATGTATATTGGTGAGACTGGCAGGAGGCTGGCTGATCGCTTCCGCAAACATCTACACGACATAAAACATCATCCGAGTTATCCTGTCGACATCCATTTCAATGGCACAGGACATCGGGGCGATCAGAATATTCAGGTGACGGCCATAAAGACGTGTTCTCCAACGACCAGACCTGTCTCGCTCTTGAGAACCGCTTTATGTATGAATTTGGCACTCTATAAAACTTTTAGGGGACACTGAGCGCCTGGCATGAATCATTTCTCGGTTTCTTTTTTACATATATGTTGGTTTGTTTTTGTATATTTCCTATTTATTTACATTTCCTGTTTGTGTCACCACTGACCTATTTCTATACTTTCGGCCACCCCAAAATCTCACTTAACACGTGAGCGCAAATTATTTCGTCCCAGCTTGTCGTTCTTAGATGTTTATATGTATGTAATCTTGATAAAGGCCTTTTGATAGAAACTTCGATTTGTGTGTGTGATTATGTGTGTGCCTAGTTATTAGCAAAACTTCATTATCCCGTTTCAAGCGCTTTCCTATACTGGAATAAGCAGGGCAGCTTGCAAAGAAATGAAAACCTTGCAGATTGACAGCGAAAGCAACGTTCTACATATGTCACATAGAAAAAGAAGACATGATGCGAAAGAATTTCTCGCTACTATGAAATGACAGCTTGAAGTAGCAGGCTACAATGGTCAGCCCGTGACAAATATTTGCTACTATGAAATGACAAGTGAAGTAGCATAGTCATCCAGTGACAAATAACTGCTGCCTTTCATGTTTACACACGTATGTTGCTGCAGCTCGAGAAATAGAGATGCACAGACTAGTAATACGATAATTATCAGTTATAACCAGTTGTAGGAAGCGATTAAGGAGGTTTTTGGTGGTGGTGTTAACTGCCCGTGTCATACATGCTCAAATTAACACAGAAGCCATGCTGAAGCCTGATGTGTAGAGCCTGCAGTCGCAGCTGTAAACCATGACACAATGTATTCCATTCTCCGGACTACATCCTGTTAATCTGCAGGAAATTAATAACGAACGAACAAAGAAGAAAATGATATTTGAGATGACGATTGATTGTGTGGTGGAGGTAGAGTTTTTGAGTTACATCAAGTTCCCTGATGTGTCGAAGCATGAAAGGAAACAAATAAGAGGAATACGTTATCTGCCATTGATGTCTTAAGTGATGAATAAGAAGGATTTAATATGGCGTTGACTATTTATCGTCTTAAAAGTGTCGGAGTTACTTAAGCAACCCATTCTCTATTTATCGTTGTATTTCCTTGTGGAATTACAGGGAAAATATAAGACCGCAAATATCACTCATTGACATCTTCTTTCTTCTTTAAACTCTACATATTAGCAGGATCTAGTCCGGAGAACGGACTGTTGTGTCATGGTTTACAGTTTAGCTGCGATATTTGCGCCTTCCGCTCTGACACATCCGACATCAGGCATGTGTTCTAGGTCACTTATAGCCTGTATGAAATGGGGAAACCAACACTAACCAAAACCTAGTCGCTTCTTACGACATGCATAACAGTAAATAGTGTAAATAGTAAATAGTGTAAATAGTAAATAGTGTAAATAGTGTAAATAGTAAATAGTGTAAATAGTAAATAGTGTAAATAGTAAATAAAAGTAAATAGTGTAAATAGTAAATAGTGTAAATAGTAAATAGTGTAAATAGTAAATAGTGTAAATAGTAAATAGTGTAAATAGTTAATTATGTAAATAGTAAATAGTGTAAATAGTAAATAGTGTAAATAGTAAATAAAAGTAAATAGTGTAAATAGTAAATAGTGTATTCTTTGCTTCCTTTCAGGCTCCAGCAGCACATTGGCGGCTTTCTAGCGTTTTTTACAACTGCTTCCACAAGATTGAAAATGATTTGGTCTCTTGCTCCACAGTTCTTCTCCAAATATTATTAACTGTCCCTTTTTTTATGAGAAAAATACTCGTGTTGAAGTCGAATTTGCCTGACCGAAATGCGCAGATTTCGCAAACAATCGGTAACAAGGAAAAATTGAAAAGGTGTAGAGGACTGATTTCATTTTACTCGTGTTATTCCATTGTTACTCCGTCCCTCTTAACAAAGAGGTACACCTCCTATCGGAATACCACTCATGTAACATGTAACTCTGTCGTTTCAACCGATTATTCCCGGAACTGTCCGAAAATAATCAACTTTGTAAGACATCACAAGCGGTATTCGAACCCAGCAATCTCTTGAGCACACAGCGAATGGCTTAACCAAAAACCATCGGCATAGAAGACCTTCTAACATAATTAATTAGGGCCCACATTCGTTACGTTTGTTATTATTGTTTGGCTTGCGGTTGGTCACTATTTATATACTTTGAGTTGCCTTGGCTATTTTTGGTACGCAATAATAAAAAACGTAACCAATGGAGTCCTAAATTCTTTTGGACGGTTTTTATTGGAGACGGCCATGCTTAACAACGACGTCAGGGAAATCTCCCAATAAAACAAACTACAAGATAGAACACAACACATTATATTATCCGGACTACCCCTACTAACAGGCAGGAGTTTGAGAAATGAACGCCTAAGAGGACTGATGAAAACCTATGTTTTTCGGTGCAAAAAACCCCCACTAATCAGGAATATATAAAAGAAGAAAGAACACAGAGACCTCTACAGTCGGTACTCTAGACTATATAACAAAATAGTACTTTATCCGGCATTCAGTTCATAACAAAAGCACCACATTGTGTCTTGAATGTGTCTATCTGACCTACATCACTGCCGTACCTTCCATTCTGTGATCGACTACGGACTTTATTACAGTCATTACAACCCTCAGCATTTCGTGAACAGCGATCAAACAATCGACCATTTTCAAGAATTGAAGATGCCCGATTTGACAAGGATGATTCGAGAACACTATACCATCCTTCACTAGCTTTCTGGCGCCAAACTAAAGCCTGGAGTGGTCGCGGAAAAAGAACCACTTTTGGTAGACACGCTCATTTGTTCGCATTTTCCCCCTACCCTTCTTGTGATATTTTAAAGTTCTTTTTAAATAGGAAAACAAATGGCAAACCCGTTCAATTAAAATGAAAAGAAAGCCAAATCTTCTAAGCTTGAAAGAAAATGATTTTCTTTTTAAATGTACATTTTTAAACAGAAAAAGTAATAAAAGAAATTTTCGATGACTGTCTTCTTGTGATTGCGTTTGTTGTGTAGCCCGAGGGATGCTGAGGCTCGTACGCCTTTTGAGTCGCCCGGCCGAGGAGTGTGGCGTGAATACGTTTCTACAAAAATAGCAACCAGCTAGATAAACTAACCGCACACCGTCACATACTCACGTGCATTAGGGCAGAACAGACGATCAAAGAATACATCCGATTTGAAGATGTGTTATTGTGGGTGGACGAGGCAACATCACGTTTCTAAAGAAATTTTACCAGTGATAAATATGGAACTAATAACAGGCAGATTTGTTTAAAAAGCAAACATTAACGATCTACATCTTTCTTTATATAGACTTTGTTCGTTGCTGACATAACGTCGCTAAACTTTATATAGACTTTGTTCGTTGCTGACATAACGTCGCTAAACTTTATATAGACTTTGTTCGTTGCTGACATAACGTCGCTAAACTTTATATAGACTTTGTTCGTTGCTGACATAACGTCGCTAAACTTTATATAGACTTTGTTCGTTGCTAACATAACGTCGCTAAACTTTATATAGACTTTGTTCGTTGCTAACATAACGTCGCTAAACTTTATATAGACTTTGTTCGTTGCTAACATAACGTCGCTAAACTTTATATAGACTCTGTTCGTTGCTGACATAACGTCGCTAAACTTTATATAGACTTTGTTCGTTGCTGACATAACGTCGCTAAACTTTATATAGACTTTGTTTGTTGCTGACATAACGTCGCTAAACTTTATATAGACTTTGTTCATTGCTGACATAGCGTCGTTAAACTTTATATAGATTTTGTTCGTTGCTGACATAGCGTCGCTAAACATTATATAGATTCTATTCATCGTCGATATAGCGTCGCTAAACTTTATATAGGTTCAGTGAGTTGCTGACATAGCGTCGCTAAACTTTATATAGATTATGTTAGTTGCTGGCATATCGTCGCTAAACTTTATATAGGTTCTGTTAGTTGCTGACATAGCGTCGATAATCTTGATATAGGTTCTGTTAGTTGCTGACATAGCGTCGCTAAACTTTATATAGATTCTGTTAGTTGCTGACATAGCGTCGCTAAACTTTATATAGATTCTGTTAGTTGCTGACATAGCGTCGCTAAACTTTATATAGGTTCTGTTAGTTGCTGACATAGCGTCGCTAAACTTGATATAGGTTCTGTTAGCTGCTGACATAGCGTCGCTAAACTTTATATAGATTCTGTTAGTTGGTTACACAGCGTCGCTAAATTTTATATAGATTCTGTTTATATGAGATGAAGATAAAAGTACTAATACAAGGAGGGCAAAGCACATTGGGAAAGTACGGGATAACCAATTTCGCTTTAATGCGAAAACTTTTCCCAGCTGTTTATTTGTTTGCGATACGAATTACACTGAAAGTAAGCAATATACACACTCCTGTATTTCCCCATCGAGGCCGGAACCTTGAAGTGGTGATGGGGCTTAGTTCAGCCATCAGAGGCTGGAAACTAAGACTGGTCGGGCACTCCCACTCGAGCAGGACCATAGTCTGCCCAAGTAAGCAGAGTGCTGAAGACGGAGGCAACAAGCCAAAAGGCGCACAGATAATCAGGTTGCCACGCATAAAACACAATGGAAACATGTCTGCATCTAATTTTAGATGCAGAAAATGGGAAGAATGCAAACACTTGGCGAACGCAGAGACACAAAAGTACTAATTCAAGCAGAAAAGTTTCAGTGTATGTCAAGTCATCCAATGAAGGAAAGATTCCAAAACCTAGCAATGGGGCGACTAAAAAGAAGCAGCTTTATCCATCAAGCTAAACGACTCCGTAGACAACTACAGACCTACCTGAAGTTGACAGCCCCTTAAAGTCTGTACCAGAACAAACCCCATGGAGAGAAAGGAATGGAATGCCAATATACATTCAGACCCATGTGAAAGGAATACTAAGCGAGGACGAACTGAACAGTGTGCAGCGGAGGACAGTCACCCTCAGTTTTCTGGATGAGGAATATCCACAAGATATATGGGTCAGAGTATACACAGATGGGTCAGCAAAGAATGCTGTGAGGAATGGAGGTGCAGGTGTATATATAGAATATCCACACAAGCCTAGAGATACAGTCAGAACACCGACAGGAAAATTCTGCAATAATTATGATGCAGAAATACAGGCATTTAGTGTGGCAGATAAAAACTGCTGAACTCCAACTCTGACCTACAGCCTGTGGTATTCCTGACAGATGCAAGGTCAGTGCTTCAAGCTCTTCAGTCTGGAAAACTAACAGACTTGAAAAAACTACTTAGCGAATTGTCTTACCAGTATAAGGTAACCATGCAGTGGATACCCTCTCACTGTGGAATACCAGGAAATGAAAAAGCAGACCAACTGGCTAAGGAAGGTGCCGCCGAAGACCAACCAGATATACAAACCACCTACCATCAGAAAAAACAGATGATAAAGTCAATAAGAAATCACAAACACCAACACAAGATAACTATCACATTATGAACAGATCAGAACAAGTTATAATTCTACGTCTCAGAACAGGACAAAACCGACTCCGCAGTCACATGTATACAAAGTTCAAGATTGGCAACACGGCCATGTGTACATGTGGACAGGCAGTACAGAGTGCCAAACATATACTTCAAGAGTGTTTTGAGCATGAAACGCTGAGGCAGACATATTGGCCAGAGGAAACAACACTGGAATGAAAGCTCTATGGGACACTGTATGAACTACAAAAGACTGAGTTTTATTAAGGAGACAGAATTGCAGATATAGACATGTTTCAAGTGAACGAAAGAAGAAGAACAAGAAGAACTCCTGTATTGACGAGAATGTGGTGGTCTGAAGTTGTGGAACTGTTGAAAGGTTACGGTTTTACTTTATCACTTCCATTTTTTAAGATCATATAGTTACTCTTCCTTGTTAATGTTGTTGCCTATGAATCGTTGCCATTGCACTCTGAAACACATAGCTGCTCATTCATCTGTAGAAAATGTCAAAAGTATGCATACTCATAGTTCTCGGTGTCTCTGAAGCCAACATCTCTGATATAGCCAGGGATTATTGGAAGAAATGAGATGGTCATGTGTAACAAGAGGAAGAGAAATATTGGACGAAATGATATGGCCATGTGTTACAAGAGGAAGAGAAATATTGGAAGAAATGAGATGACCATGTGTTACAAGATGAAGAGAAATATTGGAAGACATGAGAGGACCATGCGTTACAAGAGGAAGAGAAATATTGGAAGAAATGAGAGGACCATGTGTTACAAGACGAAAAGAAGTATTGGAAGAAATGAGATGGCCATGTATTACAAGAGGAAGAGAAATATTGTAAGAAATGAGATGGCCATGTATTACAAGAGGAAGAGAAATATTGTAAGAAATGAGATGGCCATGTATTACAAGAGGAAGACAAATATTGGAAGAAATGAGATGGCCATGTATTACAAGAGGAAGACAAGTATTGAAAGATTGATGGTTTATCCTTCATTCAGCCGTAATTGGTTATCATTTTCTCAGAGACATCTGATTATGATTCGGATGACGTTTAAAGATAAAGTTCAAAACTCGTTCAATATTTACCTAACTATTATTTACATCAACATTAAAGGAGCAGTATTCCATTATGATATTTATGAACCGCAAGGTGGTGATACGATGATATATATAGAAATGATTCGATCAATGAAGGCGTAGTATGGTAGCGAACTAAATATCAATAACAAACAATGGCAGGAGTAGCTCTGCTTACCGATCATTTAAGAAATCAACCTCAACAGGTATTCATATGTAAGCATGGTGGACACATTATTGTAATAGTAGACAGGCCTATGCCTAATCAACTCACAGAATTTGTGCCTGAAGTGTTAAAATATCTTTTCTTGATACACTGTAATTAGTATGCCGACAAAGATAAAATGATGTAATTGGTTTATAAAAGCTGGACTTGTTGTACAGATATATATATTTATTGGGTGTAACCAAATACAATATCATATGCAGCAAAACATGGCATTAATACATTCGAATTTTAATTAGATAACGGCATTTATTTGAGGGAAAAGTTCTATAGCAGACCAACACGATATTTATATCAGAATTTCTCACAATCCACACCGACCCTTTTCAAAAATCTGAATTCTCCTCATAGCTAACTTTACTTGACCGTTTGCTTCTGCCTAGGTCATTGTCGACATGATTACAGACTACCACATTAACTACCTAATAAATCGATGAACTAATTAACCAAAAGAACCAATAACTGGTCACCTTATCAATCAACTAACTTATCCACTATGTAACTGATTGAATGTATTACTGACATTGTTAGACAGATTACATCAAACATGCCAAACCTTTAACATGAAGATCAACATAGAAAAGACCAAAGTAATGAAGATAAGAAGAACAGAAAGAAACACCAATATATATGTTGAAAACAACAGACTTAAATAAGTGACATAATTCCCATACCTAGGAAGCAATATAATAATAGACGGCAAGAGCAGTAAAGAAATACAAAATAGATGTAGGAAAGCATACCAAGTCCTAGGGCAAATGACACCAATCTTAAGAAACAAAAATATAGATTTAAACACCAGAATAAAACTATTCATAACGATTATTATGCCAAACATGGACATCGACAGCACAAGACAAAACGTAAACTTGTGACATATGAAATGGCATGCTTACACAGAATCCTAGGAATATCGCTAAAAGACGGAGTAAGAAATGAAGATATTAGACAAAGAACCGGAATAGTCCCAATCTTGGAATATATTAAAAGCCAACAGACCAAACGGTTTGCACACACCAGCAGACTACCACCAAACAGCATACCACAGCAAGCTAAGCTACACAGGTACAGCGAAGGCAGACCTAGAGGCCGACTACGAAAACGATGGACCACCGAAATAAAAGAGGTGACAAATTTCACAATATACTCAGCACACACTACGGCCATCTGCAGAGAACTCTTCTACCCCTGAAGCTGAAAGGCAATAAAGGGTTTAGCGAATAGATAGATAGATATATAGACTGACATTGTGATTGACTGACTAATGTAATAATGTGTAAGATTGACTGACTAATGTAATAATGTGTAAGATTGACTGACTAATGTAATAATGTGTAAGATTGACTGACTAATGTAATAATGTGTAAGATTGACTGACTAATGTAATAATGTGTAAGCTGTGTATCTCTACTGTCACCTGTGCTGTTTAACATCAACACTTACAAAATTGTACAGATGGAGGATTCTAAACCATCTTTGCTGAAATAGATATGACACCATTGAGGGTGTTTAGAGTAATTTAGAAGACATTTCGCTCTAATGCAGCATTTACAATGCAGTAATCAACCCTTCCAAGGCAAAGATCATCTAGTTCTTGTTGAACAAGATAGTTATAGACACACTGTCAGCTGCCACTTGCAAGGGCATCGACATCGACAAGGAGCAGACTATGAAATACTTAAGAATCACGTTCAATAGAAGCATTTCATTTGCATTTCATTTCGACAGTGCAATACAGAAAGCTAAGAAGGGTGGGTTTCAGTGCAATGAAAGTCATAACATCCGCAGAGATGCAATAACGGACCCTCTTTTTGCTAGTGCAGGCAGAGGTACTCTATGTTATTTAATATGGTCTAGGATAGCTCACACTGCCACAAACACAGGCTGATAGGCGTAAAAGAGTCTAGAATGAGAGCATGAAGACAGTTCTAGATTGCACCAGAGATACACCAACCGCTGACATGACGTTTCTTCTAGTTCTATCTCATCATCATCAGGTGCCATGCCGGCTGGCGTAGGCGATCATGGCTCTCCACATTTCTCTGTCCACAGTATTATGAATCAAGATTGTTGCTGTTTGCCTGCCGTGCCAGGTTGTCAAACTGTCTAATATTTTCTCACGCTGTCGCCCCCTGTCTATGTTGCCTTCAATCTTGTCTGTTGTGAATATGTTCTCTAAACCTGCCTGTTTCATGAAGTGAACAAAAAATGAAGATACCTAGCATACAAGTAAGACATTGAGTAACACAGGAGAAAGAATATTTTTAAGTTGCCAACAACGATCATATATACCAATATGTCGCGCCGTGGCAATCGGGTTCTCGACTTCTAGTTCATAGTGCGAAGAACAGAGCCACTTCTTCTTTCTAAGCGTGTCGTACTACCTGGGCAAAAAATAGTCGTCACACCTTTGCGACACCATATGCCTTACTTTTGCTTTCTATCAAATCATTATCATGGATGGCGAAGAGATAAATGTAAGCAAGCATTGCACCTTTGTCTTTTGTGGTAGACTCGTAACTGACGGGAATGCTAGAAGTGCCATCAATGTGGATGGGTTAACAAATCTGACAGAAGAATAATCAGATATTCAGCCTAAAAGTGTGTGCTGGGATCATGGAAGGAGGTGATAATTCTGGGATATTGGCGCACTGGAATGCCTCCCTTCAGGGACTAAACATGCATCCATAAATCTCCTCCCCCTTACGCAACCTTGCACAATCCCTTACATATTTCCTTACACAACCTTGCCTTTGATACCTTATATGAGTCGAGTGTTGCCTTAATTACACAACTGAGAAGAACATGTGCTTATGATGGAAAAGCTATAGAATGTCTCGAGGTACCTGCTCACGGTTAAAGGGATTATTTCATCATCAACATCATGTGTCAAGAGGTACCATCTCACAGTTAAAGGGATTATTTCATCATCAACATCATGTGTCAAGAGGTACCTCCTCACAGTTAAAGGGATTATTTCATCATCAACATCATGTGTCAAGAGGTACCTCCTCACAGTTAAAGGGATTATTTCATCATCATCATACCAATTTCTAGATAACAAAAGGAAGCTACAACACAATGTTGTGGATGGAAGTAGAAGAAGATGTCCTACTCAGAGTCTGTCTGCGAGCTGGAAGACGGAAAAAACAGATATGTTGGTACTGTTACAGCCAAATATAAAACATACTAATTACATCAACAGAAACAAACGTCGTTTCGACTAAATGTCTTCATCACTACCAAATTTTAAAACAAAACAAGAAATGAATATTACACACATTGAGAATAATGATGTAAGTGAGGAGCAAAAGAAGATGATAAGGGAGAAAAGATGAAAGAAAGGCGAAACGGAGAAAAAAAGACAATTACGGCAAGAACAGAAGAAAGATGTAAGAGGAAAATCAACACAGTAAGTATAATAAAAGTATGGTAAAAAAAAAACTAAGCAATATCAGCGAAAAAAACTAATCTGAAATCCAGCGCAGTCGAACAGAATGATTTAATTAAAATAAGATGGAAGAGATAGGAAGAAGCTGTGAAAAGGTGGAGGTAAATCAAGATATTTCTTGGCGAATGTTGTTATTGCCTTTCTTGTTAGACAAGAAATATGTGGAAAAATCTGCTATCTTAACATCGAGCATGAAAAATGAGATACAGGCAGTTACCGTGGCTCACATTTCACTGATGACGCAACCACCAACACCTACAGTGACTCTATCAGACTCCCAGAGTATGCTGTGTAAGATAGTAAACTGCAGGATAAAAGTATAACACTATTCTCGACAAAGTCAAAGTATCACACATATAAACTATCCAGGTCATGCGGAAGTCAGGGGCAACGAAAGAGCAGATCCATTGGAGGGCAATACTATTATCAATGGCAAAGTTATATGAAAAGATCTGGAAGTCATTCTAGCGGACCATATATTTACGCTTTGGTGTTAAGTTTTTTGTGTTTCTTGAAAAAGGTCCCAATAGGACCGCAACGTAGAAAATTGTCCTGTTTTGTTTTATTGGATGTTTTTTTATATATCTTTTCATCTAAATTTGTTCATAGTTAGGTATTCCCAGTAACCGGTTCATCTAATTTTACATTACTATTTGTTACTTTGGTTACTGCGGCACCCTCCACTTTGTCGGACACCCTCCGACCATTTGGTTATTTATATATTTCAGATAAAGGAGATATGCTGTGTTCACGTTTTATATTCAGTGCAACATATTTCAGATAAAGGAGATGTGTTGTTTTAACGTTTTATTTCGCAAATGGCCCGACACATCCGAAATAGGACCGAGAAATTTATATTAGAAAGGATTCAGAAGTTATAGAGAATGCCCTCATGTGCTGTCTCTCTCAGTAAAATGGAACGCAGTCTGCAAAGAGATCAACTCATATCACACAGAACTCCGTATCTTCACACAGAACTCCGTATCTTCACACAGAACTCCATATTTTCACACAGAATTCCGTATTTTCACACAGAACTCCGTATCTTCATACAGAACTCCGTAGTTTACAGTGATATGTTCCGTATGGATCTCAAAATATGTGTATTTATGAACAAGACGCCACTGGGTCGAAAACTCTTGAGCACAAGGCAAACGGCTTAACTACTACAAATAGGGAGATCTACTAACAAAACAAATGCTCACCGAAAAATACAATTTAATATTGTCATAAAACAACGGAGATTTAAAAATCATACATGGTCTGTTTCCTCTTCCAATCCAGCCAAACTTTAAAAAAAAATAAACTTGATCGTGTGACCAACACGTGACTACAACCCGCCAGTAAAACTTGAAGTTCTCGGGTCAAGTGTGATCGCGTGTACCACGTAGGCATTTAGTGGCTGAAATAAAAGGTTAAATGCCAATTGTTTGGCTTTTCCATCTCACGGGCATTAAAATCTGGTCGCAGATCACGTGCTGAGCTTTTAAACCAACAGACAAATACAATGTTAATTTCACAAGTAATTGAAGTTGAACTTAATTCAAAACATTACTTCACTGCGCGTGGACATACACAATTGGGTAATGGCAATTGCATTATTTTACAGCTCAGAGTTAAGAATAAAGGAAAAATAAATTTAAATATGCAAGACAACAAAAGTGCACTTCAAAAGAGCCAGATTTGATAAAAAGCCAGATTTTTGTTAGTGTTTTTACGCAGGAAAAATTTGGAGTGTTGTTGGTGAATATGGAACGCAGCACCTAAACTTGGTATATTGACGCCTTGAGCAAGTTCTGGCTTGAGCGCCTTCATTCTTAAAGTATATTGCTTTTGGCGTGTCAATCGGGGTTACTGGGGGTGACTAATAATCGGTGTCAGAGAGAGAGAGAGAGATATCAAGTACGGTTTAAAGAAGTATAAAATGTATTAAAAAAAACATGTACGAATTATCCCGAAAATCTAAAAGACTACTTCAATGACTAACCATCTTACTGTGGCATTACTTGCAGCAAAAAGCAGACGAATTGGCAAAAGCGGAAAGAGCAGATAATTGGCAATGATTTGAAGTAACATCCGGAACTAGTGGATCTATACATAAGCAATATCAGACTAGATCACAGACGGAGTATATATGAATGCATCTTAATCCATTTATATTATAATGTATTAGTTTATAAAAGTATATTTTATTCAGTTTATAACACAGACTGACCCTACGTGGGTGGTCTGCGCGGACCTGGGTCATGTGGGCAGCATCATGCGTGAATAAGCTATATACTCGTCCTAAGAACGTATATTTATACTTTCCCTAGTATATTATTATATCTGGGTACAAATAGATAGAAAAATATAACCGACTGCACTGAATATAAATTGCGCCATGAGTGAGTATATAACTGTGTGTACTGTATACATATTGGGGCGAGAGTGAGTATATAACTATATGTACTGTATACATATTGGGGCGTGAGTGAATATATAACTGTATGTAGTGTATGCATATTGGGGCGTGAGTGAGTATATAACTGCAAGTAATGTATACATATTGGTGCGTGAGTGAGTTGTCCTATTTTTTCCAATTCACATACTATTCGCAGTGTGTCTTCAGCCTCTGCCATCCATGATCTGCCACGCTTGATTCGTTTTCCCTTTGACTCATCTAGATGATGGTGTAATGGGTGGTGTTTGTATTCTGTCACTTTGAGGTACGACTTAACTTGTGCTACCTGATGTCGCACTCTAATGCTGGGGAGATCAAGCAGAAATCTCATATCAGAGATGGGTGTATCTCTATTACACCCCAGTACCGCTCTCATTGCCTCATTTTGAACTTTTTCCAATATATCGACTTGTGTCTGTGACAAAATTAGTAGGCCGAGGGCATAATCTATTATAGTTAACACCACCACTTGCAGGAGCAGAAAAAGTACCCACTGCTGCATGTCGAAGGTCACCATAACCTTGATAACACTGATCCCTCTTCTAGTCTTCTGAATCATATTTGTGACGTGCTTGTTGAATGAGAGACTTCTATCAAAGATATTTAAGGTCCTGTTCTCTTTCAATGAATGAGCCCATGCAACTAACAGCTGGCAGTGTGTCATTGACCAGGCTACATCTTCATCACTAACGTGATTATTTCTTGTCATCGTCATCATCTGAATGACCTGGATTTCTATATACCTGCCGCTAAAATCGAACCAGGCACTTTCACTGTCCGATACCCACTCAAACTCTCTTCGACAGAACTGGACAGTTACCTTTTATCTTTTTGAGCATCACTTTCGAGGACCAACTTCAACTTTTTATTTTTTTAGATAAGTATTATCTTCGACCTCTTGTATCCAAAGAACAGGTAGATAACAGGTGAGCTACAGGTAGAACGAATAAAGCATCTCTTCACCTTTTGTAATTATAATTTCTGTAATCACAGCTGAACACACATGGCCAGATATTAATCATACAGTAGAATCAGATTTGAATCGGAACACAAGGATTAAACTACAAAATATTGATAAGAAAATCGTTCCTAGCAATAAAATTGTTATGTTCGCTGTACCGTTGCGTCTTTGTTTCTGAAACCACGTTGCGTGGCACGTGATGAGTAACATTTGAAGCCCTGGGGCAGTAGACGAGACAGTAAAAATCTTAAAAAGTCAAGCCCGATATTTTGAACAGCCAAGAACGTGAAATAACGCGGATTACAGTAAAGTAATGTTCATGTTACATTACAAAAATAAAACCGTGTTATCTTCTTCTTCTTTTTTGTGTGTTCAATACGGAAATGTGTATGGCCCGTATTTGATTATTTCCCTTGTCCTTGTTCATCAAACACCGGAAACATTAATAAATTTAATTATTAATTTTATTTTTAAGTTGGGATTATTTATATAACTCATAACATTCCTAAATTAATATTTAAATTTATAAATAAGTTTTCCGCGTTCTGATGAATATATGCAAGGGAAATAATCAAATACGCGGGTTCACATATTTCCGTAATAATGTACCAATTGTTTTTCAATATCTAAAAATGATATAAAAATGAGGAAAATTAGTGAACAAAACCAGATAAGAGTAAGTATTAATTAGTCAAATACACATCGAGGCCAACTGCTTGAAGTGGAGACGATGTTTATTCCAGTCAAGAGAGGTTGGAAACCAAGGCCGTAGATAGGGGGATTGAGGGGTTCACCCCTCCCATTTTCACCCTCCTACCCTTTTAGCAATTCCGAACAAGGCATTTAGTACCAGAAGCACGCTTTTACCGACCTCTGACCTTTTGGTTAGAAACCCGAACCCCCCCCCCCCCCCCCCCCTTAGCGAGTTTCCACACAGAAGTCTTCAATTTCCCGTTCATAAAGTGAAATTTAAACAAGAAAACGGACGAATGGCTTTTAAAAACTTTTTTTTAAACAAAAACGCCATCCTTAATGCAATGTTATCTACGTCCCTGCTGGAAACTACGATTGGTGGGCCGCCTCAATACCGAGCAGACCACAGTTATCCACAAGCAAGCACATGTGAAATCAGAGACACCAGGCCGAGAGTTGCACCTGTGTAAATGCCGCTATGTTCAACATCTGTGCCGGTAAATTGTTGTAACTGTCGCTATGTTCAACATTCTGTGTCAGTATACTGGTGTATCTTCTTCTTCTTCTGCGTTCGCTCTCATATAACCACAACGAATATATCGTGTGATTTCCGTCGGGGAGAGTGAAGTACGTTGTACTGCAATTTCCACAGTAGAACTGTGTAGAACAGTAGAATTATTTGCACCTCGGTTTGCCACTTGTGGTCTGGACGTCCGAAGTCCAGCACATCTGTTTTCGTCATGCCATTAATTCGGCTAGGCTTTCCTAGTCCGTGACAGCCTGTATATTTGTAGCCGGGCACGCTGGTGTGTAGTGCCTCTTCGCCAAGACGCTTGTCGAGCACGTCTATCTCGCACGGGGTGTTCCACCGTCTATGAACCCATCTCGTGCAATTGGACGTACTGTGCCTGTGTCATCGAGTACTGAACCCTTTCTCACCCGCGAGCCTGGTTCCGTATGAGGAAGAACTCACCAGAAGAGTTGGACCCTGGCTCTTTCGCCTTCTTACCCGAGGTGTCGATCACAGACATCGTGAAACCCTCGCCCAATTTCGATTCTCACCCCACGCGTTTGAGAGCAAGGCATTCTCGAGTTGAGCGACCTTGTCCCAATAGCGCCTGAGCCCATCAGGTACTGAACCTGAAAACCTGACAGTAGAGTTGGGACAGGGCTAAATTCGTTGTTCAATTTTGTGCCTGAGCACATCGGGTACGGAACCCTTTCTCTCTACAAGTGTATTTCCGGTATAGGAAAGCTTGACAGTAGAGTTGGGCCAGGGCTGTCATATTTGTTCATTTTTTGCCAGAGCCTATCGGGTACGGAACCCTTTCTCTCTGCAAGTGTATTTCCGGTATAGGAAAGCTTGACAGTAGAGTTGGGCCAGGGCTGTCATAATTGTCCCTTTTTTGCAAGAGCCTATCGGGTACGGAACCCTTTCTCTTTGCGAGCATGTGTCCGGTATAGGAAGGCTCGACATTAGAGTTTGCCAGGTCTTTTTGCTTGGCTGGACGCCCATTATTGGGTCTGGGTCTCTGTCTATAAGGAGCACAGGTTACTAGAATTCGTCATGAGCTAACAGAGCTTGTAGTTCCCATTTCCGTGGAACGTTTTCACTTTCTATTTGCAGTTGGCGCTGCCCTCTAGCGCTGTTCTGCCCTTTCAATTGTTTTATTGTACTCAGTATGAAATATATTTGTCTCTCGCAATGCATCTACCTTTTCACGCCTTTTTCATTGGCCGCCCCTCCAATGTTCGGACTGGACTGACTAGCTTCACTGTATGTTGGCAGTGTTGCTGTATGTGGTGATGTTGGTGGTGTCGGAGATATTGTCTGTCTCTTTTGCAGTCAAATCTCTTTCCATCTGCTACCTCCACATTCTCGGACACAATCCCCAAATGATTTGGCCAGAATCAGCTCGAGCTGTTGTATTTCTGTTTCCAGGGTGCACAGCGATGAGGTACATTTGGGATCTTGGTTATCTGCTAACCCTGAGTCCGCCTAGAGCAATGCGTTACCTTTGCTCCCCGCTGGTGTAACTGTCGCTGCGTCCAACAGTTTAGACTGTCATTGTTTCCAACCCGCTGTGTCGGGTTTGTGTAAATGTTTTTTCCTGACATTTGGAAGGTAAAGGCAGTTAATAAGAATTTGTAATGTTGTTTCGTTTTTTATAAGAGCAGTGTCAGGACAATAGTAGCTGCTGGAGGCTAATGTTATTTAAATGGCTGACGATTCTAGCATGTCCTTTTCGAAACAAAGATACACCATGTGGCCGAAACGTCGATTTGTTTATGTTGTTATATATGTTTCCTGTGATTAGCAAAACAAAACTACCATTTTTCTAGTTTCTCATGGCAGATTATGCTACAACAAATCAGAAGACAGCAGACGGGATTTGAACCAGAAACCTTCAACTGACACCAATTTTGTTAGACTATACAATATTGCATAGGGATTACTAGTCGGTCAATGATGTATTTTGCTGCTTTTGTTTTTTTTTATCTTTGCTTGATCAGGAGCTTTTAGTCGAAACGCCAGTAGAAACATATGTTGAGAGAGAGAGAGAGTGAGAGAGAGAGAGAGAGAGAGAGAGAGAGAAATGACTTGTGAAACACTACTTCACGTTTTCATATTTTGCCACATTGCAAGGGATGCAACTGCCTAATATAAATATGCACTTTGAGTGAAAAACAGCACGATTTATCTATATTGTCTATCCCCAGGTGGATGATGGTTAGAATGTCCACACTTGCTGTTAAGCGTAGGGGTGATGACTGGGAGCTTTAGTTGTCTATCCATGGCCAGATGTGTCGCATTGGCCGCGTTGAATCCGTATTTCTTCAAAGTTGTCTTGTTATATATATATATCCATCTTGTTATAAGTTTTCCTCTCGAGTCTTAGCTTTCGAGTATAAATGCTACAGAAGAATTCTACGAATTTCCTATAGGGAACATAAGACTAATGTGTACGTAAAGTTGTCTTGTTATATATATATATCCATCTTGTTATAAGTTTTCCTCTCGAGTCTTAGCTTTCGAGTATAAATGCTACAGAAGAATTCTACGAATTTCCTATAGGGAACATAAGACTAATGTGTACGTAAGAAATAAAGTAGAGATGTGTGCAGGTGTCCAGGAGCCATTGCTTTCAATAGTGAAACGACGAAAACTAGCATGGTTCGGACATGTATGCAGGCACGATTCCTTGTCAAAAACAATACTGCAGGGAACTGTCGAGGGTGGAAGAAGCAGAGGAGGCCAAATAAAGACATGGACAGACAACATCAAGGAATGGACAGGGCTAGATATTTCCACACTCATCCGCATCGCTGAGGATAGAATTCACTGGAGGACTCTGTGTGCTGAAGCTTCCAATGTGGTACCCCTACGACCCTGAAGGGTTATGGGTTTTATTGATTGATTGATTGAAGTTTTCCTCTGACCCTGTATCCAAACCTATCAGAATATTTAGCAAGGTTTATGGAAAGTTCTTAAATCAGGTTTCCTCCTTCCCATGTTTTGATCAGTGCCCGAAAACAGAGGCCAAATAATAGCAACACTGTTTGTCTTCCATACATATTGTAAGAGGCGAATACTAATTTTATGGGGTGAAGTTGGTTGCCTCACCCCATATAGGGTCAAAATGCCATAGAAGCAATGCTGAGGTTGGATGCAGTGGTGTAGCGTGGGTCAATGGCGCCCGGGGCGGAGTCATAATTTTCCGCCCTTGTAACATTAAAAAAGTATGTCAGTGATTGTGAGAGACTGGACGAAAATAAATTTGCCGCAAGCCCGATGATGCCGCCCGGAGCGGTCCGCACCTCCGCCCCCCCTCGCTTCGCCACTGGTTGGATGTGCTTTGCTGAAATATGCAGATATCGCAACAAAGCTGTGAACCATGACACAACGCATTTCGCTCACAGAATTACATCCTGCTAGTCTGCAGATGTTTGAGAACGAACTTAGAAGAAGTAGATATGGCTAGGTTGGGCTTGTGCGCAAATATGACGACCTGATAAAACTCTGATTTTGCAGGGGAAAAGGTGGAATAAGCAGTTCCCCCCCCCCCTTTCGCAATAAATTTAAAAAAAAAAGAACAAGGTGGGGAACTAAAATCAGAGACTGGGTATATAAATAAATCATGTTTGCGCACAAGCCCAAACCATGCAAGGTTATGTCGCTTCACAAATGAAAGTAGTGATTCTTGTAGACCTACGAGACGCTGAACTTTATTTATGTTTCCTCACTTATCAGCATCGATGAAGTTTGAAATCGCTGGCGGGCACTTTGTGTTGATGTATCTAACCTAAAGGATGCTGATAATCTATGGGTTTGTGATGTTCACTAACCATGGATCGCTTGAAATTAGTACACTACTTCTTCTTCTGCGTTTAGCATCTGTGGTCATGCTATACCGTCAGGCCTGTGGTCAAGACGAAGTCCACTGTCTTCTTCAGGTCAGAGCGGCTGCCCCATAGCTTTTGTCTCAAGTCTGTATCCTCTGGCAAGGTCTGCTGTCTCTGCTCTTTGTATGTTGGGTAGCCCTGAAGTATGTGTTCCGGGGTCTGGGTTCCGGATCCACATGGACATTCATCTGTGTATGAGAACCTTAATCGGTAAAGGTGACCCAACAGTCTGCAGTGGCCTGTTCTAAGGCGAAATATTGTGGTCTGTTGATATCCTTGGAGGAGATGTATTGCATCATGTTCGTATGCCCCTTCCATTTCTTTCTTCCACTTTGCTGTGTATGTGTTGCGGATTATTGTTTTTACTTCTCCGTAAGACAGTGGGTGTCTGTGTTGCTCCATTTCGCTTCCTGCCTTTGACAGAGCATCCGCTTTCTCATTTCCCATGATTCCACAGTGTGATGGTATCCACTGAAGGGCAATAGCTGTTGATTTTTGAATTAGTACACTAAACCATTTTTCTCAGATATCAATCCAAGGCTCTACTCCCGATAAGGAATACATTTATTTTCTTTTCGAGGTAAATTAAAAGTCTTCCCCTGTACATTACGTGGCGACAGCAAGGACATGCGACCTTTATCACAGAACAAAACGTTCTACACCTTCATCCCCCTTCCCCAATGCAACTCCCTAACGGGAAACATGCAGTATCTAAAGATAAGTAACTGTCATTTTGGTTTCAATCTCTCTCAGTATTCCATTAACTGATTTCATTGATAAAATATTAGATGTTTGTTAAACAATATAAATGTTACACAACTTCGTTTAACACGTGGGTGTAACTAAGATACGTTATATACAAGAGGAATGTTATACGTCTCACTAGGTTTATGTAAAGACCTAAGTAAGGAAATGTTATACACACAATAAATGTTACACGATTCAAACTACTGGGCTCGGTGGACCAAAATTGATTTTATTTCTTAACTGTTATTTACAATAATTCCTGGTAACAGCCCAGTGTGTATGTTTGCCCCACGAGATGGTCAAAATAAAGTCTATAGTGTAATACCACTGGATTGTAGAACTGTGGGTTACCACAGAGTGAGAACTGTGGGATTGTAGAACATATTGTTACCACAGATAAGAGTAAATAATAACAACATTGTGATCTACCATGAATGTCTAAGAGGCGCTTAAGGAGGTTTTTGTGGGTGGGATTGACTGGTCATCAAAGATCCCGAAGATCAAAGCGACAAATAAACAATGCTGGTCGGATGTGTTTTGAAGAAATGCGCAGATATAGCACCTAAAAAAGGCGTAGATGCGATTTCGGTAAGGGGAAGGTAGTTACCTAAAAAGTTCGCCTAGTTATTGCTGGTAATTCTTTCATTTTCTTGATATTTTTTTGTAAAACCTTTTTTTTTCAGAAAACGATTTATGGAAGAGGCGATATATGATTTTTTTTGGTTTGCACTATAATACTGAATGTCATATTCCAACATGTTCTTGGCTGAACCTCATGTACGTGCTTGGCACCGAATGTACAAATCACAACACAGCGTATTCAGTTTTCGGGACTTTATTCTTTACTAAACAAAGGCAGAAGAGGAAGAAGTAATTGTATTAGAGATGACCGCACCTTAAGTTGATAGTGTAATCAAACCCACGTGCTATCGCTACGGTATCTGAAGTATGAGAGCACATGAGAAAAATACTGGCAAATGTCTCCATTCATGCTTCATCACTGTTTGGCATATCCGATTACAGGTATTCTCAACCTGGCGTTCACGAGTCCCCGGTTGTTCTTCTAAAGAGGTAGTATTATGTTCATACGAGAAAAATAATGCACGCGAAAGGAACATCATTTGGCCCCTTTGCGTGTTGCAGGGCCCAAAAGAGAAGGAAAAAATAGCGACTGTAACTGACATGCATGTCGTACGAAGCGACGAAGGGGGATTTTGGGGATGGTTGCTGTTCCATCCCATAGTGGGTCAAAATTATTTGAAGACATGTTGAAGCCGGATGTGACCGGCGTTGTAAATATCACCAGACGCGTTGAGTTTGAACTCAATGTGACAATAAATATAGCTGGAAGAAAATAGAGAACGGCAGAGAGAAGAAAAGAAAGAGGTCGCAGAGTTTGACATAGTGAATTGGTGAAAAATTATCAAGCAAACTAATCTGCAACACTATAACACGTTTAACCAGGGTTGCCCAACTGTGAAATCGTGTATCTAAGCAAATATATCACGCATTTAATTGAGATTTTGTGTGTACATTTGAAATGGTATAGACCCTATATACCAGGTATACTCTGTGGCGGTGTCGTGTGACGGCCAAGCTACCGAGTTCGATTCCGCCACAGGAAATTTTGTATGCGGACCGTCCAGAAAAGAATGGCAAACTACTGAACGTAATTATAGTAACTAGAAAATCAATATGCCAAAAAATACTGGATTGATGGCTACACCCTGAATATGATACGCTACCAATATACCATATAAATTAATGTCTTCATTAAAATTCATTCATTAGTTTCAATTTTCGCTTTTTGGGATATAGATCAAATGATATTGATGCTAAGACACACATCACTTGCAAAAATTAGGGTGTTTACAATCAATGGATAGATAATATCTACAATTTTTATACCGACACTGTGTTACCAATGTCAAACATGGTCATTAACAGCTTCGCAGCAAAGAAAAATCGTCACATGTGAAATGAAGTGTCAAAGAAAAGCTGCAATTGTTACCAAACTAGACACAATAAAAAGTGAAAAATTAGGAAAAGAGTTGATATAATATCATGTATTAAACATATTGAAAGACAGCAGGTAAAATGGCTCGGTTACCTTATGAGAATGAAGCCAAACCAAATACCAATAAGAACATATAACAAAAGAATATTCATGCATTAGGCCCAAGGTAGACCAAGAAAACGGTGGATAGAAAACATCAAGATAGCATTGAACAAACATGAACTAAATACAACCACGGCGTCACATCTGGCCTTGGAACGACAGTTTAAGCTCCCACCCCTACGCTAAACGGTAAGTGTGAATGCGATCAACAATAATTCACCTGGGGACCGATAATCGACACATTATTTGTGATATATTTGGCAAGATTAAGCATGAAAATGCGCGAATCTGTACTTTCCAACACAAGACACAACAATTAGTATGCCGATATAATGAAATCAAAGTATTTCATTCGTGCATATAAGCTGGACATGATGCACAAATGTAAAGTATACATTTTCTGGGTCTAACCAAAAATAACGTCGTATGCAAAATATGACATTAATACGTTAGACCAGTTTTTGCCAACATTTTTTAAACCATGTCCCACCTAAGTCTTTCTAAAATTTCCTTTTATATATTCAATCTTGGACATCAGATTCTAGAACAATTCATAAGATTAACACCACTGAAATGAAATGTGTAAGACGTATGATTGGAGTTGGCTTGAGAGACAAAATCAGGAATGAAGCACTAAGAAAATAATTAGGGATGAAGTCAACAATAGAATACATCCAGAAACAACAAGTTAAATGGTTCGGCCACATAACCAGACAGAAAGAGCAAAGTATTATCCAAAACACACTTAACAAACGATACAAAAACAGTCGACCTATTGGACGCTCTCGTAAAAGGTGGATAGATAGTGTATTAGAGACACTCGGAAATATAACAGCGGAAGAGGCAAATAGAAGGGCAAAAGACCTTACACTCACTCTCCCCTCAACACCGAAAGGTTCATGAGGACAGAAAGAAGAAGAAGAAGATATATTCAATAATTTAATTATTACCTAAATGACTTCTAGTTACAACTTATTCGAATTGCCCGCCAGAACAGCCAAATTGCCCCCCCCCCCATCCCTGTTGGGCGTGGGCTCCACATTGGGTAACACTGCTTTAGACGGTTACTCAGATAATAACATTTGTCTGAGGGCAAAGCTAGTGAAACGTGCTAAAGATATACTGTTGTGTTGATGAATGATAAACTACGTCGACTTACATGGCACATAATGATGGTAATTCGATCCCAAATGTGGAGGGAAACGAACGATCCGAGAAGTTGGCTGGTATTGCTCTTACAACAGGTGGTCACTCTATGAACAGAACAGACATAGGAAATATACAAACAGTCTTCACGATACGAGACGTATGATGTTAATGAGCACGAGTCAGTATCGAGAATGGGTAAATTGGGAGTGGGGATATTTGTAGCATGGGTGAGAACGTTTCACACAAATGTCATAAAGAAATCTCAACCAACGCACAGCGGCAATCATCAACCGCTACAGCCTGATATAGAACTGCAACCATCAACCGCTACAACCTGACACAGAACTGCAATTATTAACCGCTACAATCTGACACAGAACTGAAATCATCAACCGCTACAACCTGACACAGAACTGCAATTATTAACCGCTACAATCTGACACAGAACTGAAATAATCAACCGCTACAGCCTGACACAGAACTGCAATTATGAACCGCTACAACATGACACAGGACTGCAATCATCAACAGCTATAACATGACACAGAACTGCAATCATCAACCGCTACAGCCTGAGAGATTTATTGTACGATACCGCTATAGACTGAAATTTACAGTACGATACGGCTGCGCCTGAGAGATTTATTGAGGCGTAGATCTTGACAAATATGGACGCGTCCGGCGTGAGGAAACGATAATCAAATTATCTAAATCTAAATTTAAATTCCATTCAATGGGGCTAGTATATGTAAAAAGTATGTTGGCGCAGTGCTCGATGTAATGCAGGTGCTGAGAGAACTCCTGCTGAAGACGTTAAGACGCCAGGTCACGAGTTCAACAATCAAAGCATGCCATTGATGCGGCTGAACAGTTTTTTCCGACAGTAACTATACCACCCTATCATACTGCGCGTCACGCCGTGACGTTCCTTCGTAATTTTCATTGGCTGGTGAACACAGTGTATGGAAAGTGTCCAATATACAATGGACTAGCCTCTCGCAGTGACGCTTAGTGGTATAGTTTATAGTTTAAGAAAACACTACTGTCGAAAGGTCACGTGGTGGAGTATCAACTTTCATTTCTGACTAGAGATATATCTACTGGATACCAAGGATGGTGAAAACAGGAAACACATGTTAATGACGTTGTGCAAAATGTTAGAAACCCACAAAACAACACACTTTACAGTAGGCCTACTACAGATTTTGTATGAACTTTTGAATTATACTGGTCAGGATTTGCCCAACTTGTTATAACACGGTGAACACAATTTTCACCAGTATATATACCTACCAGGGTTTGTTTAGAACCAGGAGCTTAGATACGTGGGGAGGATTCCTCGGGTATAATTAAACCTCTCTTCCCCCTCCTTACCAAATTGGATCACGCCGTTTAGTACTAGAAATTTGGCCAAAAGAAGTAAAAATTCAAATAAGAAAAACATTTCTTATAGCGATTTCTCACAAAAACATCATCAAATTGCTCATCAAACAAAAAATGTAACGCACGAAAACACACGAACGAACATTTACCTGTTTTTATTTTGCTTCTTATTTAGAGGTAACTCCCCCCTCCCCCCCCACTTTTTTCCCTCCTCAATGAGAGCATATATACAGTCCTGTTTACAAGGTTACCGTGACGTGAAAATCCCGTTGCAAATCCTTATATGAAGAGATTCTTGCATTGATCATGAAAGGAGCTGTGAACTGGGATGAGTTTTCACAAGTACATCCTTCATTTTTTTGTGCGCATCGTACCTTACGACATTTGCATACAACTGCCAATTCACTATATTATCTACAATCCTGTCATATGATGCGCGTGACCGTAGATAAACGCGCACAAGTAGGTACTGCGCTGCTGCGCACTTCCCATAAAAACCCTGTCGCATTAAAATTCAGTGCAATGTATGCGTGTTGACTTCCTCGCATTAATTTCCTAGTTACGTAAAGCAAATTCATGTTTCCTCGTGACCTACTGTTACACACAGCACAGATGATATAATTATACAGTTTTAAAACCTGTATTGTGTCATATCGACTTTTGTTGTACACGATTGATAACTGTGATATGTGTACTTAACCTGTATCTTGTGCTTGATAAACGCTTTTTTGTTGACACATGGTCGTTTACTGTTGGTATGTAAAAATCTCCCACACTTTCAGTTTATCATTGGCCTGTTTCTTTTGATGCTAGAAAAAGTATTGGTATAAACATCGTGCTTTAGAAACGCTTTCTTCGTGGACACGCATACTTTTGCTGCCGTTTGTGAAAACCTCCCACACCATGTGTATATCATATTTCTTTCGATGGTACGAGAGATACTGAAATAAACATCGTGCTTGATAAACGATTTTTCGTAGACACGCAGACTTACTGCTCCTAGTAAATCTCCTGCAAGTCCTGTGTATCCAGCTTCTTCTAGACTACGAAAGTATTGGAGTAAACTGTCAGGAACATTCTATGGAAGTGAACAAGGTAAGTTCGTTTTTATTTTTATGAAAATAACTGATACATTGAGTTAAAATGTGTTCTCTATGTCACCAGTCAGCAAGGCGTATACAGGAGAAGGATGTGCCTCCTAACTTCGTTTCCCTGACTAATTCCTGCCGCATAGATGGCGTTTTGGTGGTTTGTATTTTTTTCGGGGCCGTGATGACCTAGATTGTCGGTTATGTTACTTTTATCACAGAAATAAAAAGCAAGAACGCTCTTGCTTTCTATATCTTCTTCTTCTTCTTCGGCATTCATTCTCAAACTCCCGCTGGATCTCCCTTGTAGCAGAACCATGATACTACTAGATCTCCAGTAGTTTGTACTCTAGAGAATAGTCATGCGTTGTGTAGCGTTTTATTTGCGCCAAATACCGGACACACTTTTTTTCTATATGAAATGGGAGATTTCCTCCAGTGCTTTCATATTAAGAAGATATGAACATCGCAGCGAAGTACGCGGCTTTAAGAAGCTTCCTACTCATAGCTGTTTATAGTCTATCTCTCTCTCTCTCTCTCTCTCTCTCTCTCTCTCTGTGTGCGTGTGTGTATAGACGGAATGCTCCACTATTTTGTATGCATGCCGTAAGAAGTGACAAAGGAGGTTATGAGGTGGAGTTGGCTGTCCTATCCTATATAGGATCAGTGACCCAAAGCCATGCTGAAGTCGGATGTGCCAGCGAAAGGCGCAAATATCACAACAATGCTGTAAACCAAGACACAACGCATTCCGTTCTTTGGACTACATCTTGCCAATTTGCAGATGTTCGAGAATGAACGCAGAAAAGAAGATACTTGAAACTTTGATAACAACATGGTTCCTTGTCATACGAAACATGTTCTATCCAACACACCGAACCACAAGGGTTTTCCACCTCTGAAATGTTCTATCCAACCCGTCGATCAAAAAAGTTACCCCACCGCTGGGCAACCTAGCACTTTGATTTATATTGTTTTTGATTATCCATTTCATTTTTGCTTCACTGTTTTTAATATCAATTTCGCTTGGTGCTTCCGCAGCCCTGAAAGGAAGCAAAGGCTAACGAGACTGTTATTGTTCAGACATGAAGTAAGAGGTGACTAAGGAAGTTTGGAGAATGGAGCTGGCTGTTCCCATATGGGGGCCAAAGTAATCCACATACAAAACAGAAATGGATATATCAGGTCGAAAGCTGCCTGTTCCCAATGGGGGCCTAAGTAATCCACAAACAAAGCAGAAAACGGATGTATCAGGTCGAAAGGGAAGAAATCGTAGCTAAGATGCAAACTAGGACACAGTATGGACTGATGCAAACTATGCGTTCACTCACGGAATTGTAGTAATAATAGGCACCATTCCATCTTTCCAGACGATAGTGTTATTGTTGTGCCGTAAGAAATATAATCTATGATCCATGATGATGATGAATGTGACTCACAAGACCAATCTGAGCCACAGTGAGTCTTCCACGGCATGTACAATGAATCACATACCCTCTTGTACCATCGTGAGCTATTGTGTGTCTTCTTAAATGTGTAGCCTTTCAACGAACTGCTATCACTTTCTACTTTGTCTTGCACATTTCCCTACATGCAACGCGACCCATGATATCCTGTCAGATTCCTTTGTAGGTTTTAGTCACTCATGTTCCCTTTGTTCTTATACAGGGCTTTATCTTCTTCTTCGTTCGTTCTCAATCTCCTGCAGATTAGCAGGATGTAGTCCGGAGAACGGAATTTTTCGTCATGCCTTTGCTGCATTGCTGCGATATCTGCGTCTTTCGGCCTGACACATCCGACTTCAGCATGGCTTTAGTTCTCTTAACCTATAAGGGATGGGACAGCCAACTTCATCCCATAACCTCCTTAGTCGCCATTTACGACATGCGTGGAAGGTAAACAGTGTTGCTATTCTGTGCTCCCCTTTCGAGCCACGGAAACACACGGGAGTTATACAGGGCTATAATGTTCGAATCTTTAAAATTATGTGGGACCTGATCTTCAAGCCAACACAATATTGTCAGTTGATGTAACTGTGGAACCCGATCTTCAAGCCAATACAATGTTGTCATTTGATGTAACTGTGGGACCTGATCTTCAAGGAACCACAATATTGTCATTTGATGGAACTGTGGGACCTGATCTTCGAGCCAACACAATATTGTCAGTTGATGTAACTGTGGAACCCGATCTTCAAGCCAATACAATGTTGTCATTTGATGTAACTGTGGGACCTGATCTTCAAGGAACCACAATATTGTCATTTGATGGAACTGTGGGACCTGATCTTCGAGCCAACACAATATTGTCATTTAATGCAACTGTGGGACCTGATCTTCGAGCCAACACAATATTGTCATTTGATGTAAATGTGGGACCTGATCTTCGAGCCAACACAATATTGTCAGTTGATGTAACTGTGGGACCTGATCTTCGAGCCAACACAATATTGTCATTTAATGTAACTGTGGGACCTGATCTTCGAGCCAACACAATATTGTCATTTAATGTAACTGTGGGTCCTGATCTTCGAGCCAACACAATATTGTCATTTAATGTAACTGTGGGACCTGATCTTCGAGCCAACACAATATTGTCATTTAATTAAATGTGGGACCTGATCTTCGAGCCAACACAATATTGTCATTTAATGTAACTGTGGGACCTGATCTTCGAGCCAACACAATATTGTCATTTAATGTAACTGTGGGACCTGATCTTCGAGCCAACACAATATTGTCATTTAATGTAACTGTGGGACCTGATCTTCGAGCCAACACAATATTGTCATTTAATGTAACTGTGGGACCTGATCTTCGAGCCAACACAATATTGTCATTTAATGTAACTGTGGGACCTAATCTTCGAGCCAACACAATATTGTCATTTAATGTAACTGTGGGACTGGATCTTCGAGCAAACACAATATTGTCATTTGATGGAACTGTGGGACCTAATCTTCGAGCAACCACAAAATTTGTCATTTGATGGAACCGTGGGACCTGATCTTCGAGCCAACACAATATTGTCATTTAATGTAACTGTGGGACCTGATCTTCGAGCCAACACAATATTGTCATTTAATGTAACTGTGGGACCTGATCTTCGAGCCAACACAATATTGTCATTTAATGTAACTGTGGGACCTGATCTTCGAGCCAACACAATATTGTCATTTAATGTAACTGTGGGACCTGATCTTCGAGCCAACACAATATTGTCATTTAATGTAACCGTGGGACCTGATCTTCGAGCCAACACAATATTGTCATTTAATGTAACTTTGGGACCCAATCTTCGAGCCAACACAATATTGTCATTTAATGTAACTGTGGGACCTGATCTTCGAGCCACCACAATATTGTCATTTGATGGAACTGTGGGACCTGATCTTCGAGCCAACACAATATTGTCATTTAATGTAACTGTGGGACCTGATCTTCGAGCCAACACAATATTGTCATTTCATGTAACTGTGGGACCTGATCTTCGAGCAACCACAATATTGTCATTTGATGGAACTGTGGGACCTGATCTTCGAGCCAACACAATATTGTCTTTTAATGTAACTGTTGGACCTGATCTTCGAGCCAACACAATATTGTCATTTAATGTAACTGTGGGACCTGATCTTCGAGCCAACACAATATTGTCATTTAATGTAACTGTGGGACCTGATCTTCGAGCCAACACAATATTGTCATTTAATTAAATGTGGGACCTGATCTTCGAGCCAACACAATATTGTCATTTAATGTAACTGTGGGACCTGATCTTCGAGCCAACACAATATTGTCATTTAATGTAACTGTGGGACCTGATCTTCGAGCCAACACAATATTGTCATTTAATGTAACTGTGGGACCTGATCTTCGAGCCAACACAATATTGTCATTTAATGTAACTGTGGGACCTGATCTTCGAGCCAACACAATATTGTCATTTAATGTAACTGTGGGACCTAATCTTCGAGCCAACACAATATTGTCATTTAATGTAACTGTGGGACTTGATCTTCGAGCAAACACAATATTGTCATTTGATGGAACTGTGGGACCTAATCTTCGAGCAACCACAAAATTTGTCATTTGATGGAACCGTGGGACCTGATCTTCGAGCCAACACAATATTGTCATTTAATGTAACTGTGGGACCTGATCTTCGAGCCAACACAATATTGTCATTTAATGTAACTGTGGGACCTGATCTTCGAGCCAACACAATATTGTCATTTAATGTAACTGTGGGACCTGATCTTCGAGCCAACACAATATTGTCATTTAATGTAACTGTGGGACCTGATCTTCGAGCCAACACAATATTGTCATTTAATGTAACCGTGGGACCTGATCTTCGAGCCAACACAATATTGTCATTTAATGTAACTTTGGGACCCAATCTTCGAGCCAACACAATATTGTCATTTAATGTAACTGTGGGACCTGATCTTCGAGCCACCACAATATTGTCATTTGATGGAACTGTGGGACCTGATCTTCGAGCCAACACAATATTGTCATTTAATGTAACTGTGGGACCTGATCTTCGAGCCAACACAATATTGTCATTTCATGTAACTGTGGGACCTGATCTTCGAGCAACCACAATATTGTCATTTGATGGAACTGTGGGACCTGATCTTCGAGCCAACACAATATTGTCTTTTAATGTAACTGTTGGACCTGATCTTCGAGCCAACACAATATTGTCATTTAATGTAACTGTGGGACCTGATCTTCGAGCCAACACAATATTTTCATTTAATGTAATTGTGGGACCTGATCTTCGAGCCAACACACTATTGTCATTTAATGTAACTGTGGGACCTGATCTTTGAGCCAACACAATATTGTCATTTAATGTAACTGTGGGACCTGATCTTCGAGCCAACACAATATTGTCATTTAATGTAACTGTGGGACTTGATCTTCGAGCCAACACAATATTGTCATGTAATGTAACTGTGGGACCTGATCTTCGAGCCAATACAATATTGTCATTTAATGTAACTGTGGGACCTGATCTTCGAGCCAACACAATATTGTCATTTAATGTAACTGTGGTTCTTGTATCTCTCTCCAACTCCTAATGATCTCAATTAAAATATAATCCTTGCCATGTGCCGTGCTAGAAGGTCATTAATAGCATTGTAATTTGTAACTATGGTTGAGGTGTGTCCAGATGGTTAAGGACTTGTGGAGTCAGACCTATAACCCGTAACTGTCCTCTTTTGTTTTCATTCCGAGATCCATTAAGACCAGGGATGACGTATACCACTCTTTAGTACATTGTTCGGGGCTGAAATATAGAGACCATGTGTTGCCCATGTAACAAGATGTCTCTCTCTCTCTTTCTCTCTCTCTCTCTCTCTCTCTCTCTCTCTCTATGTCTCTGCTTGCATTGCTAACTCCAAAGGAAAGGAAATATCCATACATTTGGAACAAGACAAGCTTGAGTAGCGTGGTAGCCAAGTTGATAGTAAGCTTGCTTGTTATCACCGGTTACTGCAAAAAAAAAAACCCTCGTGATTTCTCGCTTGACACGACAACTTCTCCAGTCTACTCAGCTGTAAATGAGTATCTGATGCATGAGTTAGGGGAAGTAATGACATCAAGGAAGGGAACTGGCCACCCATCACAATTGTTGCTGCGGCTTACTGCACTAAAACTATCTTAATCCCGACGGCAGATTTCTACCATGGGACTTAAATTTACCTTTTAAGCTGCATCTAAATCTTTGATCTATCTGTAAAACATATCAGTACTGCCAACTTACCAGTTGCCAACCAAGATTATGGACCTGCCACATCATCTGGTTTTAAGTTGTATTTCCTTGTCCTAGGATAAGGCTTGTATCCCCCATACGTGTTCCTCCTCTACAAACCTATGGATATGGGCTAACAGAATATGGATTTTCAGAATATGGGTTTTAAGAAAATGGATTTTCAGAATATGGGTTTTCAGAATATGGGTTTTCAGAATACGCGTTTTCAGAATATGGGTTTTCAGAATACGCGTTTTCAGAATATGGTTTTCCGAATATGGAGTTTCAGAATATGAATTTTCAGAATACTCGTTTTCAGAATATGGGTTTCAGGATATTGGTTTCAGGATATTGGTTTCAGGGTATTGGTTTCAGGATATTGGTTTCAGGATATTGATTTCAGGATATTGGTTTCAGGATATTGGTTTCAGGATATGGGTTTCAGGATATTGGTTTCAGGATGTTGGTTTCAGGATATTGGTTTCAGGATATTGGTTTCAGGATATGGGTTTCACGATATTGGTTTCAGGATATTGGTTTCAGGATATGGGTTTCACGATATTGGTTTCAGGATATGGGTTTCAGGATATTGGTTTCAGATTATTGGTTTCAGGATATTGGTTTCACGATA
Organism: Meghimatium bilineatum; assembly: GCA_034231615.1. NCBI lineage: Eukaryota > Metazoa > Mollusca > Gastropoda > Stylommatophora > Philomycidae > Meghimatium > Meghimatium bilineatum. Next base: position 59,982,088 of record CM067304.1, read on the forward strand.
TTGGTTTCAGGATATATATGGAATGTTAATCGCAGAATCATGAGAATGAACGCAGAAGAATGCATTCATTGTTATCTCCCCCCTCCCCAGCATTCATCACCGAAAGACACATTTACTAATCTAAGTTGATACTGCGATTATTTTATTACGTAATGTCTGCGATACAAGGCAACATTCTAAACAAAAACAAACTCTGTTTTGTTTTACAACGAATTATCAGCTACAATACTGTCTAGTCATCCCTTCAGCAATCACAAACATATATATATATAATATATGTTTGTATGTATCATATAGTTCAGCGTGCGTCCTTGACCGTAAGAAAGTCAATGTCACTAGATATTTTCTCTATGACCGAAACCATATGCGAAAAATTGCTGTGTCACGAAGCACGAAGTAGGTTAACTGATTGTGAATATGTTTACATAAGTAGATTCAAGTAGGAAGCATGAGGATAAATGAAAATAATTCTTACAACTGACGGGAATTGAACCAGGTCTGTTCTAGCAGGATGTGGTTGGTCAAGTACGGAAAACCTGTTTACTTGTGTTGCTAAGCGATTCGGTGCTGCTAGAACAGACCTGGTTCAATTCCCGTCAGTTGTAAGAATTATTTACATAAGTAGACTTGATTAAAATGCCACTTTTACTTGAAATTAATCCACAAATGCTCTGATATAATCAAAAAAGAAACCATTACTAGATGCAAAAGTGTGTGCCTTGTACAACTGAGGCGAATTACCACTGAACAAACACAATTATTTTACTTATTTTTGTGGTGTCAAATTTGCAAACTACGGCTAGTTTTAAATGTTACACATTGAAGCTCAGACCGGGACTTAGAACTGAACCAGCACAACATAGAAACAAACAAAAACAAGAATGACTGACATGTCTGTTATATATCGAAACTGCATGTAATGCTATATTTAGATGTTGGGGTGGTGGGTGATCCTTGTCTCCGAATTTTTCCATTTTTTTTAGTCCTGTGGACTTCTTAGTTTTTCTATCACTTTTGCTGTTTCCAATTTAATGATGTATGCTCTTGCTGCTGGCCAATATTTATTCATTCTCATTAAGTAACAGAATCGTTCCAGTCTCTGTTTTTCAATATATTTGTCCACAGATGTTTTTCCAACAACTATTGTCATCTCTTCGTTCCTCACATTGTTCGTTCGTTTCTGTTTGCTGCTTTTCTTAAACATTACATTTCACACGTAGTATGCTTCCTTTCTTGTTCTTTAGTTAGTGTCCATGCTTGACATTGATAACACTATGTTGGTATGAAGATTTAATTCATGATTTGCCTTTTGGTTTTCATAGGGATAGATTTCATTGGTATTCATCCTTCAAAAAATGACGCTATTTGACTTATTTTTAAAAACTGTATTGGTCATTTTGTGTATTCTCTGCGCCTGTACCCAATACAAATCATAGAAAAAGTCGCTACTTTTTTATTAGTTAATCTGAGAAAAACACCAAAGAAATTCAACATAGATGCAACATAGCACACCAGATCTTACGGCAGTTGTCCCATATTTTCGAGGAGCGCGGTAGTCTAGTTGATGGTGAGCTTGCTTACTATCACCGGGTTACAGAGTGCCAGGTTGGAAACCACACCCACACATAAAAAAGTCTTGGTTGTGTTTTCTCGCTTGACACAACCACTGCTTCAGTCGACTCAGCTGTAAATTAGTACCTGACGAATCAGTTAAGGGACGTAAAGACAGCAACGAAGGGAACTTGCTACTCCACCTAAAAGTTGCTGTAGCTAAGTACATGAAGAGTTATCTTCATCCCCAACGGGGATGTGTCCTACAGAAGTGTCTCAGCATCTATATAACTTGTACGTGCCCTACAGAAGTGTCTCAGCATCTATATAACTTATACGTGTCCCACAGAAGTGTCTCAGCATCTATATAACTTGTACGTGCCCTACAGAAGTGTCTCAGCATCTATATAACTTGTACGTGTCCTACAGAAGTGTCTCAGCATCTATATAACTTGTACGTGTCCTACAGAAGTGTCTCAGCATCTATATAACTTGTATGTGTCCCACAGAAGTGTCTCAGCATTTATATAACTTGTACGTGTCCCACAGAAGTGTCTCAGCATTTATATAACTTGTACGTGCCCTACAGAAGTGTCTCATCATCTATATAACTTGTATGTGTCCCACAGAACTGTCTCAGCATCAATATAACTTGTACGTGTCCCACAGAAGTGTCTCAGCATCAATATAACTTGTACGTGTCCCACAGAAGTGTCTCAGCATCAATATAACTTGTATGTGTCCCACAGAAGTGTCTCAGCATCTATATAACTTATACGTGTCCCACAAAAGTGTCTCAGCATCTATATAACTTGTACGTTCCCTACAGAAGTGTCTCAGCATCTATATAACTTGTACGTGCCCTACAGAAGTGTCTCAGCATCTATATAACTTGTACGTGTCCCACAGAAGTGTCTCAGCATCTATATAACTTGTACGTGCCCTACAGAAGTGTCTCAGCATTTATATAACTTGTACGTGTCCCACAGAAGTGTCTCATCATTTATATAACTTGTACGTGTCCCACAGAAGTGTCTCAGCATCTATATAACTTGTACTTTGTATAACGTTATCTTTACGGCCACTCTGTAAGCCTTTCGATTCTGTGCAAGCTATCCAGTCTCTTCCAGTGTCATGTTCAGGAGGTCTTTGATATCATTGTCCAACGTAGTCCTAGTCTTCATCTAATTCTTTTACCTGGAAACCCTCCCTCCATGATTACTCTTTCTAAATCATTGTGTATTTGTGTATGTTCAAAATATATTAATTTGTATTTTTTGTGTGTAGACAGTTTTGGGGATCTAGTCTTCTTCTATGTTCAGGTCTTTGTGAACGTCTACGTTGGTATGTCTTTTTCCCCGTGATTTTCTTATGACATTTCTATAAATTTAATTTCTAATGCCGATAACGTCTTTTCCATTGTGAATGTTGGTGCTCAAATGTTGTCACTGGAAAAAACATGACTTCCTAATAGTTATAGTTTGTTTTAACATAACAATGTGGTTGAGATGGGGATTTAACACAGGACCTCTTGCGTGTTAGGCGATTGTAATTAAGAAATCTCATTCTTATTTTCTGAACTGTAAAAAGTTATACAGAGATAGCAAATTTATAATGACCTTAAATATTACAGGATTAGGCGATTTTCTGCATCTTCGTGCGATAACTGGTTACAGGCATATTCTTGATGGCAGATTGGACAACAGTCGTCAAGTGACAACACTCACAACATTGCCAAATGGCAGATAAACATTACATCTATCAAATTACTAAACTATATGGCGCAACACAACAAATACAAGTGACAAATTGAAACATTAGAAAACTTCTAGAATGATATCATTAAATCTGCTACATGAAGAGATTGTGATTGAAAATTAGATATAGAACTTCGTCAATCGATAGTGCGACACACATTTGATGATTATGTTATCTATCTTTGTCTCTATCTATACATCCGTAACCCGTCAGGGTCGTAGGGGTACAACTTGGATGTTTCAGCACACAGAGTCCTCCAGAGAATTGTCTTGCCCATTCCTTGATGTTGTCTGTTCATGTCTTAATTTTGCCCTCCTCTTCTTCTCTCCCCCCCCTCCCCACTTCGACTGTTCTCTACAGTATTGTTTTTGACAAGGAATCATGCTTACATGCATGTCCTAACCATGCTAGTTTTAGTCATTTCACTATTGAAAGTAATGGTTCTTGTACACATGTATACATCTCTATTTCATTTCTTACGTACACATTTGTCTTATGCTCTATATAAGAAATTCTTAGTATTCGCCTGTAACATTTGTATTCGAAATCCTGTAATCCTCTCTCCATATCCGTATAGTGAGTGTCCAACTCTCGCAACCATACAGCACAACAGAAAGCACTAGTGAGTTATACAGTTTTATTTTCACTCTTACATTAAATTATTCCAAGTGTATGATAAACCAATCATGTGTAAATGACGACTTGTAATTTACTATTGTAAATATAAAATTTGTGAAATTACATAAATTTCATAAAAAGGCAAATTTACATTTGCTTTTCCAAATGAACATTACCTTTGACGTAAACACGAAAGTCTTCTCCTTATTTTTAATGCGGACTTGTTTGTACCTTTCTGTATATAATATATATTATGTCATAACATTCATTGATGAACAATTAGTGTGTGTGTCTGTGTGTCATGTGACGCATTCTTTCTTTCATTATGACTCTCCTGAAGTCGCAGCTGTATGTGCAAAGTTGTCCCGCAACCTCTAACGACATGTGCATGCACTCCTGAATATCACTTGTCATCAAAGTCTTGGTCAACCTTTGATTATACTGCCTTCTATTGCCACTCCTATAACACTCTTTCCATGCTATCGTGTCTCTTCACATGGCCGAAAAAACCGAGCTTTTTCTTACCATGGTGTTTAAAGGCCAGCCTTCTTGGACGTTGATTTTGCTTAGCACATCTTGGTTGGTGTTCTTTACTGTCCATGACATTCTCTTTTATAGCACTTCATTTCGAAAGCCTCTACTCTATTGGCTATAGTGTTGTCAATGTACGAATCATAAATCGACTCACTATCTTCAGCCCAATATCTTCAACCCAGTATCTTCAACCCACTATCTTCAACCCAGTATCTTGAACCAAGTATCTTCAACACAGTATCTTCAACCCACCATCTTCAACCTACTATATTCAACCCACTATCTTCAACATAATATCTTCAACCCAGTATATTCAACCTACTATTCTCAACCCACTATCTTCAACCCAGTATCTTCAACTCAGTATCTTCAACCCAGTATCTTCAACTCACTATCTTCAACCCACTATATTCAACCCACTATCTTCAACCACGTATCTTCAACCCACTATCTTCAACCCAATATGTTCAACCTACTATCTTCAACCCACTATCTTCAACCTACTATTTTCAACCTACTATCTTCAACCCAGTATCTTCAACCCACTATCTTCAACCCAGTATCTTCAACCCACTATCTTCAACCTACTATCTTCAACCCACCATATTCAACCTACTATTTTCAACCAACTATGTCCAACCTACTATATTCAACCCACTATCTTCAACCTAATCTCTTCAACCCACTATCTTCAACCCAATATATTCATCCAACTATTTTCAACCTAGTATCTTCAACCCAGTATCTTCAACCCACTATTCTCAACCTACTATCTTCATCCCAGTATCTTCAACCCACTATCTTAAACCCAGTATTTTCAACCCACTATCTTCAACCCACTATCTTCAACTCACTATCTACAACCCAGTATCTTCAACCCACTATCTTCAACCCAGTATCTTCAACTCACTATTTTCAACCTACTATCTTCAACCCACTATCTTCAACCCAGTATCTTCATCCCACTATTTTCAATCTACTATCTTCAACTCACTATCTTCAACCTATTATTTTCAACCTACTATCTTCAACCCACTCTCTTCAACACACTATCTTGAACTCACTATCTTCAACCCAGTATCTTCAACACAGTATCTTAAACCCACTATCTTCAACCTACTATTTTCAACCTACTATCTTCAACCCAGTATCTTCAACCAAGTATCTTCAACCCAGTATCTTCAACCCACTATCTTCAACATAATATTTTCAACCCACTATCTTAAACCCAGTATATTCAACCCACTATTCTCAACATACTATCTTCAACCCAGTATCTTCAACCTACTATTTTCAACCAACTATCTTCAACCCAGTATCTTCAACCCACTATCTTCAACCCAGTATCTTCAACTCACTATTTTCAACCTAACATCTTCAACCCAGTATCTTCAATCCACTATTTTCAACCCACTTTTTTCAACCCATTATTGTCAACCCACTATTTTCAACCCATTATCTTCAACCCAATATCTTCAACCCAGTATCTTCAACACACTATTTTCAACCCATTATCTTCAACCCACTATCTTCAACCCAGTATCTTCAACTCACTATTTTCAACCTAACATTTTCAACCCAGTATCTTCAACCCATTATCCAGCAAGAATAAAAGAAGAAGAATACAGAAAGCCAATGAAATGTCTGTGGTGAAAATGAGAAATATATGCTACGACGACTCTCATATCGTCATTTTTAGCGAATAGACATTTTCTATTCGATATTTTTTTTAATGTAAGATAGGGAATCTTGGACAATTAGCAGAATACAACAATCATGAGCACATTATCCAAAAACTACGTAATCTTCAGTGATTCAAAATCAGTCGCACAAAATCAAGTCATTAAAAACACAAAACAAGACACTTCTCAATGTAATACTGTATTTGTTTGAAGCGGTGTCTAATTGTGTGGTTATATAGACAGATGTACCAGTTACATTTTGTGTCCGACAGTAGTCTACTCTGATCAATCTCTATACTGTGAAGAGTCCTTCAGCGGGCACACATGCAGACTGACCCTAAATGTTATAAGATTAAGCACTTGACAGCAACTAGTTACGACCATTGGTCAACCGCCTGCGTTGTTGGCATGCCGAATTGACAATAGATAACAGTGACACAATTGTCGGCACTGAAGAATGACAGCTGGCACCGTGCGGACGTAGAGACTGTTATCATTAAGGGGCTGTCCATCAATTATGTCACAATTAAGTTCATCCCCAATTTTGACATTCTCTGCCCCCCCCCCCCCGAAATCGTTTGACAAAGTTGACTTCTACAATACTGTTTTTGTACACCAATTAAATTGCTTCTTCTTCTGCGTTCATTCTCAAACTCCCACGGGATCTCTCTTGTAGCAGGACAATGGCCCTACTAGATTTTCAGGAGGACATAGTCCAGAGAATGGAAATGCGCTGTGTGGCCGGTTTTTTGCGCCAAAGGCCCGACACACCCGTCTTCGGTGGAATTAAATTGTTTGAGTTTAAGACATTTTTCTAAAAATGTGTTACAATGCATGATGTTTCTTCAGCCCCAAAAAATGTTTAATAGCAAATGTGAAAGGGAGTTTTTGTTTAACATTATTATTAAGCAGGGAAAGTGGGTGTGTCCCTGAAATCTTGACCTTTGTTGACAAGGGGGAAAGGGAGGGGTCATATTAGAGGAAAATATTGTTGACGTAATTTATGTATATCTCCCTCCCTCCAAAGGGAGACGCTTAGGTTTAAGTTTTGCATTGATTTCTCGCCGACTCTCATAAAGTGAGTTTGCTAAAATAATTTTAATATCTAAATATATTTTACGTTCTAAAGCATAGCGTAATTAATAGTTTTACGAGGCACTAAACAACAAATACAATATAATATCAAAATCAGAAAAATTTTCATGAACACAACAATATGACAAATGCCAACATACTGAAAATGAGTGGAGTAAAAAAAGAAAACGGATACACAAGCAAACGACAGTTATACAAAAACTATTTTGGGATCTTTATGAAACGAAACGAAATGAAGATACAGCCTGAAGATTTATTGGTAGGAAAGGAGGGTACAGAGCTTGACCCATTGGAAATCTCAGTGGTGTAGTGGCTAACTCTTAATGGACAAGGGATAAAACCAACAAATGGGGGGAAACGGGAAATGAGATGGCAGCTTCGTCCACTACGAAGGAACTATGTGTTGAGGTAATGAGTGCAGTGGTTTGATACTGGGAAATTACAAGGGAATTTTTTTAGGGGATGTTGCTAGTCAGTATCGCTCAACACTACTACTGAATTATGTGGGATAAATAATACTCCCAGCAGGTGGTGCACTGCTCTGGTGGGTCATGTTTTGTTTCTCAGGTCTGCATGCTGGGGACATTCTTGTAAGATATGTTCTGCTGTCACATTCGCAAGGCTGCAATGGCAAAGGCCAATTTTTTGGTCATATAAAGAGACATAACAGCATGGAAAGGTTAATAGCTGAAGGCAGAGTTAAAGGCAACAGAGGGGGGAGAGCGCCCAAGGCGAAGATGGTGCAGTGATATATTAGACTGCTTAAGCATGTCTCTAGTTGAGGCAGGTCAACTCGCCGAGAATCGCAGAATGTTCAGAGATTCCATAAGGAAGACCTCGTTCTGGAAGTAATATGTCACATGATGATGATACGGTACTTTTCGTGTTCCCATTCTTCTTGTTTCTGAAATAATAAAAGGCATGAGATGCAACGTAAAAAAATAATAATATATTATTAGTGAAGCCCATATCCAGCATGGTTAGACGGTTGCCACACTAGTACTCAAATTGTAGAATTTCAGAATGCCGAATTTCCCTCGGTGGCTCGCTTCTCCTCTCCCAAATTGCCCTTCACATGCAGATATAACACAGCAGTAATGTATAGATACAATGCAAAGATAAACCACGAATGCAACAGCTTGATAAAATTATATTAACAAAGCTTGTTTCCTATTGTCAAAACATGCTTGCCCGTATACATTTCTATAAATGTAATTCGCTTTTTGGAACATCAACATATTTTAATATTGTACCTTGTAAGACTAAATTATTACTTCGTGTTTGGTTATTTTTGGACTTTGTCGATAACTTTCGTAGGAGTGCCGTTCTTTTGCTGTGACAAGTGCAATGTCTTCTTAGTCAGATTGTTCAGGTTTAAATCGAATCGTCAATTACATTTAAGAATATTTATAATTCATTGGTCACTGTGCGTACTTTGTGTCGACAGCCAATGGAAATCACGGAAAAGTCGAGCTGCGTCACTTATAAAAATATTTCCCATGCTTGGATAATTAGCGAGGGACATATTTGAATTCTCATTAATTCTGAACCAGAAATGAGACGAAAGGATAAGCGGAGTCAGAAATAAAGTTGACCAAAGTTTCCCTTTTCATCCGCTTCACTTTTGTGGAACAATATGAGAACAGGCTTTTCTGACTAACGAAACAAGAATCAAAATCTGGGAACAGGCTTTTCTGACTAATGAAACAATAATAAAAATCTGGGAACAAGCTTTTCTGACTAATGAAACAATAATCAAAATCTGGGAACAGGCTGTTCTGACTAATGAAATAATAATCAAAATCTGGGAACTGGCTATTCTAACTAACGAAACAATAATCAAAATGACCTCGGCTATGATGAATCCTACCAAAGGAATATACGATCTGCTGGGACAGAAATAACCCTTTTAAATTGTATCCTGCAGCTTTTATCTGGAATTGTAACCAGATTATAAGACATAGCAAATCTTTGCTGAAACCTAGAAGTCTTTTCACATCTAGTCACTGTATTCCACATCCGTATTGCGGCCGTTATGTCAAACTAGCAAAAGTTCTTGAAAACGTTAACTCTTGTTTTTATGTTTGTTTGCTTGTATTCCGTGTAGTTACAAGCTATATCGTTCTTCTTTCATATAGGAATGGAGGTGGGTGATTTAGTAATAGTTATCATCCACGCTTAGAAGACTCCAAAGTGTGGAGATATGCATTGCTTTAAGAAGTAGCCTTCAGAACAGAGGGGTTATATCTATGTATATAGGCAAATTTTATAATTATGAATACATACGTCCAATCACATGCACATTTATAAATATTTCGTGACATCACTGCTGATCACGTGTGGCCACACTTTCCATTTAAATGTATGGCTTAAATGCTACCCAAACGTTTCAATGGAAAAGTACTTCAGGAAAAATGCCAGTCTGAAAAGAACAGTTCTTCAGGAGAAATACCAGTCTGAAAAGTAAAACATCATCATCTTGCATTGAAAAGTGTTGCTGATGCTTAGCAGACAGGAATAACCGAACTATATTGAAATGATAATTCCTATACTGTCAGACTGTGTCGGTGTAGTACGGAGCGCGTCTGTGACCACCAAGGTATAGAGTTTGAATCCTGCCATAGGCAAATGTGCATCCTGACCACTCAGAAATAAATGGCAAACTACGCAGCGTATTTACATTCCCTAGGAAATGACTATAGCCAAAACATGCTAGGTTGATGATCACGTCCTGAACAGGATACCCTACCAGTTTATTTATAATTCCTATAGTAGACACCTTTCTGCCTTTACATGTGACATTATTATTATTGTGGTATAAAAATATAATGTACGATCCATGGCGATGATGGACGTGACTTACAAGACCAATCTGAACCATAAAGAGTCTTCCACAGTATGTAGAACGAATCACAGGTCCACTTGTACCATCATGCGCTGTTGTGTGTGTTAGACGTGCAGTCTTTGACCTATCTACTATCACTTTTTGCTTTGTCTTTATACCATTCCTGATCTCTCTCCTCCATGCAACACGACCAATGACATCCTGCTTCTATGATTCTGTATCAAGTTATCAATATCGTAACCCCTACATACCTACACAAATTATAAACATAATTTGGTATGTTGAAAAACTTTACAATCTAAAATATGTTAGTAATGACTGGCAGGTCACTTGCCATTTGAGAAAGGAGGTACTAAGGAGACAGATGAACTCAAGTAATTTATGCACTACATGTTGCAATAATAAAAACACGATCTATTGAATAGAGACGTGTTGTTTTCAGATACTCTGTAATAGAGGAAACCACATAGTGTGTCCTTTGACTTTATATATATATATATATATGTATGTATGTATATATTGATAAATATCGATGGTGTCATTTTCCCGTTGGTGGTTTCTCCTGGAGTTCTTATTTCTCTAAACGATGTGGAAATATTGAAGCCACGATGTCATGTAGTCGACGCAACTACGGTTTAAGTCTTCACTGTGACTTTTGTTCTAGTTTCAATGTATTACCTATCCTTTGCGGCGTGATTAGTAGAATGTGTATTTAAAATTAAGGTATATTAATTGAAAAGGCATTTAATTTGGAATTAGTACATAGATTAGGGATGGAGGTAAGGGTTAAGATCAGTTATAAATTTAAAAAAAAAATTAGTTATAAAAATTATAATTATAAATGTGGTTGATGTCGTTTGTGTCGGGAGATGTGACGTCACGGCATCCATTAATTTCATTGGTGTTACACGGAAATCCGTGACGTCGGTTACTTAAAAATGTTAACATTGTGTGCTGTCTATAGCACAGTGAAGACTTAAACCGTAGTATTACACACATAGATAGTTGGATCAGACATGTCACGAAATATTTACATATTTCACGTGTTTGCAAATTATCATACGAAGTGCTGAAACCTCTTTTCTATATATGTAACCCCTCTGAGTAGGAGGTTACTCTCTCACAGGCTCGATATAACCAACATATACGCCGGTCAAAGATAGAAAGAGCCGTGCCGTGGCATGAGCTTTATCCCCTATTTAACAAACTAAAGATACTACTTCTCAAAGCAATGCATACTGTCAAATGTTGGAATCGCCTGTACCAGGAAGACAGCTTTGAATAAATCAATATACTTGTATATGAGATTTGAGATACATGAAACACAACCTATTTAGGAACGTTCTGTATATATTTGTTACATTTTTAAGCACAAATGGAAATCGTTTCAGTAGCCATGAATGAGTTAAATGAACTGACGCGATTTACACTGCAGTCGTACTACGACCAAGTTGGCATCTATATGAATATGCATGTATAGTTCTCTTTCTCTCTCTCTCTCTCTCTCTATATATATATATATATATATATATATATATATATGTATATATATGCAGTGTTTTTGTTCTAGGCAAAAAACAATGGTGAATATTCGTTTAGTTTTCGAAAAATTGGCTGAATCTTTATTGATAACACCGACACCCTCACTCAATATAACACACAGTCGTGCAATAATTACTTTGAAAATATAAACATTTTATATATGAAAAGTACATTTTAAAAGTTCCATATTTGGTTATAAAGCATTATTCCCATGTCAACTCATCTGCACGGACACAGTTCTGAATTTCTGAGCATATAATGTCTATTCTGTGAGTCAATGTTTCTGATAATTTACATAGCATCAGTAAGAAAGACATAGCATCAGTAAGAAAGACATAGCATCAGTAAGAAAGACATAGCATCAGTAAGAAAGACATAACATCAGTAAGACAGACATAGCATCAGTAAGACAGACATAACATCAGTAAGATAAACATAACATCAGTAAGAAAGACATAGCATCAGTAAGACAGACATAGCATCAGTAAGAAAGACATAGCTTCAGTAAGAAAGACATATGATGATATGACGTATCCCAGCGTATCCACAGATAAAAAAGAAGTGTATGTATGTATATATGTATGTATGTGTGTATATATCTGTATGTATATATGTATGTATGTGTGTATATATGCATATACAGATATGGATATTTATATATAATATATATATATATAGTGTTTGTTAAACTATACTAGTCATGTGCTAGAAAATAAATACCCCTAACTGGTCTGTCACTCGTGGGTTGTCGGGGCCCGAAAGTGGAACAAAGAATAGCAACACTGTTTACCTTCAATGCATGTTGTACGTGGCGACTAAGCAGGTTATGGGATGGAGTTTGCTGTCCCATCCCATATAGGGTCAATGACCCAAAGCCATGCTAAAGTCGGATGTGTCAGGTCGAAAGGCGCTGATATCGAAGAAATACTGTAAACCATGACACAACGCATTACGTTCTCCGGACTACATCCTGCTGATCTGCAGGAGTTTGAGATCGAACGCAGAAGAAGAAGAAGACTGGTCTGTAACATCTGAAGCACATTTTTAAGTGGATCCACTTCATCAAAGGCAAGCGTACAATCGAACAATCTGACACTCTAGACAGTCTGTCATTTATGTATGTATACATATATGTAATTAGTTGAGTCAGTGCAAGCTGAAACAGTGTAAACTGAGCAAACGCTGTAAAATTATGACCTACTACTGGAGTGTGAAACATTTAATTCCGACACACTTAACTTAATGCCTTAGTCAACTTTTGATAATGAAAGACACAGCATACCCGAATCATGGAAACGAATGTGGACATGCGAACCAACATAACATGAGATTGATCATAGAGTGGATGCGTGTTGTTACTGTTGGTTATGTCAAGAAATTTCCGAGGCTTATATTAGTGGTTGGTAGCACGTGAATATTGCTATTCTGCAGTTGCGGTAAGTGGGAAACGTTTGTTATTGATAACATTGTTTAGTTTGAAGTTCTTATTCTCGTTTACACGATAGGTATTCACGTGTGTAGTGATAAAGTAGGTTTCATTCAGTCATTCGAGATTGCATCGCGTACAAGCAATTCGCTTATTACACTAGGAAGTTTCATTTAGACGTAGAAGTACGTACAAGATTTCTTGTGTAATTTGGTTTTGTGAACTTTCCGTTTCGCTTAGTGATTAATGAAAGTACGTAAAGGTGCAATTAGACCAGAACTAGAATACGGAAGAACAGTGTGGATTTCAACAGCCAATTCCCATCTACAAGCTTTGGACAAAGCACATAATCAAACACTTCATCGTAGCACAAGTCCCATGAAGACCTCTCCCATAAATGAAATGGAAAACTTGCAGGCCTCACACTCAGGCGAGACACTAAAACCATGATCCATGCAGAGAAGTATAATATTAGGCCAGCACTTCCAATGAAGACCAGATTCCATGATCTGCCAGTGGAAGACTGAAGAGATGCAGTTTTATTTACCAATCCAGGCGGCTAGAAAGGAAATACAAGTATGAACTATCAGACATAACAAAAGAAATAACATCATAACTTTTCCCAGTTTTGTAGGAGTAATATCAAAATCTCACTATCAGAACCACTATTAACATAACAATAGTATTAAACATGTTGAAGATATTTATCACAGAGAAGCGTGGATGCAAGTATATATATTGATGGATCAGCAACCAGAGCAGTGAAGAATTGAGATGTTGGAGTTTACATGAAATATCCAGAAAAATAGAATGAATCCACATATACTCACCAACTGGAATATTCTGTCTGCTCCAACTAATGTGCTGAAGTAATGGCCCTAAGCATTGCACCAGAAATAGTAACAAATGCAACAAAGAATGTCAAGAGGCAATGTTTCTTACTGATGCGATACCTCTTCTACAAGCCGTGGACAGCAATAAACTGCCAGACCTGAAGGAAGACGTACAAAAAGTGAGCACCACAACTAGGGTAGTACTACGACAGTGGATACCATCCCACTGTGTCATACCAGGAAATGAAGAGGTAGATATGGTGGCAAAACATGGAGCAACACAGGAACGAGAAGACCCAGAAATCACCTGCCAGGAAAAGAGGACCCTCATTAAAGTTATTAAGAATGGCGACTACCCAAAAGGCAACTATCATTATCTTGGCAGAGCTGAGCACGTTATCAGCTTCCACACCAGAACATGACACAATAAACTAAATAGCCAATTAAATAGACTAATACTGCTTCCATCATTTCTGTGTTCATGCGGCAAGGCAAAACAAATCACGGAACATATCCTGCAAGGCTGCATTACACTAAACAAATTGAGGAAGGAGCATGGCCCATAGAGACATGCATACACAGAAAGTAAGATGGGAGTACCAAGAACCTTTCAGCATTTATCAAGAAAACATGACTTAGTGTGTAGATATGTTAAACTACGAATGAGAAGAAAGACGAAGACGTAATTAATTTACAGAACTTCTGCTGATGCACTCTGCTGGGACACGTAGGCGCATAATAATTTTAATAACAGGTTACAGCTGCAGAAATGTTGTGATCTGAGAAGCAAAAATTGTAAACAGATTTTACAAAGTGTTGATTGTGTGAAGTTTTGTTTATCACCAACGACACTTAAGGAAACACACACACGCCGACGTTTCAACCACCAAAGGATTTATTATCTTCTTCTTCTTCTGTTTATTTTAAAACTCTATATAGATTAACAGAATGTAGACCACATACTAAAATGCGCAGATTTATAACATGGCTGCGACATCTGCACCTTTCGATCGGACACATTCAGTTCAGTATTGCGTAGGATCACTTTGACTCTCTTTAGAATGGGATAGCCAACGCCACTTCCAAAATACTCCTTAGTCGCATCTTAGGACATATTTTGCAGGTATCATTATCACTATTCATTTCTTCATTTTGACAAAACTATACATACTGTCACGTACTAATTCTCTCAAGTAAGAAAGTGTTAAAACACAAATTTGATTATCTGGTGAACTAAAATATTACATTTGTGTATGACCTGTTGCAGGCTCATGTTCTAGCACTCTTAAACACACGCATCGCCAAAGTTTGTTTTACTGAAGCGACTGTGTAGGTCTATATGCTTTAATGTACAAACAGTGTATTTAAGCTGCTGTATGAGTTTCCATGTTATACATCAGTGTATGATTGTGTGCTATTTCCCGGATCTCTGTAGTGTGGTAATGAATCGTTTTTCTATGTGTTGATGACGTTGAAGGTTCAAAACGTTGAAACATATGGTGCATGTGAATTTTATTCTGGGAGTTTCTGTGGATTCTTTATTGAGTTACCTGGTACGTGTTCTCTGCAAAACTCTCGGCGTGCATCTTTTGCTGTTTAGAGAGCTACAGTATGGCAGCCTCCGCGGAACAGTCGATAGGTCATTATCGTTCTTGCACATTGGTTCTGGAATTTATACAACATCACACCAATTGATTGCAAGCTGAAATCCAATCGCAATGAAACCAATACTCCCAACACTTAAGTACCTTTAACCTATAAACTATTATATAATTAAACACATCTCAATATCAGTCAATAGTTCTCTTCAAATCTATATCAATTTCCTTTCATCAATACCTAATACACTATATAGTACTCGTACGCTCAATCATTACATTATGCCACTGTCAAATATTTTCATTCATTATAGATAGCACTGTCCGGTATATTCTATCATTATATCAATGTTCAGTGTATTCTATCATTATAGCAATGTTCAGTGTATTTATCATCATATCATTTCCAAGAGTATTATATCATTATATCACTTCCCAGTGTATTATATCACTTCCCAGTGTATTATACCATTATAGCAATGCCCGGTGTATCTTATAATAATAATGACACTCAGAATTATATTTTTTCACAGTAACACTGTATCAGGTGTATTCTATCAGTTTATCAATTTTCAGTATATTCCATAATTAGAATCAGCTGTTCATTATTTTTTCATAATTTGCCTAATAGAAGTAGAGAACTGTCTTCCTTTTACTCAAGTATTCTCATATGTACTCCGTCTCTCCCAACAGAACAGCGTCACAGTCTGTATAGCTTACCGCTCTCAGAATAGTCTGTATAGTTTACCTCTCTCAGAATAGTCTGTATAGCTTACCGCTCTCAGAATAGTCTGTATAGTTTACGGCTCTCAGAATAGTCTGTATAGTTTACGGATCTCAGAATAGTCTGTATAGTTTACGGATCTCAGAATAGTCTGTATAGTTTACGGATCTCAGAATAGTCTGTATAGTTTACGGATCTCAGAATAGTCTGTATAGTTTACGGATCTCAGAATAGTCTGTATAGCTTACCGCTCTCAGAATAGTCTGTATAGTTTACGGATCTCAGAATAGTCTGTATAGTTTACGGATCTCAGAATAGTCTGTATAGTTTACGGATCTCAGAATAGTCGGTATAATTTACGGATCTCAGAATAGAGCACATAGTCTGTATAGTTTACCTCTCTCAGAAAGCATCGCTATTGCTTTACGCATTAATCCATGTGGTTCTCTGGAAAAAAAATTCCCTGATTCACGATATCTGCAACACAAAACTTACTGTTTGACCACCACCACACCCAAATCCCTTTCAATAATAGTACTTGTAGAATGAGTTCACAACCTAAGATTATATTACATAATATGTGTAGAATACACAACCTAAGATTATATTACATAATATGTGTAGAATACACAACCTAAGATTATATTACTCAATACCGATAATCAAGATTGTAGATAATATTAGGTAAGGTGGGGCGACCTAATAAAAGTTTTTTTAAAAACACCTTTTATATGCTAATCCTTCAGTTTGGTATCTTGTTATTGATGATTTTTTAGGGTAAACTACTGGGTGTGTTGCCGGGAGTGGGAGGATGTGTTTGTTACCCACATTA
The DNA here is from genome assembly GCA_034231615.1 of Meghimatium bilineatum. Taxonomy (NCBI): domain Eukaryota; kingdom Metazoa; phylum Mollusca; class Gastropoda; order Stylommatophora; family Philomycidae; genus Meghimatium; species Meghimatium bilineatum. The sequence goes on from CM067304.1 coordinate 59,999,126, forward strand.
AAAAATTTGCTTCATACTACTAAATGTTTTATTCAAATATCCTAAAGTAGGGGGGGGGGGGTGTTAATCTAGGGTCTTGCTAATTATGCAATTTAATAATATTGATTGATGTAGCACACAAATTAAATTTCAGCTACTGATTACTGCGTGTGTTGAAGTAATTCACAAAGTCAGTTTCAACAACTCATTACTGAGTACGGAGTTATCTACAAAATATGTCTACTACGTAATACAACTTGTGGAAGTAATTTACAAAATATCTCTTTACTTCCTAATACTGCTTATAGCAGCAGTTCACACAAGACGTCTCTCCTTTCTCTTACTGCTTATAGCAGCAGTTCACACAAGACGTATCTCCTTCCTCTTACTGCTTATAGCAGCAGTTCACACAAGACGTCTCTCCTTCCTCTTACTGCTAATAGCAGCAGTTCACACAAGACGTCTCTCCTTTCTCTTACTGCTTATAGCAGCAGTTCACACAAGACGTATCTCCTTCCTCTTACTGCTTATAGCAGCAGTTCACACAAGACGTATCTCCTTCCTCTTACTGCTTATAGCAGCAGTTCACACAAGACGTCTCTCCTTCCTCTTACTGCTAATAGCAGCAGTTCACAAAGTATGTCTCTTCTTTCTAATACAGCTTATGGAAGTAATTCACAAAATAGATTTCTATTGTATTATAACAAAGAAAACATTTCTATATATATTGCATGCTCCAAAAATAGATTCATAAAACTCTGGCATATTGAACACGCCTGAGATATGGCTTAACCACTACCCAAAACCCCATATCATTGCTCGGACCCCCCGATGATTCAAACCCTAAATCACAGCTCGGACCCCTGCTGATTCAAACCCCAAATCACTACTCGGACCCCGTGATGATTCAAACCCTAAATCACAGCTCGGACCCCCTGATGATTCAAACCTCAAATCCTTTGAATAAATATATATTTCTTTTCTTTTCGCGTTATACCCCTTTATGCCTTGAAGCGACAGGGCTAGAAAAGTTTTCTGGGGACAGCCTTTTTGCGTGTTTCATATATGTTTGTTGTGTCTTTGATTTTTATTTATGTAATCCATCTTTTGCACGGCCTACCTCTAGCTTTGTAATCATCGTGTCTCTATAGCAATACTTTTTGAGGGGCACTGTCTGATGGTAGTCTGGAATCGTGTGAAAAACAGTTAATCTGTTGTCTTCTGATGTAATCCATGGGTTTTCATTGTGTCTTATGTTTTCATTTATGACTCTTGTACTCCGAGGATTCTGCGTAGACAAGCCATTTCTGATATAACATGTTTTGTTTTGGCTTTTGTGTGCGCGTGTGTGTGTGTGTTAGTGTTCATGTTTGAAATTATAACATAGTGGTAATGTTTTATATAGTGCATTGTTGGTGTTCATGTTCACATGTTTGTATTTTTTAAAATAGGAGATATCTGCACTAAGATCTGATATGCTATGTTGCATCTTTGATTGATTTCTTTGTTATTTTTAACATTTGGTGATAGATGCTTTTAAGATAAGTGAAGATCTTTCACCTGTTGTAGAATTTGGTGATATGATGCTTTTAAGATAAGTGAAGATCTTTCACCTGTTGTAGAATTTGGTGATAGATGAATATAGTAGTGTTTCTGTTTGTGCAAGTGACATTACCTCGATTTAATTCTGTGTCTATCTTCATGTTAAAGACTCTAAACGTTTTGTTGAGTCTATGTATATGACGTAGTTGTTCTCGTGTTGATATTATTGCTTGATCGTCTGCAAAAAAGAAGTCCCCCCCCCCCCCATTAACAAAAAAGAGGTTGTTTATGTTTTCTTTTCATTGTTATTTGCAACTGTGTATATGCAACTTATAAATGTAATGAATAGCAAGGGAGATAAAACACATCGTTGTCGTACTCCAGAGTGTATGTAGAATTTGGTTTGTAAGCTCTACACTCGTTCTAACCGCACATTAACTACCCGTGTAAATACCCCTGTGCGAGACGATTAGGTGTGTTGGTATATGTATTTAGCACTGCAAAATAAGTAAATCTAAGATGGCAAATCTCTTTGCCATTTTACAATAAAACTAGAAGGGATAGTGTTTTTCTATTTGTTTTTTAACGATACAACTGGAAAGAACAGATTGTTTCTCTTTAACAATATTTTCCAAAGTGAAACATTTTTATAGAAGCCATCAATCATACGCTCCTATCAAAGCCGTAGTTAAGGCGCTAATACAGGATGCTCATTTTATCTGTATTTCTTCAGGCACACGTTCAGAAAATGACACATCGAGAGGTTCACGAAAATGGAGAAGTGGCACAGCCAGATTCAACGAACACAGACACCGTTCCCACGACGACATGCTGCTCCAAGGTGGTGAGCTTCTTAAAAAAGAATTTTCTCGTGCTGGCAACGCTGATTGGCATAGTGGTCGGTGCAGGACTTGGGTTTGGTCTACGAAACATTGAAATGAATGACCACGAACAGATGTGGCTCGGTAAGTAACGCCCAACTTAGATCAATTTCAGCTTTTAATTTTTACTCTAAATCTTTTCTTCGTAAATTTTGTGGATGTACAGATTTGTAACATTAATTTGTTTTCACAAAATCATTATACATGATTCTGTCTTAGACCACAAAAGAAAGAATTTAAAAAGAAATAGGGAATAAGACAGTATACCAGGAACTCTATCAATGTACTCGCGAATACAATAATTAAGATTTTATAACGAAAGATATTGTATGAATTGCATGGATTACATAGGGGGTGGGGTAGTTTAAATTAGAATGTAGACTACTGAGATGTCGTTAGTGAGATAATTATGAGAATACCACAGGCAGTTAAGAAAACTAATGTCGAGGTCATCAGAGAAAGATAATGTTTTTTTCTGTTTTCATATCCTGTCCGCTTTTTAACACAACCAGCTTTCATGACTACATGTTTACACGTACGTCATTGTCACCTTGAACTAAATATTGTTTACATGTCTGCGTTTGGTGCCTCTTTTATGGTAACATTGTTTTTACAGTTTTCATTGTCTTTTCTCTGTTTGTTTTGTGCCTTCTTGACAAAGACATAACGGTTCGAAACGTTGAACATGTCTTGTGTATTATAGTTTGTATTTTTTTTAATGTTTAGACCCCATAGTCATGATTCGTGATTAGAAACTGGCATTCCCATAAGTGCTCCGCACTCTGTTCCAGCAGCCATCCGACTCGATGGTGTTTCGAGTCTAATGTCGCCGAAACAGACGTCAACATCAGGGCACAATTCTGGCCCTTGCGATAGGTTTCTTTGTTGTTCCGTCCACCCACGCCGTGCCCGTCTTAGTTCAAGCACAACGTCGGCCTGTCGGAACAGCATGGTAACTGTTATCGAAGGCTACGACAACGGGATTGTATAGATGACATACCATGAGACTTCTATAAGAAGATAACTTCAATATAAAGGCATGTCATCTACTAAGGTTTCTGTTGCATGGGTGGTTTGTCTAGTAAGCCATTGGTGAGACCCACAGACGCAACCTCATGTGTACCCCATAGTCTGTCCGTTAGCAAGCGAAATTCAAAAATGTGTGTTCTACGTTGGTAATCATAGTTGCTGGACTAAAGAGATAAACTATAGCACAAATTAGAGACAGACTCAAGATTTATTGAGCACGTGATGAGAAGAGAAAATATTGAACGTTTAGATACCTCACAGTTGTTAGGCTTCGCACAGGATACTGCAGACTAAAAGCACATCTCCACAAAATAAAAGCTGCCCAAACTAACCACTGCCCATGTCAAAATTGAACACATTCTGCAGACATGTCAACTCTTTGATGACTCGATAATTAAAATATAGCCACACGAGAGATATCAGGGTGAAACTGTGAGGCAACTGTGAGGACCTCCTGCTGATGACTGAATTCATAAAGCCGGCGGCCCATCTTCCTGTATAGACCTATGAGCATATAAAACTAATAGCAGAAGAAGAACATTTAGTAACCACCGAAAATATTCAGGGAGAAGACAGGTGAAGACAAAGAGAAAATATGCTGGATGGTTTGTCATAATGGCATGGGAGAATGTCTTCAACACGAAAATGGGTGCAAAGGTTCTCTCATTGCTCTCGTGTGGACCCAAAGTTAGCAGATAACCTCCTAAAAGTACCTCCTTGTGGTGCACCTTGGAAATAGAAATACAGCTGCTCTTGCTGTATTCCTGGCACTTTTAGGCTCGTGTCTGTGGATGTGGATGCTGTAGACGGAATGATAATTACATGTAGAGAGACAGGAAATATCTACGAAACCACTACACCATTACATCTAACATCACTGTCGGCACACAGTGATGCAAGATATCTGTGCATTCCGCCTCGGCCAACTTTTAAAAAACCAGAAACATTGGAGGGGCAACCAATGTCAGTGTCCCTTTCTAACATACGATAATCTTTTGAGTACACACATAATCAGAAAAGGAAGCACACGCTAGAGGGCAACGTAGTATGAGTATGTGAATCAATTCAGTGGCAACGAAGCTACAATGGTCCAGCACGAGAACGACTGATGGAAGTGCTGTTCATGCTCGAGAACACACAGACGTCCACACGTTCTATCACAATTCATCCTATTCAAAGTAGGAGTCATGAACTCAAGTTTTGGGTACGCCAACTTGAACATGTACTCCTGGGTAAGAAAAAAAAACAACTTTAACAACAGCTCCCCATTGCACACAGGACATTCCGAAAGCTGAAGATTGATGAGACAGACCTGTGCGACTGTGGACTGAACCCAGCGACTGAAGAACACATTCTTCATGCCTGTCAACTATACCAAGAAGAGAGGGAGAAAATATGGCCTACTGAGACGGCACTGTTTCCAGACTTGAGGGGTTCCATGAATGACCTGAAGCGAATCACACAATTCATTGAAGCTATTGGTGCTGTAACCTGATATTTGACTGAAGAACGACGAAGAAGAAGAAGCACACAGGACAATCATGGAGCACATGTTATGGAGTACATTGTTAAAATATCTGACCGAATCAGTGTTGAGATTCGAACTCTGTACACTGCGGGAAACGTAGAAGGCGCAGGTCTCTAAAGACACTGCAAACCAAACCCAGCTCGACTGTCAGCCGCTGCCCAACACGGCTCATAGAGAAAGAGAATTTGATTCAGTACCCAAGGCCCACTGCGAAGCTTCTCGTACAAGATTCGTTTTTACCTACGTCTTTGGGTAAAATACGTAATGGTGAAGCTTCAACTGCACTTGGCGATGGATTGGAAGGCCATATCAAGAGGATGAGGCAAGTGCATGATAAATTCACAGGTCAAATCCCAGACTCCTGACGTGTTTGGCAAGGAGCACATCGTCTAGGAAGGTGTATCAACAGTGAGTCTATAATCATATATATATAAAACCATCGAGTCGAATGGCTGCTGGAACAGAGGGCGGAGCACTTATGGGAATTCCTCACGTGCTGTGAGGACAGTTTTCTAATCAAGAAGAATCAAGAACCATGAGTCTAATTCGACCGTCGCCGTTACGCAACACGACTCATACAGAAGAAATTTGGTCTGGGACCTAGGAACTCAAAGGGTGGTAATGTGATGGTCTTCCTACACGAGGAACAGCTCGATTGATACGAAGTGCCTCCTCGGAGGAAAGACAAACAATGGGTAACCCGGGCAAACTTTTAGCTCGTCTCGTAACATATACCCCCTCTGATTAGAAGGCTTCACCAACAGACATTGCACTAAGCTGAAAGCTGAAGCCTCCTGGGTATGAAAGAAAACTCGGAGAAACCTCCCTACTGCACATAGAAAGTAAGAGCTAATCGCTCGCTATTCCAAGGGTTCGATAAGAAGAAGAAAGAAAACACACGAGAGAGAAAGGTGTACATAAACATGATATCTCGCTAAACCTCATGCTTCATTCTTTTTAATGCTAAAAATTGCTGATATAACTTGTTATTCTTCGTCTTTAGCGTTCATTCTCAAACTCCCGCTGGATCTCTATTGTAACAGGACCATGATTATACTAAATTTCCAGCAGTATGCATCCCAGAGAATAGAAATGCGTTGTGTCGCAGTTTTATTTGCGCCTATGTCCCGACACATCCGTCTTTGACGGAATATAAATTGTATAGTTGGACAAAGTAGACGGATTTCCGTGTTTGAAAGGAGAGTAAACAAAGATGTAACTACGTTTTATTTTAGTAATAATGACGATATACGGACGACTGAATTATATATAGACAAACACATAATGTTAGAGAAAAATAAATCACTATATTTGTTCAAGCTTGAAGTAACTTAACATTTGTTCAAGCTTGAAGTAACTGAACATTTGTTCATGTTTTAGGTCTGCCAGGAGATTTATATCTCAGAAGTTTGAAAGCAACAATTGTTCCTCTTGTCATCTGCATGGTTATCACGAGTAAGTATTGAAAGTATGATACATGTTCTCTTGTATGTTTCAATGACCAGGAAATACGAGCAATGTAGATATTCATAAGATTGAAAATATCCTATGAAATAATAATAATAATAATAATAATAATAATAACAATAATAGTAATAGTAATAACCAATGATCATAACCAGTTAGGATTGTATGAGTGCCACCCTGGAAACATCAGCATAAAATATCATCAAAATACGTTTGTCTATGTAATATACTGGGCCGTGCCATGCTATGATACAGAGAGGCGGCCACATCTATAGGCACCGTAAGTGGATGGTATAAGCAGCAAAATGAAAATACAAATTGAACCATTCAAAAATGTTAAACCGTTACGCAATGTTTCTCTATATTGGTTTATGTTATTCTGATATTGATGTACACATGTTGTGGTTTATCGCACGTCTCTTCCTAAAAAATGTTGAGACTAACGGGAATTGAACCAGTCCGTTCATCGGCACCAAATCGCCTAGCAACTATTGAACACGCGTTCTTCCGAACTTGACTAACCGCATCTCCAAATAAGATGCGATTTCATCAAGCCTTTCAAACCGTGCACACAAAGTCACCAGAGCGGACCGATCGAGACAAGGACAATTACAACAACAACAAACTTTGAAAGGCTTGATGAAATCGCATCTTATTTGGAGATGCGGTTAGTCAAGTACGGAAGAACGCGTGTTCAATAGTTGCTAGGCGATTTGGTGCCGTTGAACGGACTGGTTCAATTCCCGTTAGTCTCAACATTTTAAAAAAATTGTCCTCTGGCTTCCTACTTATATTTATTTGTCTCTTCCTAAGCGCTTTCGGCGGTACTCTTTGATTTCAATTTCTGGTGCTTGTTCGCGCTGGCGAACACTCGCCAAAAGACTTGTGATCTGACAGCGAGAGGTCATTATTTTTGTTTGGGATATACTGCGCGGTCAAACCTAAAAGCTGAAGCGGCATTTACTACAAAAGACAACTGTGCTCGGTACGTGTTGATAATTCTGCTTTGAGCTTACAATTATTGACAACTATTTGATAGAAACATTTAAAGGACGACATTTCAAAGATTTGCATCATACTAAGAAAATCTACCGCACGTACTGGTAAGATATATTGATCAATTGAGGCAAGAGTTCTTAGAAGTTATGTAGAAGCAAATGTGATGTATCGAAGTAAATCTTGAACAATCTGCAGAATTGTGAAAGATTATATCGATTCAGTAGAGATGTGTATTTATAAAAGAATGTTATAAATATTCATCTTTCATTTTCCTTTTGCGCTGAAGTTAGCGCATAGGGCAGATGTCAGATCTTTCCAATTCTATCTGTTCAAAGCTATTCTCAGCAGTTCTTGAATAGTATGAATATTGATTGTTTTACTTTCTCTAAGTATTGTTCTTCTGAGTGTTTCTTTTGGTCTACCCATGGCTCTTTTGCCTGTAAGTATCCGTTATAACCATTACGTACAGAAAAAAAATCGTAATGAAGGTATCTTGATAGATGTTAATTTAAAAAAAAGTTGTTCATCTCATCATAAAGAAAGAATCAAAATTTTTGGGACACACCATGAGAGGAAAGATGAAGCACATTGCGACAACAAGCAAGTTGAAGACAAATAAGGAAAGAACAAGACAGAAGATAATAGACAACCTAGAATTGGAGAACATCTATCCACTCTGGTAGATGTCACTCTGATGTGTCACTCTGATAGATGTCACTCTGATGTGTCACTCTGGAAACATCAATACACAAATTTTGCCATGCCTCTCTGTTCTCAGCTCTTTGTTTAAGTGTGGAGAATCTCAATCATGTGCAGTCTTCAGTATTATTAATCCATATTTTCCTCTTACCCCCTCTTCTTCTTTCACCCTCAACTATTCTCTGCAAGATAGTGTTTGAAAAAGAAGCGCGCCTCATCACGTGGCAAAAACCCCACAAGTTTGCGTCGCAGCATCACAGTCATGTGATGTTCTTGTTAAAACCGAGTACACTGAAATCAGTCATTTACGCCTATTCGACAACATTTTAATCTTATAAAGTTGTTTTAAAGATCATATTGCTATAATAATATCGTATTACTATAATAAAATCAATTGATGTTTGATATATTGTTATTGTAAAAGCTTATTGTCATAATAAAATCCTATCGTTATAATAAAATCATATTGTTATAGTAAAATCATATTGCTATTGTAAATAATATTGCCATAGTAAAATCATATTGCTTTAATACAATCAATTGACGTTTGAAAATGAATATGATTGGGTCCAACACACTCAAACGAAACATGTACGGAAAGTTTGGAGTTCACGACACCGATATATATATATATATATATATATATATATATATATATATATATATATATATATATATATATATATATATATATATAAAAGTAAAGTAACCCATAGCATTTATTAATGCCGTAGGGGTGTGAGATGTTAGCGATCTCACATTTCACAGGCTCTGCAAATGAGGGCGGTAGCCATCTCCTCTCCCTCGCAGTCTTTACTTCCCGGATTAATCCGGTACCCATTTAAGGCTGGGTCGACCTGGGAGCCGTTGCGATCTTAAAACATTTCCGCCTCAGCTGGGGAATGAACCCAGGACCACTCATATGCGAAGCCAGTGCGCTAACCACTGCGCTAACGCGGCTCATATATATATATATCCATGTGGACAAGTTCCAGAAAACAATATATTTTTCAGAACTGCCTACAGAAGCACACCACAAGAAGAAATTATGGATATCTGAAACGGCTCGCTCCGACGACAAACTCTACAATCTTGTTTAGGGGCTGGTGACCAGGTACAGTTCATTACTGACTTCCATATCCTCGTCTGACTTCAACTGGAGAAGGATGAGCAATAGGAAAAGAGGCACATAATAGAACACAGTGAATGTATTTCGTCATGAAAGACTGAAAAGCTGTAGAGGATTGATGTATTTTTTACCGCTTTCTACATAGGTACTCTGTCCCTGTCAACTAAACGACCCGCCGTCTTTTAACAGTATCGATCAGTGCACGTAACTCCGTTTCTTCAAATGATAATCTCCGAAACAAATGCGTACGTGTAAGCAAGACGTGAATCGAACTCGCGACATCTTGAATAAAAAGCATATGAATTAAATCACTGTGCCATGGAGATCCGTTAGTTTGGAAAATAAAATTATCAAACAGATTTTCAGCTCCAGGGATTTTCAAAGTTATGAATCATGGTTGCTCTCAAACTGCATTGAGATTTAATAATAATTTTGTTATATTATACAATATAGAAGATTATAATATAATATTCTAATATAGATTATAAATTTTCTTATCTGTAAAAGATAAGAACGCCCGGCAAATAGAAACATTATGGATATACGAAGAGATAATTAAATTAGCATCGAACTGGATCTACCAGACTCTACATACACTCTGGTAAATTTATTGAGACGTTAATCGGAGCAACCATGGACTTGTCTGGTGTGAACTGCTGAAAATCTGCCTTCATTAATCATAGCACACTTACTTATCAACACAACTCACCATCTGTTGAAAATAAATTGAAAACATACGTTTTCCAGGAGAAACGTGAAATCTGTGCTATTAGCTTATACAATGAAACAAAATATTTGTGTGTGTAACAAATACTGAAACTCGATTTTGTGGTGACTGAATTACCAGAACTGCGACCTCCACTACTTTCTGATGGTTGTAAAGCTCCGGTATAACCAAACTGGACAACGGAACTCGGTTAAAAGAAGAGTACATTAAATAATATTAGAGGTCAATTTTGCTTAATCTAACCCACCATGCTTTTTGTGTATATTCATTATTTTCAATAATTTGATGTTTTAGAGAATCATTGTGTCGAAATATATATATATATATATAGATGTATATCATCACAGGCGCTGCAACTCTGGACGCAAAGACTAATGGAAAAGTAGCATTGGTAGCACTTATCAGTTTCTTCCTCACCCATGTAGCAGGTGTTGTAATAGCCATCGTATTATCTCAGATTTTCCGACCAGGTAAACTTTGTCAATGTCTTACCTGAGATATTTATAAGTGTCTATATTGATCGATGCGTCACGCAAATTTAAATGTTGATGTATAAACTAAACTGATATATATATATATTAGTTTAGCTTAGTTTAGTTTAGTTTGATTAATTTAGTTTTGTTTAATTTAGTTTAATATGATTTAGTTTAGTTTGTTTCGTTTAGTTTTGTTCGTATAGCTTAGTTTATTTTATTTATAATACTTTAGTGCTCATTAGTTTAGTTTATATTATTTTAGGTTAGTTTAGTTTAGCTAGTTTGGGTCATATTAGTTTAGTTTAGTTAGTAAGCTTAGTTTTCTTTAGCTTAGTTTAGTATAATTCAATATATTTTAGTTTAGATTAGTATTGCTAGTAGGCATATAGAATAATTCAGTTTAATATGATTTAGTTTAGTTTGTTTCATTTAGTTTAGTTTTGTTCGTATAGCTTAGTTTATTTTATTTATAATACTTTAGTGCTCATTAGTTTAGTTTATATTATTTTAGGTTAGTTTAGTTTAGCTAGTTTGGGTCATATTAGTTTAGTTTAGTTAGTAAGCTTAGTTTTCTTTAGCTTAGTTTAGTATAATTCAATATATTTTAGTTTAGATTAGTATTGCTAGTAGGCATATAGAATAATTTTGTTTAAGTTTAATATTTTAGTTTAATTTGATATTTAGCTATTCGTTATACTAATTTAGTTTAGTTTCTTTGAGTGTAATTTAGTTTATTGATTCGGTTAATTAGTTAATTAATTAGCCAGTTATCATATTGGGTTAAAGATGACACATGCGGCTGTAGTTATTTCTTACCATGTATAGCTAGCTTCTCGTTGCTAGTTTATCTAGTTCTTGTTTTTACAATAGTTGATGTAGTTCTTGTTTGATGTAGTTCTTGAAGTACGACCTGTTTTTGCATCCACTTTATGTTAGTACGACCAGTTGTTACACCCACTTTATATTAGTACGACCAGTTGTTACATCCCCTTGATATTAGTACGACCAGTTGTTACATCCCCTTGATATTAGTTCGACCAGTTGTTACATCCACTTTAAATTAGTACGACCAGTTGTTACATCCACTTTATATTAGTACGACCAGTTGTTACATCCCCTTGATATTAGTACGACCAGTTGTTACATCCACTTTATATTAGTACGACCAGTTGTTACATCCCCTTGATATTAGTACGACCAGTTGTTACATCCACTTTATATTAGTACGACCAGTTGTTACATCCACTTTATATTAGTACGACCAGTTGTTACATCCACTTTATATTAGTACGACCAGTTGTTATATCAAATTTATGTTAGTAGTACCAGTTATTACATCCACTTTATATTAGTACGACCAGTTGTTACATCCACTTTATAAAATTTAGTTACAACCAGTACTGCCTTTGTTTATGAGCTTGTAGGTGGCTGATAAGTCCTGTGGTGGTCCCAAAGGAAATTGGACAGTTTGAGTATGGGATGATCGCTTTCGATGATATTTGATCTGCCAGAAACTTCTAGCTAGTTTCCTTTATTGAAATGTTGAATTTATCCTTTATCTCACAAAGTGTTACGTCTGTTTTTTTTTTTTTTGCGGATTTTCGTGTCGCTCTGTTTCATGCAGCATCGTCACATGTGTCACGTAGCTCTGTTTCATGCACCATCTGTCCATGTGTCACGTAGCTCTGTTTCATGCACCATCTGTCCATGTGTCATGTCTCTCTGTGTCATGCAGCATCTTCCCAGGTGTCATGGTTTATGTCAAGTTAGATCTTAAATGTGTCATTGTACCACTTCTTTTGGCAGCCTTGAGAGCTAACATTCTACTTCATCTCACCGTGATGTAAGAATTGTGTGTGTGTGTGTGTGTGTGTGTGTGTAACAACATTTTGGAAGCGATTTCAACAAACTGGCTCAGTGCGCGACCGCCGCGCAGTGGAAGACCTTGAGTCATAACTCCTGCCGAAGTCCGCTTCATATGGCTACGTTATCTCAGGTATTGACTTACGTCTGCATTCTCCACAGTCCAGTCAATGCCAGCAGCTCGTCTAATTTTAGATCAAACGGTCAGGAACAGGCTGCATAAGATGGTCTTTGGGCTAGAAGATCCTTCAGAGGTCTTGTTCTTACGGACCGGTATCGCCAGAACCGACTGCTGTGGGCGAACCAGCATCCTCAATGGACATTTGGGAATGACTAGAGACGGGTTTGGTTAAGTTAAAGTCTGAAAGTTTCTTCATGTCAAGATTGAAACATTAATTCTATAAAATATAATTTTGGTACACGTTTGAAATAATGTTGCGTTTCTTTTTTTGAAAAGTATATATTTCTGATCAATTGTATGTCTCGTCTAGCTAAGTACACTTCTTGACGGTATTCAGTTTATGTTGAACTTTGACGAAGGCCTTCTATAGTCAAAGAAGTAAATGTACTTTTATATATTTATCCACCAATGCGTTACATCCGTTTCGAAAGTTTTTAATCTGTATCATGCTGAAAAGCTCAGATATCGCAGCCAAGGTGTAAACTTATTCCTTTCTGTAGCCTACATCATGTTAACAAGTAGGAGTTAACGAACGAAGCAGAAGATGACAACCTGTTATCACAGGAACACTTAGTTCTCTTGTTGGATTCTTCCAATTTACGGTGTGGATTTATTGCATCTTTTGATTGTTTTTTCACAGATTCCATTAACGGTAACAGCGATGAGCAGGCACCTGAAAATGCCATACAAACTCAAGATGTGTTCGCTGATTTGTTACGGTAAGTCTGCTGCCATAGAATGCTGATGTTATAGAGACAATCATTTGAAAAGATTATGGTCGTTGTTGTTGTGAAAGTAACATTGATATGTTATGGTTATTGTGAAAGTAACATTGATATGTTATGGTTAGTTTAGTTGCTGCGATTTTGAAATGATATGGTTATTTTAGCGGCAGTGATATATAAATGGTATTACAGCTATGACCCCTTTGATATTGAATTGCTGTAACAGCTGTAGTTTCAGTGATATTGAATTGTTATGACAGCTGTAGACTCGGTGATATTGAATTGTTATGACAGCTGTAGACTCAGTGATATTGAATTGTTATGACAGCTGTAGACTCAGTGATATTGAATTGTTAAGACAGCTGTAGACTCAGTGATATTGTAATAATATGGTTGTTGCAGAAAAAAATGATAATGAAATGTTATAATATTTGTAGCTACAGTAATATTGAAATGTTATAGTATTTGTAGTGACAGTAATATTTAAATGTTATAGTGTTTGTAACGACAGTAATATTGAATTGTTATAGTATTTCTTGCGACAGTAATATTGAAATGTTATTGTATTTCTTGCGACAGTAATATTGAAATGTTATAGTATTTCTTGCGACAGTAATATTGATATTTTATATGTGAATACATGATATTCTTATTTTTTTTTTATTTCTGTCAATTCGCTAGAAACATCTTACCAGATAACATTGTTGGTGCCACAATTACACAGGTGAGTTGGCGGTGGTATTTTAGAACATATTTACCTATAACCAACAAATAAAGAGAAAAAATTAAATTTGTGCTTAAATTTGTAAAGTTAAACTTTGTCTATTGTATATTGTCTTTCCCCAGGTGAATGATTGTTGATCGCATTCACACTTGCCGTTAAGCGTAGGGTTGGTAGCTTAAGCTGTCGTTTCAATGCCAGATGTGTCGCCAAGGTTGCATTTAGTCCATGTTTATTCAAGGTTATCTTGATGTTTTCTACCCACCTTTTTCTTTGTCTACCTTTGAGAAAAGATCTGTTTAGTATTTAAGATCTGTTTTATATCCGGGCTTTACGCCCGGATATTCTTGTATTATATGCTCTTATTGGTATTTGGTTTGGCTTCATTCTCATAAGGTGACCGAACCATTTTACTTGCTGTCTCTCAATATGTTCGATACATGATATTATACCAACTCTTTTCCTAATTTCTTCATTTCTTATTTTATCTAGTTTGGTAACCATTGCAGCTTTTCTCAGACACTTCATTTCACATGTGACGATTTTTCTTTGCTGCGAAGCTGTTAAAGACCATGTTTGACATTGGCAGCACAGTGTTGGTATAAAAATTGTAGATATTATTTGTTTTTTAATTTCCATCTTGATCTTTGGATGAAGAAGTAATGGTGAAAGTTGGTACGTCACTGTGTTTGCTTTCTGGCACCTTGTTTTTCTCTGTCTAGTCTTCCATCTTCTGAAAAAATGCAACCTAGATATTTAGATTCTTTGGCTTGTTTCACTTTGGTGTTTATTGTTATATTCATTGGTTTTGAAGACTTGCTAATTTTCATAACTTCTTTTTTTTGTACATTAATTTTCATTTTGTAGTTATGACATGCTAACAATAATGCATTGATGTGCTTTTGCAAAGTTTTCTCATCTTTGTATATTAAACTTTGATCATCAGCAAATAATAGTTCATTGATTTCATTATTAAGTTCTTCATCAGGTTTATTTGCAATGTTTTCCTCTTTGTTGATATGAGCTTCTTTTATTATTCTGTCCAGGTATATGTTGAAAAGTAGGAGTGAAACTACGCATCCTTGTCTTACTCCAGATCTTGTTTCAAAAGGTTCAGTCATTCCATCTGTTGTTCTTACTGAGCTTTGGCATTTTTGATATATCGCTTTTATATTATCTAACAGTTGTCCTCTGATGTTATACATTTCTAAGGTTTCCCATAGAATGTTTCTATCTACTCTGTCGAATGCCTTTTCTTGGTCTACAAATACTGTGTTTAAATCTTGATTGTATTCGATTGCTTTTTCACTCAGTTGTCTCAGTGTGAAAAGTGCGTCTGTACAGTTTACTGCCCTTCTGAAGCCAAACTGAGAGGGGCTCAACTGTGGTTGTTCAATGTATCGCATTCTCTGTTCTATTATTTTTGCGTAGATTTTACCTGTGTGACTTACTAAGGAGATGCCTCTATATGATTCACACTCTCTCTTATTACCTTAGTTTTTCCATAGTGGTACAATTACTGATTTTTGCCAGTCATCTGGTACTTTTCTTTCTGTCGAGGCTATTGTGAATAGTCTGGCTAACCACTGGACCCCTGAGTTTCTATACGCTTTTATTGCTTCGCTTGGTATACCGTCTCCTCCTGGTGATTTATTACTTGGGCTATGTTTTAAGGCTTCTTCTATTTCTGGATTTAGTATAATTGGTTCTGTGGCTTCTATATCTTTTTGAGCGTTGGTGGGTCTATATTATGTTGTTATTGTTGGGTTGAGCTTTACTTGAGTTAAATATGCTGAATAGCAGAACTGAACAAGTAACTTAGGTAAGATAAATTTGTAGATTTTGGATTATTAAAAACTATGTTGCTAATTTAAACAGGTAAATTTGTCAGTTATGTTTGAAAGATTATTGGTAAGTTTGACAGATTTACTAGATCGGTAAATTAGGCATGTTTAACAGGTAAATTATACGGATAAATTTGGTAGTTTTGGTTGGTACATCGAGGCCAACTCCTTGAAGTGGAGTTGAGACTTATTCCAGCCAACAGAGGTTGTAAACTAAGATTAGTCCTGCCGTCCGTGACATCGAGCAGGACTACAGTCCTTACCAAGCAATCACTGGAGCTGAAGTCAGAGATAGCATGCCGAGAGTGCACCTGTTTACTTGAGTTGCAAAGCGATTCGGTGCTGCTATAACGGACCTGGCTCAATTCCCGTGAGCTGTAAATGGGACAGATAAGGTAAATAGGTAAGGTGGATATATCCCGTAATTTAATTAAACAGGTATGCTATGAAGATAGCTAGATACTTCTAAGTTAGATGTGTAAATAGTAGTAACATAATTAGTCTGTCTAAGCTGTATTCGTAAGTTACTCAACACCCATTGGTGGGACGGCGTTGTTGTTGTCGATATCCAAATGCTGTTGAGCAATTCTACTTTTGTAAGATTGGAGGGATAAAATTTCAGATAGTGTTGTACTGATAAAATCGAAATATATAAGTATACACACAATGTTGATATAAGGGCGCAGACACGGCTGGGCAGGGTCCGCACGAAAGATCATCGTTGCTAAAAAAAATGTTATATGGAGAACTCCAGACTGGCTCCAGCAAGGCCGGATTACAGAAGAAGCGTTTTAAAGTCACTCTTAAGACATCACTGACTCAGTTTAACATAGGTACAAATTCATGGGACAGTCTTGCACAAGACAGATTAGATTGGCGTCATTAATTAGTGCAGCAACTGCAGAGAACAAGAACCTCAATACAATGATGTGCTACGAAAAATGTGCTACGAAAATGTGCTAGAACAAAGCCAAGAGCTGCTCAATGTCCCACAGACTCCTCCCACAGATGCGCTAAGTACAGTAATGTTGTCCCGTTTCCACGCCATTGAAGATTATTGGAGAATGCGGTTTAGGACCCTATTTTTTTCATTAGCCAATGACTTACCTGGAGATGATGTGATCAACACCAAGCAATCAATCTTTATTTGTCCAAAATATTTGCTACTTATTTCCTTAGATTGGGTCGGTCGTTGGTGACTTAAAAATATTTGCTCACATTACAATAGAAACAAATTACAGGTACACATAGGACCCATTAGTCGTAGTTTGACACACCGCAGACAGCATCGTCAACATCATTATCCCAGTTAAGTTGAATCTTGAACTTTGGTTATTTAAAACCCAAAGAAAAATCAAACTTCCTTAATGACTCATTAATTAATGCCCGTTATTTTCATTGGTCACTATGCTAATACTTTGTGTGACAGCCAATAAAATCAAGGGAATAATCAAGAGAGTAATTTTAGAAAGTTGGATTAGCTGATATGTCTTATATTGCAGATGGTCACGGTTAAATGTTGACTCTGACGGAAGAACAATACCATAAATATAAGAACTTTGCTAAATAATCATTGAAATAATCGCATGTTTCTGTATTCAGACAGTGACATCGTATTCTACAGACAAGGCCATTGTACCGATCAATGAGACCAGCAATTCTACAACCTCCAGAACTGTGACAACCCGATCAGTTGGTACAACGTCAGGTATAAATATACTAGGTAAGTGCAACTAATAGTTAGCTCATAAATATAAAGTATAAATATATTTTACAAATTGATAGCATATTCTATTCAGGACGTTGCTATCAATCCAGTATTTTTTGGCTGTAGTGATTTTCTCGGCAATATAAATACGTTCAGTAGCTTGCCAGTGTTTTCTGAACGGTCCGGATGCACAATTGCATGTGGCGGGGATCGAACTCGGTACCTTGACCGTCACAGACGGACTCTGTACCACTTCGTCACAGAAGCTAATATAAATATATTAGGTGAGTGAAACTGATGGGTCATATACGTAACGTATACATATATTAGGTGAGTGAAACTGATGGGTCATATGCGTAACGTATACATATATTAGGTGAGTGAAACTGATGGGTCATATGCGTAACGTATACATATATTAGGTGAGTGAAACTGATGGGTCATATGCGTAACGTATACATATATTAGGTGAGTGAAACTGATGGGTCATATACGTAACGTATACATATATTAGGTGAGTGAAACTGATGGGTCATATACGTAACGTATACATATATTAGGTGAGTGAAACTGATGGGTCATATACGTAACGTATACATATATTAGGTGAGTGAAACTGATGGGTCATATACGTAACGTATAAATATATTAGGTGAGTGAAACTGATGGGTCATATACGTAACGTATACATATATTAGGTGAGTGAAACTGATGGGTCATATACGTAACGTATACATATATTAGGTGAGTGAAACTGATGGGTCATATACGTAACGTATACATATATTAGGTGAGTGAAACTGATGGGTCATATACGTAACGTATACATATATTAGGTGAGTGAAACTGATGGGTCATATACGTAACGTATACATATATTAGGTAAATCTTCTTCTTCTGTGATTAGTTTCCTCATCAGTATGTTCATACGTCTATACAGGAAGGTGGGACGCATCCACGAATTCAGTCGTCAACAGGAAGTCCTCACAGTTGACCCAAAGCTTTACCTTCAGATCTCTCTCTTGGGGGCATATTTTAGTTCTGGCGTCATCGAAGAGTCTGCAGAATGTGTTCTGGAGTCTGATGACCCTTTTGACATGGGCATTGGTCAGTTTGGACAGCCTTCATTTGGTGGAGATGTGCTTGTAATCCGCAGTGTCCTGTTCGGAGTCTAAAAATTATGGTTTGCTTGTACCTGCTGAGCTTTAGAATGGGGTCCTGTGGAAAGTAACTTCCTGTTCTCTGACTCCATGTTTTTTTTGGTATTTTATTTTGATGAGTGTTGTTGCTTTAGTCAGTGATATTCAGTGCTGGAATTGTTTCTTTTATGCACCTGCTTTTGCCAGTCTGTCAGCTGCTTCTTTTCCTGTGATTCCACAGTGTGTATTAAGTAAGTGAAGCTGGAAGGTCATAAACATAACGTATAAATATATTATTAGGTAAGTGAAGCTGGAAGGTCATAAACATAACGTATAAATATATTATTAGGTAAGTGAAGCTGGAAGGTCATAAACATAACGTATAAATATATTATTAGGTAAGTGAAGCTGGAAGGTCATAAACATAACGTATAAATATATTATTAGGTAAGTGAAGCTGGAAGGTGATAAACATAACGTATAAATATATTATTAGGTAAGTGAAGCTGGAAGGTGATAAACATAACGTATAAATATATTATTAGGTAAGTTATACTGATAGTTAACTCATAAATATAACACATAAATGTAAAAATCCAATCTGGCTCAATACATAGTGCACTGGCTTCCTAACCACGTTATCCAAGTTTCAATTTCCAATTCAACTATAAATATTTTTTAATTATTACAATTTTTTAATGGCTCCTAGATCAAACCCTGAAATGAAATGAGTACCAGATCTTCTGGGAAATTAATTGTGTCGTGGCTGAGACAGACCACATAATGCTTAGTTATGCGGTTAATCAATGATCAATATGGCTATAACTCTATCCCCATATACTTCTAAATGACACAGAAAAAGAAAACTTGACTATAAACAGCAGGTGTGAACACACAAATTGACTAACGTTTAAGGTTAGACAACGAATTTTTGTATAACAATATTGATTTATTGAATGTTGTTGGTTAATGTACGGATTGATTTCCGTTAGCAAAGTCGTTTTATCACTTTTAAAAAAAAATGTCTTTCTTTTGCTCCGACCTTTAATTTGAAATATATAAATGTCCCGCTCTTGTGTTTTCGGGCCCGAAAAGGGAGCTAACACTTGTTTAACCGATTATCCTCCATGCATGTGATAAAAGGTAACTAAGAAGGTTATGGGATGGAGTTGCCTGTCCCATCTCATTTAGGGTTAAAGTGCCTACAAGTTACGTTGAAGTCAGATGTTGCAAATATCTCTGCTAAGATGGAAATCATGACACACTGCATTCCGTTCCCTGGACTAAATCCTGCTAATATGCAGGAGTTTGAGAACAAACGCAGAAGAAAAATAAGATAAAATTTCAGTAAAGTGGTGCGAGATGACAGTTGTGTCATTTCTGTTTACAATAAGGAAAATTTCGGAGAGGAGATAGACGCCACCTAGTAAAATTATGCTCACTGAAATGCCTTCATTTGAGTATCGGCATAATATTGACCATTTGAGCTGATGTCTCCAAAATGGTGACGACACCTATGGTGACGACATGTTACTTCCACCTTCAAGTGAAAGGGGGAGGGGGAGGGGTGTGCCTATAAAAGAAGGTATTTTTCCGTTTCATGAATATTTTTTTGACTTTTTTGGAAGATCATTAAGGCTTGTACCACCTTTTTTGATGATTTTCTTTCTGGTACTAAATGCCATGTTCTGATTTCAAAAGAGATGTGAACCCCTCTATTTCTTTCTACAGGCTCACTTATGAATAACGGCATAAGGGCTTTACAATATTATTGTACTTCATGCATAGGACACCCCAACAGCAGTACATACATATTTTAGCTCAGACGAGTGTAACCAATGTATTGTGCTTGATGTAGCTTTATTTGTGTTTTTATGACTTCATAAATATCTTTACTAGGCGGGAAATTTACACGCTGGCTGTTTTCTTCGTCTCAAACTATTGTTGTTTCGCAGGATGTAGCCTGGAAAACAGAATGGACTGTGTCATTATTTACATATTGACTGCGATATCGGTACCTTTCAAGATGATACATCCTACTTCAGCACGACTTTTGGGTTACTCTGATCTACAGTACGGACAACCCGCACCATCTAAATATCTCCTTAATTGTCCCTTACATTTCGTATGAAAATTCACATTGTTACTGTTCTGTACTTTTATTTTGGATCCCGACAGTTCGCTGACAATTTTAGTGATTTATGAACTGACCATGATTCATTTTCATTCGTAATATGCAGGAGCGGATTTTGTTTTATCTTTCATTATATATATTACTTAGCGAATTGTCTTACCAGTATAGGGTAACCATGCAGTGGATACCCTCTCACTGTGGAATACCAGGAAATGAAAAAGCAGACCAACTGGCTAAGGAAGGTGCTGCCGAAGACCAACCAGATATACCAATCACCTACCATCAGAAAAAAACAGATGATAAAGTCAATAAGAAAGCCACAAACACCAACACAAGATGACTATCACAATATGAACAGATCAGAACAAGTTATAATTCTACGTCTCAGAACAGGACACAACCGACTCCGCAGTCACATGTATACAAAGTTCAAGATTGGCAACACGGCCATGTGTACATGTGGACAGGCAGCACAGAGTGCCAAACATATACTTCAAGAGTGTTCTGAGCATGAAACGCTGAGGCAGACATATTGGCCAGAGGAAACAACACTGGAATCAAAGCTCTATGGGACACTGTATGAACTACAAAAGACTTTGATTTTAATTAAGGAGACAGAATTACAGATATAGACATGTTTCAAGTGAACGAAAGAAAAAAGAAGAATTATATATATGATTGGACACTTGAATACATTTTACTTTCAAAGATCACTTCGAAATTTGCTGTAAAAAAACTACTTATAGTGGTCGTGAAACGGCGTAAGTTTGCTTGGTTTGTACATATCAGGAGATATGGCTCATTTTCCAAAACATTTTTGCAAGTATCAATTAAGGGTAGAAAGAAGAATATGAGCAAGAGAAACTCCTGGATTGGCAACATAAATGAATGTTCCGGATACCATTCTTAGATTTTCTGCACTTTTCTCAATGGCTGAGAAAAAATGTAATTGGATGGATTTGTATAATGGTGATCCCAATATATCACCTCTACAGCCCTAGTGGTTATGGGTTATATTATTTTTATTGTTATTATTATTATATCTAATATTAATTTCACTTTCACTCCCTGTATTCTATATTAGCATGTTTTTGCACTGACCTGTTTGTGTGTGTGTTAGGTTTAATAATTGTTGATTTGATATGTTCCTGTAGTTTGTTTTGACAACGACAACAAACATTCAAATTTTTCAGGTCTCATCACGATCTGTACAGCAGTGGGTATTGCTGCTGGTAAGATTCTCAATCATGATAGCGAGTTCTTGAGATTCTTCAAGCAATCACAGGATGTAATATTTGTAGTCATCAGATGGTTGTTTTGGTGAGTAGTGGTAATAGTAGCAGTAACTTCAGTGATTACATTAGTAGCACTAGTAACTTCAGTGATTACATTAGTAGCACTAGTAACTTCAGTGATTACATTAGTAGCACTAGTAACTTCAGTGATTACATTAGTAGCACTAGTAACTTCAGCAGCATCAATAATAATTTCAGCAGCAATAATGGTGGTAGTAGCAATTTCAGCAGCTGTAGTAGAAGTAATAGTAACACAAGTAGTAGTAGTAGTAGTAGTAGTAGTAGTAGTAGTAGTAGTAAGACCCACAATATTTGTAGTAGTACTTTCGACTTAATCTTTCGACTTCATATATAAGTAGTAGCAATAGGTACAGTAGTATAAGTAGCGGCATCAGGTACAGTAGTATAAGTAGCAGCTGTTGCTTAATTGGTTGCAGTACCAGTCATTTCAAATAAATACTAACACAGTAGCACCAGGCACAGTAGTATAAGTAGCAGCAACATGTATAGTGGTACAAATAGCGGCATCAGGTACAATAGTATAAGTAGCGGCATCATGTGCAGTAGTATACATAGCGGCATCAGGTACCGTAGTAAAAGTAGCAGCATCAGGTACAGTAGTATAAGAAGCGGCATCAAGTACATTAGTATACGTGCCAGCAACATGTATAGTAGTACAAATAGCAGCATCAGGTACAATAGTATATGTAGCGGCATCATGTACAATAGTATATGTAGCGGCATCAGGTACAGTAATATAAGTAATGGCATCAGGTACAATAATATAATTATCGGCATCAGGTACAGTAGTATAAGTAACAGCATCAGGTACAGTAGTGTAAGTAGGGAATCAGGTACATCAGTATAAGTAGCAGCTGTTGCTGAATTGGTTGTTGGTTGTAGTATCTGTCATTTCAAATAAATAGCAACACAGCGGCAGCATGGCAAAGTTAAGTGATTTAACAGAAAACTTATTAAAATATTAAAACCACAAATATATGAAATCTGTATTTTTTTGCATTGTGGAACAGCTCATGTATCTCCAAATAGAAGGATTTAAATGAAGATTTTCAACACCACTGTAACATTTACTTTAGTTTTAGTTTTCTCAATTGATTTTGACGCACTCTGAGCAACCCTATAGAGGTTCTTTTTTTTTCTCCCAGAACAACACGAAGAGTATGTATGCTTATTATCCTTGTAGCTCGCTGGTTACACACACACCTTAGACTCCTCCCTCTTAATCGCAATGTTCTGCTCATTGCAGGAACTCCCGCATGTACTGGAAAATAATTATATATAATTCTCCACAGATCACAATATACAATGCTCTCCATCCACTCATATTGAAGCCACTCATCTTTCTAAGCATGTATTCATAATGTAATTATTACAGCTCTCCACGTATTTGTGGTGAAAATCCATTTTAGGGCCGCTATGCTTCAATTCCAATTTTCGTCCTGGATGTTCTTGTCATGTAAGCTTCATTCCACTCCTTTATATACCTACCTTCAGTTCTGACTTTAAAGCTCCATTTTGACGTTTTACCAGTAATTACAAAACTGTATATAACGACATTATCTTCTGTGGTGTTATCACTGAGCAAATGTTGTATTTCAAGTAGCACTTTCCCATTGTACCATGTTCTGCACTTCTTGTCCAGACTATATAGTGACATTAATATAGTTTTCCATGTCCATATTACTATTCGCCTTATTAAATTTTTAAGTTTCAGATAGGCCTATTGATAAAAATGCGTTGAACTGATTAACAATTTCATGAGAGAATTTTCCCAGCAACGATAGAAAATGTTTATAATAACTTCAATCAATAAAACCCATAACCCTTCAGGGTCGTAGGGGTACCACATTGGAAGCTTCAGCACACAGAGTCCTCCAGCGAATTCTATCATCAGCGATGCGGATGAGTGTGGAAATATCTAGCCCTGTCCATTCCTTGATGTTGTCTGTCCATGTCTTTATTTGACCTCCTCTGCTTCTTCCACCCTCGACAGTTCCCTGCAGTATTGTTTTTGACAAGGAATCGTGCCTGCATACATGTCCGAACCATGCTAGTTTTCGTCGTTTCACTATTGAAAGCAATGGCTCCTGGACACTTGCACACATCTCTACTTTATTTCTTACGTACACATTGGTCTTATGTTCCCTATAGGAAATTCGTAGAATTCTTCTGTAGCATTTATACTCGAAAGCCTGTAATCTTCTCTCCATGTCCGCAGTGAGTGTCCAACTCTCACAACCATACAACACAACGGAAAGCACCAGCGACCTATACAGTTTGATTTTCACTCTAACACTGATGTTGCTTTTCCAAATCACAGTTAGCCTTGACAAGGACGCTAAAGCCATCTCCAGCCTTATTTTTAT
Source organism: Meghimatium bilineatum (assembly GCA_034231615.1). Classification (NCBI taxonomy): domain Eukaryota; kingdom Metazoa; phylum Mollusca; class Gastropoda; order Stylommatophora; family Philomycidae; genus Meghimatium; species Meghimatium bilineatum. The sequence continues at coordinate 60,023,579 of CM067304.1, forward strand.
AATAACTTACTAGGAGCCGTAAACTCCCAACAGCGTTTGTTTATAAGCAACTGTTATAGGGTGTCAAGCATTCAGTAGTAGGCCTATATCCTTGTACATGGAGATACATGAGTGTGTCACACGTTCAAACAAAGCTCTAAAAGTTGATTTATTGTTTACTATTTGTGTATTTTTCAGGACCACACCAATAGGCGTGGCCAGCCTTATTGCAGAATCCGTTGTTGTAGTTGACGATATTCGACACGTGTTTTATAATCTTGGCATGCTTATGGCGACAGTCACTGTTGGATTAACTATACACATGTTCATCCTTCTACCACTTGCTCTATTCATCATTATTAGGAAGAATCCATTTACCTTCCTTTTTCGATGTGTTAGGCCCTTCTTTATAGCATTTGCTGCTACGGCAACGTAAGTCATGTTCTGTCGATGTATGTTCACAATGTAAGAATAAACACAATCTTATAAGTGGTTCTCAACGTGGGAAACATAAACAACCGGGGAAGGGGGAGACATCGACAATTTGCAGTGGGGCAAGGGGAGAACAATTTTGGAATTGGCGAGGGGGGCACATATTTGTTCAGAGTGGTTACAGAAAGATAACTTTTTGAAAGATAAACAAACAGATTTACAGCGATAAAGATAAGAAAGTCCTGGTCACTTGCAAAAAAAGTCAATGACCATTTCTGAAAATTTAGGTACCAAAAGGCCACAGAAAAAAAATGATTCCCTAGAAGAAAATGTATCCTAAAAGGGGCCATGGAAGAAAGCTTCTTTCAAAAGGGGGCTACGGAAGACAATTTATGCAAACGGGCGCCACGGCAGAAAAGTTATCCCAAATGGGAGCTATGGATGAAAATATATCCCAAATGAGAGCCACCGAAGAAAATTTATCCAAAAGGGAGCCACGAAAAACATGTATCCCAAAAGGGAGTCACGGAAGAAAATGTAGTCATATGTCTAAAGGAAGTCATGGCCCGAAAAAGGTTGATAGCCACTGATCTAAGTGACTAATTAGTAATATCTATATCTCAACCTAGCATTCCCAGTTGCCTATGAGTCAATATAACTTCGGTACAAACATCATAGAAGTTATTGAAGCGCTGTATAGAGATACAAGCAGTGTTAATGCAGTAAGAATAAATAAATACAATGGTGAATTTTTCAAGAAGGATATAGAAGTGCGTCTATATATATATATATATATATATATATATATAGGATATATTCAGTTGCATACTTTCCCCAGTATTTGTTAACACACGTCTTGTATATATAACGCAAGAAGCATTACAAGATCATCAGATATCAATAACTATTGACGGTAGACCACTTTTTATGTTACATTATGCCGATGATATCTTTCTGTTTGCTGGTTCCAGATCTGATATAAATAACCAAACTGTCAGAGAATAACCGACATGGTGGAGATTGCTGCAGGAACAAAGCTAAGAAGCTATAGCAACTACGATAATGTATTTGTATTTCTGGTAACAATATAACTGATAACAATATAACTGATAACAATATAACTGATAACAATATAACTGATAACAATATAACTGATAACAATATAACTGATAACAATATAACTGATAACAATATAACTGGTAACAATATAACTGATAACAATTCTGATATAACAGTAAAACTAATGTTAATGAGAGAGAACAGAAAACAAAGGAACAAAGACTTTCTCCACGTTACGGTCCAATAGGGATCTTTATAAATATGTCATGTGACGTATTCTCTCCATAACGTTGTCTCTCCAATGAGCTCATTGAACCCTTCTCTGTCATGGATCATGCTGCTTGCATTTTCCAATAACGTATTCATGTTAGTTATGTATATTATACTAATGCTACATCACAAGACAACAATCATAGAGAAAAGTTCGATGGATCCATTGGAAATTTCTAAGCACATTATCCCCGCAGGTTGCCATTACTTTCGGGAAGGAACATCTGCTGTCTCATTGTTTTATTAATGTGGTGTTTCATTTGCATTTTTCGTGCTTCACGAGCAAATAGCGAATAAACGAAATCTGACTATTAAAAGTCAAAACAGGTTCAAATTTGACTCACTCATTAATACAATTTAGGTGAGTAAAAAGCATTATTTGGTTTTTATTGAAAGAAAGTCTGTTAACTACTTTTTGTAAATTCCTCAACTGACGTTACAATAGAGATGGAAAGCTGCTGGTATGATTGTTAGTGAAATGGTAACCAGAGAAATTGCCAGACATTTCAGTTAGCACTAGTCCACTATAGTAAGGCAGCACCAATGATACCTGGCGACAGGTACCACCGATGACCTCGCTAGAGCTGGTCAACCTTGTGTAACAACACTAGCTCAACTGACTGTGCGAATGTGTTATATTGGACCAAATCGCAAATTTAACAAACATAAGTATAAATGTTACCAAAATAAGCAATAACACAACCGTAACAACGAGAAATAGTGACATACAGTGTTTCGACTAAAAAGCATTCATCAGGACACGCAAAGGACGACAGCAAACAAATCTTACATAGAGACATATATGGTGGTGATAGGAAAGAGAATAAAAAGAGGGAAGATGGACAGTAGTGAGGAGACGGCGGAGGAAGCAATGGTATGATAGCATGACAGGGAAAAATAGAATGTGAGAGGAAGATGAAAGTGGTAAGTGCACAGAAAACGTGGAAAGAGATAAGATATAATGCAAATAATAGTATAATAACATGAAAATGACTTAGTAGTTCGGTAGTAGTTTGCTGTGAAAAGAGAGTAGGAACTGAAGACAAGTTAAATTGCAAATTGTAGCCTGTTACCAGACATTCAAGGACGCAGAGGCAGAAAGACTATCCGCGGGCTATAAGAGGCAATAAAACTTCAGTGGGCAAAGGCTCGATGAATCACAGACAGTGAATATAGAGAATGGGCGGTGAACAAGAACACAAGCGTAAAGCAAGGCGTAGTCGCTGGAAGATATCGTCAAAGAACTGGCTGACAAAGGTGGCGCCGTCGTTGTGTGGCACAGTGATCTTACGTCCAGGAAGCCTCTCGTCAACTGGAAGATGTTACCTGCTATGAGCTTCTCCCTGCGGACTCTATTCCTGATCATAACCTGACGGTAGGCTGCAATGTCAAAAACTCATTCGGCAAAACTCCTGTCTTCTGCTGTCTCCCTCCTTATCTCTAAGGCCAAAATTAGCAACACTGTATCTATCTTTTGCCTAAAATCCACAAGGATCTTAACCCTGGCAGACCTATTGTATCTGCATGCTCTTGCTCTACTGAGCATATCTCAGCGTTCATAGAAGGTGTCTTTCAACCTATTGTAACTTCTCTCCCGACGTACCTCAAGGACACCAGCCATGCATTAACCACATCCGCATCCGTTGAGCTGCTCCCCCATCATACCTATCATCTCTTCCTCTGTGAAATTTTCGATCTCTACACTTCTCTCCCACACAAAGACAGCCTCACCGCTGTTCAGTTCTTCTTTGGCCGTACCCTCACCACTCCATTCCTACATCTACTCTGGTCTGCGTGGCAGAACTTGTCCTTTCCTTGGAATGAGTTCGATGGCATCTTCTTTGATAAGATCAGTGATGCATCTATTGACACCAAAATGAGTCCCAGCTATGCTTGCCTGTTTATGGACCATCTTGAGCACCTTATATTCTCCAGCTTCTAAGGTCTAGGTCTGATTCCTCAGTTCTACCGCCGCTACATTCACGTTGATTTTGGGTTCACGGGCATGCCTGTTGATTATCTTTCACCCTTCATCTCATTGGTTAGTAACTTCCATCCCTCTATTTAACTTCCATCGTCTCCGCTTCCTCTGTCACTTTCATAGACATATATGTTTCCATTGGTCCAGTTTCTCTCTTGACCTCTGTCTATTACACCAACCACTCTTTTTCCTGTGTCTCCCGCAACGTCGTGTACGTTATTACTTGCAAACGATGCAACATGATGTACATCAGCGAGACGAGGAGATTTCTAGCCGCTAGGTTTACTGAGCACGTGCGGAACATCCGTAATGATGACTCTTCTTCGGTGACCCTCCACTATAATAGTAACTCTCACCGAGTTGCACATGGCATTAAGGTCACTGGCTTGGTCTCCTGCCATTTTGGTGACCGGCAGCGTTTTTCGTTAGAGAACCGACTGATTCTGAATCTCGGTACTCTTTATTCCTAAGGCATCAATGACAAACTATACTTGCAATAACCTCCAACCTCCTTTCATCCACCTGCACTTCTTCTTCTCTGTTGCCCCTCAATTCCTTCTTACTTTACTTCCCCTATCCATCTTTCTTCTCGTCCTATTAAGGGGCTGAGGTTACGGCGATCCGACACGTGTGGATGGTGTGCCGGTGGGTGATCACACCTTGGGGTTTGCCGGGTGCGGCAGGATCCTGTATGGGCCTGTTGCAGTTTGGTACGTCACTTGGTTGACTCATATATCCGCATCCCTCGCCATAATACTCATTCAATCTCTTCCTATGGGTCGATACACCCATACCTCCCTGATCTCTTCTCTTTACGATTTCCCGCCCTACTTTATATGTTCTCACCGCCCATGCCTTTCGCTAATCTTTTCCCTTTGCCACTCACAGTGGTCCATGAGCGTCCTTTCTAGCCACACTATCACTTGTGGGCCTACCATCACTCTGGGCTTTTTTCTGACTTGTCTTCTTTGGCCTTGTTGGATCAACTACCTCTACAGCAACCAGCAACCGAGCATGTAAAGACTGTATGACTGACTCTGACTTACACCCATCCCCCTTTTTTCTACCCTCTTTGCCTAACATTGTTCAATCTTCGTCGACTGGTTACACGGCCACACACTCATCAATGAATGCAGCGCATGGAATTTGACACTCTGCGCACAACATGTAGAACTGTAGATATTTTTTTTTAAAAGTGTTACATGCTACCTCAAGGGTGGTTAGTGCACATCGATTTGTAGCTGACTAAATCATAGTCTGATTCGCACACGCAGAAGAAATGTATATAAATTGCTTGAGTGTTTATAACCTTGCTTCCCTTATTTGTGGTCGAAACATCTAATTTAAGTAGCCATTTATTACCCATGAAGTTGTATTTGCTATAGGTTTTTCTTTTCATACAAAATGTTCACAATAGTTTGAAAAGCAATAGCGTGTGTATGGCATGCTTCAATTATTTTAAGTTCAATTTCTCAGAGTTTCTTCACTCTTCACGCAGGTCTGTTGCTATGCCCGATATGCTGACGTCCTGTAATCTTTGCGGTGTTAGCTCTAAAATTAGCTCGTTTGTGATTCCAATGTCAGTGACATTACAAGCCGACGGAAGTGCCTTATATATGGCAGCTGCCGCCCTTTTTATAGCCAGGGCAGCTGGACAAGCATTGACTTTTGGAACAACATGTGTCGTTGGGTAAGTAGACCATAATTCAGTGCTCATTTTGGTTAATCTTTCTTTTAGGTCTTCAATGCGCTATAAAAAGCGAACTGTTTAATTTTTTTAATAGCTGACGTCACGGATTTCCGTGGAACACCAATGAAATCGATGGATTCCGTGACGTCACACTCCCTACACAGACGAGAATATTTAGAAAACTTAACATAAGTAGGTTAAATATCACAACTACTGCATATGCTAATTCTACCCTAATTCTTACCCTACTCCTAATTCAGTCACACGCTGCGCATGCACAGTCACACCGCAAAGGTTAGGTAATAGACTACCTCACAGTAGAAATAAACTAGAACAAAGGTCAGTAACGACCTAAAAGAAAGATCAGCCCTCAATTTTTAAATAATTATTTTAAAGTGCAGGATCTGACTAAAAATCTTTGGTATAAATACCAGTACTAATGTCGTGCTCAAACTTCCAATGGGAGGGAAGGGATTTGACCCCATCCCCTAACTACAGATTTGAATAGATACCATCACACTGAGGCATCTCTGACAACGAAAAATAGAAGACTGCAAAAGTAGGTGACAGTCGTCCATACATCTCAAAGTTTCAGGACAGAAAAAAACAGCACAAACAATCTATGTGACATCAGTGGAGATAACCAAACGGAAACTATAGACTTGAGCAAGACAACATCAACAAAATGAAGAGAAACAAACAAATCAAGATATATTTACCTAGAACGGTATAGGGCCTACTGCTAAATGCACACTTACAGAGTAAGTCCAAATTGGTTATCTCATTGTCGGTATATTTTGTTTATAAATATTGTAACACTTGTACCTATTTCCGTTTGTTTTTATAATTTTGAAAACGCAGACATCAGAGTATTTGCTAAAGGAATGTCACAAATGCCAGAGAAATACTTAAGGAATGTCATAGACACCAGAGGATTGTCCCAGACATCAGAAAACATAATAACGGACTGTCCCAGACATCAGAGTACACAATAAAGGACTGTCCCAGACATCAGAATACATAATAAAGGACTGTCCCATACATCAGAGTACATAATAAAGGACTGTCCCAGACATCAGAGTACATAATAAAGGACTGTCCCATACATCAGAGTACATAATAAAGGACTGTCCCAGACATCAGAGTACACAATAAAGGACTGTCCCAGACATCATACAACATATTAAAGGACTGTCACAGACATCAGAGAACATAACAAAGGACTGTCACAGACATCAGCGCACATGTTAAAGGACTAACAGACACCAGAGCACATAAAGGACTGTCACAATCATCAGAGAACATACTATATGACTGTGACAAACACCAGAGAACATACCAAAGGACTATCACAAATACCACAGAACATACTAAAAAACTGTAACAATTCTCTATTCACGGAACTATTCTCCTATATGGACCATAGGAGCATCTCTGCAGATCAAGTTATGGGGACCCTTCACAGACCTGAAACAAACCAAACCTTATGACCAACTTCGGACTCTATGCAACATAAGGCCAGAGATATGTCTTTAGTAATGGGAGTGGTACATATAAAAGAGTTATTCACCCATTGCCGTGGATAATTAAATTGTCTCTCACTCTTGTTCATGAGAAATGTCAAGATATTTTCACACAAAATCGTTAACAAATAAAGTAAAAAGGCGGAGGTGGGGGAGGGTGGGGGGGGGGGGTTCCACAGGCGATTCTATGCCAGGAGTGGACGTTTCAGTCATGTTGAAAACTTTACTTGAGAATGAAGACGAGCAAGAGGTAGCCAGAAAGACAAGAGGTAGAGAAACATCACGAGATGGACAGGTTACATTTTTACAGAGTGCATAACCAAGGCAAGAGACAGGGGATGTTAGAGGTCAGTTGCAGCCAAACTTCGTTGTGGAGTAGGGGATGTTAGAGGTCAGTTGCAGCCAAACTTCGTTGTGGAGTAGGGGATGTTAGAGGTCAGTTGCAGCCAAACTTCGTTGTGGAGTAGGGGATGTTAGAGGTCAGTTGCAGCCAAACTTCGTTGTGGAGACGGCAATTAATAATGATGATGATTCGATATTGTGTCATGTGACATATTATTTCCAGAACGTAGTCTTCCCTATGAATCTTCTGATATCCCCGCGGTTTCTGGCAAGTTGTCCCCCTTCCTCTAGCGACATGTGCATGTATTTCTGAATACCTCTTGTCTAACAACGTCTTGGTCCGCATTTGCCTCTACTGTCATCTATCGCCCCACACCCCCTTCCAACAACACTCTTACCATGTCATCATGTCTCTTCACATGGCAGAAAAAACATAACTTCCTTCTTAATATGGCGTTTAAAAGCCAGCATTGAACACATCCATAAGGAAATTCTTGGTACAATATTCCTGTAGTTTGCCATTGCTGTCAGGAGGAACATCAGATTAAATATGACCATATGAAAACACATACGTTCTCTTCGCCATCTTGGACAGGAAGTTCAATTATTCGACATATGCAGTATAAATAATAAATAGGCCTATACCAGTGTAGGATTTACCTATAAGCCCCCACTTTCTTGGGGGCCCCAAAAAAATCATATTTTGCACTGACATATAATATATGTACTTATAAAGGGCCCCATATCTCAAATAGCTTAGGGCCTTATCAAGTCTAAATCTGACACTGCCTATAATTTGAGATTTTGAAAAAATATTGTTAAATAGAGAAATTTGTTATAAAAGAATGCGTTATAGAGAAATGTCACTGTAATTAACAATTTTATATTCACAGAATTTTAGCTACTGTGCTGGCTCACGCTATCCCACCTGTACCAAGCTCCTCCATTGTGACTCTGGTCATCATCTTGACCTCAGTCAATGTGCCACTCAAAGGAGTAGCTCTCTTGTTTGCTGTGGAGTGGATACTGTAAGTATATAGGCCTATAATTTACAGTGTTATTACTGAAGATCAACAATCAATATGCCCAAATAAAAAGAAACACTATTGATAAGATAAAAAGGCTAGAAAAGCGTAGATGATTGACTTGATTGTACTTTGTCCTAATGAAGAAGCAAGTCACCTGTCAGATATCTGTGAATGGTTTATATTTATTCTGAACTAAAGTGGGCCTGAAAAACAAGATGTAAGGTAATGAGACTGCAAGATAAGGATACCACACGTCTATGACTTCACATTTATCCAGTGCTGATAACCATTTTTTACTTCTACCTCTTGAAATTTAATTGTATGTCCTTGTTTGTGCATTTGGTACAGTACAAGAAGACACCACCACATGTTTAATTATTTCCCTTGTCTGTTTATAAATTTCATGTTGATAATTTAATATCTGAAATATTTATTTATGGTTGGGGTTGGGATTTGTTATGTAAAACACAACTATCATAACCCCTACCCAAAACCTAAAATAAATTTATATTAAAATTATTAAATGATGAAAATGAAATTTACAAACATAGACAAGGGAAATAACTCAACTATGTGTTGTGTCTACTTGTACTGCACCGTCCATTAAAAGATAGATGATAAACCTTACGAAAACTCCAAAGGTCTTTGAACAGTTTGAGCATGTGATGATCTTTTTAGATGGTATTCAATCTACCCTTGTCTTTCTTGCAAATCTCGACTACTGAGCTATTGCCTTTATCATTTTTTCCATAAGAAGCTGTTCATTTTCAGTTATTGCCAAGCACGATATAACTGTTTTGTTCAGCTTCTTTCCATGTATTATGGTTTATGCTAAACGCTATAAAGTATGTCATAAATCCTTGAAGCGCCTCTTTTGGCATACTTGAGAATGCATTCCCTTCTACATTTTACCATAAGGGAGTATCTTTTTGGAAGACACATGATTATATTGTCTAATCCCATTATAACAACTTGGTCCAAAAATGACAAAATATATAATAAAAGAAAAGTTCTATATACAGTATAAATAATTATAGAATAAATATAGGATTATGGTAATAAAAGGTTAGAGTAATACAGGGTTAGCCTAATTAATATAGGTTAATCCTAATCCTAATTATGGATTTTGAAAAGTGTTATTAAATAATAGTAATAATAATAAAACTCATAACGCATCAGGGTCGTAGGGGTGTCACATTGAGACATTTGATGCAGAAAGATCTCCACATATCTCTATCCTCTACCATCATGACGAGTTTCGAAACTTCACACCTTGTCCAGTCTTTAATATTTATTATTCAACCATGTCTTCTTCCTGCCACTTCATGTTCTTCCAGACTCCACCATGCCTTGAACAACATCTCTTGTCATTGAGAAATGTCTCATCTCGTGCCAATAAGCCTACCACCGTATCCTTTTTTCTGTGACCATTTCATTGTTGGGAGATTGGTGAGGATTTGAACACCACAGTATTAAAACAAGCCCAATGAATTATCATTTTGTTGTTAAATGCGGAAATCTGAATTATAAATTTGAATCCACTAAAGAGGGATTAATCTCCATCCACTGGACTACTTCATCAAATTTTCAGAATGTCTATATGCATGACTCCAAAGGCAAACAATTCAGTTACAAAAAGACAAAATGTCTGTGGCTGTCCACAATGGAAGTAAATTATAGCAATACTGCTAACTGTCATAAGAGGTGACTTAAAGTAGTTTGAAAATGGAATCCCCATCCTATAGAAGGAGTGAGATACTGCAGTAATATGTTACAGTGCACATATTTACTTATCATCCTATAGAAGGTATGAGATAACTGCATTAACAGTTTACGGTGCACATATTTATTTACAATCCTATAGAATGATCAAGATACTGCATTAATAGTTTACAGTGCACATATTTACTTATCATCCTATAGAAGGTGTGAGATACTGCATTAACAGTTTACGGTGCACATATTTACTTACATTCTATAGGAGTGAAAGACTACAGTACTAGGGCCTCTATTACAGTGTACATATTTACTTAAAGGTAAAGGTAGGTCCTATGGTAGCAACCTGCTGTCTGGGATGAGGATAACTCTTCATGTACTAAGCCACAACAAATATTACGTGGGGTGGCCAGTTCCTTCCTTTGCTGTCTTTACCTCCCCTAACTCATGCATCATTACTCATTTACAGCTGAGTCGACTGGAGTAGTGGTCGTGTCAAGCGAGAAATCACAACCCGTATTTTTGTGTGTCCCAATGAGGTTTCAAATCTGGCATGATGTAGCCCTGTGATAGCAAGCAAGCTCACTATCAACTAGGCTACCTCGCTCCTCACATATTTACTTACCATCTTATAGAAGGACAGAGTGATTTACAAATACAGATCTGAAGTTGGATGTGTTTTACCAAAGATGCACACATTACAGCTGTGCTGTAAACCATAAGGCAGCTCATCCTGTTATCTGAATTACATCTTACTTCTTCTGCGTACATTCTCAAACTCCTGCAGATCATCAGTATGTAGTCCAGAGAATGGAATGTCTCGAGTTTATTATGGTTTACAACTTAGCTATACTATTTGTGCCTTTCGCCCTGACACATCCGACTTCAGCACTGCTTCTGAATCACTTTGACCCTATATGGGATGAGATATCCAACTCCCACCCAATGTCCTCTTTAGTCGCCACTTACAACATGTTAAGTCAACTATTCTTTACTGTCCTTTCAGACCCAGGCAACACACGAGCGACATCCTGCTAACTGAAGGAAGTTTAAGAATGAGTTTAGAATATGAAGTGACAAAAGAAAAGTATTTAACAAATTATTAACATTTTGTCTTCTCTGCAGTGACCGCTACAGATCTGGTGTTAATGCTGTTAGTCACGTAATGGTGGCTGCGTTCACAGATGCTTTGTGCTCAAAAGCTGGGATGGCAATTAAAGAAAGCAACGATTTCATCAAAGAAGCACATAGCATCACTATAGAAACAGTAGCTGACAAGAAGGGTGTAACAAACGAAAAAATATTTGTATCATAATGTAGATAAGTATGAAAAACACAGGTAATTTTGTGTAAAAAATTTCACATTTTGTACAATATGTTTGTGGCCAATAATGTTATGATAATCTATTGATAACATGCTTAAGGTTATTTATGGCAGGTTCAGTTCTGATTCACATAGCCTACAACCAATTTCACTTAATAAATAAAGGGTACAGTTTACATTACTTACATCTAAGATATAGGCCTATTGGGGAATAAGGTGTTACACCTGTATTTTCAATTGACCAGTGGCATACCTAGTAATCATATAGTCAGCACCACAGCCAGTGGCTTTACTTTCTCAGTAGTCCTGGTACCCATTTCCTTAAGCTAGATCAACATTGGAGCTGTTGGCGATTTTACAAATATTTCCAGTAGAACTGAGAGATGAACCATGGATCACTAGACTAGAGAGCCAGTGTACTGAAATACTGGCTCATTCATGATTATACATTTCTGAACTGATGGTTCAGCTTGTTTGCTGTTAAGTAAAAACTAAAACCTATAGGTCTGTTAGTGGAGTCTGGGTTAAAGGGCATGAGCCCATGGACTGCTGGATCAGCAACCAACCAACCAACTATTAGTGGAGTGAAGGTAAATGTTTTAACAACTGACAAATGTTTGCATACCTACCAAATATTTTCTGTATTTTGTACATAATATATGCATACCTCAGGTTTTTTTGAATACACTGTATAAATATTTAATATTTGCAATTACATTTTATGCAAAATTTGGGGTAAAAAAATAAATTGTATTTGGGCATTTTGTGGACTGAAATAAGGTGTGACAATTTTGGAAGTTCACAGGAATGCATTTGTTAAAATATGAACACTTGGTTAAAAAATGTAATCATATCTGAACAAATGGTTTGAATAAATGAGATTAAACCAGACCTACAACACTCCTGTTTAAATATTTTTGTGTGTATGCATATGAAAACAGGTATATTGTGATATTATATGAGAGAAATATACGTGTTGATGCATCCAATGTGGCTGTAATACTTATAAAATTCTCACATATCATGGGTTTTATATAGGCCCATGTGTATGTATATTATCATGTTAGTACACATGAAGCCAAAACAGTTTTGATGCAAAGGTTATTGTAATTATTCAGGGAAAAAACATGCCTTATAGAAAAGACATTGCAATCAAGAAACAAAACAAAAATACATACAAGTAGATAGAACCTTATATAGACCCTAGGCTATTTATCTTTGTTTTATATCTTTATTGCAATGTCTTTTCTATAAGGCATGTTTTTTGCTGCAGTGATTTTCTAGGCAATATAAATAACCTATTTTATTTCAGTAGTTTGCCATTGCTTTCTGAATGGTCTGGATGCACAATTACTTGTGGTGGGAGTCGAACTCGGTACCTTGGCCATGACAGAAGTGCTATGTAGCACTCTGCCACAGAGCCAGACAATCTCAGCCTAGGATTCCATAATTTTTATTTGAAATCTCAGAATATTGTTTGACTCAATATGGCTGTAGGATGCAATACCTCATGCTAGGCTTTCCACTTTAGAAGAGGTCTTTGCCATAGTTCTCTTTTAGTCTCAAGACATGCTGGAGATGGAAGTATTGATTCTGTCACAGTAATTAAGGTCTTTAACATGATTCAAAGGATTACACACAGTTTATATGCAAATCCCATTTATATACAAAACTAAAGATTCTAAATATTCCTTCATGTGGTTCCCCCTGGAAATTAATGAAATGAAGACTCATGAAAGTTACATAACTACAACTTTAAGCATCACAATTGGAAATGGCAGACAGAACAGAAATTGATTGTATCAATACTAGCAATCTGCTATCACTACCTCTCATTTAAGATGGCCCAAATAATTGTCAAAACACAGTATCCAAGACAACTGGACAAGTCAGTTTTGATCTCACAAGTCATGATGTTTAGCCTATTTTCAAAGTCTATGACACAATAAGGGTGTGATATCAATAGTGAGTATAGTTGAGAATGTCTACTGAATTCGTAGCACATTGTAGCACACTGTGCAAGTGATATGCCATGGGGCAACAATATATGAAATTATAAGTTTTACGGTGTTGTTCACTGTCAAAAATGATACAAGAAATGATAACAATATATGAAATTATAAGTTTTACGGTGTTGTTCACTGTCACAAATGATACAAGAAATGATAACAATATATAAAATTATAAATTTTACGGTGTTGTTCACTGTCAAAAATGATACAAGAAATGATAACAATATATAAAATTATAAGTTTTACGGTCTTGTTCACTGTCACAAATGATACAAGAAATGATAACAATATATGAAATTATTAAGTTTTAAGGGGTTGTTCACTAGAAAAAAATGATACAAAAAATGATATAAAGAGAGAAAAGGCAAATGCGGGAAGCACATTTAATGATTTTGCAGATAAGTGTTGAAACAATAGCTTGGATAAATTGTTCATGCAAGTCAATCAGCATTTTTTTCAACTTGGCAGGAGAAACCTAACTTGGATTCTACTATCGTGTGATTTTTTTTTTACCTGGAACATAAAGAGTTAGGCACCCACAGGTACAATGGACACATAAGACTTTTTATAGTGAGTCAAGGCTCTATCTCTTAATATAAGACTAACATACACAGTGGCTCATCTATTTCTCCAAATAGGCATACTTGACCCAAGTCCATTACCACATTGAAACTGACACTGAAATTTCATTTAATATTTAAAGGACACAGTGGGTAACAGTGAATTATTGTATGTATTCAAGACAGTATATTAGGAATTGGATGGAAGAGGAATGGGGGAATTAGAGGTTAATATCACCATAAAACCCCAATTCCAGGAAAATAGAACATGACATTTAATGAAACCCCGTTCCCAGGAAAATAGAACATGATACCTAACTACCAGAAAACATGTAATAAAACTACCCCAATCACACTTAATAATTATTCCTCAAAAAAAGTCACAACAAATTCCCCAAAATAGAGGAAAGTATTTTTTTAGGTAAAAAGCTAATACGAAAATTGCATCTATAGTTCTGATGAGTGATAAACTATCTTTCAATATAGTTGTTTTATCCTCCTCCACCCTGTGTCTGCCAGCAAAATGTAAAGCCATAAATGATTAGGTAAACCTACCAAATAAACCACATATTTTAGTGCTTGTTTTTTTTGTGTTATGGAGTGCTTGGAGCTATTTTATAGGCAGTGAAAACAAAGGTGTCTTTGCCAAAACTTTTGCCACATTGTGTACATTAAGGATTTAATGTTGTACATACAGCAAGAAAATAAAATGAGACAGTCTAGATCAGAAAGTACAAAACATTTTAGCTTGACTGTAAACTATCAGTACAACTACTGACTATCATTGAATCAAATACCATACCACTGTGGCATACCAGGAAATGAAGAGGTACAAATGCTGGAAAAAGAAAAAGATGGAACAAGACAGGAATAAAATGATCAAGAAATCACCTACAAAGAAAAGAGGATCCTCATCAAAGCTATTAGGAAAATCATTCACTCAAAAGACATCTATCACTGTCTTGACAGAGCTGAGCAGATTATTATCTTCAGCATCAGGGCAGGACACGACATACTTCTTTTTCTGCGTTCAGCATCTGTGGTCATGCTATACCGTCAGGACTGTCAAGACACAGTCCACTGTTTTCTCCAGGTCAGAGCGGCTGCCCAATAGCTTTTGCCTCAAGTCTATATCCTCTGGCCAGGTCTGCTGTCTCTGCTCTTTGTATGTTGGGCAGTCCTGAAGTATGTGTTCCATGGTCTGAGTTCCAGATCCACATAGACATTCATCTGTGTATGAGATCTTCAATTGGTAAATGTGACCCAACAGTCTGCAGTGGCCTGTTCTAAGGCGAAATATTGTGGTCTGTTGATATCTTTTGAGGAGATGTATTGCATCATGTTTGTATTCCCCTTGTCTAAACAGCCATTTAAATAGACTAAACTTGGTTCCATCACCTCTGTGTCCATGTGGGAAGGCAGTACAGACCACAGAACAAATCATACAGGTAGATCCAGGAATAGGGTAATAAAGTTTTGCTAGTTAGAGACAAACATAATAACACACACAAATTGAAGTTTCGACCAAAAGGCCTTTATCGAGACAACAATTGAAACAAAATTAAAACATATAACAGAAGATTAATGCAAAATATATTCAGCTTCATATGTTTTAAATGTGTGTCAATTGTTGTCTTCATAAAGGCCTTTTGGTCGAAACGTCGATTTGTGTGTGTTATTTTGTTTGTCTCTAACTAGCAAAACTTTATTACCCTATTCCTGGATCTACCTTTTGGATTTCAGTTTTGAGCAGTAGGTATATATTACACAAGAACAAATCATGCAAGACTGCATTACACTAAAACAGTTAAGTGAGGAACATGGGCCTATTGGTAGCATATCCTATTCAGGACGTAGTTATTAACCCAGCATTTTTTGGCTGTGGTGATTTACTGGCCTATAGAGGGGGATATCCACAGAAAGCTGTATGAGAGCACTGAGGAGCTTTAAAATACAGAAATATTTATTAATAAAATCAGGCTTGCTGTGTAGACATATTAAACTGAGAACAAGAAGAAGATTGACTCAAATCACATTGAGCAATCAGTTTTTCTAGAATGAATGCAGAAGCTTTCATACCTGTCATCAATATGTACAGATTTTCTGTTTTCTGTTCTAGCTTGAAGCAACAGATTTTCTGTTATAGCTTGAAGCCAGAAAATTACAAGATATGAATGATGCTTTCAACAACAGTCTTGCTGCTTCATTGAGACGGACTGAGTACATGTGAGGCAACCTGAGTACAACGAAATCAATCCTCTACGCTTATGCCTTTTCAACTTTTTAATAGTATTCTTCATACATTATATGGACAGAATACTGGGTTAAAATACAGAATTGTAGAAGTATTTTTAAATGGAATACAGAATTGTAGAAGTATTTTTAGTTGGAATACAGAATTGTAGAAGTATTTTTAGGTGAAATACAGAATTGTTGAGATATTTTGGGGTTAAAATACAGATAGAACCTTGTGAAAGTTGACTGTTATTGTTTTGTACATCTACAGCTTAAATGCTTCATTTATGTTCTAGCCATTTCATTGTTTTCATCTCCACCAAAATAAAGTATACATGTAACAATTGATGACTTGTTTTTAATATTTATGCAGTTTACAGTTCGTACAATTCATTTTGAACAAGAACTCTATTAATATAATGTAATAAAAATATTTGATAAGAAAAATTTGTTGCAACAACAATGTTTGTGAAATAAATATTTGTTGCAATAACAATGTTTGTGAAATAAATATTTGTTGCAATAACAATGTTTGTGAAAGAAATATTTGTTACAATAACAATGTTTGTGAAATAAATATTTGTTACAATAACGAGTTAAAGCTATCATTAGTACACACCTGAGAAATCTTTAGGTGTTCAGATCCTTGTCTCAAGAAATATATCAGAGTAGCAGCTCACATTTCCAGTATGCTGTTGAT
The DNA here is from genome assembly GCA_034231615.1 of Meghimatium bilineatum. Classification (NCBI taxonomy): domain Eukaryota; kingdom Metazoa; phylum Mollusca; class Gastropoda; order Stylommatophora; family Philomycidae; genus Meghimatium; species Meghimatium bilineatum. The sequence goes on from CM067304.1 coordinate 60,040,430, forward strand.
TTATCAGTCTTTTCGTATATCTACTATTTTTCTATTTCAAATAATCTGGTAACAAAAATTTGAGAAATTTTGCTTCTTTTATTGATTACAGGGGACCTAGCAACGGGGCTTGCGTAGGGCAAATACACTTTCCAGCCGTTGACAAGAGATGTGAAAAAAGCTGTTGAATGCACTAAACCTTCTCATGTGTAAGGTTAATAATTTGAAGTCGGTGGTGTTGTTTTTAGCAAAATTAAAAGTAATCACATATTCTTAAGGAATAGTGAAACATATTTAAGATTTTATCATTTAGTGCATAGTTTTACAGCACTATTACATTATTACTTTCCTAATACAATTTTTCAGTTTTAACCAATTATGATTTACTCATATAGAGCTCTATCTATTTACCTTTCATGTCCCTGTTTTCCTAAAAGTGTTTACCTGCCTGACTAGGGGTTAGCAATAAACCATTTGATTAGTATTACCTTTAGCAATTATTAATGATTGCATCATTTATTAACCGTTGCAGATAATAAGCCCTGGTACCCATTTCCTGGTGGCTACATGAACAACAGGAGTTAATATTTTACAAACCAAGTGAATGAAATATGTCTCCTGAAAATTAACGCAATTTAGAACTAAAAAACCCAGAAAATATTTGTACAACTAAATAAAGGTAGAGGCATTGTTTTGGAACACACAGGGAAAGAAGAAAAGAGGATAAATCAAGACATACCTGGAGGAAATATTAGATACAATGAGTTAGATACATGTACATGAAGTACGGATAAGACGGAATCTATAGATGGAATCTAAAATGGAATCTATAGGTTAAGATATGGCAAGATGGAAGTATATCTTATTCAGGACATAGCAATAAACGAAACATTTTTTGGCTGTAGTAATTTTTTAAGCAATATAAATATGCTCAGTAAGTTGCTATTGCTTTCTGAACAGCTCGTATTCACATTTTCCTGTCATCATCATCATCAAGTGCCGTGCTGAATGGCGTTGGCAATCATATTTCTCTATGTACATCGATCTACCATATATGTCATCATCTCTGTTGGTGTCGTCAATCGAAGCCATTTAGTCAAACTGTCCAATATCTTTTCTCTGGATCTTCCCCTTGATCTTTTCCCTTCTATCGTTCCTGTTGTCACTATATTCTCATTTTCCTGTGGCAGGGTTTAAATTGGTACCATGACCATCTGAGAAGTGCTCTATGCTACCCAGCTACAGAGCTATAAGAAAGGGACAAAATGGAAGAAATTTGTTGAGGGCCTATGCTCAGCAGGGGGTAAAAAGTGAATAGATAGTAATAAAGGTAATATTCATTCTCCAAAACAAATCTATCACAATAAATACAGTCCTCCTCCAGTCAACAGGCTTAAGACTCACAGAAGACTCAATGGCAGATTTTGGAATACAAATGAAAGTAATCTTGGTTCTCCAGGTGATCAATAGCAGGTTAAAACCTCTTGTCGAAGCATAACTCTTTCAACCTAAGACCAAAGTCAATGTTGGTTATATCGGACCTTGTTCGCTTCCATGTGTAATTTTATAATCTGGGACAATTAAAACTGCAATGGTTACTAAACTAGGTAAAATAAGAAATTAATAAAGGAAAAGAGTTGGTATAATATCATGTATTGAACATATTGAAAGACAGCAAGTAAAAAATATTCGGTCACCTTATGAGAATAAACCCAAACCAAATATCAATAAGCGCATATAACAAAAGAATATTCTGGCATAAGGCCAAAGGTAGACCAAGAAAGCCATGGATAGAAGACATCAAGATAGCCTTAAACAAACATGGACTTAATGCAACCAAGGCGACACATCTGGCCCTGGAATGACGACTAAAGCTCCCACCTCTATGCTTAATGGCAAGTGTAAATACGATCAACCATCATTCACCTGGGGACAGACAATAGAAAATTAAGTAACTGTGTGTGCAATTATTACCAAAGAAAACGCATAGAGCCAGGCGTCTTCTGTGATAGCATTCCTCTGTTCAAGCTGAAAGAGAAGTTGAGTAGTCATGCAAAAGAGTAGGTCCCCAAAAGGACTAATAATAGTCCTGAGAAGGACTAAAGGCCTGAGAAGAACTAATAATCTTGAAAAGAATGGGTAGGATTCTTGACATTTGACTAGAATAGCACCAGTTGTAGTCTAGGTGACTTGTGACCCTGAAAAGGGCCCTGTGAAGGAAACAGAGGGAATAGTGTTGGTCCTAAGAGAACTTGGAAACTCAAGATGGTTTAAAGAAGAGATTTATAGAAGTAGGTACAAACAACAAGACAGAAACAATTGCATACAGGACAGCAAGCACAAACATAACACTGCAATAAACAACTACGTGTATTATTTTGTTTTATCTGTCAGTTAAACTTTTTAATTTAAACTTTAGTTCTGGTGATAAATTGTTTAATTAGTTTTAGTTTATCTCTTGGCACATCATGATCAAGCAACTTTTCCAGGTTATAAGGATTTTATTATTTAGATAGTAATCTTTTAGGTCTTCTATATGATGGTGGAATCTATGATAACGAAGAAAGAAATGTTCGTTTGTATTTTTCTCTTCGCAGTTTTCACATATTGGATCACGTTTTTTTATGTAATGAGGTTCCCAGTCTCAGTTGTAGTAGTTTCCTATTGGCAGAGATTTTCAGCTCTTCCTTAATTTGACTGGTTCCAAAGGGTCCCTTTAACAGAGCATGTGCATGTCTCCCTTTTACACTGGTGTCCCATTTTTCTGTCCACTCCTTTAACATGGTTCTCCAGGGTAAATGTATCACAATAAATATAGTTCTCATCAAGTCAACTTGAGATTCTTCAGAGAATTACAGATGTTAGAAATATATATTAAGTGGTTGAGCTATTAGTATCATCTCTTTCTTCTGATCTAGTTAAGGCACTTTTCTCTTCATCTGTTTGCTTCTTTTGTTTCTTTCTTCTTGATCGTCTTTTCTCTTCTTCTCTGAAAAAGTAATAATGTTTTCTTTATAAAAGCATTTAACATCACTATTTAATATTTCCATTGTGGAACTAATTTTAATTGATAAGACAGACAATCAAATATCTTATACAATCAAATATAAAATAATACTTGTATAATAATTGAACAATGTTCTACATAGAAGTGTTTCTCAAATAGTGGTCCTTAGACCAGTGCCTGTTCACATCAGTGCAAGCCCTGCTTCTTTTTCTTCTGCATTCACTCTCTGATAACGAACACAAAAGTATGTGTGATTTTCACAGAGGGGCATGAAGAACGTTGTGCAGCCAGTTTTTTTATATTTCATTCTGCATTACAATTTGTTTAGTTAAATTTTTATGCCTCTAAAAATGGAAAGTATCGACACTACTTATACATTTAAGTAACAACACCAGACTTAAATGAAACAGCTAAACATACATCTTGTATGTTGGGCTCGAAAAATAATAAGTTTGTGAATGGTGAGGCTAATTGAATGTCTCAAGAGCTACTTTGCCAAGGAGTTAGTATATACAATCAAGATTGTCAGTCTCTCTTGCCACTCTGTAAGCCAGGTACATAGAATCATGATTTACTTGTCTCACTTGCCACTTTGCCTGAGAATCTGGTATATACAATCAAGATTTGCCTATCGCACATGCCACTCTGCCAGGGAATCTGGTATATACAATCAAGATTTGCCTATCGCACATGCCACTCTGCCAGGGAATCTGGTATATACAATCAAGATTTGCCTGTCTCACTTGCCACTCTGCCAGAGAGGTGGTAAATACAATTGAGATTTGTCAGTCTCACTTGCCACTCTGCCAGGTTGTATGCCAGGCACAGACAATCAAGATTTCCTGTCTCACTAGCCACTTTGCCAGGGAATCTGGTATATACAATCAAAACTTGCCTATCTCACTAGAGACTCTGCCAGGGAAGCTGGTACATACAATAAAAATTTACTTATCTCACTAGCGACTCTGCCAGGGAAGCTGGTACATACAATCAAACATTTTATAATGCCCGTGTGTTGTCGGGGCCCGAAAGGGGAGCAAAGAATAGCAACACTGTTTACCTTCCACACATGTCATAAAAGGCGACTAAGGAGGTTATGGGATAGAGTTGGCTGTCCCATCCCATATAGGGTCAGTGACCCAATGCCATGCTGAAGTCGGATGTGTCATGCCGAAAGGCGCAGATATCGCAGCAATGCTGTAAACCATGACACAATGCATTCCGTTCTCCGGACTACATCCTGCTAATCTGCAGGAGTTTGAGAACGAACGCAGAAGAAGAAGAAGAAGAAGAAGAAGAAACATTTTATAAAATGTGACCATGAAGGTCTCTAGTTTAATTAGAACAGTTTTACAATCTCAATGTACCCAGATTGAAATCCTTATTTATTCAGTTTGGCAGAGAATGCTATTGCATAGATTTCTCCAAGAGTATGACCATCTTTTAATTTAAAATGAAATGGTAAACTACAACATGTAAAAAATTCTAGGGGTACATTATGGGCAGCAGTGGCCACATTTTTAACAAAACAAATATGTACATTATTTACCAAAACAAAATATTATTAAATACACATTTCACAGTAGCTAAGACTACTGCCGATCCAGCAATCTGCCCACTACACACTGAGAATCTCCCTCCATCCCCCAGTGTCATCCAATGGGGGCAGGGCTTTCAGTGCGTACTGCGTAGATTGTACTGCAATGGGCCCTCATCCTCTCTCTTACTTTGTTTCCCGCAATGTTTTCCTCCCACTTGTATCTGTGTCAACCTCTTGTTCTCTTCCCCTCCTCTACCCTCATGTAAAGTCTTCAACAAAATTTTATGAAATTTCTCTTAACAAAACTCTTCTCCCTTGATCTTGTCAAGATTGCAACAAGTGGGGTGCATAAGACATACGCTAAACAAAGCCTCTCCAAGAATATCTATGTACTAATTTTTTTTTTACATTCCCCTTAGATTCCCTGTTACTTTTCTATATGTTCACTCTTCTCATTCCTTGGAGATTCCATTAAATGATCGATTCTGGTTAGAAACTTTCATAATATACAACCAATCCATCATTGTTTTTTAGGATTTCTGACTCTCCAGGATACTGCCCTTGTCTTTCCAATGAGTATTTGTTTTTCTTGTCAAATCACATCCTGACATGTATTCTTCCATTTTTTTCTGTGTTCATTCTCAAACTCCTGCAGATTAACAGGATGTAGCCCAGAGAACGGAATGCATTGTGTCATAGTTTAAAGCTTACCTGTGATATCTGTGCCTTTTGGCCTGACACATCCAACTTGAGCACAACTTCTAGGTCACTTTTACACTCTATGGGAATGGACAGCCAATTCTACCCCCAAAACCTCCTTAGTCATCTCCTTCGACATGCGTGGCAGGTAGCATTGTAGCTATTCTTTGCTCCCTCTCAGGCCCCATCAACACACAGGTGACAAAAATTGTACACATACACCTATGAATGGTGGAAAGTTGGAAGCATATCCTATTAAAGACATAGCGAAGGGCATATTATTCTTGGCTGCCATGGTTTTCTAGGCAATATTTACATTATGGTAGATTGTCATAGATTTTCGAATGGCCCAGATACTAGTTGCCTGTAGTTGAATTAAAACCTGCTACCTTGGGTTTCCGAGTTAACCATTTCTCAGACACAAAAGGGACTATTTTCTTCTTCTGTTGTGATCAAGTCTGATGCATCCAGTTTGATATTGGTCATGTATAGAACTGCTTGTTTTAGGTCACTGTAGGTCAACATTGATTTATCAAGATAGGTTGACATTTTGATTTGTAGAGCTACTCCTACAGGGCCATATTGTTGTTTTGTGAACAGCAAAGATGGGCCAATCCTGAAGTATGTGTTCTGGATGCTGTTGCTACACAGAAGCAGGATGTAAAGCTCCAGATTCTGTTTCTGTTTATCTGTGCCTTTAGATTAGTGTCCCATTCTTTGTTGATATATTTAGACTTGTTAACTCTTGTTCATTCTGTTGATGTTATCATGCTCAGGTATGTAGTTTCTGTTTAGTTCTCTCCATTAAAGTCACATAGACTGTCTTATCAGAGATTTTAGTTCCCTAAAACTTTGAGATGTGTGGGACTAAGAGAGATTACTATGAACATTACATACCTCAAATTTGCACCTGTTGGTTCAGCATAAGGGTCCAAAGACGGAAGATGGTAAGGACGAGCTCCTGCTTTCTCAGGCACAGAACTAAGATATCAAATATAAATTTTAATATTACATCTAAGACATTATTTATACTCATACATAAGCCTATGTCTAGACAGAATGTTCTCCAGTGATATTCTATGAGTTAGATATTCTATGAGTTAGATATTCTATGAGTTAGATAATCTATGAGTTAGATATTCTATGAGTTAGATATTCTATGAGTTAGATATTCTATGAGTTAGATATTCTATGAGTTAGATATTCTATGAGTTAGATAATCTATGAGTTAGATATTCTATGAGTTAGATATTCTATGAGTTAGATATGATATCATATTGGTTACTAAATTGAGATACAGGCTGTGGCATAATTAGTTTGTTTTATTTGCACCCCCAATGGTCGATGAAGAAACTGAGTTGTAGTATATTTAATTTATAACTTATTTTGACAATTGATGTGTCATGGTGAAGGTAATTGAAATTATATTTTAGTATTCTTTTCAGTCAGTTGAATTGTATGAGAAAATTATTTGATTTTATAACAAATACAAAATAATCTATGCCACAAAAGAGGTTCAAAATGTCATCTTATGTGCAGAATAAGAACATAATTTCTAAAGCATAGCATCCTTTTATTTGAAGATTTCCCGGTAGTATAATAATAACACTAAAAGAAGTAGTAACCTAAATCTCTTTGGTAGCAATTCCAGTGCTCTAACCACTTTACAACATCTACACTCCAGCTTGTTCTACTAACCAGTAAACTCTTCATAATCATACAAATAAAAACTTACATAATGCTTCCATGGTAATTCAATGGTGGTAATTTATTTCTTGAAGTTGGAGATGCAATATTATCAGCATCATCATTCAAACTGATGTTATTTGGTTTCAGATTGAATGGTGGTAATGATGACCTGCAGAATAATTGAGCATTACTTAATGAATAAAGTCAACAGGAATATAGTTTGTTTATGTTTGTTTTTGAATATTTTTCTGATTCTATATGCAGCTTGACTATTTCAATAGTCGATCAATCGACTTCATGATAGCTTAAAAAAAATAGACTGTTCTGCTACATGAAGTGAATCATCATAGCTACATACTTTACAGCCTTGTATAATAACAAATTAAAATGATGATATTTTTAACAGGCAGACTTCTTTTTTTTTCTCCCCTTTATGCCTTGCATTGTCAGGGATAGAATTCTCTGGAGATGGCTTTTTGTGTGTTTCTTATATGTTTATTTTCGTTGACTCTTTTATTTCTGTAATCCATCATTTGTAAGGTCTGCCCCTGACTTTGTATCCATTGTGTCTGTATAGTAATGTTTTTTGTGGGGTACTGTCTGATGGTAGTATGAAAGCTGCGAAAACCACTTAATCTGTTAATATTGTTACTTTAAAAATTTGACATAGACAAGTCACAATTTTCCATGTTTGACATTGGTAGTATGGTGATGGTGTGTTGATCATTTGATATAGCACAATTTTGGTGTTCATGATCACATAAACAGGCAGACTATCTGGTTAAATACTGAATGAAGGAAATGTTGATTGAAGGATATGTTGAAGTTTATATATAGTATTCAATATTGAAACACAACAATTTTATGATATTCAAAAATAAGAGCCCTTTCTTCTTTGTTCATTCTCAATCTCTTTCAGGTTAGCAGGATGTAGTCTGGAGAGAAAAAAAATTATATTGTCTCATGGTTTACAGCTTGACTATGATATCTGCACCTTTTGGTTTGACACATCCAACTTCAGCATGGCTTCTGGGTCACTTTAACCCTATAAGATATCTATCTCCATCCCCAAAACATCCTTAGTGATCTATTAGGACATGCATGGCATGCTCTCTTTTTGGGTCCCAGAACATATAGGCAAACAGACTATTATTACAAACAATGAAGAATTTTTAAATTAAAATAAACAGGAAGAAATGATGCGAGATAGCAGAAAAAAAGGTAAATCATGTGTAACCACGGTTAGCTTTGAGCATGGTGAACAGAGTGTATCTACGAGAACCAGTTCCTCTGTATGGTATGCCTACTATGCTAGAGATTGGTAACTAGTGTCCACCATTCAGTGGAAGTGGTCATATGACCACGTGTCATTGTCAGTGTCACTGACAAGACAGTGGAACAATTAACATTAGTTATCAACGCAAAATCCAGATGTTTCTGCATATTGGCGCAAAAAAAAAGGAACACAATGCATTTCCATACTCTGGACTACATTCTGCTGGAAATCTAATAGGACTATTCTCCTGCTATTAAAGAGATACATTGAAAGTTTGAAAACGAACATGCATAAATAAATTAAATTAAATAATGCAACAGAACAGAAATAACTACATACTCTCCGTTATAATTCTTGGAATCCGAAGACATAGTTGGATTTATTTTTGATTTCTTCCTATTTTTTGCACATACACCTGAAATAAATAAGTGAATATTGAAATTGTTATTAAATGATCAGATTGGAATATGTTCGTAAATATAGAAAAAAACAGCCGTTATTCATGAAAATTATGAAATACTGGTAATCCCATTTCTTGTGAGCAGGCAAGGAAGCTCTTGACAGCCCATAGCCTCTCTGACAAAAGTTTTCCTCAGTTGAGTAATGAAGACAACATCCAGACAAGTATAAGGTGTGTATAATGTATAATGTCTCAAAGGTATTGTTGTGTTGGGGGTAGGGGTGATGTATGGTTGCATATCAACCATCATATCTCATAGTTTTACCAAAAGTGCTAAGCTACCTGGCCACTAGCTGTCAGACAACTGCCTGTCTAACATTGCCTTCAGCACTAGTGGCAATGGCAACAGACTTCAGCACTTACTTAGTTTCAAGGAATGAGTCCTGGTACCCATTTTTTATAGCTGGGTAATCACAGGACAGGGAATCTGTTGCTATGACAGTAGCAGTACCTCATCATCATTAAGTGGCGTCTCCACAACGAAGGTTGGCTGCAACGTATCTCCAACATCTCCTGTCTCTTGTCTTGATGGTGCACTCTGCTAGACTGTAACCTGTCCATCGTGTGATGTTACTCTCCCACTTGTATCTCTGCCTACCTCTTGCTCACTTCCCTTTGACTTTACCCTCAAGTAAGGTCTTCAATAAGGTGTCATGTCTTTTAATGTGTCCAAAGTATTTTATTTGCCTGATCTTTATTTCTCTTAGTAGTTCTTTCTTCATATTAAGTGTCTTTAGCACCTCTTTATTTAAACACCTACATCTGTGAAAAGGTTACGCCTGCTTGACTGTGGTTAGCATTTAGATTGGTGTCCAATGTACAGTACGGAAACCAGTTCTCTCGTACAGCTGGCCTAATATTGATATGGTTACAGATCTCAAGTTCTCTCGTACAACTGGCCTAATATTGAAATGGTTTCAGATCTCCAGTTCTCTCGTACAACTGGCCTAATATTGAAATGGTTTCAGATCTCCAGTTCTCTCGTACAACTGGCCTAATATTGAAATGGTTTCAGATCTCCAGTTCTCTCGTACAACTGGCCTAATATTGAAATGGTTTCAGATCTCCAGTTCTCTCGTACAACTGACGTAATATTGAAATGATTTCAGATCTCCAGTTCTCTCGTACAACTGGCCTAATATTGATATGGTGTCCACCATTCAGTGGAAGTGATAAAACACTGAAACAACACATTTCCCTTCCCTGGTCTATATCCTGCTAGAAATCTAGCTGTTTCATTGTCATGCTACAAGAGAGATCCAGCGGGAGTGTGAAGATGAACAAAACAAAGTTTTAAAACAAGCATAGGAATTTTTTTTTTCACACACATGATGCAGTGAATTCAAAACCCAGTTCACCTGACAGGTAGATTAACATCTTAGACACTATACACCTGACAGGTAAGTTAACATCATAGACACTATACTACTAAGGCTCTCAGAGCGTAAATGAATCAGTCTGACCTAGTAAATAAATCTGATGAAATCCATTTGAGGGAAGCAGTAAAACTCAAATTACATTCTTTTACTGGAATTAGTTTATAACTATCAACAACATTGTACATTAAGAGGGGCACGTGCAGACAGTCTGAAGGTCTCATTATTGATGTATTAAACCAACCATTATGCAACTAGACACTCTCAGTAGATGATGTGTGGAAGATCTTACTATTGGTCTATCAGACCAACCATTATGCAACCATGCAACCAGAACTCTCAATAGATGACATGTGGAAGGTCTTACTATTGGTTTTATCAGAACAACCATTATGCAACCATAAACTTTCAGTAGATGAAGTGTGGAAGGTCTGAAGGTCTCAATATTGGTCTATCAGACCAATCATTATCAAACCAGAAACTCTAGATGAAATATTTATAAAGTGAGGTAATCCTCCTGGGTAGCCACACAGCATTTAAGCTGTACAATTACATTTCTTTTTGTAGTGCAATATTCAGAGAATCCAGTATTACACATCAGGCTAGAGAACCAGATTAGCTCCAGCCCTGACCATAGTCCTAGCAGCCAATATGTATGTATTGTCTGGCATTGAACAGGTGTCATACCATGGTCCTAACAGCCAACATGTATGTATTGTCTGGCATTGAACAGGTGTCATACCATGGTCCTAGCAGCCAACATGTATGTATTGTCTGGCATTGAACAGGTGTCATACCGTGGTCCTAGCAGCCAATATGTATGTATTGTCTGGCATTGAACAGGTGTCATACCATAGTCCTAGCATCCAACATGTATGTATTGTCTGGCATTGAACAGGTGTCATACCGTGGTCCTAGCATCCAACATGAATGTATTGTCTGGCATTGAACAGGTGTCATACCATAGTCCTAGCATCCAACATGTATGTATTGTCTGGCATTGAACAGGTGTCATAGTCTATGGGTTGTGGTGAAAAGAAACTCTGTGCACGGCATGACAATTATTTGGGAGCGTCCAGAATTGGGCAAAAATGTTAGTCTTGCATAATTAGAAGCCTCTTTGGATAGTGGATATACATAGCTGGCCGCCCCATACATCCTATTTACCTTGACGCAGGGTTGCATTGTTACGAACACCTCTGACAGGAAAGAATGCTTGGCATTGGAGCTGAAGCCCATGACTCCAAGACTGCATGTTGAAGAAAGGTAGAAAGTGACAAAACTCCTAGAATTTACCACCTCTGATTAGAAGAATTTTCTCAATGAATTTCACAAATCTGAGAGTTGAAGTCTTCTGGATATGAAATAAATCTCTGAAGAAATAATCCCATTACACATAGGAGGTAAGAGCTAATTGCTCACAATTCATGGGGGTCAAAACTAAAAAAAGAAATAATCAGAAAAAAGAGTAAATTCTACACATATTATTAGAAAAAGAGATAGACAGGAATGTAGCTATAGAAGAATACAAATATTTCTACTTACCATGCAAACAACAGCAGATGATTAGTAAAATTAAAATAACAAGGAATATGATGATAAGAAGCACTATGAGAACAATCATTGGAGTGCTCAAACCCGAATCGTCTTTGGGAGTGTCTCGATCTATGAAAGGAAAAATATATTATTTTCTTGTATCTTATAAGCAAAAAGTGAAACACTGTGCAATAAAGTTTTACAGATCACTAAAAGTATACAGAAGAAACACACCAAATAGGCATTTCACTTAAAAGATCTTTATCAAACATAACACACAAAATGCAACAAGCAGAAAATTATCCATGAGATGAACTAAAACAAGTTGAATTCTTGACAATAAATTTTTTTAAGTAGTCAGCAGCCACCTTGCCTTATGACATTGTAGACCAGCAAGATATTCTCCCATCATCTTCTGAAGCTTTCTCAAAAATCGGCAAATTTTTGGTACGCATCTAAATTATCATCTACTAAACATGTGTGTCATGTCATTACATAGAGAGTTTTTTTGTGAGAAAACATTACCGGTAGTTTAATAATTTGATAATTCTTTGTGTTTCATGTTTGTTATGTGTTTCTTGAAAAAGGGTCCAGTTGGACCATAGCATGAAAATAATTTATGTCCTTTTTGTTTATAGTTATTTATTTGTTAATATTTGATAGTTAGTTGATTAAGTAACATTATTACTTCATTACAGTATTTATTGTTTTCCATATAGCTAGTTTATTGCTATGATCACATTCTCCATAAATTTGTCTTTATCTTTATCTTTGCAAGTGTCTACATGTCTTGTTATTATATATTAAGTAGATTTTAAAATGTTTATGTTCCTAGGCCAGCAAGGGGAGCAAAGAATAGCATAGGAGGAGATTAAGGAGGTTTGTGGGTGAAGTTAATTATTTCATCCCATAGAGGGAAAAGTGATCCAGTAGCCAAACTAATGTTGAATGTGTCAGGCTGAAAGGTCGAGATATTGCAGCCAAGTCATAAACCAGGACCCACCAAAGACAGATGTGTCAGGCCATTAGCGTAAATAAAATGGTGACACAATGCATTTCCATTTTCTGGACTATATCCTGCTGAAAATTTAGTAGGGCCATTGTCCTGCTGCAAGAGAAAACTACTAGGAGTTTGAGAATGAACTCTCAAGAAAAAGAAGAAGAATAAACCAGGACAAAATGCATTCCATTCTCTGGACTATATCCTACTAATCTGCAGGAATTAGAAAACAAAAAAGAAGAAGAATGTTCAAATTCAGCTCAACATTATCAACTCACTTCTTGTTGTCATAAGCTGTTATTATGATGATCTTGTAGGCCTATACGATATTGCTGGATTATTATGATGATGATGTCCCTTTAGTTGTGTGCAGGTAGCTCTTACTGCCCATAGCCTTTCTAACAAAAGCATAGGTTTTCCTCAGTTGTGATGTAGATGTATAGATTGTATTGTTGATGTTGGAAGTGGTGGAAGCAGATTTTGGTGAATGTTAGTAGTCTTGAACACTGGAGCAGCAGTTATTCAACTGTTCTTTTGTGGTGGTTGCAGTGTTTACAGTTTGCTTTATGTAGTGCATTTATTCTTTTCAGATGTTGATTGACAGGAGCATGACCTGTTCTCATTTGGAACATCAGACTCTGGTATGCTCTTCTAAGTTGTTTTAGTAGGTCCATTGAATTGTGCTTATCTGGGGAAAACTGTGGTGCTCCAGCTACTTTCTTTAATAGTTTGTCAGCCGCTTTGTTTCTATGCACCAACATGGCCGGGTATACATTTACTGCATTATGATAAGTAATTAAGTTTGTGATGTAAGTAGATAAATTATGTAATATAACATAACTTTGAAACATCATAGCCTTACTGAATAGAATACAAGATATAATTTGAAGTTATTTTTGTTGGCTAGTTAGTTAGGCAAGAGATCACCATCAGTGCTTACTGGACACATCCATAGATGCTCTGATCTCCATCTGAGTAAATCTGTAATTACACGACAACTGACAGTTCTAGTTCTCTGTTGGTTAACAAACATTCTTTGATGTTCACAATAATGTTCATTTCTTGCCGCACCATATTTAAAACGCAGCTCCTTTCTTCTGGACATGAAAAATGAATCATCTTCACTAATTTTATTTGACCATGCAGTTTCTCTTAAAGAGTTCAATATGTTGTGTGATCCACTGCCCTGACAATCAATACAGTAGCAGAGCCTGAAAATGTATTCACTCTCTCGCTGCCTTGAACACCCAAATGACCAGACACAAAAACGAATATGATATCCTTCAACTTTGACCTTCTCACATCAAATACAGATGTATTTGATTTTCCTGATCATGTTCATTGAATCGCTGAGAATGCATACATGAGTTGCACTCTTAGTGCCCATCCAGTTCAAGGCCCTGGTCACTGTCATATTTTCCATCATCATGGTGCCTGTAGTTATAGCAAATGTTCCACTCTCCTCTCTAATAGTCTTCCCTACACAATGCACTATGAATTACCATGAATTAAGCACACATCTAACAACAGAACCATCAGTGTATATAACCATATCATCATCCTAAAATTCTCACTGATCAATGCCTGCACCTCAGATTAGCAATAGGACACCTCTTAATACATACACTATTTAGAGTTATTATTACTTGAAAGGAAATAGGTCATATGGCAATCTGCAGGAACACTTATCTACCGCATCATGTCCACATCCTCTAGTGAGTATAACTACCTATGCACTCCCCATCCATAACTAGTTCCATCTCTCTTTAGTCTACTACCTTTCACAATCTGTATCCTAGTTTGGAATTGGAGACTACAGAAATGTGGTTTCTGAGAAGAATGATGAAAATACCATGGACAGCCAAGAAAACTAATGCAGAGGTTCTTATTGATGCTGGTGTAAAGAGATCAATCATATCAAACATTAGAGGCAGACAGTCAAGGTTTCTAGGGCATGTGCTGAGAAGAACACAGCTTGAACACTTAATAACCACTGGAAAGATCAAAGGGAGAAGAGATTGATGTCAACAAAGAGAAAAGTTACTAGATGGGCTTGTATCGTGGCACGGTATAAGTTCACCAACCGAGCTTATTGACAACACAAGAGACAGAGAGTCGTGGAGAAACATGATCGCCTACACCAGTCGGCATGGCACTTGATTGATTGATCCTAGTTTGAGTATGCAGTGTTATGTCAGTCAGTCAGTTCCTCTTTTGGCAAGTTTGGCACATTGGGCGGATATCATAGTTCTCCATGCCTGTCCGTCAGTTGCCAAGGATTGCAGGTCTTGTTCATTCATTCAGTATAAAATTTTATTTCAGTATATAATGTAATTTCAGTATGCAGTGTTATTTAAGTATGCAACGTTATTTCAGTATATAGTGATTTCAGTATGCAGTGATTTCAGTATGCAGTGTTATTTCAGTATGCAGTGTTATTTCAGTATGTAGTGTTATTTCAGTATGTAGTGTTATTTCAGTATGTAGTGTTATTTCAGTGTGTAGTGATATTTCAGTGTGTAGTTTTATTTCAGTATGTAGTGTTATTTCAGTATGCAGTGTTTTCAGTATGCAGTGGATGGTGTCTTTAGCAGCACTTATTTGGAGTTAGGCTCTTGCACTTTAGGAACAAATGTAATCTATGTTTCATTGTTGAACAGTCAAGTAAGAATCATATTGCTTGTACAGATGTATCTCTCATGCACCCAAGAATGATAAGCATCACCTCATTCTCAATCTTATCCAACCTTTGAGTCTGCATCTGGCTGAGTCCTAATTGTCAATGCACATTCGATTACGCAAACAACCAATCCTTAGTTATAGAGGAAATACCCCGGTAGTAACCTTTTTTCACTAAGAGCAGAAGCCATTAGTTTCTTTGCTGAATAAGCTTTTCTTGCCCTTGAAATGTTGTTGTTAGCATATCTTATTCAGAACATAGTAATGGATGGTTGGTCGATTGCTGATGCACAGATCCATGTGTTCATACCCTTTGATCCAATGCAATTATGTGATATAGTCTATGGTTTTATTCCATTTAAGGTGTTCCATTTATCTAGCCTTGAAGGGAGAAGTATTTTTCATCCCAATCATCCCAGCATTTATTTCTAGGCAATATACATATGTTAAGTATGTTTCCATTGCTTTCTGAATAGTGTGGATGCACAGTTGCCTGACACAGTATTTAAACCTAGTAATTTGGCATCTGTGATGCGCTCTGTACCACTCAGTCACAGAGCTGGACAAGGAGGCAATATTTTACATAATTATGCATGTGTGGCTGTTTCATAGACTAAAAGAAGCTTTTGTGATCATAGACTAACAGAAAGTTTGTGATAGAATTTAACTATAGGTTAATAGCAAATTTCAAGGAAAGATGGAAAATTCTTGCCATGACACTTAAATGGAAAATATATTTAACTACCTATTGTCTTTTCTCTGCTTTTGTTGCAAGGTGTCACAGAATTTAATAACGATCGGTTTTAGAACTATGGCACATTTGGTTGTTTGATATGTAGTAACCTTAATCAACAATATAAGAAAAAGCCGATCTTCTTTTTTAGGCCACTTCATGAGACAGTCAGGTTTAGAGAACATAGTCACAACAGGCAAAATTGAAGGCAACAGAGACAGAGGGAGACAACGTGAGAAAATATTGGACAGTTTGACAACCTGGCATGGCAAGGAAACAACAACGACCTTGATATTTATTTAGCTAGTTAAACCTAACAAAAACCCAAAAATAAATTAATATTTCAATTATTAAATGATGAACATGAAATTTACAAACATAGACAAGGGAAATAACTCGACTACGTGGTGCGTCTACTTGTACTGTACCCAAACTATTTATGTAAAAACAATCAAGTTTGAGTAGGCTTTCATAAGACCAAACAAACTAACATAAATATTATAATTAGATTAAAGCTAAAGTGTCTTAAGAAATACCTCTTAGTACTGTAAATTCTCTGGCCGGAATAAGATTTCCAAGCGCATTCTGAGCACCGCAGGAATATGTTCCAAAATCTGGCATGGATTAAAACATGTTATAAATATATATAAAAATAAATATATATATGTAATTATAAATATAATTATATCAAAATGCATTCATTACTGTGGTCTTTGTTACCTCTAATATTTTATGGTAGTGTGTCTTGATATAACCTAATTGGACTTTGTTGTTTGCTGGTTGAAAGGGGCATGCCTCTCAAAAAGAGAGGCAAATTCATTAACTACCCGGTACCTACCAACATGTTATAAAGTAATATTGAACTTTATTAGAATTTATGTCTTTGTCATAAACTTGATACAAGTCCTGGTATTACTGCGGTTACTCAACTAAAGAGGATATTGTCATCAGAAAGAATATGGGTTGTTAAAAGAGACATGCTGACAGCTAAAGGGATTACTTTATCATCAAGCCCGTAGACAGGAAGGATGGTGTCCCACGAGTCCTACCCTTTAAGATATCAGAAACACTGAGAACATTTATCACCAAGAACATTTAGTACTGAAAATACTTAGTACTGAGAACATTTATCACCAAGAACATTTAGTACTGAAAATACTTAGTACTGAGAACATTTAGCACCAAGAACATTTAGTACTGAAAATACTTAGTACTGAGAACATTTAGCACCAAGAACATTTAGTACTGAAAATACTTAGTACTGAGAACATTTAGCACCAAGAACATTTAGTACTGAAAATACTTAGTACTGAGAACATTTAGCACCAAGAACATTTAGTACTGAAAATACTTAGTACTGAGAACATTTAGCACCAAGAACATTTAGTACTGAAAATACTTAGTACTGAGAACATTTAGCACCAAGAACATTTAGTACTGAAAATACTTAGTACTGAGAACATTTATCACCAAGAACATTTAGTACTTTGAGACAACTGAAAAAGTGGGTAAATCTTCACACACACAAGCTCTTCCCCCAATCCCCTAGTGATTTTTCAAAAAAATGTCGCCAAAATATCATGAAAGTGAGGAAACCACACACACAGATGACCTTTCTTGTTTGTGTGTAAAGCCCTGCCCTCTCTATATACTGGTATGTGTGGCCCTAATCTTCATCTTCATCTTTATCACCAGGTATTAGGTATTAGATATGTTGATTATCATCTTCGCACACCGGACACATCTATAGGTGTTCCGATCTCCGACTCAGTAAATCTCTCAGGGTATAACGACTGATTGTTCCGGTTCTTTGTTGGTTCACTACTCTTTTTGAAATCTTTGTCAGAGGTTCTCTTCGGGCCACGCCCATCCTCACTCCCAATTCTTGATATTGATTCATGCTCATTCATCTCAAAATCCTCTGATCGTGAGGTCTCACGAAGACCAGTGAGTATGCCTGCTCGGTCCATAGGCTGACCGTCTGTGTGGTGGCGAGACTTGCTAATTTGTCGGCCCGTTCGTTTTTCTCCACGCCCGCATAAAATAAGCGTCAGTTTTCGTAGTGAAGCCCGCATTTTAGCTCTCTCCAACGTCTCCGCTCTTATCCTACGTACATCACCTGTTTTGACTTTCTGAATTATATTCACTGAATCACTTAGTATGCATGCATGGGAATAGGTTTGCGATTCCAGCTAGTAAAGTTCCTGCGTTACGGCAAATACTTCCATAGTTATACTGCTCGTTGTTGCGGTCAAGGCACCACTGGCTTCGTGTACTGTTTTCCCTTTTGATCTGACAGTAAAGGCCCATGCGTATCGATGGTGACGGATGACCGACCCGTCCGTGTAAATCACATCTGAATCATCGGCATTCACGCATATTAGTGCCTTAACCTCAGCATCCACGCTTACGTGGTTGTGTTTCATGGACTCTGTTGAGTGTAGTGACGTTCTTGACTGCCTCTTGAAAGAACGTAGGAATAAGTATCCATTCCTCGCCAGGAGATAGGCCTATGTCTTCTGTGGCGCAGATATGTTTAACGGTATCCTCGGCCTGACCCATCCACGATTTGCCTCTCTTGAACTTGCTTCCCTTCACAAGAGGGAACTCGCTGTGTAGTGGGTGGTCTATGTCAGAACTCACTCTAAGTTATGGACTTGCACGCCACATATCAATTCTATGAAATATGCTAGGAAAATCAAGGATAAATCTCAAAGCCACACAGTGTATGTCTCTTGTGCATCCAAGAATGATCCGCATCGCTTCGTTTTGAATCCTCTCCAGCCCCTCAATCTGTGTGTGACTGGCGGTGATAGTAGCGCCTGCATATTCAATGACAGGGAGGACAAGAGCTACGTATAAGACTACGAGCTGTGGTTGTTTAGAGTCAGCCGTTGCCATTACTCTCAGAGCTGAAAGCCCTCTGCGGGCCTAAGCGATAACATGATCAAAGTGTTCCTGGAAACACAGACTACGATCAAGTCGCACGACCATGTATTGTAATGATGAGGTCCCGATTATATCGGACCCTCTCATCTCCACCGTCGGTGTCGCGGACTTTACGATATGATTGTTAAGAGAGAACCGTGTCACCGCAGCCTTCTCTTGGTTGATCTGTGCCCCTGAACCATCACACCAGGTCTATTTCTGTTTCTCTTTACTAGAGTGAGAATCACTATTCCTGCTAATCTGCTGTACCGTGCACATATTTGTATCCCTTGGCGCTCACTGTGCTGCACAGAATTGGTCTTGACTCACAAGACTTGTATAAAATTTCCTATAATAAAAAAAAAACTGGTTTGAATAGTGTTGAAGAAGATTATATTTTTTTTTACATGAAAGGTTTACCCAGAGAAAGTGGTGTTCAAAATGTATCAGCCATGTGTATTAGCCACAATCGTTCTTCACGGTTTATGTTGGTTGCTAATCAAACAGTATAGGCCTACAGGGCTCGATTTTAGCTTAAGCACCACATCAGCACATCTGACTGGGACACTTAGCTTCTACACTTTTAGATGGCTGATGGAACGGCAAAAAGAGCATATATGTTTCTAATCAAGAACAGTAAACATGGTCACGTCATTTGACCCAAGTATAGTTTAAGTAACACTGAGCGTGTCAGATCGGCGATAAAGTATCAGGCCTACTATCGATAGCAACTCACACTGTGCTGTTTATTTTTATTTTGTTTGCCTGTCTGTCAATCCCTAAAACTTGAAAAAAACAATGAAATATATATTTCTATAGCTGTATATGCCTACAAAATGTTGCGTCCTTCTTACTGTCAATCCCTAAAACTTAAAAAAAAAAATAATATATAAATTTCTATAGCCGTATATGCCTATAAAATAATTACGTCCGTCTTATTAAAAAACATTATGTGCACCATAAAACCATAATGTGATATAGTTACACAGGTAACTGCATTTGTTATTCTTTAATAGAAACTAGCATCATGTGACATAGGACATTCCCATCAACTTCAGTAATTCATACTAACATTATAACTTTAGGGGTCTTTGTGACCTCTAATACTTTTTTGTTGTGTGTCCTGATATAGCCTATTTGGACGTTGTCCGCTGGTTGAAAAGTGCGCGCCTCTCCAGAGGAGACGCCTCTCCAGAGGAGAGGTAAAGTAATCACCCACCCCACGTATGCAGAAAGTTCGTGGTACTACAGGATTACCGCGGCCTCTACTATTTTGCATGGTAAAAAGCTCAGATGTAGCCAATCTGTAGAAGCGTCCGGACGCTGAACAAAGCGTACTTCACCATAAGATGTACGTCTACATTTTACATAAGTCATAAACCTATCATTCTAAAACGTAGTATACTAGGAGTCACGATGACTGGATTTTTACTCAACTTTCCAGTTTGAGACAGTTCTGACTTGTGTCAGAATTCTGCTTGTATCACTCACACATGTGTTACTTATGTTGATATATAGAAAATATTCACAGGGAGACAACTTACATAATGTACATAATTTGAATTATGTCCCATTATGAAAAAAAGGACAAATAAATGTTTAGTAAAGGAAATTAATGCTTGTATGTATACTGTATTTGAATGATACATTTTGAAGATTCTAGTTAAAATGATTTAATATTACACAGTCAAAAATTATTATTTATCAATATAAAGTAAAATTATATATCAAAAGTTATTTTGTTTAATATTTACAAAGTATATATTTAAGAGCATGTACATAGAGTTATATTTTAATTAACAATATAGACAGAGTATTTCCAGAAGATCTGAATAGGATGGAATTTTTTACGCTGTTTATTTTATCTTTACAAACAAAAAAGTTATAAAAATATATTTTTTTGTAGGTGGTTTTATTCCACCTACCGTTTATTCTCAATGTATGGTTAATATTTCATGCTATACCTACAGCATTAATGATATGTGTTAGTTATAATATTTACTATACTCCCAACAGTATTTTTTAACTTTATTATGTGTTTACTTACTATCACCTGGTTACAGATGCAAGGGCTCGAACCATTACTGACAAACACAATATCCATGTTGTGGTTTCTCACTAATGCACCCAACCGTAAATGGGACAGAAGAAGAATGAACGAGTTGCTCATACTAAAGGAGCCGGTCTGTGACACCATGGAGGTCTGATCACTAACTTCAGTGTTGGTAGCACTTGCATATCTCTGTTTCAGGCCTTGTGATCTTCACAAGATGTAGTGACTCTTAGACGAGATATTAGATACCTTTCGTCTGTGAACCCAGTCTGGAAAAGCGTTACAGGTGTCTGACAATAACTAAGCCACATTTCGAAAAGTAACACCTTGGTACTCTAGGTCTACCCTTAGCTCTTCTTTCTGCTTCTCCTCTCTTCGTATATGCTTTATAAACTAATGACTCACACGGCATTCTTTGGTCATCTGGAAAAATGCCGTGTGATTCATTAGTTTATAAAGCATATACGAAGAGAGGAGAAGCAGAAAGAAGAGCCAAGGGTAGACCTAGAGTACACTGGACCGACAACATCAAAGAGATATTACACTAACACCAAATACCATTATCTGAAGCTTCCAGAAAAACGAGAACAAGAATATTGTATCTCCCTCGACACCCGTAAAGCGTAAAAGAGGAAGGAAAGAAGAAAACACTTTCCTGTAACCAAGATAGGCATTTTTCGATTATCCATAATACGCAACTTTTCTTGAGACAGGTGTGTGCTTGGTGTGTTAAATTCTGTGTGCGGAACTCACAAATGTGTGTTGTTCATACCGATATTTAGCTCCTAATCAAAGAGAGACAACTTACATAATGTAAACATTCTGAATTATGTCCTACGTTCATTAAGGGCAAATAAATGTTTGGTAAGGAAAAGTAATGCAGGAGTGAAAACTATACTTGAATGATACTTGTGAAACGTCTCAATAAAATGGTCCAGTATTACACAGCTAGAAGATATTATTTATCGCTACAAGTAAAATGGAGTTTAAGTTTTCTTTGACATATTTACAATATATATATATAAGTAAGACCACGTACATAGTTATATTTTAATTAATTATATATACATATTATTTCGAGTAGATCTAGATGGGATGGAACTTCGGAAAATGTGTATATTATCTTTAAAAACAAAAAAGTTATTAAAAACTTTTTTTTGTAGGGTGGTTTCATTCCACCTACTGTTTATTCTCAATGTACGGTTAATGTTTCCAATCCCTATTTCGCAATTCTGTCTACGAAGAATACTCGGAGTGTCATTAAGAGATAGAATTAGGAACGATAACATCAGACAGATAACCAAAACAATACCAGTATTGAAACACATCAAAAGACAGCAGATCAAGTGGTTTTCACACGCTTCCAGACTACCGACATATAGCATGCCACAAATGGCCATGACACATAGACATAACGGTAATAAAGCCAGAGGCAGACCATGTAAAAGATGGATCACAGAAATCAAAGAAGCCACAGGAACAAGCTTACAAGAAGGCCATCTCCAGAGAACTCTTCCACCCCCTGACCCTGCAAGGCAAACAAGGGACACAGCGTATAGATAGATAGATAGATAGATAGAGATTTCGCAATTCTAACCTTAACTAAAAATAGATTATATTATAGGTATAATTGATTTGTTAATTTTCAGCTTCAGTGTTAGAAGATTTTTGGAAATGGGCAATGTGTGTGCTGAGTTACATAGACTTTCACTACTGTTTTCATGTGAAGGTAGAGGTGCAGGGAGGTTTTCTATGGGCTGTAGAAATAAAGACCACTTTGCCATAGTATATGGACAAGCTGAGTACATTTCGGTGGTTCATCATTTTCGTGGCCGACCTCTATGTCTGTCTGATGGTAGTCTGCTGATGTGTGCAAACCATTTGATCTATTGTATCTTAATATATTTCAAGATTGAGGTGGTGCCGGTTCTTTGTCTAATGTCCTCACTCTGTCTCAGCGATATTCCTAGGATTATGCCATTGCAGCTGTTGCAAGTTTACATTTGTTTTGTGCTGTCAAGTTGTCCATGTTTGGTATTGGTATCACAGCGTTGGCATAATAATCATTTTGAATAATGTTATTTTGGTGTTATATCTACATTTTTGTTCCTAAAGATTGGTATCATTTGCCCTAAGGCTTGATATGCTTTACTACATCTATTGTGTATTTCTGTGAATTCTGTCATTTGTTTAAGTCTGTTGTTTTCTATGTAGGGGCCTATATTTGCATTACTTTGTGCAGGAACATCCTTGAAAGAACCAACACAATCCTATATAGGCCTATATAGCATATAGGCCTATATATTCTCACTCCCGAGTGAATTTGGAAATTCCTGGTGCTTTGTTATTTGGTGAATGTTTAACTGCGTCTTCAAATTCGGATTTCAGGATGTATGGCTCTAGGTCTTCTTCTATTGTATTTATTTTTGTAATCACTTCTCCTTCCTTTAAGTTTAACAGTTGATTGAAGTAATTTTTCCATCTTTCCATGATTTCTTTGGAATTTTCACGAGATGTAGTGACTCTAAGATGACATTGGAGTTGCCATACCTCAGTGATCTCAGTCTGGACAAAGCGTTGCTGCAGTCTGACAATAACTAAATGAGATGCTGCAAACCTCAAATCACATTTCGGAGAATAACACTGTCCTGCAACCATGCAAGAGATTTTTTGTTTATCTTTACTATTTAGATTTTTTGTTTATCTTTACTATTTAGATTTTTTGTTTATCTTTACTATTTAGATTTTTTGTTTATCTTTACTATTTAGATTTTAGGTTTATCTTTACTATTTAGATATTTTGTTTATCTATAATACTGAATTTTCGTTGGGGGTGTAGTGTGTTAAATTCTTGTGTGGCACTCACAAATGTGTTTTTTATGTTGATATGTATAGCAAATAATCAAGGAGAGACATTTTCCATAATGTACAAAATATGATTAATGTCGCATATTGATAAAGAGTAAATAAATGTTTGCCACAGGAAAGTAATGCATGAATAAAGAAAAATACCACTTGAATGATAAAAAAAATGTTATTATCAGACCTGTGACTTCCACAATTTTTTGTTGATCGTTGTAAAGTTATGATATAACCAAATAGGATTAACATCCACGGTTGAAAATAGCGTATCTCACCATAAAAAGCATATTTTACTTAACCAAATTGCAGCCATACAAGATATGGTTCATCCCAGTCAGATATTGATTATGTGATCCTCAGATGAGACACAATTTTTCCCCTCAGTTATCACCTCCAGTGTCTTCTTCTTCACGCTGTTTTAGTATTAATGACTACCCTTATTAGGTTAACCCAATCTCTTTTAAATACTGTGCCATCAACCAGAGCATAGCCCACCAATGAGTCTGCTCATTGGTCACCTCTGACCCTGTACAAGCAAGCAGATGATCACATTACTGTATTTAGTTGCACTTAATTGAGTATCTGCAATTTTTATTAATTATTTAATTAAGCAAAATGTTCAGGCACATCACACACAAAAGAGATCAGCAATAACAACAAAAATAGCAACTATCAACATCTGCGGCATTAAAGACTATAACAGCAGAGGAGGCAAATAGAAGGGCAAAAGACCGTACACTCACTCTCCCCTCAACACCGAAAGGTACATGAGGACAGAAAGAAGAAGAAGCAAAATGTTTAGATTATGTTTGTGGCCAAGTTGAAGGACTAAATACAATGACAACCTACCAGCTTCATTTAATAACAATATTGACATATTCTCCTTTGCTGCTTTTGGTATAAGTGTACCTTGTTTATACCAAGAATAGGATGATGGTTCTGGGTTAGCAAATGTAAGACATTGTAAGGTGATGTTGGTACCTATCTTTGCTGTAATTGTCACTTCTCCAGATCCAATCAGTTGTGGGGCAACTGAAATGAATGCATGTTTTAGTAAGTGATCATTGATAATATAATTCTTAAGAATAGCAAACTATTTTAAGGTGTTACATTTCTACCCTTGTGACTGTGTGACAAACTGCGGTGCCAAGAAGCAGACAAGGAAATCGACCAAGAGGCGGACAAGAAAATATTGATGAAGAATAATACTAAAGTCAGCTGTCCTTTATTTTGCTTAGATATTACTTTAAAAGAAAAGAAAAAAATAGTAAGAAAATAACTGTTAGTAAATTTTGACGGGATGAGGTTATTGACAGAGTTAGCTAGCGTGAATATTCAACCAGCCTTGACTAAAACACGAGACTGGACGGGGAAAATAAAATTGTTAAGTTAAGAAAGGATGTGAATAGAGTAGAATATTCTAGAAAAGCTTGTTGACAACTTTAGTGTGGCAAAATAGGATAAAAACTGGATTAGTAGCAAAACATTTGCGGGCAAAAGTGTGAATGCTCATGAATGTTCAGGAAGAATGTGATCCAAAATACGTCCACAAACGTGAATGTAACAGATTGTAATTAATCTTGAGTCATGAGTCATTTATTTGGTAGATACATGTAATACATATAGACTCCACAATTTGAGTGAGTTGACCTGCTGCAACTAGAGACATGTTTAAACAATCTGATAAGGGTCTATATCACTTCACCATCGTCGCCTTGGGCATCCTATTCCTCTATTACCGTTAAATCTGCCTTCAGCTATTAATCTTTCCATGCTGTTATATCTCACAGTTTTGTGTTAAAAAGTGTCAGAAGTGGTCACCTTATATGCACATATATACAGACAAATATAGATTTAAATGAAGAGTTCAATATAAAGTAAGAACTTTATATTGTTTATTGACACTACTGTTAGTTAATTTTTATCTTGTTACTGGTTCTAGGTTAGGGCCAAATAAAATGTTATGTATGATTTCTTGTTTTTCATCGACCAAAACAACCTATTATTATCATTAGAATTATTAATATTCTATAGTATTTTTCTTCTTACTCCCATATTGACTCTTTCACATCTCTAAAATTCAGCTAAAGTTTGTTTCCATATAGGATTTTTGTTTTTCAATAACCAAAATAATTACCATTATCTTTGTATTATGAACATTTTATAGTATTTTTCTTCTTCTAGTATCAGCTTTTTCATATCTCTAAAATTCAGTTAAATTTTTTATTTATGTATATTTCTCGCTTTTCATTAACCAAAATATTTACTTTTGTCAATAGTATTTGTCATTAAGTACCTTCTCCGCAATGAAGGTTGTTTACAACAGGCTGCCAAAAATGCCAAAAAGAAATACAATAATCAATAATAAGTGAGACTTGTAGTAAAACTATAGCCAATAAGATACTTAAGCAGAACACAAAAAACAAAAGCAATAGTATTGAATGTAATGAAGAAAGTAGAAATTCATTAATTTAAAAATAAGGATAGGAAGAAGTGAGAAATCAAACATTGAATTACTTACATTGAACTACAAGGTTTACTGAATTACTTGTAGTGTTACCAAGAGTGTTTGATGCCACACAATAGTAGGTCGCCATATCTTCAGGATGAACATCACTGATTGTAAGACTTTGGTTTGTCAGACTTCCTCCACTGTTAAATCCAATGAAATAGTAATATTCAACCCTTAAAATCTGGGATCCCAAAATAGAGATCAAATGTTCAATAGGAGAATTATTGCAGAAAATACTATGAATTCAATAATTTATAAGCTTGTTTCATTAAACTATCAAGCTGAATTAAAATTACTCATTTTACCTCCTATGATCGGATTTTTTGTTGTTGTTGACAATTTTAGTTATTTTAGGTGAGTGTTTGGAAAATGAAATAACTTTTTGTTCTTAACAATTTTTAATAATATAATTTTTGCACATGTAAATAAAGAATTGCATACTGCATATATTGGTCTACATTTTTTTTGTGCATGTTGATACAAGAGGTGTGAAAAGGTTGTAAAATGGAAAAATGGAAACATCGAAATCAAATTTAAAAATCATTTTTTAAAATTGCTCACCTTTCTTTTATTTCTGATGTGCAACCCTGAAAACATCTTTTAACACACCTACATCTATTGTATTTATGTAATTTTATAAATCAAACTAGCATAATATTGCTGGAGAAACAAACAAAACTTGCAAAAGTAACTAACAGTATCTTGTCAAAAAAATTGCTTTAAAGACTTAGACCTAATGTTGTCTGTAAATCCCTCAATACATTAGTTCCATCCTTGTCCATATCATAACAAAACCAATGTATTACTATATCTACTTTGAAAACAAACATAATTCCTAAGAATTCCTTAATATCAGAGTCACAATCCTTATTCATTTTACATCAATTAGGGCCTATACATATTGACAGCCACTGTAACTTTCCGACAGATATTTCTCAATATTTTCTTGTCAACAAACTTCGATTTTCAAACACCATGCTAATATTAGATGTAGAATACTCCTGCTAACTGTAATTTACTGATTCTGGTCACATGACATTAACAATCATGTGATTTTCACTTCACTGAATAGTGGCATAGCAACAGTTGAGTCCACTCATCAGGAGTATCTTGAACCAGGAAAACCCCCAACGAGACCAGGGTGCTACAGGTTAATTACACTAAAGCTTTTTATTGTGTACAACATCATCAACTGTGAACAATTATGAAAAACATGAGATTACACCTCATGCAACTAAAAGCGAATGCTGCACCATGAAAAAGAAACAGCAGTAAAGGAAGATGACAGTACATTGGATTGGTTCAATGTACAGAAAGGTAAGATAAGGATGCACTCTTTCTCTCTCTCTAAAAATTTGTTTAACACTCATTCAGAAAACATATTGAGAAATGGAAGAGATGATCAGGTCCATGCAGAGTTTCATCTTCACAATATTGGAAAACATTATATTTCATAAATTGAAGTGAAAAAAAAGAAGTGCCTACATTCCAACTTTTTAAATATTATGCACAGTTTCATTCCAACATTGTTATAGTATGCTCAGCTTTCATGTTGTCACTGAAATCACATTACTAAAAAATTGTATTGTCGGAAAAACAAAATGGCTAATTTACAATATGGCTAATTTAATAGGAGATTAATAATTGCTAGGACTGCAGCAAGTTGTATAAATCTGCGCTCTATGCACTAAGAGGCCCCCCCTTCCTCAGCCTTTGTTGGTTGGGTTGTTATTTGCTGATTTTGTGACTTTTTACATTTCCAGCTTTCACAACCATATGTTAACAAAGATATTACATTGGAGTAAAACAGTCCCATTTTGGTAAATTAACTTTATTTTTTATATTTCCATATGTGTGTTAGATGGTTAAATACATCAGCGGCCAAAGAAATTTAAGCAAAAATTTACTTTACTGTATTTCTATCTTGTGTCATTTTGCTGCCTAATTAGGAAATGTTTTCAAGTTTCAGAATTATTTTAATGTTTAGAATGATTTTAAAAGTGTAGTTCATAAAATGCATGATCTTACACATGGAGAATTCTGAACATAAAGGCCAATATGGTGTGAAGAATTCACAACTAACCTTATTCTTCCTCCAAATACTTGAGATGCTGTTTTATTGCTGCCAATGTGATTCTGCAACCATACAATGTTTATTGCTGGAGGCACTGCATCAATAACACACCTGATTATCACTGTTTGACCTAATCTTCCAATTACATCAGAAGTTGGTACTGAAACTTTTGGTACATCTGAGAAAAAAGATAATGTGAAGATTTCAGACAATCTCAATAATAATAATAATAATACCGGTAATAATAATAATAATAATTATTATACCCCAATTATAATTATAATAATTAGACCTATAACCTGTCAGGCTCATACAGATGTTACACTTGAGACAGTACAAACATATTTCCCAAAACATCTGTCCTCGGCCATTCAGATGGTAGAACATAAGGCCTATGCAAACATATGGAACTTAACGAAATTCATTAGTTACCAGATATGCATGCACATCTTCACTTGGTAATGTTTTGTGATGAGAAAGACATGTCAAAGTCATCCCAGTTTTAAATATTTTTATGGTTTTGTGTTTTTTTTATTGCTATGTGTTTCTTGAGAAAGGTGTACATAAGACCAAGGACTGCAATGTGGAAAATTGTCCTTGTTTTTTTGTTTTATTGCTAGTTATTTATTTTTGACATTGATAGTTAGGTTTTATAGTAACCTTTATACCTACTTTATTTAGTATTTATCAGCCATTCAGATAAGCATATAAAAATCATGCCCAGACAATTCCTTTATGTTGTCAATAAAGAATTTCTTCTCTCACCTCTGCTCCTTCTTCTCTTGACAGTTCCTTGCAAAATAGTTTTAGAAAGTGATTCACGTCTCATGACATGTTCAAGCAGAGATTATTATGCCATTTCACCACACATTCCATCACAAACATATTACTAATTAGTGAATGAAATATATTAACACTGTGTCTATGCGGGTGAATAGGGCCTATATCAAATTGGTAGTGCAGTGAGGGAACATTTTAAGGGTTCTTTAATGTTGTCCCTAACCGATATTCCAAACCACATTCTTGAGTTCAACATGTTGAGTGTATTATTACTATACTGTATACTCTAATTCATGAATTTACAAGCATAATGCTTCTTTACATAACAGATTAAAATATTATTTAAATGTTTGTATTATCAATGTTTTAATTTTTTACATTATCATTGCCTGAAAAAGAAAATGGTGATGTTACTGTATCGCATGTGCCTGACCACATGTGAAACATGAATATGAAACACATGTGCTGCAAATATATATTCTGAACCTAATTCCTCACTGTTAGTGTTACAATACAAATTATCCCTTTCTAAATCACTTCCTCATCAGATAAATTAATGTTAGAATTATCAGAAAAACTTTATTTTTCACAACTTTATAAATTTCTGATTCAATGTGTCTACTATATTTATAGATCTGGTAAGATGGCTGAATACACAAAGAATGTTCATCTGTGTCCACATACAAAAGATCTACCTCGGATCCAGTATATGCAGCGATGGTAAATGCAAAGCAGAACAAAAAATAAGGCTGGAGATGGCTTTAGCGTCCTTGTCAAGGCTAACTGTGATTTGGAAAAGCAACATCAGTGTTGGAGTGAAAATCAAACTGTATAGGTCGCTGGTGCTTTCTGTTGTGTTGTATGGTTGTGAGAGTTGGACACTCACTGCGGACATGGAGAGAAGATTACAGGCTTTCGAGTATAAATGCTACAGAAGAATTCTACGAATTTCCTATAGGGAACATAAGACCAATGTGTACGTAAGAAATAAAGTAGAGATGTGTGCAGGTGTCCAGGAGCCATTGCTTTCAATAGTGAAACGACGAAAACTAGCATGGTTCGGACATGTATGCAGGCTTGATTCCTTGTCAAAAACAATACTGCAGGGAACTGTCGAGGGTGGAAGAAGCAGAGGAGGACAAATAAAGACATGGACAGACAACATCAAGGAATGGACAGGGCTAGATATTTCCACACTCATCCACATCGCTGAGGATAGAATTCGCTGGAGGACTCTGTGTGCTGAAACATCCAATGTGGTACCCTTACGACCCTGAAGGGTTATGGGATTTTTTATTTGATGATTACATACAAAAGTAGAAATGATCTTACACGTATTAAATTACAAAATCTGTTTTTGAAGATGACCTTTAGACAGCTTGAACTAGCCAATCAGAGTATTTGAACACATTGAGGTGCTTTCAGGGATATATTATATGAACATATGACCCATCACTCCTTACGGAGATGCCCACAAAATGAAGGTAACTTTTCATCTTATTCTTAAACCTTAAAAATATCATAGGGTCCAAATGGACATCACTGTCAACTTTCACTGTTTCTAGTTTATTAAAATTTGCTTGGATATGTTTGATATTTTATGACTTTGTTCCAAATATTTTTTCGAACAAGATGCTAAAATATATTTTTTTTAATTGACTCAAAATTATATGTTATACCATAACCTATAGCACTTTTAACCAGTGAGGTCCAAACAGATCCCATTGATTTTCTATAGAAACATAGCAGACTTTCACCATTAAATAGGCTATTCCGCCGAAGATGGATGTGTCGGGCCATTGGCGCAAATAAAACAGCGACACAACGCATTTCCATTCTCTGGACTACATCCTGCTGGAAATCTAGTAGGACAATGGTCCTGCTACAAGAGAATTCAGCAGGAGTTTGAGAATGAACGCTGAAGAAGAAGAAGAAATAGGCTATTACATGTTGAATATTATAACGGAATATTACATGCGACAACTTTTTTCAAACTTGAGGTTGGGACACATTAAAAGCTCATGTATTCTGTGGCTTTTCTCTGGTTGCTTACAGACATGATCAAAACATAAGGGATACTTGTTCTATAGTTGTCTCAGGCTGGATGTTTTGAGTAATTTTTGCACTAACAACTGTAGATATAAGAGACACTACACTGGTGTCTATGTTGTACATATCTGTTCTGTAACATTCCCTAAAGATACTGTGACCATCAAAGAAGGTGTTACATGTGTGTCCAGTAATGTAATTTACTCAATCATTTGTAAACGTTTTGCCATCATGTATAGTTGGGTTTGACTATATAATCATATATTCAAGTGAGCATATAAGAGAACGAGAGCGAATGAGAGAGAAAATGAAAATGATGTGGATATGATGAGAAAAGTCTCTAATAAAAATGACTCCTACATGTAACATTGACAGTTGTAGTGCCATTAATAGACATTGTTCCATTGCTCCCTTGACACTTATAAGTACCACTGTCAGCTTTCACAGCTTTGTATACAATCAGGAAAGGATTTGTAACTGTTCCACCACAGTACTTGCCTGAGCTACTGGTAATGTTAAGTTGAGAATTTCCCTGTTAGGAAACAAGACAAACATTAATAATGAATATAACATTTAAATGTAGACAATCATGATGTGGTGACAAGATAAATAAAACAGTATGCTATAAAAGTTACTGTAAGGGCAATATTAAGGTAACAGGTGTTGATAACTAAACTGTAATTATTCGAAAATGCCAAGCTATTGATTTTCATGACTCATCTTGATAACATTGACTTCTTTATTCAACAGCAGGCTATTGTGTGAATAATTTATGTTCAGTTTTTCTCATCCTGAGGATAAATTATGAAACAATTGTAATTCTTTTATTTGGATTTTAATAAATGCTACTATTATATATACAAATGATAGTACCATTCTTATCAATTAATACTTATTTACTTAGTAAAGAACTGTACTATTACTGTAATTTTTTTTTCTTCAAAATAGAGATATTTAAATATAACATTACCTGAAACCAAGTCACTGATGTTACTGCTGGGTACATTAATATCCTGCAAGATATGGTGAAGTTGAAACCTTCTTGTATTTCAATATAAGCTGATACAATCACTACTGGATCATCTGTGAAAGGGAACATCAGAAAACGGAGTCATTATATTAGAAGAGTTTAATGTAAAGATACGTTTATGTCAATGCCAGTAAAATACTGGTGTTACAAAAATGTTTTGATAGACAAAAATGCCCATTCTATGGATGCCTTCACTGTCACTCCATACATTTCTCAGGTCTCTGCACACTGCACAGTTTCTTCTAGTATCAAGTTCAGAAGGTCTAAAGTGTCATGTGCCCATCATTATGAGTTTCTTGGCATTGGATACATCTCAGTAGTTTGCCATTGCTTTCTGTACTGGCTCTTGTCGTTTATCAGATGCAGTCTTTGGTAAGCCTCTGGGCCTTTCTAGCTACCACTTTCAAAGCCATTTTCGATAGGCCATGTATAAATATACAAAAATAAATAGCTAGAGGATTGAAAACAATTACAACTTACTGCTGACAATGGTGGTTGTATTTGGTCCTACTCCTGTACCAAGATCATTGACAACTTCACAGAAGTAGATGCCTGCATCATCTCTTTGCAATGGATTGATGGTCAGGTCATATGTCTGAAAGGTGAATTAAACAGGACTAAAATATTAAAAGACACTTATTTTTGTTAGTGTGATTGCACTGTTATTATGAATTTCCATTCTCTGGTCACAAGAAATTTATACGGGTTATATATCATTATTGACAGTGTCTGTTTTCAGTCATAATATAGTGACTTGTTTGAGTTTGTTCAGTTTGTTGGTGTTGTGTTGCTCAGGTCTATAGTTTCCATTCAGGTCTTTCAGCTCACTCAATGTGGATGATGATGATGAAATTATCCAATTATAGCTGAGTCAACTGTAACATAAGTCAGAATTTATACCAAATATCTTTTAATTGTGAAATCAATATATCACGTCCAACTGTAATACAAATATGAAACAACATTCACCTGATTTATTACTGTACCACCACTGTACCGTGAGTCGCCAGTCACATTAACAATCTGAACTTGACCTTTAATATATCTCTTCCAGACAATGGATGTAGGTAATGGAACTGCATCTACAGGGCATGGGATGGTTAGGCTTCCTCCTGCAACTCCATCAACTGTGGTTTGGTTCCCAGTAGAATTTATAAATGGAGGATCTATGTTTGTAATATATAAAGTAGGTTTATCATGGATAGACAAATAGGTTGATAATTATAGCAAGGTAAGCTTAAATAGCACTAAAAAGTTAAGAATTATTTATGCAGTGATAAAGAATTCTTTGCTATGTATAATTATCTTTTTGCATAGTGATTGGTCCATGAAGATCTCTATAGCTAAATACATTCAATGAATACTAATGGAAGTGAATTTTTGACAATGAACAAGCAAACAAGAGAGATTCTAGAAGTCCAGAGATATATCAAAAATTATTGCTAGTACAGGGCAGATGGCTGGAGACAGACCCTGACAATCAACATTATAAAGTATGCATTATAATAAAACATGATTAGTAGTACACAGAGGGTCACAGTATATGGTTTCTATTAATGGAGTGGGGGGGGGAGAATAAAATTATCTTTTAAATTTTGTATAGAGGATTTTGTAACAATTTCTCTTGCAACCACAAAACCACAAACCCTACACCATCCCCCTCTTATCTACAGGCTTAAATACAGAAGACTATAAACAGACATGCAAGCCAATGCCATACATCATAGAGTATACAAATGAAAGATTAGAAGTGCACGAGACAGAAGGCTGTGGATAGACATGATAATAAACACAACATGATATGGACAATAAGAAAAATCAAAAGTGAGAAACAAAATATATAAAACAAAGTAGCTGTCTTACTCTTCTCTTAATTGTTACAGAGGACAATATTGATGGAAAAATTAGACAAAGATAATACTAGAAAGCTGAACATTAGACCTTATAGTACAGTAGAAAGTACTGAGAAAATTCTTTAAGTTTATTATGGAAAAATAATGCAAGTACAAGATCATCATTGCAAGTCAGCCTTTTACACAAGTTAAAGAGTGTTTGAGAGAAAGACACAGAGAGATAATGTACATGTGAGATGATAATGATTGAAAAAATACATTTATGACTCATACATGTAACGTTGACTGTTGCAGTTCCATTAATAGACATTGTTCCATTATTTCCTTGACACTTATAAGTACCACTGTCAGCTTTCACTGCATTGTATACAGTCAGTGAAGGATTGATAACTGTTCCACCAGAGTACTTGTCTGAGCTATTAGCAATATTAAGTTGAGTATTTCCCTATTTGGAAAACAAAGCAAAACATGAATAGTATATAAACGTTAATACAATATACAAAAAATCCATTTTTATACACAATATACCGGTACTAAAATTTCTTTGCATACATGTATATGTAAATTAAAACTGGATTCCATCTATTTATGTCTCTTCCACTCTGAATATAGTGCATATGACAGACAGAGACTAGTTGCCCCCAGTTGCAGTGATGTGATGCTACTGTGTGTAGTTCTTACATGCATGGTGTTGAGACATTTAGTCATACCTTCTTTGATGGCTGTTCATAATATTGTAGATATATTGCTATTTGGTGTCCTTTCTTGTTTACTTGCTTGACTTGCATTTTTCCCAGCCAATATTTAAAAAATATCTTTGACATTTATTTTCAAATAAATTTAATTTCTTCTCCAGTGATTGATGTTGGTTGAACATTTATTGTAATATGTAATTTAATTTCAATGATAACAGAGTCTATTTTCTAATTTTCACATGGCTACATGTGAATGTATGGATGCAATCCTTCTAAAGCAAGCACAATATTAAAGTAACTTTCATCATCATCATCAAGTGCCGTCTCCGCAACGAAGGTTGGCTGCAACGTATCTCCAACATCTCCTGTCTCTTGTCTTGGTGGTGCACTTTGCTAGACTGTAACCTGTCAATCATGTAATGTTACTCTCCCACTTGTATCTCTGCCTACCTCTTGCTCGCTTCCCTTTGACTTTACCCTCAAGTAAGGTTTTCAATAGGGTGTCATGTCTTTTAATGTGTCCAAAGTATTTTATTTTCCTGATCTTTATTTTTCTTAGTAGTTCTTTCTTCATATTAAGTGTCTTTAGCACCTCTTTATTTGTTTTCTTCTCTTTCCATGATGTTCTCCCTATTCTTCTATATACCCACATCTCAAAGGCATCAAATTTGTCTTCTAATTGTTTATTTAGTGTCCATGTTTCTGAGCCATACATTAATATGGAATAGATGTAGCATTTTATAATTCTCATTTTTAACTTGTTTGTAATTTGTTTAGATATTAATAATTTCCTCAGGTCATTGAAGGTACTTTTAGCCATTCCTATTCTCCTTTTAACTTCTGTTTCACATCTGCCATCATTTGTGACTATGTGTCCAAGATATTGATACTCTTTTAATTGTTGTAGTTTCTCTCCCTGTATGTTTATGTTTACCTCCTGTTCTTCTGTGTCTTTGCTGATTATCATGGTTTTTGTTTTTTGAATGTTTATATCCAGTCCATATTTATTACTTGATTTATTGACTTGATCTATTAAAGTAACTTTACCACAGACCTAATACCTGAAGTTATACATTATTTGTCCATAACTATAGTAGGGCCTATATTATGTCAACACACATATCACATTACCTGAAACCAAGTCACTGATGTTACTGCTGGGTACATTAATATCCTGCAAGATATGGTGAAGTTGAAACCTTCTTGTATTTCAATATAAGCTGGTACAATCACTACTGGATCATCTGTGAAAGGGAACATATACTCTATCAGAAAATTAAGTCATTATATTAGAAGAGTTTTATGTAAAGATACGTTTATGTCAATGCCAGTAAAATAATGGTGTTACAAAAATGTTTTGATAGACAAAACTGCCCAATCTATGTGACATGTTCTTTACAGAACGATGCCTTCACTGTCACTCCATACATTTATCAGGTCTCTGCAAGCTGCACAGTTTCTTCTAGTATCATGTTCAGAAGGTCTAAAATGTCATGTGCCCATCATTATGAGTTTCTTGGCATTTGATACATTCAGTAGTTTGCCATTGCTTTCTGTACCAGCTGTTGTTGTTTATCAGATGCAGTCTTTGGTAACCTCTGGACCTTTCTAGCTACCACTTTCAAAGCCATTGTCATGTATAAATATACAAAATTAAATAGCTAGAGGATTGAAAACAATTACAACTTACTGCTGACAATGGTGGTTGTATTTGGTCCTACTCCTGTACCAAGATCATTGACAACTTCACAGAAGTAGATGCCTGCATCATCTCTTTGCAATGGATTGATGGTCAGGTCATATGTCTGAAATGAGAATTAAACAGGACTAAAATATTAAAAGACACTTATTTTTGTTAGTGTGATTGCACTGTTATTATGAATTTCCATTCTCTGGACACAACCTGCTAGATATATAGAGGGTTTATTATCATTACTGAGCAGTGTCTGTTTTCAGTCATAATATAATGATTTGTTTGAGTTTGTTCAGTTTGTTGGTGTTGTGTTGCTCAGGGCTATAGTTTCCATTCAGGTCTTTCAGCTCACTCAATGTGGATGATGATGATGAAATAATCCAAATATATCTGAGTCAACTGTAACATAATGAAGTCAGAATTTGTACCAAATATCTTTTAACTGTGAAATCAATATATCACATCCAACTGTAATACAAATATGAAACAACATTCACCTGATTTATTATTGTACCACCACTGTACCGTGAGTCGCCAGTCACATTAACAATCTGAACTTGACCTTTAATATATCTCTTCCAGACAATGGATGTAGGTAATGGAACTGCATCTACAGGGCATGGGATGGTTAGGCTTCCTCCTGCAACTCCATCAACTGTGGTTTGGTTCCCAGTAGAATGTATAAATGGAGGATCTATGTTTGTAATATATAAAGTAGGTTTATCATGGATAGACAAATAGGTTGATAATTATAGCAAGGTAAGCTTAAATAGCACTAAAAAGTTAAGAATTATTTATGCAGTGATAAAGAAATCTTTGCTATGTATAATTATCTTTTTGCATAGTGATTGGTCCATGAAGATCTCTATAGCTAAATACATTCAATGCATACTAATGGAGTGAATTTTTGACAATGAACAAGCAAACATGAGAGATTCTAGAAGTCCAGAGATATATCAAAAATTATTGCTAGTACAGGGAAGATGGCTGGAGACAGACCCTGACAATCAACATTATAAATTATTCATTATAATAAAACATGATTAGTAGTACACAGAGGGTCACAGTATATGGTTTCTGTTAATGGAGTGGGGGGGGGGAGAATAAAATTATCTTTTAAATTTTGTATAGAGGATTTAGTAACAATTTCTCTTGCAACCACCAAACCACAAACCCTACACCATCCCCCTTTTATCTACAGGCATAAATACAGAAGACTATAAACAGACATGCAAGCCACTGCCATACATCATAGAGTATACAAATGAAAGATTAGAAGTGCACGAGACAGAAGGCTGTGGATAGACATGATATGGACTATAAGAAAAAGCAAAAGTGAGAAACAAAATATATAAAACAAAGTAGCTGTCTTACTCTTCTCTTAATTGTAACAGAGGACAATATTGCTGGAAAAATAGACAAAGATAATACTAGAAAGCTGAACATTAGACCTTATAGTACAGTAGAAAGTACTGAGAAAATTCTTTAAGTTTATTATGGAAAAATAATGCAAGTACAAGATCATCATTGCAAGTCAGCCTTTTACACAAGTTAAAGAGTGTTTGAGAGAAAGACACAGAGAGATAATGTACATGTGAGATGATAATGATTGAAAAAATACATTTATGACACATACATGTAACGTTGACTGTTGCAGTTCCATTAATAGACATTGTTCCATTATTTCCTTGACACTTATAAGTACCACTGTCAGCTTTCACAGCTTTGTATACAGTGAGTGAAGGATTGATAACTGTTCCACCGGAGTACTTGTCTGAGCTATTAGCAATATTAAGTTGAGTATTTCCCTATTTGGAAAACAAAGCAAAACATGAATAGTATATAAACGTTAATACAATATACAAAAAATCCATTTTTATACACAATATACCGGTACTAAAATTTCATTGCATACACGTATATGTAAATTAAAACTGGATTCCATCTATTTATGTCTCTTCCACTCTGAATATAGTGCATATGACAGACAGAGACAAGTTGCCCCCAGTTTGCAGTGATGTGATGCTACTGTGTGTAGTTCTTACATGCATGGTGTGGAGACATTTAGTCATACCTTCTTTGATCGCTGTTCATAATATTGTAGATATATTTCTATTTGGTGTCTTTTATTGTTTACTTGCTTGACTTGCATTTTTCCCAGCCATTATTTAAAAACTATCTTTGACATTTATTTTCAAATAAATTTAATTTCTTCTCCAGTGATTGATGTTGGTTGAAAATTTATTGTAATATGTAATTTAATTTCAAAGATAACAGAGTCTATTTTCTGATTTTCACATGGCTACATGTGAATGTATGGATGCAATCCTTCTAAAGCAAGCACAATATTAAAGTAACTTTACCATAGACCTAATACCTGAAGTTATACATTATTTGTCCATAACTATAGTAGGGCCTATATTATGTCAACACACATATCACATTACCTGAAACCAAGTCACTGATGTTACTGCTGGGTACATTAATATCCTGCAAGATATGGTGAAGTTGAAACCTTCTTGTATTTCAATATAAGCTGGTACAATCACTACTGGATCATCTGTGAAAGGGAACATATGCTCTATCAGAAAATGAAGTTATTATATTAGAAGAGTTTAATGTAAAGATACGTTTATGTCAATGCCAGTAAAATACTGGTGTTACAAAAATGTTTTGATAGACAAAAATGCCCAATCTATGTGACATGTTCTTTACAGAATGATGACTTCACTGTCACTCCATACATTTATCAGGTCTCTGCAAGCTACACAGTTTCTTCTAGTATCATGTTCAGAAGGTCTAAAATGTCATGTACCCATCATTATGAGTTTCTTGGCATTGTATACATCCCAGTAGTTTACCATTGCTTTCTGTACTGGCTGTTGTTGTTTATCAGATTCAGTCTTTGGTAAGCCTCTGGGCCTTTCTAGCTACCACTTTCAAAGCCATTGTCGATAGGCCATGTATAAATATACAAAAATTAAATAGCTAGAGGATTGAAAACAATTACAACTTACTGCTGACAATGGTGGTTGTATTTGGTCCTACTCCTGTACCAAGATCATTGACAACTTCACAGAAGTAGATGCCTGCATCTTCTCTTTGCAATGGATTGATGGTCAGGTCATATGTCTGAAAAAGAATTAAACAGGACTAAAATATTAAAAGACACTTATTTTTGTTAGTGTGATTGCAGTTATTATACATTTCCATTCTCTGGACACAACCTGCTAGATATATAGAGGGTTTATTATCATTACTGAGCAGTGTCTGTTTTCAGTCATAATATAATGACTTGTTTGAGTTTGTTCAGTTTGTTGGTGTTGTGTTGCTCAGGGCTATAGTTTCCATTCAGGTCTTTCAGCTCACTCAATGTGGATGGTGATGATGAAATAATCCAATTATATCTGAGTCAACTGTAACATAATGAAGTCAGAATTTGTACCAAATATCTTTTAACTGTGAAATCAATATATCACATCCAACTGTAATACAAATATGAAACAACATTCACCTGATTTATTATTGTACCACCACTGTACCGTGAGTCGCCAGTCACATTAACAATCTGAACTTGACCATTAATATATCTCTTCCAGACAATGGATGTAGGTAATGGAACTGCATCTACAGGGCATGGGATGGTCAGGCTTCCTCCTGCAACTCCATCAACTGTGGTTTGGTTCCCAGTAGAATGTATAAATGGAGGATCTATGTTTGTAATATATAAAGTAGGTTTATCATGGATAGACAAAGAGGTTGATAATTATAGCAAGGTAAGCTTAAATAGCACTAAAAAGTTAAGAATTATTTATGCAGTGATAAAGAAATCTTTGCTATGTATAATTATCTTTTTTGCATAGTGAAGATCTCTATAGCTAAATACATTCAATGCATACTAATGGAAGTGAATTTTTGACAATGAACAAGCACACAAGAGAGATTCTAGAAGTCCAGAGATATGCCAAAAATTATTGCTAGTACAGGGCAGATGGCTGGAGACTGACCCTGACAATCAACATTATAAATTATTCATTATAATAAAACATGATTAGTAGTACACAGAGGGTCACAGTATATGGTCTTAGGTAATTGATTGAGGGGGGAGGATGAAATTAAAACAACAACTTTTTTTAATATAGAGGCCATTTTAACAATTTCTCCCCCACCAACAAACCACAAACCCTACATCATCCCCCTCTTATCTACAGGCTTAAATACAGAAGACTATAAACAGACATGCAAGCCAATGCCATACATCATAGAGTATACAAATGAAAGATTAGAAGTGCACGAGAGTGAAGGCTGTGGATAGACATGATAATAAACACAACATGATATGGGCTATAAGAAAAAGTAAAAGTGAGAAACAAAATATATAAAACAAAGTAGCTGTCTTACTCTTCTCTTAATTGTAACAGAGGACAATATTGCTGGAAAAATAGACAAAGATAATACTAGAAAGCTGAACATTAGACCTTATAGTACAGTAGAAAGTACTGAGAAAATTCTTTAAGTTTATTATGGAAAAATAATGCAAGTACAAGATCATCATTGCAAGTCAGCCTTTTACACAAGTTAAAGAGTGTTTGAGAGAAAGACACAGAGAGATAATGTACATGTGAGATGATAATGATTGAAAAAATACATTTATGACACATACATGTAACGTTGACTGTTGCAGTTCCATTAATAGACATTGTTCCATTATTTCCTTGACACTTATAAGTACCACTGTCAGCTTTCACAGCTTTGTATACAGTCAGTGAAGGATTGATAACTGTTCCACCAGAGTACTTGTCTGAGCTATTAGCAATATTAAGTTGAGTATTTCCCTATTTGGAAAACAAAGCAAAACATGAATAGTATATAAACGTTAATACAATATACAAAAAATCCATTTTTATACACAATATACCGGTACTAAAATTTCATTGCATACACGTATATGTAAATTAAAACTGGATTCCATCTATTTATGTCTCTTCCACTCTGAATATAGTGCATATGACAGACAGAGACAAGTTGCCCCCAGTTTGCAGTGATGTGATGCTACTGTGTGTAGTTCTTACATGCATGGTGTGGAGACATTTAGTCATACCTTCTTTGATCGCTGTTCATAATATTGTAGATATATTTCTATTTGGTGTCTTTTATTGTTTACTTGCTTGACTTGCATTTTTCCCAGCCATTATTTAAAAACTATCTTTGACATTTATTTTCAAATAAATGTAATTTCTTCTCCAGTGATTG
This sequence comes from Meghimatium bilineatum, assembly GCA_034231615.1. Taxonomy (NCBI): domain Eukaryota; kingdom Metazoa; phylum Mollusca; class Gastropoda; order Stylommatophora; family Philomycidae; genus Meghimatium; species Meghimatium bilineatum. The sequence goes on from CM067304.1 coordinate 60,082,186, forward strand.
ATGTTGGTTGAAAATTTATTGTAATATGTAATTTAATTTCAAAGATAACAGAGTCTATTTTCTGATTTTCACATGGCTACATGTGAATGTATGGATGTAATCCTTCTAAAGCAAGCACAATATTAAAGTAACTTTACCATAGACCTAATACCTGAAGTTATACATTATTTGTCCATAACTATAGTAGGGCCTATATTATGTCAACATGAATATCACATTACCTGAAACCAAGTCACTGATGTTACTGCTGGGTACATTAATATCCTGCAAGATAGGGTGAAGTTGAAACCTTCTTGTATTTCAATATAAGCTGGTACAATCACTACTGGATCATCTGTGAAAGGGAACATATGCTCTATCAGAAAATGAAGTCATTATATTAGAAGAGTTTAATGTAAAGATACGTTTATGTCAATGCCAGTAAAATACTGGTGTTACAAAAATGTTTTGATAGACAAAAATGCCCAATCTATGTGACATGTTCTTTACAGAACGATGCCTTCACTGTCACTCCATACATTTATCAGGTCTCTGCAAGCTGCACAGTTTCTTCTAGTGTCATTTTCAGAAGGTCTAAATTGTCATGTGCCCATCATTATGAGTTTCTTGGCATTGGATACATCCCAGTAGTTTGCCATTGCTTTCTGTACCGGCTGTTGTTGTTTATCAGATGCAGTCTTTGGTAAGCCTCTGGGCCTTTCTAGCTACCACTTTCAAAGCCATTTTCGATAGGCCATGTATAAATAATAAATAGTAAAATAAATAGCTAGAGGATTGAAAACAATTACAACTTACTGCTGACAATTGTGGTTGTATTTGGTCCTACTCCTGTACCAAGATCATTGACAACTTCACAGAAGTAGATGCCTACATCATCTCTTTGCAATGGATTGATGGTCAGGTCATATGTCTGAAATGAGAATTAAACAGGACTAAAATATTAAAAGACACTTATTTTTGTTAGTGTGATTGCACTGTTATTATGAATTTCCATTCTCTGGTCACAAGAAATTTATACGGGTTATATATCATTATTGGCAGTGTCTGTTTTCAGTCATAATATAGTGACTTGTTTGAGTTTGTTCAGTTTGTTGGTGTTGTGTTGCTCAGGGCTATAGTTTCCATTTTGGTCTTTCAGCTCACTCAATGTGGATGGTGATGATGAAATAATCAAATTATATCTGAGTCAACTGTAACATAATCTAGTCAGAATTTGTACCAAATATCTTTTAATTGTGAAATCAATATATCACGTCCAACTGTAATACAAATATGAAACAACATTCACCTGATTTATTACTGTACCACCACTGTACCGTGAGTCGCCAGTCACATTAACAATCTGAACTTGACCTTTAATATATCTCTTCCAGACAATGGATGTAGGTAATGGAACTGCATCTACAGGGCATGGGATGGTTAGGCTTCCTCCTGCAACTCCATCGACTGTGGTTTGGTTCCCAGTAGAATTTATAAATGGAGGATCTATGTTTGTAATATATAAAGTAGGTTTATCATGGATAGACAAATAGGTTGATAATTATAGCAAGGTAAGCTTAAATAGCACTAAAAAGTTAAGAATTATTTATGCAATGATAAAGAAATCTTTGCTATGTATAATTATCTTTTAGGCATAGTGGTTGGTCCATAAAGATCTCTATAGCTAAATACATTCAATGCATACTAATGGAAGTGAATTTTTGACAATGAACAAGCACACAAGAGAGATTCTAGAAGTCCAGAGATATACCAAAAGTTATTGCTAGTACAGGGCAGATGGCTGGAGACAGACCCTGACAATCAACATTATAAAGTATGCATTATAATAAAACATGATTAGTAGTACACAGAGGGTCACAGTATATGGTTTTAGGTAATGAAATGAGGGGGGAGGGGGAAATCAAAACAACAACTTTTATTGTGTACAGAGGCCATTTTAACAATTTCTCCCCCACCACCAAACCACAAACCCTACCTCATCCCCCTCTTATCTACGGCTTAAATACAGAAGACTATTAACAGACATGCAAGCCACTGCCATACATCATAGAGTATACAAATGAAAGATTAGAAGTGCACGAGACAGAAGGCTGTGGATAGACATGATATGGACTATAAGAAAAAGCAAAAGTGAGAAACAAAATATATAAAACAAAGTATCTGTCTTACTCTTTTCTTAATTGTAACAGAGGACAATATTGATGGAAAAATAGACAAAGATAATACTAGAAAGCTGAACATTAGACCCTATAGTACAGTAGAAAGTACTGAGAAAATTCTTTAAGTTTATTATGGAAAAATAATGCAAGTACAAGATCATCATTGCAAGTCAGCCTTTTACACAAGTTAAAGAGTGTTTGAGAGAAAGACACAGAGAGATAATGTACATGTGAGATGATAATGATTGAAAAAATACATTTATGACTCATACATGTAACGTTGACTGTTGCAGTTCCATTAATAGACATTGTTCCATTATTTCCTTGACACTTATAAGTACCACTGTCAGCTTTCACAGCTTTGTATACAGTGAGTGAAGGATTGATAACTGTTCCACCAGAGTACTTGCCTGAGCTATTAGCAATATTAAGTTGAGTATTTCCCTATTTGGAAAACAAAGCAAAACATGAATAGTATATAAACATTAATACAATATACAAAAAATCCATTTTTATACACAATATACTGGTACTCATCTTTTATTGTATACACGTATATGTAAATTAAAACTGGATTCTATCTATTTATGTCTCTTCCACTCTGAATATAGTGCATAGGACAGACAGAGACTAGTTGCCTCCAGTTGCAGTTTTGTGATGCTACTGTGTGTAATTCTTACATGCATGGTGTTGAGACATTTAGTCATACCTTCTGTGATGGCTGTTCATAATATTGTAGATATATTGCTATTTGGTGTCTTTTATTGTTTACTTGCTTGACTTGCATTTTCCCCAGCCAACATTTAAAAACTATCTTTGACATTTATTTTTCAAATAAATTTAATTTCTTCTCCAGTGATTGATGTTGGTTGAAAATTTATTGTAATATGTAATTTAATTTCAATGATAACAGAGTCTATTTTCTAATTTTCACATGGCTACATGTGAATGTATGGATGCAATCCTTCTAAAGCAAGCACAATATTAAAGTAACTTTACCACAGACCTAATACCTGAAGTTATACATTATTTGTCCATAACTATAGTAGGGCCTATATTATGTCAACACACATATCACATTACCTGAAACCAAGTCACTGATGTTACTGCTGGGTACATTAATATCCTGCAAGATATGGTGAAGTTGAAACCTTCTTGTATTTCAATATAAGCTGGTACAATCACTACTGGATCATCTGTGAAAGGGAACATATGCTCTATCAGAAAATTAAGTCATTATATTAGAAGAGTTTTATGTAAAGATACGTTTATGTCAATGCCAGTAAAATACTGGTGTTACAAAAATGTTTTGATAGACAAAAATGCCCAATCTATGTGACATGTTCTTTACAGAACGATGCCTTCACTGTCACTCCATACATTTATCAGGTCTCTGCAAGCTGCACAGTTTCTTCTAGTATCATTTTCAGAAGGTCTAAAATGTCATGTGCCCATCATTATGAGTTTCTTGGCATTGGATACATCCCAGTAGTTTGCCATTGCTTTCTGTACCGGCTGTTGTCGTTTATCAGATGCAATCTTTGGTAAGCCTCTGGGCCTTTCTAGCTACCACTTTCAAAGCCATTGTCGATAGGCCATGTATAAATATACAAAAATAAATAGCTAGAGGATTGAAAACAATTACAACTTACTGCTGACAATGGTGGTTGTATTTGGTCCTACTCCTGTACCAAGATCATTGACAACTTCACAGAAGTAGATGCCTGCATCATCTCTTTGCAATGGATTGATGGTCAGGTCATATGTCTGAAAGGAGAATTAAACAGGACTAAAATATTAAAAGACACTTATTTTTATTAGTGTGATTGCACTGTTATTATGAATTTCCATTCTCTGGTCACAAGAAATTTATAGGGGTTATATATCATTATTGGCAGTGTCTGTTTTCAGTCATAATATAGTGACTTGTTTGAGTTTGTTCAGTTTGTTGGTGTTGTGTTGCTCAGGTCTATAGTTTCCATTCAGGTCTTTCAGCTCACTCAATGTGGATGATGATGATGAAATTATCCAATTATATCTGAGTCAACTGTAACATAATGAAGTCAGAATTTGTACCAAATATCTTTTAATTGTGAAGTCAATATATCACATCCAACTGTAATACAAATATGAAACAACATTCACCTGATTTATTATTGTACCACCACTGTACCGTGAGTCGCCAGTCACATTAACAATCTGAACTTGACCTTTAATATATCTCTTCCAGACAATGGATGTAGGTAATGGAACTGCATATACAGGGCATGGGATGGTTAGGCTTCCTCCTGCAACTCCATCAACTGTGGTTTGGTTCCCAGTAGAATGTATAAATGGAGGATCTATGTTTGTAATATATAAAGTAGGTTTATCATGGATAGACAAATAGGTTGATAATTATAGCAAGGTAAGCTTAAATAGCACTAAAAAGTTAAGAATTATTTATGCAGTGATAAAGAAATCTTTGCTATGTATAATTATCTTTTTTGCATAGTCATTGGTCCATGAAGATCTCTATAGCTAAATACATTCAATGCATAATAATGGAAGTGAATTTTTGACAATGAACAAGCAAACAAGAGAGATTATAGAAGTCCAGAGATATACCAAAAATGATTGCTAGTACAGGGCAGATGGCTGGAGACAGACCTTGACAATCAACATTTTAAAGTATGCATTATAATAAAACATGATTAGTAGTACACAGAGGGTCACAGTATATGGTTTTAGATAATGGATTGAGGGGGGAGGGGGGAAAAAATAATTTTTTTATAGAAGCCATATTAACCATTTCTCCCCCCACCACCAAATCACAAACCCTACCCCATCCCCCTCTTATCTACAGGCTTAAATACAGAAGACTATTAACAGACATGCAAGCCACTGCCATACATCATAGAGTATACAAATGAAAGATTAGAAGTGCATGAGACAGAAGGCTGTGGATAGACATGATAATAAACACAACATGATATGGGCTATAAGAAAAATCAAAAGTGAGAAACAAAATATATAAAACAAAGTAGCTGTCTTACTCTTTTCTTAATTGTAACAGAGGACAATATTGATGGAAAAATAGACAAAGATAATACTAGAAAGCTGAACATTAGACACTATAGTACAGTAGATTGTACTGAGAAAATTCTTTAAGGTTATTATGGAAAAATAATGCAAGTACAAGATCATCATTGCAAGTCAGCGTTTTACACAAGTTAAAGAGTGTTTAAGAGAAAGAGACAGAGAGATAATGTACATGTGAGATGATAATGATTGAAAAAATCTCTAGCAAAAATACATTTGTGACTCATACATGTAACGTTGACTGTTGCAGTTCCATTAATAGACATTGTTCCATTATTTCCTTGACACTTATAAGTACCACTGTCAGCTTTCACAGCTTTGTATACAGTGAGTGAAGGATTGATAACTGTTCCACCGGAGTACTTGCCTGAGCTATTAGCAATATTAAGTTGAGTATTTCCCTATTTGGAAAACAAAGCAAAACATGAATAGTATATAAACCTTAATACAATATACAAAAAAATCCATTTTTATACACAATATACCGGTACTAAAATTTCATTGCATACACGTATATGGAAATTAAAACTGGATTCTATCTATTTATGTCTCTTCCACTCTGAATATAGTGCATATGACAGACAGAGACTAGTTGCCCCCAGTTGCAGTGATGTGATGCTACTGTGTGTAGTTCTTACATGCATTGTGTGGAGACACTTAGTCATACCTTCTTTGATGGGTGTTCATAATATTGTAGATATATTGCTATTTGGTGTCTTTTATTGTTTACTTGCTTGACTTGCATTTTTCCCAGCCATTATTTAAAAACTATCTTTGACATTCATTTTCAAATAAATTAAATTTCTTCTCCAGTGATTGATGTTGGTTGAACATTTATTGTAATATGTAATTTAATTTCAAAGATAACAGAGTCTATTTTCTGATTTTCACATGGCTACATGTGAATGTATGGATGCAATACTTCTAAATCAAGCACAATATTAAAGTAACTTTACCATAGACCTAATATCTGAAGTTATACATTATTTGTCCATAACTATAGTAGGGCCTATATTATGTCAACACACATATCACATTACCTGAAACCAAGTCACTGATGTTACTGCTGGGTACATTAATATCCTGCAAGATATGGTGAAGTTGAAACCTTCTTGTATTTCAATATATGCTGGTACAATCACTACTGGATCATCTGTGAAAGGAAACATATGCTCTATAAGAAAATGAAGTCATTATATTAGAAGAGTTTAATGTAAAGATACGTTTATGTCAATTCCAGTAAAATACTGGTGTTACAAAAATGTTTTGATAGACAAAAATGCCCAATCTATGTGACATGTTCTTTACAGAACGATGCCTTCACTGTCACTCCATACATTTATCAGGTCTCTGCAAGCTGCACAGTTTCTTCTAGTATCATGTTCAGAAGGTCTAAAATGTCATGTGCCCATCATTATGAGTTTCTTGGCATTGGATACATCCCAGTAGTTTGCCATTGCTTTCTGTACCGGCTGTTGTCGTTTATCAGATGCAATCTTTGGTAAGCCTCTGGGCCTTTCTAGCTACCACTTTCAAAGCCATTGTCAATAGGCCATGTATAAATATACAAAAATAAATAGCTAGAGGATTGAAAACAATTACAACTTACTGCTGACAATGGTGGTTGTATTTGGTCCTACTCCTGTACCAAGATCATTGACAACTTCACAGAAGTAGATGCCTGCATCATCTCTTTGCAATGGATTGATGGTCAGGTCATATGTCTGAAAGGAGAATTAAACAGGACTAAAATATTAAAAGACACTTATTTTTGTTAGTGTGATTGCACTGTTATTATGAATTTCCATTCTCTGGTCACAAGAAATTTATAGGGGTTATATATCATTATTGGCAGTGTCTGTTTTCAGTCATAATATAGTGACTTGTTTGAGTTTGTTCAGTTTGTTGGTGTTGTGTTGCTCAGGTCTATAGTTTCCATTCAGGTCTTTCAGCTCACTCAATGTGGATGATGATGATGAAATTATCCAATTATATCTGAGTCAACTGTAACATAATGAAGTCAGAATTTGTACCAAATATCTTTTAATTGTGAAGTCAATATATCACATCCAACTGTAATACAAATATGAAACAACATTCACCTGATTTATTATTGTACCACCACTGTACCGTGAGTCGCCAGTCACATTAACAATCTGAACTTGACCTTTAATATATCTCTTCCAGACAATGGATGTAGGTAATGGAACTGCATCTACAGGGCATGGGATGGTTAGGCTTCCTCCTGCAACTCCATCAACTGTGGTTTGGTTCCCAGTAGAATTTATAAATGGAGGATCTATAATTGTAATATATAAAGTAGGTTTATCATGGATAGACAAATAGGTTGATAATTATAGCAAGGTAAGCTTAAATAGCACTAAAAAGTTAAGAATTATTTATGCAGTGATAAAGAAATCTTTGCTATGTATAATTATCTTTTTTGCATAGTCATTGGTCCATGAAGATCTCTATAGCTAAATACATTCAATGCATAATAATGGAAGTGAATTTTTGACAATGAACAAGCAAACAAGAGAGATTATAGAAGTCCAGAGATATACCAAAAATGATTGCTAGTACAGGGCAGATGGCTGGAGACAGACCTTGACAATCAACATTTTAAAGTATGCATTATAATAAAACATGATTAGTAGTACACAGAGGGTCACAGTATATGGTTTTAGATAATGGATTGAGGGGGGAGGGGGGAAAATATTTTTTTTTATAGAAGCCATATTAACCATTTCTCCCCCCACCACCAAATCACAAACCCTACCCCATCCCCCTCTTATCTACAGGATTAAATACAGAAGACTATTAACAGACATGCAAGCCACTGCCATACATCATAGAGTATACAAATGAAAGATTAGAAGTGCACGAGACAGAAGGCTGTGGATAGACATGATAATAAACACAACATGATATGGGCTATAAGAAAAATCAAAAGTGAGAAATAAAATATATAAAACAAAGTAGCTGTCTTACTCTTTTCTTAATTGTAACAGAGGACAATATTGATGGAAAAATAGACAAAGATAATACTAGAAAGCTGAACATTAGACACTATAGTACAGTAGATTGTACTGAGAAAATTCTTTAAGGTTATTATGGAAAAATAATGCAAGTACAAGATCATCATTGCAAGTCAGCGCTTTACACAAGTTAAAGAGTGTTTAAGAGAAAGAGACAGAGAGATAATGTACATGTGAGATGATAATGATTGAAAAAATCTCTAGCAAAAATACATTTGTGACTCATACATGTAACGTTGACTGTTGCAGTTCCATTAATAGACATTGTTCCATTATTTCCTTGACACTTATAAGTACCACTGTCAGCTTTCACAGCTTTGTATACAGTGAGTGAAGGATTGATAACTGTTCCACCGGAGTACTTGCCTGAGCTATTAGCAATATTAAGTTGAGTATTTCCCTATTTGGAAAACAAAGCAAAACATGAATAGTATATAAACCTTAATACAATATACAAAAAAACCATTTTTATACACAATATAACGGTACTAAAATTTCATTGCATACATGTATTTGTAAATTAAAACTGGATTCTATCTATTTATGTCTCTTCCACTCTGAATATAGTGCATATGACAGACAGACTAGTTGCCCCCAGTTGCAGTGATGTGATGCTACTGTGTGTAGTTCTTACATGCATGGTGTGAAGACATTTAGTCATACCTTCTTTGATGGCTGTTCATAATATTGTAGATATATTGCTATTTGGTGTCTTTTATTGTTTATTTGCTTGACTTGCATTTTTCCTAGCAATTATTTAAAAACTATCTTTGACATTCATTTTCAAATAAATTTAATTTCTTCTCCAGTGATTGATGTTGGTTGAACATTTATTGTAATATGTAATTTAATTTCAAAGATAACAGAGTCTATTTTCTGATTTTCACATGGCTACATGTGAATGTATGGATGCAATACTTCTAAATCAAGCACAATATTAAAGTAACTTTACCATAGACCTAATACCTGAAGTTATACATTATTTGTCCATAACTATAGTAGGGCCTATATTATGTCAACACACATATCACATTACCTGAAACCAAGTCACTGATGTTACTGCTGGGTAAATTAATATCCTGCAAGATATGGTGAAGTTGAAACTTTCTTGTATTTCAATATATGCTGGTACAATCACTACTGGATCATCTGTGAAAGGGAACATATGCTCTATAAGAAAATGAAGTCATTATATTAGAAGAGTTTAATGTAAAGATACGTTTATGTCAATTCCAGTAAAATACTGGTGTTACAAAAATGTTTTGATAGACAAAAATGCCCAATCTATGTGACATGTTCTTTACAGAACGATGCCTTCACTGTCACTCCATACATTTATCAGGTCTCTGCAAGCTGCACAGTTTCTTCTAGTATCATGTTCAGAAGGTCTAAAATGTCATGTGCCCATCATTATGAGTTTCTTGGCATTGGATACATCCCAGTAGTTTGCCATTGCTTTCTGTACCGGCTGTTGTCGTTTATCAGATGCAATCTTTGGTAAGCCTCTGGGCCTTTCTAGCTACCACTTTCAAAGCCATTGTCGATAGGCCATGTATAAATATACAAAAATAAATAGCTAGAGGATTGAAAACAATTACAACTTACTGCTGACAATGGTGGTTGTATTTGGTCCTACTCCTGTACCAAGATCATTGACAACTTCACAGAAGTAGATGCCTGCATCATCTCTTTGCAATGGATTGATGGTCAGGTCATATGTCTGAAAGGAGAATTAAACAGGACTAAAATATTAAAAGACACTTATTTTTGTTAGTGTGATTGCACTGTTATTATGAATTTCCATTCTCTGGTCACAAGAAATTTATAGGGGTTATATATCATTATTGGCAGTGTCTGTTTTCAGTCATAATATAGTGACTTGTTTGAGTTTGTTCAGTTTGTTGGTGTTGTGTTGCTCAGGTCTATAGTTTCCATTCAGGTCTTTCAGCTCACTCAATGTGGATGATGATGATGAAATTATCCAATTATATCTGAGTCAACTGTAACATAATGAAGTCAGAATTTGTACCAAATATCTTTTAATTGTGAAGTCAATATATCACATCCAACTGTAATACAAATATGAAACAACATTCACCTGATTTATTATTGTACCACCACTGTACCGTGAGTCGCCAGTCACATTAACAATCTGAACTTGACCTTTAATATATCTCTTCCAGACAATGGATGTAGGTAATGGAACTGCATCTACAGGGCATGGGATGGTTAGGCTTCCTCCTGCAACTCCATCAACTGTGGTTTGGTTCCCAGTAGAATGTATAAATGGAGGATCTATGTTTGTAATATATAAAGTAGGTTTATCATGGATAGACAAAGAGGTTGATAATTATAGCAAGGTAAGCTTAAATAGCACTAAAAAGTTAAGAATTATTTATGCAGTGATAAAGAAATCTTTGCTATGTATAATTATCTTTTTTGCATAGTCATTGGTCCATGAAGATCTCTATAGCTAAATACATTCAATGCATAATAATGGAAGTGAATTTTTGACAATGAACAAGCAAACAAGAGAGATTATAGAAGTCCAGAGATATACCAAAAATGATTGCTAGTACAGGGCAGATGGCTGGAGACAGACCTTGACAATCAACATTTTAAAGTATGCATTATAATAAAACATGATTAGTAGTACACAGAGGGTCACAGTATATGGTTTTAGATAATGGATTGAGGGGGGAGGGGGAAAAAAATAATTTTTTTATAGAGGCCATATTAACCATTTCTCCCCCCACCACCAAATCACAAACCCTACCCCATCCCCCTCTTATCTACAGGCTTAAATACAGAAGACTATTAACAGACATGCAAGCCACTGCCATACATCATAGAGTATACAAATGAAAGATTAGAAGTGCACGAGACAGAAGGCTGTGGATAGACATGATAATAAACACAACATGATATGGGCTATAAGAAAAATCAAAAGTGAGAAACAAAATATATAAAACAAAGTAGCTGTCTTACTCTTTTCTTAATTGTAACAGAGGACAATATTGATGGAAAAATAGACAAAGATAATACTAGAAAGCTGAACATTAGACACTATAGTACAGTAGATTGTACTGATAAAATTCTTTAATGTTATTATGGAAAAATAATGCAAGTACAAGATCATCATTGCAAGTCAGCGTTTTACACAAGTTAAAGAGTGTTTAAGAGAAAGAGACAGAGAGATAATGTACATGTGAGATGATAATGATTGAAAAAATCTCTAGTAAAAATACATTTGTGACTCATACATGTAACGTTGACTGTTGCAGTTCCATTAATAGACATTGTTCCATTATTTCCTTGACACTTATAAGTACCACTGTCAGCTTTCACAGCTTTGTATACAGTGAGTGAAGGATTGATAACTGTTCCACCGGAGTACTTGCCTGAGCTATTAGCAATATTAAGTTGAGTATTTCCCTATTTGGAAAACAAAGCAAAACATGAATAGTATATAAACCTTAATACAATATACAAAAAATCCATTTTTATACACAATATACCGGTACTAAAATTTCATTGCATACACGTATATGTAAATTAAAACTGGATTCTATCTATTTATGTCTCTTCCACTCTGAATATAGTGCATATGACAGACAGAGACTAGTTGCCCCCAGTTGCAGTGATGTGATGCTACTGTGTGTAGTTCTTACATGCATGGTGTGGAGACATTTAGTCATACCTTCTTTGATGGGTGTTCATAATATTGTAGATATATTGCTATTTGGTGTCTTTTATTGTTTACTTGCTTGACTTGCATTTTTCCCAGCCATTATTTAAAAACTATCTTTGACATTCATTTTCAAATAAATTTAATTTCTTCTCCAGTGATTGATGTTGGTTGAACATTTATTGTAATATGTAATTTAATTTCAAAGATAACAGAGTCTATTTTCTGATTTTCACATGGCTACATGTGAATGTATGGATGCAATACTTCTAAATCAAGCACAATATTAAAGTAAATTTACCATAGACCTAATACCTGAAGTTATACATTATTTGTCCATAACTATAGTAGGGCCTATATTATGTCAACACACATATCACATTACCTGAAACCAAGTCACTGATGTTACTGCTGGGTACATTAATATCCTGCAAGATATGGTGAAGTTGAAACCTTCTTGTATTTCAATATATGCTGGTACAATCACTACTGGATCATCTGTGAAAGGAAACATATGCTCTATAAGAAAATGAAGTCATTATATTAGAAGAGTTTAATGTAAAGATACGTTTATGTCAATTCCAGTAAAATACTGGTGTTACAAAAATGTTTTGATAGACAAAAATGCCCAATCTATGTGACATGTTCTTTACAGAACGATGCCTTCACTGTCACTCCATACATTTATCAGGTCTCTGCAAGCTGCACAGTTTCTTCTAGTATCATGTTCAGAAGGTCTAAAATGTCATGTGCCCATCATTATGAGTTTCTTGGCATTGGATACATCCCAGTAGTTTGCCATTGCTTTCTGTACCGGCTGTTGTCGTTTATCAGATGCAATCTTTGGTAAGCCTCTGGGCCTTTCTAGCTACCACTTTCAAAGCCATTGTCGATAGGCCATGTATAAATATACAAAAATAAATAGCTAGAGGATTGAAAACAATTACAACTTACTGCTGACAATGGTGGTTGTATTTGGTCCTACTCCTGTACCAAGATCATTGACAACTTCACAGAAGTAGATGCCTGCATCATCTCTTTGCAATGGATTGATGGTCAGGTCATATGTCTGAAAGGAGAATTAAACAGGACTAAAATATTAAAAGACACTTATTTTTGTTAGTGTGATTGCACTGTTATTATGAATTTCCATTCTCTGGTCACAAGAAATTTATAGGGGTTATATATCATTATTGGCAGTGTCTGTTTTCAGTCATAATATAGTGACTTGTTTGAGTTTGTTCAGTTTGTTGGTGTTGTGTTGCTCAGGTCTATAGTTTCCATTCAGGTCTTTCAGCTCACTCAATGTGGATGATGATGATGAAATTATCCAATTATATCTTAGTCAACTGTAACATAATGAAGTCAGAATTTGTACCAAATATCTTTTAATTGTGAAGTCAATATATCACATCCAACTGTAATACAAATATGAAACAACATTCACCTGATTTATTATTGTACCACCACTGTACCGTGAGTCGCCAGTCACATTAACAATCTGAACTTGACCTTTAATATATCTCTTCCAGACAATGGATGTAGGTAATGGAACTGCATCTACAGGGCATGGGATGGTTAGGCTTCCTCCTGCAACTCCATCAACTGTGGTTTGGTTCCCAGTAGAATTTATAAATGGAGGATCTATAATTGTAATATATAAAGTAGGTTTATCATGGATAGACAAATAGGTTGATAATTATAGCAAGGTAAGCTTAAATAGCACTAAAAAGTTAAGAATTATTTATGCAGTGATAAAGAAATCTTTGCTATGTATAATTATCTTTTTTGCATAGTCATTGGTCCATGAAGATCTCTATAGCTAAATACATTCAATGCATAATAATGGAAGTGAATTTTTGACAATGAACAAGCAAACAAGAGAGATTATAGAAGTCCAGAGATATACCAAAAATGATTGCTAGTACAGGGCAGATGGCTGGAGACAGACCTTGACAATCAACATTTTAAAGTATGCATTATAATAAAACATGATTAGTAGTACACAGAGGGTCACAGTATATGGTTTTAGATAATGGATTGAGGGGGGAGGGGGGAAAAAATATTTTTTTTTATAGAGGCCATATTAACCATTTCTCCCCCCACCACCAAATCACAAACCCTACCCCATCCCCCTCTTATCTACAGGATTAAATACAGAAGACTATTAACAGACATGTAAGCCACTGCCATACATCATAGAGTATACAAATGAAAGATTAGAAGTGCACGAGACAGAAGGCTGTGGATAGACATGATAATAAACACAACATGATATGGGCTATAAGAAAAATCAAAAGTGAGAAACAAAATATATAAAACAAAGTAGCTGTCTTACTCTTTTCTTAATTGTAACAGAGGACAATATTGATGGAAAAATAGACAAAGATAATACTAGAAAGCTGAACATTAGACACTATAGTACAGTAGATTGTACTGAGAAAATTCTTTAAGGTTATTATGGAAAAATAATGCAAGTACAAGATCATCATTGCAAGTCAGCGCTTTACACAAGTTAAAGAGCGTTTAAGAGAAAGAGACAGAGAGATAATGTACATGTGAGATGATAATGATTGAAAAAATCTCTAGCAAAAATACATTTGTGACTCATACATGTAACGTTGACTGTTGCAGTTCCATTAATAGACATTGTTCCATTATTTCCTTGACACTTATAAGTACCACTGTCAGCTTTCACAGCTTTGTATACAGTGAGTGAAGGATTGATAACTGTTCCACCGGAGTACTTGCCTGAGCTATTAGCAATATTAAGTTGAGTATTTCCCTATTTGGAAAACAAAGCAAAACATGAATAGTATATAAACCTTAATACAATATACAAAAAAACCATTTTTATACACAATATACCGGTACTAAAATTTCATTGCATACATGTATATGTAAATTAAAACTGGATTCTATCTATTTATGTCTCTTCCACTCTGAATATAGTGCATATGACAGACAGACTAGTTGCCCCCAGTTGCAGTGATGTGATGCTACTGTGTGTAGTTCTTACATGCATGGTGTGAAGACATTTAGTCATACCTTCTTTGATGGCTGTTCATAATATTGTAGATATATTGCTATTTGGTGTCTTTTATTGTTTATTTGCTTGACTTGCATTTTTCCCAGCAATTATTTAAAAACTATCTTTGACATTCATTTTCAAATAAATTTAATTTCTTCTCCAGTGATTGATGTTGGTTGAACATTTATTGTAATATGTAATTTAATTTCAAAGATAACAGTCTATTTTCTGATTTTCACATGGCTACATGTGAATGTATGGATGCAATACTTCTAAATCAAGCACAATATTAAAGTAACTTTACCATAGACCTAATACCTGAAGTTATACATTATTTGTCCATAACTATAGTAGGGCCTATATTATGTCAACACACATATCACATTACCTGAAACCAAGTCACTGATGTTACTGCTGGGTAAATTAATATCCTGCAAGATATGGTGAAGTTGAAACCTTCTTGTATTTCAATATATGCTGGTACAATCACTACTGGATCATCTGTGAAAGGGAACATATGCTCTATAAGAAAATGAAGTCATTATATTAGAAGAGTTTAATGTAAAGATACGTTTATGTCAATTCCAGTAAAATACTGGTGTTACAAAAATGTTTTGATAGACAAAAATGCCCAATCTATGTGACATGTTCTTTACAGAACGATGCCTTCACTGTCACTACATACATTTATCAGGTCTCTGCAAGCTGCACAGTTTCTTCTAGTATCATGTTCAGAAGGTCTAAAATGTCATGTGCCCATCATTATGAGTTTCTTGGCATTGGATACATCCCAGTAGTTTGCCATTGCTTTCTGTACCGGCTGTTGTCGTTTATCAGATGCAATCTTTGGTAAGCCTCTGGGCCTTTCTAGCTACCACTTTCAAAGCCATTGTCGATAGGCCATGTATAAATATACAAAAATAAATAGCTAGAGGATTGAAAACAATTACAACTTACTGCTGACAATGGTGGTTGTATTTGGTCCTACTCCTGTACCAAGATCATTGACAACTTCACAGAAGTAGATGCCTGCATCATCTCTTTGCAATGGATTGATGGTCAGGTCATATGTCTGAAAGGAGAATTAAACAGGACTAAAATATTAAAAGACACTTATTTTTGTTAGTGTGATTGCACTGTTATTATGAATTTCCATTCTCTGGTCACAAGAAATTTATAGGGGTTATATATCATTATTGGCAGTGTCTGTTTTCAGTCATAATATAGTGACTTGTTTGAGTTTGTTCAGTTTGTTGGTGTTGTGTTGCTCAGGTCTATAGTTTCCATTCAAGTCTTTCAGCTCACTCAATGTGGATGATGATGATGAAATTATCCAATTATATCTGAGTCAACTGTAACATAATGAAGTCAGAATTTGTACCAAATATCTTTTAATTGTGAAGTCAATATATCACATCCAACTGTAATACAAATATGAAACAACATTCACCTGATTTATTATTGTACCACCACTGTACCGTGAGTCGCCAGTCACATTAACAATCTGAACTTGACCTTTAATATATCTCTTCCAGACAATGGATGTAGGTAATGGAACTGCATCTACAGGGCATGGGATGGTTAGGCTTCCTCCTGCAACTCCATCAACTGTGGTTTGGTTCCCAGTAGAATGTATAAATGGAGGATCTATGTTTGTAATATATAAAGTAGGTTTATCATGGATAGACAAAGAGGTTGATAATTATAGCAAGGTAAGCTTAAATAGCACTAAAAAGTTAAGAATTATTTATGCAGTGATAAAGAAATCTTTGCTATGTATAATTATCTTTTTTGCATAGTCATTGGTCCATGAAGATCTCTATAGCTAAATACATTCAATGCATAATAATGGAAGTGAATTTTTGACAATGAACAAGCAAACAAGAGAGATTATAGAAGTCCAGAGATATACCAAAAATGATTGCTAGTACAGGGCAGATGGCTGGAGACAGACCTTGACAATCAACATTTTAAAGTATGCATTATAATAAAACATGATTAGTAGTACACAGAGGGTCACAGTATATGGTTTTAGATAATGGATTGAGGGGGGAGGGGGAAAAAAATAATTTTTTTATAGAGGCCATATTAACCATTTCTCCCCCCACCACCAAATCACAAACCCTACCCCATCCCCCTCTTATCTACAGGCTTAAATACAGAAGACTATTAACAGACATGCAAGCCACTGCCATACATCATAGAGTATACAAATGAAAGATTAGAAGTGCACGAGACAGAAGGCTGTGGATAGACATGATAATAAACACAACATGATATGGGCTATAAGAAAAATCAAAAGTGAAAAACAAAATATATAAAACAAAGTAGCTGTCTTACTCTTTTCTTAATTGTAACAGAGGACAATATTGATGGAAAAATAGACAAAGATAATACTAGAAAGCTGAACATTAGACACTATAGTACAGTAGATTGTACTGATAAAATTCTTTAATGTTATTATGGAAAAATAATGCAAGTACAAGATCATCATTGCAAGTCAGCGTTTTACACAAGTTAAAGGGTGTTTAAGAGAAAGAGACAGAGAGATAATGTACATGTGAGATGATAATGATTGAAAAAATCTCTAGTAAAAATACATTTGTGACTCATACATGTAACGTTGACTGTTGCAGTTCCATTAATAGACATTGTTCCATTATTTCCTTGACACTTATAAGTACCACTGTCAGCTTTCACAGCTTTGTATACAGTGAGTGAAGGATTGATAACTGTTCCACCGGAGTACTTGCCTGAGCTATTAGCAATATTAAGTTGAGTATTTCCCTATTTGGAAAACAAAGCAAAACATGAATAGTATATAAACCTTAATACAATATACAAAAAATCCATTTTTATACACAATATACCGGTACTAAAATTTCATTGCATACACGTATATGTAAATTAAAACTGGATTCTATCTATTTATGTCTCTTCCACTCTGAATATAGTGCATATGACAAACAGAGACTAGTTGCCCCCATTTGCAGTGATGTGATGCTACTGTGTGTAGTTCTTACATGCATGGTGTGAAGACATTTAGTCATACCTTCTTTGATGGCTGTTCATAATATTGTAGATATATTGCTATTTGGTGTCTTTTATTGTTTACTTGCTTGACTTGCATTTTTCCCAGCCATTATTTAAAAACTATCTTTGACATTCATTTTCAAATAAATTTAATTTCTTCTCCAGTGATTGATGTTGGTTGAACATTTATTGTAATATGTAATTTAATTTCAAAGATAACAGAGTCTATTTTCTGATTTTCACATGGCTACATGTGAATGTATGGATGCAATACTTGTAAATCAAGCACAATATTAAAGTAACTTTACCATAGACCTAATACCTGAAGTTATACATTATTTGTCCATAACTATAGTAGGGCCTATATTATGTCAACACACATATCACATTACCTGAAACCAAGTCACTGATGTTACTGCTGGGTACATTAATATCCTGCAAGATATGGTGAAGTTGAAACCTTCTTGTATTTCAATATATGCTGGTACAATCACTACTGGATCATCTGTGAAAGGGAACATATGCTCTATAAGAAAATGAAGTCATTATATTAGAAGAGTTTAATGTAAAGATACGTTTATGTCAATTCCAGTAAAATACTGGTGTTACAAAAATGTTTTGATAGACAAAAATGCCCAATCTATGTGACATGTTCTTTACAGAACGATGCCTTCACTGTCACTCCATACATTTATCAGGTCTCTGCAAGCTGCACAGTTTCTTCTAGTATCATGTTCAGAAGGTCTAAAATGTCATGTGCCCATCATTATGAGTTTCTTGGCATTGGATACATCCCAGTAGTTTGCCATTGCTTTCTGTACCGGCTGTTGTCGTTTATCAGATGCAATCTTTGGTAAGCCTCTGGGCCTTTCTAGCTACCACTTTCAAAGCCATTGTCGATAGGCCATGTATAAATATACAAAAATAAATAGCTAGAGGATTGAAAACAATTACAACTTACTGCTGACAATGGTGGTTGTATTTGGTCCTACTCCTGTACCAAGATCATTGACAACTTCACAGAAGTAGATGCCTGCATCATCTCTTTGCAATGGATTGATGGTCAGGTCATATGTCTGAAAGGAGAATTAAACAGGACTAAAATATTAAAAGACACTTATTTTTGTTAGTGTGATTGCACTGTTATTATGAATTTCCATTCTCTGGTCACAAGAAATTTATAGGGGTTATATATCATTATTGGCAGTGTCTGTTTTCAGTCATAATATAGTGACTTGTTTGAGTTTGTTCAGTTTGTTGGTGTTGTGTTGCTCAGGTCTATAGTTTCCATTCAGGTCTTTCAGCTCACTCAATGTGGATGATGATGATGAAATTATCCAATTATATCTGAGTCAACTGTAACATAATGCAGTCAGAATTTGTACCAAATATCTTTTAATTGTGAAGTCAATATATCACATCCAACTGTAATACAAATATGAAACAACATTCACCTGATTTATTATTGTACCACCACTGTACCGTGAGTCGCCAGTCACATTAACAATCTGAACTTGACCTTTAATATATCTCTTCCAGACAATGGATGTAGGTAATGGAACTGCATCTACAGGGCATGGGATAGTTAGGCTTCCTCCTGCAACTCCATCAACTGTGGTTTGGTTCCCAGTAGAATGTATAAATGGAGGATCTATGTTTGTAATATATAAAGTAGGTTTATCATGGATAGACAAATAGGTTGATAATTATAGCAAGGTAAGCTTAAATAGCACTAAAAAGTTAAGAATTATTTATGCAGTGATAAAGAAATCTTTGCTATGTATAATTATCTTTTTTGCATAGTCATTGGTCCATGAAGATCTCTATAGCTAAATACATTCAATGCATAATAATGGAAGTGAATTTTTGACAATGAACAAGCAAACAAGAGAGATTATAGAAGTCCAGAGATATACCAAAAATGATTGCTAGTACAGGGCAGATGGCTGGAGACAGACCTTGACAATTAACATTTTAAAGTATGCATTATAATAAAACATGATTAGTAGTACACAGAGGGTCACAGTATATGGTTTTAGATAATGGATTGAGGGGGGAGGGGGAAAAAAATAATTTTTTTATAGAGGCCATATTAACCATTTCTCCCCCCACCACCAAATCACAAACCCTACCCATCCCCCTCTTATCTACAGGCTTAAATACAGAAGACTATTAACAGACATGCAAGCCACTGCCATACATCATAGAGTATACAAATGAAAGATTAGAAGTGCACGAGACAGAAGGCTGTGGATAGACATGATAATAAACACAACATGATATGGGTTATAAGAAAAATCAAAAGTGAGAAACAAAATATATAAAACAAAGTAGCTGTCTTACTCTTTTCTTAATTGTAACAGAGGACAATATTGATGGAAAAATAGACAAAGATAATACTAGAAAGCTGAACATTAGACACTATAGTACAGTAGATTGTACTGAGAAAATTCTTTAAGGTTATTATGGAAAAATAATGCAAGTACAAGATCATCATTGCAAGTCAGCGTTTTACACAAGTTAAAGAGTGTTTAAGAGAAAGAGACAGAGAGATAATGTACATGTGAGATGATAATGATTGAAAAAATCTCTAGCAAAAATACATTTGTGACTCATACATGTAACGTTGACTGTTGCAGTTCCATTAATAGACATTGTTCCATTATTTCCTTGACACTTATAAGTACCACTGTCAGCTTTCACAGCTTTGTATACAGTGAGTGAAGGATTGATAACTGTTCCACCGGAGTACTTGCCTGAGCTATTAGCAATATTAAGTTGAGTATTTCCCTATTTGGAAAACAAAGCAAAACATGAATAGTATATAAACCTTAATACAATATACAAAAAAATCCATTTTTATACACAATATACCGGTACTAAAATTTCATTGCATACACGTATATGTAAATTAAAACTGGATTCTATCTATTTATGTCTCTTCCACTCTGAATATAGTGCATATGACAGACAGAGACTAGTTGCCCCCAGTTGCAGTGATGTGATGCTACTGTGTGTAGTTCTTACATGCATGGTGTGAAGACACTTAGTCATACCTTCTTTGATGGGTGTTCATAATATTGTAGATATATTGCTATTTGGTGTCTTTTATTGTTTACTTGCTTGACTTGCATTTTTCCCAGCCATTATTTAAAAACTATCTTTGACATTCATTTTCAAATAAATTTAATTTCTTCTCCAGTGATTGATGTTGGTTGAACATTTATTGTAATATGTAATTTAATTTCAAAGATAACAGAGTCTATTTTCTGATTTTCACATGGCTACATGTGAATGTATGGATGCAATACTTCTAAATCAAGCACAATATTAAAGTAACTTTACCATAGACCTAATACCTGAAGTTATACATTATTTGTCCATAACTATAGTAGGGCCTATATTATGTCAACACACATATCACATTACCTGAAACCAAGTCACTGATGTTACTGCTGGGTAAATTAATATCCTGCAAGATATGGTGAAGTTGAAACCTTCTTGTATTTCAATATATGCTGGTACAATCACTACTGGATCATCTGTGAAAGGGAACATATGCTCTATAAGAAAATGAAGTCATTATATTAGAAGAGTTTAATGTAAAGATACGTTTATGTCAATTCCAGTAAAATACTGGTGTTACAAAAATGTTTTGATAGACAAAAATGCCCAATCTATGTGACATGTTCTTTACAGAACGATGCCTTCACTGTCACTACATACATTTATCAGGTCTCTGCAAGCTGCACAGTTTCTTCTAGTATCATGTTCAGAAGGTCTAAAATGTCATGTGCCCATCATTATGAGTTTATTGGCATTGGATACATCCCAGTAGTTTGCCATTGCTTTCTGTACCGGCTGTTGTCATTTATCAGATGCAATCTTTGGTAAGCCTCTGGGCCTTTCTAGCTACCACTTTCAAAGCCATTGTCGATAGGCCATGTATAAATATACAAAAATAAATAGCTAGAGGATTGAAAACAATTACAACTTACTGCTGACAATGGTGGTTGTATTTGGTCCTACTCCTGTACCAAGATCATTGACAACTTCACAGAAGTAGATGCCTGCATCATCTCTTTGCAATGGATTGATGGTCAGGTCATATGTCTGAAAGGAGAATTAAACAGGACTAAAATATTAAAAGACACTTATTTTTGTTAGTGTGATTGCACTGTTATTATGAATTTCCATTCTCTGGTCACAAGAAATTTATAGGGGTTATATATCATTATTGGCAGTGTCTGTTTTCAGTCATAATATAGTGACTTGTTTGAGTTTGTTCAGTTTGTTGGTGTTGTGTTGCTCAGGTCTATAGTTTCCATTCAGGTCTTTCAGCTCACTCAATGTGGATGATGATGATGAAATTATCCAATTATATCTGAGTCAACTGTAACATAATGAAGTCAGAATTTGTACCAAATATCTTTTAATTGTGAAGTCAATATATCACATCCAACTGTAATACAAATATGAAACAACATTCACCTGATTTATTATTGTACCACCACTGTACCGTGAGTCGCCAGTCACATTAACAATCTGAACTTGACCTTTAATATATCTCTTCCAGACAATGGATGTAGGTAATGGAACTGCATCTACAGGGCATGGGATGGTTAGGCTTCCTCCTGCAACTCCATCAACTGTGGTTTGGTTCCCAGTAGAATTTATAAATGGAGGATCTATGTTTGTAATATATAAAGTAGGTTTATCATGGATAGACAAAGAGGTTGATAATTATAGCAAGGTAAGCTTAAATAGCACTAAAAAGTTAAGAATTATTTATGCAGTGATAAAGAAATCTTTGCTATGTATAATTATCTTTTTTGCATAGTCATTGGTCCATGAAGATCTCTATAGCTAAATACATTCAATGCAAAATAATGGAAGTGAATTTTTGACAATGAACAAGCAAACAAGAGAGATTATAGAAGTCCAGAGATATACCAAAAATGATTGCTAGTACAGGGCAGATGGCTGGAGACAGACCTTGACAATCAACATTTTAAAGTATGCATTATAATAAAACATGATTAGTAGTACACAGAGGGTCACAGTATATGGTTTTAGATAATGGATTGAGGGGGGAGGGGAAAAAAAAAATTTTTTTTATAGAGGCCATATTAACCATTTCTCCCCCCACCACCAAATCACAAACCCTACCCCATCCCCCTCTTATCTACAGGCTTAAATACAGAAGACTATTAACAGACATGCAAGCCACTGCCATACATCATAGAGTATACAAATGAAAGATTAGAAGTGCATGAGACAGAAGGCTGTGGATAGACATGATAATAAACACAACATGATATGGGCTATAAGAAAAATCAAAAGTGAGAAACAAAATATATAAAACAAAGTAGCTGTCTTACTCTTTTCTTAATTGTAACAGAGGAAAATATTGATGGAAAAATAGACAAAGATAATACTAGAAAGCTGAACATTAGACACTATAGTACAGTAGATTGTACTGAGAAAATTCTTTAATGTTATTATGGAAAAATAATGCAAGTACAAGATCATCATTGCAAGTCAGCGTTTTACACAAGTTAAAGAGTGTTTAAGAGAAAGAGACAGAGAGATAATGTACATGTGAGATGATAATGATTGAAAAAATCTCTAGTAAAAATACATTTGTGACTCATACATGTAACGTTGACTGTTGCAGTTCCATTAATAGACATTGTTCCATTATTTCCTTGACACTTATAAGTACCACTGTCAGCTTTCACAGCTTTGTATACAGTGAGTGAAGGATTGATAACTGTTCCACCGGAGTACTTGCCTGAGCTATTAGCAATATTAAGTTGAGTATTTCCCTATTTGGAAAACAAAGCAAAACATGAATAGTATATAAACCTTAATACAATATACAAAAAATCCATTTTTATACACAATATACCGGTACTAAAATTTCATTGCATACACGTATATGTAAATTAAAACTGGATTCTATCTATTTATGTCTCTTCCACTCTGAATATAGTGCATATGACAGACAGAGACTAGTTGCCCCCAGTTGCAGTGATGTGATGCTACTGTGTGTAGTTCTTACATGCATGGTGTGAAGACATTTAGTCATACCTTCTTTGATGGCTGTTCATAATATTGTAGATATATTGCTATTTGGTGTCTTTTATTGTTTACTTGCTTGACTTGCATTTTTCCCAGCCATTATTTAAAAACTATCTTTGACATTCATTTTCAAATAAATTTAATTTCTTCTCCAGTGATTGATGTTGGTTGAACATTTATTGTAATATGTAATTTAATTTCAAAGATAACAGAGTCTATTTTCTGATTTTCACATGGCTACATGTGAATGTATGGATGCAATACTTCTAAATCAAGCACAATATTAAAGTAACTTTACCATAGACCTAATACCTGAAGTTATACATTATTTGTCCATAACTATAGTAGGGCCTATATTATGTCAACACACATATCACATTACCTGAAACCAAGTCACTGATGTTACTGCTGGGTACATTAATATCCTGCAAGATATGGTGAAGTTGAAACCTTCTTGTATTTCAATATATGCTGGTACAATCACTACTGGATCATCTGTGAAAGGGAACATATGCTCTATAAGAAAATGAAGTCATTATATTAGAAGAGTTTAATGTAAAGATACGTTTATGTCAATTCCAGTAAAATACTGGTGTTACAAAAATGTTTTGATAGACAAAAATGCCCAATCTATGTGACATGTTCTTTACAGAACAATGCCTTCACTGTCACTCCATACATTTATCAGGTCTCTGCAAGCTGCACAGTTTCTTCTAGTATCATGTTCAGAAGGTCTAAAATGTCATGTGCCCATCATTATGAGTTTCTTGGCATTGGATACATCCCAGTAGTTTGCCATTGCTTTCTGTACCGGCTGTTGTCATTTATCAGATGCAATCTTTGGTAAGCCTCTGGGCCTTTCTAGCTACCACTTTCAAAGCCATTGTCGATAGGCCATGTATAAATATACAAAAATAAATAGCTAGAGGATTGAAAACAATTACAACTTACTGCTGACAATGGTGGTTGTATTTGGTCCTACTCCTGTACCAAGATCATTGACAACTTCACAGAAGTAGATGCCTGCATCATCTCTTTGCAATGGATTGATGGTCAGGTCATATGTCTGAAAGGAGAATTAAACAGGACTAAAATATTAAAAGACACTTATTTTTGTTAGTGTGATTGCACTGTTATTATGAATTTCCATTCTCTGGTCACAAGAAATTTATAGGGGTTATATATCATTATTGGCAGTGTCTGTTTTCAGTCATAATATAGTGACTTGTTTGAGTTTGTTCAGTTTGTTGGTGTTGTGTTGCTCAGGTCTATAGTTTCCATTCAGGTCTTTCAGCTCACTCAATGTGGATGATGATGATGAAATTATCCAATTATATCTGAGTCAACTGTAACATAATGAAGTCAGAATTTGTACCAAATATCTTTTAATTGTGAAGTCAATATATCACATCCAACTGTAATACAAATATGAAACAACATTCACCTGATTTATTATTGTACCACCACTGTACCGTGAGTCGCCAGTCACATTAACAATCTGAACTTGACCTTTAATATATCTCTTCCAGACAATGGATGTAGGTAATGGAACTGCATCTACAGGGCATGGGATGGTTAGGTTTCCTCCTGCAACTCCATCAACTGTGGTTTGGTTCCCAGTAGAATTTATAAATGGAGGATCTATGTTTGTAATATATAAAGTAGGTTTATCATGGATAGACAAAGAGGTTGATAATTATAGCAAGGTAAGCTTAAATAGCACTAAAAAGTTAAGAATTATTTATGCAGTGATAAAGAAATCTTTGCTATGTATAATTATCTTTTTTGCATAGTCATTGGTCCATGAAGATCTCTATAGCTAAATACATTCAATGCATAATAATGGAAGTGAATTTTTGACAATGAACAAGCAAACAAGAGAGATTATAGAAGTCCAGAGATATACCAAAAATGATTGCTAGTACAGGGCAGATGGCTGGAGACAGACCTTGACAATCAACATTTTAAAGTATGCATTATAATAAAACATGATTAGTAGTACACAGAGGGTCACAGTATATGGTTTTAGATAATGGATTGAGGGGGGAGGGGGGAAAAAATAATTTTTTTTATAGAGGCCATATTAACCATTTCTCCCCCCACCACCAAATCACAAACCCTACCCCATCCCCCTCTTATCTACAGGCTTAAATACAGAAGACTATTAACAGACATGCAAGCCACTGCCATACATCATAGAGTATACAAATGAAAGATTAGAAGTGCACGAGACAGAAGGCTGTGGATAGACATGATAATAAACACAACATGATATGGGCTATAAGAAAAATCAAAAGTGAGAAACAAAATATATAAAACAAAGTAGCTGTCTTACTCTTTTCTTAATTGTAACAGAGGACAATATTGATGGAAAAATAGACAAAGATAATACTAGAAAGCTGAACATTAGACACTATAGTACAGTAGATTGTACTGAGAAAATTCTTTAAGGTTATTATGGAAAAATAATGCAAGTACAAGATCATCATTGCAAGTCAGCGTTTTACACAAGTTAAAGAGTGTTTAAGAGAAAGAGACAGAGAGATAATGTACATGTGAGATGATAATGATTGAAAAAATCTCTAGCAAAAATACATTTGTGACTCATACATGTAACGTTGACTGTTGCAGTTCCATTAATAGACATTGTTCCATTATTTCCTTGACACTTATAAGTACCACTGTCAGCTTTCACAGCTTTGTATACAGTGAGTGAAGGATTGATAACTGTTCCACCGGAGTACTTGCCTGAGCTATTAGCAATATTAAGTTGAGTATTTCCCTATTTGGAAAACAAAGCAAAACATGAATAGTATATAAACCTTAATACAATATACAAAAAAATCCATTTTTATACACAATATACTGGTACTAAAATTTCATTGCATACACGTATATGGAAATTAAAACTGGATTCTATCTATTTATGTCTCTTCCACTCTGAATATAGTGCATATGACAGACAGAGACTAGTTGCCCCCAGTTGCAGTGATGTGATGCTACTGTGTGTAGTTCTTACATGCATGGTGTGGAGACATTTAGTCATACCTTCTTTGATGGGTGTTCATAATATTGTAGATATATTGCTATTTGGTGTCTTTTATTGTTTACTTGCTTGACTTGCATTTTTCCCAGCCATTATTTAAAAACTATCTTTGACATTCATTTTCAAATAAATTTAATTTCTTCTCCAGTGATTGATGTTGGTTGAACATTTATTGTAATATGTAATTTAATTTCAAAGATAACAGAGTCTATTTTCTGATTTTCACATGGCTACATGTGAATGTATGGATGCAATACTTCTAAATCAAGCACAATATTAAAGTAAATTTACCATAGACCTAATACCTGAAGTTATACATTATTTGTCCATAACTATAGTACGGCCTATATTATGTCAACACACATATCACATTACCTGAAACCAAGTCACTGATGTTACTGCTGGGTACATTAATATCCTGCAAGATATGGTGAAGTTGAAACCTTCTTGTATTTCAATATATGCTGGTACAATCACTACTGGATCATCTGTGAAAGGGAACATATGCTCTATCAGAAAATTAAGTCATTATATTAGAAGAGTTTAATGTAAAGATACGTTTATGTCAATTCCAGTAAAATACTGGTGTTACAAAAATGTTTTGATAGACAAAAATGCCCAATCTATGTGACATGTTCTTTACAGAACGATGCCTTCACTGTCACTCCATACA
Source organism: Meghimatium bilineatum (assembly GCA_034231615.1). Classification (NCBI taxonomy): domain Eukaryota; kingdom Metazoa; phylum Mollusca; class Gastropoda; order Stylommatophora; family Philomycidae; genus Meghimatium; species Meghimatium bilineatum. The sequence goes on from CM067304.1 coordinate 60,110,019, forward strand.
TTTATCAGGTCTCTGCAAGCTGCACAGTTTCTTCTAGTATCATGTTCAGAAGGTCTAAAATGTCATGTGCCCATTATTATGAGTTTCTTGGCATTGGATACATCTCAGTAGTTTGCCATTGCTTTCTGTACCGGCTGTTGTCGTTTATCAGATGCAATCTTTGGTAAGCCTCTGGGCCTTTCTAGCTACCACTTTCAAAGCCATTGTCGATAGGCCATGTATAAATATACAAAAATAAATAGCTAGAGGATTGAAAACAATTACAACTTACTGCTGACAATGGTGGTTGTATTTGGTCCTACTCCTGTACCAAGATCATTGACAACTTCACAGAAGTAGATGCCTGCATCATCTCTTTGCAATGGATTGATGGTTAGGTCATATGTCTGAAAGGAGAATTAAACAGGACTAAAATATTAAAAGACACTTATTTTTGTTAGTGTGATTGCACTGTTATTATGAATTTCCATTCTCTGGTCACAAGAAATTTATAGGGGTTATATATCATTATTGGCAGTGTCTGTTTTCAGTCATAATATAGTGACTTGTTTGAGTTTGTTCAGTTTGTTGGTGTTGTGTTGCTCAGGTCTATAGTTTCCATTCAGGTCTTTCAGCTCACTCAATGTGGATGATGATGATGAAATTATCCAATTATATCTTAGTCAACTGTAACATAATGAAGTCAGAATTTGTACCAAATATCTTTTAATTGTGAAGTCAATATATCACATCCAACTGTAATACAAATATGAAACAACATTCACCTGATTTATTATTGTACCACCACTGTACCGTGAGTCGCCAGTCACATTAACAATCTGAACTTGACCTTTAATATATCTCTTCCAGACAATGGATGTAGGTAATGGAACTGCATCTACAGGGCATGGGATGGTTAGGTTTCCTCCTGCAACTCCATCAACTGTGGTTTGGTTCCCAGTAGAATTTATAAATGGAGGATCTATGTTTGTAATATATAAAGTAGGTTTATCATGGATAGACAAATAGGTTGATAATTATAGCAAGGTAAGCTTAAATAGCACTAAAAAGTTAAGAATTATTTATGCAATGATAAAGAAATCTTTGCTATGTATAATTATCTTTTTTGCATAGTCATTGGTCCATAAAGATCTCTATAGCTAAATACATTCAATGCATAATAATGGAAGTGAATTTTTGACAATGAACAAGCAAACAAGAGAGATTATAGAAGTCCAGAGATATACCAAAAGTTATTGCTAGTACAGGGCAGATGGCTGGAGACAGACCTTGACAATCAAAATTTTAAAGTATGCATTATAATAAAACATGATTAGTAGTACACAGAGGGTCACAGTATATGGTTTTAGATAATGGATTGAGGGGGGAGGGGGAAAATTATTTTTTTTTATAGAGGCCATATTAACCATTTCTCCCCCCACCACCAAATCACAAACCCTACCCCATCCCCCTCTTATCTACAGGCTTAAATACAGAAGACTATTAACAGACATGCAAGCCACTGCCATACATCATAGAGTATACAAATGAAAGATTAGAAGTGCACGAGACAGAAGGCTGTGGATAGACATGATAATAAACACAACATGATATGGGCTATAAGAAAAATCAAAAGTGAGAAACAAAATATATAAAACAAAGTAGCTGTCTTACTCTTTTCTCAATTGTAACAGAGGACAATATTGATGGAAAAATAGACAAAGATAATACTAGAAAGCTGAACATTAGACACTATAGTACAGTAGATTGTACTGAGAAAATTCTTTAAGGTTATTATGGAAAAATAATGCAAGTACAAGATCATCATTGCAAGTCAGCGCTTTACACAAGTTAAAGAGTGTTTAAGAGAAAGAGACAGAGAGATAATGTACATGTGAGATGATAATGATTGAAAAAATCTCTAGCAAAAATACATTTGTGACTCATACATGTAACGTTGACTGTTGCAGTTCCATTAATAGACATTGTTCCATTATTTCCTTGACACTTATAAGTACCACTGTCAGCTTTCACAGCTTTGTATACAGTGAGTGAAGGATTGATAACTGTTCCACCGGAGTACTTGCCTGAGCTATTAGCAATATTAAGTTGAGTATTTCCCTATTTGGAAAACAAAGCAAAACATGAATAGTATATAAACCTTAATACAATATACAAAAAATCCATTTTTATACACAATATACCGGTACTAAAATTTCATTGCATACACGTATATGTAAATTAAAACTGGATTCTATCTATTTATGTCTCTTCCACTCTGAATATAGTGCATATGACAAACAGAGACTAGTTGCCCCCATTTGCAGTGATGTGATGCTACTGTGTGTAGTTCTTACATGCATGGTGTGAAGACATTTAGTCATACCTTCTTTGATGGCTGTTCATAATATTGTAGATATATTGCTATTTGGTGTCTTATATTGTTTACTTGCTTGACTTGCATTTTTCCCAGCCATTATTTAAAAACTATCTTTGACATTCATTTTCAAATAAATTTAATTTCTTCTCCAGTGATTGATGTTGGTTGAACATTTATTGTAATATGTAATTTAATTTCAAAGATAACAGAGTCTATTTTCTGATTTTCACATGGCTACATGTGAATGTATGGATGCAATACTTCTAAATCAAGCACAATATTAAAGTAAATTTACCATAGACCTAATACCTGAAGTTATACATTATTTGTCCATAACTATAGTACGGCCTATATTATGTCAACACACATATCACATTACCTGAAACCAAGTCACTGATGTTACTGCTGGGTACATTAATATCCTGCAAGATATGGTGAAGTTGAAACCTTCTTGTATTTCAATATATGCTGGTACAATCACTACTGGATCATCTGTGAAAGGGAACATATGCTCTATCAGAAAATTAAGTCATTATATTAGAAGAGTTTAATGTAAAGATACGTTTATGTCAATTCCAGTAAAATACTGGTGTTACAAAAATGTTTTGATAGACAAAAATGCCCAATCTATGTGACATGTTCTTTACAGAACGATGCCTTCACTGTCACTCCATACATTTATCAGGTCTCTGCAAGCTGCACAGTTTCTTCTAGTATCATGTTCAGAAGGTCTAAAATGTCATGTGCCCATTATTATGAGTTTCTTGGCATTGGATACATCTCAGTAGTTTGCCATTGCTTTCTGTACCGGCTGTTGTCGTTTATCAGATGCAATCTTTGGTAAGCCTCTGGGCCTTTCTAGCTACCACTTTCAAAGCCATTGTCGATAGGCCATGTATAAATATACAAAAATAAATAGCTAGAGGATTGAAAACAATTACAACTTACTGCTGACAATGGTGGTTGTATTTGGTCCTACTCCTGTACCAAGATCATTGACAACTTCACAGAAGTAGATGCCTGCATCATCTCTTTGCAATGGATTGATGGTCAGGTCATATGTCTGAAAGGAGAATTAAACAGGACTAAAATATTAAAAGACACTTATTTTTGTTAGTGTGATTGCACTGTTATTATGAATTTCCATTCTCTGGTCACAAGAAATTTATAGGGGTTATATATCATTATTGGCAGTGTCTGTTTTCAGTCATAATATAGTGACTTGTTTGAGTTTGTTCAGTTTGTTGGTGTTGTGTTGCTCAGGTCTATAGTTTCCATTCAGGTCTTTCAGCTCACTCAATGTGGATGATGATGATGAAATTATCCAATTATATCTTAGTCAACTGTAACATAATGAAGTCAGAATTTGTACCAAATATCTTTTAATTGTGAAGTCAATATATCACATCCAACTGTAATACAAATATGAAACAACATTCACCTGATTTATTATTGTACCACCACTGTACCGTGAGTCGCCAGTCACATTAACAATCTGAACTTGACCTTTAATATATCTCTTCCAGACAATGGATGTAGGTAATGGAACTGCATCTACAGGGCATGGGATGGTTAGGTTTCCTCCTGCAACTCCATCAACTGTGGTTTGGTTCCCAGTAGAATTTATAAATGGAGGATCTATGTTTGTAATATATAAAGTAGGTTTATCATGGATAGACAAATAGGTTGATAATTATAGCAAGGTAAGCTTAAATAGCACTAAAAAGTTAAGAATTATTTATGCAATGATAAAGAAATCTTTGCTATGTATAATTATCTTTTTTGCATAGTCATTGGTCCATAAAGATCTCTATAGCTAAATACATTCAATGCATAATAATGGAAGTGAATTTTTGACAATGAACAAGCAAACAAGAGAGATTATAGAAGTCCAGAGATATACCAAAAGTTATTGCTAGTACAGGGCAGATGGCTGGAGACAGACCTTGACAATCAAAATTTTAAAGTATGCATTATAATAAAACATGATTAGTAGTACACAGAGGGTCACAGTATATGGTTTTAGATAATGGATTGAGGGGGGAGGGGGAAAATTATTTTTTTTTATAGAGGCCATATTAACCATTTCTCCCCCCACCACCAAATCACAAACCCTACCCCATCCCCCTCTTATCTACAGGCTTAAATACAGAAGACTATTAACAGACATGCAAGCCACTGCCATACATCATAGAGTATACAAATGAAAGATTAGAAGTGCACGAGACAGAAGGCTGTGGATAGACATGATAATAAACACAACATGATATGGGCTATAAGAAAAATCAAAAGTGAGAAACAAAATATATAAAACAAAGTAGCTGTCTTACTCTTTTCTCAATTGTAACAGAGGACAATATTGATGGAAAAATAGACAAAGATAATACTAGAAAGCTGAACATTAGACACTATAGTACAGTAGATTGTACTGAGAAAATTCTTTAAGGTTATTATGGAAAAATAATGCAAGTACAAGATCATCATTGCAAGTCAGCGCTTTACACAAGTTAAAGAGTGTTTAAGAGAAAGAGACAGAGAGATAATGTACATGTGAGATGATAATGATTGAAAAAATCTCTAGCAAAAATACATTTGTGACTCATACATGTAACGTTGACTGTTGCAGTTCCATTAATAGACATTGTTCCATTATTTCCTTGACACTTATAAGTACCACTGTCAGCTTTCACAGCTTTGTATACAGTGAGTGAAGGATTGATAACTGTTCCACCGGAGTACTTGCCTGAGCTATTAGCAATATTAAGTTGAGTATTTCCCTATTTGGAAAACAAAGCAAAACATGAATAGTATATAAACCTTAATACAATATACAAAAAATCCATTTTTATACACAATATACCGGTACTAAAATTTCATTGCATACACGTATATGTAAATTAAAACTGGATTCTATCTATTTATGTCTCTTCCACTCTGAATATAGTGCATATGACAAACAGAGACTAGTTGCCCCCATTTGCAGTGATGTGATGCTACTGTGTGTAGTTCTTACATGCATGGTGTGAAGACATTTAGTCATACCTTCTTTGATGGCTGTTCATAATATTGTAGATTTATTGCTATTTGGTGTCTTATATTGTTTACTTGCTTGACTTGCATTTTTCCCAGCCATTATTTAAAAACTATCTTTGACATTCATTTTCAAATAAATTTAATTTCTTCTCCAGTGATTGATGTTGGTTGAACATTTATTGTAATATGTAATTTAATTTCAAAGATAACAGAGTCTATTTTCTGATTTTCACATGGCTACATGTGAATGTATGGATGCAATACTTCTAAATCAAGCACAATATTAAAGTAAATTTACCATAGACCTAATACCTGAAGTTATACATTATTTGTCCATAACTATAGTAGGGCCTATATTATGTCAACACACATATCACATTACCTGAAACCAAGTCACTGATGTTACTGCTGGGTACATTAATATCCTGCAAGATATGGTGAAGTTGAAACCTTCTTGTATTTCAATATATGCTGGTACAATCACTACTGGATCATCTGTGAAAGGGAACATATGCTCTATCAGAATATTAAGTCATTATATTAGAAGAGTTTTATGTAAAGATACGTTTATGTCAATGCCAGTAAAATACTGGTGTTACAAAAATGTTTTGATAGACAAAAATGCCCAATCTATGTGACATGTTCTTTACAGAATGATGCCTTCACTGTCACTCCATACATTTATCAGGTCTCTGCAAGCTGCACAGTTTCTTCTAGTATCATTTTCAGAAGGTCTAAAATGTCATGTGCCCATCATTATGAGTTTCTTGGCATTGGATACGTCCCAGTAGTTTGCCATTGCTTTCTGTACCGGCTGTTGTTGTTTATCAGATGCAGTCTTTGGTAAGCCTCTGGGCCTTTCTAGCTACCACTTTCAAAGCCATTTTCGATAGGCCATGTATAAATATACAAAAATAAATAGCTAGAGGAATGAAAACAATTACAACTTACTGCTGACAATGGTGGTTGTATTTGGTCCTACTCCTGTACCAAGATCATTGACAACTTCACAGAAGTAGATGCCTGCATCATCTCTTTGCAATGGATTGATGGTCAGGTCATATGTCTGAAATGAGAATTAAACAGGACTAAAATATTAAAAGACACTTATTTTTGTTAGTGTGATTGCACTGTTATTATGAATTTCCATTCTCTGGTCACAGGAAATTTATAGGGGTTATATATCATTATTGGCAGTGTCTGTTTTCAGTCATAATATAGTGACTTGTTTGAGTTTGTTCAGTTTGTTGGTGTTGTGTTGCTCAGGTCTATAGTTTCCATTCAGGTCTTTCAGCTCACTCAATGTGGATGATGATGATAAAATAATCCAATTATATCTGAGTCAACTGTAACATAATGAAGTCAGAATTTGTACCAAATATCTTTTAATTGTGAAATCAATATATCACGTCCAACTGTAATACAAATATGAAACAACATTCACCTGATTTATTACTGTACCACCACTGTACCGTGAGTCGCCAGTCACATTAACAATCTGAACTTGACCTTTAATATATCTCTTCCAGACAATGGATGTAGGTAATGGAACTGCATCTACAGGGCATGGGATGGTTAGGCTTCCTCCTGCAACTCCATCGACTGTGGTTTGGTTCCCAGTAGAATTTATAAATGGAGGATCTATGTTTGTAATATATAAAGTAGGTTTATCATGGATAGACAAATAGGTTGATAATTATAGCAAGGTAAGCTTAAATAGCACTAAAAAGTTAAGAATTATTTATGCAATGATAAAGAAATCTTTGCTATGTATAATTATCTTTTAGGCATAGTGGTTGGTCCATAAAGATCTCTATAGCTATAGTATACATTCAATGCATACTAATGGAAGTGAATTTTTGACAATGAACAAGCACACAAGAGAGATTCTAGAAGTCCAGAGATATACCAAAAGTTATTGCTAGTACAGGGCAGATGGCTGGAGACAGACCCTGACAATCAACATTATAAAGTATGCATTATAATAAAACATGATTAGTAGTACACAGAGGGTCACAGTATATGGTTTTAGGTAATGGATTGAGGGGGGAGGGGGAAATCAAAACAACAACTTTTATTGTGTACAGAGGCCATTTTAACAATTTCTCCCCCACCACCAAACCACAAACCCTACCTCATCCCCCTCTTATCTACAGGCTTAAATACAGAAGACTATTAACAGACATGCAAGCCACTGCCATACATCATAGAGTATACAAATGAAAGATTAGAAGTGCACGAGACAGAAGGCTGTGGATAGACATGATATGGACTATAAGAAAAAGCAAAAGTGAGAAACAAAATATATAAAACAAAGTATCTGTCTTACTCTTTTCTTAATTGTAACAGAGGACAATATTGATGGAAAAATAGACAAAGATAATACTAGAAAGCTGAACATTAGACCCTATAGTACAGTAGAAAGTACTGAGAAAATTCTTTAAGTTTATTATGGAAAAATAATGCAAGTACAAGATCATCATTGCAAGTCAGCCTTTTACACAAGTTAAAGAGTGTTTGAGAGAAAGACACAGAGAGATAATATACTTGTGAGATGATAATGATTGAAAAAATATATTTGTGACTCATACATGTAACGTTGACTGTTGCAGTTCCATTAATAGACATTGTTCCATTATTTCCTTGACACTTATAAGTACCACTGTCAGCTTTCACTGCTTTGTATACAGTGAGTGAAGGATTGATAACTGTTCCACCAGAGTACTTGCCTGAGCTATTAGCAATATTAAGTTGAGTATTTCCCTATTTGGAAAACAAAGCAAAACATGAATAGTATATAAACCTTAATACAATATACAAAAAAATCCATTTTTATACACAATATACCGGTACTAAAATTTCATTGCATAAACGTATATGTAAATTAAAACTGGATTCTATCTATTTATGTCTCTTCCACTCTGAATATAGTGCATAGGACAGACAGAGACTAGTTGCCTCCAGTTGCAGTTTTGTGATGCTACTGTGTGTAATTCTTACATGCATGGTGTTGAGACATTTAGTCATACCTTCTGTGATGGCTGTTCATAATATTGTAGATATATTGCTATTTGGTGTCTTTTATTGTTTACTTGCTTGACTTGCATTTTCCCCAGCCAACATTTAAAAACTATCTTTGACATTTATTTTTCAAATAAATTTAATTTCTTCTCCAGTGATTGATGTTGGTTGAAAATTTATTGTAATATGTAATTTAATTTCAATGATATCAGAGTCTATTTTCTAATTTTCACATGGCTACATGTGAATGTATGGATGCAATCCTTCTAAAGCAAGCACAATATTAAAGTAACTTTACCACAGACCTAATACCTGAAGTTATACATTATTTGTCCATAACTATAGTAGGGCCTATATTATGTCAACACACATATCACATTACCTGAAACCAAGTCACTGATGTTACTGCTGGGTACATTAATATCCTGCAAGATATGGTGAAGTTGAAACCTTCTTGTATTTCAATATAAGCTGGTACAATCACTACTGGATCATCTGTGAAAGGGAACATATGCTCTATCAGAAAATTAAGTCATTATATTAGAAGAGTTTTATGTAAAGATACGTTTATGTCAATGCCAGTAAAATACTGGTGTTACAAAAATGTTTTGATAGACAAAAATGCCCAATCTATGTGACATGTTCTTTACAGAATGATGCCTTCACTGTCACTCCATACATTTATCAGGTCTCTGCAAGCTGCACAGTTTCTTCTAGTATCATTTTCAGAAGGTCTAAAATGTCATGTGCCCATCATTATGAGTTTCTTGGCATTGGATACGTACCAGTAGTTTGCCATTGCTTTCTGTACCGGCTGTTGTTGTTTATCAGATGCAGTCTTTGGTAAGCCTCTGGGCCTTTCTAGCTACCACTTTCAAAGCCATTTTCGATAGGCCATGTATAAATATACAAAAATAAATAGCTAGAGGAATGAAAACAATTACAACTTACTGCTGACAATGGTGGTTGTATTTGGTCCTACTCCTGTACCAAGATCATTGACAACTTCACAGAAGTAGATGCCTGCATCATCTCTTTGCAATGGATTGATGGTCAGGTCATATGTCTGAAATGAGAATTAAACAGGACTAAAATATTAAAAGACACTTATTTTTGTTAGTGTGATTGCACTGTTATTATGAATTTCCATTCTCTGGTCACAGGAAATTTATAGGGGTTATATATCATTATTGGCAGTGTCTGTTTTCAGTCATAATATAGTGACTTGTTTGAGTTTGTTCAGTTTGTTGGTGTTGTGTTGCTCAGGTCTATAGTTTCCATTCAGGTCTTTCAGCTCACTCAATGTGGATGATGATGATAAAATAATCCAATTATATCTGAGTCAACTGTAACATAATGAAGTCAGAATTTGTACCAAATATCTTTTAATTGTGAAATCAATATATCACGTCCAACTGTAATACAAATATGAAACAACATTCACCTGATTTATTACTGTACCACCACTGTACCGTGAGTCGCCAGTCACATTAACAATCTGAACTTGACCTTTAATATATCTCTTCCAGACAATGGATGTAGGTAATGGAACTGCATCTACAGGGCATGGGATGGTTAGGCTTCCTCCTGCAACTCCATCGACTGTGGTTTGGTTCCCAGTAGAATTTATAAATGGAGGATCTATGTTTGTAATATATAAAGTAGGTTTATCATGGATAGACAAATAGGTTGATAATTATAGCAAGGTAAGCTTAAATAGCACTAAAAAGTTAAGAATTATTTATGCAATGATAAAGAAATCTTTGCTATGTATAATTATCTTTTAGGCATAGTGGTTGGTCCATAAAGATCTCTATAGCTATAGTATACATTCAATGCATACTAATGGAAGTGAATTTTTGACAATGAACAAGCACACAAGAGAGATTCTAGAAGTCCAGAGATATACCAAAAGTTATTGCTAGTACAGGGCAGATGGCTGGAGACAGACCCTGACAATCAACATTATAAAGTATGCATTATAATAAAACATGATTAGTAGTACACAGAGGGTCACAGTATATGGTTTTAGGTAATGGATTGAGGGGGGAGGGGGAAATCAAAACAACAACTTTTATTGTGTACAGAGGCCATTTTAACAATTTCTCCCCCACCACCAAACCACAAACCCTACCTCATCCCCCTCTTATCTACAGGCTTAAATACAGAAGACTATTAACAGACATGCAAGCCACTGCCATACATCATAGAGTATACAAATGAAAGATTAGAAGTGCACGAGACAGAAGGCTGTGGATAGACATGATATGGACTATAAGAAAAAGCAAAAGTGAGAAACAAAATATATAAAACAAAGTATCTGTCTTACTCTTTTCTTAATTGTAACAGAGGACAATATTGATGGAAAAATAGACAAAGATAATACTAGAAAGCTGAACATTAGACCCTATAGTACAGTAGAAAGTACTGAGAAAATTCTTTAAGTTTATTATGGAAAAATAATGCAAGTACAAGATCATCATTGCAAGTCAGCCTTTTACACAAGTTAAAGAGTGTTTGAGAGAAAGACACAGAGAGATAATGTACTTGTGAGATGATAATGATTGAAAAAATATATTTGTGACTCATACATGTAACGTTGACTGTTGCAGTTCCATTAATAGACATTGTTCCATTATTTCCTTGACACTTATAAGTACCACTGTCAGCTTTCACAGCTTTGTATACAGTGAGTGAAGGATTGATAACTGTTCCACCAGAGTACTTGCCTGAGCTATTAGCAATATTAAGTTGAGTATTTCCCTATTTGGAAAACAAAGCAAAACATGAATAGTATATAAACATTAATACAATATTTAAAAAATCCATTTTTATACACAATATACCGGTACTAAAATTTCATTGCATAAACGTATATGTAAATTAAAACTGGATTCTATCTATTTATGTCTCTTCCACTCTGAATATAGTGCATAGGACAGACAGAGACTAGTTGCCTCCAGTTGCAGTTTTGTGATGCTACTGTGTGTAATTCTTACATGCATGGTGTTGAGACATTTAGTCATACCTTCTGTGATGGCTGTTCATAATATTGTAGATATATTGCTATTTGGTGTCTTTTATTGTTTACTTGCTTGACTTGCATTTTCCCCAGCCAACATTTAAAAACTATCTTTGACATTTATTTTTCAAATAAATTTAATTTCTTCTCCAGTGATTGATGTTGGTTGAAAATTTATTGTAATATGTAATTTAATTTCAATGATAACAGAGTCTATTTTCTAATTTTCACATGGCTACATGTGAATGTATGGATGCAATCCTTCTAAAGCAAGCACAATATTAAAGTAACTTTACCACAGACCTAATACCTGAAGTTATACATTATTTGTCCATAACTATAGTAGGGCCTATATTATGTCAACACACATATCACATTACCTGAAACCAAGTCACTGATGTTACTGCTGGGTACATTAATATCCTGCAAGATATGGTGAAGTTGAAACCTTCTTGTATTTCAATATAAGCTGGTACAATCACTACTGGATCATCTGTGAAAGGGAACATATTATTTTTCTTTTAAAAAAACCAAGAATAAACATTTTATAACAACCCAGAGTAATGTAAGCTTACTGATGTGTGTCAATGCTATACTGGTGTCTCAAATGTTTAGAAGTAAACCGTGATCATAGTCATAATTATTAAGTGCTGTCTCTATATCAAAGGTTGGTTGCAACTGTCCTCCAACATCTTCTGTCCCTTGCCTTGTTGTTACACTGTTAGACTGCATAGTAATAGTGCTGACTGCTAATGTTGCAAACTTTTGCCACTGGCCAATAATGAGAATGAACCCTTTCTGGCCAGTGTACAATATGAAAATGTAAACAGTAAGATACAGAGGAAGACCTATTGGAGACCTAAACAGTCGACCTATTGGACGCCCTCGTAAAAGGTGGATAGATAGTGTATTAGAGACACTCGGAAATATAACAGCAGAGGAGGCAAATAGAAGGGCAAAAGACCGTACACTCACTCTCCCCTCAACACCGAAAGGTACATGAGGACAGAAAGAAGAAGAAGAAGAAGAGGAAGACCACGAAGAAGGTGGAGTGAGGAAGTTACCAACATTCTGAGATGTCACAATATTACTAAATATCAAGTGACTGAACGTGCCATAGCTCGAGAAGTGAGCATCATTTATTCCTGTGACATCTTAAAGGAAAAGCAGAGACAATACAATAGATAGATAGAACGAGATGAAGATGCTCCAGCTAAATCAACTGTAAAAACTTGTTTGAGTCACTGAGTGTGACAAAGTAAATTAATGTAAAAATGAATTGCCAGAAATTTTGTAACAATAAAATCTTGCACTGTGAGATTTAAACCATTGTATATCTAGATATGACCTAATTTTTAGATATATGGCAAAGTGGTTCTATCTATCTAAAATCCCATAACCCATCAGGGTTTAGGTGTATCACATTTGATGCATCAACATATATCAAATTTCTCTAATTTCTATCTTCAACAATGCAGACAAGAGAGAAAAAATCTTAAGCTGTCCATTCTTTGATTTCTGTCCATGCTTTTCTTTGTCCTCTTTGCATCTTCCACCCTCAAATTTTTTCCTGCAATATCATTTTTGACAAGGAATCGTGTTAGAAACATGTCCAAACCATGCATGTTTTCATCTTTTCACTATTGAAAATAGTAGTGATATCAAGCAAGATCCCATGAATATCCAATTAAATTGTCACAAAATTGAAGAAGTTATGACCTTTAAAGATCCCTGGTCCCAAATATGTGATGGCAACTTGGGAAATGAAATTAAACTAAGAATCAAGATGTAGATGGCTGCCATGCCAAGGTTGAATATAATTTGAAAAAGTAAGAACATTATTACAGATGAAGATCAATCTATTCAGATCACTATACTAAGTATAATTTTATATGGATGTGAAAGCTGGACACTCAATTCAAGCATGGAAAGAAAGATTAAAGCTTCATGTAATGAGACACGACTCACTTTCTAAAATTATTTTGCAAAGGGAACTCGAGGGTGAAAGGAGAAGATGCAATAAGTCAAAGAAAATCCTGAATTGATAACATCAAGATGTGGTCTGAACATTTTTCTACAATCTTTCATATTGGCTGAAGATAGAGGTATTTGGAGGCCATTTTATGTTGATGTCTCCTGTATAACACCCCTACGACCCTGACGAGTTATGGGTCTTATTATTATTATTAAATGGTACTTTTGGGTGGCCATAAACAGAACTCTCCTTAGGGGCTATCCATACATTATAACAATAATTTGACGGGAAGGGGTGGTGTTGAAAAGGCTTGATAGTAATTGTTGACATTGGCAAGGAGGGGATTGGTGTTGAAACATGTTGATGTCAGCATAACTTTGGAGGGAGGGCATGGTTAAACATATTTTAACCAGGGAAACAGGGGGTATCCCTGAATTCTTGATAGTCATTGATTAGGGGGGATGGGTATGAAATATTTGCAAAACATTGTCATGCAATTTATGGATAGCCATCTTAGTATGTTAATCTGATCTCCTGTATGAAGAAATGTCATAGTGAACTTGTGTTTACATTTTATCATAGCTATTTAGTACTTGTTAAATTATTGTATAAATATCACTTAGACAAATATTTCTTAATATTTGTTTTGCAAAACAAATGTGGAAACATACACTCATAAACAGCAAGAACATTGCAAAAAAATTAAACATACTGTTCACAACTGTAGTGATATTGGGTCCTACCCCTGTGCCAAGATCATTGACAACTTCACAGAAGTAGATTCCTGCATCATCACTTTGCAATGGATTGATGGTCAGGTCATATGTCTGAAATAATAAATAGACATCCCTACAGGCTCCAACTATTGTATAACAACTTACATGTTACTATCTGACTTAGGAACATTTCACAGATTTTATACAAATGTTACTTTCTGACATAGGAACATTTCACAGATTTTATACAAATGTTACTTTCTGACATATAAACATTTCACAAACCTTTTTACAAATGTTTCTTTGTTTTAATTCTTAGGAATTCTGTGTGTTTCTGAGCCTTAATGGGGAGCACAGAATAGCAACACTGTTTACCTTCCATGCATCTCACAAGAGGCAACTGAAAAGGTTATGGAGTGGAGTTTTCGATCCAATCTCAAATTGGTTCAAAGTGACCCAGAAACCATATTGAAGTCGAATGTGTCAGAAAAAAATGAACAAATATTGCAGATAACCTATAAACCATGACACATCACATTACATTCTCTGGACACCATTCTGCTAATCTGCAGGAGTTTAAGAATGAACACAGAAGAAGGTGAATCCATAGAAATTACAAGCAATAAATTGTTTCCTATATGTAATAGCGAGTTCCTCCAGAGTTTTCATTAATACTGAGAATACTACAACACTCAGTGGCATACAATGAGAAAAAGCCTCTTAGAGAGGTTTATTTGTGTGTAGAAAATATCCTCCACCATTTTGTATGCAAACATCCAACCACTTGAAAGCATATAACTATTTGTGGCATTAATGTTGACCACTTTTCATCATAAAGTTGATATAACAGCAAGACTTTAATATGACCAGTCAGAACATACTCAGAGCTGACTGCGAAGAGAAAGTCAGAGAGTAATAATTCTGTCATCTTATCAAACAATTACAAGGTGTGTGTGATCTCTAAACAACATAACATCATTAAGACATTATATGAATACCATATTAAAATTCATTTCTTTCACATTCTAATTCTGGTTTCACAATCACTGTCTCTCTATCATTAGATAAGGGCAGCTAATAAATATAGCAAATTATCCAGGTGAGCATGGAAAAGTATACTTCTTCTTCATCTTCAGCTCTCATTCTCGAATACATTCTTATTTGAACCATAGCTGAAGATATAAAGCTGAAGTAATAAAGATACGAGAAGTAGTGAATAAAAGATATCTTCTTTTTCAGCGTTCATTCTCAAACTCCTGCTGGATCTCCCTTGTAGCAGGACCATGGTCCTACTAGATTTAGCAGGATGTAGTCCAGAGAATGGAAATGCGTTGTTTCACCGTTTTATTTGCGCCAATGGCCCGACACATCCGTCTTCAGCAGAGAAAAGTATACAATTAACATTGCAGATGAAGATAAAATCTATGTAGTTTTCATTCAAACTACTTTATTATTTATCCTGTATATACAAGAGAGCACTTCACTATTGGTATTCAATCCAATAAACCTGTAACCTTTCAGGGTCATAGGGGTACCACATTGGATGCTTCAGCACACAGAGTCCTCCAGCGAATTCTATACTGGGCGATGTGGATGAGTGTGAAAATATTTTGTCCTGTCCATTCCTTGATGTTGTCTGTCCATGCCTTTTTTGTCCTCCTCTGCTTCTTCCTCCTTCGACAGTTCCCTGCAGTATTGTTTTTGACAAGGAATCATGTCTACATACATGACCAAACCATGATAATTTTCATCGTTTCACTATTGAAAGCAATGGTTCTTGAATACAGGCATACATCTCTACTTTGTTTCTTACGTACACAGTGATTGTTATCTTTTAATCCGTTAACGAAATAGCTTTCAAGATATTATCCTGACACATTGTCTTATTATCTACGGCACGTTAATTCACTGAATATAATAAATAACCATCAGTATCAGAAACAATGAAGACCTAAAACAAATTGCAATGAAACACGAGACATGGAAATCTATGACATCCACCCTATGTTCTGTCTTTGACCCTAGAGGAATAACTAACTAACTTTATTATACAGCTCAGAAACATGGACATCATACTTCAGACATGAAAGAAGACAATATATTTAAACTTCGCTGTCTTTGCAATATAATGAACATCAAGTGGTAGGACAAAATAACAAACACAGGGGTACTACAGCAGACAAAATTACCATCAACAATGGGAATATTCAGCATTAGACGACTAAGATGGCTGAGTCATGTGCAAATAATAAACAACAACTATATCCAACAGCAGATATTTTTTGCTGAATTTCTGAATGGAAAAGCGTTAGAGGTTGCAATACAAAGATGTATGCAAGGCCTTATTGAAAGACTTTTCTATTTACTACAATAGCTAGGAAAATATGAATGAAGACAGAAGTTGGAGGTTGATATTAAAGAAAAGTGCAGAGAGCTTTGAAACACTTTTGAAGGACAGACTTGAACACAAACGACATGTATGAAGCAAAGATCATGGCAGATTTGCAGTTATTGATTCATTCTACAAAAAACACTATCAAAATACATATGACAATCAATACAAGGTAACTGCGTGAAACGTAACAACAATTAGACTTACGTAAAACACAGGTTTATATATCGTCTCAATGGGACACCATAGACTATATCTAACACTAGTGGGTAATGATGGGCAATGATGATCACATAAGAAATCATAAAAATTACAATACACAAATCATATTCACACAAATCATATTCAACGTTTCAACCAAAAGGTCTTTATCAAGACACAAACAAAACATTAAAAGACGACGAATAGATGTATGTTATCAAAATACATGAACCGTATATACAATATACAATATATAAAATACAATAACATTCTGAAAGACAACAATCAATGTATGGTAATACTGCTGTTAAACGGAACAACAATAGTACTTACATAGAACACAGATTTTAAAGTTTCACTTGAACACAACAGACGAACTATCATTAAGGGGTTATGATGTGTAAACACGAAAAAATACAAATGACAATGATCATCATCATCAGGTAGCATATCCTGAACAGGATGTAGCAGTTATGACAGCTTTTCAAAACTTCTGTCTATCTTGAGTCAGTCTTCCTGCTTCTGTTATTGTCATGTTCAGGATGTTTTGCGTCCATCTTCTACTTGGTCTGCCTCTTGTTTGTCTCCATAGCTTCATTCCCCCCCCCCATTATGGTTTTCTGTAGGCTATCATGGCGTTTGATATGGCCAAAGTAATGTAGTTTTCTGGAAAGAACCATGCTGTTTAGTCAGTTTTATTTTTTAAATTCATTTCTCTCAGGATGGCTACATTGATGATCTTTTTGGTCCATGGTATTCTGAGAATTTTTCTGTAACATTTTGTTTCAAATTCTGCTATTTTAATTTTCACTTTGTTGGTGATTGTTCAGGATTCACACCCATATATTGTCACTGGGAATATGCAAGCTGTTAGGAATGTTTGTTTTGTTGTTTCACAGCAGCTCAGCCATATGTTTTTCATTTGTATCAGCTTCTTATATGTGATAGCCAACTTTCTTCTGATTTCTTCATAGCAATCATTGCTACTATTGATAAGAGAAGCAACATATTCAAATGACAAATGACAATAGATAAGACATTTCCAACATTTAAAACTGTTAGGTCTTTCTCAAGAATAAATTTTAAAAAAAACAAACAAAAGTGGAAAAAACATGAAAACAGTAAAAATAATGTTACCACCACAGAGGCACTAGATACACTATTGACATGTAAACAATACGAAGTTTAAGGTGACAATGATGTACGTGTAAACATGGCATGGAAGGGGGTTTTGTTGAAAATGAGACAGGATATGAGAATAGATATAACAAATTATTATCCAATACAACATGGACAACAATACAATAAGGACCACACCAACACAAATATAAACAAATGAATGTTCAGCGTTAAGTCCAAAAGATTTGAGTGTACCACACTAAAAAATAAATCGATTTTCAAGAGTATGCCTAGATCTGACTTCCATGTTACAGGATCTGAGGGCAGTGACCTGGATATCAAGGGAACCATGCTGGTCATCAGCATTGAAATGAATGGTGACAGGGGTAGGTTCTCTGTGTTTTATGGCATGAAGATGCTTACAAATGTTTCACTCAATCGTAAGTCCATCATAAGCGAAGTCGCTTGTATAGTGATGATGATGACTTTCTTGATAAATTCTCTGAGATTCTTGGTTTCTTTTGTAGATAGAAGACAAAATAGATAGGCAGGAAACTCCTTGATAGTATCCTTTCATCAGCATGGCTCTGTGTCCGTAGGTTATCTCAACTTAATACCTTGACCAATACTCAGGGTAGTTCATCCTCCTCTGATAGAGTTAAATTTGTCCTTACTGTTCATCCCCATAACTATACTGTCCGTCTCCATTCATTTTAATGGTGATGATCATCATGGTTCCCTCGATATCCAAGTCACTGCGCTCAGAGTCTGCACAATGGACGACAGCTCTAGGTATGCTCTTGAAAATGGATTTATTTTTGCGTTTGGTACCCTCAAGCCTTTTGGACTTAACTCTGAACATTCATTTGTTTAAATTTGTGTTGGTGTGGTCCTTATTGTATTGCTGTCCATGTTGTATTGGGTAATAATTTGTTATATCTGTTCTAATATCCTCTCTCATTTTCAACAAAACCCCCTTCCATGACATGTTTACACATACATCATTTTCAACTTAAACTTCGTATTGTTTACATGTCAATAGTGTATCTAGTGGTAACATTGTTTTTTAATGTTTTCATGTTTTTTTCACTTTTTTTGTTTGTTTTATATATTCTTGAGAAAGACCTAACAGTTCGAAATGTTGCAAATGTCTTGTGTATTGTCATTTTGTGTGTGTGTTTACACCTCATAATCCCTTAGTAATAGTTCATCTTTTGTGTTCAAGTGAAACTTCAAAAACCTGTGTTCTACGTAAGTTCTGTTGAAAGACAACAAGAGCCATGTATATTACCATTACACTATATAGTTCTCATATTACTTTAAATCAAGAATGAATAACATTAAATATATCTATAACATAATAATCACCTGATTTATTACTGTTCCACCACTGTACCGCAAGTTGCCAGTCACATTAACAATTTGAGCTTGACCATTAATATATCTCTTCCAGACAATGGATGTAGGTAATGGAACTGCATCTACAGGACATGTGATGGTTAGGCTGTTTCCTGCAACTCCATCAACTGTGGTTTGGTTCCCAGTAGAGTTTACGGAAGGAGAATCTATGTTTTTAATAAAAAAGTTAAGCTTAACAAAAATTGGACAAATGTTTGGATAAATTATATCTCAGTAACTATTAGTTAAATTACAACAATTTTCATGGTAATTTGATTTTTATATCTCAAGGAATAATGAGTGATTAGTTCTTACTTCATATGTACAATTCGGGTAATTTCTCCAAAGTCTAATTATTCCAAAAGCCACCAACTCCAGTGGTTTGCCATAGCTTTCAGAAGAAGTCTTCTGTCCAGAGGGATTAAATTCTAGAATTTATGTGACTTTTCTACCATTCCAAAGAAATACAGAGTTGTAGTCATAAACTCTAGTTTCCCTGTCAAGCATTCTTTCTTGTCAGAAGTGTCTATAGCAACAAAGCTCTGGAAAATGGTCACTAGGATGGATTTGGCAGCCAGCTATGCATTTTCCACCATGCAATGGAGCTTTCTAATTATGCAGGACTTATATGTTTGCATGGTTCTGGACTCCCCCGGGAAAATGCCATTTTCTGTACACAATTGCTTTTCACCACACCCCATGCTGGACCTGCTCATAGTACAAGTACAGGTTAGTAGCTAGGACCATAATCAGGGCTGGAACTCATCTGATTCTTGCAGTATAATCATAACGTGCAATTCTGGGTTCTCTGAAAGGTGCACCACAAATGGAAACATAACTGTACAGATTAATTCCTGTGGGATTTCCACAAGGGGAAAACCTTAGGTTATTGTTTTCTCATCTATTGGGAGTTTACTGTTGCATAATTGTTAGTCTGATAGGTCAATAATGAGACCTTCAGATCTAATCCGTGCAATATAGTGATTTGCAACATAAGTTACCAGTAATTATACTAGTTATAAGGTATGTGAGGGCCTCAACTTAGTTTAGAGTGTAAGAATAAGTTACGTGAGGGCCTCATCTAAGTTTAGAGTGTAAGAATAAGTTACGTGAGGGCCTCAACTTAGTTTAGAGTGTAAGAATAAGGTATGTGAGGGCCTCAACTTAGTTTAGAGTGTAAGAACAAGGCCACTGCTTCATTTCTACAGAGTTACATTTAATGAGTGGTAATCTCAGCAAGACTGCTTTCTTGAGAAGGATGAAGTATATATCGGGAAATCAGAGTATAATTAAGTCAATTCTCTATACTTTTAAAACCCGGTTTTAACTAAAGAAAGTTGGAGGATATGCTCACAATCTTTCACATTAAATAAATCATTATAGTTTCAGAAACATGGATTCTACTTCTGTTTTTCAGAACTGTGAGTTTCACTCATGGCAGCACCAGCTAGTTTGTAAAATTTAAGTAAATTTAAGTATGAAGCATGAGGATAAATGAAACAATTCTTAAGACTAACAGGAATTAAACCAGACAACTTCTAGCTGCAGCAAATCAGCTTTTAAGTAAATTAAACATGTTTTCCATACTGGACCAACCACATCCCAAAAAAATATGTGATATTTCACCTGTGCAACTCAAATCACTGAGAATGGACCAATTGAGACAAGGACTATTACAACAACAACGAACATACCGTACAAGTTTTGAAGTATCCTAAGGACAGCAAACATAGAAAATCAGTATTCATACTACAAGGACTGATAGGCATAATAATAAACATAAATAACATACAGAACAATGTTGCTTCAAAAAATAGCTTATACAAGTAAATTCAAGTATGAAGCATGAGGATAAATTCAAGTAGGAAGCATGAGGATAAATTCAAGTATGAAGCATGAGGATAAATTCAAGTATGAAGCATGAGGATAAATTCAAGTAGGAAGCATGAGGATAAATTCAAGTATGAAGCATGAGGATAAATTCAAGTATGAAGCATGAGGATAAATTCAAGTATGAAGCATGAGGATAAATGAAAAAATTCTTAAAACTGACAGAAATTAAACCAGGTCCATTCTAGCAGCACCCATTCGCCTCACAACTCAAGGAAACAGGTTTCTATACTTGACCTACCACCATATCCCCCCCCCCAAAAAAAATATGTGATCTTGTCAAGCCATTCAACCAGTGCACTCAAGTTACTGAGAATGAACCAATCGAGACAAGGACTATTACAGCAACGAACATCCCTTACAAGTATTGAAGTATCCTCAGGACTACACATATAGAACATCACTATTCATACTATAAGGACCGATAGGCAAGTTGAATGTCTTGACAAGATTATATTTTTTGGGTGGATGTGGTTGATCAAGTATGGAAAACCTGTTTACAGGCAATGTTCCAAGGTGATTCGGGGCCTCTAGAATGGTCCATTCTGGTTTAATTGTCACCCACGTTAAGAATTATAAAATCTACATGTCTCCCATGTTGTAACTGACTTAAAGTGTTTTGAATAGATGAAAGAAACTCTTGTCTAGCTTGAGGAAGTTTAATACATTGCAGTAGAACAGACATCACCATTTACAATAGCTTTTCAATGGCATGAGATTTGTGTGGTATGAGATTTGTATGGCATGAGATTTGTGTGGTATGAGATTTGTGTGGCATGAGATTTGTGGTATGAGATGTGTGTGGCATGAGATCTGTGTGGCATGAGATTTGTGTGGCATGAGATTTGTGGTATGAGATGTGTGTGGCATGAGATCTGTGTGGCATGAGATTTGTGGTATGAGATGTGTGTGGCATGAGATCTGTGTGGCATGAGATTTGTGTGGCATGAGATTTGTGTGGTATGAGATGTGTGTGGCATGAGATTTGTGTGGTATGAGATTTGTGTGGTGTGAGATGTGTGTGGCATGAGATTTGTGTGGCATGAGATTTGTGTGGTATGAGATGTGTGTGGCATGAGATTTGTGTGGTATGAGATTTGTGTGGCATGAGATTTGTGTGGCATGAGATTTGTGTGGCATGAGATTTGTGTGGCATGAGATTTGAACTGATCTGTGTGGTCAACATTGATACCATGAAATGGTTCCAGTATATATGTGATTGCTGTATCTGCATACAAATGGTCAATCATGCTGTCTACAAGCATATATAGAACCCTCTGACTATAAGGCTTCTCTCAAAGCATTGCATACTTCTAAATTTGCATTCTTATGAGTATTAAAGAAAGCTCTGAAGAAAAATCCCCATTAGACATAGGAAACAAGAGCTTCATTGTTCATGATTCCTGGCTGTGGATCAAACAAAAACAATGAAATAGGATACAATGTTTATTTAAAAAATGATATACACTCACTCCTGATACATTTAAAACTCACATTATTAGAAAGGAATGCTAACCTAAAAAAATAAGACAAATAAATGATCACAACTGACAAAGGTAAAGAATGATACTCATGATTTAAAAACTAAAAGAATGATATGCATAAAAAGGTAAGGAATCATACGTATGTTTGAAACTTGGGAAAGATGTTAAGTTATGACTCGCGATAGCAGTGGCTGCCATGGCAAGGTTGAATATGATATGGAAAAGAAAGATCCAGTATTACAGTAAAGATCACTCTATTCAGATCATTAGTTATAAGTACCTATACTTTTATATGGGTGTGAATGTTGGACACTCAATGCAGACATAGAAAGAAGGATTCAGGCTTTTAAAAACAATCTCTACTGATGTTTGTTTGTTAAGAATTAGCTATATAGAATACAAAATAAATATATTTGTTCAGCAGCAAATAAACAAACTTGCAGGATATCAAGAACCACTTTAGGAAGTGGTGAAAGGGTGTAAATGTGTTTGTTTTGGACATATAATGAGACAGGATTTCTTTTATAAAATTATTTTGTAAGGAACAGTCAAGAGTGAAAGGAGGAGAAGAGGGAAAAGAAAATGCTGGATTGATAACATTAAGATTTAGTACGGGCGTGATTTTTCTACACTTCCCCAAATGGATGAGGACAGAGTTATTTTGAGAGTTTTTTTCATGCTGATGTATCCAGCATGTCACACCTACAACCCTAATGTGTTATAGGTATTATTATTTTATATTATTATTGAAACGTATTCAATGATAAATGTAAGCAAATGAAATTACATTAATATCTGATAAAACCCAGAAATGTTACAACCAAGTTAAAGAATGACATTAATACCTGGTAAAAGTGAGGAATGTTACAACCAAGGTAAGGAATGACATTAATACCTGGTAAAAGTGAGGAATGTTACAACCAAGGTAAAGTGTGACATTAATACCGGGTAAAAGTGAGGAATGTTACAACCAAGGTAAGGAATCATACTCACACCTGACAATCAATTTTGTTGGGGTGGTAGAATTTGACCCTTTCGGATTGGTTGCAGTGCAAATATAATCTCCTTGATCACGCCGCAGTGCTGACATAATTATTAAACTTGGTGAGGTTGCATTGACTGGTCTATAGAGACCAGAGTTCAAATCTAGAGTTGCACCATCTTTGGTCCACGATACACTAGCGACTGTAAGGATACAATGGGACGCAATCAAATCAATCATCAAAATAAAATTAGAATCCTTTAATATCTGTTATCTAATTACAACACACTCATATACCATCTGTTAATTAGTCACAACATACTGATATACCATCTGTTAATTAGTCACAACATACTGATATACCATCTGTTAATTAGTCACAACATACTGATATACCATCTGTTAATTAGTCACAACATACTGATATACCATCTGTTAATTAGTCACAACATACTGATGTACCATCTGTTAATTAGTCACAACATACTGATATACCATCTGTTAATTAGTCACAACACACTGATATACCATATGTTATCTAGTCACAACATACTGATATACCATATGTTATCTAGTCACAACACACTGATATACAATATGTTGTCTAGTCACAAGATACTGAGATAAGAAATGACAGATATTACATACCTGATGGATTACTGCTTGTGATGATACAAGAGAGTGTTGTTCTCTGGCCCTCACTTATTGATATTACATCTCCACCAATTTTTGTGATCTGAGGTGGGACTGGGTATCCATAATGTGAAATCTTAATTGTAATGATAGTATAACATATCCAAATGCATGACAAGATAGGCCTATATATATTTATATATATGACTTAATATTTTATTTGATCTCCGTATTTAGTTCTGCCATGTGAAAGCTAATAGTGCCATTCTTGCCTAATGTCTGTTTTTGTTGTGTACATAGTCTTGATAAAAACTTGTGGTCAAAGTAAATAGGCCTATGTGTGTGTTATTATGTGTGTTTTCAGTGATTAGCAAAACTTCATTACTTTGTTCCAAGCTTTTCGTGTTGAGCATAAAATACAATATACACCAAATACAGAAAATGCATCAAAATTTGTACATCTGCACAAAATACAGAAAATCTATACAAGTTCATAAGTATGTACAATAAGGAGATGTCAATAAAATATGTCAATAATTTGTTACCCTGACCCTAAATATCTTGTTGTTTCACTTTTTTAGAAAAAAAAATTCAATTTCAAATAATTTAATTGGTGTATAAAATAAAAACTGCATTGTTGACTTCAATCTTTGTCACCCTCTTCTCCTCTACCCATGTCAACAACTGTCAAACTTTTTCAGACCACATCCCCCTTAGCAATATGGACAGTCCCTAATAGAAAAAAGAATGGAAGGATGGTATTATCAAGTTCATACTTACAATAAACAGCAATGGTCACTGTTGTTGTTTTCCTTGTGTGATAATGGGCAATTTCATGGATAACAATGCATGATATGTTGTACTCATTTGATCCTGGTGGCAGTGAAAGAGTAATTGTTTGTGTAATAAAATACACTCTGTTGTTATTAGGTTCAACTCTAATATTTGTGACTGTGCTCACATTGTTGATCAAAGCTTGACCAATGCCATTTCTGAAATTTTGAAAACAAGACTGGTTTTAGTTTGTCATCATGTATTATGTCAACTTAGGCATATATAGAAGAATGGGGAGAACTTCATGGAAAAAGAAGGAAAAAAAGAGGTTCTGACTACACTGCGGAAGAAAAAAGAATTATTGCAAGAAATAAAAATCAACAAAGAAAATATTTTGAACATATTAAGAGACATGATACTTTATTGAAGACCTTACTTGGAGGTAGACTTGAAGGCAGAAAACAAGAAGTAGACAGAAATACAAGTGGGAAAACATAACAAGATGGACAGTATACATTTTAGTAGAGTACACTACTAAGGCAAGAAACAGAGCATGGGGGTATTGCAGAAAACGTTTGATGAGGAGACAGCACTTAAGGAAGATATGCTAGCTCGATTAGCCAACCATAGATACTAACTATTTTTATTTAGTATTAGTGTCGTCAGTTCAGATGTGGATATTATGAAATTAACAGTCAAACCCTTACAAGATACTTGAAGATCCTATTTAGCCTAAGCATGGACACGGATTTTTAATTTATCTATCCTTGAATATTATTCCATAATTTTACCTCTGTCAAATTCTTTATGGTCTCTTTTCTCCATGTGTTCCTAACTTTCTGCAGCTTCATTTTTCTCCTGTTTGTTCCATATCATTGGACTTCTAACTATCTTTTACTTGGATTTTCAAAGAGGGTTCAATCCATCATCATTTTCTTTCCTTAATTTGTGTCCACCAGACCTTGATCTGTCCCTCTGCATATGTTATCTCTTAATTTCTTATCTTGTTCTTGCACCCTTCCAATGTTTAGTATACTTCTTAAAAATAACATGCAAATTGAAACGAATTAGATCTTTCTATAACCATCTGTATCATAAGTTGTTGAGTTCACTAGCTGCTTCCATATCAGACGTGGCACGTGACTTACATTTTCATGTCCTGCCAGACAAACAGATGAATGTATTATTCTTATATTGATAATGATACTATGTTATGTGTTGACATCCTTCAGTCAATCCACGAAATTTTTAAAAAATTTGGCCTACGTGTTTTTAAAAGCAATTCAATGAATTCTCATAATATTTCTGTAGAGATATGTTTCTGTAGTTGCCATACATTTTACTGTTTGTTTGCATTCACTCTAAATTAACTAACATTATTTTTAAGTGGAATTTAAGAATCAAAACTAACTTTCTATTTTCCAGATTACAACCTGTTCGTTTGCAGAAGTTTAAGAATAAACAGAATTACAATTCAAATAAAAGTGTTAGAATGAAACTTACCGAAAGTAAACATTAGGAGCAATTTGACTGGATTTGTCAGATTCACACGTCCAATTCCGATTTACAGATGCATCTGTAGTGTTAGGACCAATGATGACGGGCTCATCAGGAGGAACTAAAAATTGGTATCATAGTGTACAGCAAAACTCACGTAACAGACAAGCATGTGGTTATATTAAAGTATATTACACTGTTGTACATGCTCACGTATGTGTGTAAGGGAGAACATGAGTGGACACATGAGATATATAAGAGAAACTATAAATAATACAAAAAATTGTGTCCGTGACAAAGTTATCATTCGTTTAATGTTATATATATCACCCTTTATACCAACCTCTAGATAACACAAAAGAAAGATGCATCACGCGAGAAAGTTTGTGTATGGAAGAAACAGAAGGTACCCTACTCAGAGTCTGCAAGCTGGAAGAGGTAGGAAGAGGTTGTTACAAATGTTGTAATACAGCGTAAGAGAGTGTTGAGATTCTGCTGCTAATATGATAGAGGAAATGATACAAGAACTCATAGAACTGTAGTCAAAGCTACAAGAAATAATTATTTACACAGATGGTTCAGTAGCAACAGAAACAAATTGATACAGATGGGGGCTTAACAATATGGTAAGAGGGCTGGTGGAAAATTCTGCTGCCTATCAGTGGAAAAAGATCAAACAATGGTAGCTGGTCAGCATTTAGATGAGCTAAATGAGTGACACAATAAGCCACCATGCAGTGAAAGAAAAGTGGGGTTAGAAGAATATTCATCACCCAACAGAGATCAAGAACTGTCAGTCTTATAGAGGTGGACACACTCACGGGAAGAGATCTGACCATCTATGGATGTGTTCTGTGTGCAATGACAATGATCTGACAACAAACTAACTGTATATGTCTGGCTGTTTTGCCTCTTACAGGTGGTCATTAAGCAAAGAGAAGAAGAAATAAATTAAGTATTTTTTTTCGGACCCGTGTGTTGCCGTGGCCCATAAGGGGAGGAAAGAATAGCAACACTGTTTACCTTCCAAGAATGTCTTAAAAGGCGACTAAGGAAGTTATGGGATGGAGTTAGCTTTCCCATCCCATATAGGATCAGTGACCCAAAACTATGCTGAAGTCAGATGTGTCAGACCAAAAGGCCCAGATATCGCAGCAATGCTGTAAACCATGACACAACGCATTCCGTTCCCCGGGCTTCATCCTGCTAATCTGCAGGAGTTTGAGAACGAACGCAGAAGAAGAAAAAGGAATAGGGACAAGCGATCATACAACAGCAACAAAAGAATTTTGTTTGCGTCGTTCCCTTCTTTCTTCCATATCTTTGAACATATTGTTTCGGAAAAATGTTGCCCCCTGTGTGCAGATTATGTGTGTATAATTGTATATATTTAATACAAAACTTGTTAACCAGTACATGTGTTCTGTTTCTTTACAGAAAATACTCAGGTTTCATTTAATATTTCCATATGGGACCTAGGGACACAAAGGTTGGTAATGGAATGGTCTTTCTACACGAGGAACAGCTCGCTGGTTGCGAAGCGGCTCGTCAAAGGATAGACAAAACATGAGTGGCCCAAGCAAAATATCAGCTCGCCGAGTCTCGTCCCGTATTATGTACCCCCTCCCCCCACCCTGAGTAGAAGACTCCTCCAATAGGCATTGCACCAAGCCGAAAGGTGAAGCCTCCTTGGTATGAAAGAAAGCTGATAAACCTCCTCACTACACATAGGAAGTAAGAGCTAATGGCTCGTAATTCCTGGGGTTCACAAATAAGTAAACTACAACAACTATGATGGCAGTCCAGCCCCTGTTACACCAACTAGTGCTTAACTGTGTGATTATTTCCCTTGCCTAAGTTTATCAGTTTATGTTTATTATTTATGAATGTAAATATAATTTTATTTAGGACTAGGGTTAGCTTAGTTATGTAAAACATCACTAAAACTAACCTCTAACCCCTAACCCTAAAAATGAATATTTCAATTAATTATTGATTTTTTGTATTGATATAATATTTATATCAACTAGCTACACAATAAGTAGGTAGGAACTAATGAAAAACAAGAACAAAAATGGGGGTTGGACTACGAACATTGTACCCTTCGTCCACCTGTTCCAAGTTTCTCATGGCGGATTACAGTTTTGTTGCTGTTATTAACTATTATAGGCAAAAATATAGAATTGTAGTGGTATTTTTTAGCTGAAGAACAGAATGATCCTTTTAAAATGTTGACAGATATAACACACCATGCAATTTCACTTAGGAAATACATAAATGATTTATACTCACAAATAACTAGAGGGATAAAAGTAGCATATCTAGTGAAATTCCCAATTTTTGCATTGCAGACAATTTCAACCTCGTTATCTAGAGCTGTCGGAACAAAGGTCAGGGTGAGTTCATACGTTGTTATGCCCTGTAAAGCACACACAGGTTTTGTTTGATAAGACTTTGTATTTATATGATTGCATAAAGATGATGATGATGATGATATTCCATTTAGCTGTGAGCAGGTAGCTCTAACACACGATGATGATAAAATAATCATCATAGCTATGAGCAGGTATCTTTACAGCCATAGCCTTTCTAACAAAAGCATAAGTCCTCTTGATTCTTGATTAGAAAACTGGCCTCACAGCACGTGGGGCATTCCCATAAGTGCTCCGCCCATAAGTGCTCCATTCCCATAAGTGTTCTAACAGCCATTCGACTCGATGGTGTTTCGAGTCTAATACCGCCGAAACAGACGTCGACATAGGGGCACAACTCTGGCCCTTGCGACAAGTTTCTTTGTTGTTCTGCCCACCCACGCCGTGCCCGTAATTAGTTCAAGCACAGCGTCGGACTGTCGGAAGAACATGGTAACTGTTATCGAAGGTTACGACTACGGGATTGTATAGATGACGTGCCATGAAGCTTCTATAAGAAGATAACCTCAATATAAAGGCACGTCATCTAATAAGGTTTTCTGTCGCATGGTTGGTTTGTCTAGTGAGCCATTGGTGAGACCCACAGACGCAACCGCATGCGCATAAGTTCTCAGTTGAGTAACTCGGGTGACATTTAAATACATAAGGCGTGGTGCGTTCTACCAGGAGTGCAGCATATACATAGGTGTTTGTACCAAATAGTTCCTGATTCTTCCATCAGATCTGTTGTTTTATCTGCAGTGATAGCGTACCTAGCATTTCCGGCCACACAATTGTCTGCCACAAAGGAACAAATGTGTACTGTTCACTGGCAGGCCTGCTTCATCATCCGTTGGGATTATTTGACAGATGACAAAATAAGAAATCCAGCCCATCATGTAAGATAACATATCAATACATCACAGCCCATCATGTAAGATAACATATCAATACATCACAGCTCATCATGTAAGATAACATATCAATACATGTACATCACAGCCCATCATGTAAGATAACATATCAATACATCACAGCCCATCATGTAAGATAACATATCAATACATGTACATCACAACCCATCATATAACACATCACTAAATCACAGCCCATCATGTAAGATAACATACCACATCACAGCCCATCATATAAGATAACACATCACTACATCACAGCCCATCATATAAGATAACATATCAATACATGTACATCACAGCCCATCATATCACACAACACTAAATCACAGCCCATCATATAAGATAACACACCATATCACAGCCCATCATATAAGATAACACACCATATCACAGCCCATCATATAAGATAACACATCACTACATCACAGCCCATCATATAAGATAACACCACTATCCCACCCAAAAGGGTCCTCAAAAGAGAGTAAAATGTAAATGTGTAAATTAAAGATTTATGCTAGCATTTGCCATTTGTTAACCCAGTCCATTACACTTCCAGCGTTGGTCATCAACCAGGGCCGTAGATATGTTTTGGTGGGGAGGAAGCTTACACATATGGTTTCTTAGTTTTGTGGTATATGTAATAAAACTTTACTTGGCTGGGGATGTGTGGGGGAGAGGCATTATTTCACTAGATAACCCTTTATACCTTGCAACGTCAGGAGTAAAGAAGTTCTCTGGAGACGGCATTTCTGTGTTCTTCATATGTGGTTGTTTTCGCTGATTCTTTTATTTATACAACCATATCATCATCTGTATGGTCTGCCCCTGGCTTTGCATCCATCGTGTCTGCATAGTAATGCTTTTTGAGGGGCGCTGTGAAAGGGGCACTTTTTGGAAGCATGTGAAAACAACTTAATCTGTTGTCACCTGATGTAATTCAGAATTTGCGCTGTGTTTGTTAGTCTTCTGAAGTTTTTATTTCTGATTCTGTCTCTTATTGTTACTCCAATAATTCTACGTAGACAAGTCATTTATGTTGTAACAAGTTTTCTTTTGTCTTTTGTTGTTAGTGTCCACGTTTGACATTGGTAGCATAGTGAAGCTATGATGATTATTTTATATAGTGCAGTTTTGGTGTTCATATTCACTTGTTTGTTTTTAAAAATAAGAGAAATCTGTCCTATGATCTGGTATGTTATGTTGCATCTATGTTGGACTCATTTTGATTTTCGTCTTCTGAGAACTCTCCATGTTTCCTACGAGCGTTTTAGTTCTACACTTTCGTGTGGAGAGAGGGAGGCATTAAGTAGCCCTTATCCGCTTTTCTGTCTTACTTCTTAGAACTAAATGTGTTCTTGAAAATGGAGGAGAGGGGGTAGTCTCACTCTCTTTATTTACGGACGTGGTTATCATCGATACTCGTGATTTGTATCTGTAGTTTTTCCATGACTTGGTGACTAAGATAATAAGACCAAGAAATATCAATGTCTACCTCTCTCACTTACTCTCTCTCTCTCTCTCTCTCTCTCTCTCTCTCTCTTTCATCCTAGTGGACACCTTATTGTATATATAGGCCTACAATATAACTTTTCATGGTTGCAAGCAACAATAAAATAGTGCCAATATTCATTCATTACTTCTCATATCTCTTATTCATTACTTCTCATATATGTTATTCATTACTTTTCATATCTTATATTCCCGCCGAAGACGGATCATGGGCCATTGGCGCAAATAAAACGGCGACACAACGCATTTCTATTCTCTGGACTACATCCTGCTGGAAATCTAGTAAGACCATTGGCCTGCAGTAAGGAAGATCCAGCGGAAGTTTGAGAATGAACGCTCAAAAAGAAGATATCTTTTATTCACTACTTCTCGTATCTTTATTACTTCAGCTTTATATCTTCAGCTATGTTCAAATAAGAATGTATGTCTATATTTCATCTACAAGAACTCTTACGATTTTACGCTGCATTTACTGTAGTCCACTTTCCTTCTAATCTAGATAT
This sequence comes from Meghimatium bilineatum, assembly GCA_034231615.1. Classification (NCBI taxonomy): domain Eukaryota; kingdom Metazoa; phylum Mollusca; class Gastropoda; order Stylommatophora; family Philomycidae; genus Meghimatium; species Meghimatium bilineatum. Next base: position 60,141,855 of record CM067304.1, read on the forward strand.
TACCTCATTCCTTGTCTGTTGTGTCGTGAATGTTGATGTGTTTACAAGTCTTGCACTGAGAGCCCATGACAATGGAAAATCAACTGCTGTTGTTTCAACTGTTGTACTCATAGTGCACATTATGCCGGCAAATTCTCCCGCCTCTAGATATTGTGAAGACGATGATGATGTCACGCTTACTATTGGCGTATTTTGGGCTGTTATTTGAAAACATATGCAATAGATTAGAGCAGTGAGAAACAATTACTTAGAAGTTGAATAAAATATAATGTGTGTTAGTTAGTTAGTTAGTTAGTTAGTTAGTTAGCTAGTTAGCTAGTCAGTCAGTCAGTCAGCCAGCCAGCCAGCCAGCCAGCCAGCCAGCCAGCCAGCCAGCCAGACAGACAGACAGACAGACAGTCAGTCAGTCAGTCAGTCAGTCAGTCAGTTAGTCAGTCAGTCAGTTAGTTAGTTAGTTAGTTAGTTAGTTAGTTAGTTAGTTAGTTAGTTAGTTAGTTAGTCCGTACTCTGGATAAGTCCATAGTTGCTCAGATCTCTCCTTGAGTGTATCCGCGATTACACGTTGAATGAGGTCCCAGTACGTCGTTGATTGACCATCATTCTTTCTCGCTCACGAAACCGCTCCTTTCTAGCGACACCACATTTCAAACCAAGCTCCCATATTCTTGTCATGGAACAAGAGTCATCGTCACGTATACATTCATTTGTTCGTGCGTTTTCTCGTAGGGCATTCAAAATGTCTGCCCGATCCATCGCTCCACCAACAGCCGTAGTAGCAGCGTGGGCGGCGAACCTATCTACTCTTTCATTACCCCGGACTCCCGCATGTCCCGGCACAAAAATAAAAGTCACTTTACGCACACACAAGTTCTTTACTGCATCCAGCCATTGTTCCCGAACGCACCCCGCCTGAACTTTCACAATCATTCTCATGGAGTCACTGGGTATAGAGGCATGCTCACAGACAGTATGTGAGCACACCCCTTTGAAAGCTTTGGTTACTGCCAAAATCTCCATTGCTTCTCCATTGTTTCTCCAAAACATAGTATTATAACTTATTATCTAAATCAGTGGTTCTCGACCTATTTGGCCGTGACCCTCTTTTGACTTTTAGGACAGACTTTCTTTCTTTCTTTCCTGACACCCCCCCCCCCCACCCTCCCAAATGGTGCCTAAAAAGTGCGTTGATTTTCTGTACAAATTACTAAGACTTCTTATGATTTACCGATATAATTCTTGTTATTTATCGTTCAATTAGTTACTTTTATGTGCACCCTCCACAGACAGTTATGCAACCCCTCCCTCCCTTTTCCAAATTCAATTTTATTTTCTCTGTGACACCTCTGTAACACCTCCATGGTCTCCAGTGGGTGGGTAGTGAGACCACATGGACCATGTTGAAAACTACAAATCTAGACTCACAGACACAAAAAGTGCGAATACCTGCTGACGTGCACCAGGCTTGTGCAGTCATTACACAAGTAGGACTGGGATCACATTCCTAGGTGGTGCGTTGTCACAGGATGCCAACGTTGATGTTGAGGTGTATACAAGGATCGCAAGGACAGGCGGCGCTTTCGGCGGGTTTTGCGCGTGTGTTTGGCGTGGGAGTGGCATTGGGCTTACAGACTGCGCTTAGGGTTTGTAGAGCAGTAGTGCTTCCAGTGCTGTTGTGCGCTAGTGAGGCATGGACTGTGTGTGGGCGTCGTGTGGGGGAACTCAGTCACTTTCACACAGCTTGTCTCTGAGGAGATGTGAACGTCGGGTGGCGGGGCGGGATTTCGGGTGCCACTGTCCTTAATAGAGCTGGTATCCCCTGCATTGACACTATCCTGATGCAGACACAGATTCGTTGGCAGGTCATTTGGTGCGTATGCCAGACCATCGTCTGCCAAAGATACTTCTTTATGGTGAGCTGGAGAGGGGGTGCACGATCTGAGGGTGGCCGGGGGAAGCGCTGCAGGGACTCGTTAGAGACCTCACTGAGGGCCTTTGGGGTGGACCGTTATGCATGGGAGTGGCTTGCACGGAGTGGATCTGCATGGCGTTCTGCAATCAAAGGGAGAGCGTCGACTTGTGAGGGGAGAAGAGGTGCGGCGGAGTGTGGCTGGAGACTCGCGGATGAACCGGGGTCTGACTGAGGTGGTCGTTTCGTTGCCGGGCTGTCATTGAGAATTCGGTGTCATGGAGAGATGCATTTTTATACTTTTATAATTTCAATGAACATTAAGTTTCTTTCGATGGGGAACCTCTTTTTTTTTTTTTACTGCGAAGAAAGTCCATTTTCATTATATCAGTACCATAAAAAAATATTAGTGTGCAGTTTCTGAACGAGAGATACTAATATTCTTTTTTTTTCTTTCAAAATTTCTGTAGCCAATAATTTAAAAAAATTACACTGAGTCGCTACTTAATACATTAATGTAAAGCCCTAAAGTAGATTTATAACTACCGTTGTTTTTAAACATTCAGAAATAACATTAATTTTAAAAACTTTCTACGTAAAAAAACGTGTCGCGAATATGAATTCTTGAACAGAGTTTGCAAAAGTTTCGCTGAGGGGAGAGGGGACATTATATTTATAATGTTTATAAATAACATCAGAAATATTTTTACAATTTATGACAACCAAAATTACATTTTTTTTGGTTTAGATATTTGGGGAAGCGCATGGTGAAAACTGCTATAAACAAGGTTTTAGTTTTTACAAAGAAAAAAGAAGACATGTATAGTCGTTAAAGATATCGTGATCCGATATTGTTTAGTCATCAAAGATGCGATTAGATATTGTTTAGTCGTTAAAGTTGTGATTAGATATTGTTTAGTCATCAAAGATGTTGTGATTAGATAGATATTCTCCAGGGCCGGTCTTAGGCCATTGCAACCTATGCGGCCACAGTGGGCCCCGCACTTCATAGGCCCATAAATTCATATTATAATTTATTTTATTATCCTCTTCCCTACCCAGACTGGGCCCCGCTCAATCCGTTTCGCATTGGGCCCCGCAATTGTTAGGCCCGGCCCTGATATTCTCCATGGGGAAATGATCATCAGGTGCCTTCCTGAATGACATAAGCAATCATAGACATCACAGTTCTATATTTCTAAAATCTTGTATCATTATCTTTATTAACTCTAAGCCATGCCACAATGTTAAAGCTTGCCATGTTCGTTGTTAACTCTATGTTATGATGCAATGCTAAACTTAACTCTAAGCCATGCCACAATGTTAAATTTAACTATATACCATGATACAATGTTAAACTTTACTTTATGTCATGCCACAATGTTAAACTTAACTCTGTCATGTTACAATGTTAAACTTAACTGTATGGCATGCTACAATGTTAAACTTTACTTTATGTCATGCCACAATGTTAAACTTAACTCTGTCATGTTACAATGTTAAACTTTACTTTATGGCATGCCACAATGTTAAACTTAACTCTGTCATGTTACAATGTTAAACTTAACTGTATGGCAGGATACAATGTTAAACTTTACTTTATGTCATGCCACGATGTTAAACTTAACTCTGTCATGTTACAATGTTAAACTTAACTGTATGGCATGCTACAATGTTAAACGTTACTTTATGTCATGCCACAATGTTAAACTTAACTGTATGGCATGCTACAATGTTAAACTTTACTTTATGTCATGCCACAATGTTAAACTTAACTGTAAAATGCTACAATGTTAAACTTTACTTTATGTCATGCCACAATGTTAAACTTAACTCTGTCATGTTACAATGTTAAACTTAACTGTATGGCATGCTACAATGTTAAACTTTACTTTATGTCATGCCACAATGTTAAACTTAACTGTAAAATGCTACAATGATAAACTTTACTTTATGTCATGCCACAATGTTAAACTTAACTGTATGGCATGCTACAATGTTAAACTTTACTTTATTTCATGCCACAATGTTAAACTTAACTCAATGCCATGCTACAATGTTAAACTTAACTCTATGTCATGTCATAATGTTAAACTTAATTCTGTGTTTGCTACAATGTTAAATAATATATTTGTTCACGCTGTATGAAAAAGATGTGTTTTCTACAAATCCATTATTCTGTTATTGCCTCACTGTGAAAATAGAATTTGATTTTCTTAAAATTCGAGCATTTGCATTTTCCGTGCCTGCTCAAGCAGTTTTGTGATTAACATCAAAAGATGTTCAGTTGGTGATTCTTGTTTGTTGTCATGCAAAATCTTTAACCCCCGCCCTCCCCCTCTCTCTCTCTCTCTCTCTCTCTCTCTCTCTCTCTCTCTCTCTCTCTCTCACTCCACGAACCCCTTGAATTTTTTTTTTTTAAACAGCGTAGACATGGCTTGTGAAAGTAGCTAGAGATCACTTCTGATCTGTAAGCCTTACAAAGAGATATATATTTTCTTAACGCACAGTTTCAGTTTCTGCCAGTTTCATTGTTTTTATGGGATATGTGGCTGCTGTATATGTGTATGCCGCCAAACATTCCCTTATCTACAGGATTGCCTACTATATAATACAAAACCCATTTTAACCATATAGAGTTCTACAACAAGAAGACATCATGGTCTATGACTGTGTTAGTGAATGCGTGTGAAACTAGCCCATCTGTAATGATAATGATAATAATAATGATGATTATATGGAAAAGTCTGTTACACTTTCTATTATTTCACTTCTCCTGGTTTAAGCGTTCTCTTACTGACACTCCTCACATTCTGAATCGACTCAAGAATAAAGAAGAAAATATCAGCTAAACAATACTCACACGAAACGATATGTAGACAGATCAATAAAATCAATAAATGCACAAAAGAGTGAAAGACTGTATTTAAGTATGACCATTCCTTCCGTGTCTGCCTTCCTCTGTCTTTCCATATGTTTAAGTTGGGAAAACTTGAGAGACTCGGGGTATAAGAAGATGTTAAGATTGATGTCTTGTTGACGTCAGGAGTGGTGTATTCAGAAGTTATAACTCTGGAACAATACCCGGTCATCGCTACAGCGTTTTATATGTTTCTGGTAAAACAAAGAAATAGTTAGCATGCAATACAATTAGTAACTGTCTTCAAAGAGTCTTTAAACTGTATTTATCCTAATTAAAGATATGCAGTCATGTTGACTGGTCAAAATTAAGACAAAATAGATATCTCCAAAAGTATCTCCGTTGGATACCTTCAGATATTGCGCTATTTGGTACCTGTATTAAAAAAGGTGAATATGCTCCTTACAAACAAACATAAACGTCATTTGAGTAAGTGAATTCTTCTGGAGACCGTGTATATCGTTAGTTAGTTCGTAGTCGGATCATTATCATTACACTTCAGACACAATCATAGGTGCTCCAGTCTCCACTTGAGTGTTTCCACCATTACCCGATAATTCTTTTTACATTGAAATATTTAGTTAGAGACTAAATAGCAGTAGTAATAGATGCCCTCGATTGGTTGGCGATTGAAATATCAATTTATATAGGGGTATTCTTAGATTCCCAGATCATTCTTCGCAAAATATAAATAAATATATTAATAGCATAAATAATATAGAGATACAAAAATATCCTCGAAAATCTGAAAATCACCATAAAGAAAAATATTGTGAATAGAAAACCAGTAGCGTATTATTGGGAGGAAAGACTTTTACCAAGAACAGTTTGGCAACATCATCATAATTGTTGGGAGGAAAGATTCAAACCAAGAACAGTATGGCAACATCATCATAATTATTGGGAGGAAACATTCAAACCAAGAACAGTTTGGCAACATCATCATAATGTGTCGCTATGGAAACTGACAGGAAGTTTTGGAGATATATTGCAGCCAAACTTCGTTGAGAAGATGACATCCAAGCAATCAAATAATTATATAATTGGTTTCATAACAGACACAACTTCTTAAATGTGGTCACATCCATCATTCACTCAGCAGTATTGTATAATTAAATGTAGTACTGTGATATAAATATGATCCGAAGAAACGCATTTCCACCGTTATTGGTTAATGATTATTATACATATTATTTTCGAACTTAAGACAAGTCCGTGAGTGCTCGGTGTCCTATAATGTATGTCGAGTGAGTTTATGCTGATAGATGCTGCTGTTAACTAACTAATCATCGCAATCGCAGAGATCTGAAACATACAATTTTTATCTTTTCTGCTGATGCAAGCAATGATACTATCTGTGATGGACTCGGTGGCGTAGTTCTGGGTGGGGGGGGGGGGTGGGGTTTGTTCTGAGCGCCGTGCTTAAACCAATTATCAGAATTGGTTAGATTTGGAGAAATGGCGTTCGCATGAGGGATAGGGGCGCCAAATTGTTAAGTTTTGCTCCGGATACACAACCAACGCCACTTAATGAACTATGCTTTAGGATTTCCCTGTTCCCGCACTGTCGCAAAAACAGACGCATAGACTGGAGAGAGTCCACAATGAAGTCATGAGAGCGGTTCTAGTATGTACCAGTACACCAATCGGTACCACGAGGATTCTTCTATACCTAGCTAACATCAAAGTAAGAAGTCAGGTATCTCATGTGAAAGACTACATCAAAATCGATAGTAACCATCATTCTTTACATGAAACAACAAGGAGAGCTCATGGTGAGGAAGATCTTGAATGGTGAGAGAAGAATATAGCTTACTTAGAGTCAGCTATCGCGATGAAGAGGCAATCAATGGGTAGAAGTAAGCAAAGAGAGAAAGTCATGGACAAATGTTGTAACACAGCTAGAAAAAGAGTGTCGTAATTTGGGCTACACCCTGGATATAGAGAAATATACAATAATTTATCCAGCAGTACTCCAGAGAGTGTAGGGATTTAGAAAAATATACAATAACTTATCTAGCAGCAAAATGATTGAAGTTATATTAAGATGTATGCTTTATCAGTCAAAGAAAAACTGTGTCAAATTTACTTGTCCCATTAAGAAACACAGTTCTTGTTTACAATCATTGCCTACCTACGTATTTTATGGTTAATTCATCTAAATATTTTATCAATAATTAATCAATAATTAATTTAAATATTTATTTTTTAGGGTTAGTGTTGAGGGTTAGGGTTAGTTATGTTTTACATAAATAATCATAACCGCTAACCCTAAATATATGTATATTTAAATAAATAAATGATAAACATAAACTGATAAACATATGGAAAGGAAATAATCAAATAGGTAGGCACTAATTCCAAACCAGTTCCATAAATGCTAACTATATCAATTGTATTTGTCCCATACAAAATACTTACTGTATCAATTTTATTCGTCCCATACAAAATACTTACTGTATCAATTTTATTCGTCCCATACAAAATACTTACTGTATCAATTTTATTCGTCCCATACAAAATACTTACTGTATAAATTTTATTCGTCCAATACAAAATACTTACGGTATCAATTTTATTCGTCCCATACAAAAACTAACTGTATCAATTTTATTCGTCCCATACAAAAAAAACTAACTGTATCAATTTTATTCGTCCCATACAAAAATACTAACTGTATCAACTTTATTCGTCCCATACAAAAATACTAACTGTATAAATTTTATTCGTCCCATACAAAAAAACTAACTGTATCAATTTTATTCGTCCCATACAAAAATACTAACTGTATCAACTTTATTCGTCCCATACAAAAATACTAACTGTATCAATTTTATTCGTCCCATCTAAAATTTCAGCACATATGAGATCCCAGACAGTAATATCCCGGTCGAACCAAAGAGCATCAAATGTAGAAGACCTTTGTACATATTTAATTAGGATTTCATTTCTACGCTTTTGATTGTTTTGCTGATTTTTGTTGGTCACTTTTTATATACTTTGATTCGTATGTCAAGAATCGCAAAATCCATCTCCAAGTATATAAATAGTGACCAACGAAAAACACGACAATAATCACAAACGTAACAAATGAAGTCCCGATTAATTCTCTGCAGAGGTCTTATCAGTTCCGTGGAACGTTTCGAACGAACCCAAACACCACTTAACTCGTGAATGTTGTAAAATATTTATACAGTTGCAGCATCAATACTGAACCGTATTAATAGTGTCACGTAATTCACACATTATGCACATACTCTCATATTTTCTCTGAGGTAACTATAGCGACGCTATTGGGCGTGGCAGCGGCTGTAGTATGATATAGTATTATAGTGTCTGAAAATTGTAGCTATTAAGGTAATGTTGAAGTTGTCCTGCAAGTGTCCATAATTTACGAAAACAATTATGAGGGGAGGGGGATCTGAAAAATGTTTGACAGTTGCTGACAAGGGATGGAGGGGTTTTTCACAAAAGTTGACATCAACAATACAGGGTTTTTTATGCACCAATTAAATTATTTGAGTTTGAAACATATTTATAAAAATCAGACCCCCAAAAAAAAAAGATTTCGTACTGTGTTAAGAATGTTTTTAAGTGTGTGTGAGTAGGTATATTGACCAAATTAAACTGTGGGAGGTGGCTCTTGAATTCTTGACATTGTTGAAAAGAGCCGGGATAAAAAAAAATTGGCACAATATTCTTGGCGTAACTTGTGGACGTAACTTCCCCTCTCCACTCCCATACCCGCCACCCTGGCTGTCCAAGCATCATTTTTAATCAAAGACCCCCAGAATTGTCCTGTTTTCTCAGCGGTTTACTCAAAAATATAACATAACATTTAATACAAATGAAACAAGCCAATCAGGAGGCATACCCAATCCCCACCCAACGGTTTTCTATAATTAAAAAAGTCATCAAATTTCCACAAACAGGGTGTGGAGTGAACAGCTTTTTTTAAAAGGTAAAACTTGTTATCAATTTCGAATCTGTAGCCATGAGGAGCATAAATTTGATAGCGAAGATGATATATGAACATAGTCGAAATAGTAACGATAACTAGTGATGCCACAGTCGGGGTTATTTCTAAAACGTAAGTGGCAACCGTGAAGATAACTACAATAGATATAATGCAAAACAGGTTTCTGATTATTTAAATCGGTCTTTCACTTGGGGCAGGGCCGGTCTTAGGCCATTGCAACCTATGTGGCCGTAGTGGGCCCCGCACTTCATAGGCCCATAAATTCATATTATAATTTATTTTATTTTCCTCTTCCCTATCCAGACTGGGCCCCGCGCAATCCATTTCGCATTGGGCCCCTCAATTGTTAGGGCCGGCCCTGCTCGGGGGTTATCGATCTCAACAAAGAATAATGTTAGTCAGAATCATTGACCATGACATCTCTTTTATAGTGTGTTTCACGAGTTTATCCAGTCAGGCATCACGGATAATAAAAGACAGGAATGTTATCTTTTTCTTATCAGTTTTGATCTATCAACCTACTAAATGTGAAAGTATGTACAACTTATGTGGCATACTTACCACTCAACATTTTTAAAAAGCCAAAGAGCGGCAATGTACATTCTACGCATTCATGTTAAGGCGTTGGGAGCCAATCTTGAAGATCCAATCCGAGCTTGAAGTCTGAATTAAGGCAGTTAGTAAGTGTTTTCAGTGATATTTCGTGACAGGGAGTTAAGTCGTTCGCCTTGTGCTCAAGGGGGTCATGGTTAAAATTTTTCAAAGTAACATTTTGTTTATAAAGTGATTTTTTTATTAAAGATAAATGTAGATTATCATTGAAGCTACGGAATTACGTGTTATGAGTGGCACTCTTTAACCCAACGTGCCCTTCATTGAGAGTGGCGGGGATCATATGGAAAATCCAGAGTAAACGTCAATACTTCACTCCGTTCTAACCCTTTCAGTGACATTTCAATATTTTCCAGCAAATATTGTAACCTCTCTCTCTCTCTCTCTTTCTCTCTGTATCACTCACTCACTCACTCTCTCTCTCTCTCTGTGTGTGCGTATGACTGTGCATGTCTGCCTGTCTGCATGCCTGCCTGCGTGCCTGCCTGTCTGCCTGTCTGTCTGTCTGTCTGTCTATCTCTTCGTCATAATGTGTAATTTCATGAACAAATAAAAACAACAACTTTAAAGAAGTGTTACATTGAAAACTTCTATTGACAGGAACTGTTCTCTAGCTAAAACCTAGCCTCTTTACTACTCTTAAAAGTAATGTCATGTTTCTGACTGTGAAAGAAAAATATCTCACTGGGTTAAAATGACAGAGAGTTAATAAATGCACACTTGAAAAAAATAATTAACGCTACATTACTTTAAACAGTTTCTTAATAATTTTTTTTTCAAATGTTGCTTTTGTTATTTAGCTGCCTTCTATATGCATTCACAAAAAATAATATCCAGTTTTAGAGGGTGATAGCTCCAAGCAATGATCACTGCTGGATAGAAATAAATCCACACAACACATAAGATGTAAGAGCCCATTGCACGAAATTCCTGAGTATCAAAACAACAGCCCCTGTGTGTTGTCGATGGCCGAAAGGGGAGCAAAGAATAGCAGCACTGTTTACCTTCCATGCATGTCGTACGAGGCGACTAAGGAGGTTATGGGATGGAGTTGGATGTCTCATTCCATAAAGGGTCAGTGACCTAAAGTCATGCTGAAGTAGGATGTTTCAGGCGGAAAGGCGCAGAATCGCAGCATTGCTGTAAACCATGACACGGCGCATTCCGTTCTCCGGACTACATCCTGCTGCGAACGAACGAGTTTGAGACCGAACGCAAAAGAAGAAGAAGAAGCAGATGAAGAAGAAAACAACAGCAGAACATAAAAGACTAGATATGTAGCCGCGGGATGGTTTTTGTCTATACGAAAGAGAGCGATTGTTTGAGAAAAATTTTGTGAATATATATTTATATTATCAAAATATAATCTTTTCAGTTGACATATTACGTGAAATACTTTAAATCCAAGAACCTATCTTTGAGAATATAAAGAAAGAAAGGTATAAAGTATTACCCCCAAATATGCACGGAATAACTACTAAAATGTAATTTTAAAAAGAAAAAAGAGACAAACACAATCGACGTTTAGGTAACAGTAACGTTTTCAACATATACATAAACAGACGAACAACGCAGAAAGACTTCATTCAAGTAGCATATACTGTTATTTTTTAATTGACAAAGATACTGTTACCGAAACGTCTCATTTGTCTGTCGTTGAAGCGTTCGTGTTATTATTCTATTAAAGCTTACAACAACCTTTGTTTATAATAGCTATTTGCTTATATCACTACTACTCCACTTCTATCTGCCTATCGGTTTTTTTTTCTTGACTATATGCTTATTTTACATAACCATCTGCACGTTTTGACAAATCAAAGAGCTTCCAGTACTCAAAGATATCCGAGAATTCAAAGAATCCATAACGATAACTCAGTTCAGAATATATATCCATGCTTCTATCTTGAACATTTCAGTTTTGATGTGCTTCATCTGCTGGTACATCAAATGTCTTGAGACATATATTGAATTACATGAAATACACCATAGCTCTTAAGACATACATTGACATATTGAACATATAAATGTGCAGTTTTATGCTGGTATGCCATCGCTTAATGAAAGTGGGCTATATCATAAATATTAAGATGAACTTTGGGGCCAAAAGTCATGAGTCTACAGCACGTCGCGTCAGGAAACCAACTACACGGCACGTAGATACGCCACGCCATTGGTAAGCGAAGGGGTGTGGGGGTGCGTGTTTTAAACTTCAAAAAAGAACAAATCACCTTATTTTGTGGGAAAGTTGGCACATTTTTAGTTGGAAAAAAGCGACGAGAGGGGGGGGGGGAATTAAACAAATGTCTTTGTTTAACATTTTGGCAGTTGGCAATTTTTTGTTGGAAAAAAAAAAAACTGGGGGAAAGGGGGGTTTTGTTTAATATTTTTCTGACTATATGTCATGCTCCACATTTCTAGGACCGGGGGAAGGAAAGAAGGGGATGTGTGTTTAATTAACTGTTTATTTCCGTAAGGGTTTTCCTATTCAGTCTTTAAGTTCTAAGAAGTGCGGTAATTATAAAAATGGAGGTTTAGAGACCCACTGTTAGAAGAGATCTGTCTATCATGCTGTTTTAGCGGCTTGGATGTTTAGTTTGTTTTGCGTTCGCTCCATCGTAACCAGCACGGATATCCGTGCGATTTCCGCCGGGAACGTGATTACGTTGTGCCACCGTTATGCGCCTTGTAAGCCTAGCACATCCGATTTCGGCATGCCTTGACAATTCGGGAGGGCTACCCTAGCCTATGACAGCCTCAATATCTGTCACCAGGCATGCGTGTATGTGGTGACTCTTCGCCCAGACGATTTTTGCTCTCGTCCGTCTTGCACGAGGTGTTCCACTGTCTATGAACTTGCCTCGTGTAATTGGACGTACTGTGCCTGTGCCCATCGGGTACTGAACCGTTTCTCATCCGTGAGCCTGGTTCCTTAAGGGGAAGAGCTCATCGGAAGAGTTGTACCCTGGCTCTTTCGCCCTCTTAGCTGAGGTGTCATTCACCGACATCGTGTACCCCTTGTCCAAGTTCGAGTCTCACACCATGCGTTCTCGAGCTGAGCGACCTTGTCCCAATAGCGCCTGAACCCATCAGGTACTGAACCCTTTCTCTGTGCAAGTGTATTTCCGGTATAGGAAAACCTGACATTAGATTGGGCCAGGGCTAAAATCGTTGTCTCTTTTGTGCCTGAGCCCATCGGGTACGGAACCCTTTCTCTCTGCAAGTGTATTTCCATAGTGGCTTGGATGAGATTCAACGCGCAGACACCAACAGAATGTACCACCAATCTCTTGAATGGATACCTACATGCAAAAGAGCAAGGGGTAGACCAAAAGAAACACTCAGAAGAACAATACTTAGAGAAAGTAAAACAATCAATATTCATACTATTCAAGAACTACACAGAATAGCTTTGAACAGACAGAATTCGAGAGATCTGACCTCTGCCCTATGTGCTGACTTCAGCGCAAAAGGAAAATGAATGAATGAATGAGATTTAACCAGAATCCCTCTATATATATATATATATATATATATATATATATATATATATATATATATATATATATATATATATATATATATAAGATTTTGCCAACCACCACTAAGGTGTACACATTGCTTTCGTTCCTGCTGTATCTTTATTTGCTCCATGTGCAACTCTTGTCTCATGATTGGGGATCGGAGTATTGCGCCTTGCTGGGCTTGATATGCCGTGATGATGGATGTAAAGATATATAATAACTCACTGAATTTGTCTTGACATTTTTTCATTTTTTTGGGGCTCTTCCATATCTGATGGTTTCCACTTCAATGCAAAAATTGTTGTGACTAAATCATTTCATTCTTTTTGTTTCTTTCTATAAATTCCATAGCGTTGACAAGATTTCTGAATGTCAACATGAGGTCATCTCTACAGATGCATTATCTGTTCTGCAACCTTTCTAGTAAAAAAAATCGCAGCGAGCAGAATATTCACGGCGAAGTAGATAAGCCATTCGAGGGTGCAAGTTCGAATCCTGCTTGATTAGAGGGACGAAGTACATATGGGATACCCGAGTACAGTGAAATCAATACTGTATCCTTTTCTAGTTTTTGAGAAATAGGAGAATAATGTTTCAGCGGTAACCATATCACTGTGGTATTCCTGTAAATGAAAGGGCTGATAAGCTGGCAAACAGTGGAGGAGGGAGACAGAGAAAGACAATGAAATCT